>JANJGN010000006.1:335000-1535000 GCA_026770705.1 Isurus oxyrinchus | reverse complement strand
GCCTCTCTCTCCTCGCTGATTAAAAATGACCACTTGCCTCTCTCTCCTCGCTGTTTTTAAATGAACTCTCGCCTCGCTCTCGATGCCGTTTTAAAATGAACACTCGCCTCTCTCTCTGCGCTCTTTTAAAGTGAACACTCGCCTCTCGCTCTGCGCTGTTTTAAAATGAACTCTCGCCTCTCTCTCTGCGCCGTTTTAAAGTGAACTCTCGCCTCTCTTTCCACACTGATTTAAAATGAATTCTCGCCTCTCTCTCCACGCTGATTTAAAATGATCTCTCGCCTCTCTCTCTGCGCCGTTTTAAAGTGAACTCTTTCCTCTCTTTCCACGCTGATTTAAAATGAAGACTCGCCTCTCTATCCACGCTGATTTAAAATGAACTCTCGCCACTCTCTCTGCTCAGTTTTAAAATGAACTCTCGCCTCTCTCTCTCCACGCTGATTTAAAATGAACTCCTGCCTCTCTCTCTGCGCTGATTTACAATGAACTCTCGCCTCTCTCTCCGTGCTGATTTAAAATGAACTCCTGCCTCTCTCTCTGCGCTGATTTAAAATGAACTCTCGCCTCTCTCTGCGCTGTTTTAATTGTTTGGAGATCAAATCTCTTTTCTCTCTTCACGATGTTTTAAAGTGAACTCTCACTTCTCACTCTCAGCTGTTTTGTAATAAACACTCTTCTCTGTCTCCACCTTGTTTTAAAATGAACTCTCGCAATTCTCCGTGCTGATTTAAAATGAACTGTCGTCTCTCTCTCCCCGCTCATTCAAAATGAACTCTCACCTCACTCTCTGCGCTGTTTTAAATGTTTTATGATGAACTCTCACCTCATTCTCTGCGCTGATATAAAATGAAAACTCGCCTCTCTGCCGTGTTTTAAAATGAACTCTCGCCTCTCCCCCTGTTTTAAAATGAACTCCCACCTCTCTCTGCGCTTATTTGAAATGAAGTCTCTCCTGTCTCTCCAGGCAGATTTAAAATTAAATCCAGCCTCCCTCTCTGCGCTGATTTGAAATGAACTCTCACCCCTCTCTCCATGCTGATTTAATGTGAAATCCCGCTTTTCTCTCCGAGCTGTTTTACAATGAACTCTCGCCTCTCTCTCTGCGCCATTTTAAAGTGAACTCTTTCCTCTCTCTCCACGCTCTTTTTAAATGAACTCTCGCCTCTCTCTCTGCACCGTTTTAAAATGAACTGTCCCTTCTCTCTCCCCGCTGATTTAAAATGAACTCTCGCCTCTCTATCCACGCTGATTTAAAATGACCTCTCGCCTCTCTATCCACTCTGATTTAAAATGAACTCTCGCCTCTCTCTGCACCGTTTTAAGGTGAACTCTCGCCTCTCTCTCCACGCTGTTTTAAAATGAACTCTCGCCTCTCTCTCTGCGCTTATTAAAAATGACCTCTCACCTCTCGCTCCACGCTGTTTTAAAATGACCTCTCGCCTCTCTCTCCACACTGTTTTTGAATGAACTCTCATCCTCTCTCTCTGCGCCATTTTAAAATGAAATCTCGCCTCTCCATGCGCTGTTTTAAATGAACTCTCGCCTGTCTCTCCACGCTGATTAAAAATGAACTCTCGCCTCTCTCTCTGCGCCGTTTTAAAATGAACTCTCGCCTCTCCACGCTGTTTTGAAATGAACTCTTTCCTCTCTCTCTGCGCTGTTTTTAAATTGAACTCTCGCCTCTCTCTCTGCACCGTTTTAAAGTGAACTCTCGCCTCTCTTTCCACGCTGATTTAAAATGAACTCTCGCCTCTTGCTCCACGCTGATTTAAAATGAACTCTCGCCTCTCTCTGCGCTCTTTTAAAATGAACACTCGCCTCTCTCTCTGCGCTGTTCTAAAATGACCTCTCACCTCTCTCTCCACGCTGATTTAAAATGAAGACTCGCCTCTCTTTCCACGCTGATTTAAACTGAACTCTCGCCTCTCTCTCCGTGCTGATTTAAAATGAACTCCTTCCTCTCTATCCACACTAATTTAAAATGAACTCTCGCCTCTCTCTGCGCTGATTTAAAATGAACTCTCGCCTCTCTCTGCGCTGTTTTAATTGTTTGGAGATCAAATCTCTTCTCTCTTCACAATGTTTTAAAGTGAACTCTCACTTCTCTCTCTCAGCTGTTTTGTAATAAACACTCTTCTCTGTCTCCACCTTGTTTTAAAATGATCTCTCGCAACTCTCCGTGCTGATTTACAATGAACTGTCGTCTCTCTCTCCGCGGTCATTCAAAATGAACTCTCACCTCACTCTCTGCGCTGTTTTAAATGTTTTATGATGAACTCTCACCTCATTCTCTGCGCTGATATAAAATGAAAACTCGCCTCTCTCTCCGCGCTGATTTAAAATGAACTCTCGCCTCTCTCTCCATGCTATTTTAAAAAGAACTCTCACCTCTCTCTTTTTGCACCGTTTTAAAATGAACTCTCACCTCTTTATCCACACTGATTTAGAATGAACTCTCGCCTCTCTCTCCGCGCTGATTTAAAATGAACTCTCGCCTCTCTCTCCATGCTGATTTAAAATGAACTCTCGCCTTTCTCTCTGCGCCGTTTTAAAGTGAACTCTCGCCTCTCTCTCCACGCTGATTTAAAATGAACTCTCTCCTCTGTCTGCGCTGTTTTAAAATGAACTCTCACCTCTCTCTCTGCGCTGTTTTAGAGTGAACTCTCGCTTCTCTCTCCCCGCTGATTAAAATCAACTCTCGCCGCTTTATCCACTCTGATTTCAAATGATCTCTCCCCTCTCTCTCTGCTCAGTTTTGAAATGAACTCTCGCCTCTCTCTCCGCGCAGATTTAAAATGACCTCTCGCCTCCCTCTCTGCGCAGATTTGAAATGAACTCTCGTCTCTCTCTCCATCCTGATTTAATTTGAAATCCCAGTTCTCCCTCTGAGCAGTTTTAAAATGAACTCTTTCCCCTCTCTCTCTGCGCCGTTTTAAATTGAACTCTCGCCTCTCTCTCCACGCTGATTTAAAATGAACTCTCGCCTCTCTCTCTGCGCTGTTTTAAAATGACCTCTCGTCTCTCTCTCCACGCTGTTTTAAAATGAACTCTAGCTTCTCTCTCTGCGCCGTTTTAAAATGAAATCATGCCTCTCCCTGCGCATTTTTAAAATGAACTCTTGCCTCTCTCTCTGCGCTGTTTATAACGAACTGTCGCCTTCTCTCCGCGCGGATTCAAAATGAACTCTCACCTTACTCTCTGCGCTGTTTTAAATGTTTTATGATGAACTCTCACCTCATTTTCTGCGCTGATATAAAATGAACACTCGCCTCTCTCTGCGCCGTGTTTTAAAATGAACTCTCACCTCTCTCTCTGCGCTTATTTGAAATGAACTCTCGCCTGTCTCTCCAGGCAGATTTAAAATTAAATCCAGCCTCCCTCTCTGCGCTGATTTGAAATGAACACTCGCCCGTCTCTCCATGCTGATTTAATGTGAAATCCCGGTTCTCTCTCTGAGCTGTTTTAAAATGAACTCTTGCCTCTCTCTCTGCGCTTATTTGAAATGAACTCTCGCCTCTCTCTCCATGCTGATTTAAAGTGAAAGCCTGGTTCTCTCTCCGAGCTGTTTTAAAATGAACCCTCGCCTCTCTATCCACTCTGATTTAAAGTGAACTCTCGCCTCTCTCTCCACGCTGTTTTAAAATGAACTCTCGCCTCTCTCTCTGCGCTTATTTGAAATGAACTCTCACCTCTCTCTCCATGCTGATTTAAGATGAACTCTCGCCTCTCTATCCAAGCTGATTTAAAATGAACTCTTGCCTCTCTCTCTGCTCAGTGTTAAAATGAACTCTCGCCTCTCTCTCCACGCTGATTTAAAATGACCTTTCACCTCTCTCTTGGCGCAGATTTAAAATGAACCCTCGCCTCTCTCCCTGCGCTGTTGTAATTATTTTAAGGCACAATCTCTTTTCTCTCTTCATGATGTTTTAAAGTGAACTCTCGGTTCTCTCTCTGCGCTGTTTTGTATTAAACCCTCTTCTCTGTCTCCGCCCTGTTTTAAAATGAAACCTCGCTTCTCTCCGTGCTGAGTTTAAATGAACTCTCGCCTCTCTCTCTGCGCCGTTTTAAAATGAACTCTCGCCTCTCTCTCCACACTGATTTAAAATGAACTCTCGCCTCTCTCTCTGCGCTGTTTTGAAATGAACTCTCGCCTCTCTCTCTGCGCTTATTTGAAATGAACTCTCGCCTCTCTCTCCATGCTGATTTAAAGTGAAAGCCTGGTTCTCTCTCCGAGCTGTTTTAAAATGAACCCTCGCCTCTCTATCCACTCTGATTTAAAGTGAACTCTCGCCTCTCTTTCAACGCTGTTTTAAAATGAACTCTCACCTCTCTTTCCACACTGTTTTGAAAAGAACTCTCCCCTCTCTCTCTGCGCCGTTTTAAATTGAACTCTCGCCTCTCTCTGCGCTCTTTTAAAACGAACACTCGCCTCTCTCTCTGCGCTGTTTTAAAATGACCTCTCGCCTCTCTCTCTGCGCTGATTTAAAATGAACTCTCGCCTCTCTCTCTGCGCTGATTTAAAATGAACTCTCGCCTCTCTCTCTGCGCAGAATTAAAATGAACTCTCGCATCTCTCTCTGCGCAGATTTAAAATGAACTCTCGCCTCTCTCTGCGCTGTTTTAATTG
This sequence comes from Isurus oxyrinchus, assembly GCA_026770705.1. Lineage (NCBI taxonomy): Eukaryota > Metazoa > Chordata > Chondrichthyes > Lamniformes > Lamnidae > Isurus > Isurus oxyrinchus. The sequence continues at coordinate 1,530,373 of JANJGN010000006.1, read as the reverse complement.
TTTTAAGATGAAATCTCTTTTCTCTCTTCACGATGTTTTAAAGTGAACTCTCGCTTCTCTCTCTGAGCTGTTTTGTAATAAACACTCTTCTCTGTCTCCACCCTGTTTTAAAATGAAATCTCGACTCTCTCTCCACGCTGATTTAAAATGAACTGTCGCCTCTCTCTCCGCGCCGATTCAAAATGAACTCTCACCTCTCTCTCCGCTTTTTTAAATGTTTTATGATGAACTCTCACCTCATTCTCTGCGCTGATATAAAATGAAAACTCGCCTCTCCGCCGTGTTTTAAAATGAAATCTCGCCTCTCCCCACGGTTTAAAAATGTACTCTCACCTCTCTTTCTGCACTTATTTGAAATGAACTCTCGCCCCTCTCTCCAGGCAGATTTAAAATTAAATCCAGCCTCCCTGTCTGCGCTGATTTGAAATGAACTCTCGCCCCTCTCTCCATGCTGATTTAAAGTGAAATCACACTTCACTCTCCGAGCTGTTTTAAAATGAACTCCCGACTCTCTATCCACACTGATTTAAAATGAACTCTCGCCTCTCCCTTGCGCTGTTTTAAAATGAACTCTCGCCTCTCTCTCTGAGCTGTTTTAAAATGAACTCTCGCCTCTCTCTCTGCGCTGTTTTAAAATGAACTCTCGCCTCTCTCTCTGCACTGTTTTAAAATGAACTCTCGCCTCTCTCTCTGTGCTGTTTTAAAATGAACTCTCGCCTCTCTCTCTGCGCTGTTTTAAAATGAACTCTCGCCTCTCTCTCTGCGCTGTTTTAAAATGAACTCTCGCCTCTCTCTCTGCGCCGTTTTAAACTGAACTCTCGCCTCTCTCTCCATGCTGTTTTAAAATGAACTCTCGCCTCTCTCTCCGCCATGTTTTAACATGAACTCTCGCCTCTCTCTCCGCCATGTTTTAAAATGAACTCTCGCCTCTCTCTCCGCGCTGATTAAAAATGAACTCTCAGCTCTCTCACCGCGCTGTTTTATAATGACCTCTCACCCCTCTCTCCACGCTGATTCAAAATGAACTCTCACCTCACTCTCTGCGCTGTTTTAAATGTTTTATGATGAACTCTCATGTCTCTCTCTGCGCTGATAAAAAATGAACACTCGCCTCTCCCTCCTGTTTTAAAATGAACTCTCACCTCTCTCTCTGCGCTTATTTGAAATGAACTCTTACCTCTCTCTCCATGCAGATTTAAAATTAAATCCAGCCTACCTCTCTGCGCTTATTTGAAATGAACTCTCGTCTGTCTCTCCATGCTGATTTAAAGTGAAATCCAGGTTCTCTCTCCGAGCAGTTTTGAAATGAACTCTCGCCTCTCTGGCTGTGCTGTTTTGAAATGAACTCTCGCCTCTCTCTCTGCGCCATTTTAAATTGAACTCTCACCTCTCTCTCTGCGCTGTTTTAAAATGAACTCTCGCCTCTCTCTCCACGCTGTTTTAAAATGACCTCTCGCCTCTCTCTCCACGCTGTTTTAAAATGACCTCTCGCCTCTCTCTCCACACTGTTTTTGAATGAACTCTCGCCTCTCTCTGTGCGCCGTTTTAAAATGAAATCTCGCCTCTCCCTGCGCTGTTTAAATGAACTCTCGACTCTCTCTCTGCACTGTTTATAATGAACTGTCGCCTCTCTCTCCGCGCTGATTTAAAATGAACTGTCGTCTCTCTCTCCGCGCGGATTCAAAATGAACTCTCACCTCACTCTCTGCGCTGTTTTAAATATTTTATGATGAACTGTCATGTCTCTGTCTGTGCTGATATAAAATGAAAACTTGCCTCTCCCCCCCATTTGTAAATGAACTCTCACCTCTCTCTCTGCGCTTATTTGAAATGAAATCTTGCCTCTCTCTCCATGCTGAATTAATTGAAATCCAGGTTCTCTTCCGAGCAGTTTTAAACTGAACTCTCGCCTCTCTCTCCGTGCTGATTTAAAATGAACTCTCACCTGTCGCTCTGCGCTGATTCATAATGAACTCTCGCCTCTCTCTCCGCTCTGCTTTAAAATGAATTCTCGCCTCCCTCTCCGCGTTGATTTTAAATGAACTCTCGCCTCTCTCTCCGCGATGTTTTAAAATGAATTCGCGCCTTTTTCTCCGCGCTGAATTAAAATGAACTCTCACCTCTCTCTCCGCGTTGTTTTAAACTGAACTCTCGCTTCTCTCTCTGCGCTGAATTAAAATGAACTCTCGCCTCTCTCTCCAAGCTGATTCAAGATGAACTCCCACCTCTCTCTCTGCACAGTTTTAAATGTTTTATGATAAACTCTCTTTCTCTCTCCGCGCTGATATAAAAACAACTCTCGCCTGTCACTCCACGCTGATTCAAAATGAACTCTCACCTCTCTCGCAGCGCTGATTTAAGTTGAACTGTCGCCTCGTTCTCCGCACTGTTTTATAAAGAACTCTCATCCCACTCTGTGCTGTTTTAAAGTGAACTCTTCCCTCTCTCTCCACGCTGCTTTAAAGTGAACACTCGCCTCTCTCCCTGCGCTGATTTGAAATGAACTCTCGCCTCTCTCTCCATGCTGATTAAAAATTAACTAATGCCTCTCTACCTATGCTGATGTAAAATGAACTCTTGCGTCTCTCTCTGCGCTGATTTAAAATGAACTCTCGCCTCTCTCTTGCGCTGATTTAAAATGAATTCTTGCCTGAATCACTGTGCTGATTTAAAATCAAATCTCCACTCTCTCTCTGTGCTGACTTAAAATGCACTCTCCGCGCTGATTTAAAATAAACACTCACTGCTCTCTCCGCCTTGTTTTAAAATGAACTCTCCCCTCTTTCTCTGTGCTGTTTTAAAGTGAACTCTTGCCTCTCTCTCTGCTCAGTTTTAAAATGACCTCTCACCTCTCTCTCCACGCAGATTTACAATGAACTCTCGCCTCTCACTCAGGCAGATTTAAAATGATCTCTCGCCTCTTTCTCTGCGCTGTTTCAAAATGAACCCTCACCTCTCTCTCTGCGTTCTTTTAAAATGATTTCATGCCTCTCTCTCCACGCTGATTTAAAATGAAATCTCGCCTCCCTCTCCACCCTGTTTGAAAATGAACACGCGCCTTTCTCTCTGCGCTGTTTTAAAATGAATTCTTGCCTCTCTCCGCCCTGCTTTAAAATAAACTCTCGCCTCTATCTCCTCCCTGTTTTAAAATGAACTCTCGACTCCCTCTCTGCACTAGTTTAAAATGAACTATCGCCTCTCTCTCTGTGCTGTTTTACAATGATCTCTTGCTTCTCTCTCCACGCTGTTTTAAAATGACTTCTTGCCTCTCACTCCACGCTGATTTAAATTGAACTCTCGCCTCTCTCTCTGCGCTGTTTTAATATGAACTCTCGCCTGTCTCTCTCTGCGCCATTTTAAAGTGAACTCTCGCCTCTCTCTCTACGCTGATTTAAAATGAACTCTCGCCTCCCTCTCTGCGCAGATTGAAAATGAACTCTCGCCTGTCTCCCGAGGCTGATTTAAAATTAACCCGCGCCTCCCTCTCTGAGCTGATTTAAAATGAACTCTCACCACTCTCTCCGCCTAGTTTTAAAATGGACTCACGCCTCTCTCTCTGTGCTATTTTCAATTGAACTCTCGCCCCTCTCTCTGCTCTGTTTTAGAATGAACTCTCCCCTCTCTCTCCGCGCTGATTTAAAATGAACTCTCGCCTCTCTGTCCACGCTGAATTAAAATGAACTCTCACCTATCTCTCTGCGTTGTATTAAACTGAACTCTCGCCTCTCTCTCCGCGGTGAAATAAAATGAACTCTCACCTCTCTCCGCGCTAATTTAAAATGAACTCTCGCCTCTCTCTCAGGCAGATTTAAAATGAACTCATGTCTCTCTTTCTGCGCTGTTTTAAAATGAACTCTCGCTTCTCTCTCCCCGCTGATTTAAGATGAACTCTCGCCTCTCTCTCTGCGCCGTTTTAAAGTGAACTCTCGCCTCTCTTTCCACACTGATTTAAAATGAATTCTCGCCTCTCTCTCTGCGCTGTTTTAAAATGAACTCTCGCTTCTCTCTCCCCGCTGATTTAAGATGAACTCTCGCCTCTCTATCCAAGCTGATTTAAAATGAACTCTTGCCTCTCTCTCTGCTCAGTTTTAAAATGAACTCTCGCTTCTCTCTCCACGCTGATTTAAAATGAACTTTCACCTCCCTCTCTGCGCTGATATAAAATGAACTCTCGCCTCTCTCTGCGCTGATTTAAAATGAACTCTCGCCTCTCTCTCCACGTTGATTTTAAATGATCTCTCGCCTCTCTCTCCAGGCTGATTTAAAATGAACTCTCGCCTCTCTCTCCGTGCTGATTTAAATTGAACTCTCACCACTCTCTCCGTCGAGTTTTATAATGAACTCTTGCCTCTCTCTCTGCGCTGTTCTTAAATGAACTCTCACCGATCTCTCCGCGCTGAATGAAAGTGAACTCTTGTCTCTCTTTCCGCGCTGAATTAAAATGAACTCTCGCCTCTCTCCATGCTGATTTAAAATAAAGTATCACCTCTCTCTAGGTGCTGATTTAAAATAAAGTATCACCTCTCTCTATGTGCTGATTTAAAATGATCTCTCACCTCTCTCTCTGCGCTGTTTTAAATGTTTTACGATGAACTATCGTTTCTCGCCCCGCACTGATTTAAAATGAACTCTCGCCTCTCTCTCTGCGCAGTTTTAAAGTGAATTCTAGCCTCTCTCTACAGGCTATTTGAAAATGAACCCTCGCCCCTCTCTCTGTGCTGATTTAAAATAAACTCTCACCCATCTCTGCAGGCTGATTTAAAATGAACTCTCACCTCTCTCTCTGCGCTGTTTTAATTGTTTTATCAGGAACTCTCGTTTCTCTCTCCACCCTATTTTAAAATTAACTCTCGCCTCTCTGCGCTGTTTTAAAATGAACTCTCGCCTCTCTCTCCGTGTTGATTTAAAGTGAACTCTCGTCTCACTCTCTGCGCTGTTTTAAAGTGATCTCTTTCCTCTCTATAGGCACTGCTATAAAATGAACTCTCGCTCTCTCTCCGCCCTCATTTAAAATGAATTCTCGCCTCTCTGCGCTGTTTTAAAATGAACTCTCACCTCTCCATCGGCACTGATTTTAAATGAAATCTCGCCTCTCCCTGCGCCCTGATTTAAATTGAACTCTCACCTCTCTCACCGCGCTGATTTAAAGTGAACTCTCAACTCTCTCTCCGCGCGGATTTAAAATGAACTCTCGCCTCCCTCTCTGCGCTGTTTTAAAGTGAACTCTCGCCTTTCTCTCCATGCTAATTTAAAATAAACTCTCACTTCTCACTTGTCGCTGTTTTAAAGTGAACTCTCGCCTCTCCCTCCGCAGGGATTTAAAATGAATTCTCACCTCTCTCTCCGCGCTTTTATAAAATGAACTCTCGGCTCTCCCTCCGCGCTGATTTAAAATAAACTCTCACCTCTCTCTCGGCGCTTTTTTAAAACTAACACTCGTATCTTTCTCTGTGCTGTTTTAAATGAACTCTCACCACTCTGCCTGCTGTTTTAAAGTGAACTCTCGCCTCTCTCTCTGCGCTGATTTAAAGTGAACTCTCGCTTCTCTCTCCCCGCTGATTTAAGATTAACTCTCGCCTCTCTATCCAAGCTGATTTAAAATGAACTCTCGCCTCTCTCTCTGCTCAGCTTTAAAATGAACTCTCGCCTCTCTCTCCGCGCTGATTTAAAATGACCTTTCACCTCTCTCTCGGCGCAGATTTAAAATGTACCCTTGCCTCTCTCTCTGCGCTCTTTCAATTGTTTTAAGGCACAATTTCTTTTCTCTCTTCGTGATGTTTTAAAGTGAACTCTCGGTTCTCTCTCTGCGCTGTTTTAAAATGAACTCTCGCCTCTCTCTCCACACTGATTTAAAATGAACTCTCGCCTCTCTCTCTGCACTGTTTTAAAGTGGACTCTCGCCTCTCTCTCCACGCTGTTTTAAAATGAACTCTTGCCTCTCTCTGCACAGACTTTTCTCTGTCTCCGCCCTGTTTTAAAATGAAATCTTGCCTCTCTCCGTGCTGATTTAAAATGAACTCGCGTCTCTCTCTCCGCGCTGATTCAAAATGAACTCTCACCTCACTCTCTGCGCTGTTTTAAATGTATTATGATGAATTCTCACCTCATTCTCTGCGCTGATATAAAATGAAATCTCGCCTCTCCCTGCGCCCTGATTTAAATTGAACTCTCACCTCTCTCACCGCGCTGATTTAAAGTGAACTCTCAACTCTCTCTCCGCGCGGATTTAAAATGAACTCTCGCCTCCCTCTCTGCGTTGTTTTAAAGTGAACTCTCGCCTTTCTCTCCATGCTAATTTAAAATAAACTCTCACTTCTCACTTGTCGCTGTTTTAAAGTGAACTCTCGCCTCTCCCTCCGCAGGGATTTAAAATGAATTCTCACCTCTCTCTCCGCGCTTTTATAAAATGAACTCTCGGCTCTCCCTCCGCTCTGATTTAAAATAAACTCTCACCTCTCTCTCGGCGCTTTTTTAAAACTAACACTCGTATCTTTCTCTGTGCTGTTTTAAATGAACTCTCACCACTCTGCGTGCTGTTTTAAAGTGAACTCTCGCCTCTCTCTCTGCACTGATTTAAAGTGAACACTCACCTCTCTGTCCGTGCTGAATTAAAATAAACTCTCACCTCTTACTTGTCGCTGATTTAAAGTAAACTCTCGCCTCTCTCTCCGCGCTGATTTAAAATGAACTCTCGCCTCTCTCTCCGCGTTAATTTAAAGCGAACTCTCACCTCTCAGCGCTGTTTTAAAATGAACTCTCATCTCTCTCTCCGTGCTGATTTAAAATAAACTCTCACCTCTCGCTTGTCGCTATTTTAAAGTGAACTCTCGCCTCTCTCTATGCCCTGATTTAAATTGAACTCTCGCCTCTCTCTCCGCACTGATTTAAAATGAACTCACAGCTCTCTCTCCGCGCTTTTTTAAAATGAACTCTCGTCCCTCTCTCCGTGCTGATTTAAAATAAACTCTCACCTCTCACTTGTCGCTGTTTTAAAGTGAACTCTCGCCTCTCTGTGTGCTGATTTAAAATGAACTCTCGCCTCTCTCTCCGCGCTCATTTAAAATGAACTCTCGCTTCTCTCTCCGCGCTCATTTAAAATGAACTCTCGCCTCTCTCTCCGCGCTGATTTAAAGTGATCTCTCGTCTCTCTCTGCATTGATTTAAAGTGAACTCTCGCCCCTGTCTCCGCACTGATTTAAAGTGAAGTCTTGTCTCACTCTCTCCGCTGTTTTAAAGTGATCTCTTTCCTCTCTATCGGCACTGCTTTAAAATGAACTCTCGCCTCTCTCTCCGCGCTGATTCAAAGTGAACTCTCACCTCTCTGCGCTGTTTTAAAGTGAACTCTCGCCTCTCCATCAGCACTGATTTAAAATGAACTCTCGCCTCTCCCTGCGCCCTGATTTAAATTGAATTCACGCCTCTCTCTCCGCACTGTTTTAAAGTAAACTCTCACCTCTCTCTCCGCGTGGATTTAAAATGAACTCTCGCCTCCCTCTCTGCGCTGTTTTAAAGTGAACTCTCACCTCTCTCTCCGCGTGGATTTAAAATGAACTCTCGCCTCCCTCTCTGCGCTGTTTTAAAGTGAGCTCTCGACTTTCTCTCCGTGCTAATTTAAAATAAACTCTCGCTTCTCACTTGTCGCTGTTTTAAAGTGAAATCTCGCCTCTCCCTCCGCAGGGATTTAAAATGAACTCTCACGTCTCACTCCGCGCTTTTATAAAACGAACTCTCGGATTTCCGTCCGCGCTGATTTAAAATAAACTCTCACCTCTCTCTCGGCGCTTTTTTAAAACTAAAACTCGTATCTCTCTCTGTGCCGTTTTAAATGAACTCTCACCACTCTGCGTGCTGTTTTAAAGTGAACTCCTTCCTCTGTCTCGGCGCCTCTTTAAAATGAACTCTCGCCTCTCTCTCCGTGCTGATTTAAAATAAACTCTCAGCTCTCACTTGTTGTTCTTTTAAAGTGAACTCTCGCCTCTCTCTCTTCGCTGTTTTAAAATAATCTCGCCCCTCTCTCTCTGCGCCGTTTTAAATTGAACTCTCGCCTCTCTCTCTCCGCTGTTTTAAATTGAACTCTCGCCTCTCTCTCCACGCTGATTAAAAATGAACTCTCGCCTCTCTCTCTATGCCGTTTTAAAATGAAATCTCGCCACGCCCTGCGCTCTTTTAAAATGAACACTCGCCTCTCTCTCTGCGCTGTTTTAAATTGAACTCTCGCCTCTCTCTCTCCGCTGTTTTAAATTGAACTCTCGCCTCTCTCTCCACGCTGATTAAAAATGAACTCTCGCCTCTCTCTCTGCGCTGTTTTAAAATGAACTCTCGCCTCTCTCTCCACGCTGATTAAAAATGAACTCTCGCCTCTCTCTCTGCGCTGTTTTAAAATGAACTCTCGCCTCTCTCTCCATGCTGATTAAAAATGAACTCTCGCCTCTCTCTCTGCGCCGTTTTAAAATGAAATCTCGCCATGCACTGCGCTCTTTTAAAATGAACACTCGCCTCTCTCTCTGCGCTGTTTTAAAATGAACTCTCGCCTCTCTTTCCACACTGATTTAAAATGAACTCTCGCCTCTCTTTCCACACTGTTTTAAAATGAACTCTCGCCTCTCTTTCCACACTGATTTAAAATGAACACTCGCCTCTCTCTCTGCGCTGTTCTAAAATGATCTCTCGCCTCTCTCTCTGCGCCGTTTTAAAGTGAACTCTCGCCTCTCTTTCCACGCTGATTTAAAATGAACACTCGCCTCTCTCTCTGCGCTGATTTAAAATGAACACTCGCCTCTCTATCCACGCTGATTTAAAATTAACTCTCGCCTCTCTCTCTGCTCAGTTTTAAAATGAACTCTTGCCTCTCTCTCCACGCTGATTTAAAATGAACTCCTGCCTCTCTCTCTGCGCTGATTTAAAATGAACACTCACCTCTCTCTGCGCTGTTTTAATTGTTTGGAGATCAAATCTCTTTTCTCTCTTCACGATGTTTTAAAGTGAACTCTCGCTTCTCTCTCTCAGCTGTTTTGTAATAAACACTCTTCTCTGTCTCCACCCTGTTTTAAAATGAACTCTCGCAACTCTCCGTGCTGATTTAAAATGAACTGTCGTCTCTCTCTCCGCGCTCATTCAAAACGAACTCTCACCTCACTCTCTGCGCTGTTTTAAATGTTTTATGATGAACTCTCACCTCATTCTCTGCGCTGATATAAAATGAAAACTCGCCTCTCTGCCATGTTTTAAAATGAACTCTCGCCTCTCCCCCTGTTTTAAAATGAACTCCCACCTCTTTCTGCGCTTAACTGAAATGAACTCTCGCCTCTCTCTCTATACCGTTTTAAAATGAAATCTTGCCACTCCCTGCGCTGATTTAAAATGAACTCTCGCCTCTCTCTCTGCGCCATTTTAAATTGAACACTCGCCTCTCTATCCACGCTGATTTAAAATAAACTCTCGCCTCTCTCTGTGCTCTTTGAAAATGAACACTCGCCTCTCTCTCTGCGCTGTTTTAAAGTAAACTCTCACCTCTCTCTCCGCGTGGATTTAAAATGAACTCTCGCCTCCCTCTCTGCGCTGTTTTAAAGTGAACTCTCACCTCTCTCTCCGCGTGGATTTAAAATGAACTCTCGCCTCCCTCTCTGCGCTGTTTTAAAGTGAGCTCTCGACTTTCTCTCCATGCTAATTTAAAATAAACTCTCGCTTCTCACTTGTCGCTGTTTTAAAGTGAACTCTCGCCTCTCCCTCCGCAGGGATTTAAAATGAACTCTCACGTCTCACTCCGCGCTTTTATAAAACGAACTCTCGGATTTCCGTCCGCGCTGATTTAAAATAAACTCTCACCTCTCTCTCGGCGCTTTTTTAAAACTAACACTCGTATCTCTCTCTGTGCCGTTTTAAATGAACTCTCACCACTCTGCGTGCTGTTTTAAAGTGAACTCCTTCCTCTGTCTCGGCGCCTCTTTAAAATGAACTCTCGCCTCTCTCTCCGTGCTGATTTAAAATAAACTCTCAGCTCTCACTTGTTGTTCTTTTAAAGTGAACTCTCGCCTCTCTCTCTTCGCTGTTTTAAAATAATCTCGCCCCTCTCTCTCTGCGCCGTTTTAAATTGAACTCTCGCCTCTCTCTCTCCGCTGTTTTAAATTGAACTCTCGCCTCTCTCTCCACGCTGATTAAAAATGAACTCTCGCCTCTCTCTCTATGCCGTTTTAAAATGAAATCTCGCCACGCCCTGCGCTCTTTTAAAATGAACACTCGCCTCTCTCTCTGCGCTGTTTTAAATTGAACTCTCGCCTCTTTCTCTCCGCTGTTTTAAATTGAACTCTCGCCTCTCTCTCCACGCTGATTAAAAATGAACTCTCGCCTCTCTCTCTGCGCTGTTTTAAAATGAACTCTCGCCTCTCTCTCTGCGCTGTTTTAAAATGAACTCTCGCCTCTCTCTCCACGCTGATTAAAAATGAACTCTCGCCTCTCTCTCTGCGCCGTTTTAAAATGAAATCTCGCCATGCCCTGCGCTCTTTTAAAATGAACACTCGCCTCTCTCTCTGCGCTGTTTTAAAATGAACTCTCGCCTCTCTCTCTGCGCCGTTTTAAAGTGAACTCTCGCCTCTCTTTCCACACTGATTTAAAATGAATTCTCGCCTCTCTTTCCACACTGATTTAAAATGAATTCTCGCCTCTCTCTCCGCACTGATTTAAAATGAACTCTCGCCTCTCTCTGCGCTCTTTTAAAATGAACACTCGCCTCTCTCTCTGCGCTGATTTAAAGTGAACTCTCGCCTCTCTTTCCACGCTGATTTAAAATGAAGACTCACCTCTCTATCCACGCTGATTTAAACTGAACTCTCGCCTCTCTCTCCGTGCTGATTTAAAATGAACACTCGCCTCTCTCTCTGCGCTGATTTAAAATGAACACTCGCCTCTCTCTCCACGCTGATTTAAAATGAACTCCTGCCTCTCTCTCTGCGCTGATTTACAATGAACTCTCGCCTCTCTCTCCGTGCTGATTTAAAATGAACTCCTGCCTCTCTCTCTGCGCTGATTTAAAATGAACTCTCGCCTCTCTCTGCGCTGTTTTAATTGTTTGGAGATCAAATCTCTTTTCTCTCTTCACGTTGTTTTAAAGTGAACTCTCGCTTCTCTCTCTCAGCTGTTTTGTAATAAACACTCTTCTCTGTCTCCACCCTGTTTTAAAATGAACTCTCGCAACTCTCCGTGCTGATTTAAAATGAACTGTCGTCTCTCTCTCCGCGCTCATTCAAAACGAACTCTCACCTCACTCTCTGCGCTGTTTCAAATGTTTTATGATGAACTCTCACCTCATTCTCTGCGCTGATATAAAATGAAAACTCGCCTCTCTGCCATGTTTTAAAATGAACTCTCGCCTCTCCCCCTGTTTTAAAATGAACTCCCACCTCTTTCTGCGCTTAACTGAAATGAACTCTCCCCTCTCTCTCTGCGCCGTTTTAAATTGAACTCTCGCCTCTCTCTCCACACTGATTTAAAATGAACTCTCGCCTCTCTCTCTGCGCTGTTTTCAAATAATCTCGCCCCTCTCTCTGCGCTGTTTTAAAATGACCTCTCGTCTCTCTCTCCACGCTGTTTTAAAATGAACTCGCCTCTCTCTCTGCGCCGTTTTAAAATGAACTCTCGCCTCTCCCTGCGCCGTTTTAAATTGAACTCTCGCCTCTCTCTCTCCGCTGTTTTAAATTGAACTCTTTCCTCTCTCTCCACGCTGATCAAAAATGAACTCTCGCCTCTCTCTCTGTGCTGTTTTAAAATGACCTCTCACCTCTCTCTCCACGCTGTTTTAAAATGAACTCTCGCCTCTCTCTCCACGCTGTTTTAAATTGAACTCTCGCCTCTCTCTCCACGCTGATTAAAAATGAACTCTCGCCTCTCTCTCTGTGCTGTTTTAAAATGACCTCTCGCCTCTCTCTCTATGCCGTTTTAAAATGAAATCTCGCCACGCCCTGCGCTCTTTTAAAATGAACACTCGCCTCTCTCTCTGCGCTGTTTTAAAATGAATTCTCGCCTCTCTCTCTGCGCTGTTTAAAAATGAACTCTCGCTTCTCTCTCCCCGCTGATTTAAGATGAACTCTCGCCTCTCTATCCAAGCTGATTTAAAATGAACTCTTGCCTCTCTCTCCGCGCTGATTTAAAATGACCTTTCACCTCTCTCTCGGCGCAGATTTAAAATGAACCCTCGCCTCTCTCCCTGCGCTATTTTAATTGTTTTAAGGCACAATTTCTCTTCTCTCTTCGTGATGTTTTAAAGTGAACTCTCAGTTCTCTCTCTGCGCTGTTTTGTATTAAACCCTCTTCTCTGTCTCCGCCCTGTTTTAAAATGAAACCTCACTTCTCTCCGTGCTGATTTTAAATGAACTCTCGCCTCTCTCTCTGCACTGTTTTAAAATGAACTCTCGCCTCTCACTCCACACTGATTTAAAATGAACACTCGCCTCTCTCTCCGCGCTGTTTTAAAATGAGCTCTCGCCTCTCTCTCTGCGCTGATTTAAAATGAACTCTCGCCTCTCTCTCCACACTGATTTAAAATGAACTCTCGCCTCTCTCTCTGCACTGTTTTAAAGTGGACTCTCGCCTCTCTCTCCGCGCTGTTTTAAAGTGAACTCTTTCCTCTCTCTGCACAGACTTTTCTCTGTCTCCGTCCTGTTTTAAAATGAAATCTTGCCTCTCTCCGTGCTGATTTAAAATGAACTGGCATCTCTCTCTCCGCGCTGATTCAAAATGAACTCTCACCTCACTCTCTGCGCTGTTTTAAATGTTTTATGATGAATTCTCACCTCATTCTCTGCGCTGATATAAAATGAACACTCGCCTCTCCGCCGTGTTTTAAAATGAACTTTTGCCTCTCCCCATTTTTTAAAAATTAACTCCCACCTCTCTTTCTGCGCTTAACTGAAATGAACTCTCGCCTGTCTCTCCAGGCAGATTTAAAATTAAATCCAGCCTCCCTCTCTGCACTGATGTGAAATGAACTCTTGTTCCTCTCTCCATGCTGATTTAATGTGAAATCCCGGTTCTCTCTCCGAGCACTTTTAAAATGAACACTCGCCTCTCTCTCTGCGCTGTTTTAAAATGAATACTTGCCTCTCTCTCTGCGCCATTTTAAAGTGAAATCTCGCCTCTCTTTCCACACTGATTTAAAATGAATTCTCGCCTCTCTCTCCACGCTGATTTAAAATGAACTCTCGCCTCTCTCTGCGCTCTTTTAAAATGAACACTCGCCTTTCTTCTGCGCTGTTCTAAAATGATCTCTCGCCTCTCTCTCTGCGCCGTTTTAAAGTGAACTCTCGCCTCTCTTTCCACACTGATTTAAAATGAAGACTCGCCTCTCTATCCACGCTGATTTAAACTGAACTCTCGCCTCTCTCTCCGTGCTGATTTAAAATGAACACTCGCCTCTCTCTCTGCGCTGATTTAAAATGAACACTCGCCTCTCTCTCCACGCTGATTTAAAATGAACTCCTGCCTCTCTCTCTCCACGCTGATTTAAAATGAACTCTCGCCTCTCTCTGCGCTGTTTTAATTATTTGGAGATCAAATCTCTTTTCTCTCTTCACGATGTTTTAAAGTGAACTCTCGCTTCTCTCTCTCAGCTGTTTCGTAATAAACACTCTTCTCTGTCTCCACCCTGTTTTAAAATGAACTCTCGCAACTCTCCGTGCTGATTTAAAATGAACTGTCGTCTCTCTCTCCGCGCTCATTCAAAATGAACTCTCACCTCACTCTCTGCGCTGTTTTAAATGTTTTCAAGTGAACTCTCACCTCATTCTCTGCGCTGATATAAAATGAAAACTCACCTCTCTGCCATGTTTTAAAATGAACTCTCGCCTCTCCCCCTGTTTTAAAACGAACTCCCACCTTTTTCTGCGCTTAACTGAAATGAACTCTCGCCTCTCTCTCTATGCCGTTTTAAAATGAAATCTTGCCACTCCCTGCGCTGTTTTAAAATGATCTCTCGCCTCTCTATCCACGCTGATTTAAAATAAACTCTCGCCTCTCTCTGTGCTCTTTTAAAATGAACACTCGCCTCTCTCTCTGCGCTGTTTTAAAATGAACTCTCGCCTCTCTCACTGCGCCGTTTTCAAGTGAACTCTCGCCTCTCTTTCCACACTGATTTAAAATGAACTCTCACCTCTCTATTCACGCTGATTTAAAATGCACTCTCGCCTCTCTCTCGGCTCAGTTTTAAAATGAACTCTCGCCTCTCTCTGCGCTTAATTGAAATGAACTATCGCCTGTCTCTCCAGGCAGATTTAAAATTAAATCCAGCCTCCCTCTCTGCGCTGATTTGAAATGAACTCTCGCCCCTCTCTCAATGCTGATTTAATGTGAAATCCCGGTTCACTCTCCGAGCTGTTTTAAAATGAACTCTCGCCTCTCTCTCCACACTGATTTAAAATGAACTCTCGCCTCTCTCTCTGCGCTGTTTTCAAATAATCTCGCCCCTCTCTCTGCGCTGTTTTAAAATGACCTCTCGTCTCTCTCTCCACGCTGTTTTAAAATGAACTCTCGCCTCTCTCTCTGCGCCGTTTAAAAATGAACTCTCGCCTCTCTCTCCACGCTGTTTTAAAATGAACACTGGCCTCTCTCTCTGCGCCGTTTTAAAATGAACTCTCGCCTCTCCCTGCGCCGTTTTAAATTGAACTCTCGCCTCTCTCTCTCCGCTGTTTTAAATTGAACTCTTGCCTCTCTCTCCACGCTGATCAAAAATGAACTCTCGCCTCTCTCTCTGTGCTGTTTTAAAATGACCTCTCACCTCTCTCTCCACGCTGTTTTAAAATGAACTCTCGCCTCTCTCTCCACGCTGTTTTAAAATGAACTCTCTCCTCTCTCTCTCCGCTGTTTTAAATTGAACTCTCGCCTCTCTCTCCACGCTGTTTTAAAATGACCTCTTGCCTCTCTCTCTATGCCGTTTTAAAATGAAATCTCGCCACGCCCTGCGCTCTTTTAAAATGAACACTCGCCTCTCTCTCTGCGCTGTTTTAAAATGAATTCTCGCCTCTCTCTCTGCGCTGTTTAAAAATGAACTCTCGCTTCTCTCTCCCCGCTGATTTAAGATGAACTCTCGCCTCTCTATCCAAGCTGATTTAAAATGAACTCTTGCCTCTCTCTCCGCGCTGATTTAAAATGACCTTTCACCTCTCTCTCGGCGCAGATTTAAAATGAACCCTCGCCTCTCTCTCTGCGCTATTTTAATTGTTTTAAGGCACAATTTCTCTTCTCTCTTCGTGATGTTTTAAAGTGAACTCTCGGTTCTCTCTCTGCGCTGTTTTGTATTAAACCCTCTTCTCTGTCTCCGCCCTGTTTTAAAATGAAACCTCGCTTCTCTCCGTGCTGATTTTAAATGAACTCTCGCCTCTCTCTCTGCACTGTTTTAAAATGAACTCTCGCCTCTCACTCCACGCTGATTTAAAATGAACACTCGCCTCTCTCTCCGCGCTGTTTTAAAATGAACTCTCGCCTCTCTCTCCGCGCTGTTTTAAAATGAACTCTCGCCTCTCTCTCTGCGCCGTTTTAAAATGAACTCTCGCCTCTCACTCCACACTGATTTAAAATGAACACTCGCCTCTCTCTCTGCACTGTTTTAAAATGAACTCTCGCCTCTCTCTCCACACTGATTTAAAATGAACTCTCGCCTCTCTCTCTGCACTGTTTTAAAGTGGACTCTCGCCTCTCTCTCCGCGCTGTTTTAAAGTGAACTCTCACCTCACTCTCTGTGCTGATTTGAAATGAACACTCGCCCCTCTCTCCACGCTGATTTAATGTGAAATCCCTCTTCTCTCTCCGAGCTGTTTTACAATGAACTCTCGCCTCTCTCTCCACGCTCTTTTTAAGTGAACTCTCGCCTCTCTCTGAGCTTTTTTAAAATGAACTCTCGCCCCTTTCTCTGCGCTGTTTTAAAATGAACTCTCGCCTCTCTCTGCGCTTAACTGAAATGAACTCTCGCCTGTCTCTCCAGGCAGATTTAAAATTAAATCCAGCCTCCCTCTCTGCACTGATGTGAAATGAACTCTCGTTCCTCTCTCCATGCTGATTTAATGAGAAATCGCGGTTCTCTCTCCGAGCTGTTTTAAAATGAACTCTCCACTCTCTCTCTGCGCCGTTTTAAAATGAACTCTCGCCTCTCTCTCCACTCTGATTTATAATGATCTCTCGCCTCTTTCTCTGCGCTGTTTTAAAATGAACTCTCGCCTCTCTCTCCACGCTGTTTTAAAATGAACTCTCGCCTCTCTCTCTGCGCCGTTTAAAATTGACTACTCACCTCTCTCTCCCCGCTGTTTTTAAATGAAATCTCGCCACTCCCTGCGCCGTTTTAAAATGAACTCTCGCCTCTCTCTCTGCGCTGTTTTAAACTGAACTCTCGCCTCTCTCTCCATGCTGTTTTAAAATGATCTCTCGCCTCTCTCTCCGCCATGTTTTAAAATGAACTCTCGCCTCTCTCTCCGCCATGTTTTAAAATGAACTCTCGCCTCTCTCTCCGCGCTGATTAAAAATGAACTCTCAGCTCTCTCACCGCGCTGATTTAAAATGACATCTCACCCCTCGCTCCATGCTGATTCAAAATGAACTCTCACCTCACTCTCTGCGCTGTTTTAAATGTTTTATGATGAACTCTCATGTCTCTCTCTGAGCTGATAAAAAATGAACACTCGCCTCTCCCCCCTGTTTTAAAATGAACTCTCACCTCTCTCTCTGCACCGTTTTAAGGTGAACTCTTTCGTCTCTCTCCACTCTGATTTATAATGAACTCTCCACTCTCTCTCTGCGCTGTTTTAAAATGATCTCTCACCTCTTTCTCTGCGCCATTTTACAATGAACTCTCGCCTCTCTGTCCACGCTGATTTAAAATGAACTCTCGCCTCGCTCTCCACGCTGTTTTAAAATGAACTCTCGCCTCTCTCTCTGCGCCGTTTAAAACTGACTACTCACCTCTCTCTCCCCGCTGTTTTTAAATGAAATCTCGCCACTCCCTGCGCTGTTTTAAAATGAACTCTCGCCTCTCTCTCTGCGCTGTTTAAAAATGAACTCTCGCCTCTCTCTCTGCGCCGTTTTAAACTGAACTCTCGCCTCTCTCTCCGTGCTGTTTTAAAATGAACTCTCGCCTCTCTCTCCGCGCTGATTAAAAATGAACTCTCAGCTCTCTCACCGCGCTGATTTAAAATGACCTCTCACCCCTCTCTCCATGCTGATTCAAAATGAACTCTCACCTCACTCTCTGCGCTGTTTTAAATGTTTTATGATGAACTCTCATGTCTCTCTCCGCGCTGATAAAAAATGAACACTCGCCACTCTCTCCGCGCTGAATTAAAATGAACTCTCATCTCTCTCTCCGCGCTGATTTAAAATGAAATTTCGCCTCTCTGTCCACGCTGAATTAAAATGAACTCTCACCTCTCTCTGCGCTGACTTAAAATGCACTCTCGCCTCGCTCTCCGTGCTGTTTTAAAATAAACACTCACCTCTCTCTCTGCGCCCTGTTTTAAAATGAACTCTCGCCTCTCTCTCTGCACAGATTTAAAATGAACACTCGCCTCTCTCTCTGCGGAGATTTAAAATGAAATCTCCCCTCCCTCACTGTGCTGACTTAAAATGCACTCTCGCCTGTCTCTCCGAGCTGATTTAAAATAAACACTCACCTCTCTCTCCGCCCTGATTTAAAATGAACTCTCGCCTCTCTCTCTGCACAGATTTAAAATGTTCTCTCGCCTCTCTGTGCTGTTTTCAAGTGAACTCTCTCCTCGCGCTATTAGATAATGAATTATAGTCACTCTCTCTCACCGCCATTTTATAATGATCTGACATCTCTCTCTGTGATGATTTGAAATAAATTCTCACCTTTACCTCCGCGTTGTTTTAAAATGGACACTCGCCTCTCTCTCCGTTCTGAATTAAAATGAACTCTCGCCTCCCTCTCTGCGCAGATTGAAAATGAACTCTCGACTGTCTCCTGAGGCTGATTTAAAATTAACCCGCGCCTCCCTCTCTGAGCTGATTTAAAATGAACTCTCACCACTCTCTCCGCCTAGTTTTAATATGAACTCACGCCTCTCTCTCTGTGCTATTTTCAATTGAACTCTCGCCCCTCTCTCTGCTCTGTTTTAGAATGAACTCTCACCTCTCTCTCTCCACGCTGATTTAAAATGAACTCTCGCCTCTCTGTCCACGCTGAATTAAAATGAACTCTCACCTATCTCTCCGCGTTGTATTAAACTGAACTCTCGCCTCTCTCTCCGCGGTGAAATAAAATGAACTCTCACCTCTCTCCGCGCTAATTTAAAATGAACTCTCGCCTCTCTCTCAGGCAGATTTAAAATGAACTCTTGTCTCTCTTTCTGCGCCGTTTTAAAGTGAACTACCGCCTCTCTCTCCACGCTGATTTAAAATGAACTCTTGTCTCTCTTTCTGCGCCGTTTTAAAGTGAACTACCGCCTCTCTCTCCACGCTGATTTAAAATGAACTTTCACCTCCCTCTCTGCGCTGTTTTAAAGTAAACTCTCGCCTCTCTCTCCACGCTGATTTTAAATGATCTCTCGCCTCTCTCTCCAGGCTGATTTAAAATGAACTCTCGCCTCTCTCTCCGTGCTGATTTAAATTGAACTCTCACCACTCTCTCCATCGAGTTTTATAATGAACTCTTTCCTCTCTCTCTGCGCTGTTCTTAAATGAACTCTCACCGATCTCTCCGCGCTGAATGAAAGTGAACTCTTGTCTCTCTTTCCGCGCTGAATTAAAATGAACTCTCGCCTCTCTCCATGCTGATTTAAAATAAAGTATCACCTCTCTATAGGTGCTGATTTAAAATAAAGTATCACCTCTCTCTATGTGCTGAGTTAAAATGATCTCTCACCCCTCTCTCTGCGCTGTTTTAAATGTTTTATGATGAACTATCGTTTCTCTCTCCGCACTGATTTAAAATGAACTCTCGCCTCTCTCTCTGCGCTGTTTTAAAGTTAATTCTAGCCTATCTCTACAGGCTATTTGAAAATGAACCCTCGCCCCTCTCTCTGTGCTGATTTAAAATAAACTCTCACCCATCTCTGCGGGCTGATTTAAAATGAACTCTCACCTCTCTCTCTGCGCTGTTTTAATTGTTTTATCAGGAACTCTCGTTTCTCTCTCCACCCTATTTTAAAATTAACTCTCGCCTCTCTGCGCTGTTTTAAAATGAACTCTCGCCTCTCTCTCCGTGTTGATTTAAAGTGAACTCTCGTCTCACTCTCTGCGCTGTTTTAAAGTGATCTCTTTCCTCTCTATAGGCACTGCTATAAAATGATCTCTCGCTCTCTCTCCGCGCTAATTTAAAATGAATTCTCGCCTCTCTGCGCTGTTTTAAAATGAACTCTCACCTCTCCATCGGCACTGATTTTAAATGAAATCTCGCCTCTCCCTGCGCCCTGATTTAAATTGAACTCTCACCTCTCTCACCGCGCTGATTTAAAGTGAACTCTCAACTCTCTCTCCGCGCTAATTTAAAATGAACTCTCGCCTCCCTCTCTGCGCTGTTTTAAAGTGAACTCTCGCCTTTCTCTCCATGCTAATTTAAAATAAACTCTCACTTCTCACTTGTCGCTGTTTTAAAGTGAACTCTCGCCTCTCCCTCCGCAGGGATTTAAAATGAATTCTCACCTCTCTCTCCGCGCTTTTATAAAATGAACTCTCGGCTCTCCCTCCGCTCTGATTTAAAATAAACTCTCACCTCTCTCTCGGCGCTTTTTTAAAACTAACACTCGTATCTTTCTCTGTGCTGTTTTAAATGAACTCTCACCACTCTGCGTGCTGTTTTAAAGTGAACTCTCGCCTCTCTCTCTGTGCTGATTTAAAATGAACTCTCGCTTCTCTCTCCCCGCTGATTTAAGATTAACTCTCGCCTCTCTCTCTGCTCAGCTTTAAAATGAACTCTCGCCTCTCTCTCCGCGCTGATTTAAAATGACCTTTCACCTCTCTCTCGGCGCAGATTTAAAATGAACCCTCGCCTCTCTCTCTGCGCTCTTTCAATTGTTTTAAGGCACAATCTCTTTTCTCTCTTCGTGATGTTTTAAAGTGAACTCTCGGTTCTCTCTCTGCGCTGTTTTAAAATGAACTCTCGCCTCTCTCTCCACACTGATTTAAAATGAACTCTTGCCTCTCTCTCTGCACTGTTTTAAAGTGGACTCTCGCCTCTCTCTCCACGCTGTTTTAAAATGAACTCTCGCCTCTCTCTCTGCAATGTTTTAAAGTGGACTCTCGCCTCTCTCTCCGCGCTGTTTTAAAATGAACTCTTGCCTCTCTCTGCACAGACTTTTCTCTGTCTCCGCCCTGTTTTAAAATGAAATCTTGCCTCTCTCCGTGCTGATTTAAAATGAACTGGCGTCTCTCTCTCCGCGCTGATTCAAAATGAACTCTCACCTCACTCTCTGCGCTGTTTTAAATGTATTATGATGAATTCTCACCTCATTCTCTGCGCTGATATAAAATGAACACACGCCGTGTTATAAAATGAACTTTTGCCTCTCCCCATTGTTTAAAAATTAACTCCCACCTCTCTTTCTGCGCTTAACTGAAATGAACTCTCGCCTGTCTCTCCAGGCAGATTTAAAATTAAATCCAGCCTCCCTCTCTGCACTGATGTGAAATGAACTCTCGTTCCTCTCTCCATGCTGATTTAATGTGAAATCCCGGTTCTCTCTCCGAGCTCTTTTAAAATGAACTCTCGCCTCTCTCTCTGCACCGTTTTAAGGTGAACTCTCGCCTCTCTGTCCACGCTGATTTAAAATGAACTCACGCCTCTCTCTCCACGCTGTTTTAAAATGAACTCTCGCCTCTCTCTCTGCGCCGTTTAAAACTGAATACTCACCTCTCTCTCCCCGCTGTTTTTAAATGAAATCTCGCCACTCCCTGCGCTGTTTTAAAATGAACTCTCGCCTCTCTCTCTGCGCCGTTTTAAAGTGAACTCTCGCCTCTCTTTCCACACTGATTTAAAATGAACTCTCACCTCTCTATCCACGCTGATTTAAAATGAACTCTCGCCTCTCTCTGCGCTCTTTTAAAATGACACTCGCCTCTCTCTCTGCGCTGTTTTAAAATGAACTCTCGCCTCTCTCTCTGCGCCGTTTTCATGTGAACTCTCGCCTCTCTTTCCACACTGATTTAAAATGAACTCTCGCCTCTCTCTCTGCGCCGTTTTCATGTGAACTCTCGCCTCTCTTTCCACACTGATTTAAAATGAACTCTCGCCTCTCTATTCACGCTGATTTAAAATGCACTCTTTCCTCTCTCTCGGCTCAGTTTTAAAATGAACTCTCACCTCTGCGTTTAATTGAAATGAACTCTCGCCTGTCTCTCCAGGCAGATTTAAAATTAAATCCAGCCTCCCTCTCTGCGCTGATTTGAAATGAACTCTCGCCCCTCTCTCAATGCTGATTTAATGTGAAATCCCGGTTCTCTCTCCGAGCTGTTTTAAAATGAACTCTCGCCTCTCTCTCCACGCTGTTTTAAAATGAACTCTCGCCTCTCTCTCTGTGCTGTTTTAAAACGAACTCTCGCCTCTCTCTTTGCGCCGTTTGAAAATGACCACTCACCTCTCTCTCCCCGCTGTTTTTAAATGAACTCTCGCCTCTCTCTCTATGCCGTTTTAAAATGAAATCTCGCCACGCCCTGCGCTCTTTTAAAATGAACTCTCGCCTCTCTCTCTGCGCCGTTTTAAAGTGAACTCTCGCCTCTCTTTCCACACAGATTTAAAATGAATTCTCGCCTCTCTCTCTGCACTGTTTTAAAATGAACTCTCGCCTCTCTTTCCACACTGATTTAAAATGAACTCTTTCCTCTCTCTCTGCTCAGTTTTAAAATGAACACTTGCCTCTCTCTCCGCGCTGATTTAAAATGACCTTTCACCTCTCTCTCGGTGCAGATTTAAAATGAACCCTCGCCTCTCTCTCTGCGCTATTTCAATTGTTTTAAGGCACAATTTCTCTTCTCTCTTCGTGATGTTTTAAAGTGAACTCTCGGTTCTCTCTCTGCGCTGTTTTGTATTAAACCCTCTTCTCTGTCTCCGCCCTGTTTTAAAATGAAACCTCGCTTCTCTCCGTGCTGATTTTAAATGAACTCTCGCTTCTCTCTCTGCGCCGTTTTAAAATGAACTCTCGCCTCTCTCTCCACACTGATTTAAAATGAACTCTCGCCTCTCTCTCCACACTGATTTAAAATGAACTCTCGCCTCTCTCTCCACACTGATTTAAAATGAACTCTCGCCTCTCTCTCCACACTGATTTAAAATGAACTCTCGCCTCTCTCTCCACGCTGTTTTAAAATGAACTCTTTCCTCTCTCTGTGCTGTCTTTTCTCTGTCTCCACCCTGTTTTAAATTGAAATCTTGCCTCTCTCCGTGCTGATTTAAAATGAACTGTCGTCTCTCTCTCCGCGCTGATTCAAAATGAACTCTCACCTCACTCTCTGCGCTGTTTTAAATGTTTTAGGATGAATTCTCACCTCATTCTCTGCGCTGATATAAAATGAACACTCGCCTCTCCGCCGTGTTTTAAAATGAACTTTTGCCTCTCCCCATTGTTTAAAAATTAACTCCCACCTCTCTCTCTGCGCTTATTTGAAATGAAGAATCTCCTGTCTCTCCAGGCAGATTTAAAATTAAATCCAGCCTCCTTCTCTGTGCTGATTTGAAATGAACACTCGCCCCTCTCTCCACGCTGATTTAATGTGAAATCCCTCTTCTCTCTCCGAGCCGTTTTACAATGAACTCTCGCCTCTCTCTCCACACTCTTTTTAAGTGAACTCTCGCCTCTCTCTGAGCTTTTTTAAAATGAACTCTCGCCTCTCTCTCAGCACCCTTTTAAAGTGAACTCTCCCTTCTCTCTCCCCACTGATTTGAAATGAACTCTCGCCTCTCTATCCACGTTGATTTAAAATGAACTCTCGCCTCTCTATCCACTCTGATTTAAAATGAACTCTCGCCTCTCTCTGCACCGTTTTAAGGTGAACTCTCGCCTCTCTCTCCACGCTGTTTTAAAATGACCTCTCGCCTCTCTCTCCACGCTGTTTTAAAATGACCTCTCGCCTCTCTCTCCACACTGTTTTTGAATGAACTCTCATCCTCTCTCTCTGCGCCGTTTTAAAATGAAATCTCGCCTCTCTCTCTGCGCCGTTTGAAAATGAACTCTCTCCTCTCCACGCTGTTTTAAAATGAACTTTTGCCTCTTTCTCTGCGCTGTTTTTAAAGTGAACTCTCGCCTCTCTTTCCACGCTGATTTAAAATGAAGACTCGCCTCTCTATCCACGCTGATTTAAAATGAACTCACGCCTCTCTCTCTGCTCAGTTTTAAAATGAACTCTCGCCTCTCTCTCTGCTCAGTTTTAAAATGAACTCTCACCTCTCTCTCCACGCTGATTTAAAATGAACTCCTGCCTCTCTCTCTGCGCTGATTTAAAATGAACTCTCGCCTCTCTCTGCGCTGTTTTAATTGTTTGGAGATCAAATCTCTTTTCTCTCTTCACAATGTTTTAAAGTGAACTCTCGCTTCTCTCTCTCAGCTGTTTTGTAATAAACACTCTTCTCTGTCTCCACCCTGTTTTAAAATGAACTCTCGCAACTCTCCGTGCTGATTTAAAATGAACTGTCGTCTCTCTCTCCGCGCTCATTCAAAATGAACTCTCACCTCACTCTCTGCGCTGTTTTAAATGTTTTCAAGTGAACTCTCACCTCATTCTCTGCGCTGATATAAAATGAAAACTCGCCTCTCCCCCTGTTTTAAAATGAACTCCCACCTCTTTCTGCGCTTAACTGAAATGAACTCTCGCCTGTCTCTGCAGGTAGATTTAAAATTAAATCCAGCCTCCCTCTCTGCGCTGATTTGAAATGAACTCTCGCCTCTCTCTCAATGCTGATTTAAAATGAACTCTCGCCTCTCTCTCTGCGCTGTTTTAAAATGAACTCTTGCCTCTCTCTGTGCTGTCTTTTCTCTGTCTCCGCCCTGTTTTAAAATGAAATCTTGCCTCTCTCCGTGCTGATTTAAAATGAACTGTCGTCTCTCTCACCGCGCTGATTCAAAATGACCTCTCACCTCACTCTCTGCGCTGTTTTAAATGTTTTATTATGAATTCTCATCTCATTCTCTGCGCTGATATAAAATGAACTCTCGCTCTCTCTCCGCGCTGATTTAAAATGACCTTTCACCTCTCTCGGCGCAGATTTAAAATGAACCCTCGCCTCTCTCTCTGCGCTGTTTTAATTGTTTTAAGGCACAATCTCTTTTCTCTCTTCGTGATGTTTTAAAGTGAACTCTCGGTTCTCTCTCTGCGCTGTTTTGTATTAAACACTCATCTCTGTCTCCGCCCTGTTTTAAAATGAAACCTCGCTTCTCTCCGTGCTGATTTTAAATGAACTCTCGCCTCTCTCTCTGCGCCATTTTAAAATGAACTCTCGCCTCTCTCTCCACACTGATTTAAAATGAACTCTCGCCTCTCTCTCCACACTGATTTAAAATGAACTCTCGCCTCTCTATCCACACTGATTCAAAATGAACTCTCACCTCACTCTCTGCGCTGTTTTAAATGTTTTATGATGAATTCTCACCTCATTCTCTGCGCTGATATAAAATGAACACTCGCCTCTCCACCGTGTTTTAAAATGAACTTTTGCCTCTCCACATTGTTTAAAAATTAACTCCCACCTCTCTCTCTGCGCTTATTTGAAATGAAGAATCTCCTGTCTCTCCAGGCAGATTTAAAATTAAATCCAGCCTCCCTCTCTGCGCTGATGTGAAATGAACTCTCGCCCCTCTATCCATGCTGATTTAATGTGAAATCCCGCTTCTCTCTCCGAGCTGTTTTACAATGAACTCTCGCCTCTCTCTCTGCGCCGTTTTAAAGTGAACTCTTTCCTCTCTCTCTACCTCTTTTTAAATGAACTCTCGCCTCTCTCTCTGCACCGTTTTAAAGTGAACTCTCCCTTCTCTCTCCCTGCTGATTCAAAATGAACTCTCGCCTCTCTATCCACGCTGATTTAAAATGAACTCTCGCCTCTCTATCCACGCTGATCTAAAATGAACTCTCGCCTCTCTCTCTGTGCTTATTAGAAATGACCTCTCGCCTCTCTCTCCACGCTGTTTTAAAATGACCTCTCGCCTCTCTCTCCACAATGTTTTTGAAAGAACTCTCATCCTCTCTCTCTGCGCCGTTTTAAAATGAACTCTCGCCTCTCCACGCTGTTTTGAAATGAACTCTTTCCTCTCTCTGTGCGCTGTTTTTAAAGTGAACTCTCGCCTCTCTTTCCACGCTGATTTAAAATGAACTCTCGCCTCTCTCTCCACGCTGATTTAAAATGAACTCTCGCCTCTCTCTCCACGCTGATTTAAAATGAACAATCGCCTCTCTCTCTGCACTGTTCTAAAATGATCTCTCGCCTCTCTCTCTGCGCCGTTTTAAAGTGAACTCTCGCCTCTCTTTCCACGCTGATTTAAAATGAAGACTCGCCTCTCTATCCACGCTGATTTAAACTGAACTCTCGCCTCTCTCTCCGTGCTGATTTAAAATGAACTCCTTCCTCTCTCTCTGCACTGATTTAAAATGAACACTCGTCTCTCTATCCACGCTGATTTAAAATGAACTCTCGCCTCTCTCTCTGCTCAGTTTTAAAATGAACTCTCGCCTCTCTCTCTCCACGCTGATTTAAAATGAACTCCTGCCTCTCTCTCTGCGCTGATTTACAATGAACTCTCGCCTCTCTCTGCGCTGATTTAAAATGAACTGCTGCCTCTCTCTCTGCGCTGATTTAAAATGAACTCTCGCCTCTCTCTCCACACTGTTTTTGAATGAACTCTCATCCTCTCTCTCTGCGCCGTTTTAAAATGAAATCTCGCCTCTCTCTCTGCGCCGTTTGAAAATGAACTCTCTCCTCTCCACGCTGTTTTAAAATGAACTTTTGCCTCTCTCTCTGCGCTGTTTTTAAAGTGAACTCTCGCCTCTCTTTCCACGCTGATTTAAAATGAAGACTCGCCTCTCTATCCACGCTGATTTAAAATGAACTCACGCCTCTCTCTCTGCTCAGTTTTAAAATGAACTCTCGCCTCTCTCTCTGCTCAGTTTTAAAATGAACTCTCACCTCTCTCTCCACGCTGATTTAAAATGAACTCCTGCCTCTCTCTCTGCGCTGATTTAAAATGAACTCTCGCCTCTCTCTGCGCTGTTTTAATTGTTTGGAGATCAAATCTCTTTTCTCTCTTCACAATGTTTTAAAGTGAACTCTCGCTTCTCTCTCTCAGCTGTTTTGTAATAAACACTCTTCTCTGTCTCCACCCTGTTTTAAAATGAACTCTCGCAACTCTCCGTGCTGATTTAAAATGAACTGTCGTCTCTCTCTCCGCGCTCATTCAAAATGAACTCTCACCTCACTCTCTGCGCTGTTTTAAATGTTTTCAAGTGAACTCTCACCTCATTCTCTGCGCTGATATAAAATGAAAACTCGCCTCTCCCCCTGTTTTAAAATGAACTCCCACCTCTTTCTGCGCTTAACTGAAATGAACTCTCGCCTGTCTCTCCAGGTAGATTTAAAATTAAATCCAGCCTCCCTCTCTGCGCTGATTTGAAATGAACTCTCGCCTCTCTCTCAATGCTGATTTAAAATGAACTCTCGCCTCTCTCTCTGCGCTGTTTTAAAATGAACTCTTGCCTCTCTCTGTGCTGTCTTTTCTCTGTCTCCGCCCTGTTTTAAAATGAAATCTTGCCTCTCTCCGTGCTGATTTAAAATGAACTGTCGTCTCTCTCACCGCGCTGATTCAAAATGACCTCTCACCTCACTCTCTGCGCTGTTTTAAATGTTTTATTATGAATTCTCATCTCATTCTCTGCGCTGATATAAAATGAACTCTCGCTCTCTCTCCGCGCTGATTTAAAATGACCTTTCACCTCTCTCGGCGCAGATTTAAAATGAACCCTCGCCTCTCTCTCTGCGCTGTTTTAATTGTTTTAAGGCACAATCTCTTTTCTCTCTTCGTGATGTTTTAAAGTGAACTCTCGGTTCTCTCTCTGTGCTGTTTTGTATTAAACACTCATCTCTGTCTCCGCCCTGTTTTAAAATGAAACCTCGCTTCTCTCCGTGCTGATTTTAAATGAACTCTCGCCTCTCTCTCTGCGCCATTTTAAAATGAACTCTCGCCTCTCTCTCTGCGCTGTTTTAAAATGAACTCTCGCCTCTCTCTCCACACTGATTTAAAATGAACTCTCGCCTCTCTATCCACACTGATTCAAAATGAACTCTCACCTCACTCTCTGCGCTGTTTTAAATGTTTTATGATGAATTCTCACCTCATTCTCTGCGCTGATATAAAATGAACACTCGCCTCTCCACCGTGTTTTAAAATGAACTTTTGCCTCTCCACATTGTTTAAAAATTAACTCCCACCTCTCTCTCTGCGCTTATTTGAAATGAAGAATCTCCTGTCTCTCCAGGCAGATTTAAAATTAAATCCAGCCTCCCTCTCTGCGCTGATTTGAAATGAACTCTCGCCCCTCTATCCATGCTGATTTAATGTGAAATCCCGCTTCTCTCTCCGAGCTGTTTTACAATGAACTCTCGCCTCTCTCTCTGCGCCGTTTTAAAGTGAACTCTTGCCTCTCTCTCTACCTCTTTTTAAATGAACTCTCGCCTCTCTCTCTGCACCGTTTTAAAGTGAACTCTCCCTTCTCTCTCCCTGCTGATTCAAAATGAACTCTCGCCTCTCTATCCACGCTGATTTAAAATGAACTCTCGCCTCTCTATCCACGCTGATCTAAAATGAACTCTCGCCTCTCTCTCTGTGCTTATTAGAAATGACCTCTCGCCTCTCTCTCCACGCTGTTTTAAAATGACCTCTCGCCTCTCTCTCCACAATGTTTTTGAAAGAACTCTCATCCTCTCTCTCTGCGCCGTTTTAAAATGAAATCTCGCCTCTCCATGCGCTGTTTTAAATGAACTCTCGCCTCTCTCTCCACGCTGATTAAAAATGAACTCTCGCCTCTCTCTCTGCGCCGTTTTAAAATGAACTCTCGCCTCTCCACGCTGTTTTGAAATGAACTCTTTCCTCTCTCTGTGCGCTGTTTTTAAAGTGAACTCTCGCCTCTCTCTCTGCACCGTTTAAAGTGAACTCTCGCCTCTCTTTCCACGCTGATTTAAAATGAACTCTCGCCTCTCTCTCCACGCTGATTTAAAATGAACTCTCGCCTCTCTCTGCATTCTTTTAAAATGAACAATCGCCTCTCTCTCTGCACTGTTCTAAAATGATCTCTCGCCTCTCTCTCTGCGCCGTTTTAAAGTGAACTCTCGCCTCTCTTTCCACGCTGATTTAAAATGAAGACTCGCCTCTCTATCCACGCTGATTTAAACTGAACTCTCGCCTCTCTCTCCGTGCTGATTTAAAATGAACTCCTTCCTCTCTCTCTGCACTGATTTAAAATGAACACTCGTCTCTCTATCCACGCTGATTTAAAATGAACTCTCGCCTCTCTCTCTGCTCAGTTTTAAAATGAACTCTCGCCTCTCTCTCTCCACGCTGATTTAAAATGAACTCCTGCCTCTCTCTCTGCGCTGATTTACAATGAACTCTCGCCTCTCTCTGCGCTGATTTAAAATGAACTCCTGCCTCTCTCTCTGCGCTGATTTAAAATGAACTCTCGCCTCTCTCTGCGCTGTTTTAATTGTTTGGAGATCAAATCTCTTTTCTCTCTTCACGATGTTTAAAAGTGAACTCTCGCTTCTCTCTCTCAGCTGTTTTGTAATAAACACTCTTCTCTGTCTCCACCCTGTTTTAAAATGAACTCTCGCAACTCTCCATGCTGATTTAAAATGAACTGTCGTCTCTCTCTCCGCGCTCATTCAAAATGAACTCTCACCTCACTCTCTGCGCTGTTTTAAATGTTTTATGATGAACTCTCACCTCATTCTCTGCGCTGATATAAAATGAAAACTCGCCTCTCTGCCATGTTTTAAAATGAACTCTTGCCTCTCCCCCTGTTTTAAAATGAACTCCCACCTCTTTCTGCGGTTAACTGAAATGAACTCTCGCCTGTCTCTCCAGGCAGATTTAAAATTAAATCCAGCCTCCCTCTCTGCGCTGATTTGAAATGAACTCTCGCTCCTCTCTCCATGCTGATTTTATGTGAAATCCCGGTTCTCTCTCCGAGCTCTTTTAAAATGAACTCTCGCCTCTCTCTCTGCACCGTTTTAAGGTGAACTCTTGCCTCTCTCTCCACTCTGATTTATAATGAACTCTTCACTCTCTCTCTGCGCTGTTTTAAAATGAACTCTCGCCTCTCTATCCACGCTGATTTAAAATGAACTCTCGCCTCTTTCTCCACGCTGTTTTAAAATGAACACTCGCCACTCTCTGCGCCATTTGAAACTAACTACTCAACCTCTCTCTCCCCGCTGTTTTTAAATGAACTCTCGCCACTCTCTCTGCGCCATTTTCAAGTGAACTCCCGCCTCTCTTTCCACACTGATTTAAAATGAACTCTCGCCTCTCTATTCACGCTAATTTAAAATGCACTCTCGCCTCTCTCTCGGCTCAGTTTGAAAATGAACTCTCGCCTCTTTCTGCGCTTAATTGAAATGAACTCTCGCCTGTCTCTCCAGGCAGATTTAAAATTAAATCCAGCCTCCCTCTATGCGCTGATTTGAAATGAACTCTCGCCCCTCTCTCAATGCTGATTTAATGTGAAATCCCGGTTCTCTCTCCGAGCACTTTTAAATTGAACTCTCGCCTCTCTATCCACGCTGATTTAAAATGAACTCTCGCCTCTCTCTCTGCGCTGTTTTAAAATGAACTCTCGCCTCTCTCTCTGCGCCGTTTTCAAGTGAACTCTCGCCTCTCTTTCCACGCTGATTTAAAATGCACTCTTTCCTCTCTCTCGGCTCAGTTTTAAAATGAACTCTCGCCTCTCTCTGCGCTTAATTGAAATGAACTCTCGCCTGTCTCTCCAGGCAGATTTAAAATTAAATCCAGCCTCCCTCTCTGCGCTGATTTGAAATGAACTCTCGCCCCTCTCTCAATGCTGATTTAATGTGAAATCCCGGTTCTCTCTCCGAGCTGTTTTAAAATGAACTCTCGCCTCTCTCTCTGCGCCGTTTTAAAGTGAACTCTCGCCTCTCTTTCCACACTGATTTAAAATGAACTCTCGCCTCTCTATCCACGCTGATTTAAATTGAACTCTCGCCTCTCTGTCCACGCTGATTTAAAATGAACTCTCGCCTCTCTCTGCGCTCTTTTAAAATGACCACTCGCCTCTCTCTCCGCGCTGTTTTAAAATGATCTCTCGCCTCTCTCTCTGCGCCATTTTCAAGTGAACTCTCGCCTCTCTTTCCACGCTGATTTAAAATGAACTCTCGCCTCTCTCTCTATGCCGTTTTAAAATGAACTCTCGCTTCTCTCTCCCCGCTGATTTAAGATGAACTCTCGCCTCTCTCTGCAAGCTGATTTAAAATGAACTCTTGCCTCTCTCTCTGCTCAGTTTTAAAATGAACTCTCGCCTCTCTCTCCGCGCTGATTTAAAATGACCTTTCACCTCTCTCTCGGCGCAATTTTAAAATGAACCCTCGCCTCTCTCTCTGCGCTGTTTTAATTGTTTTAAGGCACAATCTCTTTTCTCTCTTCGTGATGTTTTAAAGTGAACTCTCGGTTCTCTCTCTGCGCTGTTTTGTATTAAACCCTCTTCTCTGTCTCCGCCCTGTTTTAAAATGAAACCTCGCTTCTCTCCGTGCTGATTTTAAATGAACTCTCGCCTCTCTCTCTGCGCCGTTTTAAATTGAACTCTCTCCTCTCTCTCTCCGCTGTTTTAAATTGAACTCTCGCCTCTCTCTCCACGCTGATTAAAAATGAACTCTCGCCTCTCTCTCTGCGCTGTTTTAAAATGAACTCTCGCCTGTCTCTCTGTGCTGTTTTAAAATGAACTCTCGCCTCTCTCTCTGCGCCGTTTTAAAGTGAACTCTTGCCTCTCTTTCCACACTGATTTAAAATGAATTCCCTCCTCTCTCTCTGCGCTGTTTTAAAATGAACTCTCGCTTCTCTCTCCCCGCTGATTTAAGATGAACTCTCGCCTCTCTCTCCAAGCTGATTTAAAATGAACTCTTGCCTCTCTCTCTGCTCAGTTTTAAAATGAACTCTCGCCTCTCTCTCCGCGCTGATTTAAAGTGACCTTTCACCTCTCTCTCGGCGCAATTTTAAATTGAACCCTCGCCTCTCTCTCTGCGCCGTTTTAAGGTGAACTCCTGCCTCTCTCTCCACGCTGAATTAAAATGAACTCTCGCCTCTCTCTCCACGCTGATTTAAAATTATCTCTCGCCTCTCTCTCCACGCTGATTTAAAATGAACTCTCGCCTCTCTCTGCGCTCTTTTAAAATGAACACTCGCCTCTCTCTCTGCGCTGTTTTAAAATGAACTCTCGCCTCTCTCTCTGCGCCGTTTTCAAGTGAACTCTCGCCTCTCTTTCCACACTGATTTAAAATGAACTCTCGCCTCTCTATTCACGCTGATTTAAAATGCACTCTCGCCTCTCTCTCGGCTCAGTTTTAAAATGAACTCTCGCCTCTCTCTGCGCTTAATTGAAATGAACTCTCGCCTGTCTCTCCAGGCAGATTTAAAATTAAATCCAGCCTCCCTCTCTGCGCTGATTTGAAATGAACTCTCGCCCCTCTCTCAATGCTGATTTAATGTGAAATCCCGGTTCTCTCTCCGAGCTGTTTTAAAATGAACTCTCGCCTCTCTCTCTGCGCCGTTTTAAGGTGAGCTCTCGCCTCTCTCTGCGCCGTTTTAAGGTGAACTCCTGCCTCTCTATCCACGCTGATTTAAAATGAACTCTCGCCTCTCTCTTGCGCTGTTTTCAAATGATCTCTCGCCTCTCTCTCCACGCTGTTTTAAAATGAAATCTCGCCACGCCCTGCGCTCTTTTAAAATGAACACTCGCCTCTCTCTCCACGCTGATTAAAAATGAACTTTCGCCTCTCTCTCTGTGCTGTTTTAAAATGACCTCTCGCCTCTCTCTCCACGCTGTTTTAAAATGAACTCTCGCCTCTCTCTCCACGCTGTTTTAAAATGAAATCTCGCCACGCCCTGCGCTCTTTTAAAATGAACACTCGCCTCTCTCCCTGCGCTGTTTTAAAATGAACTCTCGCCTCTCTCTCTGCGCCCTTTTAAAGTGAACTCTCGCCTCTCTTTCCACACTGATTTAAAATGAATTCTCGCCTCTCTCTCTGCGCTGTTTTAAAATGAACTCTCGCTTCTCTCTCCCCGCTGATTTAAGATGAACTCTCGCCTCTCTATCCAAGCTGATTTAAAATGAACTCTTGCCTCTCTCTCTGCTCAGTTTTAAAATGAACTCTCGCTTCTCTCTCCGCGCTGATTTAAAATGACCTTTCACCTCTCTCTCGGCGCAGATTTAAAATGAACCCTCGCCTCTCTCTCTGCGCTATTTCAATTGTTTTAAGGCACAATCTCTTTTCTCTCTTCGTGATGTTTTAAAGTGAACTCTCGGTTCTCTCTCTGCGCTGTTTTGTATTAAACCCTCTTCTCTGTCTCCGCCCTGTTTTAAAATGAAACCTCGCTTCTCTCCGTGCTGATTTTAAATGAACTCTCGCCTCTCTCTCTGCGCCGTTTTAAAATGAACTCTCGCCTCTCTCTGCGCTGTTTTAAAATGAACTCTCGTCTCTCTCTCCACACTGATTTAAAATGAACTCTCGCCTCTCTCTCTGCACTGTTTTAAAGTGGACTCTCGCCTCTCTCTCCGCGCTGTTTAAAATGAACTCTTGCCTCTCTCTGTGCTGTCTTTTCTCTGTCTCCGCCCTGTTTTAAAATGAAATTTTGCCTCTCTCCGTGCTGATTTAAAATGAACTGGCGTCTCTCTCTCCGCTGTGATTCAAAATGAACTCTCACCTCACTCTCTGCGCTGTTTTAAATGTTTTATGATGAATTCTCACCTCATTCTCTGCGCTGATATAAAATGAACACTCGCCTCTCCGCCGTCTTTTAAAATGAACTTTTGCCTCTCCCCATTTTTTAAAAATTAACTCCCACCTCTCTTTCTGCGCTTAACTGAAATGAACTCTCGCCTGTCTCTCCAGGCAGATTTAAAATTAAATCCAGCCTCCCTCTCTGCGCTGATGTGAAATGAACTCTCGTTCCTCTCTCCATGCTGATTTAATGTGAAAACCCGTTTCTCTCTCCGAGCTCTTTTAAAATTAACTCTCCCCTCTCTCTCTGCACCGTTTTAAGGTGAACTCTTGCCTCTCTCTCCACTCTGATTTATAATGAACTCTCCACTCTCTCTCTGCGCTGTTTTAACATGAGCACTCGCCTCTCTCTCCACACTGATTTAAAATGAACTCTCGCCTCTCTCTCTGCACTGTTTTAAAGTGGACTCTCACCTCTCTATCCACTCTGATTTAAAATGAACTCTCGCCTCTCTCTGCACCGTTTTAAGTTGAACTCTCGCCTCTCTCTCCACGCTGTTTTAAAATGACCTCTCGCCTCTCTCTCCACACTGTTTTTGAATGAACTCTCGCCTCTCTCTCTGCGCCGTTTTAAAATGAAATCTCGCCTCTCTCTCTGCGCCATTTGAAAGTGAACTCTCGCCTCTCCACGCTGTTTTAAAATGAACTTTCGCCTCTCTCTCTGCGCCGTTTTAATGTGAACTCACGCCTCTCTTTCCACGCTGATTTAAAATGAAATCTCGCCTCTCTCTGCGCTCTTGTAAAATGAACACTCGCCTCTCTCTCTGCGCTGTTCTAAAATGATCTCTCGCCTCTCTCTCTGCACCGTTTTAAAGTGATCTCTCGCCTCTCTTTCCACGCTGATTTAAAATGAAGACTCGCCTCTCTATCCACGCTGATTTAAACTGAACTCTCGCCTCTCTCTCCGTGCTGATTTAAAATGAACTCCTGCCTCTCTCTCTGCGCTGATTTAAAATGAACTCTCGCCTCTCTCTGCGCTGTTTTAATTATTTGGAGATCAAATCTCCTTTCTCTCTTCACGATGTTTTAAAGTGAACTCTCGCTTCTCTCTCTCAGCTGTTTCGTAATAAACACTCTTCTCTGTCTCCACCCTGTTTTAAAATGAACTCTCGCAACTCTCCGTGCTGATTTAAAATGAACTGTCGTCTCTCTCTCCGCGCTCATTCAAAATGAACTCTCACCTCACTCTCTGCGCTGTTTTAAATGTTTTATGATGAACTCTCACCTCATTCTCTGCGCTGATATAAAATGAAAACTCGCCTCTCTGCCATGTTTTAAAATGAACTCTCGCCTCTCCCCCTGTTTTAAAATGAACTCCCACCTCATTCTGTGCTTAATTGAAATGAACTCTCGCCTGTCTCTCCAGGCAGATTTAAAATTAAATCCAGCCTCCCTCTCTGCGCTGATTTGAAATGAACTCTCGCTCCTCTCTCAATGCTGATTTAATGTGAAATCCCTGTTCTCTCTCCGAGCTGTTTTAAATTGAACTCTCGCCTCTCTCTCTGCACCGTTTTAAGGTGAACTCCTGCCTCTCTCTCCACTCTGATTTAAAATGAACTCTCCCCTCTCTCTCTGCGCTGTTTTAAAATGAACTCTCGCCTCTCTCTCCACGCTGATTTAAAATGATCTCTCGCCTCTCTCTCTGCGCCGTTTGAAAATGACTACTCGCCTCTCTCTCCCCGCTGTTTTAAAATGAACTCTTTCCTCTCTCTCTATACCGTTTTAAAATGAAATCTCGCCACTCCCTGCGCTGTTTTAAAATGAACTCTCGCCTCTCTCTCTGCGCCGTTTTAAAGTGAACTCTCGCCTCTCTTTCCACACTGATTTAAAATGAACTCTCGCCTCTCTTTCCACGCTGATTTAAAATGAAGACTCGCCTCTCTATCCACTCTGATTTAAACTGAACTCTCGCCTCTCTCTCCGTGCTGATTTAAAATGAACTCCTTCCTCTCTCTCTGCGCTGATTTAAAATGAACACTCGCCTCTCTATTCACGCTGATTTAAAATGAACTCTCGCCTCTCTCACTGCTCAGTTTTAAAATGACCTCTCGCCTCTCTCTCTGCTCAGTTTTAAAATGAACTCTCACCTCTCTCTCCACGCTGATTTAAAATGAACTCCTGCTTCTCTCTCTGCGCTGATTTAAAATGAACTCTCGCCTCTCTCTGCGCTGTTTTAATTATTTGGAGATCAAATCTCCTTTCTCTCTTCACGATGTTTTAAAGTGAACTCTCGCTTCTCTCTCTCAGCTGTTTCGTAATAAACACTCTTCTCTGTCTCCACCCTGTTTTAAAATGAACTCTCGCAACTCTCCGTGCTGATTTAAAATGAACTGTCGTCTCTCTCTCCGCGCTCATTCAAAATGAACTCTCACCTCACTCTCTGCGCTGTTTTAAATGTTTTATGATGAACTCTCACCTCATTCTCTGCGCTGATATAAAATGAAAACTCGTCTCTCTGCCATGTTTTAAAATGAACTCTTGCCTCTCCCCCTGTTTTAAAATGAACTCCCACCTCATTCTGTGCTTAATTGAAATGAACTCTCGCCTGTCTCTCCAGGCAGATTTAAAATTAAATCCAGCCTCCCTCTCTGCGCCGTTTTAAAGTGAACTCTCGCCTCTCTTTCCACACTGATTTAAAATGAACTCTCGCCTCTCTATTCACGCTGATTTAAAATGCACTCTCGCCTCTCTCTCGGATCACTTTTAAAATGAACTCTCGCCTCTCTCTGCGCTTAATTGAAATGAACTCTCGCCTGTCTCTCCAGGCAGATTTAAAATTAAATCCAGCCTCCCTCTCTGCGCTGATTTGAAATGAACTCTCGCTCCTCTCTCCATGCTGATTTAATGTGAAATCCCGGTTCTCTCTCCGAGCTGTTTTAAAATGAACTCGCGCCTCTCTCTCTGCGCCGTTTTAAGGTGAACTCCTGTCTCTCTCTCCACGCTGATTTAAAATGAACTCTCGCCTCTCTCTTGCGCTGTTTTAAAATGATCTCTCACCTCTTTTTCTGCGCTGTTTTAAAATGATCTCTCGCCTCTTTCTTGCGCCGTTTTAAATTGAACTCTTGCCTCTCTCTCCACGCTGATTAAAAATGAACTCTCGCCTCTCTCTCTGCGCTGTTTTAAAATAAACTCGCCTCTCTCTCTGCGCTGTTTTAAAATGACCTCTCGCCTCTCTCTCCACGCTGATATAAAATGAACACTCGCCTCTCTCTCTGCGCCGTTTTAATGTGAACTCACGCCTCTCTTTCCACGCTGATTTAAAATGAAATCTCGCCTCTCTCTGCGCTCTTGTAAAATGAACACTCGCCTCTCTCTCTGCGCTGTTCTAAAATGATCTCTCGCCTCTCTCTCTGCACCGTTTTAAAGTGATCTCTCGCCTCTCTTTCCACGCTGATTTAAAATGAAGACTCGCCTCTCTATCCACGCTGATTTAAACTGAACTCTCGCCTCTCTCTCCGTGTGATTTAAAATGAAATCTCACCTCTCTCTCTGCGCCATTTGAAAGTGAACTCTCGCCTCTCCACGCTGTTTTAAAATGAACTCTCGCCTCTCTCTCTGCGCCGTTTTAATGTGAACTCACGACTCTCTTTCCACGCTGATTTAAAATGAAATCTCGCCTCTCTCTGCGCTCTTGTAAAATGAACACTCGCCTCTCTCTCTGCGCTGTTCTAAAATGATCTCTCGCCTCTCTCTCTGCGCCGTTTTAAAGTGATCTCTTGCCTCTCTTTCCACGCTGATTTAAAATGAAGACTCGCCTCTCTATCCACGCTGATTTAAACTGAACTCTCGCCTCTCTCTCCGTGCTGATTTAAAATGAACTCCTTCCTCTCTCTCTGCGCTGATTTAAAATGAACACTCGCCTCTCTATCCACGCTGATTTAAAATGAACTCTCGCCTCTCTCACTGCTCAGTTTTAAAATGAACTCTCGCCTCTCTCTCTGCTCAGTTTTAAAATGAACTCTCACCTCTCTCTCCACGCTGATTTAAAATGAACTCCTGCCTCTCTTTCTGCGCTGATTTAAAATGAACTCCTGCCTCTCTCTGCGCTGTTTTAATTATTTGGAGATCAAATCTCTTTTCTCTCTTCACGATGTTTTAAAGTGAACTCTCGCTTCTCTCGCTCAGCTGTTTCGTAATAAACACTCTTCTCTGTCTCCACCCTGTTTTAAAATGAACTCTCGCAACTCTCCGTGCTGATTTAAAATGAACTGTCGTCTCTCTCTCCGCGCTCATTCAAAATGAACTCTCACCTCACTCTCTGCGCTGTTTTAAATGTTTTATGATGAACTCTCACCTCATTCTCTGCGCTGATATAAAATGAAAACTCGCCTCTCTGCCATGTTTTAAAATGAACTCTCGCCTCTCCCCCTGTTTTAAAATGAACTCCCACCTCATTCTGTGCTTAATTGAAATGAACTCTCGCCTGTCTCTCCAGGCAGATTTAAAATTAAATCCAGCCTCCCTCTCTGCGCTGATTTGAAATGAACTCTCGCTCCTCTCTCAATGCTGATTTAATGTGAAATCCCTGTTCTCTCTCCGAGCTGTTTTAAATTGAACTCTCGCCTCTCTCTCTGCGCCGTTTTAAGGTGAACTCTTGCCTCTCTCTCCACTCTGATTTAAAATGAACTCTCCCCTCTCTCTCTGCGCTGTTTTAAAATGAACTCTCGCCTCTCTATCCACGCTGATTTAAAATGAACTCTCGCCTCTCTCACTGCTCAGTTTTAAAATGAACTCTCACCTCTCTCTCCACGCTGATTTAAAATGAACTCCTGCCTCTCTCTGCGCTGTTTTAATTATTTGGAGATCAAATCTCTTTTCTCTCTTCACGATGTTTTAAAGTGAACTCTCGCTTCTCTCTCTCAGCTGTTTCGTAATAAACACTATTCTCTGTCTCCACCCTGTTTTAAAATGAACTCTCGCAACTCTCCGTGCTGATTTAAAATGAACTGTCGTCTCTCTCTCCGCGCTCATTCAAAATGAACTCTCACCTCACTCTCTGCGCTGTTTTAAATGTTTTATGATGAACTCTCACCTCATTCTCTGCGCTGTTTTAAATGTTTTATGATGAACTCTCACCTCATTCTCTGCGCTGATATAAAATGAAAACTCGCCTCTCTGCCATGTTTTAAAATGAACTCTCGCCTCTCCCCCTGTTTTAAAATGAACTCCCACCTCATTCTGTGCTTAATTGAAATGAACTCTCGCCTGTCTCTCCAGGCAGATTTAAAATTAAATCCAGCCTCCCTCTCTGCGCTGATTTGAAATCAACTCTCGCTCCTCTCTCAATGCTGATTTAATGTGAAATCCCGGTTCTCTCTCCGAGCTGTTTTAAAATGAACTCTCGCCTCTCTCTCTGCACCGTTTTAAGGTGAACTCCTGCCTCTCTCTCCACGCTGATTTAAAATGAACTCTCTCCTCTCTCACTGCGCTGTTTTAAAATGAACTCTCGCCTCTCTCTCCACGCTGATTTAAAATGATCTCTCGCCTCTCTCTCTGCGCCGTTTGAAAATGACTACTCGCCTCTCTCTCCCCGCTGTTTTTAAATGAACTCTTGCCTCTCTCTCTATACCGTTTTAAAATGAAATCTCGCCACTCCCTGCGCTGTTTTAAAATGAACTCTCGCCTCTCTCTCTGCGCCGTTTTAAAGTGAACTCTCGCCTCTCTTTCCACGCTGATTTAAAATGAAGACTCGCCTCTCTATCCACGCTGATTTAAACTGAACTCTCGCCTCTCTCTCCGTGCTGATTTAAAATGAACTCCTTCCTCTCTCTCTGCGCTGATTTAAAATGAACACTCGCCTCTCTATCCACGCTGATTTAAAATGAACTCTCGCCTCTCTCACTGCTCAGTTTTAAAATGAACTCTCGCCTCTCTCTCTGCTCAGTTTTAAAATGAACTCTCACCTCTCTCTCCACGCTGATTTAAAATGAACTCCTGCCTCTCTCTCTGCGCTGATTTAAAATGAACTCTCGCCTCTCTCTGCGCTGTTTTAATTATTTGGAGATCAAATCTCTTTTCTCTCTTCACGATGTTTTAAAGTGAACTCTCGCTTCTCTCTCTCAGCTGTTTCGTAATAAACACTCTTCTCTGTCTCCACCCTGTTTTAAAATGAACTCTCGCAACTCTCCGTGCTGATTTAAAATGAACTGTCGTCTCTCTCTCCGCGCTCATTCAAAATGAACTCTCACCTCACTCTCTGCGCTGTTTTAAATGTTTTATGATGAACTCTCACCTCATTCTCTGCGCTGTTTTAAATGTTTTATGATGAACTCTCACCTCATTCTCTGCGCTGATATAAAATGAAAACTCGCCTCTCTGCCATGTTTTAAAATGAACTCTCGCCTCTCCCCCTGTTTTAAAATGAACTCCCACCTCATTCTGTGCTTAATTGAAATGAACTCTCGCCTGTCTCTCCAGGCAGATTTAAAATTAAATCCAGCCTCCCTCTCTGCGCTGATTTGAAATGAACTCTCGCTCCTCTCTCAATGCTGATTTAATGTGAAATCCCTGTTCTCTCTCCGAGCTGTTTTAAAATGAACTCTCGCCTCTCTCTCTGCACCGTTTTAAGGTGAACTCTTGCCTCTCTCTCCACTCTGATTTAAAATGAACTCTCCCCTCTCTCTCTGCGCTGTTTTAAAATGAACTCTTGCCTCTCTCTCCACGCTGATTTAAAATGATCTCTCGCCTCTCTCTCTGCGCCGTTTGAAAATGACT
Organism: Isurus oxyrinchus; assembly: GCA_026770705.1. Lineage (NCBI taxonomy): Eukaryota > Metazoa > Chordata > Chondrichthyes > Lamniformes > Lamnidae > Isurus > Isurus oxyrinchus. The sequence goes on along the minus strand of JANJGN010000006.1, from coordinate 1,490,685 downwards.
ACTCGCCTCTCTCTCCCCGCTGTTTTTAAATGAACTCTTGTCTCTCTCTCTATACCGTTTTAAAATGAAATCTCGCCACTCCCTGCGCTGTTTTAAAATGAACTCTCGCCTCTCTCTCTGCGCCGTTTTAAAGTGAACTCTCGCCTCTCTTTCCACACTGATTTAAAATGAACTCTCGCCTCTCTATTCACGCTGATTTAAAATGCACTCTTGCCTCTCTCTCGGCTCAGTTTTAAAATGAACTCTCGCCTCTCTCTGCGCTTAATTGAAATGAACTCTCGCCTGTCTCTCCAGGCAGATTTAAAATTAAATCCAGCCTCCCTCTCTGCGCTGATTTGAATTGAACTCTCGCCCCTCTCTCAATGCTGATTTAATGTGAAATCCCGGTTCTCTCTCCGAGCTGTTTTAAAATGAACTCGCGCCTCTCTCTCTGCGCCGTTTTAAGGTGAACTCTTGCCTCTCTCTCCACGCTGATTTAAAATGAACTCTCGCCTCTCTCTTGCGCTGTTTTAAAATGATCTCTCACCTCTTTTTCTGCGCTGTTTTAAAATGATCTCTCGCCTCTTTCTTGCGCCGTTTTAAATTGAACTCTCGCCTCTCTCTCCACGCTGATTAAAAATGAACTCTCGCCTCTCTCTCTGCGCTGTTTTAAAATAAACTCGCCTCTCTCTCTGCGCTGTTTTAAAATGACCTCTCGCCTCTCTCTCCACGCTGATATAAAATGAACACTCGCCTCTCTCTCTGCGCCGTTTTAATGTGAACTCACGCCTCTCTTTCCACGCTGATTTAAAATGAAATCTCGCCTCTCTCTGCGCTCTTGTAAAATGAACACTCGCCTCTCTCTCTGCGCTGTTCTAAAATGATCTCTCGCCTCTCTCTCTGCACCGGTTTAAAGTGATCTCTCGCCTCTCTTTCCACGCTGATTTAAAATGAAGACTCGCCTCTCTATCCACGCTGATTTAAACTGAACTCTCGCCTCTCTCTCCGTGTGATCTAAAATGAAATCTCGCCTCTCTCTCTGCGCCATTTGAAAGTGAACTCTCGCCTCTCCACGCTGTTTTAAAATGAACTCTCGCCTCTCTCTCTGCGCCGTTTTAATGTGAACTCACGCCTCTCTTTCCACGCTGATTTAAAATGAAATCTCGCCTCTCTCTGCGCTCTTGTAAAATGAACACTCGCCTCTCTCTCTGCGCTGTTCTAAAATGATCTCTCGCCTCTCTCTCTGCACAGTTTTAAAGTGATCTCTCGCCTCTCTTTCCACGCTGATTTAAAATGAAGACTCGCCTCTCTATCCACGCTGATTTAAACTGAACTCTCGCCTCTCTCTCCGTGCTGATTTAAAATGAACTCCTTCCTCTCTCTCTGCGCTGATTTAAAATGAACACTCGCCTCTCTATCCACGCTGATTTAAAATGAACTCTCGTCTCTCTCACTGCTCAGTTTTAAAATGAACTCTCGCCTCTCTCTCTGCTCAGTTTTAAAATGAACTCTCACCTCTCTCTCCGCGCTGATTTAAAATGATCTCTCGCCTCTCTCTCTGCGCCGTTTGAAAATGACTACTCACCTCTCTCTCCCCGCTGTTTTTAAATGAACTCTTGCCTCTCTTTCTATACCGTTTTAAAATGAAATCTCGCCACTCCCTGCGCTGTTTTAAAATGAACTCTCGCCTCTCTCTCTGCGCCATTTTAAAGTGAACTCTCGCCTCTCTTTCCACACTGATTTAAAATGAACTCTCGCCTCTCTATCCACGCTGATTTAAATTGAACTCTCGCCTCTCTGTCCACGCTGTTTTAAAATGAACTCTCGCCTCTCTCTCTGCACCGTTTTAAGGTGAACTCTTGCCTCTCTCTCCACTCTGATTTAAAATGAACTCTCTCCTCTCTCACTGCGCTGTTTTAAAATGAACTCTCGCCTCTCTCTCCACGCTGATTTAAAATGATCTCTCGCCTCTCTCTCTGCGCCGTTTGAAAATGACTACTCGCCTCTCTCTCCCCGCTGTTTTTAAATGAACTCTTGTCTCTCTCTCTATACCGTTTTAAAATGAAATCTTGCCACTCCCTGCGCTGTTTTAAAATGAACTCTCGCCTCTCTCTCTGCGCCGTTTTAAAGTGAACTCTCGCCTCTCTTTCCACACTGATTTAAAATGAACTCTCGCCTCTCTTTCCACGCTGATTTAAAATGAAGACTCGCCTCTCTATCCACGCTGATTTAAACTGAACTCTCGCCTCTCTCTCCGTGCTGATTTAAAATGAACTCCTTCCTCTCTCTCTGCGCTGATTTAAAATGAACACTCGCCTCTCTATCCACGCTGATTTAAAATGAACTCTCGCCTCTCTCACTGCTCAGTTTTAAAATGAACTCTCGCCTCTCTCTCTGCTCAGTTTTAAAATGAACTCTCACCTCTCTCTCCACGCTGATTTAAAATGAACTCTCGCCTCTCTCTGCGCTGTTTTAATTATTTGGAGATCAAATCTCTTTTCTCTCTTCACGATGTTTTAAAGTGAACTCTCGCTTCTCTCTCTCAGCTGTTTCGTAATAAACACTCTTCTCTGTCTCCACCCTGTTTTAAAATGAACTCTCGCAACTCTCCGTGCTGATTTAAAATGAACTGTCGTCTCTCTCTCCGCGCTCATTCAAAATGAACTCTCACCTCACTCTCTGCGCTGTTTTAAATGTTTTATGATGAACTCTCACCTCATTCTCTGCGCTGTTTTAAATGTTTTATGATGAACTCTCACCTCATTCTCTGCGCTGATATAAAATGAAAACTCGCCTCTCTGCCATGTTTTAAAATGAACTCTCGCCTCTCCCCCTGTTTTAAAATGAACTCCCACCTCATTCTGTGCTTAATTGAAATGAACTCTCGCCTGTCTCTCCAGGCAGATTTAAAATTAAATCCAGCCTCCCTCTCTGCGCTGATTTGAAATGAACTCTCGCTCCTCTCTCAATGCTGATTTAATGTGAAATCCCTGTTCTCTCTCCGAGCTGTTTTAAATTGAACTCTCGCCTCTCTCTCTGCACCGTTTTAAGGTGAACTCTTGCCTCTCTCTCCACTCTGATTTAAAATGAACTCTCCCCTCTCTCTCTGCGCTGTTTTAAAATGAACTCTCGCCTCTCTCTCCACGCTGATTAAAAATGAACTCTCGCCTCTCTCTCTGCGCTGTTTTAAAATAAACTCGCCTCTCTCTCTGCGCTGTTTTAAAATGACCTCTCGCCTCTCTCTCCACGCTGATATAAAATGAACACTCGCCTCTCTCTCTGCGCCGTTTTAATGTGAACTCACGCCTCTCTTTCCACGCTGATTTAAAATGAAATCTCGCCTCTCTCTGCGCTCTTGTAAAATGAACACTCGCCTCTCTCTCTGCGCTGTTCTAAAATGATCTCTCGCCTCTCTCTCTGCACCGTTTTAAAGTGATCTCTCGCCTCTCTTTCCACGCTGATTTAAAATGAAGACTCGCCTCTCTATCCACGCTGATTTAAACTGAACTCTCGCCTCTCTCTCCGTGTGATTTAAAATGAAATCTCACCTCTCTCTCTGCGCCATTTGAAAGTGAACTCTCGCCTCTCCACGCTGTTTTAAAATGAACTCTCGCCTCTCTCTCTGCGCCGTTTTAATGTGAACTCACGACTCTCTTTCCACGCTGATTTAAAATGAAATCTCGCCTCTCTCTGCGCTCTTGTAAAATGAACACTCGCCTCTCTCTCTGCGCTGTTCTAAAATGATCTCTCGCCTCTCTCTCTGCGCCGTTTTAAAGTGATCTCTTGCCTCTCTTTCCACGCTGATTTAAAATGAAGACTCGCCTCTCTATCCACGCTGATTTAAACTGAACTCTCGCCTCTCTCTCCGTGCTGATTTAAAATGAACTCCTTCCTCTCTCTCTGCGCTGATTTAAAATGAACACTCGCCTCTCTATCCACGCTGATTTAAAATGAACTCTCGCCTCTCTCACTGCTCAGTTTTAAAATGAACTCTCGCCTCTCTCTCTGCTCAGTTTTAAAATGAACTCTCACCTCTCTCTCCACGCTGATTTAAAATGAACTCCTGCCTCTCTTTCTGCGCTGATTTAAAATGAACTCCTGCCTCTCTCTGCGCTGTTTTAATTATTTGGAGATCAAATCTCTTTTCTCTCTTCACGATGTTTTAAAGTGAACTCTCGCTTCTCTCGCTCAGCTGTTTCGTAATAAACACTCTTCTCTGTCTCCACCCTGTTTTAAAATGAACTCTCGCAACTCTCCGTGCTGATTTAAAATGAACTGTCGTCTCTCTCTCCGCGCTCATTCAAAATGAACTCTCACCTCACTCTCTGCGCTGTTTTAAATGTTTTATGATGAACTCTCACCTCATTCTCTGCGCTGATATAAAATGAAAACTCGCCTCTCTGCCATGTTTTAAAATGAACTCTCGCCTCTCCCCCTGTTTTAAAATGAACTCCCACCTCATTCTGTGCTTAATTGAAATGAACTCTCGCCTGTCTCTCCAGGCAGATTTAAAATTAAATCCAGCCTCCCTCTCTGCGCTGATTTGAAATGAACTCTCGCTCCTCTCTCAATGCTGATTTAATGTGAAATCCCTGTTCTCTCTCCGAGCTGTTTTAAATTGAACTCTCGCCTCTCTCTCTGCGCCGTTTTAAGGTGAACTCTTGCCTCTCTCTCCACTCTGATTTAAAATGAACTCTCCCCTCTCTCTCTGCGCTGTTTTAAAATGAACTCTCGCCTCTCTATCCACGCTGATTTAAAATGAACTCTCGCCTCTCTCACTGCTCAGTTTTAAAATGAACTCTCACCTCTCTCTCCACGCTGATTTAAAATGAACTCCTGCCTCTCTCTGCGCTGTTTTAATTATTTGGAGATCAAATCTCTTTTCTCTCTTCACGATGTTTTAAAGTGAACTCTCGCTTCTCTCTCTCAGCTGTTTCGTAATAAACACTATTCTCTGTCTCCACCCTGTTTTAAAATGAACTCTCGCAACTCTCCGTGCTGATTTAAAATGAACTGTCGTCTCTCTCTCCGCGCTCATTCAAAATGAACTCTCACCTCACTCTCTGCGCTGTTTTAAATGTTTTATGATGAACTCTCACCTCATTCTCTGCGCTGTTTTAAATGTTTTATGATGAACTCTCACCTCATTCTCTGCGCTGATATAAAATGAAAACTCGCCTCTCTGCCATGTTTTAAAATGAACTCTCGCCTCTCCCCCTGTTTTAAAATGAACTCCCACCTCATTCTGTGCTTAATTGAAATGAACTCTCGCCTGTCTCTCCAGGCAGATTTAAAATTAAATCCAGCCTCCCTCTCTGCGCTGATTTGAAATCAACTCTCGCTCCTCTCTCAATGCTGATTTAATGTGAAATCCCGGTTCTCTCTCCGAGCTGTTTTAAAATGAACTCTCGCCTCTCTCTCTGCACCGTTTTAAGGTGAACTCCTGCCTCTCTCTCCACGCTGATTTAAAATGAACTCTCTCCTCTCTCACTGCGCTGTTTTAAAATGAACTCTCGCCTCTCTCTCCACGCTGATTTAAAATGATCTCTCGCCTCTCTCTCTGCGCCGTTTGAAAATGACTACTCGCCTCTCTCTCCCCGCTGTTTTTAAATGAACTCTTGCCTCTCTCTCTATACCGTTTTAAAATGAAATCTCGCCACTCCCTGCGCTGTTTTAAAATGAACTCTCGCCTCTCTCTCTGCGCCGTTTTAAAGTGAACTCTCGCCTCTCTTTCCACGCTGATTTAAAATGAAGACTCGCCTCTCTATCCACGCTGATTTAAACTGAACTCTCGCCTCTCTCTCCGTGCTGATTTAAAATGAACTCCTTCCTCTCTCTCTGCGCTGATTTAAAATGAACACTCGCCTCTCTATCCACGCTGATTTAAAATGAACTCTCGCCTCTCTCACTGCTCAGTTTTAAAATGAACTCTCGCCTCTCTCTCTGCTCAGTTTTAAAATGAACTCTCACCTCTCTCTCCACGCTGATTTAAAATGAACTCCTGCCTCTCTCTCTGCGCTGATTTAAAATGAACTCTCGCCTCTCTCTGCGCTGTTTTAATTATTTGGAGATCAAATCTCTTTTCTCTCTTCACGATGTTTTAAAGTGAACTCTCGCTTCTCTCTCTCAGCTGTTTCGTAATAAACACTCTTCTCTGTCTCCACCCTGTTTTAAAATGAACTCTCGCAACTCTCCGTGCTGATTTAAAATGAACTGTCGTCTCTCTCTCCGCGCTCATTCAAAATGAACTCTCACCTCACTCTCTGCGCTGTTTTAAATGTTTTATGATGAACTCTCACCTCATTCTCTGCGCTGTTTTAAATGTTTTATGATGAACTCTCACCTCATTCTCTGCGCTGATATAAAATGAAAACTCGCCTCTCTGCCATGTTTTAAAATGAACTCTCGCCTCTCCCCCTGTTTTAAAATGAACTCCCACCTCATTCTGTGCTTAATTGAAATGAACTCTCGCCTGTCTCTCCAGGCAGATTTAAAATTAAATCCAGCCTCCCTCTCTGCGCTGATTTGAAATGAACTCTCGCTCCTCTCTCAATGCTGATTTAATGTGAAATCCCTGTTCTCTCTCCGAGCTGTTTTAAAATGAACTCTCGCCTCTCTCTCTGCACCGTTTTAAGGTGAACTCTTGCCTCTCTCTCCACTCTGATTTAAAATGAACTCTCCCCTCTCTCTCTGCGCTGTTTTAAAATGAACTCTTTCCTCTCTCTCCACGCTGATTTAAAATGATCTCTCGCCTCTCTCTCTGCGCCGTTTGAAAATGACTACTCGCCTCTCTCTCCCCGCTGTTTTTAAATGAACTCTTGTCTCTCTCTCTATACCGTTTTAAAATGAAATCTCGCCACTCCCTGCGCTGTTTTAAAATGAACTCTCGCCTCTCTCTCTGCGCCGTTTTAAAGTGAACTCTCGCCTCTCTTTCCACACTGATTTAAAATGAACTCTCGCCTCTCTATTCACGCTGATTTAAAATGCACTCTTGCCTCTCTCTCGGCTCAGTTTTAAAATGAACTCTCGCCTCTCTCTGCGCTTAATTGAAATGAACTCTCGCCTGTCTCTCCAGGCAGATTTAAAATTAAATCCAGCCTCCCTCTCTGCGCTGATTTGAATTGAACTCTCGCCCCTCTCTCAATGCTGATTTAATGTGAAATCCCGGTTCTCTCTCCGAGCTGTTTTAAAATGAACTCGCGCCTCTCTCTCTGCGCCGTTTTAAGGTGAACTCTTGCCTCTCTCTCCACGCTGATTTAAAATGAACTCTCGCCTCTCTCTTGCGCTGTTTTAAAATGATCTCTCACCTCTTTTTCTGCGCTGTTTTAAAATGATCTCTCGCCTCTTTCTTGCGCCGTTTTAAATTGAACTCTCGCCTCTCTCTCCACGCTGATTAAAAATGAACTCTCGCCTCTCTCTCTGCGCTGTTTTAAAATAAACTCGCCTCTCTCTCTGCGCTGTTTTAAAATGACCTCTCGCCTCTCTCTCCACGCTGATATAAAATGAACACTCGCCTCTCTCTCTGCGCCGTTTTAATGTGAACTCACGCCTCTCTTTCCACGCTGATTTAAAATGAAATCTCGCCTCTCTCTGCGCTCTTGTAAAATGAACACTCGCCTCTCTCTCTGCGCTGTTCTAAAATGATCTCTCGCCTCTCTCTCTGCACCGGTTTAAAGTGATCTCTCGCCTCTCTTTCCACGCTGATTTAAAATGAAGACTCGCCTCTCTATCCACGCTGATTTAAACTGAACTCTCGCCTCTCTCTCCGTGTGATCTAAAATGAAATCTCGCCTCTCTCTCTGCGCCATTTGAAAGTGAACTCTCGCCTCTCCACGCTGTTTTAAAATGAACTCTCGCCTCTCTCTCTGCGCCGTTTTAATGTGAACTCACGCCTCTCTTTCCACGCTGATTTAAAATGAAATCTCGCCTCTCTCTGCGCTCTTGTAAAATGAACACTCGCCTCTCTCTCTGCGCTGTTCTAAAATGATCTCTCGCCTCTCTCTCTGCACAGTTTTAAAGTGATCTCTCGCCTCTCTTTCCACGCTGATTTAAAATGAAGACTCGCCTCTCTATCCACGCTGATTTAAACTGAACTCTCGCCTCTCTCTCCGTGCTGATTTAAAATGAACTCCTTCCTCTCTCTCTGCGCTGATTTAAAATGAACACTCGCCTCTCTATCCACGCTGATTTAAAATGAACTCTCGTCTCTCTCACTGCTCAGTTTTAAAATGAACTCTCGCCTCTCTCTCTGCTCAGTTTTAAAATGAACTCTCACCTCTCTCTCCGCGCTGATTTAAAATGATCTCTCGCCTCTCTCTCTGCGCCGTTTGAAAATGACTACTCACCTCTCTCTCCCCGCTGTTTTTAAATGAACTCTTGCCTCTCTTTCTATACCGTTTTAAAATGAAATCTCGCCACTCCCTGCGCTGTTTTAAAATGAACTCTCGCCTCTCTCTCTGCGCCATTTTAAAGTGAACTCTCGCCTCTCTTTCCACACTGATTTAAAATGAACTCTCGCCTCTCTATCCACGCTGATTTAAATTGAACTCTCGCCTCTCTGTCCACGCTGTTTTAAAATGAACTCTCGCCTCTCTCTCTGCACCGTTTTAAGGTGAACTCTTGCCTCTCTCTCCACTCTGATTTAAAATGAACTCTCTCCTCTCTCACTGCGCTGTTTTAAAATGAACTCTCGCCTCTCTCTCCACCCTGATTTAAAATGATCTCTCGCCTCTCTCTCTGCGCCGTTTGAAAATGACTACTCGCCTCTCTCTCCCCGCTGTTTTTAAATGAACTCTTGTCTCTCTCTCTATACCGTTTTAAAATGAAATCTCGCCACTCCCTGCGCTGTTTTAAAATGAACTCTCGCCTCTCTCTCTGCGCCGTTTTAAAGTGAACTCTCGCCTCTCTTTCCACACTGATTTAAAATGAACTCTCGCCTCTCTTTCCACGCTGATTTAAAATGAAGACTCGCCTCTCTATCCACGCTGATTTAAACTGAACTCTCGCCTCTCTCTCCGTGCTGATTTAAAATGAACTCCTTCCTCTCTCTCTGCGCTGATTTAAAATGAACACTCGCCTCTCTATCCACGCTGATTTAAAATGAACTCTCGCCTCTCTCACTGCTCAGTTTTAAAATGAACTCTCGCCTCTCTCTCTGCTCAGTTTTAAAATGAACTCTCACCTCTCTCTCCACGCTGATTTAAAATGAACTCTCGCCTCTCTCTGCGCTGTTTTAATTATTTGGAGATCAAATCTCTTTTCTCTCTTCACGATGTTTTAAAGTGAACTCTCGCTTCTCTCTCTCAGCTGTTTCGTAATAAACACTCTTCTCTGTCTCCACCCTGTTTTAAAATGAACTCTCGCAACTCTCCGTGCTGATTTAAAATGAACTGTCGTCTCTCTCTCCGCGCTCATTCAAAATGAACTCTCACCTCACTCTCTGCGCTGTTTTAAATGTTTTATGATGAACTCTCACCTCATTCTCTGCGCTGTTTTAAATGTTTTATGATGAACTCTCACCTCATTCTCTGCGCTGATATAAAATGAAAACTCGCCTCTCTGCCATGTTTTAAAATGAACTCTCGCCTCTCCCCCTGTTTTAAAATGAACTCCCACCTCATTCTGTGCTTAATTGAAATGAACTCTCGCCTGTCTCTCCAGGCAGATTTAAAATTAAATCCAGCCTCCCTCTCTGCGCTGATTTGAAATGAACTCTCGCTCCTCTCTCAATGCTGATTTAATGTGAAATCCCTGTTCTCTCTCCGAGCTGTTTTAAATTGAACTCTCGCCTCTCTCTCTGCACCGTTTTAAGGTGAACTCTTGCCTCTCTCTCCACTCTGATTTAAAATGAACTCTCCCCTCTCTCTCTGCGCTGTTTTAAAATGAACTCTCGCCTCTCTCTCCACGCTGATTTAAAATGATCTCTCGCCTCTCTCTCTGCGCCGTTTGAAAATGACTACTCGCCTCTCTCTCCCCGCTGTTTTTAAATGAACTCTTGTCTCTCTCTCTATACCGTTTTAAAATGAAATCTCGCCACTCCCTGCGCTGTTTTAAAATGAACTCTCGCCTCTCTCTCTGCGCCGTTTTAAAGTGAACTCTCGCCTCTCTTTCCACACTGATTTAAAATGAACTCTCGCCTCTCTATTCACGCTGATTTAAAATGCACTCTTGCCTCTCTCTCGGCTCAGTTTTAAAATGAACTCTCGCCTCTCTCTGCGCTTAATTGAAATGAACTCTCGCCTGTCTCTCCAGGCAGATTTAAAATTAAATCCAGCCTCCCTCTCTGCGCTGATTTGAATTGAACTCTCGCCCCTCTCTCAATGCTGATTTAATGTGAAATCCCGGTTCTCTCTCCGAGCTGTTTTAAAATGATCTCTCACCTCTTTTTCTCCGCTGTTTTAAAATGATCTCTCGCCTCTTTCTTGCGCCGTTTTAAATTGAACTCTCGCCTCTCTCTCCACGCTGATTAAAAATGAACTCTCGCCTCTCTCTCTGCGCTGTTTTAAAATAAACTCGCCTCTCTCTCTGCGCTGTTTTAAAATGACCTCTCGCCTCTCTCTCCACGCTGATATAAAATGAACACTCGCCTCTCTCTCTGCGCCGTTTTAATGTGAACTCACGCCTCTCTTTCCACGCTGATTTAAAATGAAATCTCGCCTCTCTCTGCGCTCTTGTAAAATGAACACTCGCCTCTCTCTCTGCGCTGTTCTAAAATGATCTCTCGCCTCTCTCTCTGCACCGGTTTAAAGTGATCTCTCGTCTCTCTTTCCACGCTGATTTAAAATGAAGACTCGCCTCTCTATCCACGCTGATTTAAACTGAACTCTCGCCTCTCTCTCCGTGTGATCTAAAATGAAATCTCGCCTCTCTCTCTGCGCCATTTGAAAGTGAACTCTCGCCTCTCCACGCTGTTTTAAAATGAACTCTCGCCTCTCTCTCTGCGCCGTTTTAATGTGAACTCACGCCTCTCTTTCCACGCTGATTTAAAATGAAATCTCGCCTCTCTCTGCGCTCTTGTAAAATGAACACTCGCCTCTCTCTCTGCGCTGTTCTAAAATGATCTCTCGCCTCTCTCTCTGCACAGTTTAAAGTGATCTCTCGCCTCTCTTTCCACGCTGATTTAAAATGAAGACTCGCCTCTCTATCCACGCTGATTTAAACTGAACTCTCGCCTCTCTCTCCGTGCTGATTTAAAATGAACTCCTTCCTCTCTCTCTGCGCTGATTTAAAATGAACACTCGCCTCTCTATCCACGCTGATTTAAAATGAACTCTCGCCTCTCTCACTGCTCAGTTTTAAAATGAACTCTCGCCTCTCTCTCTGCTCAGTTTTAAAATGAACTCTCACCTCTCTCTCCAAGCTGATTTAAAATGAACTCTCGCCTCTCTCTCCGCGCTGATTTAAAATGATCTCTCGCCTCTCTCTCTGCGCCGTTTGAAAATGACTACTCACCTCTCTCTCCCCGCTGTTTTTAAATGAACTCTTGCCTCTCTTTCTATACCGTTTTAAAATGAAATCTCGCCACTCCCTGCGCTGTTTTAAAATGAACTCTCGCCTCTCTCTCTGCGCCATTTTAAAGTGAACTCTCGCCTCTCTTTCCACACTGATTTAAAATGAACTCTCGCCTCTCTATCCACGCTGATTTAAATTGAACTCTCGCCTCTCTGTCCACGCTGATTTAAAATGAACTCTCGCCTCTCTCTGCGCTCTTTTAAAATGACCACTCGCCTCTCTCTGCGCGCTGTTTTAAAATGATCTCTCGCCTCTCTCTCTGCGCCGTTTTCAAGTGAACTCTCGCCTCTCTTTCCACGCTGATTTAAAATGAACTCTCGCCTCTCTATTCACGCTGATTTAAAATGCACTCTTGCCTCTCTCTCGGCTCAGTTTTAAAATGAACTCTCGCCTCTCTCTGCGCTTAATTGAAATGAACTCTCGCCTGTCTCTCCAGGCAGATTTAAAATTAAATCCAGCCTCCCTCTCTGCGCTGATTTGAATTGAACTCTCGCCCCTCTCTCAATGCTGATTTAATGTGAAATCCCGGTTCTCTCTCCGAGCTGTTTTAAAATGAACTCGCGCCTCTCTCTCTGCGCCGTTTTAAGGTGAACTCTTGCCTCTCTCTCCACGCTGATTTAAAATGAACTCTCGCCTCTCTCTTGCGCTGTTTTAAAATGATCTCTCACCTCTTTTTCTGCGCTGTTTTAAAATGATCTCTCGCCTCTTTCTTGCGCCGTTTTAAATTGAACTCTCGCCTCTCTCTCCACGCTGATTAAAAATGAACTCTCGCCTCTCTCTCTGCGCTGTTTTAGAATAAACTCGCCTCTCTCTCTGCGCTGTTTTAAAATGACCTCTCGCCTCTCTCTCCACGCTGATATAAAATGAACACTCGCCTCTCTCTCTGCGCCGTTTTAATGTGAACTCACGCCTCTCTTTCCACGCTGATTTAAAATGAAATCTCGCCTCTCTCTGCGCTCTTGTAAAATGAACACTCGCCTCTCTCTCTGCGCTGTTCTAAAATGATCTCTCGCCTCTCTCTCTGCACCGGTTTAAAGTGATCTCTCGCCTCTCTTTCCACGCTGATTTAAATTGAAGACTCGCCTCTCTATCCACGCTGATTTAAACTGAACTCTCGCCTCTCTCTCCGTGTGATCTAAAATGAAATCTCGCCTCTCTCTCTGCGCCATTTGAAAGTGAACTCTCGCCTCTCCACGCTGTTTTAAAATGAACTCTCGCCTCTCTCTCTGCGCCGTTTTAATGTGAACTCACGCCTCTCTTTCCACGCTGATTTAAAATGAAATCTCGCCTCTCTCTGCGCTCTTGTAAAATGAACACTCGCCTCTCTCTCTGCGCTGTTCTAAAATGATCTCTCGCCTCTCTCTCTGCAGTTTTAAAGTGATCTCTCGCCTCTCTTTCCACGCTGATTTAAAATGAAGACTCGCCTCTCTATCCACGCTGATTTAAACTGAACTCTCGCCTCTCTCTCCGTGCTGATTTAAAATGAACTCCTGCCTCTCTCTCTGCGCTGATTTAAAATGAACACTCGCCTCTCTATCCACGCTGATTTAAAATGAACTCTCGCCTCTCTCACTGCTCAGTTTTAAAATGAACTCTCGCCTCTCTCTCTGCTCAGTTTTAAAATGAACTCTCACCTCTCTCTCCACGCTGATTTAAAATGAACACTCGCCTCTCTCTCCAAGCTGATTTAAAATGAACTCTCGCCTCTCTCTCCGCGCTGATTTAAAATGATCTCTCGCCTCTCTCTCTGCGCCGTTTGAAAATGACTACTCACCTCTCTCTCCCCGCTGTTTTTAAATGAACTCTTGCCTCTCTTTCTATACCGTTTTAAAATGAAATCTCGCCACTCCCTGCGCTGTTTTAAAATGAACTCTCGCCTCTCTCTCTGCGCCATTTTAAAGTGAACTCTCGCCTCTCTTTCCACACTGATTTAAAATGAACTCTCGCCTCTCTATCCACGCTGATTTAAATTGAACTCTCGCCTCTCTGTCCACGCTGTTTTAAAATGAACTCTCGCCTCTCTCTCTGCACCGTTTTAAGGTGAACTCTTGCCTCTCTCTCCACTCTGATTTAAAATGAACTCTCTCCTCTCTCACTGCGCTGTTTTAAAATGAACTCTCGCCTCTCTCTCCACGCTGATTTAAAATGATCTCTCGCCTCTCTCTCTGCGCCGTTTGAAAATGACTACTCACCTCTCTCTCCCCGCTGTTTTTAAATGAACTCTTGCCTCTCTCTCTATACCGTTTTAAAATGAAATCTCGCCACTCCCTGCGCTGTTTTAAAATGAACTCTCGCCTCTCTCTCTGCGCCGTTTTAAAGTGAACTCTCGCCTCTCTTTCCACACTGATTTAAAATGAACTCTCGCCTCTCTTTCCACGCTGATTTAAAATGAAGACTCGCCTCTCTATCCACGCTGATTTAAACTGAACTCTCGCCTCTCTCTCCGTGCTGATTTAAAATGAACTCCTTCCTCTCTCTCTGCGCTGATTTAAAATGAACACTCGCCTCTCTATCCACGCTGATTTAAAATGAACTCTCGCCTCTCTCACTGCTCAGTTTTAAAATGAACTCTCGCCTCTCTCTCTGCTCAGTTTTAAAATGAACTCTCACCTCTCTCTCCACGCTGATTTAAAATGAACTCCTGCCTCTCTCTCTGCGCTGATTTAAAATGAACTCTCGCCTCTCTCTGCGCTGTTTTAATTATTTGGAGATCAAATCTCTTTTCTCTCTTCACGATGTTTTAAAGTGAACTCTCGCTTCTCTCTCTCAGCTGTTTCGTAATAAACACTCTTCTCTGTCTCCACCCTGTTTTAAAATGAACTCTCGCAACTCTCCGTGCTGATTTAAAATGAACTGTCGTCTCTCTCTCCGCGCTCATTCAAAATGAACTCTCACCTCACTCTCTGCGCTGTTTTAAATGTTTTATGATGAACTCTCACCTCATTCTCTGCGCTGTTTTAAATGTTTTATGATGAACTCTCACCTCATTCTCTGCGCTGATATAAAATGAAAACTCGCCTCTCTGCCATGTTTTAAAATGAACTCTCGCCTCTCCCCCTGTTTTAAAATGAACTCCCACCTCATTCTGTGCTTAATTGAAATGAACTCTCGCCTGTCTCTCCAGGCAGATTTAAAATTAAATCCAGCCTCCCTCTCTGCGCTGATTTGAAATGAACTCTCGCTCCTCTCTCAATGCTGATTTAATGTGAAATCCCTGTTCTCTCTCCGAGCTGTTTTAAATTGAACTCTCGCCTCTCTCTCTGCACCGTTTTAAGGTGAACTCTTGCCTCTCTCTCCACTCTGATTTAAAATGAACTCCCCCCTCTCTCTCTGCGCTGTTTTAAAATGAACTCTCGCCTCTCTCTCCACGCTGATTTAAAATGATCTCTCGCCTCTCTCTCTGCGCCGTTTGAAAATGACTACTCACCTCTCTCTCCCCGCTGTTTTTAAATGAACTCTTGTCTCTCTCTCTATACCGTTTTAAAATGAAATCTCGCCACTCCCTGCGCTGTTTTAAAATGAACTCTCGCCTCTCTCTCTGCGCCGTTTTAAAGTGAACTCTCGCCTCTCTTTCCACACTGATTTAAAATGAACTCTCGCCTCTCTATTCACGCTGATTTAAAATGCACTCTTGCCTCTCTCTCGGCTCAGTTTTAAAATGAACTCTCGCCTCTCTCTGCGCTTAATTGAAATGAACTCTCGCCTGTCTCTCCAGGCAGATTTAAAATTAAATCCAGCCTCCCTCTCTGCGCTGATTTGAATTGAACTCTCGCCCCTCTCTCAATGCTGATTTAATGTGAAATCCCGGTTCTCTCTCCGAGCTGTTTTAAAATGAACTCGCGCCTCTCTCTCTGCACCGTTTTAAGGTGAACTCTCGCCTCTCTCTCCACGCTGATTTAAAATGAACTCTCGCCTCTCTCTTGCGCTGTTTTAAAATGATCTCTCACCTCTTTTTCTGCGCTGTTTTAAAATGATCTCTCGCCTCTTTCTTGCGCCGTTTTAAATTGAACTCTCGCCTCTCTCTCCACGCTGATTAAAAATGAACTCTCGCCTCTCTCTCTGCGCTGTTTTAAAATAAACTCGCCTCTCTCTCTGCGCTGTTTTAAAATGACCTCTCGCCTCTCTCTCCACGCTGATATAAAATGAACACTCGCCTCTCTCTCTGCGCTGATTTAAAATGAAATCTCGCCTCTCTCTGCGCTCTTGTAAAATGAACACTCGCCTCTCTCTCTGCGCTGTTCTAAAATGATCTCTCGCCTCTCTCTCTGCACCGGTTTAAAGTGATCTCTCGCCTCTCTTTCCACGCTGATTTAAAATGAAGACTCGCCTCTCTATCCACGCTGATTTAAACTGAACTCTCGCCTCTCTCTCCGTGTGATCTAAAATGAAATCTCGCCTCTCTCTCTGCGCCATTTGAAAGTGAACTCTCGCCTCTCCACGCTGTTTTAAAATGAACTCTCGCCTCTCTCTCTGCGCCGTTTTAATGTGAACTCACGCCTCTCTTTCCACGCTGATTTAAAATGAAATCTCGCCTCTCTCTGCGCTCTTGTAAAATGAACACTCGCCTCTCTCTCTGCGCTGTTCTAAAATGATCTCTCGCCTCTCTCTCTGCACAGTTTTAAAGTGATCTCTCGCCTCTCTTTCCACGCTGATTTAAAATGAAGACTCGCCTCTCTATCCACGCTGATTTAAACTGAACTCTCGCCTCTCTCTCCGTGCTGATTTAAAATGAACTCCTTCCTCTCTCTCTGCGCTGATTTAAAATGAACACTCGCCTCTCTATCCACGCTGATTTAAAATGAACTCTCGCCTCTCTCACTGCTCAGTTTTAAAATGAACTCTCGCCTCTCTCTCTGCTCAGTTTTAAAATGAACTCTCACCTCTCTCTCCAAGCTGATTTAAATTGAACTCTCGCCTCTCTCTCCGCGCTGATTTAAAATGATCTCTCGCCTCTCTCTCTGCGCCGTTTGAAAATGACTACTCACCTCTCTCTCCCCGCTGTTTTTAAATGAACTCTTGCCTCTCTTTCTATACCGTTTTAAAATGAAATCTCGCCACTCCCTGCGCTGTTTTAAAATGAACTCTCGCCTCTCTCTCTGCGCCATTTTAAAGTGAACTCTCGCCTCTCTTTCCACACTGATTTAAAATGAACTCTCGCCTCTCTATCCACGCTGATTTAAATTGAACTCTCGCCTCTCTGTCCACGCTGATTTAAAATGAACTCTCGCCTCTCTCTGCGCTCTTTTAAAATGACCACTCGCCTCTCTCTGCGCGCTGTTTTAAAATGATCTCTCGCCTCTCTCTCTGCGCCGTTTTCAAGTGAACTCTCGCCTCTCTTTCCACGCTGATTTAAAATGAACTCTCGCCTCTCTATTCACGCTGATTTAAAATGCACTCTTGCCTCTCTCTCGGCTCAGTTTTAAAATGAACTCTCGCCTCTCTCTGCGCTTAATTGAAATGAACTCTCGCCTGTCTCTCCAGGCAGATTTAAAATTAAATCCAGCCTCCCTCTCTGCGCTGATTTGAATTGAACTCTCGCCCCTCTCTCAATGCTGATTTAATGTGAAATCCCGGTTCTCTCTCCGAGCTGTTTTAAAATGAACTCGCGCCTCTCTCTCTGCGCCGTTTTAAGGTGAACTCTTGCCTCTCTCTCCACGCTGATTTAAAATGAACTCTCGCCTCTCTCTTGCGCTGTTTTAAAATGATCTCTCACCTCTTTTTCTGCGCTGTTTTAAAATGATCTCTCTCCTTTCTTGCGCCGTTTTAAATTGAACTCTCGCCTCTCTCTCCACGCTGATTAAAAATGAACTCGCCTCTCTCTCTGCGCTGTTTTAAAATGACCTCTCGCCTCTCTCTCCACGCTGATATAAAATGAACACTCGCCTCTCTCTCTGCGCCATTTTAAAATGAACTCTCGCCTCTCTCTCCACGCTGATTAAAAATGAACTCTCGCCTCTCTCTCTGCGCTGTTTTAAAATGAACTCTCGCCTCTCTCTCTATGCCGTTTTAAAATGAAATCTCGCCACGCCCTGCGCTGTTTTAAAATGAAATCTCGCTTGTCTCTCTGCGCTGTTTTAAAATGAACTCTCGCCTCTCTTTCTGCGCCGTTTTAAAGTGAACTCTTGCCTCTCTTTCCACACTGATTTAAAATGAATTCCCTCCTCTCTCTCTGCGCTGTTTTAAAATGAGCTCTCGCCTCTCTCTCCAAGCTGATTTAAAATGAACTCTTGCCTCTCTCTCTGCTCAATTTTAAAATGAACTCTCGCCTCTCTCTCCGCGCTGATTTAAAATGACCTTTCACCTCTTTCTCGGTGCAATTTTAAAATGAACCCTCGCCTCTCTCTCTGCGCTGTTTTAATTGTTTTAAGGCACAATCTCTTTTCTCTCTTCGTGATGTTTTAAAGTGAACTCTCGGTTCTCTCTCTGTGCTGTTTTGTATTAAACCCTCTTCTCTGTCTCCGCCCTGTTTTAAAATGAAACCTCGCTTCTCTCCATGCTGATTTTAAATGAACTCTCGCCTCTCTCTCTGCGCCGTTTTAAATTGAACTCTTGCCTCTCTCTCTCCGCTGTTTTAAATTGAACTCTCGCCTCTCTCTCCACGCTGATTTAAAATGAACTCTCGCCTCTCTCTCTATGCCGTTTTAAAATGAAATCTCGCCACGCCCTGCGCTGTTTTAAAATGAACTCTCGCCTCTCTCTCTGCGCCGTTTTAAAGTGAACTCTTGCCTCTCTTTCCACACTGATATAAAATGAATTCACTCCTCTCTCTCTGCGCTGTTTTAAAATGAACTCTCACTTCTCTCTCCCCGCTGATTTAAGATGAACTCTCGCCTCTCTCTCCAAGCTGATTTAAAATGAACTCTTGCCTCTCTCTCTGCTCAGTTTTAAAATGAACTCTCGCCTCTCTCTCCGCGCTGATTTAAAGTGACCTTTCACCTCTCTCTCGGCACAATTTTAAAATGAACCCTCGCCTCTCTCTCTGCGCCGTTTTAAGGTGAACTCCTGCCTCTCTCTCCACGCTGATTTAAAATGAACTCTCGCCTCTCTCTCCACGCTGATTTAAAATTATCTCTCGCCTCTTTCTCTGCGCTGATTTAAAATGAACTCTCGCCTCTCTCTCCACGCTGATTTAAAATTATCTCTCGCCTCTTTCTCTGCGCTGATTTAAATTGAACTCTCGCCTCTCTCTGCGTTCTTTTAAAATGAACACTCGCCTCTCTCTCTGCGCTGTTTTAAAATGAACTCTCGCCTCTCTCTCTGCGCCGTTTTCAAGTGAACTCTCGCCTCTCTTTCCACGCTGATTTAAAATGCACTCTCGCCTCTCTCTCGGCTCAGTTTTAAAATGAACTCTCGCCTCTCTCTGCGCTTAATTGAAATGAACTCTCGCCTGTCTCTCCAGGCAGATTTAAAATTAAATCCAGCCTCCCTCTCTGCGCTGATTTGAAATGAACTCTCGCTCCTCTCTCAATGCTGATTTAATGTGAAATCCCTGTTCTCTCTCCGAGCTGTTTTAAATTGAACTCTCGCCTCTCTCTCTGCACCGTTTTAAGGTGAACTCTTGCCTCTCTCTCCACTCTGAGTTAAAATGAACTCTCCCCTCTCTCTCTGCGCTGTTTTAAAATGAACTCTCGCCTCTCTCTCCACGCTGATTTAAAATGATCTCTCGCCTCTCTCTCTGCGCCGTTTGAAAATGACTACTCACCTCTCTCTCCACGCTGTTTTTAAATGAACTCTTGCCTCTCTCTCTATACCGTTTTAAAATGAAATCTCGCCACTCCCTGCGCTGTTTTAAAATGAACTCTCACCTCTCTCTCTGCGCCGTTTTAAAGTGAACTCTCGCCTCTCTTTCCACACTGATTTAAAATGAACTCTCGCCTCTCTTTCCACGCTGATTTAAAATGAAGACTCGCCTCTCTATCCACGCTGATTTAAACTGAACTCTCGCCTCTCTCTCCGTGCTGATTTAAAATGAACTCCTTCCTCTCTCTCTGCGCTGATTTAAAATGAACACTCGCCTCTCTATCCACGCTGATTTAAAATGAACTCTCGTCTCTCTCACTGCTCAGTTTTAAAATGAACTCTCGCCTCTCTCTCTGCTCAGTTTTAAAATGAACTCTCACCTCTCTCTCCACGCTGATTTAAAATGAACTCCTGCCTCTCTCTCTGCGCTGATTTAAAATGAACTCTCGCCTCTCTCTGCGCTGTTTTAATTATTTGGAGATCAAATCTCCTTTCTCTCTTCACGATGTTTTAAAGTGAACTCTCGCTTCTCTCTCTCAGCTGTTTCGTAATAAACACTCTTCTCTGTCTCCACCCTGTTTTAAAATGAACTCTCGCAACTCTCCGTGCTGATTTAAAATGAACTGTCGTCTCTCTCTCCGCGCTCATTCAAAATGAACTCTCACCTCACTCTCTGCGCTGTTTTAAATGTTTTATGATGAACTCTCATGTCTCTCTCTGCGCTGATATAAAATGAACACTCGCCTCTCCCCCCTGTTTTAAAATGAACTCTCACCTCTCTCTCTGCGCTTATTTGAAATGAACTCTTACCTCTCTCTCCATGCAGATTTAAAATTAAATCCAGCCTACCTCTCTGCGCTTATTTGAAATGAACTCTCGTCTGTCTCTCCACGCTGATTTAATGTGAAATCCAGGTTCTCTCTCCGAGCAGTTTTAAAATGATCTCTCACCTCTCTAGCTGTGCTGTTTTAAAATGAACTCTCACCTCTCTCTCTGCGCTGTTTTAAAATGAACTCTCGCCTCTCTCTCCACGCTGTTTTAAAATGACCTCTCGCCTCTCTCTCCACGCTGTTTTAAAATGACCTCTCGCCTCTCTCTCCACGCTGTTTTAGAATGAACTCTCACCTCTCTCTCCGCGCTGATTTAAAATGAACTCTCGCCTCTCTGTCCACGCTGAATTAAAATGAACTCTCACCTATCTCTCCGCGTTGTATTAAACTGAACTCTCGCCTCTCTCTCCGCGGTGAAATAAAATGAACTCTCACCTCTCTCCGCGCTAATTTAAAATGAACTCTCGCCTCTCTCTCAGGCAGATTTAAAATGAACTCATGTCTCTCTTTCTGCGCTGTTTTAAAATGAACTCTCGCTTCTCTCTCCCCGCTGATTTAAGATGAACTCTCGCCTCTCTCTCTGCGCCGTTTTAAAGTGAACTCTCGCCTCTCTTTCCACACTGATTTAAAATGAATTCTCGCCTCTCTCTCTGCGCTGTTTTAAAATGAACTCTCGCTTCTCTCTCCCCGCTGATTTAAGATGAACTCTCGCCTCTCTATCCAAGCTGATTTAAAATGAACTCTTGCCTCTCTCTCTGCTCAGTTTTAAAATGAACTCTCGCCTCTCTCTCCGCGCTGATTTAAAATGACCTTTCACCTCTCTCTCGGCGCAGATTTAAAATGAACCCTCGCCTCTCTCTCTGCGCTATTTCAATTGTTTTAAGGCACAATCTCTTTTCTCTCTTCGTGATGTTTTAAAGTGAACTCTCGGTTCTCTCTCTGCGCTGTTTTGTATTAAACCCTCTTCTCTGTCTCCGCCCTGTTTTAAAATGAAACCTCGCTTCTCTCCGTGCTGATTTTAAATGAACTCTCGCCTCTCTCTCTGCGCCGTTTTAAAATGAACTCTCGCCTCTCTCTCCACACTGATTTAAAATGAACTCTCGCCTCTCTCTCTGCAATGTTTTAAAGTGGACTCTCGCCTCTCTCTCCGCGCTGTTTAAAATGAACTCTTGCCGCTCTCTATGCTGTCTTTTCTCTGTCTCCGCCCTGTTTTAAAATGAAATCTTGCCTCTCTCCGTGCTGATTTAAAATGAACTGGCGTCTCTCTCTCCGCTGTGATTCAAAATGAACTCTCACCTCACTCTCTGCGCTGTTTTAAATGTTTTATGATGAATTCTCACCTCATTCTCTGCGCTGATATAAAATGAACACTCGCCTCTCTGCCGTCTTTTAAAATGAACTTTTGCCTCTCCCCATTTTTTAAAAATTAACTCCCACCTCTCTTTCTGCGCTTAACTGAAATGAACTCTCGCCTGTCTCTCCAGGCAGATTTAAAATTAAATCCAGCCTCCCTCTCTGCGCTGATGTGAAATGAACTCTCGTTCCTCTCTCCATGCTGATTTAAAATGAACTCTCGCCTCTCTCTCTGCGCTGTTTTAAAATGAACTCTTGCCTCTCTCTGTGCTGTTTTAAAATGAACTCTCGCCTCTCTCCGCGCTAATTTAAAATGAACTCTCGCCTCTCTCTCAGGCAGATTTAAAATGAACTCATGTCTCTCTTTCTGCGCTGTTTTAAAATGAACTCTCGCTTCTCTCTCCCCGCTGATTTAAGATGAACTCTCGCCTCTCTCTCTGCGCCGTTTTAAAGTGAACTCTCGCCTCTCTTTCCACACTGATTTAAAATGAATTCTCGCCTCTCTCTCTGCGCTGTTTTAAAATGAACTCTCGCTTCTCTCTCCCCGCTGATTTAAGATGAACTCTCGCCTCTCTATCCAAGCTGATTTAAAATGAACTCTTGCCTCTCTCTCTGCTCAGTTTTAAAATGAACTCTCGCCTCTCTCTCCGCGCTGATTTAAAATGACCTTTCACCTCTCTCTCGGCGCAGATTTAAAATGAACCCTCGCCTCTCTCTCTGCGCTATTTCAATTGTTTTAAGGCACAATCTCTTTTCTCTCTTCGTGATGTTTTAAAGTGAACTCTCGGTTCTCTCTCTGCGCTGTTTTGTATTAAACCCTCTTCTCTGTCTCCGCCCTGTTTTAAAATGAAACCTCGCTTCTCTCCGTGCTGATTTTAAATGAACTCTCGCCTCTCTCTCTGCGCCGTTTTAAAATGAACTCTCGCCTCTCTCTCCACACTGATTTAAAATGAACTCTCGCCTCTCTCTCTGCAATGTTTTAAAGTGGACTCTCGCCTCTCTCTCCGCGCTGTTTAAAATGAACTCTTGCCGCTCTCTATGCTGTCTTTTCTCTGTCTCCGCCCTGTTTTAAAATGAAATCTTGCCTCTCTCCGTGCTGATTTAAAATGAACTGGCGTCTCTCTCTCCGCTGTGATTCAAAATGAACTCTCACCTCACTCTCTGCGCTGTTTTAAATGTTTTATGATGAATTCTCACCTCATTCTCTGCGCTGATATAAAATGAACACTCGCCTCTCCGCCGTCTTTTAAAATGAACTTTTGCCTCTCCCCATTGTTTAAAAATTAACTCCCACCTCTCTTTCTGCGCTTAACTGAAATGAACTCTCGCCTGTCTCTCCAGGCAGATTTAAAATTAAATCCAGCCTCCCTCTCTGCGCTGATGTGAATTGAACTCTCGTTCCTCTCTCCATGCTGATTTAATGTGAAATCCCGGTTCTCTCTCCGAGCTCTTTTAAAATGAACTCTCGCCTCTCTCTCTGCACCGTTTTAAGGTGAACTCTTGTCTCTCTCTCCACTCTGATTTATAATGAACTCTCCACTCTCTCTCTGCGCTGTTTTAAAGCGGACTCTCGCCTCTCTATCCACGCTGATTTAAAATGAACTCTCGCCTCTCTATCCACTCTGGTTTAAAATGAACTCTCGCCTCTCTCTGCACCGTTTTAAGTTGAACTCTCGCCTCTCTCTCCACACAGTTTTTGAATGAACTCTCGCCTCTCTCTCTGCGCTGTTTTAAAATGAAATCTCGCCTCTCTCTCTGCGCCATTTGAAAGTGAACTCTCGCCTCTCCACGCTGTTTTAAAATGAACTTTCGCCTCTCTCTCTGCGCCGTTTTAATGTGAACTCACGCCTCACTTTCCACGCTGATTTAAAATGAACTCTCGCCTCTCACTCCACGCTGATTTAAAATGAACTCTCGCCTCTCTCTCTGCGCTGTTCTAAAATGATCTCTCGCCTCTCTCTCTGCACCGTTTTAAAGTGAACTCTCGCCTCTCTTTCCACGCTGATTTAAAATGAAGACTCGCCTCTCTATCCACGCTGATTTAAACTGAACTCTCGCCTCTCTCTCCGTGCTGATTTAAACTGAACTCCCGCCTCTCTCTCCGTGCTGATTTAAACTGAACTCTCACCTCTCTCTCCGTGCTGATTTAAAATGAAATCCTTCCTCTCTCTCTGCGCTGATTTAAAATGAACACTCGCCTCTCTATCCACGCTGATTTAAAATGAACTCTCGCCTCTCTCACTGCTCAGTATTAAAATGAACTCTCGCCTCTCTCTCCGCGATGTTTTAAAATGAACTCGCGCCTTTTTCTCCGCGCTGAATTAAAATGAACTCTCACCTCTCTCTCCGCGTTGTTTTAAACTGAACTCTCGCTTCTCTCTCTGCGCTGAATTAAAATGAACTCTCGCCTCTCTCTCCACGCTGATTCAAGATGAACTCCCACCTCTCTCTCTGCGCAGTTTTAAATGTTTTATGATAAACTCTCTTTCTCTCTCCGCGCTGATTTAAAATGACCTCTCGCCTCCCTCTCTGCGCAGATTTGAAATGAACTCTCGTCTCTCTCTCCATGCTGATTTAATTTGAAATCCCAGTTCTCCCTCTGAGCAGTTTTAAAATGAACTCTTTCCCCTCTCTCTCTGCGCCATTTTAAATTGAACTCTCGCCTCTCTCTCCACGCTGATTTAAAATGAACTCTTGCCTCTCTCTCTGCGCCGTTTTAAAATGAACTATCTTCCTCTCTCTCCACGCTGTTTCAAAATGAACTCTCATCTCTCTATCCACGCTGATTTAAATTGAACTCTCGCCTCTCTCTCCACGCTGTTTTAAAATGACCTCTCGCCTCTCTCTCTACGCTGTTTTAAAATGAACTCTAGCTTCTCTCTCTGCACTTTTTATAACGAACTGTCGCCTCTCTCTCCACGCGGATTCAAAATGAACTCTCACCTCACTCTCTGCGCTGTTTTAAATGTTTTATGATGAACTCTCACCTCATTTTCTGCGCTGATATAAAATGAACACTCGCCTCTCTCTGCGCCGTGTTTTAAAATGAACTCTCGCCTCTTCCCCCTGTTTTAAAATGAACTCTCACCTCTCCCTCTGCGCTTATTTGAAATGAACTCTCGCCTGTCTCTCCAGGCAGATTTAAAATTCAATCCAGCCTCCCTCTCTGCGCTGATTTGAAATGAACACTCGCCCGTCTCTCCATGCTGATTTAATGTGAAATCCCGGTTCTCTCTCCGAGCTGTTTTAAAATGAACCCTCGCCTCTCTATCCACTCTGATTTAAAGTGAACTCTCGCCTCTTTTTCCACGCTGTTTTAAAATGAACTCTCGCCTCTCTCTCTGCACTTATTTGAAATGATCTCTCGCCTCTCTCTCCATGCTGATTTAAGATGAACTCTCGCCTCTCTATCCAAGCTGATTTAAAATGAACTCTTGCCTCTGTCTCTGCTCAGTGTTAAAATGAACTCTCGCCTCTCTCTCCACGCTGATTTAAAATGACCTTTCACCTCTCTCTCGGCGCAGATTTAAAATGAACCCTCGCCTCTCTCTCTGCGCTGTTTTAATTGTTTTAAGGCACAATCTCTTTTCTCTCTTCATGATGTTTTAAAGTGAACTCTCGGTTCTCTCTCTGCGCTGTTTTGTATTAAACCCTCTTCTCTGTCTCCGCCCTGTTTTAAAATGAAACCTCGCTTCTCTCCGTGCTGATTTTAAATGAACTCTCGCCTCTCTCTCTGCGCCGTTTTAAAATGAACTCTCGCCTCTCTCTCCACACTGATTTAAAATGAACTCTCGCCTCTCTCTCTGCGCTGTTTTAAAGTGGACTCTCGCCTCTCTCTCCGCGCTGTTTTGAAATGAACTCTTGCCTCTCTCTCTGCGCTTATTTGAAATGAACTCTCGCCTCTCTCTCCATGCTGATTTAAAGTGAAAGCCTGGTTCTCTCTCCGAGCTGTTTTAAAATGAACCCTCGCCTCTCTATCCACTCTGATTTAAAGTGAACTCTCGCCTCTCTTTCAACGCTGTTTTAAAATGAACTCTCACCTCTCTTTCCACACTGTTATGAAAAGAACTCTCCCCTCTCTCTCTGCGCCGTTTTAAAGTGAACTCTCGCCTCTCTCTGCGCTCTTTTAAAATGAGCACTCGCCTCTCTCTCTGCTGAGTTTTAAAATGACCTCTCGCCTCTCTCTCTGCGCAGATTTAAAATGAACTCTCGCCTCTCTCTGCGCTCTTTTAAAATGAGCACTCGCCTCTCTCTCTGCTGAGTTTTAAAATGACCTCTCGCCTCTCTCTCTGCGCAGATTTAAAATGAACTCTCGCCTCTCTCTCTGCGCTGTTTTAATTGTTTTAAGATGAAATCTCTTTTCTCTCTTCACGATGTTTTAAAGTGAACTCTCACTTCTCTCTCTGAGCTGTTTTGTAATAAACACTCTTCTCTGTCTCTGCCCTGTTTTAAAATGAAATCTCGACTCTCTCTCGCGCTGATTTAAAATGAACTGTCGTCTCTCTCTCTGCGCCGATTCAAAACTCTCGCCTCTCTCTGCGCTCTTTTAAAATGAGCACTCGCCTCTCTCTCTGCTGAGTTTTAAAATGACCTCTCGCCTCTCTCTCTGCGCAGATTTAAAATGAACTCTCGCCTCTCTCTCTGCGCTGTTTTAAATGTTTTATGATGAACCCTCACCTCATTCTCTGCACTGATATAAAATGAAAACTTGCCTCTCCGCCGTGTTTTAAAATGAAATCTCGCCTCTCCCCACTGTTTAAAAATGTACTCTCACCTCTCTATCTGTGCTTATTTGAAATGAACTCTCGCCCCTCTCTCCAGGCAGATTTAAAATTAAATCCAGCCTCCCTCTCTGCGCTGATTTGAAATGAACTCTCGCCCCTCTCTCCATGCTGATTTAAAGTGAAATCACACTTCACTCTCCGAGCTGTTTTAAAATGAACTCCCGCCTCTCTATCCACGCTGATTTAAAATGAACTCTCGCCTCTCCCTTGCGCTGTTTTAAAATGAACTCTCACCTCTCTCTCTGCGTTCTTTTAAAATGATTTCATGCCTCTCTCTCCACGCTGATTTAATGAAATCTCGCCTCCCTCTCCACCCTGTTTGAAAATGAACACTCGCCTTTCTCTCTGCGCTGTTTTAAAATGAACTCTCGCCACTCTCTCTGCACTAGTTTAAAATGAACTATCGCCTCTCTCTCTGCACTAGTTTAAAATGAACTATCGCCTCTCTCTCCACGCTGTTTTAAAATAAACTCTCGCCTCTCTCTCTGCGCTGGTTTAAAATGAACTATCGCCTCTCTCTCTGCGCTGTTTTAAAATGAACTTCCGCCTCTCTCTGCGCTGTTTTAAAATGAACTTCCGCCTCTCTCTGCGCTGTTTTAAAATGACTTCTTGCCTCTCACTCCACGCTGATTTAAATTGAACTCTCGCCTCTCTCTCCGTGCTGATTTAAAATGAACTCTCACCTGTCGCTCTGCGCTGATTCATAATGAACTCTCACCTCTCTCTCCGCTCTGCTTTAAAATGAATTCTCGCCTCCCTCTCCGCGTTGATTTTAAATGAACTCTCGCCTCTCTCTCCGCGATGTTTTAAACTGAACTCTCGCTTCTCTCTCTGCGCTGAATTAAAATGAACTCTCGCCTCTCTCTCCAAGCTGATTCAAGATGAACTCCCACCTCTCTCTCTGCGCAGTTTTAAATGTTTTATGATAAACTCTCTTTCTCTCTCCGCGCTGATATAAAAACAACTCTCGTCTGTCACTCCACGCTGATTCAAAATGAACTCTCACCTCTCTCGCAGCGCTGTTTTAAGTTGAACTGTCGCCTCGTTCTCCGCACTGTTTTATAAAGAACTCTCATCTCACTCTGTGCTGTTTTTAAAGTGAACTCTTCCCTCTCTCTCCACGCTGCTTTAAAGTGAACACTCGCCTCTCTCCCTGCGCTGATTTGAAATGAACTCTCGTCTCTCTCTCTCCATGCTGATTAAAAATTAACTAATGCCTCTCTACCTATGCTGATGTAAAATGAACTCTTGCCTCTCTCTCTGCGCTGATTTAAAATGAACTCTCGCCTCTCTCTTGCGCTGATTTCAAATGAATTCTTGCCTGAATCACTGCGCTGATTTAAAATCAAATCTCCACTCTCTCTCTGTGCTGACTTAAAATGCACTCTCCGCGCTGATTTAAAATAAACACTCACTGCTCTCTCCGCCTTGTTTTAAAATGAACTCTCCCCTCTTTCTCTGTGCTGTTTTAAAGTGAACTCTTGCCTCTCTCTCTGCTCAGTTTTAAAATGACCTCTCACCTCTCTCTCCACGCAGATTTACAATGAACTCTCGCCTCCCACTCAGGGAGATTTAAAATGAACTCTCGCCTCTTTCTCTGCGCTGTTTCAAAATGAACCCTCACCTCTCTCTCTGCGTTCTTTTAAAATGATTTCATGCCTCTCTCTCCACGCTGATTTAATGAAATCTCGCCTCCCTCTCCACCCTGTTTGAAAATGAACACTCGCCTTTCTCTCTGCGCTGTTTTAAAATGAACTCTCGCCACTCTCTCTGTGTTGTTTTAAAATGAACTCTCGCCTCTCTCTCTGCACTAGTTTAAAATGAACTATCGCCTCTCTCTCCACGCTGTTTTAAAATAAACTCTCGCCTCTCTCTCTGCGCTAGTTTAAAATGAACTATCGCCTCTCTCTGCGCTGTTTTAAAATGAACTTCCGCCTCTCTCTGCGCTGTTTTAAAATGACTTCTTGCCTCTCACTCCACGCTGATTTAAATTGAACTCTCGCCTCTCTCTCTGCGCTGATTTAATATGAACTCTCGCATGTCTCTCCAGGCTGATTTAAAATTAACACTCGCCTCTCTCTGCGCTGACTTAAAATGCACTCTCGCCTCGCTCTCCGTGCTGTTTTAAAATAAACACTCACCTCTCTCTCTGCGCCCTGTTTTAAAATGAACTCTCGCCTCTCTCTCTGCACAGATTTAAAATGAACACTCGCCTCTCTCTCTGCGGAGATTTAAAATGAAATCTCCCCTCCCTCACTGTGCTGACTTAAAATGCACTCTCGCCTGTCTCTCTGAGCTGATTTAAAATAAACACTCACCTCTCTCTCCGCCCTGATTTAAAATGAACTCTCGCCTCTCTCTCTGCACAGATTTAAAATGTACTCTCGCCTCTCTGTGCTGTTTTCAAGTGAACTCTCTCCTCGCGCTATTAGATAATGAATTATAGTCACTCTCTCTCCCCGCCATTTTATAATGATCTGACATCTCTCTCTGTGATGATTTGAAATAAATTCTCACCTTTACCTCCGCGTTGTTTTAAAATGGACACTCGCCTCTCTCTCCGTTC
Organism: Isurus oxyrinchus; assembly: GCA_026770705.1. Lineage (NCBI taxonomy): Eukaryota > Metazoa > Chordata > Chondrichthyes > Lamniformes > Lamnidae > Isurus > Isurus oxyrinchus. The sequence goes on along the minus strand of JANJGN010000006.1, from coordinate 1,461,922 downwards.
TGAATTAAAATGAACTCTCCCCTCTCTCTCCGCGTTGTTTTAAACTGAACTCTTGCCTCTCTCTCTGCGCTGAAGTAAAATGAACTCTCACCTCTCTCTCCGCGCCGTTTTAAAGTTAACTCTCGCCTCTCTCTCCACGCTGTTTTAAAATGAACTTTCGCCTCTCTCTCTGCGCTGTTTTAAAATGAACTCTCGCCTGTCTCTCTCTGCGCCATTTTAAAGTGAACTCTCGCCTCTCTCTCTACGCTGATTTAAAATGAACTCTTGCCTCCCTCTCTGCGCAGATTGAAAATGAACTCTCGACTGTCTCCCGAGGCTGATTTAAAATTAACCCGCGCCTCCCTCTCTGAGCTGATTTAAAATGAACTCTCACCACTCTCTCCGCCTAGTTTTAATATGAACTCACGCCTCTCTCTCTGTGCTATTTTCAATTGAACTCTCGCCCCTCTCTCTGCTCTGTTTTAGAATGAACTCACCTCTCTCTCTCCACGCTGATTTAAAATGAACTCTCGCCTCTCTGTCCACGCTGAATTAAAATGAACTCTCACCTATCTCTCCGCGTTGTATTAAACTGAACTCTCGCCTCTCTCTCCGCGGTGAAATAAAATGAACTCTCACCTCTCTCCGCGCTAATTTAAAATGAACTCTCGCCTCTCTCTCAGGCAGATTTAAAATGAACTCTTGTCTCTCTTTCTGCGCCGTTTTAAAGTGAACTACCGCCTCTCTCTCCACGCTGATTTAAAATGAACTCTTGTCTCTCTTTCTGCGCCGTTTTAAAGTGAACTACCGCTTCTCTCTCCACGCTGATTTAAAATGAACTTTCACCTCCCTCTCTGCGCTGTTTTAAAGTAAACTCTCGCCTCTCTCTCCACGCTGATTTTAAATGATCTCTCGCCTCTCTCTCCACGCTGATTTTAAATGATCTCTCGCCTCTCTCTCCAGGCTGATTTAAAATGAACTCTCGCCTCTCTCTCCGTGCTGATTTTAAATGATCTCTCGCCTCTCTCTCCACGCTGATTTTAAATGATCTCTCGCCTCTCTCTCCAGGCTGATTTAAAGTGAACTCTCTCCTCTCTCTCCACGCTGATTTTAAATGATCTCTCGCCTCTCTCTCCACGCTGATTTTAAATGATCTCTCGCCTCTCTCTCCAGGCTGATTTAAAATGAACTCTCGCCTCTCTCTCCACGCTGATTTTAGATGATCTCTCGCCTCTCTCTCCAGGCTGATTTAAAATGAACTCTCGCCTCTCTCTCCGTGCTGATTTAAATTGAACTCTCACCACTCTCTCCGTCGAGTTTTATAATGAACTCTTGCCTCTCTCTCTGCGCTGTTCTTAAATGAACTCTCACCGATCTCTCCGCGCTGAATGAAAGTGAACTCTTGTCTCTCTTTCCGCGCTGAATTAAAATGAACTCTCGCCTCTCTCCACGCTGATTTAAAATAAAGTATCACCTCTCTCTAGGTGTTGATTTAAAATAAAGTATCACCTCTCTCTATGTGCTGATTTAAAATGATCTCTCACCTCTCTCTCTGCGCTGTTTTAAAATGAACTCTCGCCTCTCTTTCTGCGATGATATAAAATAAACTCTCGCCTTTCTCTCCGCGCTGAATTAAAGTGAAATCTTGTCTTTCTCTCTGCGCTGATTTAAAATGAACTCTTTCCTCTCTCCACACTAATTTAAAATAAAGTATCACCTCTCTCTATGTGCTGATTTAAAATGAACTCTCACCTCTCTCTCTGCGCTGTTTTAAAGTGAATTCTGTCCTCTCTCTACACGCTATTTGAAAATAAACCCTCGCTTCTCTCTCTGCACGGATTTAAATTGAATGCTCTCCTCCCTCTCTGTGCTGCTTTATAATGAACTCTTGTCTCACTCTCTCTCCGCACTGATTTAAAATGAACTCTCCTCTCTCTTTCTGCATTGTTTTAAATGAAATCTCACCTCTTTCAAGTTGCTGTTTTACAAGAACTCTGGTCTCTCTCTCCCCGCTGTTTTAATTGATGTTTCGCCTCTCTACACAAACATTGTTTCAAAAGGAAATCTCGCCTCACTCTCCATGCTGATTTAAAATGATATCTCGCCTCTCTCTCTGCACTGATTTAAAATGAACTCTCGCCTCTCTCTCTCTGTGCTGATTTAAAGTGAACTCTCGCTTCTCTCACTGCACTGATTTAAAATGAACTCTTGTCTCTCTCTACGCGCTGATTTAAAATGAACTCTCACCTCTCTCTCCACGCTGATTTAAAGTGAACTCTCACCTCTCTCTCCGTGCTGATTTAAAAAGAACTCTCGCCTCTCTCTCTCTGCGCTGTTTTAAAATGAACTCTCACCTCTCACTCCGCGCTGAATTAAAGTGAACTCTCACCTCTCTCTCTCCACGCTGATTTAAATTGAACTCTCACCTCTCTCTCTCCATGCTGATTTAAAATGAACTCTCGCCTCTCTCTCCACGCTGATTTAAATTGAACTCTCGCTTCTCTCTCCGCACTGATTTAAAATGAACTCTCGACTCACTCCACGCTGATTTAAAATAAAGTATCACCTCTCTCTATGTGCTGATTTAAAATGATCTCTCACCTCTCTCTCTGCGCTGTTTTAAATGTTTTGCGATGAACTATCATTTCTCTCTCCGCACCGATTTAAAATAAACTCTCGCCTCTCTCTCTGCGCTGTTTTAAAGTGAATTCTGTCCTCTCTCTACACGCTATTTGAAAATAAACCCTCGCTTCTCTCTCTGCCCTGATTTAAATTGAACGCTCTCCTCTCTCTCTGTGCTGCTTTATAATGAACTCTGGTCTCTCTCTCCACGCTGATTTAATTGATCTTTTGCCAATCTCACAAACGTTGTTTCAAAAGGAACTCTCACCTCTCTCTCTGCGCTGATTTAAAATGATCTCTCACCTCTCTCTCTGCGCTGATTTAAAATGATCTCTTGCCTATCTCTCCGCGCTGAATTAAAGTGAACTCTTGTCTCCCTCTCCGCGCTGTTTTAAAATGAAATCTCACCTCTCTCTCCATGCTATTTGAAAATGAACTCTCGCCTCTCTCTCTGCGCTGATTTAAAATGAACTCTCGCCTCCGTCTCCTCGTTGATTTTAAATGAACTCTCACCCCTCTCTCCGCTTTGTTTTTAAATGAACTCTCACCTCTCTCTCTACGCTGTTTTAAAATGAATTCTTGCCTCCCTCTCCACGCTGATTTAAATTGAATTCTCGCCACTCTCTCCGCCCTGCTTTAAAATAAACTCTCACTTCTCTCTCTGCGCTGTTTTAAAATGAACCCTTGCCTCTCTCTCTGCGCTGTTTTAAAATGAATTCTTGCCTCTCTCTCCACGCTGATTTAAATTGAATTCTCACCTCTCTCTCCGCCCTGCTTTAAAATAAACTCTCGCTTCTCTCTCTGCGCTGTTTTAAAATGAACCCTTGCCTCTCTCTCTTCGCTCTTTTAAAATGATTTCTTGCCTATCTCTCCACGCTGATTTAAAATCCACTCTCTCCTCTCTCTCCACGCTGATTTAAAATGAACTCTCGCAAATCTCTCTGCGCTGTTTTAAAATGAACTCTCGCCACTCTCTCTGCGCTGATTTAAAATGATCTCTGCTCTCTCTCTCTGCTCTGATTTCATATGAACTCTCCCCTGTCTCTCCAGGCTGATTTAAAATGAACTCTCGCCTCTCTCTGCGCTGATTTAAAATGAATTCTTGCCTGACTCTCTGTGTTGATTTAAAATGAAATCTCGCCTCTCTCTCCATGCTGACTTAAAATGCATTCTCGCCTTACTCTCCGTGCTGTTTTAAAATAAACACTCATCTCTCTCTCCGCCCCGTTTTAAAATGAACTCTCGCCTCTCTCTCTGCACAGATTTAAAATGAACTCTCGCCTCTCTCTCTGTGCTGTTTCCAAGTGAACTCTCGCATCTCTCTCTGCTGTTTTAAAATGAAATCCCGCCTCTATCTCCTTCCTGTTTTGAAATGAACTCTTTCCTCTCTCTCCGCGCTGTTTTAAAATGATCTCTCGCCCCTCTCTCTACTCTGTTTTAAAATGAACCCTCACCTCTCTCTCTGCGTTCTTTTAAAATGATTTCTTGCCTCTCTCTCCACGCGGACTTAAATTGAAATCTCGCCTCTCTCTCCGCCCTGTTTAAAAATGACCTCTCGCCTCTCTCTCTGTACTGATTTAATATGAACTCTCGCCTGTCTCTCCAGGCTGATTTAAAATAAACACTCACCTCTCTCTCCGCCCTGTTTTAAAATGAACTCTCGCCTCTCTCTCTGCACAGATTTAAAATGATCTCTCGCCTCTCTCTCTGTGCTGTTTCCAAGGGAACTCTCTCCTCGCGCTATTCGATAATGAATTATAGTCACTCTCTCTCCCCGCCGTTTCATAATGATCTGACATCTCTCTCCGTGTTGATTTGAAATTAATTCTCACCTTTCTCTCTGCGCTGATTTATAATGAACTCTCGCCTCCCTCTCCGCGTTGATTTTAAATGGACCCTCGCCTCTCTCCGCGTTGTTTTAAAATGAACACTCGCCTCTCTCTCTGCGCTGTATTAAAATGAACTCTCGCCTCTCGCTCCACGCTGAATTAATATGAATTCTCGCCTCTCTCTGCGCTGACTTAAAATGCACTCTCTCCTCGCTCTCCATGCTATTTTAAAATAAAAACTCACCTCTCTCTCTGCACAGATTTAAAATGAACACTCACCTCTCTCTCTGCGCTGATTTAAAATGAACACTCGCCTCTCTCTCTGTGGAGATTTAAAATGAAATCTCCCCTCCCTCACTGTGCTGACTTAAAATGCACTCTCGCCTGTCTCTCCGAGCTGATTTAAAATAAACACTCACCTCTCTCTCCGCCCTGATTTAAAATGAACTCTCGCCTCTCTCTCTGCACAGATTTAAAATGTTCTCTCGCCTCTCTGTGCTGTTTTCAAGTGAACTCTCTCCTCGCGCTATTAGATAATGAATTATATTCACTCACTCTCCCCGCCATTTTATAATGATCTGACATCTCTCTCCATGCAGATTTGAAATAAATTCTCACCTTTGCCTCCACGTTGTTTTAAAATGAACTCTCGCCTCTCTCCGCGTTGTTTTAAAATGAACAGTCGCCTCTCTCCCGGTGCTGAATTAAAATGAACTCTCGCCTCTCTCTCTGCGCCGTTTTAAAATGAACTATCTTCCTCTCTCTCCACGCTGTTTCAAAATGAACTCTCATCTCTCTATCCACGCTGATTTAAATTGAACTCTCGCCTCTCTCTCTGCGCTGTTTTAAAATGACCTCTCGCCTCTCTCTCTACGCTGTTTTAAAATGAACTCTAGCTTCTCTCTCTGCACTTTTTATAACGAACTGTCGCCTCTCTCTCCACGCGGATTCAAAATGAACTCTCACCTCACTCTCTGCGCTGTTTTAAATGTTTTATGATGAACTCTCACCTCATTTTCTGCGCTGATATAAAATGAACACTCGCCTCTCTCTGCGCCGTGTTTTAAAATGAACTCTCGCCTCTTCCCCCTGTTTTAAAATGAACTCTCACCTCTCCCTCTGCGCTTATTTGAAATGAACTCTCGCCTGTCTCTCCAGGCAGATTTAAAATTCAATCCAGCCTCCCTCTCTGCGCTGATTTGAAATGAACACTCGCCCGTCTCTCCATGCTGATTTAATGTGAAATCCCGGTTCTCTCTCCGAGCTGTTTTAAAATGAACCCTCGCCTCTCTATCCACTCTGATTTAAAGTGAACTCTCGCCTCTTTTTCCACGCTGTTTTAAAATGAACTCTCGCCTCTCTCTCTGCACTTATTTGAAATGAACTCTCGCCTCTCTCTCCATGCTGATTTAAGATGAACTCTCGCCTCTCTATCCAAGCTGATATAAAATGAACTCTTGCCTCTGTCTCTGCTCAGTGTTAAAATGAACTCTCGCCTCTCTCTCCACGCTGATTTAAAATGACCTTTCACCTCTCTCTCGGCGCAGATTTAAAATGAACCCTCGCCTCTCTCTCTGCGCTGTTTTAATTGTTTTAAGGCACAATCTCTTTTCTCTCTTCATGATGTTTTAAAGTGAACTCTCGGTTCTCTCTCTGCGCTGTTTTGTATTAAACCCTCTTCTCTGTCTCCGCCCTGTTTTAAAATGAAACCTCGCTTCTCTCCGTGCTGATTTTAAATGAACTCTCGCCTCTCTCTCTGCGCCGTTTTAAAATGAACTCTCGCCTCTCTCTCCACACTGATTTAAAATGAACTCTCGCCTCTCTCTCTGCGCTGTTTTAAAGTGGACTCTCGCCTCTCTCTCCGCGCTGTTTTGAAATGAACTCTTGCCTCTCTCTCTGCGCTTATTTGAAATGAACTCTCGCCTCTCTCTCCATGCTGATTTAAAGGGAAAGCCTGGTTCTCTCTCCGAGCTGTTTTAAAATGAACCCTCGCCTCTCTATCCACTCTGATTTAAAGTGAACTCTCGCCTCTTTTTCCACGCTGTTTTAAAATGAACTCTCGCCTCTCTCTCTGCACTTATTTGAAATGAACTCTCGCCTCTCTCTCCATGCTGATTTAAGATGAACTCTCGCCTCTCTATCCAAGCTGATATAAAATGAACTCTTGCCTCTGTCTCTGCTCAGTGTTAAAATGAACTCTCGCCTCTCTCTCCACGCTGATTTAAAATGACCTTTCACCTCTCTCTCGGCGCAGATTTAAAATGAACCCTCGCCTCTCTCTCTGCGCTGTTTTAATTGTTTTAAGGCACAATCTCTTTTCTCTCTTCATGATGTTTTAAAGTGAACTCTCGGTTCTCTCTCTGCGCTGTTTTGTATTAAACCCTCTTCTCTGTCTCCGCCCTGTTTTAAAATGAAACCTCGCTTCTCTCCGTGCTGATTTTAAATGAACTCTCGCCTCTCTCTCTGCGCCGTTTTAAAATGAACTCTCGCCTCTCTCTCCACACTGATTTAAAATGAACTCTCGCCTCTCTCTCTGCGCTGTTTTAAAGTGGACTCTCGCCTCTCTCTCCGCGCTGTTTTGAAATGAACTCTTGCCTCTCTCTCTGCGCTTATTTGAAATGAACTCTCGCCTCTCTCTCCATGCTGATTTAAAGGGAAAGCCTGGTTCTCTCTCCGAGCTGTTTTAAAATGAACCCTCGCCTCTCTATCCACTCTGATTTAAAGTGAACTCTCGTCTCTCTTTCAACGCTGTTTTAAAATGAACTCTCACCTCTCTTTCCACACTGTTATGAAAAGAACTCTCCCCTCTCTCTCTGCGCCGTTTTAAAGTGAACTCTCGCCTCTCTCTGCGCTCTTTTAAAATGAGCACTCGCCTCTCTCTCTGCTGAGTTTTAAAATGACCTCTCGCCTCTCTCTCTGCGCAGATTTAAAATGAACTCTCGCCTCTCTCTGCGCTCTTTTAAAATGAGCACTCGCCTCTCTCTCTGCTGAGTTTTAAAATGACCTCTCGCCTCTCTCTCTGCGCAGATTTAAAATGAACTCTCGCCTCTCTCTCTGCGCTGTTTTAATTGTTTTAAGATGAAATCTCTTTTCTCTCTTCACGATGTTTTAAAGTGAACTCTCACTTCTCTCTCTGAGCTGTTTTGTAATAAACACTCTTCTCTGTCTCTGCCCTGTTTTAAAATGAAATCTCGACTCTCTCTCGCGCTGATTTAAAATGAACTGTCGTCTCTCTCTCTGCGCCGATTCAAAACTCTCGCCTCTCTCTGCGCTCTTTTAAAATGAGCACTCGCCTCTCTCTCTGCTGAGTTTTAAAATGACCTCTCGCCTCTCTCTCTGCGCAGATTTAAAATGAACTCTCGCCTCTCTCTCTGCGCTGTTTTAAATGTTTTATGATGAACCCTCACCTCATTCTCTGCACTGATATAAAATGAAAACTTGCCTCTCCGCCGTGTTTTAAAATGAAATCTCGCCTCTCCCCACTGTTTAAAAATGTACTCTCACCTCTCTATCTGTGCTTATTTGAAATGAACTCTCGCCCCTCTCTCCAGGCAGATTTAAAATTAAATCCAGCCTCCCTCTCTGCGCTGATTTGAAATGAACTCTCGCCCCTCTCTCCATGCTGATTTAAAGTGAAATCACACTTCACTCTCCGAGCTGTTTTAAAATGAACTCCCGCCTCTCTATCCACGCTGATTTAAAATGAACTCTCGCCTCTCCCTTGCGCTGTTTTAAAATGAACTCTCACCTCTCCCTCTGCGCTTATTTGAAATGAACTCTCGCCTGTCTCTCCAGGCAGATTTAAAATTCAATCCAGCCTCCCTCTCTGCGCTGATTTGAAATGAACACTCGCCCGTCTCTCCATGCTGATTTAATGTGAAATCCCGGTTCTCTCTCCGAGCTGTTTTAAAATGAACCCTCGCCTCTCTATCCACTCTGATTTAAAGTGAACTCTCGCCTCTTTTTCCACGCTGTTTTAAAATGAACTCTCGCCTCTCTCTCTGCACTTATTTGAAATGAACTCTCGCCTCTCTCTCCATGCTGATTTAAGATGAACTCTCGCCTCTCTATCCAAGCTGATATAAAATGAACTCTTGCCTCTGTCTCTGCTCAGTGTTAAAATGAACTCTCGCCTCTCTCTCCACGCTGATTTAAAATGACCTTTCACCTCTCTCTCGGCGCAGATTTAAAATGAACCCTCGCCTCTCTCTCTGCGCTGTTTTAATTGTTTTAAGGCACAATCTCTTTTCTCTCTTCATGATGTTTTAAAGTGAACTCTCGGTTCTCTCTCTGCGCTGTTTTGTATTAAACCCTCTTCTCTGTCTCCGCCCTGTTTTAAAATGAAACCTCGCTTCTCTCCGTGCTGATTTTAAATGAACTCTCGCCTCTCTCTCTGCGCCGTTTTAAAATGAACTCTCGCCTCTCTCTCCACACTGATTTAAAATGAACTCTCGCCTCTCTCTCTGCGCTGTTTTAAAGTGGACTCTCGCCTCTCTCTCCGCGCTGTTTTGAAATGAACTCTTGCCTCTCTCTCTGCGCTTATTTGAAATGAACTCTCGCCTCTCTCTCCATGCTGATTTAAAGGGAAAGCCTGGTTCTCTCTCCGAGCTGTTTTAAAATGAACCCTCGCCTCTCTATCCACTCTGATTTAAAGTGAACTCTCGCCTCTCTTTCAACGCTGTTTTAAAATGAACTCTCACCTCTCTTTCCACACTGTTATGAAAAGAACTCTCCCCTCTCTCTCTGCGCCGTTTTAAAGTGAACTCTCGCCTCTCTCTGCGCTCTTTTAAAATGAGCACTCGCCTCTCTCTCTGCGCAGATTTAAAATGAACTCTCGCCTCTCTCTGCGCTGTTTTAATTGTTTTAAGATGAAATCTCTTTTCTCTCTTCACGATGTTTTAAAGTGAACTCTCGCTTCTCTCTCTCAGCTGTTTTGTAATAAACACTCTTCTCTGTCTCTGCCCTGTTTTAAAATGAAATCTCGACTCTCTCTCCGCGCTGATTTAAAATGAACTGTCGCCTCTCTCTCCGCGCCGATTCAAAATGAACTCTCACCTCTCTCTCCGCTTTTTTAAATGTTTTATGATGAACCCTCACCTCATTCTCTGCGCTGATATAAAATGAAAACTTGCCTCTCCGCCGTGTTTTAAAATGAAATCTCGCCTCTCCCCACTGTTTAAAAATGTACTCTCACCTCTCTATCTGTGCTTATTTGAAATGAACTCTCGCCCCTCTCTCCAGGCAGATTTAAAATTAAATCCAGCCTCCCTCTCTGCGCTGATTTGAAATGAACTCTCGCCCCTCTCTCCATGCTGATTTAAAGTGAAATCACACTTCACTCTCCGAGCTGTTTTAAAATGAACTCCCGCCTCTCTATCCACGCTGATTTAAAATGAACTCTCGCCTCTCCCTTGCGCTGTTTTAAAATGAACTCTCACCTCTCTCTCTGCGCTGTTTTAAAATGAACTCTCGCCTCTCTCTCTGCGCTGTTTTAAAATGAACTCTCGCCTCTCTCTCTGCGCTGTTTTAAAATGAACTCTCGCCTCTCTCTCTGCGCTGTTTTAAAATGAACTCTCACCTCTCTCTCTGCGCTGTTTTAAAATGAACTCTCGCCTCTCTCTCTGCGCTGTTTTAAAATGAACTCTCGCCTCTCTCTCTGCGCCGTTTTAAACTGAACTCTCGCCTCTCTCTCCGCGCTGATTTAAAATGAACTCTCGCATCTCTCTCCGCACTGATTAAAAATGAACTCTCAGCTCTCTCACCGCGATAATTTAAATTGACCTCTCACCTCACTCAGCGCGCTGATTTAAAATGACCTCTCACCCCTCTCTCCATGCTGATTCAAAATGAACTCTCACCTCACTCTCTGCGCTGTTTTAAATGTTTTATGATGAACTCTCACGTCTCTCTCTGCGCTGATATAAAATGAACACTCGCCTCTCCCCCCGTTTTAAAATGAACTCTCACCTCTCTCTCTGCGCTTATTTGAAATGAACTCTTACCTCTCTCTCCATGCAGATTTAAAATTAAATCCAGCCTACCTCTCTGCGCTTATTTGAAATGAACTCTCGTCTGTCTCTCCATGCTGATTTAATGTGAAATCCAGGTTCTCTCTCCGAGCAGTTTTAAAATGATCTCTCACCTCTCTAGCTGTGCTGTTTTAAAATGAACTCTCACCTCTCTCTCTGCGCTGTTTTAAAATGAACTCTCGCCTCTCTCTCCACGCTGTTTTAAAATGACCTCTCGCCTCTCTCTCCACGCTGTTTTAAAATGACCTCTCGCCTCTCTCTCCACGCTGTTTTTGAATGAACTCTCGCCTCTCTCTCTGCGCCATTTTAAAATGAAATCTCGCCTCTCCCTGCGCTGTTTTAAATGAACTCTCGACTCTCTCTCTGCACTGTTTATAATGAACTGTCGCCTCTCTCTCCGCGCTGATTTAAAATGAACTGTCGTCTCTCTCTCCACGCGGATTCAAAATGAACTCTCACCTCACTCTCTGCGCTGTTTTAAATGTTTTATGATGAACTGTCATGTCTCTGTCTGTGCTGATATAAAATGAAAACTCGCCTCTCCCCCCCTGTTTGTAAATGAACTCTCGCCTCTCTCTCTGCGCCGTTTTAAAATGAAATCTCGCCTCTCCCTGCGCTGTTTAAATGAACTCTCGACTCTCTCTCTGCACTGTTTATAATGAACTGTCGCCTCTCTCTCCGCGCTGATTTAAAATGAACTGTCGTCTCTCTCTCCGCGCGGATTCAAAATGAACTCTCACCTCACTCTCTGCGCTGTTTTAAATGTTTTATGATGAACTGTCATGTCTCTGTCTGTGCTGATATAAAATGAAAACTCGCCTCTCCCCCCCTGTTTGTAAATGAACTCTCACCTCTCTCTCTGCGCTTATTTGAAATGAACTCTTGCCTCTCTCTCCATGCTGAATTAATTGAAATCCAGGTTCTCTTTCCGAGCAGTTTTAAAATGAACTCTCGCCTCTTTCTCTGCGCTGTTTTAAAATGAACTCTCGCCTCTTTCTCCGTGCTGATTTAAAATGAACTCTCACCTGTCGCTCTGCGCTGATTCATAATGAACTCTCGCTTCTCTCTCTGCGCTGAATTAAAATGAACTCTCGCCTCTCTCTCCAAGCTGATTCAAGATGAACTCCCACCTCTCTCTCTGCCCAGTTTTAAATGTTTTATGATAAACTCTCTTTCTCTCTCCGCGCTGATATAAAAACAACTCTCGCCTGTCACTCCACGCTGATTCAAAATGAACTCTCACCTCTCTCGCAGCGCTGTTTTAAGTTGATCTGTCGCCTCGTTCTCCGCACTGTTTTATAAAGAACTCTCATCTCACTCTGTGCTGTTTTTAAAGTGAACTCTTCCCTCTCTCTCCACGCTGCTTTAAAGTGAACACTCGCCTCTCTCCCTGCGCTGATTTGAAATGAACTCTCGCCTCTCTCTCCATGCTGATTAAAAATTAACTAATGCCTCTCTACCTATGCTGATGTAAAATGAACTCTCGCCTCTCTCTTGCGCTGATTTAAAATGAAATCTCGCCTCTCTCTTGCGCTGATTTAAAATGAATTCTTGCCTGAATCACTGCGCTGATTTAAAATCAAATCTCCATTCTCTCTCAGTGCTGACTTAAAATGCACTCTCCGCGCTGATTTAAAATAAACACTCACTGCTCTCTCCGCCTTGTTTTAAAATGAACTCTCCCCTCTTTCTCTGTGCTGTTTTAAAGTGAACTCTTGCCTCTCTCTCTGCTCAGTTTTAAAATGACCTCTCACCTCTCTCTCCACGCAGATTTACAATGAACTCTCGCCTCTCACTCAGGCAGATTTAAAATGAACTCTCGCCTCTTTCTCTGCGCTGTTTCAAAATGAACCCTCACCTCTCTCTCTGCGTTCTTTTAAAATGATTTCATGCCTCTCTCTCCACGCTGATTTAATGAAATCTCGCCTCCCTCTCCACCCTGTTTGAAAATGAACACGCGCCTTTCTCTCTGCGCTGTTTTAAAATGAACTCTCGCCACTCTCTCTGCACTAGTTTAAAATGAACTATCGCCTCTCTCTCTGCACTAGTTTAAAATGAACTATCGCCTCTCTCTCCACGCTGTTTTAAAATAAACTCTCGCCTCTCTCTCTGCGCTAGTTTAAAATGAACTATCGCCTCTCTCTCCACGCTGTTTTAAAATAAACTCTCGCCTCTCTCTCTGCGCTGTTTTAAAATGAACTCTCGCCACTCTCTCTGCGTTGTTTTAAAATGAACTTTCGCCTCTCTCTCTGCGCTGTTTTAAACTGAATTCTCGCCTCTCTCTCTACGCTGATTTAAAATGAACTCTCACCTGTCGCTCTGCGCTGATTCATAATGAACTCTCACCTCTCTCTCCGCTCTGCTTTAAAATGAATTCTCGCCTCCCTCTCCGCGTTGATTTTAAATGAACTCTCGCCTCTCTCTCCGCGATGTTTTAAACTGAACTCTCGCTTCTCTCTCTGTGCTGAATTAAAATGAACTCTCGCCTCTCTCTCCAAGCTGATTCAAGATGAACTCCCACCTCTCTCTCTGCGCAGTTTTAAATGTTTTATGATAAACTCTCTTTCTCTCTCCGCGCTGATATAAAAACAACTCTCGTCTGTCACTCCACGCTGATTCTAAATGAACTCTCACCTCTCTCGCAGCGCTGTTTTAAGTTGAACTGTCGCCTCGTTCTCCGCACTGTTTTATAAAGAACTCTCATCTCACTCTGTGCTGTTTTTAAAGTGAACTCTTCCCTCTCTCTCCACGCTGCTTTAAAGTGAACACTCGCCTCTCTCCCTGCGCTGATTTGAAATGAACTCTCGTCTCTCTCTCTCCATGCTGATTAAAAATTAACTAATGCCTCTCTACCTATGCTGATGTAAAATGAACTCTTGCCTCTCTCTCTGCGCTGATTTAAAATGAACTCTCGCCTCTCTCTTGCGCTGATTTCAAATGAATTCTTGCCTGAATCACTGCGCTGATTTAAAATCAAATCTCCACTCTCTCTCTGTGCTGACTTAAAATGCACTCTCCGCGCTGATTTAAAATAAACACTCACTGCTCTCTCCGCCTTGTTTTAAAATGAACTCTCCCCTCTTTCTCTGTGCTGTTTTAAAGTGAACTCTTGCCTCTCTCTCTGCTCAGTTTTAAAATGACCTCTCACCTCTCTCTCCACGCAGATTTACAATGAACTCTCGCCTCCCACTCAGGGAGATTTAAAATGAACTCTCGCCTCTTTCTCTGCGCTGTTTCAAAATGAACCCTCACCTCTCTCTCTGCGTTCTTTTAAAATGATTTCATGCCTCTCTCTCCACGCTGATTTAAAATGAAATCTCGCCTCCCTCTCCACCCTGTTTGAAAATGAACACGCGCCTTTCTCTCTGCGCTGTTTTAAAATGAACTCTCGCCACTCTCTCTGTGTTGTTTTAAAATAAACTCTCGCCTCTCTCTCTGCACTAGTTTAAAATGAACTTCCGCCTCTCTCTGCGCTGTTTTAAAATGACTTCTTGCCTCTCACTCCACGCTGATTTAAATTGAACTCTCGCCTCTCTCTCTGCGCTGATTTAATATGAACTCTCGCATGTCTCTCCAGGCTGATTTAAAATTAACACTCGCCTCTCTCTGCGCTGACTTAAAATGCACTCTCGCCTCGCTCTCCGTGCTGTTTTAAAATAAACACTCACCTCTCTCTCTGCGCCCTGTTTTAAAATGAACTCTCGCCTCTCTCTCTGCACAGATTTAAAATGAACACTCGCCTCTCTCTCTGCGGAGATTTAAAATGAAATCTCCCCTCCCTCACTGTGCTGACTTAAAATGCACTCTCGCCTGTCTCTCCGAGCTGATTTAAAATAAACACTCACCTCTCTCTCCGCCCTGATTTAAAATGAACTCTCGCCTCTCTCTCTGCACAGATTTAAAATGTACTCTCGCCTCTCTGTGCTGTTTTCAAGTGAACTCTCTCCTCGCGCTATTAGATAATGAATTATAGTCACTCTCTCTCCCCGCCATTTTATAATGATCTGACATCTCTCTCTGTGATGATTTGAAATAAATTCTCACCTTTACCTCCGCGTTGTTTTAAAATGGACACTCGCCTCTCTCTCCGTTCTGAATTAAAATGAACTCTCCCCTCTCTCTCCGCGTTGTTTTAAACTGAACTCTTGCCTCTCTCTCTGCGCTGAAGTAAAATGAACTCTCACCTCTCTCTCCGCGCCGTTTTAAAGTTAACTCTCGCCTCTCTCTCCACGCTGTTTTAAAATGAACTTTCGCCTCTCTCTCTGCGCTGTTTTTAAATGAACTCTCGCCTGTCTCTCTCTGCGCCATTTTAAAGTGAACTCTCGCCTCTCTGTCTACGCTGATTTAAAATGAACTCTTGCCTCCCTCTCTGCGCAGATTGAAAATGAACTCTCGACTGTCTCCCGAGGCTGATTTAAAATTAACCCGCGCCTCCCTCTCTGAGCTGATTTAAAATGAACTCTCACCACTCTCTCCGCCTAGTTTTAATATGAACTCACGCCTCTCTCTCTGTGCTATTTTCAATTGAACTCTCGCCCCTCTCTCTGCTCTGTTTTAGAATGAACTCTCACCTCTCTCTCCGCGCTGATTTAAAATGAACTCTCGCCTCTCTGTCCACGCTGAATTAAAATGAACTCTCACCTATCTCTCCGCGTTGTATTAAACTGAACTCTCGCCTCTCTCTCCGCGGTGAAATAAAATGAACTCTCACCTCTCTCCGCGCTAATTTAAAATGAACTCTCGCCTCTCTCTCAGGCAGATTTAAAATGAACTCTTGTCTCTCTTTCTGCGCCGTTTTAAAGTGAACTACCGCCTCTCTCTCCACGCTGATTTAAAATGAACTTTCACCTCCCTCTCTGCGCTGTTTTAAAGTAAACTCTCGCCTCTCTCTCCACGCTGATTTTAAATGATCTCTCGCCTCTCTCTCCACGCTGATTTTAAATGATCTCTCGCCTCTCTCTCCAGGCTGATTTAAAATGAACTCTCGCCTCTCTCTCCGTGCTGATTTTAAATGATCTCTCGCCTCTCTCTCCACGCTGATTTTAAATGATCTCTCGCCTCACTCTCCAGGCTGATTTAAAGTGAACTCTCTCCTCTCTCTCCACGCTGATTTTAAATGATCTCTCGCCTCTCTCTCCACGCTGATTTTAAATGATCTCTCGCCTCTCTCTCCAGGCTGATTTAAAATGAACTCTCGCCTCTCTCTCCACGCTGATTTTAGATGATCTCTCGCCTCTCTCTCCAGGCTGATTTAAAATGAACTCTCGCCTCTCTCTCCGTGCTGATTTAAATTGAACTCTCACCACTCTCTCCGTCGAGTTTTATAATGAACTCTTTCCTCTCTCTCTGCGCTGTTCTTAAATGAACTCTCACCGATCTCTCCGCGCTGAATGAAAGTGAACTCTTGTCTCTCTTTCCGCGCTGAATTAAAATGAACTCTCGCCTCTCTCCACGCTGATTTAAAATAAAGTATCACCTCTCTCTAGGTGCTGATTTAAAATAAAGTATCACCTCTCTCTATGTGCTGATTTAAAATGATCTCTCACCTCTCTCTCTGCGCTGTTTTAAAATGAACTCTCGCCTCTCTTTCTGCGATGATATAAAATAAACTCTCGCCTTTCTCTCCGCGCTGAATTAAAGTGAAATCTTGTCTTTCTCTCTGCGCTGATTTAAAATGAACTCTTTCCTCTCTCCACACTAATTTAAAATAAAGTATCACCTCTCTCTATGTGCTGATTTAAAATGAACTCTCACCTCTCTCTCTGCGCTGTTTTAAAGTGAATTCTGTCCTCTCTCTACACGCTATTTGAAAATAAACCCTCGCTTCTCTCTCTGCACGGATTTAAATTGAACGCTCTCCTCCCTCTCTGTGCTGCTTTATAATGAACTCTTGTCTCACTCTCTCTCCGCACTGATTTAAAATGAACTCTCCTCTCTCTTTCTGCATTGTTTTAAATGAAATCTCACCTCTTTCAAGTTGCTGTTTTACAAGAACTCTGGTCTCTCTCTCCCCGCTGTTTTAATTGATGTTTCGCCTCTCTACACAAACATTGTTTCAAAAGGAAATCTCGCCTCACTCTCCATGCTGATTTAAAATGATATCTCGCCTCTCTCTCTGCACTGATTTAAAATGAACTCTCGCCTCTCTCTCTGTGCTGATTTAAAGTGAACTCTCGCTTCTCTCACTGCACTGATTTAAAATGAACTCTTGTCTCTCTCTACGCGCTGATTTAAAATGAACTCTCACCTCTCTCTCCACGCTGATTTAAAGTGAACTCTCACCTCTCTCTCCACGCTGATTTAAAAAGAACTCTCGCCTCTCTCTCTCTGCGCTGTTTTAAAATGAACTCTCACCTCTCACTCCGCGCTGAATTAAAGTGAACTCTCACCTCTCTCTCTCCACGCTGATTTAAATTGAACTCTCACCTCTCTCTCTCTGTGCTGATTTAAAATGAACTCTCGCCTCTCTCTCCACGCTGATTTAAATTGAACTCTCGCTTCTCTCTCCGCACTGATTTAAAATGAACTCTCGACTCACTCCACGCTGATTTAAAATAAAGTATCACCTCTCTCTATGTGCTGATTTAAAATGATCTCTCACCTCTCTCTCTGCGCTGTTTTAAATGTTTTGCGATGAACTATCATTTCTCTCTCCGCACTGATTTAAAATGAACTCTCGCCTCTCTCTCTGCGCTGTTTTAAAGTGAATTCTGTCCTCTCTCTACACGCTATTTGAAAATGAACCCTCGCTTCTCTCTCTGCCCTGATTTAAATTGAACGCTCTCCTCTCTCTCTGTGCTGCTTTATAATGAACTCTTGTCTCACTCTCTCTCCGCGCTGATTTAATTGATCTTTTGCCAATCTCACAAACGTTGTTTCAAAAGGAACTCTCACCTCTCTCTCTGCGCTGATTTAAAATGATCTCTTGCCTATCTCTCCGCGCTGAATTAAAGTGAACTCTTGTCTCCCTCTCCGCGCTGTTTTAAAATGAAATCTCACCTCTCTCTCCATGCTATTTGAAAATGAACTCTCGCCTCTCTCTCTGCGCTGATTTAAAATGAACTCTCGCCTCCGTCTCCTCGTTGATTTTAAATGAACTCTCACCCCTCTCTCCGCTTTGTTTTTAAATGAACTCTCACCTCTCTCTCTACGCTGTTTTAAAATGAATTCTTGCCTCCCTCTCCACGCTGATTTAAATTGAATTCTCGCCACTCTCTCCGCCCTGCTTTAAAATTAACTCTCGCTTCTCTCTCTGCGCTGTTTTAAAATGAACCCTTGCCTCTCTCTCTGCGCTGTTTTAAAATGAATTCTTGCCTCTCTCTCCACGCTGATTTAAATTGAATTCTCAACTCTCTCTCCGCCCTGCTTTAAAATAAACTCTCGCTTCTCTCTCTGCGCTGTTTTAAAATGAACCCTTGCCTCTCTCTCTTCGCTCTTTTAAAATGATTTCTTGCCTATCTCTCCACGCTGATTTAAAATCCACTCTCTCCTCTCTCTCCACGCTGATTTAAAATGAACTCTCGCAAATCTCTCTGCGCTGTTTTAAAATGAACTCTCGCCACTCTCTCTGCGCTGATTTAAAATGATCTCTGCTCTCTCTCTCTGCTCTGATTTCATATGAACTCTCCCCTGTCTCTCCAGGCTGATTTAAAATGAACTCTCGCCTCTCTCTGCGCTGATTTAAAATGAATTCTTGCCTGACTCTCTGTGTTGATTTAAAATGAAATCTCGCCTCTCTCTCCATGCTGACTTAAAATGCATTCTCGCCTTACTCTCCGTGCTGTTTTAAAATAAACACTCATCTCTCTCTCCGCCCCGTTTTAAAATGAACTCTCGCCTCACTCTCTGCACAGATTTAAAATGAACTCTCGCCTCTCTCTCTGTGCTGTTTCCAAGTGAACTCTCGCATCTCTCTCTGCTGTTTTAAAATGAAATCCCGCCTCTATCTCCTTCCTGTTTTGAAATGAACTCTTGCCTCTCTCTCCGCGCTGTTTTAAAATGATCTCTCGCCCCTCTCTCTACTCTGTTTTAAAATGAACCCTCACCTCTCTCTCTGCGTTCTTTTAAAATGATTTCTTGCCTCTCTCTCCACGCGGACTTAAATTGAAATCTCGCCTCTCTCTCCGCCCTGTTTTAAAATGACCTCTCGCCTCTCTCTCTGTACTGATTTAATATGAACTCTCGCCTGTCTCTCCAGGCTGATTTAAAATAAACACTCACCTCTCTCTCCGCCCTGTTTTAAAATGAACTCTCGCCTCTCTCTCTGCACAGATTTAAAATGATCTCTCGCCTCTCTCTCTGTGCTGTTTCCAAGGGAACTCTCTCCTCGCGCTATTCGATAATGAATTATAGTCACTCTCTCTCCCCACCGTTTCATAATGATCTGACATCTCTCTCCGTGTTGATTTGAAATTAATTCTCACCTTTCTCTCTGCGCTGATTTATAATGAACTCTCGCCTCCCTCTCCGCGTTGATTTTAAATGGACCCTCGCCTCTCTCCGCGTTGTTTTAAAATGAACACTCGCCTCTCGCTCCACGCTGAATTAATATGAATTCTCGCCTCTCTCTGCGCTGACTTAAAATGCACTCTCTCCTCGCTCTCCATGCTATTTTAAAATAAAAACTCACCTCTCTCTCTGCACAGATTTAAAATGAACACTCACCTCTCTCTCTGCGCTGATTTAAAATGAACACTCGCCTCTCTCTCTGTGGAGATTTAAAATGAAATCTCCCCTCCCTCACTGTGCTGACTTAAAATGCACTCTCGCCTGTCTCTCCGAGCTGATTTAAAATAAACACTCACCTCTCTCTCCGCCCTGATTTAAAATGAACTCTCGTCTCTCTCTCTGCACAGATTTAAAATGTTCTCTCGCCTCTCTGTGCTGTTTTCAAGTGAACTCTCTCCTCGCGCTATTAGATAATGAATTATATTCACTCACTCTCCCCGCCATTTTATAATGATCTGACATCTCTCTCCATGCAGATTTGAAATAAATTCTCACCTTTGCCTCCACGTTGTTTTAAAATGAACTCTCGCCTCTCTCCGCGTTGTTTTAAAATGAACAGTCGCCTCTCTCCCGGTGCTGAATTAAAATGAACTCTCGCCTCTCTGTCCACGCTGAATTAAAGTGAACTCTCTCCTCTCTCTCAGGCAGATTTAAAATGAAATCTCCTCTCTCTCTGCGCCATTTTAAAATGAACTTTCGCCTCTCTCTCTGCGCTGTTTTAAAAAGAACTCTCGCCTCTCTCTCCACGCTGATTTAAAATGAACTCTCGACTGTCACCTGAGGCTGATTTAAAATTAACCCGCGCCTCCCTCTCTGCGCTAATTTAAAATGAACTCTCACTACTCTCTCCGCCTAGTTTTAATATGAACTCACGCCTCTCTCTCTGTGCTATTTTCAATTGAACTCTCGCCCCTCTATCTGCTCTGTTTTAGAATGAACTCTCACCTCTCTCTCTCCACGCTGATTTAAAATGAACTCTCACCACTCTCTCCGTCGAGTTTTATAATGAACTCTTTCCTCTCTCTCTGCGCTGTTCTTAAATGAACTCTCACCGATCTCTCCGCGCTGAATGAAAGTGAACTCTTGTCTCTCTTTCCGCGCTGAATTAAAATGAACTCTCGCCTCTCTCCACGCTGATTTAAAATAAAGTATCACCTCTCTCTAGGTGCTGATTTAAAATAAAGTATCACCTCTCTCTATGTGCTGATTTAAAATGATCTCTCACCTCTCTCTCTGCGCTGTTTTAAAATGAACTCTCGCCTCTCTTTCTGCGATGATATAAAATAAACTCTCGCCTTTCTCTCCGCGCTGAATTAAAGTGAAATCTTGTCTTTCTCTCTGCGCTGATTTAAAATGAACTCTTTCCTCTCTCCACACTAATTTAAAATAAAGTATCACCTCTCTCTATGTGCTGATTTAAAATGAACTCTCACCTCTCTCTCTGCGCTGTTTTAAAGTGAATTCTGTCCTCTCTCTACACGCTATTTGAAAATAAACCCTCGCTTCTCTCTCTGCACGGATTTAAATTGAACGCTCTCCTCCCTCTCTGTGCTGCTTTATAATGAACTCTTGTCTCACTCTCTCTCCGCACTGATTTAAAATGAACTCTCCTCTCTCTTTCTGCATTGTTTTAAATGAAATCTCACCTCTTTCAAGTTGCTGTTTTACAAGAACTCTGGTCTCTCTCTCCCCGCTGTTTTAATTGATGTTTCGCCTCTCTACACAAACATTGTTTCAAAAGGAAATCTCGCCTCACTCTCCATGCTGATTTAAAATGATATCTCGCCTCTCTCTCTGCACTGATTTAAAATGAACTCTCGCCTCTCTCTCTGTGCTGATTTAAAGTGAACTCTCGCTTCTCTCACTGCACTGATTTAAAATGAACTCTTGTCTCTCTCTACGCGCTGATTTAAAATGAACTCTCACCTCTCTCTCCACGCTGATTTAAAGTGAACTCTCACCTCTCTCTCCACGCTGATTTAAAAAGAACTCTCGCCTCTCTCTCTCTGCGCTGTTTTAAAATGAACTCTCACCTCTCACTCCGCGCTGAATTAAAGTGAACTCTCACCTCTCTCTCTCCACGCTGATTTAAATTGAACTCTCACCTCTCTCTCTCTGTGCTGATTTAAAATGAACTCTCGCCTCTCTCTCCACGCTGATTTAAATTGAACTCTCGCTTCTCTCTCCGCACTGATTTAAAATGAACTCTCGACTCACTCCACGCTGATTTAAAATAAAGTATCACCTCTCTCTATGTGCTGATTTAAAATGATCTCTCACCTCTCTCTCTGCGCTGTTTTAAATGTTTTGCGATGAACTATCATTTCTCTCTCCGCACTGATTTAAAATGAACTCTCGCCTCTCTCTCTGCGCTGTTTTAAAGTGAATTCTGTCCTCTCTCTACACGCTATTTGAAAATGAACCCTCGCTTCTCTCTCTGCCCTGATTTAAATTGAACGCTCTCCTCTCTCTCTGTGCTGCTTTATAATGAACTCTTGTCTCACTCTCTCTCCGCGCTGATTTAATTGATCTTTTGCCAATCTCACAAACGTTGTTTCAAAAGGAACTCTCACCTCTCTCTCTGCGCTGATTTAAAATGATCTCTTGCCTATCTCTCCGCGCTGAATTAAAGTGAACTCTTGTCTCCCTCTCCGCGCTGTTTTAAAATGAAATCTCACCTCTCTCTCCATGCTATTTGAAAATGAACTCTCGCCTCTCTCTCTGCGCTGATTTAAAATGAACTCTCGCCTCCGTCTCCTCGTTGATTTTAAATGAACTCTCACCCCTCTCTCCGCTTTGTTTTTAAATGAACTCTCACCTCTCTCTCTACGCTGTTTTAAAATGAATTCTTGCCTCCCTCTCCACGCTGATTTAAATTGAATTCTCGCCACTCTCTCCGCCCTGCTTTAAAATTAACTCTCGCTTCTCTCTCTGCGCTGTTTTAAAATGAACCCTTGCCTCTCTCTCTGCGCTGTTTTAAAATGAATTCTTGCCTCTCTCTCCACGCTGATTTAAATTGAATTCTCAACTCTCTCTCCGCCCTGCTTTAAAATAAACTCTCGCTTCTCTCTCTGCGCTGTTTTAAAATGAACCCTTGCCTCTCTCTCTTCGCTCTTTTAAAATGATTTCTTGCCTATCTCTCCACGCTGATTTAAAATCCACTCTCTCCTCTCTCTCCACGCTGATTTAAAATGAACTCTCGCAAATCTCTCTGCGCTGTTTTAAAATGAACTCTCGCCACTCTCTCTGCGCTGATTTAAAATGATCTCTGCTCTCTCTCTCTGCTCTGATTTCATATGAACTCTCCCCTGTCTCTCCAGGCTGATTTAAAATGAACTCTCGCCTCTCTCTGCGCTGATTTAAAATGAATTCTTGCCTGACTCTCTGTGTTGATTTAAAATGAAATCTCGCCTCTCTCTCCATGCTGACTTAAAATGCATTCTCGCCTTACTCTCCGTGCTGTTTTAAAATAAACACTCATCTCTCTCTCCGCCCCGTTTTAAAATGAACTCTCGCCTCACTCTCTGCACAGATTTAAAATGAACTCTCGCCTCTCTCTCTGTGCTGTTTCCAAGTGAACTCTCGCATCTCTCTCTGCTGTTTTAAAATGAAATCCCGCCTCTATCTCCTTCCTGTTTTGAAATGAACTCTTGCCTCTCTCTCCGCGCTGTTTTAAAATGATCTCTCGCCCCTCTCTCTACTCTGTTTTAAAATGAACCCTCACCTCTCTCTCTGCGTTCTTTTAAAATGATTTCTTGCCTCTCTCTCCACGCGGACTTAAATTGAAATCTCGCCTCTCTCTCCGCCCTGTTTTAAAATGACCTCTCGCCTCTCTCTCTGTACTGATTTAATATGAACTCTCGCCTGTCTCTCCAGGCTGATTTAAAATAAACACTCACCTCTCTCTCCGCCCTGTTTTAAAATGAACTCTCGCCTCTCTCTCTGCACAGATTTAAAATGATCTCTCGCCTCTCTCTCTGTGCTGTTTCCAAGGGAACTCTCTCCTCGCGCTATTCGATAATGAATTA
Source organism: Isurus oxyrinchus (assembly GCA_026770705.1). Lineage (NCBI taxonomy): Eukaryota > Metazoa > Chordata > Chondrichthyes > Lamniformes > Lamnidae > Isurus > Isurus oxyrinchus. The sequence goes on along the minus strand of JANJGN010000006.1, from coordinate 1,438,927 downwards.
TAGTCACTCTCTCTCCCCACCGTTTCATAATGATCTGACATCTCTCTCCGTGTTGATTTGAAATTAATTCTCACCTTTCTCTCTGCGCTGATTTATAATGAACTCTCGCCTCCCTCTCCGCGTTGATTTTAAATGGACCCTCGCCTCTCTCCGCGTTGTTTTAAAATGAACACTCGCCTCTCGCTCCACGCTGAATTAATATGAATTCTCGCCTCTCTCTGCGCTGACTTAAAATGCACTCTCTCCTCGCTCTCCATGCTATTTTAAAATAAAAACTCACCTCTCTCTCTGCACAGATTTAAAATGAACACTCACCTCTCTCTCTGCGCTGATTTAAAATGAACACTCGCCTCTCTCTCTGTGGAGATTTAAAATGAAATCTCCCCTCCCTCACTGTGCTGACTTAAAATGCACTCTCGCCTGTCTCTCCGAGCTGATTTAAAATAAACACTCACCTCTCTCTCCGCCCTGATTTAAAATGAACTCTCGTCTCTCTCTCTGCACAGATTTAAAATGTTCTCTCGCCTCTCTGTGCTGTTTTCAAGTGAACTCTCTCCTCGCGCTATTAGATAATGAATTATATTCACTCACTCTCCCCGCCATTTTATAATGATCTGACATCTCTCTCCATGCAGATTTGAAATAAATTCTCACCTTTGCCTCCACGTTGTTTTAAAATGAACTCTCGCCTCTCTCCGCGTTGTTTTAAAATGAACAGTCGCCTCTCTCCCGGTGCTGAATTAAAATGAACTCTCGCCTCTCTGTCCACGCTGAATTAAAGTGAACTCTCTCCTCTCTCTCAGGCAGATTTAAAATGAAATCTCCTCTCTCTCTGCGCCATTTTAAAATGAACTTTCGCCTCTCTCTCTGCGCTGTTTTAAAAAGAACTCTCGCCTCTCTCTCCACGCTGATTTAAAATGAACTCTCGACTGTCACCTGAGGCTGATTTAAAATTAACCCGCGCCTCCCTCTCTGCGCTAATTTAAAATGAACTCTCACTACTCTCTCCGCCTAGTTTTAATATGAACTCACGCCTCTCTCTCTGTGCTATTTTCAATTGAACTCTCGCCCCTCTATCTGCTCTGTTTTAGAATGAACTCTCACCTCTCTCTCCACGCTGATTTAAAATGAACTCTCCTCTCGCTTTCTGCATTGTTTTAAATGAATTCTCGCCTCTTTCAAGTTGCTGTTTTACAAGAACTCTGGTCTCTCTCTCCACGCTGTTTTAATTGATCTTTCGCCTCTCTCACAAACGTTGTTTCAAAAGGAAATCTCGCCTCACTTTCCATGCTGATTTAAAATGATCTCTGGCCTCTCCCTCTGCACTGTTTTAAAATGAACTCTCACCTCTCTCTCTGCATTGATTTAAAATGAACTCTCAGCTCTCTCTCTGCGCTGTTTTAAAATGAACTCTCACCTCTCTCTCCACGCTGATTTAAAGTGAACTCTCGCTTCTCTCTCCGCGCTGATTTAAAATGAAATCTCGACTCACTCCACGCTGATTTAAAATAAAGTATCACCTCTCTCTGTGTGCTGATTTAAAATGAACTCTCGCCTTTCTCTCTGCGCTGTTTTAAAGTGAATTCTGTCCTCTCCCTACACGCTATTTGAAAACGAACACTCGCTTCTCTCTCCGCACTGATTTAAATTGAACGCTCTCCTCTCTCTCTCTGCTGCTTTATAATGAACTCTTATCTCTCTCTCTCTCCGCGCTGAATTTAAATTGAACGCTCTCCTCCCTCTCTGTGCTGCTTTATAATGAACTCTTGTCTCACTCTCTCTCTGCGCTGATTTAAAATGAACTCTCCTCTCTCTTTCTGCATTGTTTTAAATGAATTCTCTCCTCTTTCAAGTTGCAGTTTTACAAGAACTCTGGTCTCTCTCTCCACGCTGTTTTAATTGATCTTTCGCCTCTCTCACAAACGTTGTTTCAAAAGGAAATCTCGCCTCACTTTCCATGCTGATTTAAAATGATTTCTGGCCTCTCTCTCTGCACTGTTTTAAAATGAACTCTCACCTCTCTCTCTGCATTGATTTAAAATGAACTCTCAGCTCTCTCTCTGCGCTGTTTTAAAATGAACTCTCGCCTCTCTCTCTGCACTGATTTAAAATGAACTCTCGCCTCTCTCTCTGTGCTGTTTTAAAATGAACTCTCACCGATCTCTCTGCGCTGATTTAAAATGAACTCTCGCCTCTCTCTCCGCGCTGATTTAAAATGAATTCTCACCTCTCTCTCCACGCTGATTTAAAATGAACTCTCGCCTCTCTCTCCGCACTGATTTAAAATGAACTCTCGCCTCTCTCTCCGCGCTGATTTAAAATGAATTCTCACCTCTCTCTCCACGCTGATTTAAAGTGAACTCTCGCCTCTCTCTCTGTGCTGTTTTAAAATGAACTCTTGCCTCTCTGTGCCGTTTTAAAGTGAACTCTCGCCTCTCTTTCCTGGCTGATTTAAAATGAACTCTCGCCTCTCTCTGTGTGCTGTTTTAAAATGAACTCTCACCGATCTCTCCGCGCCAATTTAAAGTGAACTCTTGTCTCTCTCTCCGCGCTGACTAAAAATGAACTCTCGCCTCTCTCCACGCTGATTTAAAATAAAGTATCACCTCTCTCTATGTGCTGATTTAAAATAATGTATCACCTCTCCCTATGTGCTAAGTTAAAATGATCTCTCACCTCTCTCTCTGCGCTGTTTTAAATGTTTTACAATGAACTATCGTATCTCTCTCCGCACTGATTTAAAATGAACTCTCGACTCTCCCTCTGCGCTGTTTTAAAGTGAATTCTGTCCTCTCTCTACACGCTATTTGAAAATAAACCCTCGCTTCTCTCTCCGCACTGATTTAAATTGAACGCTCTCCTCTCTCTCCGTGCTGCTTTATAATGAACTCTTGTCTCACTCTCTCTCCACGCTGATTTAAAATGAACTCTCCTCTCTCTTTCTGCATTGTTTTAAATGAATTCTCGCCTCTTTCAAGTTGCAGTTTTACAAGAACTCTGGTCTCTCTCTCCACGCTGTTTTAATTGATCTTTCGCCTCTCTCACAATCGTTGTTTCAAAAGGAAATCTTGCCTCACTCTCCATGCTGATTTAAAATGATATCTCGCCTCTCTCTCTGCATTGATTTAAAATGAACTCTCGCCTCTCTCTCTGCGCTGTTTTAAATTGAACTCTCACCTCTCTCTCCGCGCTCAATTAAAGTGAACTCTTGCCTCTCTCTCCAGGCTGATTTAAAATGAACTCTCACCTCTCTCTCCATGCTGATTTAAATTGAACTCTCGCCTCTCTCTCCGTGCTGATTTAAAATGAACTCTCGCCTCTCTCTCTGCGCTGTTTTAAAATGAACTCTCACCGATCTCTCCGTGCTGATTTAAAGTGAACTCTCGCCTCTCTCCACGCTGATTTAAAATAAAGTATCACCTCTCTCTATGTGCTGATTTAAAATAAAGTATCACCTCTCTCTATGTGCTGATTTAAAATGATCTCTCACCTCTCTGCGCTGTTTTAAATGTTTTACGATGAACTATCGTTTCTCGCCCCGCGCTGATTTAAAATGAACTCTCGCCTCTCTCTCTGCGCAGTTTTAAAGTGAATTCTAGCCTATCTCAACAGGCTATTTGAAAATGAACCCTCGCCCCTCTCTCTGTGCTGATTTAAAATAAACTCTCACCCATCTCTGTGTGCAGATTTAAAATGAACTCTCACCTCTCTCTCTGCGCTGTTTTAATTGTTTTATCAGGAACTCTCGTTTCTCTCTCCACCCTATTTCAAAATTAACTCTCGCCTCTCTCCGCTGCTTTAAAATTAACTCTCACCTCTCTTTCTGCGATGAAATAAAATAAACTCTCGCCTTTCTCTCTGCGCTGAATTAAAGTGAAATCTTGTCTCTCTCTCTGCGCTGATTTAAAATGAACTCTCGCCTCTCTCCACGCTGATTTAAAATAAAGTGTCACCTCTCTCTATGTGCTGATTTAAAATGAACTCTCATTTCTCTGCGCTGTTTTAAAAGTTTTACGATGAACTATCGTTTCTCTCTCCGCACTGATTTAAAATGAACTCTCGCCTCTCTCTCTGCGCTGTTTTAAAGTGAATTCTGTCCTCTCTCTACACGCTATTTGAAAATGAACTCTCGCCTCTCTCTCTGCACTGATTTAAATTGAACGCTCTCCTCTCTCTCTGTGCTGCTTTATAATGAACTCTTGTCTCACTCTCTCTCCGCGCTGATTTAAAATGAACTCTCCTCTCTCTTTCTGCATTGTTTTAAATGAATTCTCGCCTCTTTCAAGTTGCTGTTTTACAAGAACTCTGGTCTCTCTCTCCACGCTGTTTTAATTGATCTTTCGCATCTGTCACAAACGTTGTTTCAAAAGGAAATCTCGCCTCACTCTCCATGCTGATTTAAAATGATCTCTCGCCTCTCTCTCTGCATTGATTTAAAATGAACTGTTGCCTCTCTCTCTGCACTGATTTAAAATGATCTCTGTCCTCTCTCTCTGCACTGATTTAAAATGAAATCTCGCCTCTCTCTCTGCTCTGATTTAAAATGAACTGTTCCCTCTCTCTCTGCGCTGTTTTAAAATTAACTCTCACCTCTCTCTCCGCGCTGAATTAAAGTGAACTCTTGCCTCTCCCTCTGCACTGATTTAAAATGAACTCTGCTCTCTCTCTCTGAGCTGATTTAAAGTGAAATCTCACCTCTCTCTCCGCGCTGAATTAAAGTGAACTCTTGCCTCTCTCTCTGCACTGATTTAAAATGAACTCTTGCCTCTCTCTCTGCGCTGTTTTAAAATGAACTCTCGCCTCTCTCTCTGCGCTGTTTTAAAGTGAATTCTGTCCTCTCTCTACACGCTATTTGAAAATGAACACTCGCTTCTCTCTCTGCACTGATTTAAATTGAACGCTCTCCTCTCTCTCTGTGCTGCTTTATAATGAACTCTTATCTCTCTCTCTCTCCGCGCTGAATTTAAATGATCTCTCGCCTCTCTCTTTCTGCATTGTTTTAAATGAACTCTCGCCTCTTTCAAGTTGCTGTTTTACAATGAACTCTGGTCTCTCTCTCCACGCCGTTTTAATTGATCTTTCGCCAATCTCACAAACGCTGTTTCAAAAGGAACTCTCGCCTCTCTCTCTGCGCTGACTTAAAATGATCTCTCGCCTATCTCTCCGCTCTGATTTAAAGTGAACTCTCACCTCACTCTCCGCACTGATTTAAAATGCACCCTCGCCTCTCTGTGCCGTCTTAAAGTGAACTCTCGCCTCTCTCTCCAGTCTGATTTAAAATGAACTCTCGCCTCTCTCTCCGTGCTGATTTAAAATGAACTCTCGCCTCTCTCTCCGTGCTGATTTAAAATGAACTGTCACCACTCTCACCGCCCAGTTTTATAATGAACTCTTGCCTCTCTCTCTGCGCTGTTTTAAAATGAACTCTCACCGATCTCTCCGTGCTGATTTAAAATGAACTGTCACCACTCTCACCGCCCAGTTTTATAATGAACTCTCACCCATCTCTGTGTGCTGATTTAAAATGAACTCTCACCTCTCTCTCTGCGCTGTTTTAATTGTTTTATCAGGAACTCTCGTTTCTCTCTCCACCCTATTTCAAAATTAACTCTCGCCTCTCTCCGCTGCTTTAAAATTAACTCTCACCTCTCTTTCTGCGATGAAATAAAATAAACTCTCGCCTTTCTCTCTGCGCTGAATTAAAGTGAAATCTTGTCTCTCTCTCTGCGCTGATTTAAAATGAACTCTCGCCTCTCTCCACGCTGATTTAAAATAAAGTGTCACCTCTCTCTATGTGCTGATTTAAAATGAACTCTCATTTCTCTGCGCTGTTTTAAAAGTTTTACGATGAACTATCGTTTCTCTCTCCGCACTGATTTAAAATGAACTCTCGCCTCTCTCTCTGCGCTGTTTTAAAGTGAATTCTGTCCTCTCTCTACACGCTATTTGAAAATGAACTCTCGCCTCTCTCTCTGCACTGATTTAAATTGAACGCTCTCCTCTCTCTCCGTGCTGCTTTATAATGAACTCTTGTCTCACTCTCTCTCCGCACTGATTTAAAATGAACTCTCCTCTCACTTTCTGCATTGTTTTAAATGAATTCTCGCCTCTTTCAAGTTGCAGTTTTACAAGAACTCTGGTCTCTCTCTCCATGCTGTTTTAATTGATCTTTCGCCTCTCTCTCTGCATTGATTTAAAATGAACTGTTGCCTCTCTCTCTGCACTGATTTAAAATGATCTCTGTCCTCTCTCTCTGCACTGATTTAAAATGAAATCTCGCCTCTCTCTCTGCTCTGATTTAAAATGAACTGTTCCCTCTCTCTCTGCGCTGTTTTAAAATGAACTCTCACCTCTCTCTCCGCGCTGAATTAAAGTGAACTCTTGCCTCTCCCTCTGCACTGATTTAAAATGAACTCTGCCCTCTCTCTCTGAGCTGATTTAAAGTGAAATCTCACCTCTCTCTCTGCACTGATTTAAAATTAACTCTTGCCTCTCTCTCTGCGCTGTTTTAAAATGAACTCTCGCCTCTCTCTCTGCGCTGTTTTAAAGTGAATTCTGTCCTCTCTCTACACGCTATTTGAAAATGAACACTCGCTTCTCTCTCCGCACTGATTTAAATTGAACGCTCTCCTCTCTCTCTCTGCTGCTTTATAATGAACTCTTATCTCTCTCTCTCTCCGCGCTGAATTTAAATGATCTCTCGCCTCTCTCTTTCTGCATTGTTTTAAATGAACTCTCGCCTCTTTCAAGTTGCTGTTTTACAATGAACTCTGGTCTCTCTCTCCACGCCGTTTTAATTGATCTTTCGCCAATCTCACAAACGCTGTTTCAAAAGGAACTCTCGCCTCTCTCTGCGCTGACTTAAAGTGAACTCTCACCTCACTCTCCGCACTGATTTAAAATGCACCCTCGCCTCTCTGTGCCGTCTTAAAGTGAACTCTCGCCTCTCTCTCCAGTCTGATTTAAAATGAACTCTCGCCTCTCTCTCCGTGCTGATTTAAAATGAACTCTCGCCTCTCTCTCCGTGCTGATTTAAAATGAACTTGTCACCACTCTCACCGCCCAGTTTTATAATGAACTCTTGCCTCTCTCTCTGCGCTGTTTTAAAATGAACTCTCACCGATCTCTCCGTGCTGATTTAAAATGAACTGTCACCACTCTCACCGCCCAGTTTTATAATGAACTCTTTCCTCTCTCTCCAGGCTGATTCAAAATGAACTCTCGCCTCTCTCTCCGTGCTGATTTAAAATGAACTGTCACCACTCTCACCACCCAGTTTTATAATGAACTCTTGTCTCTCTCTCCACGCTGATTTAAAATGAACTCTCCTCTCGCTTTCTGCATTGTTTTAAATGAATTCTCGCCTCTTTCAAGTTGCTGTTTTACTAGAACTCTGGTCTCTCTCTCCACGCTGTTTTAATTGATCTTTCGCCTCTCTCACAAACGTTGTTTCAAAAGGAAATCTCACCTCACTCTCCATGCTGATTTAAAATGATCTCTGGCCTCTCTCTCTGCGCTGATTTAAAATGATCTCTGGCCTCTCTCTCCGCACTGATTTAAAATGAACTCTCACCTCTCTCTCCAGGCTGATTTAAAATGCATACTCGCCTCTCTCTCTGTGCTGTTTTAAAATGAACTCTCGCCTCTCTGATATAAAAACAAAGAAAACTGCGGATGCTGGAAATCCAAAACAAAAACAGAATTACCTGGAAAAACTCAGCAGCTCTGGCAGCATCGGCGGAGAAGAAAAGAGTTGACGTTTCGAGTCCTCATGACCCTTCGACAGAACTTGATTTCGAGTCCAAGAAAGAGTTGAAATATAAGCTGGTTTAAGGTGTGTGTGTGGGGGGGGGGGAGGAGAGAGAGAGAGAGGTGGTTGTGTAGACAAACAAGCAGTGAATGAAGCAGATCATCAAAAGATGTCAGTGACAATGGTACAATAGAACACATAGGTGTTAAAGTTGGTGATATTATCTAAACGAATGTGCTAATTAAGAATGGATGGTAGGGCACTCAAGGTACAGCTCTAGTGGGGGTGGGGAGAGCATAAAAGATTTTAAAATATTTAAAAATAATGGAAATAGGTGGGAAAAGAAAAATCTATATAATTTATAGGGAAAAAAAAGGAAAAAGGGGGAAACAGAAAGGGGGTGGGGATGGGGGAGGGAGCTCACGACCTAAAGTTGTTGAACTCAATATTTAGTCCGGAAGGCTGTAAGGTGCCTAGTCGGAAGATGAGGTGTTGTTCCTCCAGTTTGCGTTGGGCTTCACTGGAACAATGCAGTAAGCCAAGGACAGACATGTGGGCAAGAGAGCAGGGTGGAGTGTTAAAATGGCAAGCCACAGGGAGGTTTGGGTCATTCTTGCGGACAGACCGCAGGTGTTCTGCAAAGCGGTCGCCCAGTTTACGTTTGGTCTCTCGAATGTAGAGGAGACCACATTGGGAGCAACGAATACAGTAGACTAAGTTGGGGGAAATGCAAGTGAAATGTTGCTTCACTTGAAAGGAGTGTTTGGGCCCTTGGACGGTGAGGAGAGAGGAAGTGAAGGGGCAGGTGTTACATCTTTTGCGTGGGCATGGGGTGGTGCCATAGGAGGGGGTTGAGGAGTAGGGGGTGATGGAGGAGTGGACCAGGGTGTCCCGGAGGGAGCGATCCCTACGGAATGCCGATAAGGGGGGTGAAGGGAAGATGTGTTTGGTAGTGGCATCATGCTGGAGTTGGCGGAAATAGCGGAGGATGATCCTTTGAATGCGGAGGCTGGTGGGGTGATAAGTGAGGACAAGGGGGACCCTATCATGTTTCTGGGAGGGAGGAGAAGGCGTGAGGGCGGATGCGCGGGAAATGGGCCGGACACGGTTGAGGGCCCTGTCAACGACCGTGGGTGGAAAACCTCGGTTAAGGAAGAAGGAGGACATGTCAGAGGAACCGTTTTTGAAGGTAGCATCATTGGAACAGATGCGACGGAGACGAAGGAACTGGGAGAATGGGATGGAGTCCTTACAGGAAGTGGGGTGTGAGGAGCTGTAGTCGAGGTAGCTGCCCCTTCATTTCCTCTCTCCTCACCGTCCAAGGGCCCAAACACTCCTTTCAAGTGAAGCAGCATTTCACTTGCATTTCCCCCAACTTAGTCTACTGCATTCGTTGCTCCCAATGTGGTCTCCTCTACATTGGAGAGACCAAACGTAAACTGGGCGTCCGCTTTGCAGAACACCTGCGGTCTGTCCGCAAGAATGACCCAAACCTCCCTGTCGCTTGCCACTTTAACACTCCACCCTGCTCTCTTGCCCACATGTCTGTCCTTGGCTTGCTGCATTGTTCCAGTGAAGCCCAGCGCAAACTGGAGGAACAACACCTCATCTTCCGACTAGGCACCTTACAGCCTTCCGGTCTGAATATTGAATTCAACAACTTTAGGACGTGAGCTCCCTCCCCCATCCCCACCCCCTTTCTGTTTCCCCCTTTTTCCTTTTTTTTCCCTATAAATTTTATAGATTTTTCTTTTCCCACCTATTTCCATTATTTTTAAATATTTTAAAATCTTTTATGCTCCCCCCACCCCCACTAGAGCTGTACCTTGAGTGCCCTACCATCTATTCTTAATTAGCACACGTTTAGATAATATCACCAACTTTAACTTTAACACCTATGTGTTCTTTTGTCCCATTGTCACTGACATCTTTTGATGATCTGCTTCTATCACTGCTTGTTTGTCTACACAACCACCTCTCTCACTCTCTATCTCTCCGCCCCCCCACACACACACCTTAAACCAGCTTATATTTCAACTCTTTCTTGGACTCGAAATCAAGTTCTGTCGAAGGGTCATGAGGACTCGAAACATCAACTCTTTTCTTCTCCGCCGATGCTGCCAGACCTGCTGAGTTTTTCCAGGTAATTCTGTTTTTGTTCTCGCGTCTCTGTGCCATTTTAAAGTGAACTCTCGCCTCTCTCTCCTGGCTGATTTAAAATGAACTCTCGCCTCTCTCTGTGCGCTGTTTTAAAATGAACTCTCACCGATCTCTCCGCGCCAATTTAAAGTGAACTCTTGTCTCTCTCTCCGCGCTGACTAAAAATGAATTCTCGCCTCTCTCCACGCTGATTTAAAATAAAGTATCACCTCTCTCTATGTGCTGATTTAAAATGATCTCTCACCTCTCTCTCTGCGCTGTTTTAAATGTTTTACGATGAACTATCGTATCTCTCTCCGCACTGATTTAAAATGAACTCTCGACTCTCCCTCTGCGCTGTTTTAAAGTGAATTCTGTCCTCTCTCTACACGCTATTTGAAAATGAACCCTCGCTTCTCTCTCTGCACTGATTTAAATTGAACGCTCTCCTCTCTCTCCGTGCTGCTTTATAATGAACTCTTGTCTCACTCTCTCTCCACGCTGATTTAAAATGAACTCTCCTCTCACTTTCTGCATTGTTTTAAATGAATTCTCGCCTCTTTCAAGTTGCAGTTTTACAAGAACTCTGGTCTCTCTCTCCATGCTGTTTTAATTGATCTTTCGCCTCTCTCACAAACGTTGTTTCAAAAGGAAATCTCGCCTCACTCTCCATGCTGATTTAAAATGATCTCTGGCCTCTCTCTCTGCATTGATTTAAAATGAACTGTTGCCTCTCTCTCTGCGCTGTTTTAAAATGAACTCTCACCTCTCTCTCCGCGCTCAATTAAAGTGAACTCTTGCCTCTCTCTCCAGGCTGATTTAAAATGAACTCTCACCACTCTCTCCGCCCAGTTTTATAATGAACTCTTTCCTCTCTCTCTGCGCTGTTTTAAAATGAACTCTCACCGATCTCTCCGCGCTGAATTAAAGTGAACTCTTGTCTCTCTCTCCGCGCTGACTAAAAATGAACTCTCGCCTCTCTCCACGCTGATTTCAAATAAAGTATCACCTCTCTCTATGTGCTGATTTAAAATAAAGTATCACCTCTCTCTATGTGCTGAGTTAAAATGATCTCTCACCTCTCTCTCTGCGCTGTTTTAAATGTTTTACGATGAACTATCGTTTCTCGCCCCGCACTGATTTAAAATGAACTCTCGCCTCTATCTCTGCGCAGTTTTAAAGTGAATTCTAGCCTCTCTCTACAGGCTATTTGAAAATTGAATTAAAGTGAAATCTTGTCTCTCTCTCTGCACTGATTTAAAATGAACTCTCGCCTATCTCCACGCTGATTTAAAATAAAGTGTCACCTCTCTCTATGTGCTGATTTAAAATGAACTCTCACTTCTCTGCGCTGTTTTAAATGTTTTACGATGAACTATCGTTTCTCTCTCTGCACTGATTTAAAATGAACTCTCGCCTCTTTCTCTGCGCTGTTTTAAAGTGAATTCTGTCCTCTCTCTACACGCTATTTGAAAATAAACCCTCGCTTCTCTCTCTGCACTGATTTAAATTGAACGTTCTCCTCTCTCTCTGTGTTGCTTTATAATGAACTCTTGTCTCACTCTCTCTCCGCGCTGATTTAAAATGAACTCTCCTCTCGCTTTCTGCATTGTTTTAAATGAATTCTCGCCTCTTTCAAGTTGCTGTTTTACAAGAACTCTGGTCTCTCTCTCCACGCTGTTTTAATTGATCTTTCGCATCTCTCACAAACGTTGTTTCAAAAGGAAATCTCGCCTCACTCTCCATGCTGATTTAAAATGATCTCTGGCCTCTCTCTCTGCACTGATTTAAAATGAACTGTTCCCTCTTTCTCTGCGCTGTTTTAAAATGAACTCTCACCTCTCTCTCCGCGCTGAATTAAAGTGAAATCTTTCCTCTCTCTCTGCACTGATTTAAAATGAACTCTGCCCTCTCTCTCTGAGCTGATTTAAAGTGAAATCTCACCTCTCTCTCCGCGCTGAATTAAAGTGAACTCTTGCCTCTCTCTCTGCACTGATTTAAAATGAACTCTTTCCTCTCTCTCTGCGCTGTTTTAAAATGAACTCTCGCCTCTCTCTCTGCAGTGTTTTAAAGTGAATTCTGTCCTCTTTCTACACGCTATTTGAAAATGAACACTCGCTTCTCTCTCCGCACTGATTTAAATTGAACACTCTCCTCTCTCTCTGTGCTGCTTTATAATGAACTCTTATCTCTCTCTCTCCGCGCTGAATTTAAATGATCTCTCGCCTCTCTCTTTCTGCATTGATTTAAATGAACTCTAGCCTCTTTCGAATTGCTGTTTTACAATGAACTCTGGTCTCTCTCTCCACGCCGTTTTAATTGATCTTTCGCCAATCTCACAAACGCTGTTTCAAAAGGAACTCTCGGTCTCTCTCTCTGCGCTGATTTAAAATGATCTCTCGCCTATCTCTCCGCGCTGAATTGAAGTGAACTCTTGTCTCTCTCTCCGCTCTGATTTAAAGTGAACTCTCGCCTCTCTCTCTGCGCTGATTTAAAATGATCTCTCGCCTATCTCTCCGCGCTGAATTAAAGTGAACTCTTGTCTCTCTCTCCGCTCTGATTTAAAGTGAACTCTCGCCTCTCTCTCCCCGCTAATTTAAAATGAACTCTCGCCTCTCTGTGCCGTTTTAAAGTGAACTCTCGCCTCTCTCTCCACGCTGATTTAAAATGATATCTCGCCTCTCTCTCCAGTCTGATTTAAAATGAACTCTCGCCTCTCTCTCCGTGCTGATTTAAAATGAACTCTCTCCACTCTCACCGCCCAGTTTTATAATGAACTCTTGCCTCTCTCTCTGCGCTGTTTTAAAATGAACTCTCACCGATTTCTCCGCGCTGAATTAAAGTGAACTCTTGTCTCTCTCTCCGCACTGACTTAAAATGAACTCTCGCCTCTCTTCAAGCTGATTTAAAATAAAGTATCACCTCTCTCTATGTGCTGATTTAAAATAAAGTATCACCTCTCTCTATGTGCTGATTTAAAATGATCTCTCACCTCTCTCTCTGCGCTGTTTTAAATGTTTTACGATGAACTATCGTTTCTCGCCCTGCACTGATTTAAAATGAACTCTCGCCTCTCTCTCTGCTCTGTTTTAAAGTGAATTCTGTCCTCACCCTACACGCTATTTGAAAATGAACACTCGCTTCTCTCTCCACACTGATTTCAATTGAACACTCTCCTCTCTCTCTGCGCTGCTTTAAAATGAACTCTTCCCTCTCTTTCAGCGATGATATAAAATAAACTCTCGTCTTCCTCTCCGCGCTGAATTAAAGTGAAATCTTGTCTCTCTCTCTGCGCTGATTTAAAATGAACTCTCGCCTCTCTCCACGCTGATTTAAAATAAAGTGTCACCTCTCTCTATGTGCTGATTTAAAATGAACTCTCACTTCTCTGTGCTGTTTTAAATGTTTTACGATGAACTATCGTTTCTCTCTCCGCACTGATTTAAAATGAACTCTCGCCTCTCTCTCTGCGCAGTTTTAAAGTGAATTCTGTCCTCTCTCTACACGCTATTTGAAAATGAACCCTCGCTTCTCTCTCTGCACTGATTTAAATTGAACGTTCTCCTCTCTCTCTGTGCTGCTTTATAATGAACTCTTGTCTCACTCTCTCTCCGCACTGATTTAAAATGAACTCTCCTCTCTCTTTCTGCATTGTTTTAAATGAATTCTCGCCTCTTTCAAGTTGCTGTTTTACAAGAACTCTGGTCTCTCTCTCCACGCTGTTTTAATTGATCTTTCACCTCTCTCACAAACGTTGTTTCAAAAGGAAATCTCGCCTCACTCTCCATGCTGATTTAAAATGATCTCTGGCCTCTCTCTCTGCACTGATTTAAAATGAAATCTCGCCTCTCTCTCTGCATTGATTTAAAATGAACTCTCGCCTCTCTGTGCTGATTTAAAGTGAACTCTCGCCTCTCTCACTGCACTGATTTTAAATGAACTCTTTCCTCTCTCTCTGCACTGTTTGAAAATGAACTCTCACCTCTCTCTCCACGCTGAATTAAAGTGAACTCTTGTCTCTCTCTCTCTGCACTGATTTAAAATGAACTCTCACCTCTCTCTCCACGCTAATTTAAAGTGAACTCTCGCCTCTCTCTCTGTGCCGTTTTAAAGTGAACTCTCGCCTCTCTCTCCACGCTGATTTAAAATGAGCTCTCACCACTCTCACCGCCCAGTTTTATAATAAACTCTCGCCTCTCTCGTTGTGCTGATTTAAAGTGAACTCTCGCCTCTCTCACTGCATTGATTTAAAATGAACTCTTTCCTCTCTCTCTGCGTTGTTTTAAAATGAACTCTCACCTCTCTCTCCGCGCTGAATTAAAGTGAACTCTTGTCTCTCTCTCCATGCTGATTTAAAGTGAACTCTCAGCTCTCTCTCTGTGCTGTTTTAAAATGAACTCTCGCCTCTCTGTGCCGTTTTAAAGTGAACTCTCGCCTCTCTCTCCACGTTGATTTAAAATGATATCTCGCCTCTCTCTCCAGGCTGATTTAAAATGAACTCTCACCTCTCTCTCTGTGCTAATTTAAAATGAACTCTCACCACTCTCACCGCCCAGTTTTATAATGAACTCTTGCCTCTCTCTCTGCGCTGTTTTAAAATGAACTCTCACCGATTTCTCCACGCTGAATTAAAGTGAACTCTTGTCTCTCTCTCCGCGCTGACTAAAAATGAACTCTCGCCTCTCTCCACGCTGATTTAAAATAAAGTATCACCTCTCTCTATGTGCTGAGTTAAAATATGATCTCTCACCCCTCTCTCTGCGCTGTTTTAAATGTTTTACGATGAACTATCGTTTCTCTCTCTGCACTGATTTAAAATGAACTCTCGCCTCTATCTCTGCACTGTTTTAAAGTAAATTCTAGCCTATCTCTACAGGCTATTTGAAAATGAACCCTCGCCCCTCTCTCTGTGCTGATTTAAAATAAACTCTCACCCATCTCTGCGGGCTGATTTAAAATGAACTCTCACCTCTCTCTCTCTGCGCTGTTTTAATTGTTTTATCAGGAACTCTCGTTTCTCCCTCCACCCTATATTAAAATTAACTCTCGCCTCTCTGCGCTGTTTTAAAATGAACTCCGGCCTCTCTTTCTGCGATGATATAAAATAAACTCTCGCCTTTCTCTCTGCGCTGAATTAAAGTGAAATCTTGTCTCTCTCTCTGCACTGATTTAAAATGAACTCTCGCCTCTCTCCACGCTGATTTAAAATAAAGTGTCACCTCTCTCTATGTGCTGATTTAAAATGAACTCTCACTTCTCTGCGCTGTTTTAAATGTTTTACGATGAACTATCGTTTCTCTCTCTGCACTGATTTAAAATGAACTCTCGCCTCTTTCTCTGCGCTGTTTTAAAGTGAATTCTGTCCTCTCTCTACACGCTATTTGAAAATAAACCCTCGCTTCTCTCTCTGCACTGATTTAAATTGAACGTTCTCCTCTCTCTCTGTGTTGCTTTATAATGAACTCTTGTCTCACTCTCTCTCCGCGCTGATTTAAAATGAACTCTCCTCTCGCTTTCTGCATTGTTTTAAATGAATTCTCGCCTCTTTCAAGTTGCTGTTTTACAAGAACTCTGGTCTCTCTCTCCACGCTGTTTTAATTGATCTTTCGCATCTCTCACAAACGTTGTTTCAAAAGGAAATCTCGCCTCACTCTCCATGCTGATTTAAAATGATCTCTGGCCTCTCTCTCTGCACTGATTTAAAATGAACTGTTCCCTCTTTCTCTGCGCTGTTTTAAAATGAACTCTCACCTCTCTCTCCGCGCTGAATTAAAGTGAAATCTTTCCTCTCTCTCTGCACTGATTTAAAATGAACTCTGCCCTCTCTCTCTGAGCTGATTTAAAGTGAAATCTCACCTCTCTCTCCGCGCTGAATTAAAGTGAACTCTTGCCTCTCTCTCTGCACTGATTTAAAATGAACTCTTTCCTCTCTCTCTGCGCTGTTTTAAAATGAACTCTCGCCTCTCTCTCTGCAGTGTTTTAAAGTGAATTCTGTCCTCTTTCTACACGCTATTTGAAAATGAACACTCGCTTCTCTCTCCGCACTGATTTAAATTGAACACTCTCCTCTCTCTCTGTGCTGCTTTATAATGAACTCTTATCTCTCTCTCTCCGCGCTGAATTTAAATGATCTCTCGCCTCTCTCTTTCTGCATTGATTTAAATGAACTCTAGCCTCTTTCGAATTGCTGTTTTACAATGAACTCTGGTCTCTCTCTCCACGCCGTTTTAATTGATCTTTCGCCAATCTCACAAACGCTGTTTCAAAAGGAACTCTCGGTCTCTCTCTCTGCGCTGATTTAAAATGATCTCTCGCCTATCTCTCCGCGCTGAATTGAAGTGAACTCTTGTCTCTCTCTCCGCTCTGATTTAAAGTGAACTCTCGCCTCTCTCTCTGCGCTGATTTAAAATGATCTCTCGCCTATCTCTCCGCGCTGAATTAAAGTGAACTCTTGTCTCTCTCTCCGCTCTGATTTAAAGTGAACTCTCGCCTCTCTCTCCCCGCTAATTTAAAATGAACTCTCGCCTCTCTGTGCCGTTTTAAAGTGAACTCTCGCCTCTCTCTCCACGCTGATTTAAAATGATATCTCGCCTCTCTCTCCAGTCTGATTTAAAATGAACTCTCGCCTCTCTCTCCGTGCTGATTTAAAATGAACTCTCTCCACTCTCACCGCCCAGTTTTATAATGAACTCTTGCCTCTCTCTCTGCGCTGTTTTAAAATGAACTCTCACCGATTTCTCCGCGCTGAATTAAAGTGAACTCTTGTCTCTCTCTCCGCACTGACTTAAAATGAACTCTCGCCTCTCTTCAAGCTGATTTAAAATAAAGTATCACCTCTCTCTATGTGCTGATTTAAAATAAAGTATCACCTCTCTCTATGTGCTGATTTAAAATGATCTCTCACCTCTCTCTCTGCGCTGTTTTAAATGTTTTACGATGAACTATCGTTTCTCGCCCTGCACTGATTTAAAATGAACTCTCGCCTCTCTCTCTGCTCTGTTTTAAAGTGAATTCTGTCCTCACCCTACACGCTATTTGAAAATGAACACTCGCTTCTCTCTCCACACTGATTTCAATTGAACACTCTCCTCTCTCTCTGCGCTGCTTTAAAATGAACTCTTCCCTCTCTTTCAGCGATGATATAAAATAAACTCTCGTCTTCCTCTCCGCGCTGAATTAAAGTGAAATCTTGTCTCTCTCTCTGCGCTGATTTAAAATGAACTCTCGCCTCTCTCCACGCTGATTTAAAATAAAGTGTCACCTCTCTCTATGTGCTGATTTAAAATGAACTCTCACTTCTCTGTGCTGTTTTAAATGTTTTACGATGAACTATCGTTTCTCTCTCCGCACTGATTTAAAATGAACTCTCGCCTCTCTCTCTGCGCAGTTTTAAAGTGAATTCTGTCCTCTCTCTACACGCTATTTGAAAATGAACCCTCGCTTCTCTCTCTGCACTGATTTAAATTGAACGTTCTCCTCTCTCTCTGTGCTGCTTTATAATGAACTCTTGTCTCACTCTCTCTCCGCACTGATTTAAAATGAACTCTCCTCTCTCTTTCTGCATTGTTTTAAATGAATTCTCGCCTCTTTCAAGTTGCTGTTTTACAAGAACTCTGGTCTCTCTCTCCACGCTGTTTTAATTGATCTTTCACCTCTCTCACAAACGTTGTTTCAAAAGGAAATCTCGCCTCACTCTCCATGCTGATTTAAAATGATCTCTGGCCTCTCTCTCTGCACTGATTTAAAATGAAATCTCGCCTCTCTCTCTGCATTGATTTAAAATGAACTCTCGCCTCTCTGTGCTGATTTAAAGTGAACTCTCGCCTCTCTCACTGCACTGATTTTAAATGAACTCTTTCCTCTCTCTCTGCACTGTTTGAAAATGAACTCTCACCTCTCTCTCCACGCTGAATTAAAGTGAACTCTTGTCTCTCTCTCTCTGCACTGATTTAAAATGAACTCTCACCTCTCTCTCCACGCTAATTTAAAGTGAACTCTCGCCTCTCTCTCTGTGCCGTTTTAAAGTGAACTCTCGCCTCTCTCTCCACGCTGATTTAAAATGAGCTCTCACCACTCTCACCGCCCAGTTTTATAATAAACTCTCGCCTCTCTCGTTGTGCTGATTTAAAGTGAACTCTCGCCTCTCTCACTGCATTGATTTAAAATGAACTCTTTCCTCTCTCTCTGCGTTGTTTTAAAATGAACTCTCACCTCTCTCTCCGCGCTGAATTAAAGTGAACTCTTGTCTCTCTCTCCATGCTGATTTAAAGTGAACTCTCAGCTCTCTCTCTGTGCTGTTTTAAAATGAACTCTCGCCTCTCTGTGCCGTTTTAAAGTGAACTCTCGCCTCTCTCTCCACGTTGATTTAAAATGATATCTCGCCTCTCTCTCCAGGCTGATTTAAAATGAACTCTCACCTCTCTCTCTGTGCTAATTTAAAATGAACTCTCACCACTCTCACCGCCCAGTTTTATAATGAACTCTTGCCTCTCTCTCTGCGCTGTTTTAAAATGAACTCTCACCGATTTCTCCACGCTGAATTAAAGTGAACTCTTGTCTCTCTCTCCGCGCTGACTAAAAATGAACTCTCGCCTCTCTCCACGCTGATTTAAAATAAAGTATCACCTCTCTCTATGTGCTGAGTTAAAATGATCTCTCACCCCTCTCTCTGCGCTGTTTTAAATGTTTTACGATGAACTATCGTTTCTCTCTCTGCACTGATTTAAAATGAACTCTCGCCTCTATCTCTGCACTGTTTTAAAGTAAATTCTAGCCTATCTCTACAGGCTATTTGAAAATGAACCCTCGCCCCTCTCTCTGTGCTGATTTAAAATAAACTCTCACCCATCTCTGCGGGCTGATTTAAAATGAACTCTCACCTCTCTCTCTCTGCGCTGTTTTAATTGTTTTATCAGGAACTCTCGTTTCTCCCTCCACCCTATATTAAAATTAACTCTCGCCTCTCTGCGCTGTTTTAAAATGAACTCCGGCCTCTCTTTCTGCGATGATATAAAATAAACTCTCGCCTTTCTCTCTGCGCTGAATTAAAGTGAAATCTTGTCTCTCTCTCTGCACTGATTTAAAATGAACTCTCGCCTCTCTCCACGCTGATTTAAAATAAAGTGTCACCTCTCTCTATGTGCTGATTTAAAATGAACTCTCACTTCTCTGCGCTGTTTTAAATGTTTTACGATGAACTATCGTTTCTCTCTCCGCACTGATTTAAAATGAACTCTCGCCTCTCTCTCTGCGGTGTTTTAAAGTGAATTCTGTCCTCTCTCTACACGCTATTTGCAAATGAACACTCGCTTCTCTCTCCGCACTGATTTAAATTGAACGCTCTCCTCTCTCTCTGTGCTGCTTTATAATGAACTCTTGTCTCTCTCTCTCTCCGCGCTGAATTTAAATGATCTCTCACCTCTCTCTTTCTGCATTGTTTTAAATGAACTCTCGCCTCTTTCGAATTGCTGTTTTACAATGAACTCTGGTCTCTCTCTCCACGCTGTTTTAATTGATCTTTCGCCACTCTCACAAACGTTGTTTCAAAAGGAACTCTCGCCTCTCTCTCTGCGCTGATTTAAAATGATCTCTCGCCTCTCTCTCCGCGCTGAATTAAAGTGAACTCTTGTCTCTCTCTCCGCCCTGATTTAAAACGAACTCTCGCCTCCCTGTCTGCAAATCTCACCTCTCTCTCCATGCAATTTGAAAATGAACTCTCGCCTCTCTCTCCGCGCTGGTTTAAAATAAAGTATCACCTCTCTCAATGTGCTGATTTAAAATGAACTCTCTCCTCTTTCTCTGCGCTGTTTTAAAATGAACCTTCACCTCTCTCTCCACGCAGATTTACAATGAACTCTCACCTCTCTCTCTGCATTCTTTTAAAATGATTTCATGCCTCTCTCTCCACGATGAGTTAAAATGAAATCTCACCTCTCTCTCCGCCCTGTTTTAAAATGACCTCTCACCACTCTCTCTGCGCTGCTTAAAATGAACCTTCGCCTCTCTCTCTGCGCTGTTTTAAAATGAATTCTTGCCTCTCTCTCCACGCTGATTTAAATTGAATTCTCGCCTCTCTCTCTGCCCTGCTTTAAAATGAACCCTTTCCTCTCTCTCTTCGCTCTTTTAAAATGATTTCTTGTCTATCTCTCCACGCTGATGTAAAATGAACTCTCGCCCATCTCTCTGCTCTGTTTTAAAATTAACTCTCGCCTCTCTCTCTGCGCTGTTTTAAAATGAACGCTTGCCTCTCTCTCTGCGCTCTTTTAAAATGATTTCTTGCCTATCTCTCCACGCTGATGTAAAATGATCTCTCGCCCATCTCTCTGCTCTGTTTTAAAATGATCTCTGCTCTCTCTTTCTGCTCTGATTTAATATGAACTCTCCCCTGTCTCTCCAGGCTGATTTAAAATTAACTCTCGCCTCTCTCTGTGCTGTTTTAAAATGAAGTCATGCCTCTCTCTCTGCGCTGATTTAAAATGAATTCTTGCCTGACTCTCTGCGCTGATTTAAAATGAAATCTCCCCTCTCTCTCCATGCTGACTTAAAATGCATTCTCGCCTCGCTCTCCGTGCTGTTTTAAAATAAACACTCATCTCTCTCTCCGCCCCGTTTTAAAATGAACTCTCGCCTCACTCTCTGCACAAATTTAAAATGAACTCTCGCCTCTCTCTCTGTGCTGTTTCCAAGTGAACTCTCGCATCTCTCCCTGCTCTGTTTTAAAATGAACTCTCGCCTCTATCTCCTCCCTGTTTTAAAATGAACTCTCGCCTCTCTCTCTGCGCTAGTTTAAAATGAACTATCGCCTCCATCTCCATGCTGATTTAAAATGATCTCTCGCCCCTCTCTCTACTCTGTTTTAAAATGAACCCTCACCTCTCTCTCTGCGTTCTTTTAAAATGATTTCTTGCCTCTCTCTCCACGCAAACTTAAATTGAAATCTCGCCTCTCTCTCCGCCCTGTTTTAAAATGACCTCTCGCCACTCTCTCTGCGCTGTTTTAAAATGAACTATCGCCTCTCTCTCTGCGCTGTTTTAAACTGACCTCTCACCACTCTCTCTGCGCTGTTTTAAAATGACCTCTCGCCTCTCTCTCTGCACTGATTTAATATGAACTCTCGCCTGTCTCTCCAGGCTGATTTAAAATAAACACTCACCTCTCTCTCCGCCCTGTTTTAAAATGAACTCTCACCTCTCTCTCTGCACAGATTTAAAATGATCTCTCGCCTCTCTCTCTGTGCTGTTTCCAAGTGAACTCGCTCCTCGCGCTATTAGATAATGAATTATAGTCACTCTCTCTCCCCGCCGTTTCATAATGATCTGACATCTCTCTCCATGCTGATTTGAAATAAATTCTCACTTTTCTCTCTGCGCTGATTTAAAGTGCACTCTCGCCTGTATCTCTGCGCTGATTTATAATGAACTCTTGCCTCCCTCTCCGCGTTGATTTTAATGGACCCTCACCTCTCTCCATGTTGTTTTTAAATGAACACTCGCCTCTCTCTCCGCGCTGATTTAAAATGAACTCTCGCCTCTCTGTCCACACTGAATTAAAATGAACTCTCACCTCGCTCCATGCTGACTTAAAATGCACTCTCGCCTGTCTCTCCGAGCTGATTTAAAATGAACCCTCACCTCTCTCTCTGCGTTCTTTTAAAATGATTTCTTGCCTCTCTCTCCACGCTGACTTAAATTGAAATCTCGCCTCTCTCTCTGTGCTGTTTTCAAGTGAACTCTCTCCTCGCGCTATTAGATAATGAATTATAGTCACTCTCTCTCCCCACCGTTTCATAATGATCTGACATCTCTCTCTGTGATGATTTGAAATAAATTCTCACCTTTACCTCCACGTTGTTTTAAAATGAACTCTTTCCTCTCTCCGCGTTGTTTTAAAATGAACACTCGCCTCTCTCTCCACGCTGAATTAAAATGAACTCTCACCTCTTTCTCCGTGCTGATTTAAAATGAACTCTCACCTCTCTCTCAATGCTGGTTTAAAATGAAGTTACGCCTCTCTCTCTGCGCTGTTTTAAAATGAACTCTCACCTCTCTCTCTGCGCCGTTTTAAAGTGAACTCTCGCCTCTCTCTCAGGCAGTTTTAAATTGTCACTGACATCTTTTGATGATCTGCTTCTATCACTGCTTGTTTGTCTACACAAGCACCTCTGTCTCTCTCTCTCTCTCCGCCCCCCCACACACACACCTTAAACCAGCTTATATTTCAACTCTTTCTTGGACTCGAAATCAAGTTCTGTCGAAGGGTCATGAAGACTCGAAACGTCAACTCTTTTCTTCTCCGCCGATGCTGCCAGACCTGCTGAGTTTTTCCAGGTAATTCTGTTTTTGTTTTAGATTTAAAATGAACTCTTGTCTCTCTTTCTGTGCCATTTTAAAGTGAACTACCGCCTCTCTCTCCATGCTGATTTAAAATGAACTCTTGCCTCTCTCTCCAGGCTGATTTAAAATGAGCTCTCGCCTCCCTCTCTGTGCTGTTTTAAAATGAACTCTTGCCTCTCTCTCCACGCTGATTTAAAATGAACTCTTGCCTCTCTCTCCAGGCTGATTTAAAATGAACTCTCGCCTCTCTCTCCGTGCTGATTTAAAATGAACTCTCACCACTCTCACCGCCCAGTTTTATAATGAACTCTTGCCTCTCTCTCTGCGCTGTTTTAAAATGAACTCTCACCTCTCTCTCCGCGCTGAATTAAAGTGAACTCTTGTCTCTCTCTCCACGCTGATTTAAAATGAACTCTCGCCTCTCCCAACGCTGATTTAAAATAAAGTATCAGCTCTCTCTACATGCTGATTTAAAATAAAGTATCACCTCTCTCTATGTGCTGATTTAAAATGAACTCTCACCTCTCTCTCTGCGCTGTTTTAAATGTTTTACGATGAACTATCATTTCTCTCTCCGCACTGATTTAAAATGAACTCTCGCCTCTTTCTCTGCGCTGTTTTAAAGTGAATTCTGTCCTCTCTCTACACGCTATTTGAAAATAAACCCTCACTTCTCTCTCTGCACTGATTTAAATTGAACGTTCTCCTCTCTCTCTGTGCTGCTTTATAATGAACTCTTGTCTCTCTCTCTCTCCGCGCTGATTTAACATGAACGCTCTCCTCTCTCTGTGCTGCTTTATAATGAACTCTTGTCTCTCTTTCTGCATTGTTTTAAGTGAATTCTCACCTCTTTCAAGTTGCTGTTTTACAAGAACTCTGGTCTCTCTCTCCACGCTGTTGTAAATGATCTTTCACCTCTTTCACAAACGTTGTTTCAAAAGGAAATCTCGCCTCACTCTCCATGCTGATTTAAAATGATCTCTGGCCTCTCTCTCAGCACTGATTTAAAATGATCTCTGTCTCTCTCTCTGCACAGATTTAAAATGAACTCTTGCCCCTCTCTCTCTGCGCTGTTTTAAAATGAACTTTCAGTTCTCTCTCCGCGCTGAATTAAAGTGAACTCTTGTCTCTCTCTCCGCGCTGATTTAAAATGAACTCTCGACGCACTCCACGCTGATTTAAAATAAAGTATCACCTCTCTCTATGTGCTGATTTAAAATGAACTCTCACCTCTCTCTCTCTGCGCTGTTTTAATTGTTTTATCATGATCTCTCGTTTCTCTCTCCACCCTAAATAAATTCTCGCCTCTCTCTGCGCTGTTTTGTAATAAACTCTCGTCTCTCTCTCTGCGTTGTTTTAAAAATAACTCTCACCTTTCTCTCCATGCTATTTAAAAATGAACTCTCACCTCTCTGCGCTATTTTAAAGTGAATTCTGGCCTCTCTCTACACGCTATTTGAAAATGAACCCTCGCCTCTCTCTCCGTGCTGATTTAAAATAAACTTTCATTGTTTTATCAGGAACTCTCATTTCTCTCTCCACCCTATTCTAACATTATCACTCGCCTCTTTCCCTGCGCTGTTTTAAAATGAACTCTCGCCTCTCTTTCTGCGATGGTATAAAATGAACTCTCACCTTTCTCTCTCCTCTGTTTTGTAATAAACCTGGTATCACCTCTCAGCGCTGTTTTAAAATGAACTCTCGCCTCTCTGCGCTGTTTTAAAATTAACTCTCACCTCGCTCTCCACACTATTTGAAAATGAACTCTCGCCTCTTTCAGCTCGCTGTTTTACAATGAACTCTGGTCTCTCTCTCCACGCTGTTTTAAATGAACTTTCGTCTCTCTCTCCACTCTGTCTTATAATGAACTCTCACCTTTCTCTCCGCGCTGATTTGAAATAAACTCTCACCTCTCTGTCTGCGCGGTTTTAAATGTTTTATGATGAACTCTCGCCTCTCTCTCCGCGGTGTTTTACATTGAATTCTCATCTCGCTCTCCACGCTGTTTATAATGACCTATCGCCTCTCTCTCCGTACTGACTTAAAATGAACTCTCGCCTCACTCTACGCGCTGTTTTAATTGAACACTCAGCTCTCTCTGCATGCTGTTTCAGTGTGAACTCTTGCCTCTCTCTCCACGCCAATTTAAAATGATGTCTTGCCTCTCCCTCCACGCTGATTTAAAATGAAATCTGCTCTCTCTCTCCGCACTGTTTTATAACAAACCCTCGACTCTCTCTCCGCGCTGCTTTAAATGAATTCTAGAATCTCTCCCCAAGCTGTTTTAAAATGAACTCTCACGTTTATCCCCTCGCTGATTTAATATGAACTCTCACCTGTCTCTCCGTGCTGTTTAAATTGTACGCTCTCCTCAATCTCCATGCTGTTTTATAATGATCTCTCACGTGTCTATCTGCGCTGATATAAATTAAATTCTCACCTCTCTCTGCGCTGTTTTGTAATGAACTCTAGTCTCTCTCTCTGCGTTGTTTTAAAAATAACTCTCACTTCTCTCTCCATGCTATTTGAAAATTCACGCTCGCCTCTCTCTGCGCTGTTTTAAAATGAACTCTCGCCTCTCTTTCTGCGATGGTATAAAATAAAACCTCACTTCTCTCTGTCTCCGCTGTTTCATATTAAACCTGGTCTCTATCTCAGTGCTGTTTTAAAATGAACTCTCACCTCGCTCTCCACCCTATTTAAAAATGAACTTTCGCCTCTTTCAGCTCACAATTCTCCAATGAACTCTGGTCTCTCTCTCAACGCTGATTTAAAGTGAACTCTCGCCTCTCTCTCCGTAACTGTTTTAAAATGAACTCTCACCTCTCTCTCCACGCTGATTTAAAATGAACTTTCGCCTCTCTCTCCGCGCTGATTTAAAATGAACTCTCGCTTCTCTCTCCACGCTGATTTAAAATGAACTCTCGACTCACTCCACGCTGATTTAAAATAAAGTATCACCTCTCTCTATGTGCTGATTTAAAATGAACTCTCGCCTCTCTCTCTGCGCTGTTTTAAATGTTTTACGATGAACTATCGTTTCTCTCTCCGCACTGATTTAAAATGAACTCTCGCCTCTCTCTCTGCGCTGTTTTAAAGTGAATTCTGTCCTCTCCCTACACGCTATTTGAAAATGAACCCTCACTTCTCTCTCTGCCCTGATTTAAATTGAATGCTCTCCTCCCTCTGTGTGCTTCTTTATAATGAACTCTTGTCTGTCTCTCTCTCCGCGCTGATTTAAAATGAACTCTCCTCTCTCTTTCTGCATTGATTTAAATGAACTCTCGCCTCTTTCAAGTTGCTGTTTTACAATGAACTCTGGTCTCTCTCTCCACGCTGTTTTAATTGATCTTTCGCCAATCTCACAAACGCTGTTTCAAAAGGAACTCTCGCCTCTCTCTCTGCGCTGAATTAAAGTGAACTCTTGTCTCTCTCTCCGCTCTGATTTAAAGTGAACTCTCACCTCACTCTCCGCACTGATTTAAAATGATCTCTCGCCTATCTCTCTGCGCTGATTTAAAATGAACCCTCGTCTCTCTCTCCATGCTGATTTAAAATGAACTCTCGACTCACTCCAAATAAAGTATCACTTCTCTCTATGTGCTGATTCAAAATAAAGTATCACCTCTCTCTATGTGCTGAGTTAAAATGAACTCTCACCTCTCTCTCTGCGCTGTTTTAAATGTTTTACGATGAACTATCGTTTCTCGCCCTGCACTGATTTAAAATGAACTCTCGCCTCTCTCTGCGCTGTTTTGAAAGGAATTTTGGCCTCTCTCTACACGCTATTTGGAAATGTACCCTCGCCTCTCTCTCTGTGCTGGTTTAAAATAAATTCTCACCTATCTTTCTGCACTGTTTTAATTGCTTTATCAGGAACTCTCGTTTCTCTCTCCACCCTATTTTATAATTAACTCTCGCCTCTCTCTCTGCGCTGTTTTAAAATGAACTCCCACCTCTCTTTCTGCGATGATATAAAATAAACTCTCGTCTCTCTTTCTCAGCGCTGTTTTGTAATAAACCTCATCTCTCTCTCAGCGCTGCTTTAAAATTAACTCTCACCTCGCTCTCCACACTATTTGAAAATGAACTCTTGCCTCTTTTAGCTCGCTGTTTTACAATGAACTCTGGTCTCTCTCTCAACGCTGTTTCAAAATGAACTCTCGCCTCTCTCTCCACTCTGTCTTATAATGAACTGTCACCTTTCTCTCCACGCTGATTTGAAATGAACTCTCACCTCTCTGTCTGCGCGGTTTTAAATGTTTTATGATGAACTTTCGTTTCTCTCTCCGCGATGATATAAAATGAACTCTCGCCTCTCTCTCCGCCCTGTTTTAAAATTAACTCTTGCCTCTCTCTCTGCGCTTTATTAAAATGAACTCTCGCCGCTCTCTTCGCGCTGTTTTATAATGAATTCTCATCTCACTCTCCGTGCAGTTTATAATGATCTGTCACCTTTTTCTCCGCGCTGATTTAAAATAAAATCTCTCCTCTCTCTCCGCACTGATTTAAAATGAACGCTCTCCTCTCTCTCTGTGCTGCTTCATAATGAACTCTTGTCTCTCTCTCTCTCTCCGCGCTGATTTAAAATGAACTTTCCTCTCTCTCTCTGCATTGTTTTAAATGAACTCTCGCCTCTTTCACATTGCTGTTTTACAATGAACTCTGGTCTCTCTCTCTCTCCACGCTGATTTAAAATGAGCTCTCGCCTCTCTCTTCACACTTCTTTAAAGTGAACTCCATACTCTCTCTCTACATGCTGATTTAAAATGAACTCTCACATCTCTCTCGACACTGATTTAAAATAAACTATCACCTCTCTCTACGAGCTGATTTAAATTGAACTTTCACCATTCTCTCTGCGCTGTTTTAAATGTTTTACGATGAACTATCGTTTTTCTCTCCGCACTGATTTAAAATGAACTCTCACCTCTCTCTCTGCGCTGTTTTAAACTGAATTCTGTCTTCTTCCTACACGCTATTTGAAAATGAACCCTTGCCTCTCTCTCCGCACTGATTTAAAATGAACTCTCCTCTCTCTCTCTGCATTGTTTTAAATGAACTCTTGCCTCTTTCACGTTGCTGTTTTACAATGAACTCTGGTCTCTCTCTCTATGCTGATTTAAAATGAACTCTCGCTTCTCTCTCCGCACTTTTTTAAAGTGAACTCCGGCCTCTCTGCACTGATTTAAAATGATCCCTTGCCTCTCTCTCCTCGCTGAATTAAAGTGAACTCTTACCTCTCTCTCTACGCGCTGATTTAAAATGAACTCTCGCCTCTCTCTCCACACTAATTTAAAATAAGCTATCGCCTCTCTCTACGTGCTGATTTAAAATGATCTCTCACCTTTCTCTCTGCGCTGTTTTAAATGTTTTACGATGAACTATCATTTCTCTCTCCGCACTGATTTAAAAAGAATTCTCTCCTCTCTCTCTGTGCTGATTTAAAATGAACCCTCGCCTCTATCTCCACCCTGATTTATAGTGAACTCTCGTCTCTCTCTCCGCACTGATTTAAAATGAACTCTTCCCTCTCTCTCTGCGCTGTTCTAAAATGAACTCTCACCTCTCTCTCCGCGCTGAATTAAAGTGAACTCTTGTCTCTCTCTCCGCGCTGATTTAAAATGAACTCTCGTCTCTCTCTCCACGCTAATTTAAAATGAACTCTCGCCTCTCTCTCCACACTGATTTAAAATAAAGTATGACCTCGGTCTATGTGCTGATTTAAAATGAACCCTCGCCTCTCTCTCTGCGCTGTTTTAAAATGAACTCTCGCCTATCTCTCTGCGCTGAATTAAAGTGAACTCTTGTCTCTCTCTCCGCCCTGATTTAAAGTGAACTCTCGCCTCTCTCTCCGCGCTGATTTAAAGTGAACTCTCGCTTCTCTCTCCGCACTGATTTGAAATGAACTCTTCCATTCTCTCCATGCTGATTTAAAGTAAAGTATCACCTCTCTCTATGTGCTGATTTAAAATGATCTCTCACCTTTCTCTCTGCGCTGTTTTAAATGTTTTACGATGAACTATCATTTCTCTCTCCGCACTGATTTAAAATGAACTCTCGCCTCTCTCTCTGCGCTGTTTTAAAGTGAATTCTGTCCTCTCCCTACACGCTATTTGAAAATGAATCCTCGCCTCTCTCTCCACACTGATTTAAAATGAATGCTCTCATCTCTCTCTGTGCTGCTTCATAATGAACTCTTGTCTCTCTCTCTCCCCGCTGATTTAAAATGAACTCTCCTCTCTCTTTCTGCATTGTTTTAAATGAACTCACGCCTCTTTCAAGTTGCTGTTTTACAATGAACTCTGGTCTCTCTCTCCACGCTGTTTTAATTGATCTTTCGCCACTCTCACAAACGCTCTTTCAAAGGAACTCTCGCCTCACTCTCCGCTGATTTAAAATGATCTCTCGCCTATCTCTCTGAGCTGATTTAAAATGAATTCTCTCCTTTCTCTCTGTGCTGACTTAAAATGAACTCTCGCCTCTCTCTCCGCGCTGATTTAAAATGAACTCTCGCCTCTATCTTCACGCTGATTTAAAGTGAACTCTTGCTTCTCTCTCCGCACTAATTTAAAATGAACTCTTCCATTCTCTCCACGCTAATTTAAAATAAAGTGTCACCTCTCTCTATGTGCTGATTTAAAATGATCTCTCACCTCTCTCTCTGCGCTGTTTTAAATGTTTTACGATGAACTATCGTTTCTCACCCCGCACTGATTTAAAATGAACTCTCGCCTCTCTCTCAGCCCTGTTTTGCAATGAACTCTCACCTTTCTGCGCAGTTTTAAAGTGAATTCCAGCCTCCCTCTACACGCTATTGAAAATAAACCTTGACCCCTCTCTCTGTGCTGATTTAAAATAAACTCTCACCCATCTCTGCGGGCTGATTTAAAATGAACTCTCACCTCTCTCTCTGCCCTTTTTTAAATGTTTTAAGATGAACTATCATTTCTTTCTCTGCACTGATTTAAAATGAACTCTCACCTCTTTTTCTGCCTCGTTTTGAAACGAAATCTCGCTTCTCTCTCTGCGCTGTTTAAAGTGAATTCTAGCCTCTCTCTACACGCTATTTGAAAATGAACCCTCGCCTCTCTCTCTGTGTGATTTTAAATAAACTCTCACCCATCTCTGCGGGCTGATTTAAAATGAACTCTCACCTCTCTCTCTGCGCTGTTTTAATTGTTTTATCAGGAACTCTCGTTTCTCTATCCACCCTATTTTAAAATTAACTCTCGCCTCTCTGCGCTGCTTTAAAATTAACTCTCGCCTCTCTTTCTGCGATGATATAAAATAAACTCTCGCCTCTCTCTCCGCGCTGAATTAAAGTGAAATCTTGTCTCTCTCTCCGCGTTGCTTTAAAATGAACTCTCGCCTCTCTCCACGCTGATTTAAAATAAAGTGTCACCTCTCTCTATGTGCTGATTTAAAATGAACTCTCACTTCTCTGCGCTGTTTTAAATGTTTTACGATGAACTATCGTTTCTCTCTCCGCACTGATTCAAAATGAACTCTCGCCTCTCTCTCTGCGCTGTTTTAAAGTGAATTCTGTCCTCTCTCTACACGCTATTTGAAAATGAACCCTCGCTTCTCTCTCTGCACTGATTTAAATTGAACGCTCTCCTCTCTCTCTGTGCTGCTTTATAATGAACTCTTATCTCACTCTCTCTCCGCGCTGATTTAAAATGAACTTTCGCTTCTCTCTCTGCACTGATTTAAAATGAACTCTCACCTCTCTCTCCACGCTGAATTAAAGTGAACTCTTGTCTCTCTCTCCACGATGATTTAAAATGAACTCTCCTCTCTCTCTCTGCGCTGATTTAAAATGAACTCTCGCTTCTCTCTCCGCGCTGATTTAAAATGAACTCTCGACTCTCTCTCTGCGTTGTTTTAAATGTTTCACGATGGACTATCGTTTCTCTCTCCGCACTGATTTAAAATGAACTCTTGCCTCTCTCTCTGCACTGTTTTAAAGTGAATTCTGTCCTCTCCCTACACGCTATTTGAAAACGAACCCTCGCTTCTCTCTCCGCACTGATTTAAATTGAACGCTCTCCTCTCTCTCTCTGCTGCTTTATAATGAACTCTTGTCTCTCTTTCTCCATTGTTTTAAATGAACTCTCGCCTCCTTCAAGTGCTGTTTTACAATGAACTCTGGTCTCTCTCTCCACACTGTTTTAATTGATCTTTCGTCTCTCTCCCTAACGCTGTTTCAAAAGGAACTCTCGCCTCTCTCTCCACCCTGATTTAAAATGATCTCTCACCTCTCTCTCCGCGCTGTTTTAAAATGAACTCTCGCCTCTCTCTCTGTGCTGATTTAAAATGAACTCTCGCCTCTCTCTCTGTGCTGATTTAAAATTAACCCTCGCCTCTGTCTCCACGCTGATTTAAAATGAAGTCACGCCTCGCTCTTCGCGCTGTTTTATAATGAATTCTCAGCTCACTCTCCGTGCAGTTTATAATGATCTGTCACCTTTTTCTCCGCGCTGATTTAAAATAAAATTTCTCCTCTCTCTCCGCACTGATTTAAAATGAACGCTCTCCTCTCTCTCTGTGCTGCTTTATAATTAAATCTTGTCTCTCTCTCTCTCCGTGCTGATTTAAAATTAACTCTCCTCTCTCTCTCTGCATTGTTTTAAATGAACTCTCGCCTCTTTCACGTTGCTGTTTTACAATGAACTGTGGTCTCTCTCTCCACACTGATTTAAAATAAACTATCACCTCTCTCTACGCGCTGATTTAAAATGAAGTCTCACATCTCACTCTGCGCTGTTTTAAATGTTTTATGATGAACTATTGTTTCTCTCTCCGCACTGATTTAAAATGAACTCTCTCCTGTCTCTCTGCGCTGTTTTAAAGTGAATTCTGTCCTCTCCCTACACCCTATTTGAAAATGAACACTCGCTTCTCTCTCTGCCCTGATTTAAAATGAACGCTCTCCTCTCTCTCCGTGCTGCTTTATAATGAACACTTGTCTCTCTCTCTCTCTGCACTGATTTAAAATGATCTCTGGCCTCTCTCTCTGCACTGATTTATAATGAACTCTCCTCTCTCTTTCTGCATTGTTGTAAATGAACTCTCGCCTCTTTCAAGTTGCAGTTTTACAAGAACTCTGGTCTCACTCTCCACGCTGTTTTAATTGATCTTTCGCCTCTCTCACAAATGCTGTTTCAAAAGGAACTCTCGTCTCACTGTCCACGCTGATTTAAAGTGAATTCTCGCCTCTCCCTCTGCACTGATTTAAAATGCACTCTCACCTCTCTCTCCGCGCTATTTTAAAATGAACTCTCACTCCTCTCTCCACGCTGAATTGAAGTGAACTCTTGTCTCTCTCTCCACGCTGATTTAAAATGAACTCTCGACTGACTCCACGCTGATTTAAAGTGAACTCTCGCTTCTCTCTCCGCACTGATTTAAAATGCACTCTCGCCTCTCTCTCCGCGCTATTTTAAAATGAACTCTCACTCCTCTCTCCACGCTGAATTGAAGTGAACTCTTGTCTCTCTCTCCACGCTGATTTAAAATGAACTCTCGACTGACTCCACGCTGATTTAAAGTGAACTCTCGCTTCTCTCTCCGCACTGATTTAAAATGAACTCTCGCTTCTCTCTCCGCACTATTTAAAATGAACTCTCACCTCTCTCTCCGCGCTGAATTAAAGTGAACTCTCGCCTCTCTCTTTACGCTGATTTAAAGTGAACTCTTGTCTCTCTCTCCGTGCTGATTTAAAATGAATTCTCACCTCTTTCTCTGCCCTGTTTTGAAATGAGCTCTCGCCTCTCTCTCTGCGCAGTTTTAAAGTGAATTCTAGCCTCTCTCTACACGCTATTGAAAATGAACCCTCGCCCCTCTCTCCGTGCTGATTTTAGATAAACTCTCACCCATCGCTGCCGGCTGATTTAAAATAAAGTCTCACCTCTCTCTCTGCGCTGTTTTAAGTGGTTTACGATGAACTAACGTTTCTCGCCCCGCGCTGATTTAAAATGAACCCTCGCCTCTCTCTCTGCTCTGTTTTGCAATGAACTCTCACCTCTCTGCGCAGTTTTAAAGTGAATTCTGGCCTCTCTCTACACGCTATTTGAAAATGAACTCTCGCCTATCTCTCCACGCTGAATTAAAGTGAAAGCTTGTCTCTCTCTCCGCGCTGATTTTAAATAAACTCTCACCCATCTATCCGGGCTGATTTGAAATAAACTCTCACCTCTCTCTCTGCGCTGTTTTAATTGTTTTATCATGAACTGTCGCATCTCTCTCTTCTCTGTTTTGTAATAAACCTCATCTCTCTCTCAGCGCTGTTTTAAAATTAACTCTCACCTCGCTCTCCACACTATTTGAAAATGAACTCTCGCCTCTTTCAGCTCGCTGTTTTACAATGAACTCTGGTCTCTCTCTCAACGCTGATTTAAAGTGAACTCTCAGCTCTCTCTCCACGCTGATTTACAATGAATTCTCGCCTCGTTCTCTGCCCTGTTTTGAAATGACCTCTCACCTCTCTCTCTGCGCTGATTTAAAATGAACTCTCGCCTATCTCTCCGCACTGAATTAAAGTGAACTCTTGTCTCTCTCTCCGCACTGATTTAAAATGAACTCTTCCACTCTCCACGCTAATTTCAAACAAAGTACAACCTCTCTCTACGTGCTGATTTAAAATGATCTCTCACCTCTATCTCTGCGCTATTTTAAGTGTTTTACGATGAACTATCGTTTCTCGCCCCGCACTGATTTAAAATGATCCCTCGCATCTCTCTCCGCACTGATTTAAAATGATCCCTCGCATCTCTCTCCGCACTGATTTAAAATGAACTCTCGCCTCTCTCTCTGCGCTGATTTAAAGTGAATTCTGGCCTCTCTCTACACGCTATTTGAAAATGAACTCTCGCCTCTCTCTCTGTGTGATTTAAAATGAACTCTCACCTCTCTCTCTCTGCGCTGTTTTAATTGTTTTATCAGGAACTCTCATTTCTCTCTCCACCCTATTTTAAAATTAATTCTTGCTTCTCTCTCTGCGCTGTTTTAAAATGAAATCTCGCCTCTCTTTCTGCGATGATATAAAATGAACTCTCGCCTCGCTCTCTTCTCTGTTTTGTAATAAACCTCATCTCTCTCTCAGCGCTGTTTTAAAATGAACACTCACCTCGCTCTCCACACTATTTGAAAATGAACTCTGGCCTCTTTCAGCTCGCTGTTTTACAATGAACTCTGGTCTCTCTCTCAATGCTGATTTAAAGTGAACTCTCAGCTCTGTCTCCGCGCTGATTTACAATGAATTCTCGCCTCGTTCTCTGCCCTGTTTTGAAATGAACCCTCGCCTCTCTCTCTGCGCTGTTTTAAAATGAAATCTCGCCTCTCTCTCCGCGCCGATTTAAAATGAACTCTCGCCTATCTCTCTGCGCTGAATTAAAGTGAACTCTTGTCTCTCTCTCCGCACTGATTTAAAATGAACTCTAGCCTATCTCTCTGCGCTGATTTAAAATGAACACTCGCCTCTCTCTCTGCGCTGATTTAAAATGAACTCTCGCCTATCTCTCTGCACTGATTTAAAATGAACTCTCGCCTATCTCTCTGCGCTGATTTAAAATGAACTCTCACCTCTCTCCACGCTGAATTAAAGTGAACTCTCGCCTCTCTCTCCATGCTGATTTAAAGTGAACTCTCGCTTCTCTCTCCACGCTGATTTAAAATAAAGTATCACCTCTCTCTATGTGCTGATTTAAAATGAACTCTCGCCTCTCTCTCCGCACTGATTTAAAATGAACTCTCGCCTCTCTCTCTGCGCTGATTTAAAATGAATTCTCGCCTCTTTCTCTGCGCTGTTTTGCAATGAACTCTCGCCTCTCTCTCTGCGCAGTTTTAAAGTGAATTCTAGCCTCTCTCTACACGCTATTTGAAAATAAACCCTCGCCTCTCTGTGCAGTTTTAAAGTGAATTCTGGCCTCTCTCTACACGCTATTTGAAAATGAACCCTCGCCTCTCTCTCCGCGTTGATTTTAAATAAACTCTCACCCATCTCTCCGGGCTGATTTAAAATGAACTCTCACCTCTCTCTCTGCGCTGTTTTAATTGTTTTATCAGGAACTCTCGTTTCTCTATCCACTCTATTTTAAAATTAACTCTTGCTTCTCCCTCTGCGCTATTTTAAAATGAAATCTCGCCTCTCTTTCTGCGATGATATAAAATGAACTCTCGCCTCGCTCTCTTTGTTTTGTAATAAATCTCATCTCTCTCTCAGCGCTGTTTTAAAATGAACACTCACCTCGCTCTCCACACTATTTGAAAATGAACTCTCGCCTCTTTCAGCTCGCTGTTTTACAATGAACTCTGGTCTCTCTCTCAACGCTGATTTAAAGTGAACTCTCAGCTCTCTCTCCGCGCTGATTTACAATGAATTCTCGCCTCGTTCTCTGCCCTGTTTTGAAATGAACCTTCGCCTCTCTCTCTGCGCTGATTTAAAATGAACTCTCGCCTCTCTCTCCGCGCCGATTTAAAATGAACTCTCGCCTATCTCTCTGCGCTGAATTAAAGTGAACTCTTGTCTCTCTCTCCGCCCTGATTTAAAATGAACTCTCGCCTATCTCTCTGCGCTGATTTAAAATGAACTCTCACCTCTCTCCACGCTGAATTAAAGTGAACTCTTGTCTCTCTCTCCACGCTGATTTAAAGTGAACTCTCGCTTCTCTCTCCACGCTGATTTAAAATAAAGTATCACCTCTCTCTATGTGCTGAGTTAAAATGATCTCTCACCCCTCTCGCTGCGCTGTTTTAAATGTTTTACGATGAACTATCGTTTCTCACCCCGTGCTGATTTAAAATGAACTCTCGCCTCTTTCTCTGCGCTGTTTTGCAATGAAATCTCGCTTCTCTCTCTGCGCAGTTTTAAAGTGAATTCTAGCCTCTCTCTACAGGCTATTTGAAAATGAACCCTCGCTTCTCTCTCTGCGCAGTTTTAAAGTGAATTCTAGCCTCTCTCTACACGCTATTTGAAAATGAACCCTCGCCTCTCTCTCTGCGTTGATTTTAAATAAACTCTCACCCATCTCTGTGGGCTGATTTAAAATAAACTCTCACCTCTCTCTCTCTGCGCTGTTTTAATTGTTTTATCAGGAACTCTCGTTTCTCTCTCCACCCTATTTTAAAATGAACTCTCGCCTCTCTTTCTGCGATGATATAAAATGAACTCTTGCCTCTCTCCTCTGTTTTGTAATAAACCTCATCTCTCTCTCAGCGCTGTTTTAAAATGAACTCTCACCTCGCTCTCCACACTATTTGAAAATGAACTCTTGCCTCTTTCAGCTCGCTGGTTTACAATGAACTCTGATCTCTCAACGCTGATTAAAAGTGAACTCTCAGCTCTCTCTCCGTGCTGATTTACAATGAATTCTCGCCTCGTTCTCTCCCCTGTTTTGAAATGAACCCTCGCCTCTCTCTCTGCGCTGTTTTAAAATGAACTCTTGCCTATATCTCCATGCTGATTTAAAATGAACTCTCCCCTCTCTCTCTGCACTGATTTAAAATGAACTCTCGCCTCTCTCTCTGTGCTGATTTAAAGTGAACTCTCGCTTCTCTCTCCACGCTGATTTAAAATAAAGTATCACCTCTCTCTATGTGCTGATTTAAAATGATCTCTCACCTCTCTGCGCTGTTTTAAATGTTTTACGATGAACTATCGTTTCTCACCCCACGCTGATTTAAAATGAACTCTCGCCTCTTTCTCTGCGCTGTTTTAAAGTGAATTCTGGCCTCTCTCTACACGCTATTTGAAAATGAACCCTCGCCTCTCTCTCCGCGTTGATTTTAAATAAACTCTCACCCATCTCTCCGGGCTGATTTAAAATGAACTCTCACCTCTCTCTCTGCGCTGTTTTAATTTTTTTATCAGGAACTCTCATTTCTCTCTCCACCCTATTTTAAAATTAACTCTTGCTTCTCCCTCTGCGCTATTTTAAAATGAAATCTCGCCTCTCTTTCTGCGATGATATAAAATGAACTCTCGCCTCGCTCTCTTCTCTGTTTTGTAATAAATCTCATCTCTCTCTCAGCGCTGTTTTAAAATGAACACTCACCTCGCTCTCCACACTATTTGAAAATGAACTCTGGCCTCTTTCAGCTCGCTGTTTTACAATGAACTCTGGTCTCTCTCTCAACGCTGATTTAAAGTGAACTCTCAGCTCTGTCTCCGCGCTGATTTACAATGAATTCTTGCCTCGTTCTCTGCCCTGTTTTGAAATGAACCTTCGCCTCTCTCTCTGCGCTGATTTAAAATGAACTCTCGCCTCTCTCTCCGCGCTGATTTAAAATGAACTCTCGCCTCTCTCTCTGCGCTGATTTAAAATGAACTCTCGCCTATCTCTCTGCGCTGATTTAAAATGAACTCTCACCTCTCTCCACGCTGAATTAAAGTGAACTCTCGCCTCTCTCTCCACGCTGATTTAAAATAAAGTATCACCTCTCTCTATGTGCTGAGTTAAAATGATCTCTCACCCCTCTTTCTGCGCTGTTTTAAATGTTTTACGATGAACTATCGTTTCTCTCTCCGCACTGATTTAAAATGAACTCTCGCCTCTCTCTCTGCGCTGTTTTCCAATGAAATCTCGCTTCTCTCTCTGCGCAGTTTTAAAGTGAATTCTAGCCTCTCTCTACAGGCTATTTGAAAATGAACCCTCGCCTCTCTCTCTGTGCATTTTTAAACTGAATTCTGGCCTCTCTCTACACGCTATTTGAAAATGAACCCTCGCCTCTCTCTCTGCGTTGATTTTAAATAAACTCTCACCCATCTCTGCGGGCTGATTTAAAATAAACTCTCACCTCTATCTCTGCACTGTTTTAATTGTTTTATCAGGAACTCTTGTTTCTCTCTCCACCCTATTTTAAAATTAACTCTCGCCTCTCTGCGCTGTTTTAAAATGAACTCTCGCCTCTCTTTCTGCGATGATATAAAATGAACTCTTGCCTCTCTCCTCTGTTTTGTAATAAACCTCATCTCTCTCTCAGCGCTGTTTTAAAATGAACTCTCACCTCTCTCCACGCTGAATTAAAGTGAACTCTCGCCTCTCTCTCCACGCTGATTTAAAATAAAGTATCACCTCTCTCTATGTGCTGATTTAAAATGATCTCTCACCTCTATCTCTGCGCTATTTTAAGTGTTTTACGATGAACTATCGTTTCTCGCCCCGCACTGATTTAAAATGATCCCTCGCATCTCTCTCCGCACTGATTTAAAATGATCCCTCGCATTTCTCTCCGCACTGATTTAAAATGAACTCTCGCCTCTCTCTCTGCGCTGATTTAAAGTGAATTCTGGCCTCTCTCTACACGCTATTTGAAAATGAACTCTCGCCTCTCTCTCTGTGTGATTTAAAATGAACTCTCACCTCTCTCTCTCTGCGCTGTTTTAATTGTTTTATCAGGAACTCTCATTTCTCTCTCCACCCTATTTTAAAATTAATTCTTGCTTCTCTCTCTGCGCTGTTTTAAAATGAAATCTCGCCTCTCTTTCTGCGATGATATAAAATGAACTCTCGCCTCGCTCTCTTCTCTGTTTTGTAATAAACCTCATCTCTCTCTCAGCGCTGTTTTAAAATGAACACTCACCTCGCTCTCCACACTATTTGAAAATGAACTCTGGCCTCTTTCAGCTCGCTGTTTTACAATGAACTCTGGTCTCTCTCTCAATGCTGATTTAAAGTGAACTCTCAGCTCTGTCTCCGCGCTGATTTACAATGAATTCTCGCCTCGTTCTCTGCCCTGTTTTGAAATGAACTCTCGCCTCTCTCTCTGCGCTGATTTAAAATGAACTCTCGCCTATCTCTGCGCTGTTTTAAGTGTTTTACGAAGAACTATCGTTTCTTGCCCCGCGCTTATTTAAAATGAATTCTCGCCTCTTTCTCTGCGCTGTTTTGCAATGAACTCTCGCCTCTCTCTCTGCGCAGTTTTAAAATGAACTCTCGCCTATCTCTCCGCGCTGAATTAAAGTGAACTCTTGTCTCTCTCTCCACGCTGATTTAAAGTGAACTCTCGCTTCTCTCTCCGCACTGATTTAAAATTAACTCTTCCACTCTCTCCACACTGATTTAAAATAAAGTATAACCTCTCTCTATGTGCTGACTTAAAATGATCTCTCACCCCTCTCTCTGAGCTGTTTTAAGTGTTTTACGATGAACTATCGTTTCTCTCTCCGCACTGATTTAAAATGAACTCTCGCCTATCTCTCCGCGCTGATTTAAAATGAACTCTCGCCTCTTTCTCTGCTCTGATTTAAAATGAACTCTCGCCTCTCTCTCTGCGCAGTTTTAAAGTGAATTCTGGCCTCTCTCTACACGCTATTGAAAATGAACCATCGCCCCTCTCTCTGTGCTGATTTAAAATAAACTCTCACCCATCTCTGCGGGCTGATTTGAAATAAACTCTCACCTCTCTCTCTGCACTGTTTTAAAATGAACTCTCGCATCTCTTTCTGCGATGATATAAAATAAACTCTCGCCTTTCTCTCCGCGCTGAATTAAAGTGAAATCTTGTCTCTCTCTCCGCGCTGATTTTAGATAAACTCTCACCCATCTCTGCGGGCTGATTTAAAATAAACTCTCACCTCTCTCTCTGCGCTGTTTTAAAGTGAATTCTGGCCTCTCTCTACACGCTATTGAAAATGAACCATCGCCCCTCTCTCTGTGCTGATTTAAAATAAACTCTCACCCATCTCTGCGGGCTGATTTGAAATAAACTCTCACCTCTCTCTCTGCACTGTTTTAAAATGAACTCTCGCATCTCTTTCTGCGATGATATAAAATAAACTCTCGCCTTTCTCTCCGCGCTGAATTAAAGTGAAATCTTGTCTCTCTCTCTGCGCTGATTTTAGATAAACTCTCACCCATCTCTGCGGGCTGATTTAAAATAAACTCTCACCTCTCTCTCTGCGCTGTTTTAATTGTTTTATCATGAACTGTCGCCTCTCTCTCTTCTCTGTTTTGTAATAAACCTCATCTCTCTCTCAGCGCTGTTTTAAAATGAACTCTCACCTCGCTCTCCACCCTATTTCAAAATGAACTCTCGCCTCTCTCTCTGCGCTGATTTAAAATGAACTCTCGCTTCTCTCTCTGCACTGTTTTAAAATGAACTTTCGCTTCTCTCTCCGCACTGATTTAAAATGAACTCTTCCACTCTCTCCACGCTGTTTTAAAATAAAGTATCACCTCTCTCTATGTGCTGATTTAAAATGATGTCTCACCTCTCTCTCTGCGCTGGTTTAAGTGTTTTATGAAGAACTATCGTTTCTCGCCCCGCGCTTATTTAAAATGAATTCTCGCCTCTTTCTCTGCCCTGTTTTGCAATGAACTCTCGCCTCTCTCTCTGCGCAGTTTTAAAGTGAACTCTCGCCTCTCTCTCTGCGCTGATTTAAAATGAACTCTCGCCTCTCTCTCTGCGCAGTTTTAAAGTGAACTCTCGCCTCTCTCTCTGCGCTGATTTAAAATGAACTCTCGCCTCTCACTCCGCGCTGAATTAAAGTGGACTCTTGTCTCTCTCTCCGCCCTGATTTAAAATGAACTCTCGCCTCTCTCTCCACGCTGATTTAAAGTGAACTCTCGCTTCTCTCTCCGCGCTGATTTAAAATGAGCTCTCTCCTCTCACTCCGCGCTGATTTAAAATGAACTCTCGACTCTCTCTCCGTGCTGATTTAAGATGAACTCTCGACTCACTCCACGCTGATTTAAAATAAAGTGTCACCTCTCTCTATGTGCAGATTTAAAATGATCTCTCACCTCTCTCTCTGCGCTGTTTTAAATGTTTTACGATGAACTATCGTTTCTCACCCCGTGCTGATTTAAAATGAACTCTCGCCTCTCTTTCCACGCTGATTTAAAATGAAGACTCGCCTCTCTATCCACGCTGATTTAAACTGAACTCTCGCCTCTCTCTCCGTGCTGATTTAAAATGAACTCCTTCCTCTCTCTCTGCACTGATTTAAAATGAACACTCGTCTCTCTATCCACGCTGATTTAAAATGAACTCTCGCCTCTCTATCTGCGCAGTTTTAAAGTGAATTCTGGCCTCTCTCTACACGCTATTGAAAATGAACCATCGCCTCTCTCTCTGTGCTGATTTGAAATAAACTCTCACCTCTCTCTCTGCGCTGTTTTAAAATGAACTCTCGCATCTCTTTCTGCGATGATATAAAATAAACTCTCGCCTTTCTCTCCGCGCTGAATTAAAGTGAAATCTTGTCTTTCTCCGCGCTGATCTTAGATAAACTCTCACCCATCTCTGCGGGCTGATTTAAAATAAACTCTCACCTCTCTCTCTGCGCTGTTTTAATTGTTTTATCATGAACTATCGCCTCTCTCTCTTCTCTGTTTTGTAATAAACCTCATCTCTCTCTCAGCGCTGTTTTAAAATGAACTCTCGCCTCTCGCTCTGCGCTGTTTTAAAATGAACTCTCGCCTCTCTCTGCGCTGATTTAAAATGAACTCTCGCTTCTCTCTCTGCGCTGATTTAAAATGAACTCTCGCTTCTCTCTCTGCGCTGATTTAAAATGAACTCTCGCTTCTCTCTCTGCGCTGATTTAAAATGAACTCTCGCCTCTCTCTGCGCTGATTTAAAATGAACTCTCGCTTCTCTCTCTGCGCTGATTTAAAATGAACTCTCGCCTATCTCTCCGCGCTGATTTAAAATGAACTCTCGCTTCTCTCTCTGCGCTGATTTAAAATGAACACTCGCCTATCTCTCCGCGCTGAATTAAAGTGAACTCTTGTCTCTCTCTCCGCGCTGATTTAAAATGAACACTCACCTATCTCTCCGCGCTGAATTAAAGTGAACTCTTGTCTCTCTCTCCGCGCTGACTTAAAATGAACTCTCGCCTCTCTCTCCACGCTGATTTAAAGTGAACTCTCGCTTCTCTCTCCGCGCTGAATTAAAGTGAACTCTTGTCTCTCTCTTCTCGCTGATTTAAAATGAACTCTCGCCTATCTCTCTGCGCTGAATTAAAGTGAACTCTTGTCTCTCTCTCTACACTGATTTAAAATGAACTCTCGCCTCTCTCTCCGCACTGATTTAAAATGAACTCTTCCACTCTCTCCATGCTGATTTAAAATAAAGTATCACCTCTCTCTATGTGCTGATTTAAAATGAACTCTCGCCTCTCTCTCTGCGCTGTTTTAAAATGAACTCGCCTCTTTCTCTGCTCTGTTTTGCAATGAACTCTCGCCTCTCTCTCTGCACAGTTTTAAAGTGAATTCTGGCCTCTCTCTACACGCTATTTGAAAATGAACACTCGCCTCTCTCTCCGCGCTGATTTAAAATAAACTCTCACCTCTCTCTCTCTGCGTTGTTTTAATTGTTTTATCAAGAACTCTCGTTTCTCTATCCACCCTATTTTAAAATTAACTCTTGCTTCTCTCTCTGCGCTGATTTAAAATGAACTCTCGCCTCTCTTTCTGCGATGATATAAAATGAACTCTCGCCTCTCTTTCTGCGATGATATAAAATGAACTCTCGCCTCTCTCTCTTCTCTGTTTTGTAATAAACCTCATCTCTCTCTCAGCGCTGTTTTAAAATGAACTCTCACCTCGCTCTCCACTCTATTTGAAAATGAACTCTCGCCTCTTTCAGCTCGCTGTTTTACAATGAACTCTGGTCTCTCTCTCAACGCTGATTTAAAGTGAACT
Organism: Isurus oxyrinchus; assembly: GCA_026770705.1. Lineage (NCBI taxonomy): Eukaryota > Metazoa > Chordata > Chondrichthyes > Lamniformes > Lamnidae > Isurus > Isurus oxyrinchus. Next base: position 1,397,057 of record JANJGN010000006.1, on the reverse strand, counting down.
CTCAGCTCTCTCTCCGCGCTGATTTACAATGAATTCTCGCCTCGTTCTCTGCCCTGTTTTGAAATGAACCTTCGCCTCTCTCTCTGCGCTGTTTTAAAATGAACTCTTTTCTCTCTTTCTCTCCGCGCTGATTTAAAATGAACTCTCCTCTCTCTTTCTGCATTGTTTTAAATGAATTCTCGCCTCTTTCAAGTTGCTGTTTTACAAGAACTCTGGTCTCTCTCTCCACGCTGTTTTAATTGATCTTTCGCCTCTCTCACAAACGTTGCTTCAAAAGGAAATCTCGCCTCACTCTCCATGCTGATTTAAAATGATCTCTGGCCTCTCTCTCTGCACTGATTTAAAATGAACTCTCCTCTCTCTTTCTGCATTGTTGTAAATGAACTCTCGCCTCTTTCAAGTTGCTGTTTTGCAATGAACTCTGGTCTCACTCTCCACGCTGTTTTGATTGATCTTTCGCCTCTCTCACAAACGTTGTTTCAAAAGGAACTCTCGTCTCACTGTCCACGCTGATTTAAAGTGAATTCTCGCCTCTCCCTCTGCACTGATTTAAAATGCACTCTCACCTCTCTCTCCGCGCTATTTTAAAATGAACTCTCACTCCTCTCTCCACGCTGAATTGAAGTGAACTCTTGTCTCTCTCTCCACGCTGATTTAAAATGAACTCTCGACTGACTCCACGCTGATTTAAAGTGAACTCTCGCTTCTCTCTCCGCACTGATTTAAAATGAACTCTCGCCTCTCTCTCCGCGCTGAATTAAAGTGAACTCTCGCCTCTCTCTTTACGCTTATTTAAAGTGAACTCTTGTCTCTCTCTCCGTGCTGATTTAAAATGAATTTTCACCTCTTTCTGTGCCCTGTTTTGAAATGAACTCTCGCCTCTCTCTCTGCGCTGTTTTGAAATGAACTCTCAGCTCTCTCTCCGCACTGTTTTAGAGTGAACTCCGTCCTCTCTCTCTGTGCTGATTTAAAATGAACTCTCGCCTCTCTCTCTGTGCTCTTTTAAAATGAACTCTCGCCTATCTCTCTGCGTTGAATTAAAGTGAAAGCTTGTCTCTCTCTCCGCGCTGATTTAAAATAAACTCTCATCTATCTCTCCGCGCTGATTTAAAATGAACTCTCGCCTCTCTCTCCGCGCTGATTTAAAATGAACTCTCGCCTCTCTCTCTGCGCTGATTTAAAATGAACTCTCGCCTCTCTCTCCGCGCTCATTTAAAATAAACTCACGCCTCTCCCTCCGCACTGATTAAAAATAAACACACGCCTTTTTCTCCGCGCTGATTTAAAATGAAATATCGCCTCTCTCTCTGCGCTCATTTAAAATGAACTCTCGCCTACCACTCCAAGCTGATTTAAAATGAACTCTCACCTCTCTCTCCGCACTGATTTAAAATGAACTCTCGCCTCTCTCTCCGTGTTGTTTTATAATGAGCTGTCGTCTCTCTCTCTCTCTGCGCTGCCTTAAAATGAACTCTCCTCCTTCTCCACAAATTGTTTTAAATGAACTCTCGCCTCTCTCTCTGGATGATTTAAAATAAACTCTGCTCTCTCTCCGCGCTGATTTAAAATGAACTCTCGCCTGTCTCTCCACACTGATTTAAAATGAATTCTCGCCTCTCTCTCCGCGCTGATTTAAAATGAACTCTCGCCTCTCTCTACGATCTGACCTCTCTCCGCAAGGTTTATTATGATCTCTCGCCCCTCTCTCTGCGCTATTTTAAATTAACTCTCACCTCTCTCTCCGTGCTGTTTTATAATGAACTCTCTGCACTATTTTAAAATGATCTCTCCTCTCTCTCCCCACATTGTTTTAAATGAATGCTCACCTCTTTCTCCACGCTGTTTTACAATGAACTCTGGTCCCTCTCTCTGCGCTGTTTCACCATGAACTCTCACCTCTCTCTCACAGTGCAGATTTAAAATGAACTCTCGCTTCCCTCTCCGCACTGATTTAAAATGAACTCTCGCCCCTCTCTCCCGCTATTTTAAAATTAACTCTCACCTCTCTCTCCATGCTGCTTTATAATGAACTCTCATCTCTCTTTCTCTGCACTGTTATAAAATGATCTCTTTCCTCTCTCTCCCCACATTGTTTTAAATGAATGCTTGCCTCTTTCTCCACGCTGTTTTACAATGAATTCTGGTCTCTCTCTCCGCGCTGTTTCAAAATGAACTTTCGCCTCTCTCTCACAGCACAGATTTAAAATGAACTCTCGCTTCCCTCTCCGCACTGATTTAAAATGAACTGTAGCCACTCTCCACGCTATTTTAAAATGAACTCTCCTCTCTCTCCCCACACTGTTTTAAATGATCTCTCGCCTCTTGTCCACGCTGTTTTACAATGAACTCTCACCTCCTCTTTCACGCAGTTTTAAAATGAACTCTCGCCTCTCTCTCCCCACATTGTTTTAAGTGATCTCTCGTCTCTTTCTCTACGCTGTTTTACAATGAATTCTGATCTCTCTCTGTATTAATTGAACTCTCGTCTCTCTTTCCAAGCTTTTTCAAAATGAACTCTCACCTCTCTCTCCGTGCTGATATCAAATAAACTCTCGCCTCTCTCTCAGCTCTGTTTTGTAATAAACACTCGTGTCTCACTCCGCGCTGTTTTAAATGAACTCTCGCCTCTCACTCCGCAGTGATTTAAAATAAACTCTCACCTCTCTCTCCACGCTATTTGAACAGGAACTCTCGCCTCTCTCTCTGTGCTGTTAGAAAATGAAATCTCGCCTCAGTCTCCACGCTATTTGAAAATGTAGTCTCGCTTCTCTCTCCGCGCTGTTTTTAAACGAATACTTGCCTCTCTCTTCGTGCAGTTTAAAATGATCTATCGCCTCTCTCAGCATGCTGATTTAAGTTGAACCTTCGCCTCTCTCTCCACGCTATTTTAAAATGATCTCTCGCCTCTCTGTCCAGGCTGATTTAAAATGAACTCTCGCCTCTCTCTCTGCGCTGATTTAAAATGAACTCTCGCCTCTCTGCGCAAGCATTTAAAATGAACCTTCGTCTCTCTCTCTGTGCTGACTTAAAATTAACTTTCACCTCTCCACACTGATTTAAAATGAACCTTTGCCTCTCTCTCTGTGCTGACTAAAAATGAACTCTCCACTCTCTCTCCGCGCCAATTTAAAATGGACTCTCACATCTCTCTCCATGCTGATAATATTAATTCTCGCCTCTCTCTCTGCGCTTACTTAAAATGAACTCTGGCCACGCTGATTTGAAATGAAATCTCGCCTCTGTCTCTGCGCTGTTTGAGATAAACTCTCACCTGTTGCTCCTCACTCATTTAAAATGAAATCTTGTCTCTCTCTGTTGTGGAAAACGGAGTGAACACTCGGACCCAGGAGGTTTGTCTCAGAAGCCTTTATTGAATCGTGATATCACAGAGAACCCAGCAGCATACAACGGAGCTAGCCGGGACTCTGTCCTGTGTGGTCCTTGCGGGAGCGTGGAATACCAATTCTGTGGTTCAGTGAATGCAGGCCGTAGCCTCGCAAGTTAATCGGATTAAATGTTGGATTTGTACTCAATTTTCTCTATGCAAAACAGCAGCTGAATTGCATGAGGGGGTGAAAACGGAGCTAGCCGGCACTCTGAGGAAGCATCAGAGTGCACACATAGTTATAGTAAAAGCCTGCGGAATTAATAACATTGAAATTTTATCTTTGGCATGTATACAATTGTTCTGACTTAGTTTATAATTACGCAAAAACCTTGAGTAGTTATACAAAACCTTGAGTAGCCCATCTGGTGACAGACAACAGATAGCGTGACTAGGCCCTTTCTCATGTGCTGATAACAGACATCCTAACTTTGTTTCAAGGACTCTTGGTAGTTTGTTTATGATACTTGTTGTTCTTCCTTCACAATAGCTGACAGCGCAGGTTTGTCTGCTACTGGTACAAGGAGACTTTGTTGTAGTGTTCCATTATGAATAACCACTTAACCCTTTGTTATCTTGTAGATGTATTTTATTCTCCCACAATCCCTTCTTGTTAATCTTCTAGATTAACACCAATGAGGAATAGTATCTTCATTATCATAAGGGGGTTCATAACCAGAAGGAAGAGGCCAATCTCCGGCAGGCTAAACCTTTTCTCCTCACCAGTGGGCCTCACTGGGACCAGTGCTCTTCATTTGAGGGACAACTGGAGTTCCTCCTAATCCAGTAGAAACACTATTAATAACCTGGGAACAGCAAATTCACAGAGCAACACATGGACAACACCAAATAACACTCCCTATGACCAACCCAATTAACACATACAGCAGCCAACTTCCCCAACTGGAGAACCACCCCATTACTGCAGCCCATCAGGCCTTCCCCAACTTTCTTTATTTCTTGCACCTTATCCATTACATGCTGTCCCAGGTTCTGGTACCGGTTGCAAGGTTCGAACACCAATAGGTGGCATTTATCAGCCCCTGAGGAAGCTTGATTCTTATCCCATGATCTGTATAGTTCCACCCATTAGCAGGTGGAGAGCGATGGAATCATCCCCTGAACTTATTGGATTCTGCATCATCTGACTGGGTGTGGAAATTTGTGAGATCCTTCACTTCTTCCTCAGTCATTGGTTTTGCCTGATAGACGCTTGCCTCACCTCCATGTTGGGGAGTCTGGGCACATATCAAACAGGCGCCCTATCCTACTTGTCTAGCATAGGCACAGCATAAAGACAACAAGGTGTTGGGGTGAGAATTGTTTGGGTACACTTCACAGAATATAGCAAGAAGCAGTATCCGACACATAACGCAAATTAGTGCACTGGTAATGACGGTTATAGGACTGCTGGACAATTTGTTTTTATAACGAGTGGCGTGGACCCAATCTTCCTTCCCTTTAAGCATCAGGGCCGTTCGAGTTGTTAGCAGCACAAGGTAGGGTCCTTTTCACCCCCTCATGCAATTCAGCTGCTGTTTTGCATAGAGAAAATTGAGTACAAATCCAAGATTTAGTCCGATTAACTTGCGAGGCTACAGCCTGCATTCACTGAACCACAGAATTGGTATTCCACACTCCCGCAAGGACCACACAGGACAGGATCCAAATCAGAGTCAGCATTCTGACGGCTCAATCAAATTTCTTGCACAAGCACTTCCGTCCGAGGTCAGCGTCCGCTTGATGTGCGATGTGTGGATCCACAAGGGCGTCCTTCAACCTTCATATGGGTGGTGAGCAGGACTTGGAAAGGTTCTCTTCCCATCGAGGTTCCAAACAGTTCTTTCTCCTGAAGGTCTTTACTAGGACTAGGTCCCCGGGCTGGTATTGATGGCAATCTTCAATGGTGGGCTTTGTCTGAGCTTCTACTACCTGTATATGCAACAGTTAGGGTGAGAGCGCCTAGTCATGAGCACCAAGGGTAGAGCTTCAGGCCTTTTCAAACTGGTTTCTTCACATAATTTAGCTTGTTTGTTTTTCAGAATACCATTTTGTCTTTCCACCGCTCCAGTAGACTGGGGGTGGTATGGGCAGGAAAGGTGATGGTTACATTGTAAGGCCTTCAACAGTTCCTTTATCACTTTAGCAGTAAAATGAACAACAATTTTACAACAACAACAGCATCATTTCGTCGGGTGGGAAACGTCTCCATCCATCGCGAGAACAAGCATACTAGAACTAAAACATAATTATATCCCATACATTTAGACATTTGTAGGTGTACAAACGGGCCCCATGGCTGGGGTCCCGTACCAGCAGTCACTGTGGACATCTTGCCTGGGTTATGTCATTGACATAGGTATGACAGGTATTACTAATGCAATGCCTGTTAGCATATTACTATTCACTATACATTCTACATACACGTGTTAAACCCCTGAGCTGGCAACCGGTCAAGTCATGATTCTTGTGTCGTGAGAGATTCAATAAATGCTCATTAGTTACCCATAAAGGGACTACCCCTTCTTTATCTCTGTTTTTATCTCTGTTTTTACCCTTTCTTTAGTCTGTCTTAAATTTTCTCGGGCTTGTTCCAGTGCCCAAGATCCATAGGTGTTGTATACATCATTTCTGCTCGCTTTGTCTGAAATATTTTTCCCTATTTCAATTAATTTATTGATAGTCTCTGCATGACTTTCAAGCACGGTAGCCAGGCTTTGGATTAACCAATGATGTCCCTATATTGAATATCACAGTGGCATCATTTATCAGGCTAAGCTTAACACGGTTCCCTCCCAAGTCTGATCGCATCTCGCCACTGAACTGAACTGCTTCAGTCATCAGCTGGCGCTCAGAGCCGTATAGAGTGCTTGGGTATGGGTTGAGCACCATTGGGGTAGGACGACACCGGATACATTCAACACTACGGATACCAGCTCATGGTGTACATTATCATACAAAACTTCTGGTTAACCAGTACCAAACCATTCATCGGTCCTGGATGCATAGTCGGACAAGATGGATCAGTTGGTGTGGTTTTAAGGGGCTTCAATTATCTCTACTCAGACTGTGAAAGTAGAGGTGGGAGGTGGCTGTGTAGTGGCGGACGTCCCATGCTTGATCTGAAGCAAACCCTTACTACAATTTGAAAGTACTTGTTCTCCTACTGTTACATTTATCATTCCCCGTTGCGTGTCGCATTCGGCACTGTCCGTGCTGTACCAAAGTTCCTCCTGTGGTGCAGGATGAGCAGTGATGATCCCCGACCTTGTTGCCAGTACTGATACGCCCACGACCAGGATCGTAGATCTGGGGAGACATTAACATCAGCTCCCGTTCTCTGGGTTACCGCTTGGTCAATTGTCATGTTTAACCGTGTGTAATGCCTCCATTTACTTCCCGTTCTCATATCTACAAGTGCGCACGTGCCACCTGTCATCATTACCTGGTATGGTCCATTGTTGCTCTTTGGATTTGCCTGTTTCCATATCCTTAATCATCTGTCAGTCTCTAACTTCCTCTCTCAACTTATGTAATTGCCAACTTAATCCCTTACATTGTCCTGTATTTTTCCGCTCTGTGGCCCTGCACCTCCTACTATAATATCTTCAGGTAATTGCATGGCCCTTACCTGTTATCATTTCAAATGGGGTGAACCTGGCGGTCCTGCTTGGGGTAGCCCACAGCGCATTAGAATATTGGGCTGTTCCCGGTCTCTTAATTGATGTTTTTTTTTAAAGTTCAGTTCATCCTTTCCACCATCCCTGGACTCTGGGGGTGGTAAGGAATATGGAATTTCTATTTAATCTCCATAAGATTACACACTTCTTTAATGACTCTCCCTGTGAAATGAGTTCCCTGATCTGAATCCATCTGGGTAGGCACCCCCACTCCTTCCAGTTTACTCCCTCCTGCTGCTGTCTCACATCAGACCTCAATTCCTTAAACAACTCTACAATGCACCTTCTTATCCTTTCTTTCAATGTCTCAGTATCTTCACTTCCAGTGATGGTTCTCTCTGGGAACCGCTTAACTCTGCCTGTCATCAAGGTGTTAATCCTATGGTTTTACTCTCTGTAGCTCACAGGCACATTAAGATAATCAGTAATACATCTATTTAGCTTTTTCCCAGCTTTCCCTTTACCTGTATCCATCTTGTGGTAAATTGTTGTTAAGTATTATTTCTCCTTACATTTCAATTCCTGAACTACAGATTCCTCATAGTTTTCGTTCCTGGCCATGATCATCCTAAGGTTCTCTTGAGTTCAGTTTCTCTATTGTCTTGATCGTTTAAAATAATTCCTTACTCTTTAAGCCATATTAACTATTCCATTTCAACGGGGATCTCTGTCTGTAGATCTTTGCTTATCTCCCCCGTGCAGTTCTAATGCCTCAGTTGATGGCCAGATTATCAAATTCATTTCCCTTAAAACAGTTTGTACATTATGTCCTCTTTCCCTAACTCATTCTCCTACTTGCCTCATACCATATTACACTTGCAACAGCTACCATCTTATCTTGTTCAGATTGCCTGGAGAGACTTTAAAATATTCTCATAACAGGTTTAAAAACAGAAATCAGGTATTGACATGTTTTGCTTCCTTTTCTTCTTCTCAAAGATTTTATTGTCTTAAAAGTAACCCATTAAATTGTGTCTGACCCGTTTCTTTTAGAATTATCCCAGATTCATTAACTCAGCCAAAAATTGGATTTCTGCCAAACTTTGTCAAAGTCTTGAGTTTAGCTTCATATTTTGGGAACAGTACTTTTGGAAAACAGGTTTCCTTTAATATTTAATTCATCTCTTCATAAGAAACCCCTTTTTATCCATTGGAACCACCTAGACAGTGTGTTTATGTCTTTTCGTTTTCCTGGAATCTTTCTGAATTTCAGGTAATTTCTTTTTCTCAGAATTTTAGCATACTAACTCGTTGTATTAATCCCAATCACTTGGAAGTTGATGATGAGGGTTATTCCCTACTAGTCTGCAAGGGTTGGTACAAGGGTTGGTTCATCTCAAACAAAGGCAAGCCCTGTTTTATCTTTACACTACCTTCAAATTATGGGGTTTTTTTTATCAGAAATCTCAACTCAAACCTTATACTCAAAACTCTGGAATATTTGAATAAAGTTTTCCTTTAATCTAATACGGGGCTTTCGACTCTAAAGTGCTCAACTACACACACACACAAGCCAATTCAGGGGAGAAAACACATTAAAGCTCACATACAAATGCTTCATTGCACACAAACAAACAATAGATAGTGGGATGTATCGATACTCCTGTAATATTGAACTTAACTCCAAACAAAGCTTTGATTAGCAGTGGGGGAAATAAAGGGATCTTGAAGGCTCCACCTATAGGGAGCTTCAAACTGACAAAAGCTCAATTTTCTCTGCTGCTGCTTTTCAATTGCTGATTAACCCCCGAGGGGTACCCTCTCTCTCTCTCTCTCTCTCTCTCTCTTCGGCACAAACAGCTCTTGTAACTTAGATCAATTCTTTTTTTTACAGAAAATTCAGTAGCGGACTCTCTACCTCCCTTAAAACATATTATAAGCACTCAAATCTGTCCCAATTAAAAGTTCTGGTGGGAAGCTCTCTCCTTTACTTTGAGTCCATTTAACCCAATCAGAAACATATTGGACAATTTCAGGTCTGTAATGGACATAAAAGAAAACACAGAAATGACTTACTTTTCCCCTCCAGAGGACTCGAACCCCTGGGTAAACTGCTCCTACTTTTTTACCTCCATCCATTTTTCATTCCATTTTCTTGCCCATCTTCAAAGTCCCTAATTTAAGCTCTGGTTTTGCCGGTTTCAGTTTGTTCTTAGTACTTTGAGAAGCGCGGTGAGTAGTAGAGCCCGCTCTGCTGTTGCGACCTCCCATTTTCCTGAAAAGAAAACACAATTAACAGCACGGTGCATTTCCGACCCTATGCACTCACCGGTGTTTAAGAGTTCCTGAACAAGTCCTCTAGTTCCTTGGGTCTTTTGAGTCTGGTAGATAGCTACCCTTTTTCAAGCCCCCACCTTTCAGCTAGGATGCTTTTCGTCCCCCTTTCACCTCTCCAACTTAAGAGGTAGCTGGGATACTATTTAACTGCACTCCCCCTTCCAGCCAGGATGCAGTTCATACTCTCCCCAACTTGGGAGAGTGGTTCCTCCCTGTTTCCGCGAGGGGTCTTTTTTAGAGATCCAACGGCCCAGGATTTCAATCACCTCTCCAACTTAAGAGGCTACTGGACTTAGGGTCAGATCCCATCCTCGTCGCCAATTTGTTGTGGAAAACGGAGTGAACACTCAGACCCAGGAGGTTTGTCTCAGAAGCCTTTATTGAATCGTGATATCACAGAGAACCCAGCAGCATACAGCGGAGCTAGCCGGCACTCTGTCCTGTGTGGTCCTTGCGGGAGCGTGGAATACCAATTCTGTGGTTCAGTGAATGCAGGCCGTAGCCTCGCAAGTTAATCGGACTAAATGTTGGATTTGTACTCAATTTTCTCTATGCAAAACAGCAGCTGAATTGCATGAGGGGGTGAAAACGGAGCTAGCCGGCACTCTGAGGAAGCATCAGAGTGCACACATAGTTATAGTAAAAGCCTGCGGAATTAATAACATTGAAATTTTATCTTTGGCATGTATACAATTGTTCTGACTTAGTTTATAATTACGCAAAAACCTTGAGTAGTTATACAAAACCTTGAGTAGCCCATCTGGTGACAGACAACAGATAGCGTGACTAGGCCCTTTCTCATGTGCTGATAACAGACATCCTAACTTTGTTTCAAGGACTCTTGGTAGTTTGTTTATGATACTTGTTGTTCTTCCTTCACAATAGCTGACAGCGCAGGTTTGTCTGTTACCGCACTGATATAAAATAAATTCTCGCCTATCCCTCTGCTCTGTTTTGTAATAAATTCTCATCTCTCTCTCCGCGCTGTTTTATAATGACCTATCACCTCTCTGCGCTGATTTAAAATGAACTCTCGCCTCTCTCTCCACACTGTTTTAATTGAACTATCGCCTCTCACCCCATGCTGTTTCAAAACAAATTCTTGCCTCTCTCTGTGCGCTGTTTTAAAATGAACACTCATCTTCTATCCACACTACTTGAAAATGATCTCTCACCTCTCTCTCTGCACTGATTTAAAATGAATCCTTGCCTCTCATTCTGCGCTGTTTTGAAATGAACTCTCCCCTCTCTCTCCGCGCTGTTTTAAATGCACTGTCAGTCTCTGTCTGCACTGTTTTAAAGTGAACTCTTGCCTCTTTATCTGCACTGATATAAAATAAACTCTCGCCTCTCTATTTGCGCTGTTTTGTAATAAACTCTAATGTCTCTTTCCACTCTACTTGAAAATGAACTCTCGTGTCTCTCTGCGTTCTGCTTTATAATGATTTCTCATCTCACTCTCCGTGCTGTTTATAATGATCTACCGCCTCTCTCTCCACACTGATTAAAAATGGACTCTCGCCTCTCTCTCTTCGCTGTTTTAAAGTAAACTCTAACCTCTCCCTCCACGCTGATTTAAAATGACCTCTCACCTCTCTCTCCGCGCTGTTTTAAATGTTTTATTTTGAACTCTCGTTTCTCTCTTGTTGTTTTAAAATAAACTCTCGCCTCTCTCACCGCACTGATTTAAAATGAACTCTCGCCTCTCTCTCTGCGCTGATTTAAAATGAACTCTCGCCTCTCTCCCTGCGCTGATTTAATTGTTTTATGAGGAACTCTCGTTTCTCTCTCTGCAATGATTTAAAATGAACTCCCGCCTCTCTCCCTGCCCTGTTTTAAAGTGAACTTCACCTCTCTCTCTGTGCTGATACAAAATAAACTTTCGCCTCTCTCTCTGCGCTGTTTTGTTTATGATACTTGTTTTTCTTCCTTCACAATAGCTGACAGCGCAGGTTTGTCTGCTACTGGTGCAAGGAGACTTGGTTGTAGTATTCCATTATAGTTTAACCACTTAACCCTTTGTTATCCTTTAGATGTATTTTATTCTCCCACACACTCTCTGCGCTGTATTAAAATGACATCTCGGCCCTCTCTCCGCACTGATTTAAAATGAACCCTCACCTCTCTCTCCGCACTGATTTAAAATGAACCCTCACCTCTCTCTCTGCACTGATTTAAAATGAACCCTCACCTCTCTCTCCGCGCTGATTTAAAATGATCTCTCACCTCCTTCTCTCTGTTTTAATTGTTTTATGACAAACTCTCGTTTCTCTCTCCACTATGATTTAAAATGAACACTCACCTCTCTCTCTGCACTGTTTTAAAGTGAACTCTCGCCTCTCTCTCTGCGCTGTTTTAAAATGAATCTCGCCTCTCATTCTGCGCTAATATAAAATAAATTCCCACCTATCTCTCTGCTCTGTTTTGTAATAAACTCTCATCTCTCTCTCTGCACTGTTTTAAAATTAACTCTCATCTCTTTCCATGCTATTTGAAAATGAACTCTCGCCTCTCTCTCCGCGCTGATTTAAAATGAACTCTCACTCTCTGTCCACACTGATTTAGTTGAACTTTTGCCTCTCACCCCATGCTGTTTCAAAACAAAATCTTTTCTCTCTCTGCGCTGTTTTAAAATGAACTCTCATCTTCTCTCCACGCTACTTGTAAATGTACTATCGCCTCTCTCTCCGCAATGATTTAAAATGAATCCTTGCCTCTCTCTCCGTGCAGTTTTGAAATAAACTCTCCCCTCTCTCTCTGCGCTGTTTGAAATGATCTTTTGCGGCTGTGTCTGCGCTGTTTTAAATGCACTCTCAGTCTCTCACTGCGCTGTTTTAAAATGAACTCTCGCCTCTCTATTTGCGCTGTTTTATAATAAACTCTCACGTCTCTCTCCACGCTACTTGAAAATGAACTCTCGCGTCTCTCTGCGCTCTGTTTTATAATTATTTCTCATTTCACTCTCCGTTCTGTTGATAATGATCGAGCGCCTCTCTCTCCACACTGATTAAAAATGGACTCTCGCACCTCTGTCTGCCCAGTTTTAAAATGAACTCTCGCCTCTCTCTCTTCATTGTTTTAAAGTGAACTCTCGCCTCTCTCACTGCGTTGAGTTAAAATAAACTCTCACCTCTCTCTCAGGGCTGTTTTAAATGTTTTATGATGAACTCTCGTCTCTCTTTTGTTGTTTTAAAATAAACTCTTGTGTCTCTATTGGTGCTGATTTAAAATGAACTCTCATCCCTCTTTCCGCCCGGTTTTATAATGAATTCTCATCGTTCCCCATGCTGTTTATAATGACCTAGCGCCTCTCTCTCCACGCTGTTTTAAAATGAACTCTCCTCTCTCTCCACACACTGTTTAAAATGAACTCTCGCCTCTGTCTCCATGCTGTTCTACAATGAACTCGGGTCTCTCTCTCCGCGCTGTTTTAATTGAACTATCACCTCTCTCTCAATGCTATTGTAAAATGAAATCTCGCCTCTCTCTCTGCGCTGTTTTAAATGAACTCTCGCCTCTCTATCTGTACAGAAATAAAATAAACTCTCGCCTCTCTCTCCGTGCTGATTTAAAATGAATTTTCCTCTCTCTCCACACTGATATAGAAATGAACCCACGCCTCTCTCTCCGCGCTGATTTAAAATAAACTCTCACCCATCTCTGCGTGCTGATTTAAAATGATCTCTCACCTCTCTCTCTGCGCTGTTTTAATTGATTTATGATGAACTCTCGTTTCTCTCTCCGCGATGATTTAAAATGAACTCACGCCTCCATCTCCGCCCTGTTTTAAAATGAACTCTCACCTTTATCTCTGCGCTGTTTTATAGTGAACTCTCGCCTCTCTCTCTGCGCTGTTTTAAAATGAACTCATTCCTCTCTGCCCGGTTTGGAATAAACTCTCGTCTCTCTCTCTCCACGCTGTTTTAAAATGAACTCTCACCTCTCTTTCCGCGCCGTTTGAAAAGATGGCTCACAGCTGTCTCTGCAGTTTTTTAAATGGACTCACCGTCTCTCTCCACCCAGTTTTAAAATGAACTGTCACGTCTCTATCTGCACTGATATAAAATAAACTCTCCTCTCTCTCTCTGCACTGATTTGTAATAATTTCTCATCTCTCTCTCCGCGCTATTTGAAAGTGAACTCTCGCCTCTCACTCTGCGCTGTTTAAAAAGATTGCTCGCGGCTGTCTCTGCGCTTTTGTAAATGAACACACAGTCTCTCTCCGCCTTGTTTTAAAATGAACTCTCACCTCTCTCTCTACGCTATTCGAAAATGAACTCTCGTGTGTCTCTGCTCTCCGTTTTATAATGATTTCTCATCTCACTCTCCAAACTGTTTATAATGATCTGCCGCCTCTCTCTCTGCACTGATTAAAAATGAACTCTCGCCTCTCTGTCCGCAGAGTTTTAAAATAAACTCTCACCTCTCTCTCTTCACTGTTTTAAAGTGAACTCTCATCTCTCTCTCTCCGCTGAGTTAAAATGACCTCTCACGTTTCTCTCCGCACTGTTTTAAATATTTTAAAATAAACTCTCGCCTATGTATGTGCATTGATATAAAATAAACTCTCGTCTCTCTCTCTCTGTGCTGTTTTGTAATAAACTCTCGTCTCTCTCTCCACGCTATTTGAAAGTGAACTCTTCCCTCTCTCTGCGATGATTTAAAATGAACTCTCACCTCTCTCTCCGTGCTGATTTAAAACGTACTCTCACCTCTCTCTCCGTGCTGATTTAAAATGAACTCTCACCTCTCTGTCTGCACTGATTGAAAATGAACACTCACCTCTCTATCCGTGCTGACTTAAAATGAACTCTCACCTCTCTCTCCGCCCTGTTTTAAAGTGAAGTCTCGCCTCTCTCTCCGCGCTGCTTTAAAATGAACTCTCACCTCTCCACACTATAAAATGTGCTCTCGCCTCTCTCTCCGTGCTGTTTTATGATGAATTCTCATCTCGCTCTCTGAGCTGTTTATAATGACCTATCGCCTCATTCTCTGCGCTGATTTAAAATGAACACTCACCTCTCTCTCCGTACTGTTTTAAAATGAACTCTCGCTTCTCTCTCTGCGCTGTTTTGTAATAAATTCTCGCCACTCACTCCATGCTGTCTTATAATGAACTCTCATCTCTCTCCGCACTGTTTTAAATGATACCTCGTGGCTGTCTCTGTGCTGTTTTAAATGAAGTCTCAGTCTCTCTGCACGCTGTTTTAAAATGAACTCTCACCTCTCTCTCCACGCTATTTGAAAATGAACTCTTGCTTCTCTCTCTGCACTGATTGAAAATGAACACTCGCCTCTCTCTTCCTGCTTACTTAAAATGAACTCTCACCTCTCTCTCTGCCCTGTTTTAAAGTGAACTCTTCCCTCTCTCTCCGTGCTGTTTTAAGATGAACTCTCACCTCTCTCTCTGCCCTGTTTTAAAATGAAGTGTCGCCTCTCTCTCTGCACAGTTTCATTACCCCTCTCTCCGTGCCGTTTTATAATGATATCTCAACTCACTCTCCGCGCTGTTTTAAATTAACTCTCACCTTTCCCTCCGTGCTTCTTTATAATAAACACTTGTCTTTCTCTCTCTCCGTGCTGATTTAAAATGAACTCTCGCCTCTCTCTCCACACTGATATAAAATGAACTTTCGCCTCTCTCTCCGCGCTGACTTAAAATGAACTCGCACCTCTCTCTCTGCACTGTTTTAAATGTTTTATGATGAACTCTCGTTTCTCTCTCCGCAATGATTTAAAATGAACTCACGCCTCTTTCTCCTCCCTGTTTCAAAATGAACTCTCACCTCGTTCTCTGCGCTGTTTTATAGTGAACTCTCGCCTCTCTCTTTGCACTGTTTTCAAATGAACTCTTTCCTCTGCGCTGTTTTGTAATAAACTCTTGTGTTTCTCTCCGCGCTGATTTAAAATGAACCCTCACCTCTCTCTGCGCGCTATTTGAAAATGAACTCTCGCCTCTCTCTCTGCGCTGTTTTATAATTAATTCTCATCTTGCACTCCATACTGTTTATAATGACATATAGCCTCTCTCTCCGCGCTGATTTAAAATGAAATTTTGCCTCTCTCTCCGCCCTGTTTTAAAATGAACTCTCACCTCTCTCTCTCCGTACTGTTTTGAAATGAACCTTCGCTTCTCTCTCTGTGCTGTTTTGTAATAAACTCTCGTCACTCACTCCGCGCTATTTTATAATGAACTCACATCTCTCTCTGCGCTGAGTGAAAATGATCTCTGACATCTCTTTCCACGCTGTTTTGTAATAAATTCTCATATCTCTCTCGGCACTGTTTTAAAATGAACTCTCACCTCTCTCTACATGCTGTTTTAAAATGAACTCTCACCTCTCTCTCCACGCTATGTGAAAATGGTCTCTCACATCTCTCTCCACGCTGTTTGGTAATAAATTCTCATATCTCTCTCGGCGCTGTTTTAAAATGAACTCTCACCTCTCCCTACACGCTGTTTTAAAATGAACTCTCACCTCTCTCTCCACGCTATGTGAAAATGTGCTCTCGCCTCTCTCTCCATGCTGTTTTATAATGAATTCTCATCTCGCTCTCCGAGCTGTTTACAATGACCTATCACCTCTCTCTCTGCGCTGATTTAAAATGAACACTCATCTCTCTCTCCGTACTGTTTTAAAATGAACTCTCGCTTCTCTCTCTGCGCTGTTTTGTAATAAATTCTCGCCACTCACTCCGTGCTGTCTTATAATGAACTCTCATCTCTCTCCGCACTGTTTTAAATGATACCTCGTGGCTGTCTCTGTGCTGTTTTAAATTAAGTCTTAGTCTCTCTCCACGCTGTTTTAAAATGAACTCTCACCTCTATCTCCGCGCTGATTTAAAATGAAATTTGGCCTCTTTCTCCGCCCTGTTTTAAAATGAACTCTCACCTCTCTCCCTCTCCGTACTGTTTTGAAATGAACCTTCGCTTCTCTCTCTATGCTGTTTTGTAATAAACTCTCGTCACTCACTCCGCGCTGTTTTATAATGAACTCTGACCTCTCTCTCCACGCTATTTGAACATGAACTCTCGCCTCTCTCTCCACGCTGTATTATAATGAATTCCCATCTCTGCGCGCTGTTTTAAAATGAACACTCACCTCTTTGTCCGCACTGATTTAAAATGAACACTCGCCTCTCTCTCTGTATTGTTTTAAAATGAACTCTCGCTTCTCTCTCTGCGCTGATTTGTAATAAATTCTCGCCACTCACTCCGTGCTGTCTTATAATGAACTCTCATCTCTCTCCGCACTGTTTTAAATGATACCTCGTGGCTGTCTCTGTGCTGTTTTAAATGAAGTCTCAGTCTCTCTCGACGCTGTTTTAAAATGAACTCTCACTTCTCTCTGCACGCTATTTTAAAATGAACCCTCGCCTCTCTCTTCCTGCTTACTTAAAATGAACACTCCGCTCCCTGTGATGAATCAAAATGAAGTCTCACCTCTCTCTCTATGATGTTTTAATTGATTTATGATGAACTCTCGTTTCTCTCTCCGGGATGATGGAAAATTAATTCTTTCCTTTCTCTTCGCCCTGATTTAAAGTGAACTCTCGCCTCTCCCTCTGCGCTATTTTAAAACGAACTCTTTCCTCTCTGCGCTGATATAAAATAAACTCTCATCTCTCTCTCCGTGCTGTTTTATAATAAATTCTCATCTTGCTGTCCGTGTGTTTACAATGATATATCGCCTCCCTCTCTGCGCTGATTTAAAATGAACTTTCGCCTCTCCCTCCGCGCTGATTTAAAATGAACTGTCACCTCTTTGTCCGTACTGTTTTTAATGAACTCTCATCACTCTCTCAACGCTGTTTTAAAATGAAGTTTCATATCTCTCTCTGCGCTATTTGAAACTGAACTCTCGCCTCTCTCTGCGCTCTGTTTTTCAATGATTTCTCATCTCGCTCTCCGTGCAGTTTATAATGATCTACCGCCTCTCTCTCCACATCGATTAAAAATGAACTCTCGCCTCTCTCTCCGCACTGACTTAAATTTAACTCTCACCACTCTCTCCACACTTTTTTAAAATGAACTCTTGCCTCTCTCTCCGCGCTGATTTAAATAGGCTCTCACCTCTGTCTATGGCGTTGATTTAAAATGACCTCTCGACTCTCTCTCCGCGTTGTTTTAAAGTGAACTCTTGCCTCTCCCTCTGCACTGATTTAAAATGGACTCTTGGTTCTCTCTTCGCGCTGCTTTAAAATGAACTCTCACCTCTCTGCACTGAGTTAAAATGATCTCTCGCCTTTCTCTCCGTGCTTACTTAAAATGAACTCTCACTTTGCTCCCTGTGCTGATTTAAAATGAACTCTCACCTCTCACTCTGCGCTGTTTTATTTCATTTATGATGAACTCTCATTTCTCTCCCCGCGCTGATGTAAAAAGAACTCTCGCATCTCTATCCGCGCTGTTTAAAATGAACGCTCGCCTCTCTCTCTGCGCTATTTTAAAGTGAACTCTCACCACTCTATCTGCGCTGATATAAAATAAACTCTCGCCTCTCTCTCTGCGCTGTTTTCCAATGAACACTCACATCTCTCTCCGCGCTTACTTAAAATGTACTCTCACCTCTCTCGCCGCCCTGTTTTAAAGTGAATTGTTTGCTCTTTCTCTGCGCTGATATAAAATGAACTCTCACCTCTCTCTCCACGCTGTTTCAAAATGAACCCTCACCTCTCTCTCTGCACTGTTTTAAAATGACACCTCGCTCTCTCTCCACATTATTTGAAAGTGAATTCTCGCCTCTCTCTCTCTGTGCTGTTTTATAATGAATTTTCATCTCGCTCTTGGTGCTGTTTTATAATGAACTCTCGCCACTTTCTCCGCGCTGATTTAAAAAGAACTCTCACCTCTCTCTCCGCGCTGTTTTAAAATGAACTCTCGCTTCTCTCTCTATGCTGTTTTGTAATAAACTCTCGTCACTCACTCCGCGCTGTTTTATAATGAACTCTGACCTCTCTCTCCACGCTATTTGAACATGAACTCTCGCCTCTCTCTCCACGCTGTATTATAATGAATTCTCATCTCTGCGCGCTGTTTTAAAATGAACACTCACCTCTTTGTCCGCACTGATTTAAAATGAACACTCGCCTCTCTCTCTGTGCTGTTTTGTAATAAATTCTCACCACTCACTCCGTGCTGTCTTATAATGAACTCTCATCTCTCTCCGCACTGTTTTAAATGATACCTCGTGGCTGTCTCTGCGCTGTTTTAAATGAAGTCTCAGTCTCTCTCCGCGCTGTTTTAAAATGAACTCTCACCTCTCTCTGCACGCTATTTGAAAATGAACTCTCGCTTCTCTCTCTGCACTGATTTAAAATCAACCCTCGCCTCTCTCTCCATACTGTTTTAAAATGAACCCTCGCCTCTCTCTCCGCACTGTTTTAAAATGAACTCTCGCTTCTCTCTCTGCACTGATTTAAAATCAACCCTCACCTCTCTCTCCATACTGTTTTAAAATGAACCCTCGCCTCTCTCTCCGCACTGTTTTAAAATGAACTCTCGCTTCTCTCTCTGCGCTGTTTTGTAATAAATTCTCACCACTCACTCCGTGCTGTCTTATAATGAACTCTCATCTCTCTCCGCACTGTTTTAAATGATACCTCGTGGCTGTCTCTGTGCTGTTTTAATTGAAGTCTCAGTCTCTCTCGACACTGTTTTAAAATGAACTCTGACCTCTCTCTCCACGCTATTTGAAAATGAACTCTCGCTTCTCTCTCTGCACTGATTTAAAATGAACCCTCGCCTCTCTCTTCCTGCTTACTTAAAATGAACACTCACTTCGCTCCCTGTGATGAATCAAAATGAAGTCTCACCTCTCTCTCTATGATGTTTTAACTGATTTATGATGAACTCTCGTTTCTCTCTCCGGGATGATAGAAAATTAATTCTTTCCTTTCTCTTCGCCCTGATTTAAAGTGAACTCTCGCCTCTCCCTCTGCGCTATTTTAAAATGAACTCTTTCCTCTCTCTCTGTGCTGATATAAAATGAACACTTGCCTCTCTCTCCGTACTGTTTTATAATAAATTCCCATCTCTCTCTCCGCGATGATGTAAAATGAACTCTTTCCTCTCTCTCCGCCCTGTTTTAAATTGAACTCGTTCCTCTCTCTCTGAGCTGTTTTATAATGAATTCCCATCCCTCTCTCCTTATAATGATCTATCGCCTCTCTCTCCGCGCTGATTTATACTGAACCCTCACCTCTCTCCATGCTTACTTAAAATGAACTCTCACCTTTCTCTCCACACTGATTAAAAATGAACTCTCGCCTCTCCCTCTGCGCTGATTTAATTGATTTATGATGAACTTTGGTTTATCGCTCCGCGATGATGTAAGAGGACCACTCGCCTCTCTTTATGCGCTATTTTAAAGTGAACTCTCGCCTCCCTCTGCACTGTTTTAAAATGAACTCTCAACTCTCTCTCCACGCTATTTGAAAAAGAACACTCGCCTCTCTCTCCGCACTGATTTAAAATGAACCCTCGCCTGACTCTCCTTGCTTACTTAAAATGAACTCTCTCCTCGCTCTCCGCCCTGTTTTAAAGTGAACTCTCGCCTCTCTCTCTGCGCTGTTTCAAAATGAACTCTCACCTCTCTTTCCATGCTGTTTTATAATGAACTCTCGCCACTCTCTCCACGCTGTTTTAAAATGAACTCTCAACTCTCTCTCCACGCTATTTGAAAGTGAACTCTTTTCTCTCTCTCTGCGATGATTTAAATGAACTCTCACCTCTTTCCACGCTGATTTAAAATGTACGCTCACCTCCATCTCTGCGCTGATTTAAAATGAACTCTCACCTCTCTCTCTGCACTGTTTCATTACCCCTCTCTCCGTGCCGTTTTATAATGATATCTCAACTCACTCTCCGCGCTGTTTTAAATTAACTCTTGCCTTTCTCTCCGTGCTTCTTTATAATAAACACTTGTCTCTCTCTCTCTCCGTGCTGTTTTAAAATGAACTCTCCTCTCTCTCCACACACTGTTTAAAATGAACTCTCGCCTCTGACTCAATGCTGTTTTACAATGAACTCTGGTCTCTTGCTCCGCGCTGTTTTAATTGAACTGTTGCCTCTCTCCCCACGATGTTTCAAAATGAACTCTCACCTCTCTCTCCACGCTAGTCTAAATGAACTCTCGCCTCTATATCTGTGCTGATATAAAATAAACTCTTGCCTCTATCTCCGGGCTGATTTAAAATGAACTCTTTTCTCTCTCTCCGTGTTGATTTAAAATGAACTCTCGCTCTCTTTCCACACTGATATAAAATGAACTCTCGCTTCTCTCTCCGTGCTGACTTAAAATGAACTCTCACCTCTCTCTCTGCACTGTTTTAAATGTTTTATGATGAACTCTTGTTTCACTCTCCGCAATGATTTAAAATGAACTCACACCTCTCTCTCCTCCCTGTTTCAAAATGAACTCTCACCTCGTTCTCTGCGCTGTTTTATAGTGAACTCTCGCCTCTCTCTTTGCACTGTTTTCAAAGGAACTCTTTCCTCTGCGCTGTTTTGTAATAAACTCTCGTCACTCACTCCGCTCTGTTTTAAAATGAACTCTCACCTCTTTCTCCACGCTATTTGAAAATGAACTTTCGCCTCTCTCTCTGCTCTGTTTTAAAATGAACTCTCACCTCTCTCTCCGTACTGTTTTGAAATGAACCTTCGCTTCTCTCTCTGTGCTGTTTTGTAATAAACTCTCGTCACTCACTCCGCGCTGTTTTATAATGAACTCTGACCTCTCTCTCCACACTATTTGAACATGAACTCTCGCCTCTCTCTCCACGCTGTATTATAATGAATTCTCATCTCGCTCTCCGCACTGATTTAAAATGAACACTCGCCTCTCTCTCCGTGCTTACTTAAAATGAACTCTCACTTCGCTCCCCGTGCTGATTCAAAATGAACTCTCATCTCTCTCTCTGCGCTATTTTAATTTATTTATGAAGAACTCTAGTTTCTCTCTCCGCTATGATGTAAAATGAACTCACGCCTCTCTCTCCGCCCTATTTTAAAGTGAACTCTTGCCTCTCCCTGTGCGCTATTTTAAAATGAACTCTTTCCTCTCTCTCTGCGCTGATATAAAATAAACTCTCGCCTCTCTCTGCACTCTGTTTTATAATGAATTCTCATCTCGCTCTCCGTTCTGTTTATAATGATCTACCGCCTCTCTCTACACACTGATTAAAAATGAACTCTCGCCTCTCTCTCCACCCTAATTAAAAATGAACTCTCGCCTCTCTCTCCACCCTGACTTAAAATGAACTCTCGCCTCTCTCTCCGTACTTACTTTAAATGAACTCTCGGTTTGCTCCCCGTGCTGATTCAAAATGTACTCGCACCTCTCTCTCTGCGCTGTTTTAATTGATTTATGATGAACTCTTGTTTCTCTCTCCGCAATGATGTAAATAGAACTCTTTCCTCTCTCTCTGAGCTGTTTTATAATGAATTCCCATCTCTCTCTCCGCGCTGATTTATAATGAACTCTCGCCACTCTCTTCGTGCTGATTTAAAATAAACTCTCACTTCTCTCTCCACGCTATTTAAAAATGAACTCTCGTGTCTCTCTGCGCGCTGTTTTATAATGATTTCTTATCTCACTCTCCGTTCTGTTTATAATGATCTACCGCCTCTCTCTCCACACTGATTTAAAATGAACTCTCGCCTCTCTCTCCACACTGATTTAAAATGAACTCTCGCCTCTCTCCACGCTGATTTAAAATGAACTCTCACCTCTCTCTCTGCGCTGTTTTAATTGATTTAAGATGAACTCTCGTTTCTCTCTCCGCTATGATGTAAAAAGAACTCTCACCTCTCTCTGCACGCTGTTTAAAGTGAACTCTCGCCAGCCTCTGCGCTGATTTAAAATGAACCCTCTCACCACTCTATCTGCGCTGATATAAAATAAATTCTCGCCTCTCTCTGCGCTGTTTTCCAATGAACTCTCACCTCTCTCTCCGCACTGATTAAAAATGAACTCTCTCCTCTCTCTCTGTGCTTACTTAAAATGAATTCTCACCTCTCTCTCTGCGCTGTTTTCCAATGAACTCTCACCTCTCCCTCCACAATGATTTAAAATGTACTCTCACCACTCTATCTGCGCTGATATAAAATAAATTCTCGCCTCTCTCTCTTTTCGCTGTTTTGTAATAAACTCTCGCATCTCTCTCCGCGCTGTTTTCCAATGAACTCTCACATATCTCTCCACACTACTTGAAAATGACCTCTCACCTTTCTCTCCGCACTGTTTAAAATGAACCGTCACCTCTCTCTCCGTGGTCTCTTGAAATGAACTCTCGCCTCGCTCTCTGCCCTGTTTATAGTGAACTCTTGCCTCTCTCTCTGCGCTGATATAAATTAAACTCTCACCTCTACCTCTGCGCTATTTTAAAATGAATTCTTTCCTCTCTCTCTTCGCTGATATAAAATAAACATCCGCCTCTCTCTCCGCGCTGTTTTATAATGAACTCTCACCTCTCTCTCAGTGCTTACTTAAAATGAACTCTCGCTTCGCTCCCCGTGCTGATTCAAAATGAACTCTAGCGTCTCTCCGCGCTGTTTTATAATGAACTCTCACCTCTCTCTGCACGCTATTTGAAAATGAACTCTCGCGTCTCTCCGCGCTGTTTTATAATGAACTCTCACCTCTCTCTGCACGCTATTTGAAAATGAACTCTCGCGTCTCTCCGCGCTGTTTTATAATGAACTCTCACCTCTCTCTGCACGCTATTTGAAAATGACCTCTCCGTCTCTCTCTGCACTGATTTAAAATAAACCCTCGCCTCTCTCTCTGTGCTTACTTAAAATGAACTCTCGTTTCGCTCCCTATGCTGATTCAAAATGAAGTCTCACCTCTCTTTCTGCTCTGTTTTAATTGATTTATGATGAACTCTTGTTTCTCTCTCCGCGATGATGTAAAATGAACTCGTTCCTCTCTCTCCGCGCTGTTTTATAATGAATTCTCATCTCGCTCTCCATGCTGTTTATAATGATCTATCACCTCTCTCTCCGTGCTCAGTTAAAATGAACTCTCGCTTCGCTCCCCGTGCTGATTTAAAATGAACTCTCACCTCTCTCTCTCTCTGTGCTGTTTTATAACAAATTCTCATCTCGCTCTCCGCTCTGATATAAAATGAACTCTCACCTCTCTCACCGCGCTGTTTTATAATGAACTCTCACCTCTCTCACCGCGCTGTTTTATAATGAATTCTCATCTCGCTCTCAGTGCTATTTATCATGATGTATCGCTTCTCTCACCGTGCTGAATTTATTGAAATCTCGCCTCTCTCTCCGCTCTGTTTTTTAATTAATTCTCATCTCGCTCTCCATGATGTTTATAATAATCTATCGCCTCTCTCACCACGCTGATTTAAAATGAACTCTCACCTCTCTCTCCGCGCTGATTTAAAGTTAAATCTCGCCTCTTTCTCCACGCAATTTAAGAATGAACTCTCGCGTTTCTCAGCGCTCTGTCTTATAATGATCTCTCAACTCACTCTCCGTTCTGTTTATAATGATGTACCGCCTCTCTCACCGTGCTGATTTAAAATGAACTCTCGCCTCTCTCTCCACACTGATTTAAAATGAACTCTCGCCTCTCTCTCAGTGCTTACTTAAAATGAACTCTCGGTTTGCTCCCAGTGCTGATTCAAAATGTACTCGCACCTCTCTCTCTGCGCTGTTTTAATTGATTTATGATGAACACTCGTTTCTCTATCTGCGCTGATATAGAATAAACTCTCGCCTCTCTCTCCGCTCCGTTTTTTAATGAATTCTCATCTCGCTCTCCGTGCTGTTTATAACAATCTATCGCCTCTCTCACCACGCTGATTTAAAATGAACTCTCACCTCTCTCTGTGCTGATTTAAAATTAAATCTCGCCTCTCCACGCTGTTTGAAAATGAACTCTCATCTCTCTGCGCTCTGTCTTATAATGATTTCTCAACTTGCTCTCCGTACTGTTTATAATGAACTCTCGCCTCTCTCTCCACACTGATTTAAAATGAACTCACCTCTCTCTCACTGCTTACTTAAAATGAACTCTCGGTTTGCTCCCTATGCTGATTCAAAATGTACGCTCACCTCTCTCTCTGCTGCACTGTTTTAATTAATTTATGATGAACTCTCATTTCTCTCTCCGCGATGATGTAAAATGAACTCTCGCCTCTCTCTCCGCCCTGTTTTAAATGAACTCTCGCCTCTCTCTCTGCGCTGTTGTACAATGAAATCTTGCATCTCTCTCCGCGTTGTTTTAAATGGACTCTTCCCTCTCTCTCCGCGCTGTTTTATAATGAAATCTCGTCTCTCACCCCACACTGCTGACTTAAAATGAACTCTCACCTCTCTCTCTCTCTGTGCTGTTTTATAATGAATTCTCATCTCGCTCTCCGCTCTGATATAAAATGAACTCTCACCTCTCTCACCACGCTGTTTTATAATGAACTCTCGCCTCTCTCTCCGCGCTGTTTTATAATGAACTCTCGCCTCTCTCTCCGCGCTGTTTTATAATGAATTCTCAACTCGCTCTCCGTTCTGTTTATAATGATCTACCGCCTCTCTATCCGCGCTGATTTAAAATGAACTCTCGCCTCTCTCTCAGTGCTTACTTAAAATGAACTCTCGGTTTGCTCCCCGTGCTGATTCAAAATGTACTCACACCTCTCTCTCTGCTCTGTTTTAATTGATTTATGATGAACACTCGTTTCTCTCTCTGCGATGATGTAAAATGAACACTCGCCTCTCTCTCTGCGCTGATTTAAAATGAACACTCGCCTCTCTCTCTGCGCTGATTTAAAATGATCACTCACCTCTCTCTCTGTGCTGATTTAAAATGAAACCTTGCTGGTCTCTCCGCGCTGTTTAAAATAAACTCTCACCTCTCTCTCTGCGCTTTTCAAATTTCTTTATGACAAACTCTCGTTTTCCTCTCCGTGATGATTTAAAATGAACTCATGCCTCTCTCTCTGCGCTGTTTTAAAATGAACTGTCGTCTCTGCGCTATTTTAAAATGAACTCTCGCCTCTCTCTCTGCGCAGTTTTAAAATGAACTCTCGTCTCTCTCTCTGTGCTGTTTTAAAATGAACTCACATCTCTCTCCACACTATTTGAAAATGAAATCTCCCCTCTCTCTCCGCATTGATTTAAAATGAACTCTCGGCTCTCTCTCCGCGCTGTTTTATAATGAATTCTTATCTCGCTCTCCGTGCTCTTTATAATGGTCTATCGCCACTCTCTCCATGCTGATTTAAAATGAAACCTTGCTGGTCTCTCTGCGCTGATTTAAAATTAACTCTCACCTGTCTCTCTGCGCTGTTTTAATTGTTTTATGACGAACTCTCGTTTCTCTCTCCGCGATAATTTAAAATGAACTCTTTCCTCTCTCTCCACCCTGTTTTAAAATGAACCCTTGCCTTTCTCTCTGGGCTGTTTTACAGTAAACTCTCGCCTCTCTCACTGCACAGTTTTAAAATGAACTCTTTCCTCTCTCTTTGCGCTGATATAAAATAAACTCTCGCCTCTCTCTCTCTGCTGTTTTAAAGTGAACTATCACCTCACTCACTGCACAGTTTTAATCTGAACTCTCGCCTCTCTTCTTACGCTGATATAAAATAAACTCTCGCCTCTCTCTCTGCGCTGTTTTGTAATAAACATTCGTCTCTCTCTCTGTGTTATTTTAAAATGAACTCTTACCTCTCTCCCTGCACTGTTTTATACTGAATTCTCATCTCACTTGCCGTGCTGTTTATAATGATCTATCGCCTCTCTCAACACGCTGATTTAAAATGAACCCTCACCTCTCTCCACACTGTTTTATAATGAAATCTCGCCTCTCTCCCTGCGCTGTTGTACAATGAAACCTCGCATCTCTCTCTGCGCTGTTTTAAATGACCTCTTCCCTCTCTCTCCGTGCTTTTATAATGAAATCTCATCTCTCTTACCCCACACTGCTGACTTA
This sequence comes from Isurus oxyrinchus, assembly GCA_026770705.1. NCBI lineage: Eukaryota > Metazoa > Chordata > Chondrichthyes > Lamniformes > Lamnidae > Isurus > Isurus oxyrinchus. The sequence goes on along the minus strand of JANJGN010000006.1, from coordinate 1,370,763 downwards.
AAATGAACTCTCACCCCTCTCTCCGTGCTGACTTAAAAGGTACTCTCGCTACGCTCTCTGTGCTGATTTAAAGTGAACTCTCGGCTCTTTCTCCGTGCTGACTTAAAAGGTACTCTCGCTACGCTCTCCGTGCTGTTTTAAAGTGAACTCTCGGCTCTCTCTCTGTGCTGTTTTAATTGTTTTATGATGAACACTCGTTCCTCTCTCCGCGATAATTTAAAATGAACTCTCGCCTCTCTCTCCACCCTGTTTTAAAATGAACTCTTGCCTTTCTCTCTGCGCTGTTTTAAAGTGAACTATCACCTCTCTCACTGTGCAGTTTTAAAATGAACTCTCGCCTCTCTGCTTGCGCTGATATAAAATAAACTCTCGCCTCTCTCCCCACGCTGATTTAAAATGAACACTCGCCTCTCTCTCTGTGCTGATTTAAAATGAACACTCGCCTCTCTCTCTGCGCTGATTTAAAATGAACTCTCGCCTCTCTCTCTGTGCTGATTTAAAATGAAACCTTGCTGGTCTCTCCGCGCTGTTTAAAATAAACTCTCACCTCTCTCTCTGCGCTTTTCAAATTTCTTTATGACAAACTCTCGTTTTCCTCTCCGTGATGATTTAAAATGAACTCATGCCTCTCTCTCTGCGCTGTTTTAAAATGAACTGTCGTCTCTGCGCAGTTTTAAAATGAACTCTCGCCTCTCTCTCTGCGCAGTTTTAAAATGAACTCTCGTCTCTCTCTCTGTGCTGTTTTAAAATGAACTCACATCTCTCTCCACACTATTTGAAAATGAAATCTCCCCTCTCTCTCCGCATTGACTTAAAATGAACTCTCGGCTCTCTCTCCGCGCTGTTTTATAATGAATTCTTATCTCACTCTCCGTGCTCTTTATAATGGTCTATTGCCACTCTCTCCATGCTGATTTAAAATGAAACCTTGCTGGTCTCTCTGCGCTGATTTAAAATTAACTCTCACCTGTCTCTCCGTGCTGTTTTAATTGTTTTATGACGAACTCTCGTTTCTCTCTCCGCGATAATTTAAAATGAACTCTTTCCTCTCTCTCCACCCTGTTTTAAAATGAACCCTTGCCTTTCTCTCTGGGCTGTTTTACAGTAAACTCTCGCCTCTCTCACTGCACAGTTTTAAAATGAACTCTTTCCTCTCTCTTTGCGCTGATATAAAATAAACTCTCGCCTCTCTCTCTCTGCTGTTTTGTAATAAACATTCGTCTCTCTCTGTGCTGTTTTAAAATGAACTCTCGCCTCTCTCTCTCTGCGCTGTTGTACAGTGAAATCTCACATCTCTCTCCGCGCTGTTTTAAATCAACACATCCCTCTCTCTCCGCGCTGTTTTATAATGGAATCTCGTGTCTCTCATCCCACATTACTGACTCAAAATGAACTCTCGCCTAGCTCTCCGTGCGGATTTAAAATGAAATTTCGCCTCTCTATCCGCGCTGTTTTAAATGTTTTATGATGATCTCTCGTCTCTCTCTCCGTGGTGGTTTAAAATAAACTATTGGCTCGCCAATGACGCTGGTTGAAAATGAACTATCACCTCTCTATCAGCGCTGATATAAAATAAACTCTCGCGCTGTTTTGTAATAAACTCTCAGCTCTCTCTCTGCACTGATTTAAAATGAACCCACGCCTCTCACTCTGTGCTGACTTAAAAAGAACGCTTGCCTCTCTCTCCGCGCTGATTTAAAATCAACTCTCGTTTCGCTCTCCGTGCTGTTTGAAATGAATTCTCGCCACGCTCTCCTCGCTGATCTAAACTGAACTCTTGTCTCCCTCTCCATGCTGTTTTTAAATGAACTCTCGCCTCTCTTTCTGCGCTGTTGAACAATGAAATCTTGCATCTCTCTCCGCGCTGTTTTAAATGAACTCTTCCCTCTCTCTCCGTGCTGTTTCATAATGAAATCTCGTCTCACTCACCTCACACTGCTGACTTAAATGAACTCTCACCCCTCTCTCCGTGCTGACTTAAAATGAACTCTCGCCACGCTCTCCGCACTGATTTAAAGTGAACTCTCGCCTCTCTCTCCGCGCTCATTTATAATGAAATCTTACCTCTCTCTCCGCAGATTTAAAATGCACCCTTGCCTCTCTCTCCATGCTTACTTAAAATGAACTCTCACCTCTCTCTCTCTGTGCTGTTTTATAATGAATTCTCATCTCGCTCTCCGCTCTGATATAAAATGAGCTCTCGCCTCTCTCTCCGCGCTGTTTTATAATGAACTCTCACCTCTCTCTCTGCGCTGTTTTATAATGAGTTCTCATCTCGCTCTCCATGCTATTTATCATGATGTATCGCTTCTCTCACCGTGCTGAGTTTATTGAATTCTCACCTCTCTCTCCGCTCTGTTTTGTAATGAATTCTTGTCTCGCTCTCCGTGCTGTTTATAATAATTTATTGCCTCTCTCACCACGCTGATTTAAAATGAATTCTCACCTCTCTCTCCGTGCTGTTTTATAATGAAATCTCATCTCTCTCACCCCACACTGCTGTTTTAAAATGAACTCTCGCCTCTCTCTCCGCGCTGATTTAAAATGCACCCCCGTCTCTCTCTCCGTGCTTACTTAAAATGAACTCTCGCCTCTCTCTCCGCGATAATTCAAAATTAACTCTCACCTCTCTATCTGCACTGTTTTAATTGTTTTATGACGAACTCTCGGTTCTCTCTCCGCAATAATTTTAAAATGAACTCTTGCCTCCCTCTCCATCCTGTTTTAAAATGAACTCTTGCCTCTCTCCCCGCGCTGTTTTAGAATGAAATCTCACCTCTCCCTCCGTGCTGTTTTATACTGAATTCTCATCTTACTCTCCGTGCTGTTTATAATGATCTATCGCCTTTCTCAACGCGCTGTTTTCAATGAACTCTCGCCTCATTCTCCGCGCTGTTTTAGAATGAACTCTTGTCTCCGTCTCTGCGCTCTTTTTAAATGAACTCTCGCCTCTCTCTCCGCGTTGTTTTAGAATGAACTCTCGCCTCTCTGTTCTGTTGTACAGTGAAATCTCACATCTCTCTCCATGCTGTTTTAAATGAACTCTTCCCTATCTCTCCGCGCTGTTTTATAATGAAATCTCGTGTCTCTCACCCCACACTACTGACTTAAAATGAACTCTCACCCCTCTCTCCGCACTGATTGAAAATGCACCCTCGCCTCTCTCTCCGTGAATACTTAAAATGAACTCTCGCCTCTCTCTCCGCGCTGACTTAAAATGAACTTTCGCCTCGCTCTCTGTGCTAATTCAAAATTAACTCTCACCTCTCTCTCTGTGCTGTTTTAATTGTTTTATGACGAACTCTAGTTTCTCTCTGCGCGATAATTTAAAATGACCTCTTGCCTTTCTCTCTGGGCTGTTTTAAAGTGAACTCTCGCCTCTCTCACTGCACAGTTTTAAAATGAACATTCGCCTCTCTCCTTGCACTGATACAAAATAAACTCTCGCCTCTCTCTCTGCGGTGTTTTGTAATAAACATTCATCATCTCTCTCTGTGCTGTTTTAAAATGAACTCTCGCCTATCTCCCCGCACTGTTTTAGAATAAACTTTCACCTCTCTTCCGCGCTGTTTTATACTGAATTCTCATCTCACTCTCCGTGCTGTTTATAATGATCTATCGCCTCTCTCACCACGCTGACTTAAAATGAACCCTCGCCTCTCTCTCTGCGCTGTTGTACAGTGAAATCTCACATCTCTCACCGCACTGTTTTAAATGAACTCATCCCGCTCTCTCCGCACTGTTTTATAATGAAATCTCGTCTCTCACTACTGACTTAAAATGAACTCTCGCCCCTCTCTCCATGCTGACTTAAAAGGTACTCTCGCGACGCTCTCGGTGCTGATTTAAAGTGAACTCTCGGCTCTTTCTCCGCGCTGATTTAAAATGAACTCTCGCCTCTCTCTCCGCGCTGATTTAAAATGAACTCTCGCCTCTCTCTCCGCACTGATTTAAAATGAACTCTCGCCGCTCTCTCTGTGCTGATTTAAAATGAACTCTCGCCTCTCTCTCCGCGCTGATTTAAAATGAACTCTCGCCTCTCTCTCCGCACTGATTTAAAATGAACTCTCGCCTCTCTCTCCGCACTGATTTAAAATGATCTCTCGCCTCTCTCTCCGCACTGATTTAAAATGAACTCTCGCCTCTCTCTCCGTGATAATTCAAAATTAACTCTCACCTCTCTCTGCACTGATTTAAAATGAACTCTCGCCTCTCTCTCCGTGATAATTCAAAATTAACTCTCACCTCTCTCTCTGCGTTGTTTTAATTGTTTTATGACGTATCTCGTTTCTCTCTGCGTGATAATTTAAAATGAACTCTCGCCTCTCTCTCCGTGCAGATTTAAAATGAAATCTCGCCTCTCTATCCGTGCTGTTTTAAATGTTTTATGATGAACTCTCGTCTCTCTCTCCGTGTTGTTTTAGAATGTACTATTGGCTCGCCAATGGCGCTGATTGAAAATGAACTATCGCCTCTCTATCTGCGCTGATATAAAATAAACTCTCGCCTTTCACTCTGCGCTGTTTTGTAATAAACTCTCGTCTCTCTCTCCACGCTGATTTAAAGTGAACTATCACCTCTCTCTCCGCGCTGATTTAAAATGAACCCACACCTCTAACTCTTTGCTGACTTAAAATGAACTCTCACCCCTCTCTCCCCACTGATTTAAGATCAAGTCTTGTCTCACCCTCCGTGCTGATTTAAAATCAACTCTCATTTCGCTCTCTGCGATGTTTTAAAATGAACACTCATCTCTCTCTCCGTGCTGTTTGAAATGAACCCTCGCCTCTCTCTCCATACCGTTTTATAATGATGTCTCGCATCTCTCTCTGCGCTGTTTTAAATGAACTCTCGCCTCATTTCCCGCGCTGTTTTATAATGAACTCTCATCTCCCTCTCCGCGCTGTTTTTAAATGAACTCTCGCCTCTTTCTCCGCACTGATTTAAAATCAACTCTCATCTCACTCTCCGCATTATTTTAAAATCAACTCTCGTCTCTCTGTCTGCGCTGTTTTAAAATGAACTCTCGCCTCATTCTCCGCGCTGTTTTATAATGGACTCTAGCCTCACTCTCTGCGCTGTTGTGCAATGAAACCTCGCCTCTCTCTCCGCGTTGTTTTAAATGAACTCTTCCCTCTCTCTCTGTGCTGTTTTATAATGAAACCTCGTCTCTCTCACCCCACACTACTGAATTAAAATGAAATCTCGCTTCTCTATCCGCACTGTTTTAAATTTTTTATGATGAACTCTCGTCTCTCTCCGTGTTGTTTTAAAATAAACTATTGGCTCGACAACGGCGCTGACTGAAAATGAACTATCGCCTCTCTATCTGCGCTGATATAAAATAAACTCTCGCCTTTCACTCTGCGCTGTTTTGTAATAAACGCTCGTCTCTCTCTCTCCGCGCTGATTTATAATGAACTCTCACCTCTCTCTCCAAGCTGACTTAAAATGAACTCTCGCATCTCTCCCCACTCTGTTTTATAATGAATTCTCATCTCTCCGTGCTGTTTATAATGATCTATGCCTCTCTCTCTGCACTGATTTAAAATGAACACTCGCCTCTCTCTCTGCATTGATTTAAAATGAACACTCGCCTCTCTCTCTGCACCAATTTAAAATGAACACTCGCCTCTCTCTCTGCATTGATTTAAAATGAACACTCGCCTCTCTCTCTGCACTGATTTAAAATGATCTCTCACCTCTCTCTCCACGCTATTTTAAAATGAACACTCACCTCTCTCTCTGCGCAGTTTTAAGTGAACACTCGCATCTCTCCACACGCTGTTTTAAAATGAACCCTCACCTCTCTCTCTGCTCTGTTTTAAATGAACTCTCACCTCACGCTCCACGCTGTTTTATAATGAACTCTCGCCTCTCTCTCCACGCTGTTTTAAAATGAACTCTTGACTCATTCTCCGCGCTGTTTTATAATGAACTGTCGCCTCACACCCCATGGCAATTGAAACTGAACTATTTCCTCTCATTCTGTGCTATTGTACAATGAAATCCCTTCTCTCTCACCCCGCACTGTTTTAAATGTACACGCGCCTCTCTCTCTGAGCTCATTTAAAATGATCTCGCGCCTCTTTCTCCACACGGATTTAAAATAAACTCTCGCCTCTCTCTCTGCGCTGATTTAAAATAAACTCTTGCCTCTCTCTCCGCGCTGATTTAAAATGATCTCTCAAATCTCACTGTTTTAAATGTTTTATTATAAACTCTCATTTCTCTCTCCGTGCTGATTTAAAATGAACTCACGCCTCTTTCTCCACACTGACTTTAACTGAACCCTCACCTCCTTCTCTGTGCTCACTTAAAATGAACTCACGCTTTGCTCTCCGTGCGGATTTAAAATGAACTCTCACCTCTCTCTCCGCGCTGTTTTAAATGAATTCTCACTCTCTCCCCTGCTATTTTATAATGATTTCTTGCCTCTCTCTCTGCGCTGTTTTAGAATGAACTCTCGCCTCACTCTCCACGCTGTTTTATAAAGAATTCTCATCTCACTCTCCGTGCTGTTTATAATGATCTAACGCCTCTCTCTCTGCGCTGATTTATAAGGATCTCTCGCGTCTCTCTCTGTGCTGATTTAAATGAACTCTGGCCTCATTCTCCGTGTTGTTTTATAAGGAACTCTCATCTCCCTCTCTGCGCTCTTTTAAAATGAACTCTCGCCTCTCTCCCTGCGGTGTTGTACAATGAAATCTCGCATTTCTCTCCATGCTGTTTTAAATGAACTCTTCCCTCTCTCTCCGCGCTGTTTTATAATGAAATCTCATCTCTCACACGCAACACTGCTGACTTAAAATGAACTCTTGCTTTGTTATCCGTGCTGATTTAAAATGAACTCTCGCCTCTCTCTCTGCTCAGTTTTAGAATGAATTCTCATCTCGCTCTCCGTGCTGTTTATACTAATCTATCGCCTCTCTCACCATGCTGATTTAAAATGAACTCTCACCTCTCTCTCCGCGCTGATTTAAAATGAACTCTCACCTCTCTCTCCGCGTTGATTTAAAATTAAATCTCACCTCTCTCTCCACGCAATTTGAAAATGAACTCTTGTGTCTCTCTGCGCTCTGTTTTATAATGATTTCTCAACTCGCTCTCCGTTCTGTTTATAATGATGTACCGCCTCTCTCTCCACAATGATTTAAAATGAACTCTCGCCTCTCTCTCCACACTGATTTAAAATGAACCCTCACCTCTCTCTCAGTGCTTACTTAAAATGAACACTCGCTTTTCTCCCCGTGCTGATTCAAAATGTACTCACACCTCTCTCTCTGCTCTGTTTTAATTGATTTATGATGAACTCTCGTTTCTCTCTCTGCGCTGATATAAAATGAACTCTCGCCTCTCTCTCTGCGCTGATTTAAAATGAACTCTCGCCTCTCTCTCTGCGCTGATTTAAAATGAACTCTCGCCTCTCTCCCTGCGCTGATTTAAAATGAACTCTCGCCTCTCTCTCTGCGCTGATTTAAAATGAATTCTCATTTCGCTCTCTGTGCTGTTTATAATAATCTATCGCCTCTCTCTCTGTGCTGATTTAAAATGAAACCTTGCTGGTCTCTCCGCGCTATTTAAAATAATCTCTCACCTCTCTCTCTGCGCTTTTCAAATTTCTTTATGACAAACTCTCGTTTTCCTCTCCGTGATGATTTAAAATGAACTCATGCCTCTCTCTCTGCGCTGTTTTAAAATGAACTGTCGTCTCTGCGCTATTTTAAAATGAACTCTTGTCTCTCTCTCTGCACTGTTTTAAAATGAACTCACATCTCTCTCCACACTATTTGAAAATGAAATCTCCCTTCTCTCTCCGGAATTATTTAAAATGAACTCTCGCATCTCTCCCCAGTCTGTTTTATAACGAATTCTCATCTCGCTCTCCGTGCTATTTATAATGATCTATGCTTCTCTCTCTGCACTGATTTAAAATGATCTCTCACCTCTCTCTCCACGCTATTTTAAAATAAACACTCACCTCTCTCTCTGCTCTGTTTTAAATGAACTCTCACCTCACGCTCCACGCTGATTTATAATGATCTCTCGCGTCTTTCTCCACACGCTGTTTTAAAATGAACTCTTGACTCATTCTCTGCGCTGTTTTATAATGAACGGTCGCCTCACACCCCATGGCAATTGAAACTGAACTATTTCCTCTCACTCTGTGCTATTGTACAATGAAATCCCTTCTCTCTCACCCCGCACTATTTTAAATGAAAACGCCCCTCTCTCTCCGCGCTCATTTAAAATAAACTCTCGCCTCTCTCTCCGCGCTGATTTAAAATGATCTCTCAAATCTCACTGTTTTAAATGTTTTATTATAAACTCTCGTTTCTCTCTCCGTGCTGATTTAAAATGAACTCACGCCTCTTTCTCCACACTGACTTTAACTGAACCCTCACCTCCTTCTCCGAGCTCATTTAAAATGAACTCTCGCTTATTTCTCCGCACGGATTTAAAGTGAACTCTCGCCACTCTCTCCGCATTGACTTAAAATGCACCCTCGCCTCTCTCTCCGCGCTGATTTAAAATGCACCCTCGCCTCTCTCTCTGTGCTTACTTAAAAAGAACCTTCGCTTCTCCTTCTGCGCTAATTCAATATTAACTCTCATCTCTCTCTCCGCACTGATTTAAAATGATCTCTCAAATCTCACTGTTTTAAATGTTTTATTATAAACTCTCGTTTCTCTCTCCGTGCTGATTTAAAATGAACTCACGCCTCTTTCTCCACACTGACTTTAACTGAACCCTCACCTCCTTCTCTGTGCTCACTTAAAATGAACTCTCGCTTTGCTCTGTGCCAATTTAAAATGAACTCTCACCTCTCTATCTGCGCTGTTTTAAATGAACTCTCACATCTCTCCCCATGGAGATATATATGATTATAATGATTATAATGATCTCTTCCCTCTCTCTCTGCGCTGTTTTAGAATGAACTCTCACCTCTATCTCCACGGTATTCCAAAATGAATTCTCGCCTCTCTCTCCACACTGTTTTATAAAGAATTCTCATCTCGCTCTCCGTGATGTTCATAATGATCTAACGCCTCTCTCTCTGCGCTGTTTTATAAGGATCTCTCGCGTATCTCTCCTCGCTGTTTTAAATGAACTCTGGCTACATTCTCCGTGTTGTTTTATAAGGAACTCTTATCTCCCTCTCTGCGCTCTTTTAAAATGAACTCTCGCCTCTCTGTCTGCGCTGTTGTACAGTGAAATCTCATATCTCTCTCCGCGCTGTTTTAAATGAACTCTTACCTCTCTCTCCGCGCTGTTTTCTAATGAAATCTCGTCTCTCTCACCCCACACTGCTTACTTAAAATAAAGCCTCGCCTCTCTCTTCGTGCTTACTTAAAATGAACCCTTGCCTGTCTCTCCGTGCTTTCTAAAAAAAAACTCGCCTCTCTCTCCGTGCTCTTTTATAATGAATTCTCATCTTTCTCTCCATGCTATTTATAATGAACTCTCACCTCTCTGTCTGCGCTGTTTTATAATGAATTCTCATCTCGCTCTCCGTGCTATTTATCATGATGTATCGCTTCTCTCACCGTGCTGAGTTTATTGAATTCTCGCCTCTCTCTCCACTCTGTTTTGTAATGAATTCTTGTCTCGCTCTCCGTGCTGTTTATAATAATTTATTGCCTCTCTCACCATGCTGATTTAAAATGAATTCTCACCTCTCTCTCCATGCTGTTTTATAATGAAATCTCATCTCTCTCACCCCACACTGCTGTTTTAAAATGAACTCTCGCCTCTCTCTCCGTGCTTACTTAAAATGAACTCTCACATCTTTCTCCACACTATTTGAAATTGAACTGTCCCCTCTCTCTCCACGCTGTTTTATAATGAATTCTCATCTCGCTCTCCGTGCTATTTATCATGATGTATCGCTTCTCTCACCGTGCTGAGTTTATTGAATTCTCGCCTCTCTCTCCGCTCTGTTTTTTAATGAATTCTTGTCTCGCTCTCCGTGCTGTTTATAATAATTTTTTGCCTCTCTCACCACGCTGATTTAAAATGAATTCTCACCTCTCTCTCCGTGCTGTTTTATAATGAAATCTCGCCTCTCTCTCCACGCTATTTGAAAATGAACTCTCGTGCGTCTCTGCGCTGTTTTAAAATGAACTCTTGTCTCTCTCTCTGTGCTGTTTTAAAATGAACTCATATCTCTCTCCACACTATTTAAAAATGAAATCTCCCCTCTCTCTCCGCGTTGATTTAAGATGAACTCTCGGCTCTCTCTCCATGCTGTTTTATAATGAAATCTCGTCTCTCTCACCCCATACTGCTGACTTAAAATAAATCTCGTCTCTCTCTCTGTGCTGACTTAAAAGGTACTCTCACCATGCTCTCCACGATGATTTAAAGTGAACTCTCGCCTCTCTCTCCGTGATAATTCAAACTTAACTCTCACCTCTCTCTCTGCGCTGTTTTAATTGTTTTATGACGAAATCTCGTTTCTCTCTCCGTGATAATTTAAAACGAACTCTCGTTTCTCTCTCCACCCTGTTTTAAAATTAACTCTTGCCTTTCTCTCTGTGCTGTTTTAAAGTGAACTATCAACTCTCTCACTGTGCAGTTTTAAAATGAACTCTCGCCTCTCTTCTTGCGCTGATATAAAATTTTCTCTCGCCTCTCTGCCCGCACTGTTTTAGAATGAACTCTCGCCTCTCTCTCCGCGCTGCTCTATACTGAATTCTTATCTCGCTCTCCGTGCTTTTTATAATGATATATCACCTCCCTCTCTGCGCTGTTTTAAATGAACTCTCACCTCATTCTCCGCGCTGCTTCATAATGAACTCTCGTCTCCCTCTCCGCGCTCTTTTTAAATGAACTCTCGCCTCTCCCGCACTGTTTTAAATGAACTCTCGCCTCTCTGCGCTGTTGTATAGTGAAATCTCACATCTCTGTCTCTGCGCTGTTTTAAATGAACCCTTCCCTCTCTCTCCGCGCTGTTTTATAATGAAATCTCATGTCTCTCACCCACACTACTGACTTAAAACGAACTCTCGCCTCTCTCTCAGTGCTGACTCAAAATAAACTCTCGCCTAGCTCTCCGTGCGGATTTAAAATGAAATCTCGCCTCTCTATCCGCGCTGTTTTAAATGTTTTATGATGAACTCTCGTCTCTCTCTCCGTGTTGTTTTAAAATAAACTATTGGCTCGCCAACGGCGCTGATTGAAAATGAACTATCGCCTCTCTATCTGGGCTAATATAAAATAAACTCTCGCCTTTCACTCTGCGCTGTTTTGTAATAAACTCTCGTCTCTCTCTCCGCACTGATTTAACATCAACTCTCATCTCAGTCTCCGTGCTGATTTAAAATCAACTCTCGTTTCGCTCTCCACGCTGATTTAAAGTGAACTCTCGCCTGCCTCTCCCTGCTGACTCAAAATGAACTCTCGCCTAGCTCTCCGTGCGGATTATAAACGAACTATCGCCTCTCTATCTGCGCTAATATAAAATAAACTCTCGCCTTTCACTCTGCGCTGTTTTGTAATAAACTCTCGTCGCTCTCTCCGCGCTGATTTAAAATGAACTCTCACCTCTCTCTCCGCGCTGTTTTAAAATGAACTCTCGTCTCTCTGCGCAGATTTAAAATGAACTCTCGCTTCTCACTCTGCACTGATTTAAAATGAACCCACGCCTCTCACTCTTTGCTGACTTAAAAAGAACTCTCGCCTCGCTCTCCCCACTGATTTAAGATCAACTCTTGTCTCACCCTCCGTGCTGATTTAAAATCAACTCTTGTTTCGCTCTCTGCGATGTTTTAAAAAGAACGCTCGCCTCTCTCTCTGCGCTGTTTTGTAATAAACATTCGTCTCTCTCTGTGCTGTTTTAAAATGAACTCTCGCCTCTCTCCCCGCGCTGTTTTATACTGAATTCTCATCTCGCTCACCGTGCTGTTTATAATGCTCTATTGCCACTCTCAACGCACTGATTTAAAATTAAACTTCACCTCTCTCTCCGCTGTTTTATTTGAACACTCGCGTCTCTCTCCGCGCTGTTTTAAATGAGCTCTCGCCTCATTCTCTGCGCTGTTATATAATGATCTCTCATCTCCCTCTCCGCACTCTTTTTAAATGAACTCTCGCCACTCTCTCTGCGGTGTTTTAGAATGAACTCTCACCTCTCTCCCCGAGCTGTTTTAGAATAAACTCTCGCCATCTTCTGCGCTGTTTTATATTGAATTCTCATCTCGCTCTCCCTGCTGTTTATAATGATCTGTCGCCTCTGTCAGCACGCTGATTTAAAATGAACCCTCACCTCTCTCTCTCCGCGCTGTTTTAAATGAACTCTCGCCTCTCTCTCTGTGCTGTTGTACAGTGAAATCTCACATCTCTCTCCGCACTGTTTTAAATGAACTCTCGCCTCTCTCTCTGTGCTGTTGTACAGTGAAATCTCACATCTCTCTCCGCGCTGTTTTAAATCAACACATCCCTCTCTCTCTGTGCTGTTTTATAATGAAATCTCGTGTCTCTCACCCCATACTACTGACTTAAAATGAACTCTCGCCTCTCTCTCCAAGTTGACTTAAAATAAACTCTTGCCACGCTCTCCTCGCTGATTTAAACTGAACTCTTGTCTCCCTCTCCACGCTGTTTTTAAATGAACTCTTGCCTCTCTTTCTGCGCTGTTGAACAATGAAATCTCGCATCTCTCTCCGCGGTGTTTTAAATGAACTCTTCCCTCTCTCTCCGTGCTGTTTCATAATGAAATCTCGTCTCTCTCACCCAACCCTGCTGAATTAAAATGAACTCTCGCCCCTCTCTCCGTGCTGACTTAAAAGGAACTCTCGCCACGCTTTCCGCGCTGATTTAAAGAGAACTCTCGCCTCCATTTCCGCGCTGATTTAAAATGATCTCTATCTTCTCACTCCGCGCTGATTTAAAATGAACCCACGCCTCTCACTCTGTGCTGACTTAAAAAGAACGCTCGCCTCTCTCTCCGCGCTGATTTAAGATCAACTCTCGTCTCTCTCTCCGTGCTGTTTGAAATGAACCCTCCTCTGTCTCTCCATGCCGTTTTATAATGATGTCTCGCGTCTCTCCGCGCTGTTTTTAAATGAACTCGCGCCTCTCTCTCTGCGCTGTTGTACAGTGAAATCTCACATCTCTGTCTCCACGCTGTTTTATAATGAACTCTCATATCTCTCTCCACGCTGTTTTTAAATGAACTCTCGCCTCTCTGTCTGCGCTGTTGTACAATGAAATCTTGCATCTCTCTCCGCACTGTTTTAAATGAAATCTTCCCTCTCTCTCCGTGCTGATTTAAACTGAACTCTCGCCTCTCTCCTTGCGCAGATACAAAATAAACTCTCACCTCTCTCTCTGCGCTGTTTTGTAATAAACATTCGTCTCTCTGTGCTGTTTTAAAATGAACACTCACCATCTTCTGCGCTGCCTTATACTGAATTCTCATCTCACTCTCCGTGCTGTTTATAATGATCTCTCACATCTCTCTCCGCGCTGCTTAAAATGAACTCTCGCCTCTCTCTCTGTGCTGTTGTACAGTGAAATCTTACATCTCTCTCTGCGCTGTTTTAAATGAACTCTTCCCTCTCTCTCCGTGCTGTTTCATAATGAAATCTCGTCTATCTCACCCCACACTGCTGAATTAAGATGAACTCTCGCCCCTCTCTCCGTGCTGACTTAAAAGGAACTCTCGCCTCTCTCTCCGCGCTGACTTAAAAGGAACTCTAGCCATGCTTTCCGCACTGATTTAAAATGAACTCTCGCCTCTCTCTCCGCGCTGATTTAAAATGAACTCTTGCCTCTCTCTCCGCGCTGACTTAAAATGAACTCTTGCCTCTCTGCTTGCGCTGATACAAAATAAACTCTCGCCTCTCTCTGCGCTGTTTTGTAATAAACATTCGTCTCTCTGTGCTGTTTTAAAATGAACACTCACCATCTTCTGCGCTGTCTTATACTGAATTCTCATCTCACTCTCCGTGCTGTTTATAATGATCTCTCACATCTCTCTCCGCGCTGCTTAAAATGAACTCTCGCCTCTCTCTCTGTGCTGTTGTAAAGTGAAATCTTACATCTCTCTCCGCGCTGTTTTAAATGAACTCTTCCCTCTCTCTCCGTGCTGTTTCATAATGAAATCTCGTCTATCTCACCCCACACTGCTGAATTAAGATGAACTCTCGCCCCTCTCTCCGTGCTGACATAAAAGGAACTCTCGCCATGCTTTCCGCACTGATTTAAAGTGAACTCTCGCCTCTCTCTCCGCGCTGATTTAAAATGAACTCTTGCCTCTCTCTCCGCGCTGACTTAAAATGAACTCTTGCCTCTCTGCTTGCGCTGATACAAAATAAACTCTCGCCTCTCTCTCTGCGCTGTTTTGAAATAAACATTCGTCTCTCTGTGCTGTTTTAAAATGAACTCTCGCCATCTTCTGCGCTGACTTAAAAGGAACACTCACTTCTTTCTCCGTGCTGATTTAAAATGAACTCTCGCCTCTCTTCTTGCGCTGATATAAAATTAACACTCGCCTCTCTCTCCGCGCTGTTTGAAATGATCCCTTGCCTCTCTCTCCATTCCGTTATATAATGATGTCTCGCGTCTCTCCGCGCTGTTTTAAATGAACTCTCGCCTCATTTCCCACGCTGTTTTATAATGAACTCTCATCTCCCTCTCTGCGCTGTTTTTAAATGAACTCTCGCCTCTCTCTCTGTGCTGTTGTACAGTGAAATCTCACATCTCTGTCTCCGCGCTGTTTTAAATCAACACATCCCTCTCTCTCCGTGCTGTTTTATAATGAAATCTCGTGTCTCTCACCCCACATTACTGACTCAAAATGAACTCTCGCCTCTCTCTCCGAGTTGACTTAAAATAAACTCTCGCCACGCTCTCCTCGCTGATTTAAACTGAACTCTTGTCTCCCTCTCCGCGCTGTTTTTAAATGAACTCTCGCCTCTCTTTCTGCGCTTTTGTACAATGAAATCTCGCATCTCTCTCCACGCTGTTTTAAATGAACTCTTCCCTCTCTCTCCGTGTTGTTTCATAATGAAATCTCGTCTCTCACCCCACACTGCTGAATTAAAATGAACTCTCGCCCCTCTCTCCGTGCTGACTTAAAATGAACTCTCGCCACGCTTTCCGCGCTGATTTAAAATGAACTCTCGCCTAGCTCTCCATGCGGATTTAAAATGAAATCTCGCCTCTCTATCCGCGCTGTTTTAAATGTTTTATGATGAACTCTCGTCTCTCTCTCCGTGTTGTTTTAAAATGTACTATTGGCTCGCCAATGGCGCTGATTGAAAATGAACTATCGCCTCTCTATCTGCGCTGATATAAAATAAACTCTCGCCTTTCACTTTGCGCTGTTTTGTAATAAACTCTCGTTTCTCTCTCCGCGCTGATTTAAAATGAACTCTCACCTCTCTCTCCGCGCTGATTTAAAATGAACTCTCACCTCTCACTCCGCGCTGATTTAAAATGAACCCACGCCTCTCACTCTTTGCTGACTTAAAAAGAACTCTCGCCTCTCTCTCCCCACTGATTTAAGATAAACTCTTGTCTCACCCTCCGTGCTGATTTAAAATCAACTCTTGTTTCGCTCTCTGCGCTGTTTTAAAATGAACACTCATCTCTCTCTCCGCGCTGATTGAAATGAACCCTCCTCTCTCTCTCCATGCCGTTATATAATGATCTCTCGCGTCTCTCTCCGCGCTGTTTGAAATGAACCCTCCTCTCTCTCTCCATGCCGTTATATAATGATCTCTCGCGTCTCTCTCCACGCTGTTTTAAATGAACTCTTGCCTCATTTCCCGTGCTGTTTTATAATGAACTCTCGTCTCCCTCTCCGCCCTGTTTTTAAATTAACTCTTCCCTCTCTCTCCGTGTTGTTTCATAATGAAATCTCGTCTATCTCACCCCACACTGCTGAATTAAAATGAACTCTCGCCCCTCTCTCCGTGCTTACTTAAAAGGAACTCTCGCCACGCTTTCCACACTGATTTAAAGTGAACTCTCGCCTCTCTCTCCGCGCTGATTTAAAATGAACACTCACCTCTCTCTCCGTGCTGTTTGAAATGATCCCTCCTCTGTCTCTCCATGCCGTTTTATAATGATGTCTCGCGTCTCTCTGCGCTGTTTTAAATGAACTCTCGCCTCATTTCCCGTGCTGTTTTATAATGAACTCTCGTCTCCCTCTCTGCGCTGTTTTTAAATGAACTCTTGCCTCTCTCTCCGTGTTGTTTCATAATGAAATCTTCCCTCTCTCTCCGTGTTGTTTCATAATGAAATCTTCCCTCTCTCTCCGTGCTGTTTTATAATGAAATCTCGTCTCTCTCACCCCACACTGCTGACTTAAAATGAACTCTTGCCTCTCTCTCCGTGCTAATTCAAAATTAACTTTCACCTCTCTCTCTGCGATGATTTAATTGTTTTTTGACGAACTCTCATTTCTCACTCCGCGATAATTTAAAATGAACTCTCGCCTCTCTCCGCCTTGTTTTAGAATGAACTCATCCCTTCTCTCTGCGCTGTTTTAGAATGAAGTCTTGTGTCTCTCACCCCACACTACTGACTTAAAATGAACTCTCGCCTGCCTCTCCCTGCTGACTCAAAATGAACTCTCGCCTAGCTCTCCGTGCGGATTTAAAATGAACTCTCGCCTCTCTATCCGCGCTGTTTTAAATGTTTTATGATGAACTCTCGTCTCTCGCTCCGTGTTGTTTTAAAATGTACTATTGGCTCGCCAATGGCGCTGATTGAAAATGAACTATTGCCTCTCTATCTGCGCTAATATAAAATAAACTCTCGCCTTTCACTCTGCGCTGTTTTGTAATAAACTCTCGTCTCTCTCTCTCCGCGCTGATTTAAAGTGAACTATCACCTCTCTCTCCGCGCTGACTTAAAATGAACTCTCACCTCTCTCCTTGCGCTGATACAAAATAAACTCTCGCCTCTCTCCTTGCGCTGTTTTGTAATAAACATTCGTCTCTCTGTGCTGTTTTAAAATGAACACTCGCCTCTCTCTCCGCGCTGATTTAAAATGAACTCTCGCCTCTCTCCTTGCGCTGATACAAAATAAACTCTCGCCTCTCTCCTTGCGCTGTTTTGTAATAAACATTCGTCTCTCTGTGCTGTTTTAAAATGAACTCTCGCCATCTTCTGCGCTGTCTTATACTGAATTCTCATCTCACTCTCCGTGCTGTTTATAATGATCTCTCACATCTCTCTCCGCGCTGCTTTAAAATGAACTCTCGCCTCTCTCCTTGCGCTGATACAAAATAAACTCTCGCCTCTCTCCTTGCGCTGTTTTGTAATAAACATTCGTCTCTCTGTGCTGTTTTAAAATGAACTCTCGCCATCTTCTGCGCTGTCTTATACTGAATTCTCATCTCACTCTCCGTGCTGTTTATAATGATCTATCGTCTCTCTCACCACGCTGCTTAAAATGAACTCTCGCCTCTCTTACTGCGCTGTTTTATACTGAATTCTCATCTCGCTCTCCGTGCTGTTTATAATGATCTATCGCCTCTCTCTCCGCGCTGCTTAAAATGAACTCTCGCCTCTCTCTCTGCGCTGTTTTGTAATAAACATTCGTCTCTCTGTGCTGTTTTAAAATGAACTCTCGCCATCTTCTGCGCTGTCTTATACTGAATTCTCATCTCACTCTCCGTGCTGTTTATAATGATCTATCGCCTCTCTCACCACGCTGATTTAAAATGAACCCTCACATCTCTCTCCGCGCTGCTTTAAATGAACTCTCGCCTCTCTCTCTGCGCTGTTGCACAGTGAAATCTCACATCTCTCTCCGCGCTGTTTTAAATGAACTCTTCCCTCTCTCTCCGTGTTGTTTTATAATGAAATCTTGTGTCTCTCACTCCACACTACTGACTTAAAATGAACTCTCGCCTCTCTCACCGTGCTGACTTAAAAATAAACTCTTGCCACGCTCTCCGCGCTGATTTAAACTGAACTCTTGTCTCCCTCTCCATGCTGTTTTATAATGAACTCTCGTCTCTCTCTCTGCGCTGTTTTTAAATGAACACTCATCTCTCTCTCCGTGCTGTTTGAAATGATCCCTCCTCTGTCTCTCCATGCCGTTTTATAATGATGTCTCGCGTCTCTCTGCGCTGTTTTAAATGAACTCTCGCCTCATTTCCCGTGCTGTTTTATAATGAACTCTCGTCTCCCTCTCTGCGCTGTTTTTAAATGAACTCTTCCCTCTCTCTCCGTGTTGTTTCATAATGAAATCTTCCCTCTCTCTCCGTGCTGTTTTATAATGAAATCTCGTCTCTCTCACCCCACACTGCTGACTTAAAATGAACTCTTGCCTCTCTCTCCGTGCTAATTCAAAATTAACTTTCACCTCTCTCTCTGCGATGATTTAATTGTTTTTTGACGAACTCTCATTTCTCTCTCCGCGATAATTTAAAATGAACTCTCGCCTCTCTCCGCCTTGTTTTAGAATGAACTCATCCCTTCTCTCTGCGCTGTTTTAGAATGAAGTCTTGTGTCTCTCACCCCACACTACTGACTTAAAATGAACTCTCGCCTGCCTCTCCCTGCTGACTCAAAATGAACTCTCGCCTAGCTCTCCGTGCGGATTTAAAATGAACTCTCGCCTCTCTATCCGCGCTGTTTTAAATGTTTTATGATGAACTCTCGTCTCTCTCTCCGTGTTGTTTTAAAATGTACTATTGGCTCGCCAATGGCGCTGATTGAAAATGAACTATTGCCTCTCTATCTGCGCTAATATAAAATAAACTCTCGCCTTTCACTCTGCGCTGTTTTGTAATAAACTCTCGTCTCTCTCTCTCCGCGCTGATTTAAAGTGAACTATCACCTCTCTCTCCGCGCTGACTTAAAATGAACTCTCACCTCTCTCTCCTTGCGCTGATACAAAATAAACTCTCGCCTCTCTCCTTGCGCTGTTTTGTAATAAACATTCGTCTCTCTGTGCTGTTTTAAAATGAACACTCGCCTCTCTCTCTGCGCTGATTTAAAATGAACTCTCGCCTCTCTCCTTGCGCTGATACAAAATAAACTCTCGCCTCTCTCCTTGCGCTGTTTTGTAATAAACATTCGTCTCTCTGTGCTGTTTTAAAATGAACTCTCGCCATCTTCTGCGCTGTCTTATACTGAATTCTCATCTCACTCTCCGTGCTGTTTATAATGATCTCTCACATCTCTCTCCGCGCTGCTTTAAAATGAACTCTCGCCTCTCTCCTTGCGCTGATACAAAATAAACTCTCGCCTCTCTCCTTGCGCTGTTTTGTAATAAACATTCGTCTCTCTGTGCTGTTTTAAAATGAACTCTCGCCATCTTCTGCGCTGTCTTATACTGAATTCTCATCTCACTCTCCGTGCTGTTTATAATGATCTATCGCCTCTCTCACCACGCTGATTTAAAATGAACCCTCACATCTCTCTCCGCGCTGTTTTAAATGAACTCTTCCCTCTCTCTCCGTGCTGTTTTATAATGAAATCTTGTGTCTCTCACTCCACACTACTGACTTAAAATGAACTCTCGCCTCTCTCACCGTGCTGACTTAAAAATAAACTCTCGCCACGCTCTCCGCGCTGATTTAAACTGAACTCTTGTCTCCCTCTCCACGCTGTTTTTAAATGAACTCTCGCCTCTCTTTCTGCGCTGTTGAACAATGAAATCTTGCATCTCTCTCCGTGCTGTTTTAAATGAACTCTTCCTTCTCTCTCCGTGTTGTTTCATAATGAAATCTCGTCTATCTCACCCCACACTGCTGAATTAAAATGAACTCTCGCCGCTCTCTCCGTGCCGACTTAAAAGGAACACTCACCTCTTTCTCCGTGCTGATTTATAATGAACTCTCGCCTCTCTTCTTGCGCTGATATAAAATTAACTCTCGCTACTCTCTCCGTGCTGTTTGAAATGATCACTTGCCTCTCTCTCCATTCCGTTATATAATGATGTCCCGCGTCTCTCTGCGCTGTTTTAAATGAACTCTCGCCTCATTTCCCACGCTGTTTTATAATGAACTCTCATCTCCCTCTCTGCGCTGTTTTTAAATGAACTCTCGCCTCTCTCTCTGTGCTGTTGTACAGTGAAATCTCACATCTCTCTCCGCGCTGTTTTATAATGAACTCTCATCTCCCTCTCCGCGCTGTTTTTAAATGAACTCTCGCCTCTCTGTCTGCGCTGTTGTACAATGAAATCTTGCATCTCTCTCCGCGCTGTTTTAAATGAAATCTTCCCTCTCTCTCCGTGTTATTTTATAATGACATCTCATCTCTCTCACCCCACACTGCTGACTTAAAATGAACTCTCGCCTCTCTCTTCGCGCTGATTTAAAATGAACTCTCGCCTGTCTCTCCGTGTTGTTTGAAATGATCCCTTGCCTCTCTCTCCATTCCGTTATATAATGATGCCTCGCGTCTCTCTGCGCTGTTTTAAATGAACTCTCGCCTCATTTCCCGCGCTGTTTTATAATGAACTCTCATCTCCCTCTCTGCGCTGTTTTTAAATGAACTCTCGCCTCTCTCTCTGTGCTGTTGTACAGTGAAATCTCACATCTCTGTCTCCGCGCTGTTTTAAATCAACACATCCCTCTCTCTCCGTGCTGTTTTATAATGAAATCTCGTGTCTATCACCCCACACTACTGACTTAAAATGAACTCTCACCTCTCTCTCCGAGTTGACTTAAAATAAACTCTCGCCACGCTCTCCTCGCTGATTTAAACTGAACTCTTGTCTCCCTCTCCATGCTGTTTTTAAATGAACTCTCGCCTCTCTTTCTGCGCTGCTGAACAATGAAATCTCACATCTCTCTCCACGCTGTTTTAAATTAACACTTCCCTCTCTCTCCTGCTGTTTCATAATGAAATCTCGTCTCTCACCCCACACTGCTGAATTAAAATGAACTCTCGCCCCTCTCTCCGTGCTGACTTAAAAGGAACACTCATCTCTCTCTCCGCACTGATTTAAAATGAACTCTCGCCTAGCTCTCCGTGCGGATTTAAAATGAAATTTCACCTCTCTATCCGCGCTGTTTTAAATGTTTTATGATGAACTCCTGTCTCTCTCTCCGTGTTGTTTTAAAATGTACTATTGGCTCGCCAATGGCGCTGATTGACAATGAACTATCGCCTCTCTATCTGCGCAGATATAAAATAAACTCTCGCCTTTCACTCTGCGCTGTTTTGTAATAAACTCTCGTCTCTATCTCCGCGCTGATTTAAAATGAACTCTCGCCTCTCTCTCCGCGCTGACTTAAGATCAAGTCTTGCTCACCCTCTGTGCTGATTTAAAATCAACTCTTGTTTCGCTCTCTGCAATGTTTTAAAATGAACACTCATCTCTCTCTCCGTGCTGTTTGAAATGAACCCTCCTCTCTCTCTCCATGCCGTTTTATAATGATGTCTCGCGTCTCTCTGCGCTGTTTTAAATGAACTCTTGCCTCATTTCCCGCGCTGTTTTATGATGAACTCTCATCTCCCTCTCCGCGCTGTTTTTAAATGAAATCTTCCCTCTCTCTCCGTGTTATTTTATAATGAAATCTCATCTCTTTCACCCCACACTGTTGACTTAAAATGAACTCTCGCCCCTCTCTCCGTGCTGACTTAAAAGGAACTCTCGCCACGCTTTCCACACTGATTTAAAGTGAACTCTCGCCTCTCTCTCCGCAGTGATTTAAAATGAACTTTCGCCTCTCTTCTTGCGCTGATATAAAATAAACTCTCGCCTCTCTCACCGCGCTGTTTTAAAATGAACTCTTGGCTCTCTCTCTGCGCTGTTTTAAAATGAACACTCATCTCTCTCTCCGTGCTGTTTGAAATGAACCCTCCTCTGTCTCTCCATGCCGTTTTATAATGATGTCTCGCGTCTCTCTGCGCTGTTTTATAATGAACTCTCGCCTCATTTCCCACGCTGTTTTATAATGAACTCTCGTCTCCCTCTCTGCG
Source organism: Isurus oxyrinchus (assembly GCA_026770705.1). Taxonomy (NCBI): domain Eukaryota; kingdom Metazoa; phylum Chordata; class Chondrichthyes; order Lamniformes; family Lamnidae; genus Isurus; species Isurus oxyrinchus. Next base: position 1,348,863 of record JANJGN010000006.1, on the reverse strand, counting down.
CTGTTTTTAAATGAACTCTCGCCTCTCTCTCCGCGCTGTTTTATAATGAACTCTTGTCTCCCTCTCTGCGCTGTTTTTAAATGAACTCTCGCCTCTCTCTCCGCGCTGTTTTATAATGAAATCTCGTCTCTCTCACCCCACACTGCTGACTTAAAATGAACTCTTGCCTCTCTCTCCGTGCTAATTCAAAATTAACTTTCACCTCTCTCTCTGCGATGATTTAATTGTTTTTTGACGAACTCTCATTTCTCTCTCTGCGATAATTTAAAATGAACTCTCCCCTCTCTCCGCCTTGTTTTAGAATGAACTCATCCTTTCTCTCTGCGCTGTTTTAGAATGAAGTCTTGTGTCTCTCACCCCACACTACTGACTTAAAATGAACTCTCGCCTGCCTCTCCCTGCTGACTCAAAATGAACTCTCTCCTAGCTCTCCATGCGGATTTAAAATGAAATCTCGCCTCTCTACCCGCGCTGTTTTAAATGTTTTATGATGAACTCTCGTCTCTCTCTCCGTGTTGTTTTAAAATGTACTATTGGCTCGCCAATGGCGCTGATTGAAAATGAACTATCGCCTCTCTATCTGCGTTAATATAAAATAAACTCTCGCCTTTCACTCTGCGCTGTTTTGTAATAAACTCTCGTCTCTCTCTCCGCGCTGATTTAAAATCAACTCTCATTTCGCTCTCTGTGCTGTTTTAAAATGAACACTCATCTCTCTCTCCGTGCTGTTTGAAATGAACCCTCCTCTGTCTCTCCATGCCGTTTTATAATGATGTCTCGCGTCTCTCTCTGCACTGTTTTAAATGAACTCTCGCCTCATTTCCCGCTCTGTTTTATAATGAACTTTCGTCTCCCTCTCCACGCTGTTTTTAAATGATCTCTCGCCTCTCTCTGCCTTGTTTTAGAATGAACTTGCGCCTCTCTCTCTGCGCTGTTGTACAGTGAAATCTCACATCTCTCTCTCTGCGCTATTTTATAATGAACTCTCGCCTCTCTCTCCGCGCTGACTTAAAATGAACTCTCGCCTCTCTCCTTGCGCAGATACAAAATAAACTCTCGCCTCTCTCTCTGCGCTGTTTTGTAATAAACATTCGTCTCTCTGTGCTGTTTTAAAATGAACTCTCGCCATCTTCTGCGCTGTCTTATACTGAATTCTCATCTCACTCTCCGTGCTGTTTATAATGATCTATCGCCTCTCTCACCACGCTGATTTAAAATGAACCCTCACATCTCTCTCCGCGCTGCTTTAAATGAACTCTTGCCTCTCTCTCTGCGCTGTTGCACAGTGAAATCTCACATCTCTCTCCGCGCTGTTTTAAATGAACTCTTCCCTCTCTCTCCGTGCTGTTTTATAATGAAATCTTGTGTCTCTCACTCCACACTACTGACTTAAAATGAACTCTCGCCTCTCTCACCATGCTGATTTAAACTGAACTCTTGTCTCCCTCTCCACGCTGTTTTTAAATGAACTCTCGCCTCTCTTTCTGCGCTGTTGAACAATGAAATCTTGCATCTCTCTCCGCGCTGTTTTAAATGAACTCTTCCTTCTCTCTCCGTGTTGTTTCATAATGAAATCTCGTCTATATCACCCCACACTGCTGAATTAAAATGAACTCTCGCCCCTCTCTCCGTGCTGACTTAAAAGGAACACTCACCTCTCCGCGCTGATTTAAAATGAACTCTCGCCTCTCTTCTTGCGCTGATATAAAATAAACTCTCGCCTCTCTCTCCGTGCTGTTTGAAATGATCCCTTGCCTCTCTCTCCATTCCGTTATATAATGATGCCTCGCGTCTCTCTGCGCTGTTTTAAATGAACTCTCGCCTCATTTCCCACGCTGTTTTATAATGAACTCTCATCTCCCTCTCTGCGCTGTTTTTAAATGAACTCTCGCCTCTCTCTCTGTGCTGTTGTACAGTGAAATCTCACATCTCTGTCTCCGCGCTGTTTTATAATGAACTCTCACATCTCTCTCCACGCTGTTTTTAAATGAACTCTCGCCTCTCTGTCTGCGCTGTTGTACAATGAAATCTTGCATCTCTCTCCGCGCTGTTTTAAATGAAATCTTCCCTCTCTCTCCCTGTTATTTTATAATGAAATCTCATCTCTCTCACCCCACACTGCTGACTTAAAATGAACTCTCGCCTCTCTCTCCGCGCTGATTTAAAATAAACTCTCGCCTGTCTCTCCGTGTTGTTTGAAATGATCCCTTGCCTCTCTCTCCATTCCGTTATATAATGATGCCTCGCGTCTCTCTGCGCTGTTTTAAATGAAATCTCGCCACTCTCTCTGTGCTGATTTAAAATGAACTCTCGCCTCTCTCCGCGCTGATTTAAAATGAACTCTCCCTTCTCTCTCTGCGCTTACTTAAAAAGAACCTTTACTTCTCCTTCTGCGCTAATTCAATATTAACTCTCATCTCTCTCTCCACACTGATTTAAAATGATCTCTCAAATCTCACTGTTTTAAAAGTTTTGTTATAAACTCTCATTTCTCTCTCCGTGCTGATTTAAAATGAACTCACGCCTCTTTCTCCACACTGACTTAAATTGAACCCTCACCTCCTTCTCTGTGCTCACTTAAAATGAACTCTCCCCTCTCTCTCCGTGCTAATTCAAAATTAACTCTTACCTCTCTCTCTGCGCTGTTTTAATTGTTTTATGACAAATTCTCGTTTCTCTCTCCGCAATGATTTATAATGATTTCTCGTCTCTGTCTCTGCGCTGTTTTAAAATGAACTCTCGTCTCTCTTTGCGCTGTTTTAAAATGAACTCTCGTCTCTCTCTCCGCACTGTTTTAAAATGAACTCTCCCCTCTCTCACTGCGCTGTGTTATAATGATCCCTTGCATTTCTCTCCGCGCTGACTTAAAATGAACTCTCGCATCTCTCCCCATGCTGTTTTATAATGAATTCTCATCTCGCTCTCCGTGCTGTATATTATGATCTATGCCCCTCTCCGCACTGATTTAAAATGAACTCTTGCCTCTCTCTCTGGGCTCTTTTAATTGGACTCACATCTCTCTCCACGGAGTTTTAAAATGAACCCTCACCTCTCTCTCTGCGCAGTTTTAAATGAACTCTCACCTCATGCTCTGCGCTGTTTATAATGAACTCTCGCGTCTCTCTCCACGCTGTTTTAAATGAAGTCTCGACTCATTCTCCACGCTGTATTATAATGAACTGACTCCTCACACCCCATGGCAATTGAAACTGAACTATTTCCTCTCACTCTGTGCTGTTGTACAATGAAATCTCGTCTCTCTCACCTGCACTGTTTTAAATGTACACGCGCCTCTCTCTCCGCGCTGTTTTATAAAGAATTCTTATCTTGCTCTCCGTGCTGTTTATAATGAACTCTCGCCTCTCTCTCCACGCTGATTTAAAATGAATTCTCCCCTCTCTCTCCGCACTGTTTTAAAATGAATTCTCCCCTCTCTCTCCGCACTGTTTTAAAATGAACTCTCCCCTCTCTCTCCGTGCTGATTTATAAAGATCTCTCCCCTCTCTCTCCGCGCTGTCTTAAACGAACTCTCGCCTCAATCTCCGTGCCATTTTATAATGATTTCTCGTCTCTGTCTTTGCGCTGTTTTAAAATGACCCCTTGCATCTCTCTCCGCGCTGTTTTAAATGCACTCTCACCTCACACTCCACGCTAACTTAAAATGAAGTCTCAAATCGCTCTCCACGCGGATTTAAAATGAAATCTCACCTCTCTCTCCGCGCTGATTTAAAATCAACTCTCATTTCGCTCTCTGCGCTGTTTTGTCATAAAGTCTCGCCACTCACTCCGCGCTGTTTTATACTGAACTGTCATCTCTCTCCGCACTGATTTAAAGTGAAATCTCGCTGCTCGCTCTCTGCTCTGATTAACAATGAACCTTCGCCTTTGCCCCCACGCTATTTGAAAATGAACTCTTGCCTCTCTCTCCGCGCTGATTTAAAATGCACCCTCGCCTCTCTCTCTGTGCTTACTTCAAAAGAACCTTCGCTTCTCCTTCGGCGCTAATTCAAAATTAACTCTCATCTCTCTCTCCGCACTGATTTAAAATGATCTCTCAAATCTCACTGTTTTAAACGTTTTATTATAAACTCTCATTTCTCTCTCCGCACTGATTTAAAGTGAACTCTCGCCACTCTCTCTGCGCTGATTTAAAATGAACTCTCATCTCTCTCTCCGCACTGACTTAAAATGATCTCTCAAATCTCACTGTTTTAAATGTTTTATTATAAACTCTCATTTCTCTCTCCGTGCTGATTTAAAATGAACTCACGCCTCTTTCTCCACACTGACTTTAACTGAACCCTCACCTCCTTCTCCGCGCTCATTTAAAATGAACTCTCGCCTATTTCTCCGCACGGATTTAAAGTGAACTCTCGCCACTCTCTCCGCATTGCCTTAAAATGAACTCTCGCCTCTCTCTCTGCACTGATTTAAAATGCACCCTCACCTCTCTCTCTGTGCTTACTTAAAAAGAACCTTCACTTCTCCTTCTGCGCTAATTCAATATTAACTCTCATCTCTCTCTCCGCGCTGATTTAAAATGATCTCTCAAATCTCACTGTTTTAAATGTTTTATTATAAACTCTCATTTCTCTCTCCGTGCTGATTTAAAATGAACTCACGCCTCTTTCTCCACACTGACTTTAACTGAACCCTCACCTCCTTCTCCGTGCTCACTTAAAATGAACTCTCGCTTTGCTCTCCGTGCAGATTTAAAATGAACTCTCACCTCTCTATCTGCGCTGTTTTAAATGAATTCTCACTCTCTCCTCATGGTAATTTATAATGATCTCTTGCCTCTCTCTCTGCGCTGTTTTAGAATGAACTCTCACCTCTATCTCCACGGTATTCCAAAATGAACTCTCGCCTCTCTCTCCGCGCTGTTTTATAAAGAATTCTCATCTCGCTCTCCGTGATGTTCATAATGACCTATCGACTCTCTCTCTGCGCTGTTTTATAAGGATCTCTCGCGTATCTCTCCTCGCTGTTTTAAATGAACTCTCGCCTCATTCTCCGTGTTGTTTTATAATGAAATCTCATCTCCCTCTCCGCGCTCTGTAAAATGAACTCTCGCCACTCTCTCCGCATTGACTTAAAATGAACTCTTGCCTCTCTCTCCGCACTGATTTAAAATGCACCCTCGCCTCTCTCTCTGTGCTTACTTAAAAAGAACCTTCGCTTCTCCTTCTGCGCTAATTCAATATTAACTCTCATCTCTCTCTCCGCACTGATTTAAAATGATCTCTCAAATCTCACTGTTTTAAATGTTTTATTATAAACTCTCATTTCTCTCTCCGTGCTGATTTAAAATGAACTCACGCCTCTTTCTCCACACTGACTTTAACTGAACCCTCACCTCCTTCTCCGTGCTCACTTAAAATGAACTCTCGCTTTGCTCTCCGTGCGGATTTAAAATGAAATCTCACCTCTCTATCTGCGCTGTTTTAAATGAATTCTCACATCTCTCCTCATGTTATTTTATAATGATTTCTTGCCTCTCTCTCTGCGCTGTTTTAGAATGAACTCTCGCCTCCCTCTCCACGCTGTTTTATAAAGAATTCTCATCTCGCTCTCCGTGCTGTTTATAATGATCTAACGCCTCTCTCTCTGCGCTGTTTTATAAGGATCTCTCGCGTCTCTCTCTGTGCTGATTTAAATGAACACTCACCTCATTCTCCGCGTTGTTTTATAATGAAATCTCGTCTCCCTCTCCGCGCTCTTTAAAATGATCTCTTGCTTCCCTCTCTGTGTTGTTTTAGAATGAACCCTCGCCTCTCTCCCTGCACTGTTGTACAATGAAATCTCGCATCTCTCTCCGCGCTGTTTTAAATGAACTCTTCCCTCTCTCTCCGCGCTGTTTTATGATGAAATCTCGTCTCTCACACGCCACATTGCTGACTTAAAATGAACTCTTCCTTTACTCTCCGTGCCGATTTAAAATGAACTCTTCCTTTACTCTCCGTGCCGATTTAAAATGAACTCTCGCCTCTCTCTCCGCCTTGTTTTAAAATGAACTCTTGCTTCTCCCTTCGCACTGTTTGAAAAAGTAATCTTGCCTCACTCTCTGCGCTCATTTAAGTTGAACTCTCGCATCTATCTATACGCAGATTTAAAATGAATTTCGACCCACTCTCCGCGCTGATTAAAATGAACTCTCGCCTCTCTCTCCATGCTGTCTGAAAATGTACTCTCACCTCACTCTCTGTGCTGATTTCAAATGAAATCTCGTAACTCTCTCCGCGTTGACTTAGAATGAACTCTTCCCTCTCTCTCCGCACTGTTTGAAAATGAACTCTCGCCTCTGTCTCCACGCTGATTTAAAATGAACTCTCGCCTCCCTCTCTGCGCTGATTTAAACTGAAATTTCAACTCTCTCTCTGCGCTGATTTAAAATGAACTCTTGCCTCTGTTTCCACGCTGATATAAAATGAAATTCGCACCTCTCTCTGTCCATGGTTTAAAATTATAGTCAGCTCTCGCCTCTCACACTGCACAGTTTGAAAAAGTTTGCTCGCCTCTCTCTCCACGCTGATTTAAAATGAACTCTCGCCTCTCTCTCCGCACTGTTATAAAATAAACTCTCAACTCTTGCTCCTTTCATATTTAAAATGATTTCTTGTCTCTCTCTGCGTGCTGTTTTAAAATGACCTCTCACCTCTCACTCTGCGCTGACTTAAAATGAACACTCTCCGCTCTCTCCCCGCTGATTTAAAATGAACAAACGTGTCTCTCTCTCCTCACGGATTTGAAATGAATTCTCGCCTCTCTGTCCGCGCTGATTTAAAACGAACTCTCTCCTTCCTCTCAGCAAAGTTTTAAAACGAACTCTCACCTCTCTCTCCACGCTGTTTTAAAATGAATACTCTCCTCTCTCTCCGCCTTGTTTTAAAATGAACTCTCGCCTCTCTCTCCACGCTGTTTTAAAATGAATACTCTCCTCTCTCTCCGCCTTGTTTTAAAATGAACTCTCGCCTCTCCCTTCGCACTGTTTGAAAAAGTAATCTTGCCTCACTCTCTGCACTCATTTAAATTGAACTCTCGCATCTATCTATCTCGCATCGCACAGATTTAAAATGACATTTGACCCACTTTCCGCACTGATTAAAATGAACTCTCACCTCTCTCTCCACACTGTTTGAAAATGTACTCTCATCTCTGTCTTCACGCTGTTTTAAAATGAACTCTCGCCTCTCCCTTCGCACCTTTTGAAAAAGTAATCTTGCCTCACTCTCTGCGCTCATTTAAAATGATCTCTCGCATCTATCTATCTCGCATCGCACAGATTTAAAATGAATTTCGACCTACTCTCCACGCTGATTAAAAGGAACTCTCGCCTCTCTCTCCACACTGTTTGAAAATGTACTCTCCTCTCTCTCTCCGCGCTGATTTAAAATGAACTCTCGCCTCTCCCTTCACACTGTTTGAAAAAGTACTCTTGCCTCATGCTCTGCGCTGATTTCAAATGCACTCTTGCTTGTCTCTATGCACAGACTTAAAATGAAATTCGACCCCCTCTCCGCGCTGATTAAAATGAACTCTTACCTCTCTATCTGCACTGTTTGAAAATGTACTCTCGCCTCTCTCTCTGTGTTGATTTAAAATGATCTCTCCCCTCTCTGTCTGCACGGTTTTAAATGAACAATCGCTTCTCACTCCACAATCTTTTAAAATGAACACTCTCCCCTCTCTCCACGGTTTTTTAAAATGAACTCTCACCTCTCTCTCCGCGGTGATATAAAATGAACTCTCGCCTCTCACGCTGATTTAAAATGAACAATCACCTCTCTCTCCGCGCTGATTTAAAATGAACTCTTGCCTCAATCTCTGCGCTGATTAAAATGAACTCTTACCTCTCTATCTGCACTGTTTGAAAATGTACTATCCCCTCTCTCTACGCGTTGATTTAAAACGAACACTCACCTCTCTCTCCATGCTGATTTAAAATGAAATCTTGCCTTACTCTACACTCTATTTTAAGTGAACTCTTAACCTTTCTCACCACGCCTTTTTATAGTAAAATCTCACCTCTCACTTCATACTATTTGGCAGTAAAATCTCGCCGCTCTCTCCGTGCTGTTTTATAATGAAATCTCGTCTATCTCTCTCTACATTGTTTTAAAATGAACTCTCGCCTTTCTCTCCACGGAGATTTAAAATGAACTCTCGCCTCTCTCTCTGCGCAGATTTAAAATGAACTCTCGCCTCTCCGTGCTGATTTAAAATGAACTCTTGCCTCTCTCTCCGCAATGTCTTAAAATGAACTCCCAACTCTTGCACCTTTCAGATTTAAAATGCTTTCTTGCCTCTCTCTACATGCTATTTTAAAATGAACTCTCACCTCTCACTCCGTGCTGACTTAACATGTACACTCTCCTCTCTCTGCGCATTGTATTAAATGTAAATTTGCTTCTCACTCCCCGCTGCTTCAAAATGAACTATTTTCTCTCTCTCAACGCTGTCTTAAAATGAACACTCTCCTCTCTCTCCGCACTGATTTAAAATGAACACTCTCCTCTCTCTCCGCCTTGTTTTAAAATGAACTCTCGCCTCTCTCTCCGCGCTGATTTAAAATGAATTCTCGCCTCTCTCTCCCCGCTGATTTAAAATGAATTCTCGCCTCTCTCTCCCCGCTAATTTAGAATGAACTCTCCGTCCTCACTCTTTTGAAATGAGCTCTTTCCTCTCTCTCCGCGCTGATTTAAAATGAACACTCTCCTCTCTCTCCGCACTGATTTAAAATGAACACTCTCCTCTCTCTCCGCCTTGTTTTAAAATGAACTCTCGCCTCTCTCTCAGCGTTGATTTAGAATGAACACTCACCTTACTCTACACTTTATTTTAAGTGAACTCTTAACCTTTCTCACCACGTCTTTTTATAATAAAATCTCACCTCTCACTTCATACTATTTTGTAGTAAAATCTCGCCACTCTCTCCGTGCTGTTTTATAATGAAATCTCGTCTATCTCTCTCTACATTGTTTTAAAATGAGCTCTCGCCTCTCTCCGCGCTGATTTAAAATGAACTCTCGCATCTCTCTCAGCGTTGATTTAAAATGAACTCACTCTTCTCTCTCAGCGCTGATTTAAAGTGAACTCTCGCCTCTCTCTCCACACTGATTTAAAATGAACACACATCTGTCTCCCCTCGCTGATTTAAATGATCTCTCGCCTCTATCTCCGTGCTGATTTAATATGAACCCATGCTGCATTCCCTGTGCTGATTTAAAATGAACTCTTGCCTCTCTCTTTGCGCTGACTTAAAATGAACTCTCGCCTCTGTCTCCACGCTGATATAAAATGATCTCTCCCTTCTCTGTCTGCATTGTTTTAAATGAACAATCTCTTCTCACTCCACAATGTTTTAAAATGAACACTCTCCTCTCTTTCCACGTTGTTTTAAAATGAACTTTCGCCTCTCTCTCCACGCTGATTTAAAATGAACCATCGCCTCACTCTATGCGCAGATTCAAAATGAACTCTCGCCTCTCTCCGCGTTGATTTAAAACGAACACTCACCTCTCTCTCCATGCTGATTTAAAATGAAATCTTGCCTTACTCTACACTCTATTTTAAGTGAACACTTAACCTTTCTCACCACGCCTTTTTATAATAAAATCTCACCTCTCACTTCATACTATTTTGCAGTAAAATCTCGCCACTCTCTCCGTGCTGTTTTATAATGAAATCTCGTCCATCTCTCTCTACATTGTTTTAAAATGAGCTCTCGCCTCTCTCCGCGCTGATTTAAAATGAACTCTCACCTCTCTCTCCGTGCAGATTTAAAATGAACTCTCGCTTTTCTCTCTACGCTGATTTAAAATGAACACACGTCTCCCTCCCCGTGCTGATTTAAATGATCTCTCACTTCTCTCTCCGTGCTGATTTAAAATGAAACTATGCCACATTCCCTGCGCTGATTTAAAATGAACTCTTTCCTCTCTCTCTGCGCTGTTTTAAAATGAACTCTCCCCTCTCTCACTGCGCTTTGTTATAATGATCCCTTGCATTTCTCTCCGCGCTGAATTAAATGCACTCTCGCCTCACTCTCCGCGCTGACTTAAAATGAAGTCTCATCTCGCTCTCCCCATGGATTTAAAATGAAATCTCGCCTCTCTCTCTGCGCTGATTTAAAATCAACTCTCGTTTCGCTCTCTGCGCTGTTTTGTAATAAACTCTTGCCACTCACTCCGCGCTGTTTTATACTGAACTCTCATCTCTCTCTGCGCTGATTAAAGTGAAATCTCGCTGCTCTCTCTCTGCTCTGATTAACAATAAACTTTCACCTCTGCCCCCACGCTATTTGAAAATGTACTCACACCTCACTCCCCACGCTGATTTAAAATGAACTCTCGCCTCTCTCTCCACGCTGACTTAAAATGAACTCTCACCTCTCTCTCCGTGCTGATTTAAAATAAACTCTTTCCTCTCTCTCCGCACTGATTTAAAATGCACCCTCACCTCTCTCTCTGTGCTTACTTAAAAAGAACCTTCGCTTCTCTCTCAGCGCTAGTTCAAAATTAACTCTCATCTCTCTCTCCGCACTGATTTATAATGATCTCTGAAATCTCACTGTTTTAAACGTTTTATTACAAACTCTCATTTCTCTCTCCGTGCTGATTTAAAATGAACTCAAGCTTCTTTCTCCACACTGACTTAAAATGAACCCTCACCTCCTCTGTGCTCACTTGAAATGAACTCTCGCCCCTCTCTCTCCATGCTAATTCAAAATTAACTCTCAGCTCTCTCCCTGCGCTGTTTTAATTGTTTTATGACGAATTCTCATTTCTCTCTCCGCACTGTTTTAAAGTGAGCTATTGCCTCTCTCACTGCGCAGTTTTAAAATGAACTCTCACCTCTCTCTTTGCACTGATATAAAATAAACTCTCGTGTCTCTCTGCGCTGTCTTAAAGTGAGCTATTGCCTCTCTCACTGCGCAGTTTTAAAATGAACTCACGCCTCTCTCCTTGCGCTGATATAAAATAAACTCTCGCCTCTCTCTCTGCGCTGTTTTGTAATAAACTCTCGCCTATCTCTCCGCGCTGTTTTATAATGAACTTTCATCCATCTCTGCACTGTTAAAATAAACTCTCACCTCTCTCTCCGCGCTGATTTAAAATGAACTCTCACCTCTCGGTCCGTGCTAACTTAAAATGAACTCTCGCCTCACTCTCCACGCTGATTTAAAATGAACTCTCGCATCTCTCCCCACGCTGTTTTATAATGAATTCTCATCTCGCTCTCCGTGCTGGATATTATGATCTCTGCACTGTTTCATAATGAACACTCGCCTCTCTCCCTGCACTGATTTAAAATGAACTCTTGCCTCTGTCTAAATGCTGATATAAAATGAAATTCGCACCTCTCTGCCCATGTTTCAAAATTAAAGCCAACTCTCGCCTCTCTATGCGCATTGTTTGAAAACGTTCGCTCGCCTCTCTCTCCACGCTGATTTAAAGTGAACTCTCGCCTCTCTCTCCGCATTGTTTTAAATGAACAATCGGTTCTCACTCCACGATGTTTTAAAATGAACACTCTCCTCTCTCTCCATGTTGTTTTAAAATGAGCTCTTGCCTCTCTCTCCGTGCCGATTTAAAGTGAACACTCTCCTCTCTCTCCGGGCTGATTTAAAATGAACTCTCGCCTCTCCCTTTGCACTGTTCGTAAAAGTTCTCTTGCCTCACTCTCTGCGCTGATTTAAAATGAACTCTCACCTCTATCTATGCACAGATTTAAAATGAAATTCGACCCACTCTCCGCGCTGATTATAATGAACTCTCGCCTCTCTCTCTCCACACTGTTTGAAAACGTACAATCACCTCTCTCTCTGATCTCATTTAAAATGAACTCTCACCTCTTTCTCCGCTCTGATTTAAAATGAACTATCGCCTTTCTATCCTAATCTCTCTTGAACTTACTGCACTCCGTTCTCTCAGGTCCAACCCTGACATTGTCATCAAACCCGCTGACAAGGGTGGTGCCTTTGTTGTCTGGCGCACTGACCTCTACCTCGCGGAGGCTGAGCGTCAACTCGCAGACACTTCCTCCTACCTCTCCCTGGACCATGACCCCACCACTGAACATCAAGCCATTGTTTCCAGGACTGTCACTGACCTCATCTCCTCTGGGGATCTCCCTCCCACAGCTTCCAACCTGATAGTCGCCCAACCTCAGACGGCCCGCTTCTATCTCCTACCCAAAATCCACAAACAGAACTGCCCCGGTAGACCGATCGTCTCAGCTTGCTCCTGCCCCACAGAACTCATTTCTCGTTATCTTGACTCCCTTCTCTCTCCCCTTGTCCAGTCCCTTCCCACCTACATCCGTGATTCCTCTGACACCTTACGTCACATCAACAATTTCCAGTTCCCTGGCTCCAACCGCTTCCTCTTCACCATGGACGTCCAATCCCTCTACACCTCCATCCCCCACCAGGATGGTCTGAGGGCCCTTAGCTTCTTCCTCGAACAGAGGCCCGAACAATCCCCATCCACCACTACTCTCCTCCGTCTGGCTGAACTTGTTCTCACGTTGAACAATTTCTCCTTCAACTCCTCTCACTTCCTCCAAATAAAAGGTGTGGCTATGGGTACCCGCATGGGCCCCAGCTATGCCTGTCTCTTTATGGGGTATATGGAACATTCCTTGTTCCAGTCCTACCCCGGCCCCCTTCCACAACTTTTTCTCCGGTACATCGATGATTACTTCGGTGCCGCTTCATGCTCTCGTCGGGACTTGGAAACATTTATTAATTTTGCTTCCAATCTCCACCCCTCCATCATTTTCACGTGGTCCATCTCTGACACTTCCCTTCCCTTCCTTGACCTCTCTGTCTCAATCTCTGGTGATAGACTGTCCACCAATATCCATTACAAACCCACCGACTCCCACAGCTACCTCGACTACAGCTCCTCACACCCCGCTTCCTGTAAGGACTCCATCCCATTCTCCCAGTTCCTTCGCCTCCGTCACATCTGTTCCGATGATGCTACCTTCAAAAACAGTTCCTCTGACATGTCCTCCTTCTTCCTTAACCGAGGTTTTCCACCCACACTTGTTCACAGGGCCCTCAACCGTGTCCGGCCCATCTCCCGCGCATCCGCCCTCACGCCTTCTCCTCCCTCCCAGAAACATGATAGGGTACCCCTTGTCCTCACTTATCACCCCACCAGCCTCCGCATTCAAAGAATCATCCTCCACCATTTCCTCCAACTCCAGCATGATGCCACCACCAAACACATCTTCCCTTCACCCCCCTTATCGGCATTCCGTAGGGATCGCTCCCTCCGGGACACACTGGTCCACTCCTCCATCACCCCCTACTCCTCAACCCCCTCCTATGGCACCACCCCATGCCCACGCAAAAGATGTAACACCTGCCCCTTCACTTCCTCTCTCCTCACTGTCCAAGGGCCCAAACATTCCTTTCAAGTGAAGCAGCATTTCACTTGCATTTCCCCCAACTTAGTCTACTGCATTCGTTGCTCCCAATGTGGTCTCCTCTACATTGGAGAGACCAAACGTAAACTGGGCGACCGCTTTGCAGAACACCTGCGGTCTGTCCGCAAGAATGACCCAAACCTCCCTGTCGCTTGCCATTTTAACACTCCACCCTGCTCTCTTGCCCACATGTCTGTCCTTGGCCTGCTGCATTGTTCCAGTGAAGCCCAACGCAAACTGGAGGAACAACACCTCATCTTCCGACTAGGCACTTTACAGCCTTCCGGTCTGAATATTGAGTTCAACAACTTTAGGTCTTGAGCTCCCTCCCCCATCCCCACCCCCTTCCTGTTTCCCCCTTCCTTTTGTTTTTTTCCCAATAAATTATATAGATTTTTCTTTTCCCACCTATTTCCATTATTTTTAAATCTTTTCTGCTCCCCCACCCACACTAGAGCTATACCTTGAGTGCCCTACCATCTATTCTTAATTAGCACATTCGTTTAGATAATATCACCACCTTCAACACCTCTGTGTTCTTTTGTCTGTGACATCTCTTGATGATCTGCTCCTATCCTAACACTCCCCTCCCATCCACTTCTCCCCCCCGCACCCCGCCCCCAACCTTAAACCAGCTTATATTTCCCTCTCCTTGTAAAGAAAGATCAGTTCTGTCGAAGGGTCATGAGGACTCAAAATGTCAACTCTTCTCTTCTCCGCCGATGCTGCCAGACCTGCTGAGTTTTTCGGTAATTCTGTTTTTGTTTTGGATTTCCAGCATCCGCAGTTTTTTGTTTTTATCTCTCCCCACTCTCCATGCCGATTTAAAATTAACTCTTGCCTCTCTCTCCGCCTTGTTTTAAAATGAACTTTCGCATCTCACTCTGTGCTGATTTAAAATGAACTCTCTCCTCAATCTGCGCACTGTTTTATAATGAAATCACGCCTCTCTCTCCACGGTGATTTAAAATGAACTCTCGCATCTCACTCTGCATTATTTTAAATGAACAATCGCTTCTCTCTCCACTCTGTTTTAAAATGAACTCTTTCCACACTCTCCACGCTGTTTTAAAATGAACTCTCGCCTCTCTCACCGTGCTGCTTTAAAATAAACTATCTCCTTTCCCTCCATTCTGATTAAAAATGAACTCTAGCCTCTTATTCCGCACTGATTTAAAATGAACTCTTTGCTATCTCTCTGCCATGTTTTAAATGAACAATGGCTTCTCTCTCCACGCCTTTTTAAAATGAACTCCTTGCTCTCTCTCCAGGCTGTGTTTAAATGTACTTTCACTTTTCTCTCCGCGCTGTTTTCAAATGAACCCACGCTTCTCTCCCCGCGCTGATTTGAAATGATCTCTCACCTCTATCACTGCGCTGATTTAAAATGAACTATTTCCTTTCTCTCCGCGTTAATTTAAAATGATCTCTCGTCTCTCCACGCTGCTTAAAAATGAACTCTCGCCTCTCTCTCTGCGCTGATTGAAAATAAACTCTTTCTCTCTCTCCACGCTGATTTAAAATGAAAACTCACATCTCTCTCCATGCTGTTTTAAAATGAACTCTCGCTTCTCTCTCCGCACTGATTAAAAATGAAGTCTTGCCTCTCTCTCTTCCTTGTTTTAAAATGAACTCTCGCCTCTCACTCTGTGCTGATTTAAATGTACTCTTGCCTGTCTCTCGACCCTGATCAAAAATGGAAACTCACCTCTCTGTCCACGCTGTTTTAAAATGAACTCTTGCCTCCCTCTCCACGCTGATTAAAAATGAAGTCGCGCCTCTCTCTCTTCATTGTTTTAAAATGAACTTTTGCATCTCACTCTGCGCTGATTTAAAATGAACTCTCGCCTCACTCTCGGTGCTGTTTTATAATGAAATCCTGCCTCTCTCTCTGTGCTGATTTAAAATTAACTCTTGCCTCTCTCTCCGCCTTGTTTTAAAGTGAACTTTCGCATCTCACTCTGCGCTGATTTAAAATGAACTCTTGCTTCCCTCTCCACGCTGATTTAAAATGAACTCTCCCCTCAATCTCCGCACTGTTTTATAATGAAATCACGCCTCTCTCCGCGCTGATTTAAAATGAACTCTCCCCTCAATCTCCACGGTGATTTAAAATGAACTCTCACATCTCATTCCGCGTATTTTAAATGAACAATCGCTTCTCTCCACTCTGTTTTAAAATGAACTATCTCCTTTCTCTCCGCGTTAATTTAAAATGATCTCTCGCCTGTCTCTGCACGCTGATTAAAAAGGAACTCTAGCCTCTTATTCCGCACTGATTTAAAATGAACTCTTTGCTCTCTCTCCGCCATGTTTTAAATGAACAATGGCTTCTCTCTCCACGCCTTTTTAAAATGAACTCCTTGCTCTCTCTCCAGGCTGTGTTTAAATGTACTTTCACTTCTCTCTCCGTGCTGTTTTAAAATGAACCCACGCTTCTCTCCCTGCGCTGATTTGAAATGATCTCTCACCTCTATCACTGCGCTGATTTAAAATGAACTATCTCCTTTCTCTCCGTGTTAATTTAAAATGATCTCTTATTGTCTCTCCACGCTGCTTACAAATGAACTCTCGCCTCTCATTCTGCGTTGATTGAAAATGAACTCTTTCCTCTCTCTCCACGCTGATTTAAAATGAAAACTCATATCTCTCTCCGCACTGATTTAAAATGAAGTCTTGCCTCTCTCTCTTCCTTGTTTTAAAATGAACTCTCGCCTCTCACTCTGTGCTGATTTAAATGAACTCTTGCCTGTCTCTCCACCCTGATCTAAAATGGAAACTCACCTCTCTGTCCGCGTTGTTTTAAAATAAACTCTCACCACTCACTCTGCGCTGATTTAAAATGAATTCTTGACTCCCTCTCCGAGCTGTAATAAAATGAGTATTCTGCTCTCTCTCCGCGCTGTTTTAAAATGAACTCTCGCCTCTCTCTCCTCGCTGACTTAAAATAAACTCTCGCCTCTCTCTCCGCATTGATTTAAAATGAACTCTCGCCTCTATCTCCGCCTTGTTTTAGAATAAACTTTCGCATCTCACTCCGCACTGATTTATAGTTAACTTTTTCCTCTCTCTCTCCGCGCTGAGTTAAAATGTAATTCGCGCCTCTCTCTCTGCATTGTTTCAAAATTAAAAAGACCTCTCGCCTCTCTCTCCACAGTGGTTTAAAATAAACACTTGCATCTCTCTCCACATTTATTTAGATGAACAATCGCTTCTATCTCCATGCTGTTTTAAAATGAACTCATTCCTCTCTCTCCACTCTGTTTTAAAATGAACTGTCTCCTTTCTCCCCGCGTTGTTTTGAAATGAAACCTCACCTCTCTCTCCACTCTGTTTTAAAATGAACTCTTGCCTCTCTCTCTGTGCTGATTAAAAATGAAGTCGCGCCTCTCACTCCACCTTGTTTTAAAATGAACTTTTGCATCTCACTCTGCGCTGACTTAAAATGAACTCTCGCCTCACTCTCGGTGCTGTTTTATAATGAAACCTTGCCTCTCTCTCTCTCTGTGCTGATTTAAGATTAACTCTTGCCTCTCTCTCTGCCTTGTTTTAAAATGAACTTTCGCATCTCACTCTGCGCTGATTTAAAATGAACTCTTGCTTCCCTCTCCACGCTGATTTAAAATGAACTCTCCCCTCAATCTCCGCACTGTTTTATAATGAAATCTCGCCTCTCTATGCGCTGATTTAAAATGAACTCTCGTCTCTCTCTCCACGGTGATTTAAAATGAACTCTCACATCTCATTCCGTGTATTTCAAATGAACGATCACTTCTCTCTCCACTCTGTTTTAAAATGAACTATCTCCTTTCTCTCCGCGTTAATTTAATATGATCTCTCGCCTGTCTCTGCACGCTGATTAAAAATGAACTCTAGCCTCTTATTCCGCATTGATTTAAAATGAACTCTTTGCTCTCTCTCTGCCATGTTTTAAATGAACAATGGCTTCTCTCTCCACGCCTTTTTAAAATGAACTCCTTGCTCTCTCTCCAGGCTGTGTTTAAATGTACTTTCACTTCTCTCTCCGTGCTGTTTTCAAATGAACCCACGCTTCTCTCCCCGCGCTGATTTGAAATGATCTCTCACCTCTATCACGGCGCTGATTTAAAATGAACTATCTCCTTTCTCTCCGTGTTAATTTAAAATGATCTCTCATTGTCTCTCCACGCTGCTTACAAATGAACTCTCGCCTCTCATTCTGCGTTGATTGAAAATGAACTCTTTCCTCTCTCTCCACGCTGATTTAAAATGAAAACTCATATCTCTCTCCGCACTGATTTAAAATGAACTCTCGCCTCTTATTTCGCACTGATTAAAAATGAAGTCTTGCCTCTCTCTCTTCCTTGTTTTAAAATGAACTCTCGCCTCTCATCTGTGCTGATTTAAATGAACTCTTGCCTGTCTCTCCGCCCTGATCTAAAATGGAAACTCACCTCTCTGACCACGCTGTTTTAAAATAAACTCTCACCACTGACTCTGCGCTGATTTAAAATGAATTCTTGACTCCCTCTCTGAGCTGTAATAAAATGAGTATTCTGCTCTCTCTCCGCGCTGTTTTAAAATGAACTCTCGCCTCTCTCTCCTCACTGACTTAAAATAAACTCTCGCCTCTCTCTCCACATTGATTTAAAATGAAATCTCACCTCTATCTCCGCCTTGTTTTAGAATGTATTTTCGCATCTCACTCCGCACTGATTTATAGTTAACTTTTTCCTCTCTCTCTCCGCGCTGTGTTAAAATGTAATTCGCGCCTCTCTCTCTGCATTGTTTCAAAATTAAAAAGAACTCTCGCCTCTCTCTCCACAGTGGTTTAAAATAAACACCTGCATCTCTCTCTACATTTATTTAAATGAACACTCGCTTCTATCTCCATGCTGTTTTAAAGTGAACTCAGTCCTCTCTCTCCACTCTGTTTTAAAATGAACTGTCTCCTTTCTCCCCGCGTTGTTTTGAAATGAAACCTCACCTCTCTCTCCACTCTGATTTAAAATGAACTCTTGCCTCCCTCTCTGCGCTGATTAAAAATGAAGTCGCGCCTCTCTCTCTGCATTGTTTTAAAATGAACTCTTGCCTCCCTCTCCACGCTGATTAAAAATGAAGACGCGCCTCTATCTCTTCATTGTTTTAAAATGAACTTTTGCATCTCACTCTGCGCTGATTTAAAATGAACTCTCGCCTCACTCTCGGTGCTGTTTTATAATGAAATCCTGCCTCTCTCTCTGTGCTGATTTAAAATTAACTCTTGCCTCTCTCTCTGTGCTGATTTAAAATTAACTCTTGCCTCTCTCTCCGCCTTGTTTTAAAGTGAACTTTCGCATCTCACTCTGCGCTGATTTAAAATGAACTCTTGCTTCCCTCTCCACGCTGATTTAAAATGAACTCTCCCCTCAATCTCCGCACTGTTTTATAATGAAATCACGCCTCTCTCTCCGCGCTGATTTAAAATGAACTCTCCCCTCAATCTCCACGGTGATTTAAAATGAACTCTCACATCTCATTCCGCGTATTTTAAATGAACAATCGCTTCTCTCCACTCTGTTTTAAAATGAACTATCTCCTTTCTCTCCGCGTTAATTTAAAATGATCTCTCGCCTGTCTCTGCACGCTGATTAAAAAGGAACTCTAGCCTCTTATTCCGCACTGATTTAAAATGAACTCTTTGCTCTCTCTCCGCCATGTTTTAAATGAACAATGGCTTCTCTCTCCACGCCTTTTTAAAATGAACTCCTTGCTCTCTCTCCAGGCTGTGTTTAAATGTACTTTCACTTCTCTCTCCGTGCTGTTTTCAAATGAACCCACGCTTCTCTCCCTGCGCTGATTTGAAATGATCTCTCACCTCTATCACTGCGCTGATTTAAAATGAACTATCTCCTTTCTCTCCGTGTTAATTAAAAATGATCTCTTATTGTCTCTCCACGCTGCTTACAAATGAACTCTCGCCTCTCATTCTGCGTTGATTGAAAATGAACTCTTTCCTCTCTCTCCACGCTGATTTAAAATGAAAACTCATATCTCTCTCCGCACTGATTTAAAATGAACTCTCGCCTCTTATTTCGCACTGATTAAAAATGAAGTCTTGCCTCTCTCTCTTCCTTGTTTTAAAATGAACTCTCGCCTCTCATCTGTGCTGATTTAAATGAACTCTTGCCTGTCTCTCCGCCCTGATCTAAAATGGAAACTCACCTCTCTGTCCACGCTGTTTTAAAATAAACTCTCACCACTGACTCTGCACTGATTTAAAATGAATTCTTGACTCCCTCTCTGAGCTGTAATAAAATGAGTATTCTGCTCTCTCTCCGCGCTGTTTTAAAATGAACTCTCGCCTCTCTCTCCTCACTGACTTAAAATAAACTCTCGCCTCTCTCTCCACATTGATTTAAAATGAAATCTCACCTCTATCTCCGCCTTGTTTTAGAATGTATTTTCGCATCTCACTCCGCACTGATTTATAGTTAACTTTTTCCTCTCTCTCTCCGCGCTGTGTTAAAATGTAATTCGCGCCTCTCTCTCTGCATTGTTTCAAAATTAAAAAGAACTCTCGCCTCTCTCTCCACAGTGGTTTAAAATAAACACCTGCATCTCTCTCTACATTTATTTAAATGAACACTCGCTTCTATCTCCATGCTGTTTTAAAGTGAACTCAGTCCTCTCTCTCCACTCTGTTTTAAAATGAACTGTCTCCTTTCTCCCCGCGTTGTTTTGAAATGAAACCTCACCTCTCTCTCCACTCTGATTTAAAATGAACTCTTGCCTCCCTCTCTGCGCTGATTAAAAATGAAGTCGCGCCTCTCTCTCTGCATTGTTTTAAAATGAACTTTTGCATCTCACTCTGCGTTGATTGAAAATGAACTCTTTCCTCTCTCTCCGCGCTGATTTAAAATGAAAACTCATATCTCTCTCCGCACAGTTTTAAAATGAACTCTCGCCTCTTATTTCGCACTGATTTAAAATGAAGTCTTGCCTCTCTCTCTTCCTTGTTTTAAAATGAACTCTCGCCTCTCATCTGTGCTGATTTAAATGAACTCTTGCCTGTCTCTCCGCCCTGATCTAAAATGGAAACTCACCTCTCTGTCCACGCTGTTTTAAAATAAACTCTCACCACTGACTCTGCGCTGATTTAAAATGAATTCTTGACTCCCTCTCTGAGCTGTAATAAAATGAGTATTCTGCTCTCTCTGCGCTGTTTTAAAATGAACTCTCGCCTCTCTCTCCTCACTGACTTAAAATAAACTCTCGCCTCTCTCTCCGCATTGATTTAAAATGAACTCTCGCCTCTATCTCCGCCTTGTTTTAGAATGAACTTTCGCATCTCACTCTGCGCTGACTTAAAATGAACTCTCGCCTCACTCTCGGTGCTGTTTTATAATGAAATCTTGCCTCTCTCTCTGTGCTGATTTAAAATTAACTCTTGCCTCTCTCTCCGCCTTGTTTTAAAATGAACTTTCGCATCTCACTCTGCGCTGATTTAAAATGAACTCTTGCTTCCCTCTCCACGCTGATTTAAAATGAACTCTCCCCTCAATCTCCGCACTGTTTTATAATGAAATCTCGCCTCTCTCTCCGCGCTGATTTAAAATGAAAACTCATATCTCTCTCCGCCTTGTTTTAAAATGAACTTTCACATCTCACTCTGCACTGATTTAAAATGAACTCTCGCCTCACTCTCCACGCTGATTTAAAATGAACTCTCCCCTCAATCTCCACACTGTTTTATAATGAAATCACGCCTCTCTCTCCACGCTGATTTAAAATGAACTCTCGTCTCTCTCTCCACGGTGATTTAAAATGAACTCTCACATCTCATTCCGTGTATTTTAAATGAACGATCACTTCTCTCTCCACTCTGTTTTAAAATGAACTATCTCCTTTCTCTCCGCGTTAATTTAAAATGAAAACTCATATCTCTCTCCGCACTGATTAAAAATGAACACTCGCCTCTCTCTCCGCGCTGATTTAAAATGTACTCTCGCCTCTCTCTCCGCACTGATTTAAAATGAAGTCTTGCCTCTCTCTCTTCCTTGTTTTAAAATTAACTCTCGCCTCTCATCTGTGCTGATTTAAAATGAACTCTCGCCTCACTCTCAGTGCTGTTTTATAATGAAATCTCGCCTCTCTCTCTCTGTGCTGATTTAAAATTAACTCTTGCCTCTCTCTCCGCCTTGTTTTAAAATGAACTTTCGCATCTCACTCTGCGCTGATTTAAAATGAACTCTTGCTTCCCTCTCCACGCTGATTTAAAATGAACTCTCCCCTCAATCTCCGCACTGTTTTATAATGAAATCTCGCCTCTCTCTCCGCGCTGATTTAAAATAAACTCTCGCCTCTCTCCCCGCGCTGATTTGAAATGATCTCTCACCTCTATCACTGCGCTGTTTTAAAATGAACTGTCTCTTTTCTCTCCGTGTTAATTTAAAATGATCTCTCATTGTCTCTCCACGCTGCTTACAAATGAACTCTCGCCTCTCATTCTGCGTTGATTGAAAATGAACTCTTTCCTCTCTCTCCGCACTGATTTAAAATGAAAACTCATATCTCTCTCCGCACTGATTTAAAATGAAAACTCATATCTCTCTCTCTTCCTTGATTTAAAATGAACTCTCACCTCTCACTCCGCACTGATTTAAAATGAAGTCTTGCCTCTCTCTCTTCCTTGTTTTAAAATGAACTCTCGCCTCACATCTGTGCTGATTTAAATGAACTCTTGCCTGTCTCTCCGCCCTGATCTAAAATGGAAACTCACCTCTCTGTCCGCGCTGTTTTAAAATAAACTGTCACCACACACTCTGCACTGATTTAAAATGAATTCTTGACTCCCTCTCTGAGCTGTAATAAAATGAGTATTCTGCTCTCTCTCCGTGCTGTTTTAAAATGAACTCTCGCCTCTCTCTCCTCGCTGACTTAAAATAAACTCTCGCCTCTCTCTCCGCATTGATTTAAAATGAACTCTCGCCTCTATCTGCGCCTTGTTTTAGAATGTACTTTCGCATCTCACTCCGCACTGATTTATAGTTAACTTTTTCCTCTCTCTCTCCGCACTGATTTAAAATGAAAACTCATATCTCTCTCTCTTCCTTGATTTAAAATGAACTCTCACCTCTCACTCCGCACTGATTTAAAATGAAGTCTTGCCTCTCTCTCTTCCTTGTTTTAAAATGAACTCTCGCCTCACATCTGTGCTGATTTAAATGAACTCTTGCCTGTCTCTCCGCCCTGATCTAAAATGGAAACTCACCTCTCTGTCCGCGCTGTTTTAAAATAAACTGTCACCACACACTCTGCACTGATTTAAAATGAATTCTTGACTCCCTCTCTGAGCTGTAATAAAATGAGTATTCTGCTCTCTCTCCGTGCTGTTTTAAAATGAACTCTCGCCTCTCTCTCCTCGCTGACTTAAAATAAACTCTCGCCTCTCTCTCCGCATTGATTTAAAATGAACTCTCGCCTCTATCTGCGCCTTGTTTTAGAATGTACTTTCGCATCTCACTCCGCACTGATTTATAGTTAACTTTTTCCTCTCTCTCTCCGCGCTGATTTAAAATGAATTCTTGACTCCCTCTCTGAGCTGTAATAAAATGAGTATTCTGATCTCTCTCCGCGCTGTTTTAAAATGAACTCTCGCCTCTCTCTCCGCATTGATTTAAAATGAAATCTCACCTCTATCTCCGCCTTGTTTTAGAATGTACTTTCTCATCTCACTCCGCACTGATTGATAGTTAACTTTTTCCTCTCTCTCTCCGCGCTGAGTTAAAATTTAATTCGCGCCTCTCTCTCTGCATTGTTTCAAAATTAAAAAGACCTCTCGCCTCTCTCTCCACAGTGGTTTAAAATAAACACTTGCATCTCTCTCCACATTTATTTAAATGAACACTCGCTTCTATCTCCATGCTGTTTTAAAATGAACTCAGTCCTCTCTCTCCACTCTGTTTTAAAATGAACTGTCTCCTTTCTCCCCGCGTTGTTTTGAAATGAAAACTCACCACTCTCTCCACTCTGTTTTAAAATGAACTCTTGCCTCTCTCTCCGTGCTGATTAAAAATGAAGTCGCGCCTCTCACTCCGCCTTGTTTTAAAATGAACTTTTGCATCTCACTCTGCGCTGACTTAAAATGAACTCTCGCCTCACTCTCGGTGCTGTTTTATAGTGAAATCTTGCCTCTCTCTCTGTGCTGATTTAAAATTAACTCTTGCCTCTCTCTCCGCCTTCTTTTAAAATGAACTTTCGCATCTCATTCTGCGCTGATTTAAAATGAACTCTTGCTTCCCTCTCCACGCTGATTTAAAATGAACTCTCCCCTCAATCTCTGCACTGTTTTATAATGAAATCTCGCCTCTCTCTCCGCGCTGATTTAAAATGAACTCTCGTCCCTCTCTCCACGGTGATTTAAAATGAACTCTCACATCTCATTCCGTGTATTTAAAATGAACTCTCGTCCCTCTCTCCACTATGTTTTAAAATGAACTATCTCCTTTCTCTCCGCGTTAATTTAAAATGATCTCTCGCCTGTCTCTGCACGCTGATTAAAAAGGAACTCTAGCCTCTTATTCCGCACTGATTTAAAATGAACTCTTTGCTCTCTCTCTGCCATGTTTTAAATGAACAATGGCTTCTCTCTCCACGCCTTTTTAAAATGAACTCCTTGCTCTCTCTCCAGGCTGTGTTTAAATGTACTTTCACTTCTCTCTCCGTGCTGTTTTCAAATGAACCCACGCTTCTCTCCCCGCGCTGATTTGAAATGATCTCTCACCTCTATCACTGCGCTGATTTAAAATGAACTATCTCCTTTCTCTCCGTGTTAATTTAAAATGATCTCTCATTGTCTCTCCACGCTGCTTACAAATGAACTCTCGCCTCTCATTTTGCGTTGATTGAAAATGAACTCTTTCCTCTCTCTCCGCGCTGATTTAAAATGAAAACTCATATCTCTCTCCGCACTGATTTAAAATGAAGTCTTGCCTCTCTCTCTTCCTTGTTTTAAAATGAACTCTCGCCTCTCACTCTGTGCTGATTTAAATGAACTCTTGCCTGTCTCTCCGCCCTGATCTAAAATGGAAACTCACCTCTCTGTCCGCGCTGTTTTAAAATAAACTCTCACCACTCACTCTGCGCTGATTTAAAATGAATTCTTGACTCCCTCTCCAAGCTGTAATAAAATGAGTATTCTGCTCTCTCTCCGCGCTGTTTTAAAATGAACTCTCGCCTCTCTCTCCTCGCTGACTTAAAATAAACTCTCGCCTCTCTCTCCGCATTGATTTAAAATGAACTCTCGCCTCTATCTCCGCCTTGTTTTAGAATGTACTTTCGCATCTCACTCCACACTGATTGATAGTTAACTTTTTCCTCTCTCTCTCCGCGCTGAGTTAAAATGTAATTCGCGCCTCTCTCTCTGCATTGTTTCAAAATTAAAAAGAACTCTCGCCTCTCTCTCCACAGTGGTTTAAAATAAACACTTGCATCTCTCTCTACATTTATTTAAATGAACAATCGCTTCTATCTCCATGCTATTTTAAAATGAACTCATTCCTCTCTCTCCACTCTGTTTTAAAATGAACTGTCTCCTTTCTCCCCGCGTTGTTTTGAAATGAAACCTCACCTCTGTCTCCACTCTGTTTTAAAATGAACTCTTGCCTCCCTCTCTGCGCTGATTAAAAATGAAGTCGCGCCTCTCTCTCTGCATTGTTTTAAAATGAACTTTTGCATCTCACTCTGCGTTGATTGAAAATGAACTCTTTCCTCTCTCTCCGCGCTGATTTAAAATGAAAACTCATATCTCTCTCCGCACAGTTTTAAAATGAACTCTCGCCTCTCTCTCCGCACTGATTTAAAATGAAGTCTTGCCTCTCTCTCTTCCTTGTTTTAAAATGAACTCTCGCCTCTCACATCTGTGCTGATTTAAATGAACTCTTGCCTGTCTCTCCGCCCTGATCTAAAATGGAAACTCACCTCTCTGTCCACGCTGTTTTAAAATAAACTCTCACCACTGACTCTGCGCTGATTTAAAATGAATTCTTGACTCCCTCTCTGAGCTGTAATAAAATGAGTATTCTGCTCTCTCTCCGTGCTGTTTTAAAATGAACTCTCACCTCTCTCTCCGCATTGATTTAAAATGAACTTTTGCATCTCACTCTGCACTGATTTAAAATGAACTCTCGCCTCACTCTCCACGCTGATTTAAAATGAACTCTCCCCTCAATCTCCACACTGTTTTATAATGAAATCACGCCTCTCTCTCCGCGCTGATTTAAAATGAACTCTCGTCCCTCTCTCCACGGTGATTTAAAATGAACTCTCACATCTCATTCCGTGTATTTTAAATGAACAATCGCTTCTCTCCACTCTGTTTTAAAATGAACTATCTCCTTTCTCTCCGCGTTAATTTAATATGATCTCTCGCCTGTCTCTGCACGCTGATTAAAAAGGAACTCTAGCCTCTTATTCCGCACTGATTTAAAATGAACTCTTTGCTCTCTCTCTGCCATGTTTTAAATGAACAATGGCTTCTCTCTCCACTCTGTTTTAAAATGAACTCTCACCTCTCTCACCCCGGTGCTTTAAAATGAACTCTCTCCTTTCTCTCCGCGTTTATTTAAAATGATCTCTCGCCTGTCTCTGCACGCTGATTAAAAATGAACTCTAGCCTCTTATTCCGCGATGATTTAAAATGAACTCTTTGCTCTCTCTCTGCCATGTTTTAAATGAACAATGGCTTCTCTCTCCACGCCTTTTTAAAATGAACTCCTTGCTCTCTCTCCAGGCTGTGTTTAAATGTACTTTCACTTCTCTCTCCGCGCTGTTTTAAAATGAACCCATGCCTCTTTCTCTTCGCACTGATTTAAAATGAACGCTCTCCTCTCTCTCTTCCTTGTTTTAAAATGGACTCTCGCCTCTCACTCTGCACTGAGTGAAAATGAACTCTTTCCTCTCTCTCCACGCTGATATGAAATGAAAACTCACCTCTCTTTCTGCGCTCTTCTAAAATGAACTCTCTCCTTTCCCTCTGCGTTGTTTTGAAATAAACTGACAGCACACTACCCACGCTGTTTTAAAATGAACACTCGCCTCTCTCTCAGCGCTGTTTTAAAATGAACACTCGCCTCTCTCTCAGCGCTGTTTTAAAATGAACACTCGCCTCTCTCTCCGCACTGATTTAAAATGAACTCACACCTCTCTCTTCACGCTGATATAAAATGAATTCTCACCTCTCCGTCGCGCCGATTTAAAATGAACTCTTGCCTCCATTTCTGCAATGTTTGAAAAAGTACTCTCGCCTCTCTCCACGCTGATTTAAAATAAATTCTCGCCTCTCTCTTCGCACTGTTTGAAAAAGAACTATTGCCTCTCTCTCCAAGGTGATTTAAAATGAACGCTCGCATCTCAATCCGCGTTATTTTAAATGAACAATCGATTCTCTCTCACTCTGTTTTAAAATGTAATCTTTCCTCTCTCTCCATGCTGTTTTAAAATGAAATCTTTCCTCTCTCACCGCGCTGCTTTAAAATGAAGTATCTCCTTTCTCTCCGTATTAATTTAAAATGATATCTCCTCTATCTCTCCATGCTGTTTAAAAATGAACTCCTTGCTATCTCTCCAGGCTGTTTTATAATGTAGTTTTGCCTCTCTCTCCGCGCTGATTCAAAATGATCTCTAGTCTCTATCACCGTGCTGATTTAAAATGAACGCTCTCCTCTCTCTCTTCCTTGTTTTAAAATGAACTCTTGCCTCTCACTCCGCGCTGATTTAAAATGAACTCTGCTCTCTCTCCGCCGTGTTTTAAATGAATAATCGCTTCTGTCTCCATGCCTTTTTAAAATGAACTCCTTCCTCTCTCTCCGCGCTGTTTGAAAATGAACCCACGCCTCTCTCCCCACGCTGATTTAAAATTATCTGTCGCCTCTATCACCGCGCTGATTTAAAATGAACACTCTCCTCTCTCTCTTCCTTGTATTAAAATGGACACTCGCCTCTCACACTGCGCTGATTTAAAATAAACTTTCCGCGCTGTTCTAAAGTGAACTCTCTCCTTTCCCCCTGCGTTGTTTTGAATTAAACTGACATCTCTATCCACGCTATTATAAAATGAACTCTCACCTCTCTCTCCGCGCTGATTTAAAATGAACTCTCACCTCTCTCTCCGCGCTGATTTAAAATGAACTCATACCTCTCTCTCCGCGCTAATATAAAATGAAATCTCAGCTCTCCGTCGCGCTGATTTAAAATGATCTATGGCCGCTCTCTCCGCACTGATTTAAAATGAAATCTTTCCTCTCTCTCCACTCTGTTTTAAAATGAAATCTTTCCTCTCTCACCACGCTGCTTTAAAATGAACTATCTCCTTTCTCTCCGTGTTAATTTAAAATGATCTCTTGCCTGTCTCTCCATGCTGTTTAAAAATTAACTCCTTCCTATCTCTCCGGGCTGTTTTATAATGTAGTTTCGCCTCTCTCTCTGCGCTGATTTAAAATGAACCATGCCTCTCTGCCTGCGCTGATTTGAATTGATCTCTCGTCTCTATCGCGGTGCTGATTTAAAATAAATGCTCTCCTCACTCTCTTCCTTGTTTTAAAATGAACTCTCGCCTCTCACTCTGCGCTGATTTAATATGAACTCTTTCCTCTATCTCTGCGCTGATCTAAAATGTACTCTCACCTCTCTATCTGCGCTGATTTAAAATGAACTCTCCCCTCTCTCTCCGTGCTGTTTTATAATGAAATCTCACCTCACTCTCGCGCTGATTTAAAATGAACTCTCGCCTCTCTCTCCGCCTTGTTTTAAAATGAACTCTAGCCTCTCACATCGCGCTGATTTATATTGAACTCTTTCCTCTCTCTCCGCACTGATTTAAAATGAAATTCGCACCGCTCTCTGCACTGTTTCAAAATTAAAATGTACTCTCGCCTCTCTCTGCACTGTTTGAAAAAGAACTCTTACCTCTGTCTCCACGGTGATTTAAAATGAACACTTGCGTCTCTCTCCACATTTATTTAAATGAACAATCGCTTCTCTCTCCACTCTGTTTTAAAATGAACTCTTTCCACTCTCTCCACGCTGTTTTAAAATGAACTCTCACCTCTCTCACCGCGCTGCTTTAAAATGAACTCTCGGCTCTCTCCACATTATTTGAAAAAGAACTATTGCCTCTCTCTCCGCGCTGATTTAATATGAGCTCACACCTCTCTCTCCGCGCTGATTTGCAGTCAATTCTCATCTCTCTCTCCGCGCTGATATAAAATTAACTCTCGCCTCTCTCTCTACACTGATTTAAAATGAAATTCTACCCTTTATCCACGCCGAATTTAAATGAACTCTTGCCTCCCTCTCTGCACTGTTTGAAAATGTACTCTCGCCTCTCTCTCCGTGTTGATTTGAAATGAACTCTCAGCTCTCTTTCCGTGCTGATTTAAAATAAATTCTTGCCTCTCTCTCCGCGCTGTTTGAAAAAGAACTATTGCCTCTTTATCCACGGTGATTTAAAATGAACTCTCGCATCTCACTTCGCGTTATTTTAAATGAACAATCACTTCTCTCTCCACGCTGTTTTAAAATGAATTCTTTCCTCTCTCTCCATGCTGTGTTAAAATGAACTTGTGCCTCTCTATCCACGGTGCTTTAAAATGAACTACCTCCTTACTCTCTGCATTAATTTAAAATGATCTCTCGCCTCTCTCTCCACGCTGATAAAAAATGAACTCTCGCCTCTCACTCTGCGCTGATTGAAAATGAAATCTTGCCTCTTTGTCCACGCTGTTTTAAAATGAACTCTCGCCTCTGTCTCCGCACTGATTTAAAATAAACTCTCACTTCTCTCTCTGCACTGATTTAATATGAAGTCTCGCCTCCATCTCCATGCTGAATTAAAAGCAACTCTCACCTCTCTCTCCGCCTTGTTTTAAAATGAACTCTCGCATCTCACTCAGCACTGATTTAAAATTAATATTTGCTTCTCTCCACGCTGATTTAATATGAACTCTCGCCTCTCTGTCTGTGCAGTTTTATCATGAAATCTCACCTCTCTCTCCGTGTTCATGCAAAGTGAACTCTCGCCTCACTCTCTGCGTTGATTTAAAATGAACTCTCGCCTCTCTCCCAGCGCTGATTTAAAATGAACTCTAGTCTCTCTCTCCGCGCTGATTTAAAATGAACTCTAGTCTCTCTCTCCGCGCTGATTTAAAATGAACTCATGCCTCTCTCCCAGCGCTGATTTAAAATGAACTCTAGTCTCTCTCTCCATGCTGATTTAAAATGAACTCATGCCTCTCTCTCCATGCTGATTTAAAATTAACTCTCGCCTCTCTCTCCGCGTTGGTTTAAAATAAACTCTCGCATCTCTCTCCGCGTTGGTTTAAAATGAGCTCTCGCCTCTCTCTCCGCCTTGTTTTAGAATGAACTTTCGCAGCTCACTCCGCGCTGATTTATAATGTACTTTTTCCTCTCTCTCTGCGCTGATTTAAAATGAAATTCGCCCCTCTCTCTGCACTGGTTCAAAATTAAAATGAACTCTCGCCTCTCACTCTGCACTGTTTGAAAAAGAACTCTTTTCTCTTTCTCCACGGTGATTTAAAATGAACACTTGCATCTCTCTCCGCATTTATTTAAATGAACAATCGCTTCTCTCTCCGCGCTGATTTAAAATGAACGCTCGCCTCCCTTTCCGCGCTGATTGAAAATAAACTCTCGCCTCTCTCTCTGGGCTGTTTGAAAAAGAACTATTGCCTCTCCCTCCACAGTGATTTAAAATGAACTCTCGCATCTCACTCCATATTATTTTAAATAGACAATCGCTTCTCTCTCCACTCTGTTTTAAAATGAACTCTCGGCTCTCTCTCTGCGCTGATTTAAAATGAACTCACAACTCTCTCCGCGCTGATTTGCAGTCAATTCTCATCTCTCTCTCCGCGCTGATATAAAATGAACTCTCACCTCTCTCTCTGCACTGATTTAAAATGAACTCCTTCCTGTCTCTCTACACTGATTTAAAATGAAAGTCTACCCTCTATCCACGCCGATTTTAAATGAACTCTCACCTCCCTCTCTGTACTGTTTGAAAATGTACTCTCGCCTTTCTCTCCGCGCTGATTTGAAATGAACACTCTCCACCCTCTCTTCCTTGTTTTAAAATTACCTCTCGCCTCTCATTCTGCGCTGATTTTAAACTAATTCTTTCCTCTCTTTCCGCCCAGATATAAAATGAAAACTCACCTCTCTCCCGAGGCTGTATTAATATAAACTCTCACCTCTCTCTCCACACTGATTTAATATGAACTCTCACCTCTCTCTCGGTGCTGATATAAAATGAACTTTCTCCTTTCCCTCCGTGCTGTTTTGAGATGAACTAACAACTCTCTATCCATGTTGTTTTAAAATGAACTCTTGGCTCTCTCCACATTGATTTAAGATGAACTCACGCACCTCTCTGTGCACTGATTTACAATGAACCCTCACCTCACTCTCCGTGCTGATTTAAAATCAACTCTCGCCTCTCTCTTTCCGCGTTGTTTTAAATTAACTCTCGCTTCTCCCTCCACGTTGCTTTAAAATAAACTCTCGCCTCTCTCTCTTTGCTGATTTGAAATGAAAAAAACCCTCTCTCCCTGCGCTGATTTAAAATAAACTCTCGCCTCTCCCTCCGTACCGATTTAAAATGAACTCTGCCCTCTCTTTTCACGCTGTTTTATAATGAAACCTCGCCTCTTTCTACATGCTGATTTAAAAGGAACTCTCACCTCTCTCTCTGCCCTGATTTAAAATGAACTCTTGCAACTCTCTCCACCTTGATTTAAAATGAACTATAGCCTCTCATTCCGCGTTGATTTATAATGAACTTTTTCCTCTCTCTCCGCGCTGATTTAAAATGAGATTCACTCCTCTCTCTGCACTGTTTCAAAATTAAAATGAACTCTTGCCTCTCTCTCTCTGCACTGTTTGAAAAATAACTCTTGGCTCTCTCTCCACGGTGATTTAAAATGAACACTTGCATATCTCTCCACATTTATTTAAATGTACAATCGCTTCTCTCTCCGCGCTGTTTTAAAATAAACTCATTCCTCTCTCTTCGTGCTGATTTAAAATGAACTCTCGCCTCTCTCTCCGCCTTGTTGTAAAATGAACTTTCGTATCTCACTCCATGCTGATTTAAAATCAACTCTCGCCTCTCTCCGTGTTGTTTTAAATTAACTCTCGCTTCTCTCTCCACGCAGCTTTAAAATAAACTCTCACCTCTCTCTCTTCGCTGATTTGAAATGAAACAACGCCTCTCTCCCCGCGCTGATTTAAAATGAATTCTAGCCTCTCTCTCCGCGCTGATATAAAATGAAAACTCTGCTCTCTCTCCGCGCTGTTTTAAATTGAACTCTCACATCTCTCTCCACGCTGATTTAAAATAAACTCTGGTTTCTCTCTCTGCACTGATTTAAAATGAACTCTCCCCTCTCTCACCGTGCTGAGTTAAAATGAACTCTTTCCTCGATCACCGCACTGATTTGAAATGAACTCTCGCCTCTCTCTCTGCGCTGTTTTAAAATGAACTCTCACAGCTCTCTCCGCGCTGATTTAAAATAAATTCTCGTCTCTCTCTCCGCACTGATTTAATATGAACTCTCGTCTCTCTCTGTGCTGATTTAAAATGAACTCTCACCTCTCTCTCTGCTCTGATTCAAAATCAACTCTCGCCTCTCTCTCCACACTGATTTAAAATGAAATCTCTCCTCTCTCTCCACTCTGATTTAAAATGAACTATTCCCTTTCTCTCCCCTCGTTTTAAAATGAACTCTTTCCTCTCTCTCTGCACTGATATAAAATGAAAACTCACCTCTCTCTCTTCCTTGTTTTAAAATGAAATCTAGCTTCTCACTCTGCGCTGAATTAAAATGAACTCTTTCCTCCCTCTCCACGCTGATCTAAAATCAAAACTCACCTCTCTCTCCGCGCTGTTTTAAAATGAACTCTCGCCTCTCTCTCCGCGCTGTTTTAAAATGAACTCTCGCCTCTCTCTCCACGCTGTTTTAAAATGAACTTTCGCATCTCACTCTGCGCTGATTTATAATGTACTTTTTCCTCTCTTTACGCGCTAATTTAAAATGAAAGTCGCCCCTCTCTCTGCACTGTTTCAAAATTAAAATGAACTCTCGCCTCTCTCTCTGCACTGTTTGAAAAAGCACTCTTCCTCTCTTTCCACGGTGAGTTAAAATGAACACTTGCATTTCTCTCCACATTTATTTAAATCAACAATCGCTTCTCTCTCCACTCTGTTTTAAAATGAACACTTTCCTCTCTCTCTGCGCTGATTAAAAATGAAGTCTCGCCTTGCTCTCCATGCTGATTTAAAATGCACTCTCGCCTCTCTCTCTTTGCTGATTTGAAATGAAACAACGCCTCTCTCGCCGCGCTGATTTAAAATGAAATTTCATCTCTCTCTCTGTGCCGATCTAAAATGAACTCTTGCGTCTCTCTCCACCTTGTTTCAAAATGAACTCTAGCCTCTCACTTCGCACTGACTTATAATGTACTTTTTCCTCTCTCTCCGCGCTGATTTAAAATGAAATTCGCCCCTCTCTCTGTACTGGTTCAAAATTAGAATGAATTCTCGCCTCTCACTCTGCACTGTTTGAAAAAGAACTCTTGCATTTCTCTCAACGGTGATTTAAAATGAACACTTGCATCCCTCTCCACATTTATTTGAATGAACAATCGCCTCTCTGTCCACACTGATTTAAAATGAACTCTCGCCTCCATCTCCGCATTGATTAAAAATGAAGCCTCACCTCTCTCTCCGCGCTGACATAAAATGAACTCTCACCTCTCCGCGTTGCTTTAAATTAACTAGCACCTCTCTCTCCACGCTGTTTTAAAATCAACTCTCACCTCTCTCCTGCGCTGATTTAAAATGAACACTCTCTACTCTCTTCCTTGTTTTAAAGTTACCTCTCGCCTCTCACTCTGCGCTGTTTTTAAATGAATTCTTTCCTCTCTTTCCGCACAGATATAAAATGAAAACTCACCTCTCTCTCAATGCTGTTTTAATATAAACTCTCATCTCTCTCCACACTGATTTAATATGAACTCTCGCCTCTCTCTCAGTGCTGATATAAAATGAACTTTCTCCTTTCCCTCCACGCTGTTTCGAAATGAGCTGACACCTCTCTATCCATGTTGTTTTAAAATGAACTCTCGGCTCTCTCCGCTTTGATTTAAGATGAACTCACGCATCTATCTGTGCGCTGATTTACAATGAACCGTCACCTCTCTCTCCGTGCTGCTTTAAAATAAACTCTCGCCTCTCCCTCCGTACTGATTTAAAATGAACTCTGCCCTCTCTCTTCGCGCTGTTTTATAATGAAATCTCGCCTCTATCTACGTGCTGATTTAAAAGGAACTCTCGCCTCTCTCTCCACCCTGATTTAAAATGAACTCTCGTCTCTCACTCCGACTTGTTTTAGAATGAACTTTCGCATCTCACTCAGCGCTGAATTAAAATGTACTTTATCCTCTCTCTCTGCGCTGATTTAAAACGAAATTCACCCCTCTCTCTGCACTGTTTCAAAATTAAAATGAACTCTTGCCTTTCTTCTGCACAGTTTGAAAAAGAAATCTTCCTCTCTCTCAACAGTGATTTAAAATGAACACTTGCGTATCTCTCCACATTTATTTAACTGAACAATCACTTCTCTCTCCACGATGTTTTAAAAAGAACTCTTTCTTCTCTCTCCATGCTGTTTTAAAATGAATTCTTGCCTCTCTCTCTGCGCTGATTAAAAATAAATTCTTGCCTCGCTCTCCATGTTGATTTAAAATGAACTCTCCCCTCTTCTCCGCGCTGATTTAAAAAGAACTCTCACCTCTCATTCCACCTTGTCTTAAAATGAACTCTCGCCTCCCTCTCCGCGCTGTTTTAAAATGAACTCTCGCCTCTCACTCTGCACTGATTTAAAATGAATTCTAGCCTCTCTCTCCGCGCTGATATAAAATGAAAAGTCTGCTCTCTCCGCACTGATTTAAAATGAGTTCTCTCCTCTCTCTTCGCCTTGTTTTAGAATGAACTTTCGCATCTCACTCCCCGCTGATTTATAATGTACTTTTTCCTCTCTCTCCGCGCTGATTTAAAATGAAATTCACCCCTCTCTCTGCACTGTTTGAAAAAGCACTCTTCCACTCTCTCCACGGTGATTTAAAATGAACATTTGCATATCTCTCCACATTTATTTAAATGAACAATCGCTTCCTCTCCACGCTGTTTTAAAATGAACTCTTTCCTCTCTCTCCATGCTGTTTTAAAATTAACTCTCGCCTCTCTCACCGCGCTGTTTTAAAAATAATTCTCTCCTTTCTCTCCACGTGGTTTTAAAATGATCTCTCGCCTCTCTCTCCGTGCTGAATTAAAATTAAGTTTCACCTCTCTATCTTCGCTGATTTGAAGTGAAACAACGCCTCTCTCCCCACGCTGATTTGTAATGAACTCTCGCCTCTCTTGCTGGGCTGATTTAAAATGAATTCTTGCCTCTCTCTTCACGCTGTTAAAAAATGAAAACTCTGCTCTCTCCGCGCTGTTTTAAAATGAACTCTCATATGTCTCTCTGCGCTGATATAAAATAAACTCTCGTCTCTCTCTCCGCACTGGTTTAATATGAACTCTCACCTCTCTCTCCATGCTGATTTAAAATGAACTCTCGCCTCTCTCCCCTTGTTTTAAAATGAACTCTCACCTCTATCTCTGCGCTGATTTAAAAAGAACTCTCGCTTCTCATTCCGCCTTATTTTAAAATGAACTCTCGCTTCCCTCTCCATGCTGATTTAAAATGAACTCTCGCCTCTCATTCTGCGCTGATTTAAAATGAATTCTTGCCTCTCTCTCTGCGCTGCTATAAAATGTAAACTCTGCTGTCTCCGCACTGATTTAAAATGAACTCTCGCCTCTCACTCTGTGCTGATTTAAAATGAACACTCGCCTCTCTCTCTGCGCTGATTTAAAATGAACACTCGCCTCTCTCTCTGCGCTGATTTAAAATGAACTCTCGCCTCTCACTCTGTGCTGATTTAAAATGAACACTCGCCTCTCTCTCCGTCTTGTTTTAGAATGTACTTTCGCATCTCACTCCGCACTGATTTATAATGTACTTTTTCCTCTCTCTCCGCGCTGATTAAAAATGAAATTCACTCCTCTCTCTGCACTGGTTCAAAATTAAAATGAACTCTCGCCTCTCTCTCTGCACTGATTTACAATGAACTCTCGCCTCTCTCTCACCTTGTTTTAAAATGAACTCTCGCCTCTCTCTCCGCGCTGATTTCAAAAGAACTCTCGACTCTCATTCCGCCTTGTTTTAAAATGAACTCTCACCTCTCTCTCCGCCCTGATCAAAAATGAAAACTCACCTCTCTCTCTTCCTTGTTTTAAAATGAATTCTCGCTTCTCATGCTGCGCTGATTTAAAATGAATTCTTGCCTCTCTCTCAGCGCTGATATAAAATGAACTCTCGCCTCCCACTCTGTGCTGATTTAAAATGAGCTCTCGCCTCTCTCTCTGCCTTGTTTTAGAATGAACTTTCGCATCTCACTCCGCGCTGATTTAAAATGAAATTTGCCCCTCTTTCTGCACTGTTTGAAAAAGAACTCTTCCTCTCTCTCCAAGGTGATTTAAAATGAACACTTGCATATCTCTCCACATTTATTTAACTGAACAATCTCTTCTCTCTCCGCGCTGTTTTAAAATGAACGATCGCCTCTCACTCTGAGCTGATTTAAAATGAATTCTTGCCTCTCTCTTTGTGCTGCTGTAAAATGTAAACGCTGCTCTCTCCCGACTGATTTAAAATGAACTCTCGTCTCTCAGTCTGTGCTGTTTGAAAAAGAACTCTTCCTATCTCTCCACGTTGATTTGAAATGAACACTTGCATATCTCTCCACATTTATTTAAATGAACAATCGCTTCTCTACCCATGCAGTTTGAACTCTCGCCTCTCTTGCCGCGCTGATTTAAAATGAACTCTTTCGTCTCTCAGCGCCACGATATAAAATGAAAGCTCTGCTCTCTATCTGCGCTGTTTTAAAATGAACTCTCACATCTCTCTCCGCGCTGATTTAAAATAAATTTTCGTCTCTCTCTCCTCACTGATTTAATATGAACACTCGCCTCACTCTCGGTGCTGATTTAAAATGAACTCTCGCCTCTCCAATCTGATTCAAAATGAACTTTCGCCTCTCTCTCCGCACTGATTTAAAATGAACTCTTGCCTCTCTCTCACCTTGTTTTAAAATGAACTCTAGCCTCTCACTTCGCACTGATTTATTATGAACTTTTTCCCTAACCACTGATTTAAAATAAAATTCGCCCCTCTCTCTGCACTGGTTCAAAATTAAAATGAACTCTCGCCTTTCACTCTGCACTGTTTGAAAAAGAACTTTTTCCTCTCTCTCCACAGTGATTTAAAATGAACACTTGCATCTCTGTCCACATTTATTTGAATAAACAATCGCATCTCTTTCCACGCTGTTTTAAAATGAACTCTTTCCTCTCTCTCCACACTGTTTTAAAATGAACTCTCGCGACTCTCTCTGTGCTGACTTAAAATGAACCCTCGCCTCTCCGTATTGTTTTAAAATAATTCTCGTTTTCTCTCCAAGCTGTTTTAAAATGAATTCTCGCCTCTCTCCATGATGTTTTAAAATAAACTCTCGCTTCTCTTTCCGCGCTGATTTAAAATGAACTCTCTCCACTCTCTCTTCCTTGTTTTAATATGACCTCTCGCCTCTCTCTCCACTCTGATTCAAAATGAACTCTTGTCTCTCTCTCCCCTTGTTTTATAATGAACTCTCCCCTCTCTCTCCGCACTGATTTAAAAAGAACACTCGCCTCTCATTCCGCCTTGTTTTAAAATGGACTCTTGCCTCCCTTTCTCTCCGTGCTGATTTAAAATGAACTCTCTTATTTCCCTCCACGCTATTTTTAAATTAACTGACAACTCGCTCTCCACGCTGTTTTAAAATGAACTCTTGGCTCTCTCTCCGCGCTGATATAAAAAGTACTCTCACCTCTCTCTCCACGCTGTTTTAAAATGAACTCTCGCATCTCTCTCTGCGCTGATTTAAAATGTACTCTCGCCTCTCCCACTGCGCTGATTTAAAATGAACACTTGTTTCTCTCTCCGCGCTGATTTAAAATGTACTCTCACCCCTCTCTCCATGCTGATTTAAAATGAACTCATTCCTCTCTCTCCACGCTGATTTAAAATGAACTCTCGCCTCTCTCTCCACCTTGTTTTAAAATGAACTTTCGCATCTCACTCCGTGCTGATTTAAAATGAACTCTCGCCTCTCTCTTCCTTGTTTTAAAATGAAATCTCACCTCTCACTCTGCACTGATTTAAAATGAACTCTTGCCACTCTCTCCGCGCTGATATAAAATTAAAACTCCCCTCTGTCTCCGCGCTGTTTTAAAATGAACTCCCACCTCTCTCTCTGCGCTGATTTGAAATAAACTCTTATCTCTCTCTCCACCTTGTTTTAGAATGAACTTTCGCATCTGAATTTGCGCTGATTTAAAATAAACACACCTCTCTCTCCACATTTATTTAATAAGAACTGTCGCTCCCCTCTCCATGCTGATTTATAATGAACTCTCGCCTCTTTCTCTGTGCTGATTTAAAATGAACTCTTTCCTCTCTCTCCGCGCTGTTTTAAAATGAACTCTCGCCTCTCTCTCTGCAGTGATTTAACATGAACTTTCGCCTCTCTCTCCATGCTGATTTAAAATGAACTCTTCTTTTCTCTATGCGTTGTTTTAAAATGATCTCTCACCGCTCTCTCCATGCTGATTTATAATGAAATCCCGCCTCTCTCACCTTGCTGATTTAAAATTAACTCTCGCCTCTCTCTCCGCACTGATTTAAAGTGAACACTTCCCCTATCTCCGTGATGTTTTATAATGAAATCTCGCCTCTCTCTCCATGCTGTTTTAAAATGAACTCTACCCACTCACTTAGCGCTGATTTATAATGAACACTTTCCTCTCTCTCCGCGCTGATTGAAAATGAAAGTCACCTCTCTCTCTGCACTGTTTGAAAAATAACTCTTTCCTCTCTCTCCACGGTGTTTTAATATGAACACTTGCATCTCTCTCCGCATTTAATTAAATGAACAATCGATTCTCTCTCCATGCTGTTTTAAAATGAACTCTTCTTTTCTCTCCGCGTTGTTTTAAAATGAACTCTCACCGCTCTCTCCATGCTGGTTTATAATGAAATCCTGCCTCTCTCACCTTGCTGATTTAAAATTAACTCTCGCCTCTCTCTCTTCGCTGATTTGAAATGAAACCACGCCTCTCACCACACGCTGATTTAAAATGAACTATCCCCTCTCTCAATGCTGTTTTATAATGAACTCTCACCACTCTCTCCGTCCGGATTTAAAATGAACTCTCACCTCTCTCTCTCTGCACTGGTTCAAAATTAAAATGAATTCTCGCCTATCTCTCCGAACTGTTTAAAAAAGAACTCTTGCCTCTCTCTCCACGGTGATTTAAAATGAACACTTGCATCTCCCTCCACATTTATTTAAATGAACAATCACTTCTCTCTCCACGCTGTTTTAAAATGATCTCTTTCCTGTAAAATCGCGCTGTTTTAAAATGAATTTTCTCTTTTCTCTCCATGTTGTTTTAAATTAACTCTAGCTTCTCTCTCCATGCTGTTTTAAGATGAAATCTTCCCTCACTCTCCACGCTGATTTAAAATGAACTCTCGCCTCTCTCTCTGCGCTGTTTAAAAATGAACTCTTTCGTCTCTGTCTTCCTTGTTTTAAAATGAAGTCTCGGCTCTCACTCTGCACTGATTGAAAATGAACTCTTGTCTCTCCGCACTGACACAAAATGAACACTCACCTCTCTCTCTGCACTGTTTTAAAAAGAACTCTCGCCACTCTCTCCGCGCAGATTTAAAATAAACTCTCGCCCCTCTCTCCGCGTTGTTTTATAATGAAATCTTGCCTTTCTCTCACTTTGATTTAAAATGTACTCTCGCCTCTCTCTCTGCGCTGATTTAAAATGTACTCTCGCCTCTCTCTCTGCGCTGATTTAAAATGTACTCTCGCCTCTCTATTTACACTGATTTAAAATAAACTCTCACCGCTCTTTGCACTGATTTAAAATGAAGTCTCGCCTACTTCTCCAAGCTGACTTAAAATGAACCCTCCCCTCTCTCATCGCGCTGTTTTATAATGATATCGCAGTTCTCTCTCCTTGCTCATTTAAAATTAACTCTCGCCTCTCTCGCTTCACTGATTTGAAATGAACCCATGCCTCTCTCTCTGCGTGGATTTAATATAAACTCTCACCTCTCTCTCCGCACTGATTAAAAGTGAACTCTACCCCCTATCTCCGTGCTGTTTTATAATGAAATCTCGCTTCTCTCTCTGTGCTGATTTAAAATGAACTCTCTCCTCTCTCTTTCTGCACTCTGCACTGATTTAAAATTTACTCTCGCCTCTCTCTTCACCTTGTATTAAAATGAACTCTAGCCACTCACTTAGCGCTGATTTATAATGAACACTTTCCTCTCTCTCCGCGCTGATTTAAAATGAAAGTTAACCCTCTCTCTGCATTTTTTCAAAATTAAAACGAACTCTTACCTCTCTTTCTGCACTGTTTGAAAAATAACACTTTCCTCTCTCTCCACGGTGTTTTAAAATGAACACTTGCATCTCTTTCCACATTTAATTAAATGAACAATCGACTCTCTCCGCGCTGTTTTAAAATGAACTCTTCTTTTCTCTCCGCGTTGTTTTAAAATGATCTCTCACCGCTCTCTCCATGCTGGTTTATAATGAAATCCCGCCTCTCTCACCTTGCTGATTTAAAATTAACTCTTGCCTCTTTCTCTTCGCTGATTTGAAATGAAACCACGCCTCTCACCACACGCTGATTTAAAATGAACTCTCGCCGCTCTCGCCGCGCTGATTTAAAATGAACTATCCCCTCTCTCTCCATGCTGTTTTATAATGAAATCTCGCCACTCTCTCTGTCCTGATTTAAAATGAACTGTCTACTCTCTCTCTTCCTTGTTTTAAAATGAAATCTCACCTCTCACTCTGCGCTGATTTAAAATGAACTCTTGCCACTCTCTCTGCGCTGATATAAAATTAAAATCACCTCTCTCTCCGCGATGATTTAAAATGAACTCTCGTCTCTCTCTGCGCTGATTTAAAATGAACTCTCGCCTCTCTCTCCATCTTGTTTTAGAATGAACTTTCGCATCTCAATCCGTGCTGATTTAAAGTAAACTCGCCTCTCTCTCTGCATTGATTTAATATGAACTGTCGCCACTCTCACCGTGCTGATTTAAAATGAACCCTTGCTACTCTCTCTGCACTGAATTAAAATGAACTCTCACCTCTCTCTCCATGCTGTTTTAAATTGAAATCTCACTGCACTGATTTAAAATGAAGTTTCGCCTACTTCTCCGAGCTGATTTAAAATGAACCCTCCCCTCTCTCATCGCGCTGTTTTATAATGATATCGCAGTTCTCTCTCCTTGCTGATTTAAAATTAACTCTTGCCTCTCTCTCTTCACTGATTTGAACTGAACCCACGCCTCTCTCTCCGCGCTGATTTAATATAAACTCTCGCCTCTCTCTCCGCACTGATTTAAAGTGAACTCTCCCTCTATCTCCGTGTTGTTTTATAATGAAATCTTGCATCTCTCTCCATGCTGATTTAAAATGAACTCTCGACTCTCTCTCTGCACTCTGCACTGATTTAAAATGAACTCTCGCCTCTCTCTTCGCTTTGTTTTAAAATGAACTCTTTCCTCACACTTAGCGCTGATTTATAATGAACACTTTCCTCTCTCTCCGCGCTGATTGAAAATGAAAGTCACCCGTCTCTCTGCACTGTTTCAAAATTAAAATGAACTCTCGCCTCTCTCTCTGCACTGTTTGAAAATAACTCTTTCCTCTCTCTCCACGGTGTTTTAAAATGAACACTCGCATCTCTCTCCACATTTAATTAAACGAACAATCGACTCTCTCCGCGCTGTTTTAAAATGAACTCTTCTTTTCTCTCCGCGTTGTTTTAAAATGAACTCTCACCGCTCTCTCCATGCTGGTTTATAATGAAATCCCGCCTCTCTCACCTTGCTGATTTAAAATTAACTCTTGCCTCTCTCTCTTCTCTGATTTGAAATGAAACCACGCCTCTCTCTCTGCGCTGTTTTAAAATGAACTCTTTCGTCTCACTCTTCCTTGTTTTAAAATGAACTCTTGGCTCTCACGCTGCGGTGACTTAAACTGAACTCTTGTCTCTCTCTCCGCGCTGACACAAAATGAAAACTCACCTCTCTCTCCCCGCTGTTTTAAAATGAACTCTTGCAACTCTCTCCGCGCTGACTTAAAATAAACTCTTGCCCCTCTCTCCGCGCTGTTTTAATATGAACTCTCGTCACTCTCTCCGCGCTGATTTAAAATAAACTCTCGCCCCTCTATCTGCACTCTGCACTGACTTAAAATGAACTCTCACTTCTCTCTTTGCCTTGTTTTAGAATTAAATCTCGCTTCTCACTCCGCGCTGATTAACAATGAACCCTTGCTACTCTCTCCGCACTGAATTAAAATGAACTCTCACCTCTCTCTCCGCGCTGTTTTAAATTGAAATCTCACCTCTCTCTCTGTGCGCTGTTTTAAAAAGTACTCTCGCCTCTCTATCTGCACTGATTTAAAATAAACTCTCGGCTCTCTCTGCACTGATTTAAAATGAAGTCTCGCCTACTTCTCCGTGCTGATTTAAAATGAACCCTCCCCTCTCTCATCACGCTGTTTTATAATGATATCGCGGTACGCTCTCCTTGCTGATTTAAAATTAACTCTCGCCTCTCTCTCTTCACTGATTTGAAATGAACCCATGCCTCTCTCTCTGCACTGATTTAATATAAACTCTTGCCTTTCTCTCTGCACTGAATTAAAATGAACCCACGCCTCTCTCTCTGCACTGATTTAAAGTGAACTCTCCCCCTATCTCCGCGCTGTTTTATAATGAAATCTCGCCTCTCTCTCCGTGCTGATTTAAAATGAACTCTCGCCTCTCTCTCTGCACTCTGCACTGATTTAAAATGAACTCTCGCCTCTCTCTTCGCCTTGTTTTAAAATGAACTCTCGCCTCTCACTTAGCGCTGATTTAAAATGAACTCTCGCCTCTCTCTACGTGCTGATTTAAAATGAAAGTTGCCCCTTTCTCTGCACTGTTTCAAAATTAAAATGTACTCTCGCCTCTTTCTCTGCACTGTTTGAAAAAGAACTCTTTCCTCTCTCTCCACGGTGTTTTAAAATGAACAGTTGCATCTCTCTCCACATTTAATTAAACGAACAAACGATTCTCTCTCCACACTGTTTTAAAATTAACTTTTTCCTCTCTCAGCACGTTGTTTTAAAATGAACTCTCTCCTTTCTCTCTGCAATGTTTTAAAATGAACTCTCTCCTCTCTCTCTGCGCTGTTTTATGATGAAATCCCACCTCTCTTGCCTTGCTGATTTAAAATTAACTCTTGCCTCTCTCTCTTCGCTGATTTGAAATGAAACAACCCCTCTCACCCCGCGCTGATTAAAAATGAACTTTCGCTTCTCTCACTGCGCTGTTTTAGAATGAAATCTCTCCCTTCTCTCCGTGTTGTTTTAAAATGATCTCTTGCCTCCCTCTCTGACTGATTAAAAATGAACTGTCGCCTCTCCACCTTTTTTAAATTAACTCTCGCTTCTCTCACCACGCTGTTTTAAAATGAAATCTTTCCTCTCTCTCCACGCTGATTTAAAATGAACTCTCTCCTTTCCCTCCGCGCTGTTCTGAAATGAACTGACAACTCTCTATCCACGCTGTTTTAACATGAACTCACGGCTGTCTCTCCATGCTGATTTAAAATGAACCCTTTCCTCTCTCTCCGCGCTGACTTAAAATAATCTCTCACCTCTCCGCGTTGTTTTAAATTAACTCTCGCTTATCTCTCCAGGTTGCTTTAAAATAAATTCTCGCTTCTCTCTCTTTGCTGATTTGAAATGAAACCACGCCTCTCTCCCTGCGCTGATTTAAAATTAACTCTCACATCTCTCACCACACTGATTAAAAATGAGCTCTCGCCTCTCTCTGTGCTGATTTAAGATAAACTCTCGCCTCTCTCTCCATACTGATGTAAAATGAACTCCTTCCTCTCTCTCTGCGCTGATATAAAATGAACTCCTTCCTCTCTCTCTGCGCTGATTTAAAATGAACTCCCGCCTCTCTCTTC
The DNA here is from genome assembly GCA_026770705.1 of Isurus oxyrinchus. Classification (NCBI taxonomy): domain Eukaryota; kingdom Metazoa; phylum Chordata; class Chondrichthyes; order Lamniformes; family Lamnidae; genus Isurus; species Isurus oxyrinchus. The sequence goes on along the minus strand of JANJGN010000006.1, from coordinate 1,305,178 downwards.
GCCTTGTTTTAAAAGGAAATCTAGCCTCTCAATTAGCGCTGATTCATAATGAACACTTTCCTCTCTCTCCGCGCTGGTTGAAAATGAAAGTCACCCGTCTCTCTGCACTGTTTCAAAATTAAAATGAACTCTCGCCTCTCTCTCTGCACTGTTTGAAAAATAACTCTTTCCTCTCTCTCCATGGTGTTTTAAAATGAACATTTGCATCTCTCTCCACATTTAATTAAATGAACAATCGATTCTCTCTCCACGCTGTTTTAAAATGAACTCTTCTTTTCTCTCCGCGTTGTTTTAAAATGATCTCTCACTGCTCTCTCCATGCTGGTTTATAATGAAATCCCACCTCTCTCACCTTGCTGATTTAAAATTAACTCTTGCCTCTCTCTCTTCGCTGATTTGAAATGAAACCACGCCTCTCACCACACGCTGATTTAAAATGAACTCTCGCCTCTCTCGTCACGACGATTTAAAATGAACTATCCCCTCTCTCTCAATGCTGTTTTATAATGAACTCTCGCCACTCTCTCCATCCAGATTTAAAATGACCTCTCGCTTCTCTCTCTCTGCACTGGTTCAAAATTAAAATGAATTCTCGCCTCTCTCTCCGAACTGTTTGAAAAAGAACTCTTGCCTCTCTCTCCACGGTGATTTAAAGTGAACACTTGCATCTCCCTCCACATTTATTTAAATGAACAATCACTTCTCTCTCCACGCTGTTTTAAAATGAACTCTTTCTTCTACAATCGCGCTGTTTAAAAATGAATTCTCGACTCTCTCACCGCGCTGTTTTAAAATGAACTCTCTTTTTTCTCTCTGCATTGTTTTAAATTAACTCTAGCTTCTCTCTCCATGCCATTTTAAGATGAAATCTCACCTCTCTCCCTGCTGTTTTAAAATGAACTCTTCCCTCTGTCTCTGCGCTGATTTAAAATGAACTCTCGCCTCTCTCTCTGCGCTGTTTTAAAATGAATTCTTTCCTCTCTCTCTTCCTTGTTTTAAAATGAACTCTCGGCTCTCACTCTGTGCTAACACAAAATGAAAACTCATCTCTCTCTCCACGCTCTTTTAAAATAAACTCTCGCCCCTCTCTCCGTTTTGTTTTATAATGAAATCTTGCCTTTCTCTCAGTGCTGATTTAAAATGAACTCTCACCTCTCTCTCTGCGCAGATTAAAAATGAAGCCACACCTCTCTCTCAGCGCTGATATAAAATGAAATCTCACCTCTCTCTCTGCGGTGTTTTACAATTAACTCTCACCTCTCTCTCCGCGCTGATTTAAAATGTACTCTTTCCTCTCTCTCCGCGCTGTTTTAAAATGAACTCTTTTCTCTCTCTCCACGCTGTTTTAAAATGAACTCTTTCCTCTCTCTCCACGCTGTTTTATAATGAACTCTTTCTTCTCTCTACGCACTGATTTAAAATGAAATTCGCCCCTCTCTCTGCACTGTTCCAAAACTCTTTCCTCTCTCACTGCGCTGTTTTAAAATGAACTCTCTCCTTTCTCTCTGCATTGTTTTAAGATGAACTCTCGCCTCTCTGTCCGCGCTGATTTAAAATGAACTCTCGCCTCTCTCTCTGCGCTGATTTAAAATGACCTCTCGCCTCTCTCTCTGCGCTGATTTAAAATAAACTCTCGCCTCTCCCTCCGCACTGATTTAAAATGAACTCTCTGTTCTCTCTCCATGCTGTTTTATAATGAACTCTTTCTTCTCTCTACGCACTGATTTAAGATGAAATTCAACCCCTCTCTCTGCACTGTTTCAAAATTAAAATGAATTCTCACATCTCTCTCCGCACTGTTTGAAAAAGAACATTTGCCTCACTCTCCGCGCTGATTTAAAATGAACTCTCACCTCTCTCTCCGCGTTGTTTTAAAATGAACTCTCGCCTATCAGTCTACGCTGATTTAAAATGAACTCTTGCCTCTCCGCGTTGTTTCAAATTAACTCTAGCTTCTCCCTCCACGCTGCTTTAAGATGAGCTCTTACCTCTCTCCATGCTGTTTTAAAATGAAATCTTTCCTCTCTCTCCGCACTGATTTAAAATGAACTCTCACCTCTCTCTCCGCGTTGTTTTAAAATGAACTCTCGCCTATCAGTCTACGCTGATTTAAGATGAAGTCTTGTCTCTCTCTCCGCGCTGACATAAAATGAAAACTCACCCTCTCTCTCTCTGCGCTGTTTTAATATGAACTCTCGCTAATCTCTCCGCACTGATTTAAAATAAACTCTCGCCCCTCTCTCCGCACTGATTTAAGATGAACTCTCACCTCCCCCTCTGCACTGATTTAAAATGAACTCTCGCCTCTCTCTCGGCGCTGATTTAAAATAAAATCTCGCATCTCTCACCACGCTGATTAAAAATGAGCTCTCGCCTCTCTCTGTGGTGATTTAAGATAAACTCTCGCCTCTCTCTCCATCCTGATGTAAAATGAACTCCTTCCTGTCTCTCTGCGCTGATTTAAAATGAACTCCCGCCTCTCTCTTCGCCTTGTTTTAAAATGAACTATTTCCTCACACTTAGCGTTGATTCATAATGAACACTTTCCTCTCTCTCCGCGCTGATTGAAAATGAAAGTCACCCGTCTCTCTGCACTGTTTCAAAATTAAAATGAACTCTCGCCTCTCTCTCTGCACTGTTTGAAAAATAACTCTTTCCTCTCTCTCCACGGTGTTTTAAAATGAACACTTGCATCTCTCTCCACATTTAATTAAACGAACAATCGATTCTCTCTCCACGCTGTTTTAAAATGAACTCTTCTTTTCTCTCCGCGTTGTTTTAAAATGATCTCTCACCGCTCTCTCCATGCTGGTTTATAATGAAATCCCGCCTCTCTCACCTTGCTGATTTAAAATTAACTCTTGCCTCTCTCTCTTCGCTGATTTGAAATGAAACCACGCCTCTCACCAGGCGCTGATTTAAAATGAACTCTCGCCTCTCTCGTCACGCTGATTTAAAATGAACTATCCCCTCTCTCTCAATGCTGTTTTATAATGAACTCTCGCCACTCTCTCCATCTGGATTTAAAATGACCTCTCGCTTCTCTCTCTCTGCACTGGTTCAAAATTAAAATAAATTCTCGCCTCTCTCTCCGAACTGTTTGAAAAAGAACTCTTGCCTCTCTCTCCACGGTGATTTAAAATGAACACCTGCATCTCCCTCCACATTTATTTAAATGAACAATCACTTCTCTCTCCACGCTGTTTTAAAATGAACTCTTTCTTCTACAATCGCGCTGTTTAAAAATGAATTCTCGACTCTCTCACCGCGCTGTTTTGAAATGAACTCTCTTTTTTCTCTCCGCATTGTTTTAAATTAACTCTAGCTTCTCTCTCCATGCCATTTTAAGATGAACTCTCACCTCTCTCCCTGCTGTTTTAAAATGAACTCTTTCCTCTCTCTCTGTGCTGTTTTAAAATGAACTCTTTCCTCTCTCTCTGCATTGTTTTAAGATGAACTCTCGCCTCTCTCTCTGCATTGTTTTAAGATGAACTCTCGCCTCTCTCTCTGCGCTGATTTAAAATAAACTCTCGCCACTCCCTCCGTACTGATTTAAAATGAACTCTCTGTTCTCTCTCCATGCTGTTTCTCCTCTCTATGCGCTGATTTAAAATGAAATTCGCCCCTCTCTCTGCACTGTTTCAAAATTAAAATGAATTCTCGCCTCCCTCTCCGCACTGTTTGAAAAAGAACATTTGCCTCCCTCTCCGCGCTGATTTAAAATGAACTCGTGCCTCTCCGCTTTGTTTCAAATTAACTCTAGCTTCTCCCTCCACGCTGTTTTAAGATGAGCTCTCACCTCTCTCCATGCTGTTTTAAAATTAAATCTTTCCTATCTCTCCGCGCTGATTTAAAATGAACTCTCACCTCTCTCTCCACGTTGTTTTAAAATGAACTCTCGCCTATCAGTCTACGCTGATTTAAGATGAACTCTTGTCTCTCTCTCTGCGCTGACATAAAATGAAAACTCACCCTCTCTCTCTCTGCGCTGTTTTAAAATGAACTCTCACCAATCTCTCCGCACTGATTTAAAATAAACTCTCGCCCCTCTCTCCGCACTGATTTAAGATAAACTCTCACCTCCCCCTCTGCACTGATTTAATGTGAACTCTCGCCTCTCTCTCGGTGCTGATTTAAAATAAAATCTCACCTCTCTCTCTACGCTATTTTAAAATGAACTCTGTCCTATCACTTCGTGCTGATTTATAATGAACTCTTTCTCCTCTCTCCACGCTGATTTAAAATGAAATTTGACCCTCTCTCTGTGTTGATTTAAAATTAACTCTCACCTGTCTCACCGTGCTGATTTAAAATGTACTCGCACCTCTCTCTCTGCGCTGTTTTAAAATTAACTCTTGCCTCACTCTCTGTGCTGATTTAAAATGTACTCTTGCCTCTCTTTCTGCGCTGTTTTAAAATGAACTCTGGCCTCTCACTCCGCGCAGATTTAAAATGAACTCTTTGCTCTCTCTCCACCTTGTTTTAAATGAACAATCATTTCTCTTTCCATGCCATTTAAAAATGAACTCTTCCTCTCTCTTCACGCTGTTTTAAAATGAACTCTTGCCTCTCTCACTGCACTGTTTTAAAATGAAATCTCTCCTTTCTCTCCACGTTGTTTTAAAATGATCTTGCCTCTCTCTCCACGCTGCTTTAAAATAAACTCTTACCTCTCTCTCTGCGCTGATTTAAAATAAACTGGCCCCTCTGTCGCTGTGCTGATTTAAAATGAGCTTTCACCTCTCTCTCTGCGCTGATTAAAATAAACTCTAGCCTCTCCCTCAGCACTGATTTTAAATGAACTATCCACTCTCTCTCCACACTGTTTTATAATGAAATCACGCCTCTCTCTACAGGCTGATTTGAAAGGAACTCTCGCCTCCATCTCCACCCTGATTTAAAATGAACTCTAGCCTCTCACTTTGCGCTGATTTATAATGAATTCTTTCTTCTCTCTCCACACTGATTTAAAATGAAATACGCCCCTCTCTCTGCGCTGATTTAAAATGAATTCTCGTCACTCTCTCCGCGCTGATTTAAAATAAACTCCCACGCCGGTCTCCACGCTGAATTAAAATGAGCTCTCGCCTCTCTCTCTGCGCTGATATAAATGAACTCTCAACTCTCTCTCCGCGCTTTGTTAAAATGTACACTCACCTCTCTCTCCGCGCTGATTTAAAATTAACTCTTTCCTCTCTCTCATCTTGTTTTAAAATGAACTCTCGCCTCTCAGTCAGTGCTGATTTATAATGAACTCTTGTCTCTCTCTCCGCACTGACATAAAATGAAAACTCACCTCTCTCTCTCCGCGCTGTTTTAAAATGAACTCTCACCAATCTCTCTGCGCTGATTTAAAATAAACTCTCACCCCTCTCTCCGCGCAGATTTAAGATGAACTCTCACCTCCCCCTCCGCGCTGATTTAAAATGAACTCTTGGCTCTGTCTCTGCGCTGATTTATAATGAAATCGCACTTCTCTCTCCGTGCTGATTTAAAATTACCTCTCAACTCTCACTCCGCGCTGATTTAAAATGTACTCGCACCTCTCTCTCCGCGCTGTTTTAAAATGAGCTCTGGCCTCTCACTTCACGCTGATTTATAACGAACTCTTTCTTCTCTCTCTGTGCTGATATAAAATGAACACTCGCCTCTCACTCCATGCTGATTTAAAATGTACTCTCGCCTCTCTCTCCGCACTGATTCAAAATGAACTCATTGCTCTCTCTCCACCTTGTTTTAAATGAACAATCGCTTCTCTTTCCATGCCGTTTTAAAATGAACTCTTTCCTCTCTCTTCACGCTGTTTTAAAATGAACTCTCTCCTTTCTCTCCGCGTTGTTTTAAAATGATCTCTCACCTCTCCATGCTGGTTTAAAATGAACTCTCGCCTCTCCCTCCATTCTGATTTAAAATGAACTCTCGCCACTCTCTCCGCGCTGACTTAAAATAATCTCTCGCCTCTCGGCATTGTTTTAAATTAACTCTTGCTTCTCTCTCCACGCTGCTTTAAAATAAACTCTCGCCTCTCTTTCTTTGCTGATTTAAAATGAAACCACACCTCTCTCCCCACGCTGCTTTAAAATGAACTCTCGCCTCTCTCGTTGTGCTGATTTAAAATAAAATCTCGCCTCTCCCTCAGCACTGATTTTAAAAGAACTATCCCCTCTCTCTCCGTGCTGTTTTATAATGAAATCTCGTTTCTCTCTCCACACTGCTTTAAAATAAACTCTCGGCACTCTCTCTTTGCTGATTTGAAATGAAACCACGCCTCTGTCCCCATGCTGATTTAAAATTAACTCTCGCTTTTCTCACTGCGTTGATTTTAAATGAGCTCTCGCTTCTCTCTCTGAGATGATTTAAAATAAACTCTCGCCTCTCCCTCAGCACTGATTTAAAATGAACTATCTCCTCTCTCTCCACGCTGTTTTATAATGACATCTCACTTTTCTCTACATGCTGATTTAAAAGGAACTCTCGCCTCTCTCTCCGCCCTGATTTAAAATGAACTCTTTCCTCTCTCTCCGCCTTGTTTTAAAATGAACTCTACCCTCTCACTTCGCGCTGATTTATAATGAATTCTTTCTTCTCTCTCCGCGCTGACTTAAAATGAACTCTCACCTCTCTCTCCGCACCATTTAAAATTAACTCTTTCCTCTCTCTCTTGCTTGTTTTAAAATTAACTCTCGCCACCCTCTCCACGCTGATTTAAAATAAACTCTCGCCCCGCTCTCCGCAGTGATTTGAGATGAACTCTCTCCACCTCTCTTCGCGCTGATATAAAATGAACTCTCTCCTCTCTCTCTGCGCTGATTTAAAATGAACTCTTTGCTCTCTCTCCTCCTTGTTTTAAATGACAAATTGCTTCTCTCTCTGCGCCGTTTTAAATGAACTCTTACCTCTCTCTCCACGCTGTTTTGAAATGAACTCTCGCCTCTCCTCCTCATTTTAAAATGAAATCGAGCCTCTCACTTCGTGCTGATTTATACTGAACTCTTTCTTCTCTCTCTGTGCTGATCTGAAATAAAATTCGCCCCTCTCTCTGCACTGTCTCAAAATTAAAAAGAACTCTCGCCTCTCTCTCTGCACTGTTTGAAAAAGAACTATTGCCTCTCTCTCCACGGTGATTTAAAATGAACTCTTTCCCCTCTCACCACGTTGTTTTTAAATGAACTCCCTACTTTCTCTCCGCATTGTTTTAAAATGATCTCTCACCTCCCTTTCTGTGCTGATTAAAAATGAACTCTCGCCTCTCTCTCCATGCTGATTTAAAATGAACTCTCGTCTCTCTGCATTGTTTCAAGTTAACTCTAGCTTCTCCCTCTGCGCTGCTTTAAGATGAGCTCTCACCTCTCTCCATGCTGTTTTAAAATGAAATCTTTCCTCTCTCTTCGCGCTGATTTAAAATAAACTCTCACCTCACTCTCTCTCTGCGCTGAATTGAAATGAACTCTTTCCGCTCTCTCACTTTGTTTTAAAATGAACTCTTGCCTCTCAGTCCGTGCTGATTTAAAATGAACTCTTGTCTCTCTCTCCGCACTGACATAAAATGAAAACTCACCTCTCACTCTCCGTTCTGTTTTAAAATGAACTCTCGCCAATCTCACCGCTCTGATTTAAAATAAACTCTCTCCCCTTTCTCCGCACTGATTTAAGATGAACTCTCATCTCCCCCTCTGCGCTGATTAAAAATGAACTCTCAACTCTCTCTCCTTGCTGATTAAAAATGAACTCTCTCCTCTCTCTCCGCACTGATTTAAAATGAACTCTCCCCTATCTCTCCGCGCTGATTTATAATGAACTCTTGCCTCTCTCTCTACGCTGATTTATAATGAACTATCGACCCTCCATCCACACTGATATAAAATGAACTCTCTACTTTCCCTCTGTGCCTTTTTGAAATAAACTGACACCTCTCTATCCACAGAGATAAAAACAAAAAACTGCGGATGCTGGAAATCCAAAACAAAAACAGAATTACCTGGAAAAACTCAGCAGGTCTGGCAGCATTGGCGGAGAAGAAAAGAGTTGATGTTTCGCGTCCTCATGACCCTTCGACAGAACTGAGTAATATTAGAAGAGGGATGAAAAATAAGCTGGTTTAAGGTGGGGGGGGAGTTGGTGTGGTGTGGTTGTAGGGACAAGCAAGCACTGATAGGAGCAGATAATTAAAAGATGTCACAGACAATGGAACACATAGCTGTTAAAGTTAAAGTTGGTGATATTATCTAAACGAATGTGCTAATTAAGAATGGATGGTAGGGCACTCAAGGTACAGCTCTAGTGGGGGTGGGGTGGAAAGGCTAGCAGGGCATAAAAGATTTAAAAATAATGGAAATAGGTGGGAAAAGAAAAATCTATATAAATTATTGGAAAAAACAAAAGAAAGGGGGAAACAGAAAGGGGGTGGGGATGGAGGAGGGAGCTCAAGACCTAAAGTTGTTGAATTCAATATTCAGTCCGGAAGGCTGTAAAGTGCCTAGTCGGAAGATGAGGTGTTGTTCCTCCAGTTTGCGTTGGGCTTCACTGGAACAATGCAGTAAGCCAAGGACAGACATGTGGGCAAGAGAGCAGGGTGGAGTGTTAAAATGGCAAGCGACAGGGAGGTTTGGGTAATGCTTGCGGACAGACCGCAGGTGTTCTGCAAAGCGGTCGCCCAGTTTACGTTTGGTCTCTCCAATGTAGAGGAGACCACATTGGGAGCAACGAATGCAGTAGACTAAGTTGGGGGAAATGCAAGTGAAATGCTGCTTCACTTGAAAGGAGTGTTTGGGCCCTTGGACGGTGAGGAGAGAGGAAGTGAAGGGGCAGATGTTACATCTTTTGCGTGGGCATGGGGTGGTGCCATAGGAGGGGGTTGAGGAGTAGGGGGTGATGGAGGAGTGGACCAGGGTGTCCCGGAGGGAGCGATCCCTACGGAATGCCGATAGGGGTGGGTGAAAGGAAGATGCGTTTGGTGGTGGCATCATGCTGGAGTTGGCGGAAATGGCGGAGGATGATCCTTTGAATGCGGAGGCTGGTGGGGTGATAAGTGAGGACAAGGGGGACCCTATCATGTTTCTGGGAGGGAGGAGAAGGCGTGAGGGCGGATGCGGGGGAGATGGGCCGGACACGGTTGAGGGCCCTGTCAACGACCGTGGGTGGAAAACCTCAGTTAAGGAAGAAGGAGGACATGTCAGAGGAACCGCTTTTGAAGGTAGCATCATCGGAACAGATGCGACGGAGGTGAAGGAACTGAGAGAATGGGATGGAGTCCTTACAGGAAGCGGGGTGTGAGGAGCTGTAGTCGAGGTAGCTGTGGGAGTCGGTGGGTTTGTAATGGATATTGGTGGACAGTCTATCACCAGAGATTGAGACAGAGAGGTCAAGGAAGGGAAGGGAAGTGTCAGAGATGGACCACGTGAAAATGATGGAGGGGTGGAGATTGGAAGCAAAATTGATAAATTTTTCCAAGTCCCTACGAGAGCATGAAGCGGCACCGAAGTAATCATCGATGTACCGGAGAAAGAGTTGTGGAAGGGGGCCGGAGTAGGACTGCAACAAGGAATGTTCCACATACCCCATAAAGAGACAGGCATAGCTGGGGCCCATGCGGGTACCCATAGCCACACCTTTTATTTGGAGGAAGTGAGAGGAGTTGAAGGAGAAATTGTTCAGTGTGAGAACAAGTTCAGCCAGACGGAGGAGAGTAGTGGTGGATGGGGATTGTTCGGGCCTCTGTTCGAGGAAGAAGCTAAGGGCCCTCAGACCATCCTGGTGGGGGATGGAGGTGTAGAGGGATTGGACGTCCATGGTGAAGAGGAAGCGGTTGGAGCCAGGGAACTGGAAATTGTTGATGTGACGTAAGGTGTCAGAGGAATCACGGATGTAGGTGGGAAGGGACTGGACAAGGGGAGAGAGAAGGGAGTCAAGATAACGAGAAATGAGTTCTGTGGGGCAGGAGCAAGCTGAGACGATCGGTCTACCGGGGCAGTTCTGTTTGTGGATTTTGGGTAGGAGATAGAAGCGGGCCGTCCGAGGTTGGGCGACTATCAGGTTGGAAGCTGTGGGAGGGAGATCCCCAGAGGAGATGAGGTCGGTGACAGTCCTGGAAACAATGGCTTGATGTTCAGTGGTGGGGTCATGGTCCAGGGAGAGGTAGGAGGAAGTGTCTGCGAGTTGTCTATCCATGCTAATTTAAAATGAACTCTCGCCTCTCTCTCCGTGCTGATATAAAATAAACTCTCTCCTTTCCCTCTGCACTGTTTTGAAATTAACTGACACTGCTCCATCCACGCTCTTTTAAAATTAACACTACTCTCTCTCTCCGCACTGATTTACAATGAATTCACACCTCCCTCTCTGCACTGATTTGCAATCAACTCTCACCTCTCTCTCAGCGCTGATTTGCAATGAACTCTCGCCTCTCACTCTGTGTTGATTTAAAATGAACTCTCACCTCTCTCTCCGCACTGATTTAAACTCTTTCCTCTCTCTGCTCACTCTTTTGAAATGAACTCTCGAACTCTCGCCACTCTCTCCACGCTACTTTAAAATGAACTCGCGCCTCTCTCTCCATGCTGATTTAAAATGAACTCTCACCTCTCTCTCCGCACTGATTTGAAATGAAATTGCCTCCCTCTCTTCACTCTTTTGAAATGAACTCTTTCCTCTCTCTCCCCGCTGATTTAAAATGAACTCTCGCCTCTCTGTGTTGTTTAATTAACTCTCGCCTCTCTCTCCGTGCTGATATAAAATGATCTCTCTCCTTCCCTCTGGGCCTTTTTGAAATAAACTGACACCTCTCTATCCATGTGGCTTTAAAATGAACTCTCGACTCACTCTCCATGCTGCTTTAAAATGAACTCGCGCCACTCTCTCCGCGCTGATTTAAAATAAAATCTCACCTCTCTCTCGGTACTGACTTAAAATGAACTCTCGCTGCTCTCTCCGCGCTGATTTAAAATGAACTCTCGCCTCTCTCTCTGCTGATTTAAAATGAACTCCCGCCTCTCTCTCCGCACTGGTTAATAATTAACTCACGCCTCTCTCTCCGCGCTTATTTATAATGAACTGTGCCACTCCGTGCTGATTTAAAATGAACTCTTGACTCTCCACGTTGATTTAAATATAACTCTCGCTTCTCTCTCTGTGCTGATTTGCAATCAAATCTCACCTCTCTCTCCGCACTGATTTGAAATGAAATCGCCTCCCTCTCTTCAATCTTTTGACATGAACTCTCGCCTCTCTCTCAGTACTGACTTAAAATGAACTCGCACCGCTCTATCCGCGCTGATTTAAAATGAACTCTTGCCTCTATCTCTGCGCTGTCTTAAAGTGAACTCTCGCCTCTCCCTCCGCACTGATTTAAAATGAACTCTCGCCTCTCTCTCTGCTGATTTAAAATGAACCATCGCCTCTCTTTCGGCGCTGATTTAAAATGAACTCTCGCCTCTCCCTCCGCGCTGATTTAAAATGAATTCTCGCTTCTCTGTCCACTGATTTAAAGTGAACCATCGCCTCTATCTCCACACTGATTTAAAATGAACAATTGCTTCTCTCTCTACATTGTTTTAAAGTGAACTCTTACCTCTCCACGATGTTTTAAAATGAATTCTCGCCTCTGTCACCACGCTGCTTTAAAATGAAAGCTCGCCTCTCTCTCCACGCTGATTTAAAATAAACCCTCGCCTCTCCGCATTGTTTTATGTTAACACTTTGTTCTTTCTCCACGCTGTTTTAAAATGAACTCTCACCACTCTTTACGTGCTGATATAACATGAACTCTCTCCTTCCCTCTGCGCTGTTTTGAAATAAACTGACACCTCTCTATCCACGCTGTTTTAAAATGAACTCTCGCCTCTCTCTCCGCGCTGATTTAGAATGAACTCTCGCCTGTCTGCGTTGTTTTAAATGAACTCTCGCTTCTCTCTCTGTGCGGATTTCCAATCAACTCTCACCTCTTTCTCCGCGCTGATTTAGAATGAACTCTCGCTTCTCTCTCCGTGCTGATTTAAAATGAACTCTCGCCTCTCACTCCGTGCTGATTTAAAATGAACACTTTCCTCTCTCTCCACGCTGATTTAAAATGAACTCTCGCCTCTCTCTTCACACTCTCTTGAAATGAACTCTCGTCTCTCCCTCTGCGCTGATTTAAAATGAACTCTCACCCCTCTCTCCACACTGATTTAAAATGAACTTTCATCTCTATCTCTGCGGTGTGTTAAAGTGACCTCTTGCCTCTCTCTCCACACTGACTTAAAATGAACTCTCACCTCTCTCTCCACGCTGATTTAAAATGAACTCTCGCCACTCTCTCCGCGTTGATTTAAAATGAGCTCTCACCTATCTCTCCACACTGATTTAAAATGAACTCTCGCCTTTCTCTCCATGCTGATTTAAAACGAACTCTCACCTCTCTCTCCATGCTGATTTAAAATGAAATCTCGCCTCTCTCCACGCTGTTTTAAAATGAACTCTTTCCTCTGTATGCGCTGATTTAAAATGAAACTTGTCCATCTCTGTGCACTGTTACAAATTAAGATGAACTCTCGGCTTTCACTCCATGCTGTTTAAAAAAGAATTCTTGCCTTCTCTCCACGGTGATTTAAAATGCACTCTCGCCTCTCTCTCCGCATTGTTTTAAATGAACAATCGCTTCTTTCTCCACGCTGTATAAAAATAATCTCTTTCCTCTTTCTCCAAGCAGTTTTAAAATGAATTCTTGCCTCTCTCACCATGCTCCTTTCTCTCTGTGTCATGTTAAAATGAACTTTCTCCTCTCTCTCCACACTGAATAATAATGAACTCTCTCTGCTCTCTCCGCGCTAATTTAAAATGAACTCTCGCCTCTCTCTCCGTGCTGATTTAAAATGAACTCTTTCCTCTCTCTCTGCACTGTTTGAAAAAGTACTCTTGCCTCTCTCTCTACGTTGATTTGAAATCTATTCTCGCCTCTCCGCGTTGTTTTAAATTAACTCTCACTTCTCTGTCCACGATCTTGCCTCACTCTCCGCGCTGATATAAAATAAACTCTCTCCTTTCCCTCTGCACTGTTTTGAAATTAATTGACACTGCTGTTTTAAAATTAACACTCGTCTCTCTCTCCATGCTGATTTAAAATGAATCCACAACTCCCTCCGCGCTGATTTGCAATCAACTGTCACCTCTCTCTCGGCGCTGATTTGAAATGAACTCTCGCCTCTCACTCTGTGTTGATTTAAAATGAACTCTCGACTCTCTCTCCCCGCTGATTAAATTAACTCTCGCCTCTCCGCGTTGTTTAATTAACACTCTCCCTCTCTCTCCGTGCTGATTTATTATAAAATATCACCGCTCTGTCGGCGCTGATTTAAAATGAACCATCGCCTCTCTCTCCACGTTGTTTAAAAATTAACTTTCTCCTCACTCTCCTCACTCTTTTGAAATGAACTCTCACCTCACTCTCCGCACTGATTTAAAATGAACTATCTCCCCACTCTCCTCAAACTTTTGAAATGAATTTTCGCCTCCCTCTCCTCACTCTTTTGAAATGAACTATTGCCTCTCTCTCCTCCCTGATGTAAAATGAACTCTCGCCTCTCCGCGTTGTTTTAATTAACTCTCACCTCTCTCTCCACATTGATATAAAATGAACTCTCGTCTCTATCTCTGCGCTGAGTTAAAGTGAACTCTCACCTCTCTCTCCACACTGATATAAAATGAACTCTCGCTCTCTCTCCACGTTGTTTTAAAATGAACTCTCGCCTCACTCTCTGCACTGATTTAAAATGAACTCTTTCCTATCTCTCCATGCTGATTTTAAATGAACTATCACCACGATTTCCGTGCCGTTTTATAATGAACTCTCTCCTCTCCCTCCGCATTGTTTTAAATGAACAATCACTTTTCTCTCCATGCTGTTTTAAAATGAACTCTTACCTCTCTCTCCATGCTGTTTTAAAATAAATTCTTGCCTCTCTCACCGCGCTGCTTTAAAATGAACTCTCTCCTTTCTCTCTGCATTGTTTTAAAATACACTCTCTCCGCTCTCTCCACGCTGATTTAAAATGAACTCTCGATTCTCTCTCTGTGCTGATTTAAAATGAACTCTCGCCTCTCTCTCCACGCTGTTTTAAAACGAACTCTCACCTCTCTCCACGCTGTTTTAAAATGAATTCTTTCCTCTCTGTCCACGCTGACTTAAAATGAAATTCGCCTCACTCTCTGCACTGTTTCAAAATTAAAATGAACTCTCGGCACTCTCTCCGTACTGTTTGAAAATGAACCCTTGCCTTCTCTCCACGGTGATATACAATGAACTCTCACCTGTCTCTCCGCATTGTTTTAAATGAATAATCACTTCTCGCTCTGCGCTGTTTTAAAATGAACTCTTGCCTTCTCTCCAAGTTGATTTAAAATGAATTATCGCCTCTCTCACCGTGTTGCTTTAAAATGAACTCTCTCCTTTCTCTCTGTGTTGTTTTAAAATGAAATCTCGCCTCTCTCTCCACGCTGATTTAAAATGAAGCCTCGCCTCTCTCTCACTGCTCTGATTTAAAATGAACTCTCTCCTTTCCCTCCGCCTTGTTTTGAAATAAACTGACACCTCTCTGTCCACGCTGTTCAAAATGAACTCATGCCTCTCTTTCCATGCTGTTTTATTATGAGAACTATCACCGCTCTTTCCGTGCTGATTTAAAATGAACTTTCTCCTCTCTCTCCACGCTGATGTGCAATCAACTCTCACCTCTCTCTCTGCACTGATTTAAAATGAACTCTCGCCTCTCTCTCCGTGCTGATTTAAAATGAACCATTGCTTCTATTTCCTCATTGATTTAAAATTAACACTCGCCTCTCTTTCCATGTTGTTTTAAAATGAACTCTCACCTCTCACTCTGCGCTGATATAAAATTAACTATTTCCTCTCTCTCCGCACTGATTTAAAATGAACTATTTCCTCTCTCACCGCGCTGCTTTAAAATGAACTCTCTCCTGTCTCTCCGTGTTGTTTTAAACTGAACTCTTTCGTCTCTCTCCGCGCTGTTTCAAAATGAACTCTCGCCTCTATCTCTGCGCTGTTTTAAAGTGAGCTCTCGCCTCTTCCTCCGCATTGATTTAAAATGATCTCTCGCCTCTCTCTCCACTGATTTAAACTGAACCATCACCTTTCTTTTGTGCGGATTTTAAATGAAATCTCGCCACTCTTTCTGCGTTGTTTTATTATGAACTCTCGCCTCTTTCTCCGCATTTTTTTAAATGAGCAATTGCTTTTCTCTCCACGCTGTTTTAAAATGAACTCTTTCCTCTCTCTCCACGCTGTTTTAAAATGAATTCTCGACACTCTCACTGTGCTGCTATAAAATGAGCTCTCACCTTTCTCTCCACGTTGTTTTAAAATGAAGTCTCTCCTTTCCTTCCAGGCTGTTTTGAAATAAATTGACACCTCTCTGTCCACGCTGTTTCAGAATGAACTCATGTATCTCTCTACGTGCTGATTTAAAATGAACTCTCGCCTCTCTCTCCGCACTGATTTAAATGAACTCTCGACTCACCACAATGCTTTAAATTAACTCTCGCTTCTCTATCCACACTGTTTTAAAATGAACTCTTTCCATGCTCCACACTGTTTTAAAATTAACTCTTTCCTCTCTGTCCTCGCTGATTTAAAAGAAAATTGACCCCTCTGCACTGTTTCAAAATTAAAATGAGCTCTCGGCTCTCTCTCCGTACTGTTTGAAAATGAACTCTTGCCTTCTCTGCACGGGGATTTAAAATGAACTCTCGCCTCTCTCTTCACATTGTTTTAAATGAACATTGCTTCTCTCTCCGTGCTGTTTTAAAATGAAATCTTACCTCTCTCACCGCGCTGCTTTAAAATGAACTCTCTCCTTCCTCTCCGTGTTATTTTAAAATGAACTCTCACCTCTCTCTCCACGCTGATTTAAAATGAACCCTCGCGCCGCTCTCTCTCTGCGCTGATTTGAAACGAACTCTCTCCTTTCCAGCCGCCCTTTTTTGAAATAAACTGACACCTCTCTGTCCGCGCTGATTTAAAATAAACGCTCGCCTCTCTCTCCTCACTCTTTTGAAATGAACTCTCACCTCTCTCTCCATGCTGATTTAAAATGAACTCCCGCCTCTCCGCATTGTTTTAAATATAAATCTCGCTTCTCTCTCTGCGCTGATTTGCTATCAAATCTCGCCTCTCACTCCGCATTGATATAAAATGAACTCTCTCATTCCCTCTGTGCCTTTATGAAATAAACTGACACCTCTCTATCCTCGCTGCTTTAAAATGAAATCGCACCTCACTCTCCATGCTGATTTAAAATGAAATCACGCCTCTCTCTCGGTACTGACTTAAAATGAACTCTCGCCCCTCTCTCCTCGCTGATTTAAAA
Organism: Isurus oxyrinchus; assembly: GCA_026770705.1. NCBI lineage: Eukaryota > Metazoa > Chordata > Chondrichthyes > Lamniformes > Lamnidae > Isurus > Isurus oxyrinchus. The sequence goes on along the minus strand of JANJGN010000006.1, from coordinate 1,288,820 downwards.
TGAACTCTCACCTCTCTCTCTGCTGATTTAAACTGAACCATCGCCTCTCTCTCTGCCCTGTTTTAAAATGAACTCTCGCCTCTCTCACCGTGCTGATTTAAAATGAACTCTTGCCTCTCCACGTTGTTTTAACTTAACTCTTGCTTCTCTCTCCACGCTGTTTTAAAATGGACTCTCGCCTCTCTCCACGCTGTTTTAAAATGAACTATTTCCTCTGTATGCGCTGATTTAAAATGAAATTCGTCCCTCTCTATGCTCTGTTACAAATTAAGATGAACTCTCGGCTTTCTCTTCATACTGTTTAAAAAAGAATCCTTGCCTTCTCTCCATGGTGATTTATAATGAACTCTCGCCTCTCTCTCCGCATTGTTTTAAATGAACAATCGCTTCTCTCTCCACGCTGTATAAATATGAACTCTTCCTCTCTCTCCACACTGTTTTAAAATGAATTCTTGCTCTATTGCCACGCTGCTTTAAAATGAACTTTCTCCTTTCTCTCTGCGTTGTTTTAAAATGAATTCTCCCCTCTCTCTCCACACTGAATAATAATGATCTCTCGCCACTCTCTCTGCACTGATTTAAATGAAGTCTCTCCTTTCCCTCCGCCCTGTTTTGAAATAAACAGACACCTCTTTGTCCACGCTGTTTTAAATGAAGTCATGCCTCTCTCTCTGCGCTGATTTAAAGTGAACTCTTTCCTCTCTCTCCAAGCTGATTTGCAATCAACTCTCACCTCTCTCTCTGCACTGATTTAAAATGAACTCTCACCTCTCTCTCCACGTTGTTTTAAAATGAACTCCCACCTCTCACTCTGCGCTGATATAAAATTAACCTTAAACCAGCTTATATTTCAACTCTTTCTTGGACTCGAACTCAAGTTCTGTCGAAGGGTCATGAGGACTCGAAACGTCAACTCTTTTCTTCTCCGCCGATGCTGCCAGACCTGCTGAGTTTTTCCAGGTAATTCTGTTTTTGTTTTGGATTTCCAGCATCTGCAGTTTTCTTTGTTTATATCTCTGTGTTTAATTGACTGCCACTGCTCTTCAAGAAATGCCTACCTCCTTGAAGAAGTTCTGTTCCTCTCTGCGACAACATTTCCGTATCTCTCTGTTGCCTTGTTCACCTTCTTTGCTTTCCATTTCCCTCCTAGTGTTTGACAAGGTGTTTACTAAAACCCGCTTTCACAGCCATATCTCCTTTCTCAGTGACTGTCTCCGTCTCCGACTTACCCCACGTGGATTTCAACTGAAATTCCACCCCTCATCTTTCGAACCCACCCAGGATTACCGGTATCTCCGGGACATAAAACGTTTCTCAGACTGCTGTTCCCGTCACATTCTGAAATCCACACTCAGTGCCATGCGCCGCCATATGAACACACTCGACCTCTCCCTCCAGCAGCACCGCCGTACCCTTTTTCAAAGCTGCACGTGCCCCCAGTTTCATTTTATCCTTCGGCTCATCCGACGCCTCAACAAGAAACTTTTTCTCTTTCTCTCAAGTGCTAAGGAACGCAGCTCCAACAACTCATCGACACCAACACCCATCTAGGGACCCTCCACCCCAGCCTGTCCCTCCGTCCCCACCCCATCTTCCAATCCCAGCCCCAGCCGTGTATTCACTATACCCCCTGACCTTCCCCTCTCCGATGCTGAACGTTCAGTGCTCAGCAAAGGACTTAGTTTCATACCCTTACGCCCTCACCTCAATGAATTTTGGGTTTGGCATGATGCTGAACTCTTCTTCCGCTGTCTTCGTCTCCGGGCTCACTTCTTTGGGCAGGAGTCCTCTCCCAGTTCAACGGATCCTTTTACCCACCTCCAATATTCTCCCTCCACCTGGACCCCTCCCTCTGGATTCTTACCTTCTCTTGATCTTTTCATTGAGAACTGTCGGCGCGACATTAGTCGTCTCAATTTCTCTGCTCCTCTCACCCATTCTAACCTGTCTCTCTCTGAACTTACTGCACTCCATTCTCTCAGGTCCAACCCTGACATTGTCATCAAACCCGCTGACAAGGGTGGTGCTGTTGTTGTCTGGCGCACTGACCTCTACCTCGCGGAGGCTGAGCGTCAACTCGCAGACACTTCCTCCTACCTCTCCCTGGACCATGACCCCACCACTGAACATCAAGCCATTGTTTCCAGGACTGTCACTGACCTCATCTCCTCTGGGGATCTCCCTCCCACAGCTTCCAACCTGATAGTCGCCCAACCTCGGACGGCCCGCTTCTACCTCCTACCCAAAATCCACAAACAGAACTGCCCCGGTAGACCAATCGTCTCAGCTTGCTCCTGCCCCACAGAACTCATTTCTCGTTATCTTGACTCCCTTCTCTCTCCCCTTGTCCAGTCCCTTCCCACCTACATCCGTGATTCCTCTGACACCTTACGTCACATCAACAATTTCCAGTTCCCTGGCTCCAACCGCTTCCTCTTCACCATGGACGTCCAATCCCTCTACACCTCCATCCCCCACCAGGATGGTCTGAGGGCCCTTAGCTTCTTCCTCGAACAGAGGCCCGAACAATCCCCATCCACCACTACTCTCCTCCGTCTGGCTGAACTTGTTCTCACGCTGAACAATTTCTCCTTCAACTCCTCTCACATCCTCCAAATAAAAGGTGTGGCTATGGGTACCCGCATGGGCCCCAGCTATGCCTGTCTCTTTATGGGGTATGTGGAACATTCCTTGTTCCAGTCCTACCCCGGCCCCCTTCCACAACTTTTTCTCCGGTACATCGATGATTACTTCGGTGCCGCTTCATGCTCTCATCGGGATTTGGAAAAATTTATTAATTTTGCTTCCAATTTCCACCCCTCCATCATTTTCACGTGGTCCATCTCTGACACTTCCCTTCCCTTCCTTGACCTCTCTGTCTCAATCTCTGGTGATAAACTGTCCACCAATATCCATTACAAACCCACCGACTCCCACAGCTACCTCGACTACAGCTCCTCACACCCCGCTTCCTGTAAGGACTCCATCCCATTCTCTCAGTTCCTTCACCTCCGTCGCATCTGTTCCGATGATGCTACCTTCAAAAACAGTTCCTCTGACATGTCCTCCTTCTTCCTTAACCGAGGTTTTCCACCCACGGTCGTTGACAGGGCCCTCAACCGTGTCCGGCCCATCTCCCGCGCATCCGCCCTCACGCCTTCTCCTCCCTCCCAGAAACATGATAGGGTCCCCCTTGTCCTCACTTATCACCCCACCAGCCTCCGCATTCAAAGGATCATCCTCCACCATTTCCGCCAACTCCAGCATGATGCCACCACCAAACACATCTTCCCTTCACCCCCCTTATCGGTATTCCGTAGGGATCGCTCCCTCCGGGACACCCTGGTCCACTCCTCCATCACCCCCTACTCCTCAACCCCCTCCTATGGCACCACCCCATGCCCACGCAAAAGATGTAACACCTGCCCCTTCACTTCCTCTCTCCTCACCGTCCAAGGGCCCAAACACTCCTTTCAAGTGAAGCAACATTTCACTTGCATTTCCCCCAACTTAGTCTACTGCATTCGTTGCTCCCAATGTGGTTTCCTCTACATTGGATAGACCAAACGTAAACTGGGCGACCGCTTTGCAGAACACCTGCGGTCTGTCCGCAAGAATGACCCAAAACTCCCCGTTGCTTGCCATTTTAACACTCCACCCTGCTCTCTTGCCCACATGTCTGTCCTTGGCTTGCTGCATTGTTCCAGTGAAGCCCAACGCAAACTGGAGGAACAACACCTCATCTTCCGACTAGGCACCTTACAGCCTTCCGGTCTGAATATTGAATTCAACAACTTTAGGTCGTGAGCTCCCTCCCCCATCCCCACCCCCTTCCTGTTTCCCCCTTCCTTTTTTTTTTCTCTCAAATAAATTATAAAGATTTTCCTTTTCCCACCTATTTCCATTATTTTTTAAAAAATTTTTAAAATCCTTTATGCTCCCCCCACCCCCACTAGAGCTGTACCTTGAGTGCCCTACCATCCATTCTTAATTAGCACATTTGTTTAGATAATATCACCAACTTTAACTTTCACACCTATGTGTTCTTTTGTACCATTGTCGCTGACATCTTTTGATGATCTGCTTCTATCACTGCTTGTTTGTCCATACAACCACACCCCCACTCCACTTCTCTCTCTCTCTCTCTCTCTCCGCCCCCGAACTCTCGCCTCTCTCCACGCTGTTTGAAAATGATCTCTTTCCTATGTATCTGCTGATTTAAAATGAAATTCATCCCTCTATGCTGTTTTGAAATAAACTGACACCTCTCTGTCCACACTGTTTTAAATGAACTCATGCCGCTCTCTCCACACTGATTTAAAATGAACTCTTTCCTCTATATGCACTGATTTAAAATGAAATTCATCCCTCTCTATGCACTGTTACAAATTAAGATGAACTCTCAGCTTTCTCTCCATGTTGTTTAAAAAAGAACTCTTGCCTTCTCTCCACAGTGATTTAGAATGAACTCTTGCCTCTCTCTCCGCATTGTTTTAAATGAACAATTGCTTCTCTCTATGCTGTATAATAATGAACTCTTTCCTCTCTCTCCACGCTGTTTTAAAATGCATTCTTGCCTCTCTCGCTGCGCTGCTTTAAAATGAACTTTCTCCTTTCTCTCTGCGTTGTTTTAAAATGAACTCTCGCCTCTCTCCACGCTGAATAATAATGAACTCTCGCCACTCTCTCTGCGCTGATTTAAAATGAAGTCTCTCCTTTCCCTCCGCCCTGTTTTGAAATAAACTGACACCTATTTGTCAACGCTGATTTAAAATGAACTAGCACCTCTCTCTCTGCGCTGATTTAAAATGAAATCTCGCCTCTCTCTCCACGTTGTTTTAAAATGAACTCCCACCTCTCACTCTGCACTGATATAAAATTAACTATTTCCTCTCTCTCTGTGCTGATTTCAAATGAACTCTTTCCTCACTCTCTCCACGCTGTTTTAAAATGAATTCTTGCCTCTCTCACCACAATGCTTTAAAATGAACTCTCCTTCACTCTCCACACTGTTTTAAAATGAACTCATGCATCTCTCTCCACGTTGATTTATTATGAACTATCCTCTCTCTCTCCGCACTGATTTAAAATGATCTCTCGCCTCTCTCTCCATGCTGATTTAAAATGAACTATCACCACGCTTTCCATGCTGGTTTATAATGAAATCTCTCCTCTCCCTCCGTATTATTTTAAATGAACAATCGCTTTTCTCTCCACGCTGTTTTAAAATGAATTCTTGCCTCTCTCACCGCGCTGCTTTAAAATGAACTCTCTCCTTTCTCTCCACGCTGTTTTAAAATGAACTCTCGCCTCTCTCCACGCTGTTTTAAAATGAATTCTCGCCTCTCTGTCCATGTTGATTTAAAATGAAATTTGCCCCACTCTCCGTACTGTTTCAAAATTAAAATGAACTCGCGGCTCTCTCTCCGTACTGTTTGAAAATGAACTCTTGCCTTCTCCCCACGGTGATTTAAAATGAACTCTCACCTCACTCTCCGCATTGTTTTAAATGAATAATCGCTTCTCACTCCGCGCTGTTTTAAAATGAACTCTTTTCTCTCTCTCCACGCTGTTTTAAAATGAACTCTCGCCTCTCTCACCGTGTTGCTTTAAAATGAATTCTCTCCTTTCTCTCTGTGTTGTTTTAAAATGAAATCTCGCCTCTCTCTCCACGCTGATTTAAAATGAAGCCTCGCCTCTCTCTCGCTGCTCTGATTTAAAATGAACTCTCTCCGTTCCCTCCACCCTGTTTTGAAATAAACTGACACCTCTCTGTCCATGCTGATTTAAATGAACTCATGCCTCTCTTTCCATGCTGATTTATTATGAACTATCGCCTCTCTCTCCGCGCTGATTTGCAATCAACTCTCACCTCTCTCTCTGCACTGATTTAAAATGAACTCTCGAATCTCTCCGTGCTGATTTAAAATGAACCATCGCTTCTATTTCCACGTTGTTTTAAAATGAACTCTCACCTCTCACTCTGAGCTGATATAAAATTAACTATTTCCTCTCTCTCTGCGCAGATTTCAAATGAACTTTTTCCTCTCTCACCGCGCTGCTTTAAGATGAACTCTCTCCTTTCTGTCCGTGTTGTTTTAAAATGAACTATTTCCTCTCTCTCCACACTGTTTTAAAATGAACTCTCGCCTCTCTCACCGTGCTGCTATAAAATGAGCTCTCTCCTTTCTCTCCACGTTGTTTTAAAATGAAGTCTCTCCTTTCCTTCCATGCTGTTTTGAAATAAACTGACACCTCTCTGTCCACGCTGTTTTAAATGAACTCATGCCTCTCTCTCCACACTGTTTTAAAATGAACTTTTTCCTCTGTATGCACTGATTTAAAATGAAATTCGTCCCTCTCTATGCACTGTTACAAATTAAGATGAACTCTCGGCTTTCTCTCCATGCTGTTTAAAAAAGAAATCTTGCCTTCTATCCATGGTGATTTATAATGAACTCTCGCCTCTCTCTCCGCATTGTTTTAAATGAACAATAGCTTCTCTCTCCATGCTGTATAAATATGAACTCTTTCCTCTCTCTCCATGCTGTTTTAAAATGAATTCTTTCCTCTCTCGCTGCGCTGCTTTAAAAGGAACTTTCTGCTTTCTCTCTGCATTGTTTTAAAATGAATTCTCCCCTCTCTCTCCACGCTGAATAATAATGATCTCTCGTCACTCTCTCTGCGCTGATTTAAAATGAAGTCTCTTCTTTCCCTCAGCCCTGTTTTGAAATAAACAGACACCTCTTTGTCCACACTGTTTTAAATGAACTCACGCCTCTCTCTCTGCGCTGATTTAAAATGAACTCACGCCTCTCTCTTTGCGCTGATTTGCAATCAACTCTCATCTCTCTCTCTGCGCTGATTTAAAATTAACTATTTCCTCTCTCTCTGCACTGATTTCAAATGAACTCTTTCCTCTCTCTCCACACTGTTTTAAAATGAACTCTCGCCTCTCTCTCCGTGCTGATTTAAAATGAAATCTTTCCTCTCTCTCCACGTTCTTTTAAAATGAACTCGCACCTCTCACTCTGCGCTGATATAAAATTAACTATTTCCTCTCTCTCCACACTGTTTTAAAATGAATTCTCGCCTCTCTCACCGCGCTACTTTAAAATGAACTCTCCCTCTCCGCGTTGTTTTAAAATAAATTCTCCCCTCTCTCTCTACGCTGATTTATAAGGAGCTCTCGCCACTCTCTCCGCGCTGATTTAAAATGAACTCTCTCCTTTCCCTTCGCGCAGTTTTGAAATATACAGACACCTCTCTGTCCACACTGTTTTAAAATGAACTCACACATCTCTCTCCGCGCTGATTTGCAATCAACTTTCACCTCTCTCGCAGCACTGATTTAAAATGAACTCTTGCCTTTCTCTCCACACTGTTTTAAAATGAACTCTCACCTCTCTCCACGCTGTTTTAAAATGAACTCTTTCCTCTGTATCCGCTGATTTAAAATGAAATTCAGCCCTCTCTATGCACTGTTACAAATTAAGATGAACTCTCAGCTTTCTCTCCATGTTGTTTAAAAAAGAACTCTTGCCTTCTCTCCACAGTGATTTAGAATGAACCCTTGCCTCTCTCTCCGCATTGTTTTAAATAAACAATTGCTTCTCTCTCTATGCTGTATAATAATGAACTCTTTCCTCTCTCTCCACGCTGTTTTAAAATGCATTCTTGCCTCTCTCACTGCGCTTCTTTAAAATGAACTTTCTCCTTTCTCTCTGCATTGTTTTAAAATGAATTCTCCCCTCTCTCTCCACACTGAATAATAATGAACTCTCGCCACTTTCTCTGTGCTGATTTAAAATGAAGTCTCTCCTTCCCCTCTGCCCTGTTTTGAAATAAACTGACACCTCTTTGTCCACGCTGTTTTAAATGAAGTCATGCCTCTCTCTCTGCGCTGATTTAAAAAGAACTCGCGCCTCTCTCTCCGTGTTGATTTGCAATCAACTCTTACCTCTGCTCCGTGCTGACTTAAAATGAACTCTCGCCTCTCTCTGCGCTGATTTAAAATGAACTTTCGCCTCTCTCTCCACATTGTTTTAAAATGAACTCCCACCTCTCACTCTGCGCTGATATAAAATTAACTATTTCCTCTCTCTTTGCGCTGATTTCAAATGAACTCTTTCCTCTCTCTCCACGGTGTTTTAAAATGAACTCTCGCCTCTCTCTCCACGCTGATTTAAAATGAACTATCACCACGCTTTCCATGCTGGTTTATAATGAAATCTCTCCTCTCCCTCCGTATTGTTTTAAATGAACAATCGCTTTTCTCTCCACGCTGTTTTAAAATGAAATCTTGCCTCTCTCACCGCGCTGCTTTAAAATGAACTCTCTCCTTTCTCTCTGCGTTGTTTTAAAATGAACTCTCCCCTATCTCTCCACGCTGATTTAAAATCCACTCTCTCCTCTATCTCCACGCTGTTTTAAAATGAACTCTCACCTCTCTCCACACTGTTTTAAAATGAACTCTCACCTCTCTCCACACTGTTTTAAAATGAACTCTTTGCTCTCTGTCCACACTGATTTAAAATGAAATTCGCTTCTCTCTCTGCATTGTCTCAAAATTAAAATGAACTCTCGGCTCTCTCTCCGTACTGTTTGAAAATGAACTCTTGCCTTCTCTCCATGGTGATTTAAAATGAACTCTTATCTCTCTCTCCGCATTATTTTAAATGAATAATCGCTTCTCACACCGTGCTGTTTTAAAATGAAGTTTTTCCTCTCTCTCCACGCTGTTTTAAAATAAATTCTCGCCTCTCTCACCACGTTGCTTTAAAATGAACTCTCTCCTTTCCCTCCATGCTCTTTTAAAATAAACTGACACCTCTCTGTCCATGCTGATTTTAAAATGAACTCTCGCCTCTCCGTGTTGTTTTAATTAACTCCTGCTTCTCGCTCCACGCTGTTTTAAAATGAATTCTCACCTCTTTCTCCGCGCTGATTTAAAATGAACTCTCGCCTCTCACTCATTGCTGAGTTAAAATGAACTCTCGCATCTCTCTCCACGTTGATTTAAAATGAAATCTCGCCTCTCACTCATTGCTGAGTTAAAATGAACTCTTGCATCTCTCTTCATGCTGATTTAAAATGAACTCGCCTCTCTCTCCTCACTCTTTTGAAATGAAAACTCGCCTCTCTCTCGGTACTGACTTAAAATGAACTCACAACCTTCTCTCCGCGTTGATTTAAAATGAACTCTCGCCTCCATCTCTGTGCTGTCTTAAAGTGAACTCTCATGTCTCCCTCCGCACTGATGTAAAATGAACTCTCACCTCTCTCTTTGCTGATTTAAACTGAACCATCGCCTCTCTTTGCGTGCTGATTCAAAATAAACTCTCGCCACTCTTTCACACTGATTTAAAATTAACTCTAGCCTCTCTCTCTGCATTGGTTTCAATGAACAATCGCTTCTCTCTCCATGCTGTTTTAAATGAACACTTTCCTCTCTCTCCGCGCTGTTTTAAAATGAGTTCTTGCCTCTCTCACCGCGCTACTTTAAAATGAACTCTCTCTCTCCACGTTGTTTTAAAATCAATTTTCCCCTCTCTCTCCATGCTGATTGATAAGGAGCTCTCGCCACTCTCTCCCTGCTGATGTAAAATGAACTCTCTCTTTTCTGTCCGCGCTGTTTTGAAATATACAGACACCTCTCTGTCCACGCTGTTTTAAAAGGAACTCGTGCAGCTCTCTCCGCGCTGATTTATAATGAACACTCACCTCTCTCTCCGTGCTGATTTGCAATCAACTTTCACCTCTCTCGCTGCACTGATTTAAAATGAGTTCTTGCCTCTCTCACCGCGCTACTTTAAAATGAACTCTCTCTCTCCACGTTGTTTTAAAATCAATTTTCCTCTCTCTCCATGCTGTTTTAAAATGAATTCTTCCCTCTCTCGCCGCGCTGCTTTAAAATGAACTCTCCCCTTTCCCTCCGCGCTGTTTTGAAATGAACTCTCGCCTCTCTCACTGTGTTGATGTAAAATGACCTGTCGCCTCTCTCTCCAGACTGATTTACAATGAACTCTCGACTCTTCTCATTGTTTTAAATTATCTCTCACTTCTCTCTACACTCTGTTTTAAAATGAACTCTTTCCTCTCTGTCCGCGCTGATTAAAAATGTACTCTCACCTCTCCCTCCGCGCTGATTTGCAATCAACTCTCACCTCTCTCCCCGCACTGATTTAAAATGAACTCTTGACTCTCTCTCCACGTTGTTTTAAAATGAACTCCCACCTCTCACTCTGCGCTGATATAAAATTAACTATTTGCTCTCTCTCTGCGCTGATTTCAAATGAACTCTTTCCTCTCTCTCCACGGTGTTTTAAAATGAATTCTCGCCTCTCTCACCGCGCTGCTATAAAATTAACTATCTCCTTTCTCTCCGTGTTGGTTTAAAATGAACTTTCGCATCTTTCTCCGCTGATTTAAACTGAACCATCGCCTCTCTTTCCGTGCTGATTTTAAATGAAATCTCACCACATTTTCTGCGCTGTTTTATAATGAACTCTCGCCTCTCTCTATGCATTGTTTTAAATGAACAATCGCTTTCTCTCCACGCTGTTTTAAAATGAACTCTTCCTCCCTCTCCATGCTGTTTTAAAATGAAAACTCGCCTGTCTCTCCACACTGATTTAAAATGGACCTTCGCCTCTTCGCATTGTTTAATATTAACTCACTACTCTTTCTCTGCGCTGTTTTAAAATGAACTCTCGCCTCTCTCTTCACACTGGTATAACATGAACTCTCTCCTTTCCCTCTGCGCTGTTTTGAAATATACTGACACCTCTCTATCCACGTTGTTTTAAAATGAACTCTCGCCTCTCTCTCCTTGCTGATTTACAATCAACGCTCACATCTCTCTCCGCGCTGATTTAAAATGCACACTCACCTCTCACTCCATGCTGATTTAAAATAAACTGCGCCACTTTCTACATGATGATTTAAAATGAACTCTCTCCTTTCTCTTGGCACTGATTTAAAATGAACTCTCACCCCTCTATCTGCGCTGATTCCAAATGAACTCTCACCTCTCTCTATGCGCTGATATAACCTGAACTCTCTCCTTTCTCTCTTCGCTGTTTTGAAATAAAGTGACACCTCTCTATCCACGCTGTTTTAAAATGAACTCTCGCTTCTCTCTCCATGCTGATATGCAATCAACTCTCACCTCTCTCTCCGCACAGATTAAAAATGAACTCTCGCCTCTCTCTCATCTGTCTTTTGAAATGAACTCTCGCCTCTCCCTCTGCGCTGATTTAAAATGAACTCTCGCCTCTCCCCCTGCACTGATTTAAAATGAACTCTCGCCTCTCCGCATTGTTTTAATTAACTATCGCTTCTCTCCCCGCTGTTTTAAAATGAACTCTCGTGTCTCTCTCCACGCTGATATAAATGAACTGCGCCACACACTCCATGCTGTTTTAAAATTAACTCGCGCCTCTATCTCTGCGCTGTGTTAAAGTGAACACTCGCCTCTCCCTCCACACTGATTTAACATGAACTCTCGCTGGTCTCTCTGCTGATTTAAACTGAACCATCACCTGTCTTTCCGCGCTGATTTAAAATGAACACTCGCCACTCTTTCCGCGCAGATTTAAAATGAACACTCACCTCTCTCCCCTCAACCTTTTGAAATGAACTCTCAGCTCTCACTCCACACTGATTGAAAATGAACTCTCGCCTCTTCATGTTGTTTTAAATTAACTATCGCTTCTCTCTCCACACTGTTTAATAATGAACTCTCAACTCTCTCCACGCTGTTTTAAAATAAACTCTTTCCTCTCTGTCTGTGCTAATTTAAAATCAAGTTCTCCTCTCTCTCTGCACTGTTTCCAAATTAAAATTAACTCGCGGATCTTTCTCCGCACTGTTTAAAAAAGAACTCTTGCCTTCTCTCCACGATGATTTAAAATCAACACTCGCCTCTCTCTGCGCATTGTCTTAAATGAACAATCACTTCTCTCTCTGCGCTGCTTTAAAAGGAACTCTTTCCTCTCTCTCCACGCTGTTTTAAAATGAATTCTCTCCTTTCTCTCTGCGCTGATTTAAAATGAAAACTCACCTCTCTCTCCGCGCTGATTTAAAAAGAACCTTCGCTTCTCCGCATTTTTTCATATTAACTCTCTATTCTCTCTCCGTGCTGTTTTAAAATGAACACTCGCCTCTCTCTACACGCTGATATAACATGATCTCTCTCCTTTCCCTCTGCGCTGTTTTAAAATAAACTGACACCTTTCTATTCACGCTGTTTTAAAATGAATTCTCGCCTCTTTCACCGCGCTGATTTAAAATGAATTCACCACTCTCTCTCTGCGCTTATTTATAATGATCTATGTACCCTCTCTGCACGCTGATTTTAAATGAACTCTCGCTTCTCTCTCCGTGCTGATTTAAAATGAAATCTCGCCTCTAACTCTGCACTGTTTTAAAGTGTACTCTCGCCTCTCTCTCCGCACTGATTTAAAATGAACTCTTGCCACTCTTTCCGCGCTGATTTATAATGAACTCTCGCCTCTCTCTCCGCATTGTTTTAAATGAATAATCGCTTTTCTCTCCACGCTGATGTAAAATGAACTCTTTCCTCTCTCACCACGCTGCTTTAAAATGAACTCTCACCTCTCCACGTTCTTTTAATTAACTCTCACTTCTCTCTCCATGCTGTTTTAAAATGACCTCTTTCCTCCTCTCCACTGATATAAAATGAACTCCCTCCTTTCCGTCTGTGCCTTTTTTAAATAAAATGACACCTCTCTATCCACGCTGTGTTAAAATGAACTCGCGTCTCTTTCTCCATGCTGATTTAAATTGAACTCTCTCCTCACACCCCCCCCGCTGATTTAAAATTAACACTTGCTCTCTTTCCTTACTCTTTTGAAATGAACACTCGCCTCTCACACCGCGCTGATTTAAACTGAACTCTCGCTCTCTCCACGCTGATATAAAATGAACTCTCATCTCTATCTCCGCCCTGATTTGCAATCACACTCACCTCTCTCTCTGCACTGAGTTAAAATGATCTCTCACCTCTCACCATGCTGATTTAAAATGAACTCTCGACTCTCTCTCTGCTCTGGTTTAAAATGAACTCTCAGCTCTCTCTCCTCGCTCTTTTGAAATAAACTCTCGCCTCTCTCTCCTCATTGTTTTCAAATGAAATCTCGCCTCTCATTCTGCGCTGATTTAAAATGAACTCTCACCACTCTCTCTGCACTGATTTAAAATAAACTCTCGCCGATCCGCTTTGTTTTAAGTTAACTTTCCCTTCTCTCTCCACGCTTGCCTTTCCCTCCTCACTCTTTTGAAATGAACTCTCGCCACTCATTCTGCGCTGATTTAAAAATAATACTCAACTCTCTCCCCGAGATGATTTAAAATGAACTGTCACCTCTCTCTCCGCCCTGATTTGCAATCACTCTCACCTCTCTCTCCACATTGATTAAAAATGAACTCGCGCCTCTCTCCGTGCTGATTTAAAATGAACACTTGCCTCTCGCTCCACAGTCTTTTGAAATGAACTCTCGCCTCTCTCTCTGCACTGATTTGAAATGTACTCTCGCCTCTCTCTCCGTGCTGATTTGAAATGTACTCTCGCCTCTCTCTCCGTGCTGATTTGAAATGTACTCTCGCCTCTCTCTTCTGCATTGTTTTAAACTAACACTCAGTTCTCTCTCCACGCTGTTGTAAAATGAACTCTCCTCTCACTCTCGGTGCTGATATAAAATGAACACCCTCCTTTACCTCTGCGTTGTTTTGAAATAAACTGGCACCTTTCTATCCACGCTGATTTAAAATGAACTTTCGCCTCTCTCTCCACGCTGATATGCAATCAACTCTCACCTCTCTTCCGTGCTGATTTAAAATGAACTCGCGCCTCTCTCACAACGCTAATTTATATTGAACTATTGCTCCTTCTCCGCGCTGATTTCAAATGAATTCTCGCCTCTCTCTCTGCACTGATTTGAAATGTACTCTCGCCTCTCTCTCCGTGCTGATTTGAAATGTACTCTCGCCTCTCTCTCCGTGCTGATTTGAAATGTACTCTCGCCTCTCTCTTCTGCATTGTTTTAAACTAACACTCAGTTCTCTCTCCACGCTGTTGTAAAATGAACTCTCCTCTCACTCTCGGTGCTGATATAAAATGAACACCCTCCTTTACCTCTGCGTTGTTTTGAAATAAACTGGCACCTTTCTATCCACGCTGATTTAAAATGAACTTTCGCCTCTCTCTCCACGCTGATATGCAATCAACTCTCACCTCTCTTCCGTGCTGATTTAAAATGAACTCGCGCCTCTCTCACAACGCTAATTTATATTGAACTATTGCTCCTTCTCCGCGCTGATTTCAAATGAATTCTCGCCTCTCTCTCCACGCTGATTTAAAATGAACTCTCGCCTCTGTCCTTGCACTGTTTCAAAATGAAATCTCAACTCTCTCTCGCTGCTGATATAAAATGAACACCCTCCTTTACCTCTGCGTTGTTTTGAAATAAACTGGCACCTCTCTCACCACGCTGATTTAAAATGAATTCTCGCCTCACACTCCTCACTCTTTTGAAATGAACTCTCGCCTCTCTCTCCTCACTGTTTTCAAATGAACTCTCGCCTCTCATTCCGCGCTGATTTAAAATGAACTCTCGCCTCTCTCTCCGCCCTGATTTGCACTCACACTCACGTTTCTCTCCACGCTGATTAAAAATGAACTCACACCTCTCTCCACGCTGATTTAAAATGAACACTTGCCTCTCGCTCCTCACTCTTTTGAAATGAACTCTCACCTCTCTTTCGCCGGTGATTTAAAATGAACTATCCTCTCTCTCTGTGCACTGTTTTATAATGAAATCTCGCCCCTCTCTCCTATGCTGATTGAAAATGAACTCTCGCCTCTTTCTCCAAACTGTTTGAAAAAGTACTCTCGCCTCTCTCTCAGCACTGATTTGAAATGAACTCGCGCCTCTCTCTCCGTGCTGATTTGAAATGTTCTCTCGCCTCTCTCTCTTCACTGATTTGAAATGTATTCTTGCCTCTCTCTCCAGTTTGTTTTTAAATTAACGCTCCGTTCTCTCTCCACGCTGTTGTAAAATGAACGCCCCCCTCACTCTCGGTGCTGATATAAAAAGAACATTCTCCCTTCCCTCTGTGTTATTTTGAAATAAACTGGCACCTCTCTATCCACGCTGTTTTCAAATGAACTATCACCTCTCTCTCTGCGCTGATTTAAAATGAATTCTCGCCTCTCTCTCCACCCTGATTTGCAAACAATCTCTCCTCTCTCTCTGGGCTGATTTTAAATGATCTCTCACCTTTCACCACACTGATTTAAAATGGACTCTCGCCTCAAACTCCTCACTCTTTTGAAATGAACTCTCGCCTCTCTCTCCTCACTTTTTTCAAATGAACTCTCACCTCTCTCTCCACTCTGCTTTAAAATGAACTCTTACCACTCATTCCACGCTGATTTAAAATGAACTCTTGCCTCTCTCTCCACCCTGATTTGCAATCATTCTCACCTCTCTCTCCATGCTGATTAAAATTGAACTCTCGCCTCTCTATACACGCTGCTTTAAAATGAACTCACACCTCTCTCTCCAAGCTGAATTAAAATGAGCTCTCACCTGTCAATCCGTGCTGATTTCAAATGAACTCTTGCTTCTCTCTCCACCCTGATTTAAAATGAACTCTCACTTCTCTCTCTTTGGGCTGTTTTATCATGAAATCTCGGCCCCCTCTCCAAAGCTGATATAAATGAACTCTCACCTCTCTCTGCATGCTGATTTAAAATGACCTCTCGCCTCATTCACCGCGCTGTTTTAAAATGAACTCTCGCCTCTCTCTCCACGCTGATTTGCAATCAACTCTCACCTCTGCTACATGCTGATTTAAAATGAGCTCATGACTCTCTCACAGCGCTGATTTATAATGAACTATTGCTCCTTCTCCGCGCTGATTTAAAATGGACGCTTGCCTCTCTGTCCGCGCTGATTTAAAAGTGACTCTCGCCTCTCTCTCCGCGCTGATTTAAAATGAACTCTTTCCTCTCTCTCCGCGCTGTTTTACAATGAACTCTCACCTCTCTCTCCGTGCGGAATGAAAATGAACTCACGCCTCTCTCTCTGCGCTGATTTAAAATGAACTCACGTCTCTCTCTCCACACTGATTTAAAATGAATTCTCACCTCTCTCTTCGCCCTGATTTGCAATCACTTTCACCTCTCTCTCCGCGGTAATTTAAAATGAACTCTCGCCTCTCTCTCCTCACTGTTTTCAAATCAACTCTCGCCTCTCATTCCGCGCTGATTTAAAATGAACTCTCACCCCTCCCTCCGTGCTGATTTAAAATGAACTATTGCCTCTCTCTCCACCCTGATTTGCAATCACTCTCACCTCTCTCTCCACGCTGATTAAAAATGAACACTCGCCTCTCTATCCACGCTGCTTTAAAATGAACTCTCACCTCTCTTTCCATGTTGATTTAAAATGAACTCGCACCATTCTCACCGCGCTCATTTAAAATGAGCTCTCACCTCTCAATCCGAGCTGATTTGAAATGAACTCTTGCTTCTCTTTCCGCCCTGACTTAAATTGAACTCTCCTCTCTCTCTGCAGGATGTTTTACAATTAAATCTCGCCCCCCTCTCCAATGCTGATTTAAAATGAACTCTCACCTCTCTCTCCGTGCTGATTTATATGAAATCTCGCCTCTCCCTCCACGCTGATTTAAAATGAACTGGCGCCTCTCTCCCCTCACTGTTTTCAAATGACCTCTCGCCTCTCATTCCGCGCTGATCTAAAATGAACTCTCATCTCTCTCTCCGTGCTGATTTAAATTGAGCTCTCGCCTCTCTCTCCGTGCTGATTTAAAAAGAGCTCTCACCTCTCAATCTGCGCTGATTTAAAATGAACTCTTGCTTCTCTCTCCACCCTGATTTAAAATGAACTCGCGTCTCTCTCTGTGCACTGTTTTATAATGAAATCTCCCCCCTCTCTCCAAGGCTGATTTAAAATGTACTCTCGTCTCTCTCTCCAAACTGTTTGAAAAAGTACTCTTTCCTCTCTCTCTGCACTGATTTGAAATGTACTCTCGCCTCTCTCTCCATGCTGATTTGAAATGTACTCTCGCCGCTCTCTCTGCGTTGTTTTTAAATTAACGCTCCGTTCTCTCTCCACGCTGTTGTAAAATGAACTCTCCCCTCACTCTCGGTGCTGATATAAAATGAACACTTTCCCTTCCCTCTGCGTTGTTTTGAAATAAACTAGCAAATCTCTATCCATGCTGTTTTAAAATGAACTCTCGCCTCTCTCTCCACGCTGATTTAAATGAACTCTCGCCTCTCTCTCCACGCTGATTTAAAATGAACTCTCACCACTCATTCCACGCTGTTGAAAATGAACTCTTGCCTCTCTATCCACGCTGATTTAAAATGAACTCTTGCCTCTCTCTCCACCCTGATTTGCAATCACTCTCACCTCTCTCTCCATGCTGATTAAAATTGAACTCTCGCCTCTCCATACACGCTGCTTTAAAATGAACTCGCACCTCTCTCTCCAAGCTGAATTAAAATGAGCTCTCACCTGTCAATCCGCGCTGATTTAAAATGAACTCTTGCTTGTCTCTACGCCCTGATTTAAAATGAACTCTTGCCTCTATCTCCGTGCTGAATTAAAATGAACTCACGCCTCTCTCTCCACGATGATTTAAAATGAACTCTCGCCTCTCTCTTCGCCCTGATTTGCAATCGCCCACCCGTCTCTAACTGCGCTGACTTAAAATGATCTCTCACCTCTCACCACTCTGTTTTAAAATGAACTCTCGCCTCAAGCACTCCTCACTCTTTTGAAATGAACGCTCGCCTATCTCTCCTCATTGTTTTCAAATGAACACTCGCCTCTCATTCCGCGCTGTATTAAAATGAACTGTCCCCTCTCTCTCTGCACTGATTTAAAATGAACACTCACCACTCTCTCCGCGCTGATTTAAAATGAACTCTCGCCTATCCGCTTTGTTTTAAGTTAACTTTTGCTTCTCTCTCCACACTGTTTTAAAGTGAACACTTGCCGCTCCCTCCTCAACTTTTGAAATAAACTCTCACCACTCATTCCGCGCTGATTTAAAATGAACACTCAACTCACTCCCCGCACTGATTAAAATGAACTCTCGCCTCTCTCTCCGCCCTGATTTGTAATCACTCTCACCTCTCTCTCCGTGCTGAATTAAAATGAACACTTGTCTCTCGCTCCTCACTCTTTTGAAATGAGCTCTCACCTCTCTCTCTGCACTGATTTGAAATGTACTCTCGCCTCTCTCTCCGTGCTGATTTGAAACGTACTCTCGCCTCTCTCTCTGCGTTGTTTTAAACTTAACGCTCAGTTCTCTCTCCACGCTGTTGTAAAATGAATTCTCCCCTCACTCTCGGTGCTGATATAAAATGAACACCCTCCTTTACCTCTGCGTTGTTTTGAAATAAACTGGCACCTCTCTATCCACTCTGATTTAAAATGAACTCATGCCTCTCTCTCCACGCTGAGTTGCAATCAACTCTCACCTCTCTTCCGTGGTGATTTAAAATGAACTCACGCCTGTCTCACGGCCTAATTTATAAGGAACTATTGCTCCTTCTCCGCGCTGATTTCAAATGAACTATCCTCTCTCTCTGCGCACTGTTTTATAATGAAATCTCGCCCCTCTCTCCAATGCTGATTGAAAATGAACTCTCGCCTCTCTATCCAAACTGTTTGAAAAAGTACTCTCGCCTCTCTCTCAGCACTGATTTGAAATGAACTCTCGCCTCTCTCTCCGTGCTGATTTGAAATGTACTCTCGCCTCTCTCTCCGTGCTGATTTGAAATGTACTCTCGCCTCTCTCTCCGTGCTGATTTGAAATGTACTCTCGCCTCTCTCTCTTCACTGATTTGAAATGAACTCTCGCCTCTCTCTCCGTGCTGATTTGAAATGTACTCTCGCCTCTCTCTCTTCACTGATTTGAAATGTATTCTTGCCTCTCTCTCCACGTTGTTTTAAATTAACGCTCCATTCTCTCTCCACGCTGTTGTAAAATGAACGCCCCCCTCACTCTCGGTGCTGATATAAAATGAACATTCTCCCTTCCCTCTGCGTTGTTTTGAAATAAACTGGCACCTCTCTATCCACGCTGTTTTCAAATGAACTATCACCTCTCTCTCTGCGCTGATTTAAAATTAATTCTCGCCTCTCTCTCCACGCTGATTTAAAATGAATTCTCGCCTCTCTCTCCACCCTGATTTGCAAACAATCTCACCTCTCTCTCTGGGCTGATTTTAAATGATCTCTCACCTCTCACCACGCTGATTTAAAATGGACTCTTGCCTCAAACTCCTCACTCTTTTGAAATGAACTCTCGCCTCTCTCTCCTCACTTTTTTCAAATGAACTCTCACCTCTCTCTCCACTCTGCTTTAAAATGAACTCTCACCACTCATTCCACGCTGATTTAAAATGAACTCTTGCCTCTCTCTCCACCCTGATTTGCAATCATTCTCACCTCTCTCTCCATGCTGATTAAAATTGAACTCTCGCCTCTCTATACACGCTGCTTTAAAATGAACTCACACCTCTCTCTCCAAGCTGAATTAAAATGAGCTCTCACCTGTCAATTCGCGCTGATTTCAAATGAACTCTTGCTTCTCTCTACGCCCTGATTTAAAATGAACTCCCACTTCTCTCTCTTCGGGCTGTTTTATAATGAAATCTCGGCCCCCTCTCCAAAGCTGATATAAATGAACTTTCACCTCTCTCTGCATGCTGATTTAAAATGACCTCTCGCCTCATTCACCGCGCTGTTTTAAAATGAACTCTCGCCTCTCTCTCCACGCTGATTTGCAATCAACTCTCACCTCTGCTACATGCTGATTTAAAATGAGCTCATGACTCTCTCACAGCGCTGATTTATAATGAACTATTGCTCCTTCTCCGCGCTGATCTAAAATGGACTCTTGCCTCTCTCTCCGCGCTGATTTAAAATGAACTCTTTCCTCTCTCTCCGCGCTGTTTTACAATGAACTCTCACCTCTCTCTCCGTGCGGAATGAAAATGAACTCACGCCTCTCTCTCTCTGCGCTGATTTAAAATGAACTCACGTCTCTCTCGCCACGCTGATTTAAAATGAATTCTCACCTCTCTCTTCGCCCTGATTTGCAATCACTTTCACTTCTCTCTCCGCGCTGATTTGAAATGTACTCTCGCCCCTCTCTCTCTGCGTTGTTTTAAACTTAACGCTCAGTTCTCTCTCCACGCTGTTGTAAAATGAATTCTCCCCTCACTCTCGGTGCTGATATAAAATGAACACCCTCCTTTACCTCTGCGTTGTTTTGAAATAAACTGGCACCTCTCTATCCACGCTGATTTAAAATGAACTCTCCCCTCTCTCTCCACGCTGATTTGCAATCAACTCTCACCTCTCTTCCGTGCTGATTTAATATGAACTCAAGCCTGACTCACGATGCTGATTTATAATGAACTATTGCTCCTTCTCCGCGCTGATTTCAAATGAATTCTTGCCTCTCCCTCTGTGCTGTTTTAAAATGAACTCTCACCTCTGTCTCGGTGCTGATATAAAATGAACACCCTCCTTTACCTCTGCATTGTTTTGAAATAAACTGGCACCTCTCTCCGCACTGATTTAAAATGAACTCTCGCCTCTCTCTCCACACTGATTTAAAATGAACTCTTGCCTCACACTCCTCACTCTTTTGAAATGAACTCTTTCCTCTCTATCCACGCTGATTTAAAACTAAGTCTCGCCCCTCTCTCTGCGCTGTTTTAAAATGAACTCTCACCTCTCTCTCAGTACTGATATAAAATGAACACCCACCTTTACCTCTGCATTGTTTTGAAATAAACTGGCACCTCTCTCACCACGCTGATTTAAAATGAATTCTCGCCTCACACTCCTCACTCTTTTGAAATGAACTCTCGCCTCTCATTCCGCGCTGATTTAAAATGAACTCTCGCCTCTCTCTCCGCCCTGATTTGCAATCACTCTCACCTCTCTCTCCACACTGAGTAAGAATGAACTCACACCTCTCTCTCCACGCTGCTTTAAAATGAACTTGCACTTCTATCTCCGTGCTGATTTAAAATGAACACTTGCCTCTCGCTCCTCACTCTTTTGAAATGAACTCTCACCTCTCTTTCGGCGCTGATTTAAAATGAACTCTTGCCTTTCTCTCCGTGCTGATTTAAAATGAACTCTCCTCTCGCTCTGCGCACGGTTTTATAATGCACTCTCACCCCTCTCTCCAATGCTGATTTAAAATGTACTCTCGTCTCTCTCTCCAAACTGTTTGAAAAAGTACTCTTGCCTCTCTCTCTGCACTGATTTGAAATGAACTCTCACCTGTCTCTCTGCACTGATTTGAAATGTTCTCTCGCCTCTCTCTCCGTGCTGATTTGCAAACAATCTCACCTATCTCTCTGGGCTGATTTAAAATGATCTCTCGCCTCTGTCTCCACGTTGCTATTAAATTAACACTCCGTTCTCTCTCCATGCTGTTGTAAAATGAATGCTCCCCTCACTCTCAGTGCTGATATAAAATGAACATTCTCCCTTCCCTCTGCGTTGTTTTGAAATAAACTGGCACCTCACTATACATGCTGTTTTCAAATGAACTATCACGTCTCTCTCCACCCTGATTTGCAAACAATCTCACCTCTCTCTCTGGGCTGATTTTACATGATCTCTCACCTCTCACCACGCTGATTTAAAATGAACTCTCGCCTCTCTCTCCACCCTGATTTGCAAACAATCTCACCTATCTCTCTGGGCTGATTTAAAATGATCTCTCACCTCTCACCACTCTGCTTTAAAATGAACTCTCACCATTCATTCCATGCTGATTAAAAATGAACTCTTTCCTCTCTATCTGCGCTGATTTAAAATGAACTCTCGCCTCTCTCTCCACCCTGATTTGCAATCACTCTCACCTCTCACTCCATGCTGATTAAAATTGAACTCTCACCTCTCTATACACGCTGCTTTAAAATGAACTCGCACTTCTCTCTCCGCGCTGAATTAAAATGAGCTCACACCTGTCAATTCGCGCTGATTTAAAATGAACTCTTGCTTCTCTCTCTTCGGGCTGTTTTATAATGAAATCTCGGCCCCCTCTCCAAAGCTGATATAAATGAACTCTCTCCTCTCTCTGCATGCTGATTTAAAATGACCTCTCACCTCATTCACCGCACTGTTTTAAAATGAACTCTCACCTCTCTCTCCACGCTGATTTGAAATATACTCTCGCCTCTCTCTCCGCGTTGTTTTTAAATTAACGCTCCGTTCTATCTCCTCGCTGTTGTCAAATGAAATCTCGCTTCACTCTCAGTGCTGATATAAAATGAACACTCTCCCTTCCCTCTGTGTTGTTTTGAAATAAACTGCCACCTCTCTATCCACGCTGTTTTAAAATGAACTCTCGCCTCTCTTTCCGCATTGATTTAAAATTGACTCTTGAATCTTTCTCCGTGCTGATTTAAATTGAACTCTCACCTCACTCATCGCGCTGATTTAAAATGAACTCTCGCCTCTCCCTCCGTGCTGAATGAAAATTAACTCTCGCCTCACACTCCTCACTCTTTTGAAATGAACTCGCGCCTTTCTCTCCATCCTGATTTAAAATGAGCTGTTTTATAATGAAATTTCGCCCCACTTTCCAATGCTGATTTAAAATGAACTCTCGCCTCTCTCTCCAAACTGTTTGAAAAAGTACTCTCGCCTCTCTCTCTCTGTACTGATTTGAAATGCACTCTCGCCTCTCTCTCCATGCTGAATTGAAATGTACTCTCGCCTCTCTCTCCGCGTTGTTTTTAAATTAACGCTCCATTCTCTCTCCATGTTGTTGTAAAATGAACTCTCCCCTCTCTCTCGGTGTTGATATAAAATGAACACGCTCACATCCCTCTGCGTTGTTTTAAAATAAATTGGCACCTCTCTATCCACGCTGATTTAAAATGAACTCTCGCCTCTCTCTCCACGCTGATTTGCAATCAATTCCCACCTCTCTTCCGTGGTGATTTAAAATGAACTCACGCCTGTCTTACGGTGCTAATTTATAATGAACTATTGCTTCTTCTCTGTGCTGATTTAAAATGAACTCTTTCCAATGCTGACTTAAAATGAACTCTCTCCTCTCTCTCTCCAAACTGAAAAAGTACTCTTCCCTCTGTCTCTCTGCACTGATTTGAAATGCACTCTCCGCGTTCTCTCTCCACGCTGTTTTGAAATGAACTCTCCCCTCTCTCTCGGTGCTGATATAAGATGAACACGCTCACATCCCTCTGCGTTGTTTTGAAATAAATTGGCACCTCTCTATCCACGCTGTTTTAAATGAATTCTCGCCTCTCTCTCCGCTCTGATTTAAAATGAACTCTCGCCTCTCTCTCCACGCTGATTTGCAATCAACTCTCACTGCTGCTCCGTGCTGATTTAAAATGAACTCTGACCTCTCTCTTCCCATTGTTGTAAATTAACAATCGCTTCTCTCTCCATGCTGTTTTAAAATGAATTCTCGCCTCTCTCTCCACGTTGATTTAAAATGAACTCTTTACTCTCTCAGCTCTCTCTTTTGAAATAAACTCTCTACTGTCTCTCCGCTGATTTAAAATAAACCATCGCCGCACTCTACACGCTGATTTAAAATGAACTCTCGGCTCTCTCTCTGTACTGTTTGAAAAATGACTCTTGCCTTCTCTCCACTGTGATTTAAGATGAACTCTTGCTTCTCTTTCTGCATTGTTTTAAATGAACAATCGCTTCTCTTTCTGCGCTGTTTTAAAATGAACTCTCCTTTCCCTCCGCACTATTTTGAAATAAACCGACACCTCTCTGTCCACGTTGTTTTAAAATAAACTCGTGCCTCTCTCTCCGCGCTGATTTAAAATGAACTATCGACACTCTCTCCACGCTGATTTGAAATGAAATCTCTCCTCTCTCTCTGTGCTGATTTAAAATGAACTCTCACCTCTCCACGTTGTTTTAATTAACTCTCACTTCTCTCTCCATGCTGTTTTAAAATGAACTCCCTCCTTTCCGTCTGTGCCTTTTTTAAATAAAATGACACCTCTCTATCCACGCTGTGTTAAAATGAACTCGCGTCTCTTTCTCCATGCTGATTTAAATTGAACTCTCTCTTCACATCCCCCTGCTGATTTAAAATTAACACTTGCTCTCTTTCCTTACTCTTTTTAAATGAACACTTGCCTCTCTCTCCTCACTGTTTTCAAATGAACTCTCGCCTCTCATTCCACGCTGATTTAAAATGAACTCTCACCTCTCTCTCTGCGCTGATTAAAAATGAACTCTCGCCTCTCTATCCACGTTGCTTTAAAATGAACTCGCACCTATCTCTCCATGCTTATTTAAAATGAACACTTGCCTCTCACTCCTCACTCTTTTGAAATGAATCAGCACCGAGAGAGAGGGGAGAGTTCATTTTACAACAGCTTGGAGAGAGAACGCGCCTTTCTCTCCACGCTGATTTAAAATGAGCTCTTACCTTTCAATCCGCTCTGATTTAAAATGAACTCTTGCTTCTATCTCCGCCCTGATTTAAAATGAACTCATGCCTCTCTCACGGCGCTGATTTATAATGAACAATTGTTCCTTCTCGGCGCTGATTTAAAATGAACTCTCGCCTCTCTCTCCAAACTGTTTGAAAAAGTATTCTCGCATCTCTCTCTGCACTGATTTGAAATGCACTCTCGCCTCTCTCTCCGCGTTGTTTTTTAATTAATGCTCCGTTCTCTCTCCACGCTGTTGTACAATGAACTCTCGCCTCACTCTCGGTGCTGATATAAAATGAACACTCTCCCTTCCCTTTGTGTTGTTTTGAAATAAACTGCCACCTCTCTATCCACGCTGTTTTAAAATGAACACTCGCCTCTCTCTCCAAACTGTTTGAAAAAGTGCTCTAGCCTCTCTCTCTGCACTGATTTGAAATGAACTCATGTCTCTCTCTCCACGCTGATTTTAAATGAATTCTCACCTGTCTCTCCACGCTGATTTGCAATCGACTCACACCTCTGCTCCGTCCTGACTTAAAATGAACTCATTTCTCTCTCACGGTGCTGATTTATAATGAACTATTGCTCCTTCTCCGCGCTGATTTAAAATGAACTCTCGCCTCTCTGTCCGCGCTGATTTAAAATTGACCCTCGCCTGTGTCTCCACGCTGATTTAAAATGAACTCTCACCTCTGTCTCCGTGCTGAATTAAAATGAACTCTCGCCTCTCTCTGCGATGATTTAAAATGACCTCTTGCCTGACTCACCGCGCTGCTTTAAAATGAACTCACACCTCTCTCTCCAAACTGCTTTAAAATGAACTCACACCTCTCTCTCCATGCTGAATTAAAATGAACTCACGCCTCTCTCTCTGCGCTGATTTAAAATGAACTCACGTCTCTCTCTCCATGCTGATTTAAAATGAACTCTCGCCTCTCTCTCCACGCGGATTTAAAATGAACTCTCGCCTCTCTCTCCACGCTGATTTGCAATCAACTGTCACCTCTGCTCCAAGGTGATTTAAAATGAACTCATGCCTCTCTCACGTCTCTGATTTATAATGAACTATTGCTCCTTCTCCATGCTAATTTAAAATTAACTCTCCTCTCTCTCTGCGGGCTGTTTTATAATGAAATTTCGCCCCACTTTCCAATGCTGATTTAAAATGAACTCTCGCCTCTCTCTCCAAACTGTTTGAAAAAGTACTCTCGCCTCTCTCTCTCTGTACTGATTTGAAATGCACTCTCGCCTCTCTCTCCATGCTGAATTGAAATGTACTCTCGCCTCTCTCTCCGCGTTGTTTTTAAATTAACGCTCCATTCTCTCTCCATGTTGTTGTAAAATGAACTCTCCCCTCTCTCTCGGTGTTGATATAAAATGAACACGCTCACATCCCTCTGCGTTGTTTTAAAATAAATTGGCACCTCTCTATCCACGCTGATTTAAAATGAACTCTCGCCTCTCTCTCCACGCTGATTTGCAATCAATTCCCACCTCTCTTCCGTGGTGATTTAAAATGAACTCACGCCTGTCTTACGGTGCTAATTTATAATGAACTATTGCTTCTTCTCTGTGCTGATTTAAAATGAACTCACGTCTCTCTCTCCACGATGATTTAAAATGAATTCTCGCCTCTCTCTCCACGCTGATTTAAAATGACCTCTCGCCTCTCTCACTGCGCTGATTTAAAATGAATTCTTGCCTGTCTCTCCACGCTGATTTAAAATAACATCTCGCCTCTCTCTCCATGCTGATTTAAAATGAACTCTCGCCTCTCTCTGCATGCTGATTTGCAATCAACTCTCATGTCCGCTCCGCGTTGATTTAAAATGAACTCATGCCTCTCTCACGTCTCTGATTTATAATGAACTATTGCTCCTTCTCCATGCTAATTTAAAATTAACTCTCCTCTCTCTCTGCGGGCTGTTTTATAATGAAATTTCGCCCCACTTTCCAATGCTGATTTAAAATGAACTCTCGCCTCTCTCTCCAAACTGTTTGAAAAAGTACTCTCGCCTCTCTCTCTCTGTACTGATTTGAAATGCACTCTCGCCTCTCTCTCCATGCTGAATTGAAATGTACTCTCGCCTCTCTCTCCGCGTTGTTTTTAAATTAACGCTCCATTCTCTCTCCATGTTGTTGTAAAATGAACTCTCCCCTCTCTCTCGGTGTTGATATAAAATGAACACGCTCACATCCCTCTGCGTTGTTTTAAAATAAATTGGCACCTCTCTATCCACGCTGATTTAAAATGAACTCTCGCCTCTCTCTCCACGCTGATTTGCAATC
This sequence comes from Isurus oxyrinchus, assembly GCA_026770705.1. Taxonomy (NCBI): domain Eukaryota; kingdom Metazoa; phylum Chordata; class Chondrichthyes; order Lamniformes; family Lamnidae; genus Isurus; species Isurus oxyrinchus. The sequence goes on along the minus strand of JANJGN010000006.1, from coordinate 1,262,002 downwards.
AATTCCCACCTCTCTTCCGTGGTGATTTAAAATGAACTCACGCCTGTCTTACGGTGCTAATTTATAATGAACTATTGCTTCTTCTCTGTGCTGATTTAAAATGAACTCACGTCTCTCTCTCCACGATGATTTAAAATGAATTCTCGCCTCTCTCTCCACGCTGATTTAAAATGACCTCTCGCCTCTCTCACTGCGCTGATTTAAAATGAATTCTTGCCTGTCTCTCCACGCTGATTTAAAATAACATCTCGCCTCTCTCTCCATGCTGATTTAAAATGAACTCTCGCCTCTCTCTGCATGCTGATTTGCAATCAACTCTCATGTCCGCTCCGCGTTGATTTAAAATGAACTCATGCCTCTCTCATGTCTCTGATTTATAATGAACTATTGCTCCTTCTCCACGTTAATTTAAAATGAACTCTCCTCTCTCACTGTGCTCTGTTTTATAATGAAATCTCGCCCCTCTTTCCAATGCTGATTTAAAATGAACTCTCGCCTCTCTCTCTCCAAACTGTTTGAAAAAGTACTCTCGCCTCTCTCTCAGCACTGATTTGAAATGCACTCTCGCCTCTCTCTCTGTGCTGATTTGAAATGTACTCTCGTCTCTCTCTCCGCGTTGTTTTTAAATTAACGCTCCGTTCTCTCTCCACGCTGTTGTACAATGAACTCTCCCCTCTCTCTTGGTGCTGATATAAAATGAACACGCTCACATCCCTCTGCATTGTTTTGAAATAAATTGGAACCTCTCTATCCACGCTGTTTTAAAATGAACTCTTGCCTCTCTCTCCGTGCTGATTTAAAATTAACTCTCGCCTCTATCTCCACGCTGATTTGCAATCAACTCTCACCGCTGCTCCGTGCCTTGTTGTAAATTAACAATCGCTTCTCTCTCCACGCTGTTTTAAAATGAATTCTCGCCTCTCTCTCCCCATTGTTTTAAATTAACAATCGCTTCTCTCTCCATGCTGTTTTAAAATGAATTCTCGACTCTCTCTCCACGCTGATTTAAAATGAACTCTTTCCTCTCTCAGCTCTCTCTTTTGAAATAAACTCTCAACTGTCTCTCCGCTGATTTAAAATAAACCATCGCCGCTCTCTACACGCTGATTTAAAATGAACTCTCGGCTCTCTCTCTGTACTGTTTGCAAAATGACTCTTGCCTTCTCTCCACTGTGATTTAAGATGAACTCTTGCTTCTCTTTCTGCATTGTTTTAAATGAACAATCGCTTCTCTTTCTGCGCTGTTTTAAAATGAACTCTCCTTTCCCTCCGCACTATTTTGAAATAAACCGACACCTCTCTGTCCATGTTGTTTTAAAATAAACTCGTGCCTCTCTCTCCGCGCTGATTTAAAATGAACTCTCGCCTCTCTGTCCGCGATGATTTAAAATGAACTCGTTCCTCTCTCTCTGTGCTTATTTGCAATCAAATCTCTACTCTCTCTCTGCACTGATTTAAAATGAACTCTCACCTCTCCATGTTGTTTTAATTAACTCTCACTTCTCTCTCCATGCTGTTTTAAAATGACGTCTTTCCTCTCTCTCCACTGATATAAAATGAACTCCCTCCTTTCCCTCTGTGCTTTTTTCAAATAAAATGACACCTCTCTATCCACGCTGTGTTAAAATGAACTCGCGTCTCTTTCTCCATGCTGATTTAAATTGAACTCTCTCCTCACACTCCCCTGCTGATTTAAAATTAACACTTGCTCTCTTTCCTTACTCTTTTGAAATGAACACTCGCCTCTCACACCGCGCTGATTTAAACTGAACTCTCGGTCTCTCCACGCTGATATAAAATGAACTCTCGCCTCTCTCTCCGCCCTGATTTGCAATCACACTCACCTCTCTCTCTGCACTGATTTACAATGAACTCTCACCTCTCACCACGCTGATTTAAAATGAACTCTCACCACTCTCTCTGCACTGATTTAAAATAAACTCACGCCTATCCGCTTTGTTTTAAGTTAACTTTCCCTTCTCTCTCCGCGCTTGCCTTTCCCTCCTCACTCTTTTGAAATGAACTCTCGCCACTCTGTGCTGATTTAAAATGAAATCTCGACTCTCTCTCCGCCCTGATTTGCAATCACTCTCACCTCTCTCTCCACACTGATTAATAATGAACTCTCGCCTCTCTATGCACATTGCTTTAAAATGAACTTGCGTCTCTCTCTCCATGCTGATATAAAATGAACTCTTGCTTCTCTCTCCGCCCTGATTTAAAATGAACTCATGCTTCTCTCATGGTGCTGATTTACAATGAACTATTGCTCCTTCTCCGCACTGATTTAAAATGAAATCTCGCCTCTCTGTCCATGCTGATTTAAAATTGACTCTCGCCTCTCTCTCCATGCTGTTTTAAAATGAACTCTCACCTCTCTCTCTGCGCTGATTTAAAATGAACTCACACCTCTCTCTCCGCCCTGATTTGCAATCACTCTCGCCTCTCTCTGGGCTGATTTAAAATGATCTCTCACCTCTCTCCCCACTGATTTAAAATGAACTCTCACCTCACACTCCTCACTCTTTTGAAATGAACTCTTCCATCTCTCTCCTCACTGTTTTCAAATGAACTCTCGCCTGTCATTCCGCGCTGATTTAAAATGAACTCTCACCTCTCTCTCCCCGCTGATTTAAAATGAACTTTTGCCTCTCTCTCCTCGCTGACTTAAAATGAACTCTCGCATCTATCTCCACAATGATTTAAAATGAACTCTCGCCACTCTCTTCGCCCTGATTTGCAATCACTCTCATGTCTCTCTCTGCGCTGATTTAAAATGATCTCTCACCCACCCTCCTCACTCTTTTGAAATGAACTCTTCCATCTCTATCCACGCTACTTTAAAATGAACTTGCGCCTCTCTCTGCGCTGATTTAAAATGAACACTTGCCTCTCGCTCCTCACTCTTTTCAAATGAACTCTCACCTCTCTCTCTGCACTGATTTAAAATTAACACTCACCACTCTCTCCGTGATGATTTAAAATGAACTCTCGCCTATCCGCTTTGTTTTAAGTTAACTTTCCCTCCTCTCTCCACGCTGTTTTAAAGTGAACACTTTCCTCTCCCTCCTCACTCTTTTGAAATAAACTCTCGCCACTCATTCTGCACTGATTAAAAATGAAGACTCAACTCTCTCCCCAAGATGATTAAAAATGAACTCTCGCCTCTCTATCCACGCTGCTTTAAAATGAACTCCCGCATCTCTCTCCGCGCTGATTTAAAATGAACACTTGCCTCTCGCTCCACACTCTTTTGAAATGAACTCTCACCTCTCTCTCTGCACTGATTTGAAATGTACTCTCGCCTCTCTCTCCGTGCTGATTTGAAATGTACTCTCGCATCTCTCTCTGCATTGTTTTAAACTAACACTCAGTTCTCTCTCCACACTGTTGTAAAATGAACTCTCCCCTCACTCTCGGTGCTGATATAAAATGAACACCCTCCTTTACCTCTGCGTTGTTTTGAAATAAACTGGCACCTCTCTATCCACGCTGATTTAAAATGAACTCACGCCTCTCTCTCCACGCTGAGTTGCAATCAACTCTCACCTCTCTTCCGTGGTGATTTAAAATGAACTCACGCCTGTCTCACGGCCTAATTTATAATGAACTATTGCTCCTTCTTCGCGCTGATTTCAAATGAACTCTCATCTCTCTCTCCACGCTGATTTAAAATGAACACACGCCTCTATCTCCGCGCTGTTTTAAAATGAACTCTCACCTCTCTCTCGGTGCTGATATAAAATGAACAGCCTCCTTTACCTCTGCATTGTTTTGAAATAAACTGGCATCTCTCTCACCACGCTGATTTAAAACGAATTCTCGCCTCACACTCCTCCCTCTTTTGAAATGAACTCTCGCCTCTCTCTCCTCACTGTTTTCAAATGAACTCTCGCCTCTCTCTCCTCACTGTTTTCAAATGAATTCTCGCCTCTCATTCCACGCTTATTTAAAATGAACTCTCGCCTCTCTCTCCGTCCTGATTTGCAATCACTCTCACCTCCCTCTCCACCCTGATTTGCAATCATTCTCACCTCTCTCTCCACGCTGATTAAAAATGAACTCTCGCCTCTCTATCCACGCTGTTTTAAAATGAACTCACACCTCTCTCTCCATGCTGATTTTAAATAAACACTCACCTCTCTCTCCGCACTGATTTAAAATGAACACTTTCCTCTCGCTCCTCACACTTTTGAAATGATCTCTCAACTCTCTTTCGCCGCTGATTTAAAAGGAACTTGCGCCTTTCTCTCCTCGCTGATTTAAAATGAACTCTTGCTTCTCTCTCTGCCCTGATTTAAAATGAACTCTCCCCTCTCTCTGCGGGCTGTTTTATATTAAAATCTCGCCCCTCTCTCCAATGCTGATTTAAAATGAACTCTCGCCTCTCTCTCTGCACTGATTTGAAATGCACTCTCGCCGCTCTCTCCGGGCTCATTTGAAATGAACGCTCGCCTCTCTCTCTGTACTGTTTGAAAAATGACTCTTGCCTTCTCTCCACGATGATTTAAGATGAACTCTTGGCTCTCTCTCTGCACTGTTTTGAATGAACAATCGCTTCTCTTTCCGCGGTTTTAAAATTAACTCTCCTTTTCCGCCGCGCTATTTCGAAATAAACCGACAAATCTCTGTTCACGTTGTTTTAAAATAAACTCGTTCCTCTCTCTCCGCGCTGATTTAAAATGAACTATCAACGCTCTCTCCAGGTTGATTTAAAATGAACTCTCGCCTCGCTCTCTGCGCTGATTTGCAATCAAATCTCTACTCTCTCTCCGCACTGATTTAAAATGAACTCTCACCTCTCCACGTTCTTTTAATTAACTCTCACTTCTCTCTCCGTGCTGTTTTAAAATGAACTCTCACCTCTCTCTCCACACTGATTTAAAATGAGCTCTCGCCTCTCTCTCCGTGCTGATTTAAAATGAGCTCTCGCCTCTCTCTCCGTGCTGATTTAAAATGAGCTCTCACCTCTCAATCCGCGCTGATTTAAAATGAACTGTTGCTTCTCTCTCCGCCCTGATTTTAAATGAACTCTATCCTGTCTCTGTGCGCTGTTTTATAATGAAATCTCACCTCTCTCTCCAATGCTGATTTAAAATGAACTCATCCTTCTCTCACGGTGCTGATTTATAATGAACTATTGCTCCTTCTCCATGCTGATTTAAAATGAACTCTCACCTTCCTCTCTGCATTGTTTTAATCTAACACTCAGTTCTCTCTCCACGCTGTTGTAAAATGAAATCTCCCCTCACTCTCGGTGCTGATATAAAATGAACACCCTCCTTTACCTCTGTGTTGTTTTGAAATAAACTGGCACCTCTCTATCCACGCTGATTTAAAATGAACTCTCGCCTCTCTCTCCACGCTGATTTGCAATCAATTCCCACCTCTCTTCCGTGGTGATTTAAAATGAACTCACGCCTGTCTTACGGTGCTAATTTATAATGAACTATTGCATCTTCTCTGCGCTGATTTAAAATGAACTCTCGCCTCTCTTTCCACGCTGATTTAAAATGAACTCTCGCCTCTCTCTCCGCGCTGATTTAAAATGAACTCTCGCCTCTCTCCCTGCGCTGTTTTAAAATGAACTCTCACCTCTATCTCGCTGCTGATATAAAATGAACAGCCTCCTTTACCTCTGCGTTGTTTTGAAATAAACTGGCACCTCTCTCACCACGCTGATTTAAAATGAATTTTTGCCTCACACTCCTCCCTCTTTTGAAATGAACTCTCGCCTGTCTCTCCTCACTGTTTTCAAATGAACTCCCACCTCTCAATCCGCGCTGATTTAAAATGAACTCTCGCCTCTCTATCCACGCTGCTTTAAAATGAACACTTGCCTCTCTCTCTGCGCTGATTTAAAATGAACTCGCACCTCTCTCTCCATGCTGATTTAAAATGAACACTTGCCTCTCGCTCCTCACTCTTTTGAAATGATCTCTCACGTCTCTTTCACTGCTGATTTAAAATGAACTCGCTCCTTTCTCTCCGCGCTGATTTAAAATGAGCTCTCACCTCCAAATCCGCACTGATTTAAAATGAACTCTCGCCTCTCTCTCCGCCCTGATTTGCAATCACACTCACCTCTCTCTCTGCACTGATTTAAAATGATCTCTCCCCTCTCACCACGCTGATTTAAAATGAACTCTCACCTCTCTCTCCTCACTCTTCTGAAATAAATTCTCGCCTCTCTCTCCTCACTGTTTTCAAATGAACTCTCGCCTCTCATTCCGCGCTGTTTTCAAATGAACTCTCGCCTATCCGCTTTGTTTTAAGTTTACTTTCCCTTCTCTCTCCACGCTTGCCTTTCCCTCCTCCCTCTTTTGAAATGAACTCTCGCCTCTCTCTCCTCACTGTTTTCAAACGAACTCTCGCCTCTCATTCCGCGCTGATTTAAAATGAACACTCACCACTCTCTCCGCGTTGATTTAAAATGAACTCTCGCCTATCCGCTTTGTTTTAAGTTAACTTTCCCTCCTCTCTACACGCTGTTTTAAAGTGAACACTTGCCTCTCAATCCTCACTCTTTTGAAATAAACTCTCGCCACTCATTCTGCTCTGATTTAAAATGAACATTCAACTCTCTCCCTGAGATGATTTAAAATGAACTCTCGCCTCTCTCTCCGACCTGATTTGCAATCACTCTCACCTCTCTCTCCACGTTGATTAAAAATGAACTCGCGCCTCTCTCCGCGCTGATTTAAAATGAACACTTGCCTCTCGCTCCACACTATCTTTAAATGAACTCTCACCTCTCTCTCTGCACTGATTTGAAATGTACTCTCGCCTCTCTCTCCGTGCTGATTTGAAATGTACTCTCGCCTCTGTCTCCACGTTGTTATTAAATTAACGCTCCGTTCTCTCTACATGCTGTTGTAAAATGAATGCTCCCCTCACTCTCGGTGCTGATATAAAACGAACACTCTCCTTTACCTCTGCATTGTTTTGAAATAAACTGGCACCTCTCACCACGCTGATTTAAAATGAATTCTTGCCTCACACTCCTCCCTCTTTTGAAATGAACTCTCACCTCTCTCTCCTCACCGATTTCAAATGAACTCCCACCTCTCAATCCGCGCTGATTTAAAATGAACTCTCGCCTCTCTCTCCGTCCTCATTTGCAATCACTCTCACCTCTCTCTCCGCGCTGATTTAAAATGAACTCTCGCCTCTCTCTCCGCCCTCATTTGCAATCACTCTCACCTCTCTCTCCGCGCTGATTTAAAATGAACACTCGCCTCTCTCTCCGAGGTGATTTAAAATGAACACTTGCCTCTCGCTCCTCACTCTTTTGAAATGATCTCTCACATCTCTTTCACCGCTGATTTAAAATGAACTCGCGCCTTTCTCTCCGCGCTGATTTAAAATGATCTCTCACCTCTCACCACGCTGATTTAAAATGAACTCTCGACTTTCTCTCTGCTCTGATTTAAAATGAACTCTCACCTCTCTCTCCTCACTCTTTTGAAATAAACTCTCGCCTCTCTCTCCTCACTGTTTTCAAATGAACTCCCACCTCTCAATCCGCGCTGATTTAAAATGAACTCTCGCCTCTCTCTCCGCCCTCATTTGCAATCACTCTCACCTCTCTCTCCACGCTGCTTTAAAATGAACTTGCACCTCTCTCTCCATGCTGATTTAAAATGAACACTCGCCTCTCTCTCCGAGGTGATTTAAAATGAACACTTGCCTCTCGCTCCTCACTCTTTTGAAATGATCTCTCACGTCTCTTTCACCACTGATTTAAAATGAACTCGCGCCTTTCTCTCCGCGCTGATTTAAAATGATCTCTCACCTCTCACCACGCTGATTTAAAATGAACTCTTGACTTTCTCTCTGCTCTGATTTAAAATGAACTCTCACCTCTCTCTCCTCACTCTTTTGAAATAAACTCTCGCCTCTCTCTCCTCACTGTTTTCAAATGAACTCTCGCCTCTCATTCCGTGCTGATTTAAAATGAACTCTCCCCACTCTCTCCGCGCTGATTTAAAATAAACTCTCGCCTATCCGCTTTGTTTTAAGTTAACTTTCCCTTCTCTCTCCACGCTTGCCTTCCCCTCCTCACACTTTTGAAATGAACTCTCGCCGATCATTCTGTGCTGATTTAAAATGATCTCTCGAATCTTTCTCCGCGCTGATTTAAAATGAAATCTCGCCTCTCTCTCCGCCCTGATTTGCAATCACTCTCACCTCTCTCGACACACTGATTAACAATGAACTCTCATCTCTCTATCCACGTTGCATTAAAATGAACTTGCGTCTCTCTCTCCATGCTGATATAAAATGATGTCTTGCTTCTCTCTCCGCGCTGATTTAAAATGAACTCATCCTTCTCTCACGGTGCTGATTTATAATGAACTATTGCTCCTTCTCCGCGCTGATTTAAAATGAACTCACGCCTCTCTCACCACGCTGATTTAAAATATACTCTCGCCTCACACTACTCCCTCTTTTGAAATGAAAACTCGCCTCTCTCTCCTCACTGTTTTCAAATGAACTCTCGCCTCTCATTCCACGCTGATTTAAAATGAACTCTCACATCTCGCTCCTCACTGTTTTCAAATGAACACTCGCCTCTCTATCCACGCTACTTTAAAAAGAACTCGCGCCTCTCTCCGCGCTGATTTAAAATGAACACTTGCCTCTCGCTCCACGCTCTTTTGAAATGAACTCTCACCTCTCTCTCTGCACTGATTTGAAATGTACTCTCACCTTCCTCTCTGCATTGTTTTAATCTAACACTCAGTTCTCACTCCACGCTGTTGTAAAATGAAATCTCCCCTCACTCTCGGTGCTGATATAAAATGAACAACCTCCTTTACCTCTGCATTGTTTTGAAATAAACTGGCACCTCTCTATCCACGCTGATTTAAAATGAACTCTCGCCTCTCTCTCCACGCTGATTTGCAATCAATTCCCACCTCTCTTCCGTGGTGATTTAAAATGAACTCACGCCTGTCTTACGGTGCTAATTTATAATGAACTATTGCTTCTTCTCTGCGCTGATTTAAAATGAACTCTCGCCTCTCTCTCCACGCTGATTTAAAATGAACTCTCGCCTCTCTCTCCGCGCTAATCTAAAATGAACTCTCGCCTCTCTCCCTGCGCTGTTTTAAAATGAACTCTCGCCTCTCTCCCTGCGCTGTTTTAAAATGAACTCTCGCCTCTCTCTCGCTGCTGATATAAAATGAACACCCTCCTTTACCTCTGCGTTGTTTTGAAATAAACTGGCACCTCTCTCACCATGCTGATTTAAAATGAATTCTTGCCTCACACTCCTCCCTCTTTTGAAATGAACTCTCGCCTGTCTCTCCTCACTGTTTTCAAATGAACTCTCGCCTCTCATTCCGCGCTGATTTAAAATGAACTCTCGCCTCTCTCTCCACCCTGATTTGCAATCACTCTCACCTCTCTCTCCATGCTGATTTAAAATGAACTCTCGCCTCTCTATCCACGCTGCTTTAAAATGAACTCGCACCTCTCTCTCCATGCTGATTTAAAATGAACACTTGCCTCTCGCTCCTCACTCTTTTGAAATGATCTCTCATGTCTCTTTCACTGCTGATTTAAAATGAACTCACTCCTTTCTCTCCGCGCTGATTTAAAATGAGCTCCCACCTCTCAATCCGCGCTGATTTAAAATGAACTCTCGCCTCTCTCTCCGCCCTGATTTGCAATCACACTCACCTCTCTCTCTGCACTGATTTAAAATGATCTCTCCCCTCTCACCACGCTGATTTAAAATTAACTCTCACCTCTCTCTCCTCACTCTTTTGAAATAAATTCTCGCCTCTCTCTCCTCACTGTTTTCAAATGAACTCTCGCCTCTCATTCCGCGCTGTTTTCAAATGAATTCTCGCCTATCCGCTTTGTTTTAAGTTTACTTTCCCTTCTCTCTCCACGCTTGCCTTTCCCTCCTCACTCTTTTGAAATGAACTCTCGCTGATCATACTGTGCTGATTTAAAATGATCTCTCGAATCTCTCTCTGCCCTGATTTAAAATGAAATCTCGCCTCTCTCTCCGCCCTGATTTGCAATCACTCTCACCTCTCTCTCCACACTGATTAACAATGAACTCTCATCTCTCTATCCACGTTGCTTTAAAATGAACTTGCGTCTCTCTCTCTCCGCGCTGATTTAAAATGAACTCTCGCCTCTCTCTGTGGGCTGTTTTAAAATGAACTCTCGCCTCTCTCACCACGCTGATTTAAAATAGACTCTCGCCTCACACTCCTCACTCTTTTGAAATGAACTCTCGCCTCTCTCTCCTCACTGTTTTCAAATGAACTCTCGCCTCTCTCTCCTCACTGTTTTCAAATGAACACTCGCCTCTCATTCCGCGCTGATTTAAAATGAACTCTCACTCTCGCTCCTCACTGTTTTCAAATGAACACTCGCCTCTCTATCCACGCTACTTTAAAAAGAACTCGCGCCTCTCTCCGCGCTGATTTAAAATGAACACTTACCTCTCGCTCCACGCTCTTTTGAAATGAACTCTCACCTCTCTCTCCGTGCTGATTTGAAATGTACTCTCACCTCTCCTCTCTGCATTGTTTTAAACTAACACTCAGTTCTCTCTCCACGCTGTTGTAAAATGAAATCTCCCCTCACTCTCGGTGCTGATATAAAATGAACACCCTCCTTTACCTCTGCGTTGTTTTGAAATAAACTGGCACCTCTCTATCCACGCTGATTTAAAATGAACTCTTTCCTCTCTATCCACGCTGATTTGCAATCAATTCCCACCTCTCTTCCGTGGTGATTTAAAATGAATCAACGCCTGTCTTACGGTGCTAATTTATAATGAACTATTGCTTCTTCTCTGCGCTGATTTAAAATGAACTCTCGCCTCTCTCCCTGCGCTGTTTTAAAATGAATTCTCACCTCTCTCTCGGGGCTGATATAAAATGAACAGCCTCCTTTACCTCTGCGTTGTTTTGAAATAAATTGGCACCTCTCTCACCACGCTGATTTAAAATGAATTCTCGCCTCACACTCCTCACTCTTTTGAAATGAACTCTCGCCTCTCTCTCCTCACTGTTTTCAAATGAACTCTCGCCTCTCATTCCGCGCTGATTTAAAATGAACTCTCGCCTCTCTCCACCCTGATTTGCAATCACTCTCACCTCTCTCCACGCTGATTTAAAATGAACACTCGCCTCTCTCTCCGAGGTGATGTAAAATGATCAATTGCCTCTCGCTCCTCACTCTTTTGAAATGATCTCTCACTTCTCTTTCACCGCTGCTTTAAAATGAACTCTCGCCTCTCTATCCACGCTGCTTTAAAATGAACTCGCACCTCTCTCTCCATGCTGATTTAAAATGAACACTTGCCTCTCGCTCCTCACTCTTTTGAAATGATCTCTCACGTCTCTTTCACTGCTGATTTAAAATGAACTCGCTCCTTTCTCTCCGCGCTGATTTAAAAAGAACTCCCACCTCTCAATCCGCGCTGATTTAAAATGAACTCTCACCTCTCTCTCCGCCCTGATTTGCAATCACACTCGCCTCTCTCTCTGCACTGATTTAAAATGATCTCTCCCCTCTCACCACGCTGATTTAAAATGAACTCTCGACTTTCTCTCTGCTCTGATTTAAAATGAACTCTCACCTCTCTCTCCTCACTCTTTGGAAATAAATTCTCGCCTCTCTCTCCTCACTGTTTTCAAATGAACTCTTGCCTCTTATTCCGCGCTGTTTTCAAATGAACTCTCGCCTCTCATCCCGCACTGATTTAAAATAAACTCTCGCCTATCCGCTTTGTTTTAAGTTTACTTTCCCTTCTGTCTCCACGCTTGCCTTTCCCTCCTCACTCTTTTGAAATGAACTCTCGCCGATCATTCTGTGCTGATTTAAAATGATCTCTCGAATCTCTCTCCGCCCTGATTTAAAATAAAATCTCGCCTCTCTCTCCGCCCTGATTTGCAATCACTCTCACCTCTCTCTCCACACTGATTAGCAATGAACTCTCATCTCTCTATCCACGGTGCTTTAAAATGAACTTGCGTCTCTCTCTCCATGCTGATATAAAATGATGTCTTGCTTCTCTCTCCGCCCTGATTTAAAATAAACTCATCCTTCTCTCACGGTGCTGACTTATAATGAACTATTGCCCCTTCTCCGCGCTGATTTAAAATAGACTCTCGCCTCTCTCTCAACGCTGATTTAAAATGAACTCTCGCCTCTCTCTCCGCGCTGATTTAAAATGAACTCTCGCCTCTCTCTCGGCGCTGATTTAAAATGAGCTCTCGCCTCTCTCTCCTCACTGTTTTCAAATGAACACTCGCCTCTCTATCCACGCTGATTTAAAATGAACTCTCACCTCTTGCTCCTCACTGTTTTCAAATGAACACTCGCCTCTCTACCCACGCTACTTTAAAATGAACTCGCGCCTCTCTCCACGCTGATTTAAAATGAACACTTGCCTCTCGCTCCACACTCTTTTGAAATGAACTCTCACCTCTCTCTCTGCACTGATTTGAAATGTACTCTCACCTTCCTCTCCACTTTGTTTTAAGTTAACTTTCCCTCCTCTCTCCATGCTGTTTTAAAGTGAACACTTGCCTCTCCCTCCTCACTCTTTTGAAATAAACTCTCGCCACTCATTCTGCGCTGATCTCAAATGAACACTCAACTCTCTCTCCGAGATGATTTAAAATGAACTCTCGCCACTCTCTCCGCCCTGATTTGCAATCACTCTCACCTCCCTCTCCACGTTGATTAAAAATGAACTCGCGCCTCTCTCTGCGCTGATTTAAAATGAACACTTGCCTCTCGCTCCACTCTCTTTTGAAATGAACTCTCGCCTCTCTCTCTGCACTGATTTGAAATGTACTCTCGCCTCTCTCTCTGCATTGTTTTAAACTAACACTCAGTTCTCTCTCCACGCTGTTGTAAAATGAACTCTCCCCTCACTCTCGGTGCTGATATAAAATGAACATCCTCCTTTACCTCTGCGTTGTTTTGAAATAAACTGGCACCTCTTTACCCAGCTGATTTGAAATAAATTCTCGCCTCACACTCCTCACTGTTTTCAAATGAACTCTCACCTCTCATTCCGCGCCGATTTAAAATGAACTCTCACCTCTCTCTCTCTGCCCTGATTTGCATTCACTCTAACCTCTCTGCGCTGATTTAAAATGATCTCTCACCTCTCTCTCCGCACTGATTTAAAATGATCTCTCACCTCTAACTCCGCGCTGATTTAAAATGAACTCTCGCCTCTGTCTCCGCTCCGTTTTAAAATGAACTCTCGCCTCTCTCTCTGCTCTGATTTAAAATGAACTCTCGCCTCTGCTTCCTCAATCTTTTGAACTGAACTCTCACTTCACTGCTTTGTTTTAAGTTAACTTTCACTTCTCTCTCCAAGCTGTTTTAAAATGAACTCTCGCCTCACTCTCCTCACTCTTTTGAAATGAACTCTCAGCTCTCTCTCATCACTGTTTTGAAATGAACTCTCGCCTCTCTCTCTCTGCCCTGTTTAAAATGATATTTTGCCTCTGTCTCCACGCTGATATAAAATGAACTCTTGCCTCTCTCTCCTCACTGTTTTGAAATGAACTCTCGTCTCTCTTTCTCCGCGCTGATTTAAAATGAACTCTCGCCTCTGTATCCACGCTGATTTGCGATCAACTCTCACCTCTCTGCCTCGCTGATTCAAAATGAACTCTCCCTCTCTCACCTCACTCTTTTGAACTGAACTCTCACCTCTCCACTTTGTTTTAAGTTAACTTTCGCTTCTCTCTCCAGGCTGATTTAAAATGAACTCTCGCTTCACTCTCCTCACTCTTTTGAAATGAACTCTCAGCTCTCTCTCATCACTGTTTTGAAATGAACTCTCGCCTCTCTCTCTGCCCTGTTTAAACTGATATTTTGCCTCTGTCTCCACGCTGATATAAAATGAACTCTTGCCTCTCTCTCCATACTGTTTTGAAATGAACTCTCGTCTCTCTTTCTCCGCGCTGATTTAAAATGAACTCTCGCCTCTCCCTCCTCACTCTTTTGAAATGAACTCTTGCGTCTCTCTCCTCACTGTTTCGAAATTAACTCGCGTCTCTCTCTCTCTCCGCACTGATTTAAAATGAACTATCGCCTCTCCACGCTGCTTTTAAATGAACTCGCACCTCTCTCTGCGCGCTGTTTTATAATGAACTCTCGCCTCTCTCTCCGCACTGATCAAGAAAGTACTCTCACATCTTTCTATGTGCTGATTTGAAATGTACTCTCGCATCGCTCTCTGCATTGTTTTAAACTAACACTCAGTTCTCTCTCCACGCTGTTGTAAAATGAACTCTCTCACTCTTGGTGCTGATATAAAATGAACACCCTCCTTTACCTCTGCGTTGTTTTGAAGTAAACTGGCACCTCTTTCCCCACGCTGATTTGAAATGAATTCTCGCCTCACACTACTCACTGTGTTCAAATTAACTCTCGCCTCTCATTCCGCACCGATTTAAAATGAACTCTCTCCTCTTTATCTCTGCCCTGATTTGCATTCACTCTAACCTCTCTCTCCGCACTGATTTATAATGAACTATCGCCTCTCTCTCCGCGCTGATTTAAAATGAACTATCGCCTCTCTCTCCGCGCGGATTTCAAATGTACTCTCGCCTCTTCGCGTTGTTTTTAATTAACTCTCGATTCACTCTCCACACTGATTTAAAATGAACTCTCGCCTCTCTCTCCTCACTGTTTTGAAATGAACTCTCAGCTCTCTCTCATCACTGTTTTGAAATGAACTCTCGCCTTTCTTTCCGCGCAGATTTAAATTGAACTCTTGCCTCTCTCTCCTCACTGTTTTGAAATGAACTGTCATCTCTCTCTCTCTCCGCGCTGATTTAAAATGAACTATCACCTCTCCACGCTGCTTTTAAATGATCTCGCACCTCCCTCTCCGCACTTTTTGAAAAAGTACTCTCACATCTTTCTCTGTGCTGATTTGAACTGTACTCTCGCCTCTCCGCGTTGTTTTAAATTAACTCTCGGTTCTCTCTCCGCACTGATTTAAACTGAAATCTCGCCTCTCTCTCCGCCCTGATTTGCAATCACTCACACCTCTCTATCCACATTGTTTTAAAATGAACTCTCCCCTCACTCTCGGGGCTGATATAAAATGAACTGTCGCCTCTCTCTCCGCGCTGATTTAACATAAACTCTAACCTCTCTTCTGCGCTGATTTAAAATGAACTCACGCCTCTCTCTCTGCGCTGATTTATAATGAACTATTGCCCCTTCTCAGCGCTGATTTATATTGAACTCTCGCCTCTCTCTTTGCCCTGATTTGCATTCACTCTAACCTCTCTCTCCTCAGTTTTCAAATTAACTCTTGCCTCTCATACCACGCTGATTTAAAATGATCTCTCACCTCTCTTTCCGTGCTGATTTAAAATGATCTCTCACCTCTCTCTCTGCGCTGATTTAAAATGAGCTTTCACCTCTCTCTCCTCACTCTTTTGAAGAGAACTCTCCCCCTCTCTCCGCGCTGATTTAAAATGATCTCGCGCCTCTCCACGCTGCTTTTAAATGAACTCTCACCTCACTCTCGGTGCTGATATAAGATGAACACTCTCCTTTACCTCTGCACTGTTTTGAATTAAACTGGCACCTCTCTCCCCACGCTGATTTGAAATGAATTCTCGCCTCACACTCCTCACTGTTTTCAAATGAACTCTTGCCTCTCATTCCGCGCTGATTTAAAATCAACTCTCACCTCTCTCTCCGCCCTGATTTGCAATCACTCTCACCTCTCTCTCCACGCTGATTAAAAATGAACACTTGCCTCTCGCTCCTCACTCTTTTGAAATGAACTCTCACCTCTCTTTTGGCGCTGATTTAAAATGAACTCTCACCTTTCAATCCGCGCTGATTTAAAATGAACTCTTGCCTCTCTGCGCTGATTTAAAATGAACTATCTCCCCTTCCGTGCGCTGATTTAAAATGAATTCTCGCCTCTCTCTCCTCACTCTTTTGAAATGAACTCTCCCCTCTCTCTCCTCACTGTTTTGAAATGAACTCTCGTCTCTCTCTCTCTCTGCGCTGATTTAAAATGAACTCACGCCTGGCCCTAATCACTCTTTTGAAATGAACTCTTGCTTCTCTCTCCACCCTGATTTGCAATCACTCTCACCTCTCTCTCCACATTGTTTTAAAATGAACTGTCCCATCACTCTCAGTGCTGAAATAAAATGCACTCTCGCCTCTCTCTACACGCTGATTTAAAATGAACCCTCGCCTCTCTCTCTGCGCTGATTTAAAATGAACTCTTGCCTCACTCTCCGTGCTGATTTAAAATGAACTCTCGCCTCTGTCTCCACGCTGATTTGCAATCAACTCTCACCTCTCTGCCGCGCTGATTTAAAATGAACTCTCACGTCTCTCTCTTCACTGTTTTGAAATGAACTCTTTCCTCTCTCTCTGCCCTGTTTAAAATGATTTCTTGCCTCTGTCTCCGTGCTGATATAAAATGAACTCTCTCCTCTCTCTCCTCACTGTTTTGAAATGAACTCTCATCTCTCTCTCTCCGCACTGATTTAAAATGAACTCTCGCCTCTCTCTCCTCACTGTTTTGAAATGAACTCTCAACTCTCTCTCTCTGCGCTGATTTAAAATGAACTGTCGCCTCACCACACTGCTTTTAAATGATCTCGCACCTCTCTCTGCGCACTGTTTTATAATGAACTATCGCTTCTCTCTCCGCACTGTTTGAAAAAGTACTCTCGCATCTTTCTCTGTGCTGATTTGAACTGTACTCTCGCCTCTCTGCGTTGTTTTAAATTAACTCTCGGTTCTCTCTCCGCACTGATTTAAACTGAACTCTTGCCTCTCTCTCCGCCCTGATTTGCAATCACTCACACATCTCTATACACCTTGTTTTAAAATGAACTCTCCCCTCACTCTCAGGGCTGATATAAAATGAACTCCTGCCTCTCTCTCCACGCTGATTTAATATAAACTCTAACCTCTCTCTCCGTGCTGATTTAAAATGAACTCTCGCCTCTGTCTCCACGCTGATTTGCAATCAACTCTCAACTCTCTTCTGCGCTGATTTAAAATGAACTCACGCCTCTCTCTCTGTGCTGATTTATAATGAACTATCGCCCCTTCTCAGCGCTGTTTTAAAATGAACTCTCGCCTCTCCACGCTGCTTTTAAATTAACTCTCACCTCACAGTCGGTGCTGATATAAAATGAACACCCTCCTTTACCTCTGCGTTGTTTTGAAATAAACTGGCACCTCTCTCCCCACGCTGATTTGAAATGAATTCTCGCCTCACACTCCTCACTGTTTTCAAATGAACTCTCGCCTCTCATTCCACGCTGATTTAAAATCAACTCTTTCCTCTCTCTCCGCCCTGATTTGCAATCACTCTCACTTCTCTCTCCACGCTGATTAAAAATGAACACTTGCCTCTCGCTCCTCACTCATTTGAAATGAACTCTCACCTCTCTTTTGGCGCTGATTTAAAATGAACTCTAGCCTTTCACTCCGCGCTGATTTAAAATGAGCTCTCACCTCTCAATCCGCGCTGATTTAAAATGAACTCATGCCTCTCTCTCTGCGCTGATTTATAATGAACTATCTCCCCTTCCCTGCGCTGATTTAAAATGAACTCTATCCTCTCTCTCTCTGCCCTGATTTGCATTCACTCTAATCTCTCTCTCCGCGCTGATTTAAAATGATCTCTCACCTCTCACTCCACGCTGATTTAAAATGAAATCTCGCCTCTCTCTCCGCGCTAATTTAAAATGAACTCTCGCCTCTGCTTCCTCAATCTTTTGAACTGTATCTCACCTCACCGCTTTGTTTTAAGTTAACTTTCACTTCAAGCTGTTTTAAAATGAACTCTCGCCTCACCCTCCTCAATCTTTTCAAATGAACTCTCAGCTCTCTCTCCTCACTGTTTTGACATGAACTCTCGCCTCTCTCTCTGCCCTGTTTAAAATGATATCTTGCCTCTGTCTCCACGCTGATATAATATGAACTCTCGCCTCTCTCTCCTCACTGTTTTGAAATGAACTCTCGTCTCTCTCTCTCTCTCCACGCTGTTTTATAATGAACTCTTGCCTCTCTCTCCGCACTGCTTGAAAAAGTACTCTCGAATCTCTCTACGCGCTGATTTGAAATGTATTCTCGCCTCTCCGCGTTGTTTTAAATTAACTCTCGGTTCTCTTTCCGTGCTGATTTGAAATGTACTCTCACCTCTCTCTCTGCATTGTTTTAAACTAACACTCAGATCTCTCTCCACACTGTTGTAAAATGAACTCTCCTCTCACTCTCGGTGCTGATATAAAATGAACACCCTCCTTTACCTCTGCGTTGTTTTGAAATAAACTGGAACCTCTTTCCCCCGCTGATTTGAAATGAAATCTCGCCTCACACTACTCACTGATTTCAAATGAACTCTCGCCTCTCATTCCGCGCCGATTTAAAATGAAATCTCGCCTCTCTCTCTCTGCCCTGATTTGCATTCACTCTAACCTCTGTCTCCGCGCTGATTTAAAATGATCTCTCACCTCACTCTCCGCGCGGATTTCAAATGTACTCTCGCCTCTTTGCGTTGTTTTTAATTAACTCTCGATTCACTCTCCACGCTGATTTAAAATGAACTCTCGCCTCACTCTCCTCTTGTTTTGAAATGAACTCTCACCTCTCTCTCCTCACTGTTTTGAAATGAACTCAGGCCTCTCTCTCTGTCCTGTTTAAAATGATTTCTTGCCTCTGTCACCATGTCAATATAAAATGAATTCTCGCCTCAACCTCCTCACTCTTTTGAAATGAACTCTAGCCTCTCTCTCCTCACTGTTTTGAAATGAACTCTCGTCTCTCTCTCTCCGCGCTGATTTAAAATGAACTCACGCCTGTCCCTACTCACTCTTTTGAAATGAACTCTCGCTTCTCTCTCCACCCTGATTTGCAATCACTCTCACCTCTCTCTCCACATTGTTTTAAAATGAACTGTCCCATCACTCTCAGTGCTGAAATAAAATGCACTCTCGCCTCTCTCTACACGCTGACTTAAAATGAAGTCTCGCCTCACTCTCTGCGCTGATTTAAAATGAACTCTCGCCTCTGTCTCCACGCTGATTTGCAATCAACTCTCACCTCTCTGCCGCGCTGGTTTAAAATGAAATAACGCCTGTCTCACCTCACTCTTTTGAACTGAACTCTCACCTCTCCGCTTTGTTTTAAGTTAACTCTCGCTTCTCTCTCCAGGCTGTTTTAAAATGAACTCTCACTTCACTCTCTTCACTCTTTTGAAATGAACTCTCATATCTCACTCCTCACTGTTTTGAAATGAACTCTCGAATCTCTCTCTGCCCTGTTTAAAATGATTTCTTGCCTCTGTCTCCACACTGATATAAAATGAACTCTCGCCTCTCTCTCCTCACTGTTTTGAAATGAACTCTCGTCTCTCTCTCTCCGCGCTGATTTAAAATGAACTCACGCCTGTCCCTAATCACTCTTTTGAAGTGAACTCTCGCTTCTCTCTCCACCCTGATTTACAATCACTCTCACCTCTCTCCACATTGTTTTAAAATGAACTGTCCCATCACTCTCAGTGCAGAAATAAAATGCATTCTCACCTCTCGCTACCCGCTGATTTAAAATGAAGTCTCGCCTCACTCTCTGCGCTGATTTAAAATGAACTCTCGCCTCACTCTCCATGCTGATTTAAAATGAACTCTCACCTCTCACTCCGCACTGATTTAAAATAAACTCTTGCCTCTGTCTCCGCTCTGAATTAAAATGAACTCTTCCCTCTCTTTCCGCGCTGATTTAAATTGAACTCTCGCCTCTCTCTCCGCTCTGATTTAAAGTGAACTCTCGCCTCTGTTTCCTCAATCTTTTGAACTGAACTCTCACCTCACCACTTTGTTTTAAGTTAACTTTCACTTCTCTCTCCAAGCTGTTTTAAAATGAACTCTCGCCTCACTCTCCTCACTCTTTTGAAATGAACTCTCGCCTCTCTCTCTGCCCTGTTTAAAATGATTTCTTGGCTCTGTCTCCACGCTGATATAAAATGAAATCTCGCCTCGCTCTCCTCACTGTTTTGAAATTAACTCTCGTCTCTCTCTCTCCGCGCTGATTTAAAATGAACTCTTGCCTCTCCCTCCTCACTCTTTTGAAATGAACTCTTGCCTTTCTCTCCTCACTGTTTTGAAATGAACTCTCGCTTTGCTCTCCGCGCTGATTTAAATTGAACTCTTTCCTCTCTCTCCTCACTGTTTTGAAATGAACTCTCGTCTCTCTCTCTCTCTGCGCTGACTTAAAATGAACTATCACCTCTCCACGCTGCTTTTAAATGAACTCGCACCTCTTTCTGCGCGCTGTTTTATAATGAACTCTCGCTTCTCTCTCCGCACTGTTTGAAAAAGTACTCTCGCATCTCTCTCCGCGCTGATTTGAAATGTACTCTCGCCTCTCTCTACACGCTGATTTAAAATGATGTCTCGCCTCAATCTCTGCGCTGATTTAAAATGAACTCTCGCCTCACTCGCCATGCTGACTTAAAATGAACTCTTGCCTCTGTCTCTGCTCTGATTTAAAATGAACTCTCGCCTCTCTTTCCGCACTGATTTGAAATGTACTCTCGCCTCTCCGCGTTGTTTTAAATTAACTCTCGGTTCTCTTTCCGTGCTGATTTGAAATGTACTCTCGCCTCTTTCTCTGCATTGTTTTAAACTAACACTCATTTCTCTCTCCACGCTGCTTTTAAATTAACTCTCACCTCACAGTCGGTGCTGATATAAAATGAACACCCTCCTTTACCTCTGCGTTGTTTTGAAATAAACTGGCACCTCTCTCCCCACGCTGATTTGAAATGAATTCTCGCCTCACACTCCTCACTGTTTTCAAATGAACTCTCGCCTCTCATTCCACGCTGATTTAAAATCAACTCTTTCCTCTCTCTCCGCCCTGATTTGCAATCACTCTCACTTCTCTCTCCACGCTGATTAAAAATGAACACTTGCCTCTCGCTCCTCACTCATTTGAAATGAACTCTCACCTCTCTTTTGGCGCTGATTTAAAATGAACTCTAGCCTTTCACTCCGCGCTGATTTAAAATGAGCTCTCACCTCTCAATCCGCGCTGATTTAAAATGAACTCATGCGTCTCTCTCTGCGCTGATTTATAATGAACTATCTCCCCTTCCCTGCGCTGATTTAAAATGAACTCTATCCTCTCTCTCTCTGCCCTGATTTGCATTCACTCTAATCTCTCTCTCCGCGCTGATTTAAAATGATCTCTCACCTCTCACTCCACGCTGATTTAAAATGAAATCTCGCCTCTCTCTCCGCGCTAATTTAAAATGAACTCTCGCCTCTGCTTCCTCAATCTTTTGAACTGTATCTCACCTCACCGCTTTGTTTTAAGTTAACTTTCACTTCAAGCTGTTTTAAAATGAACTCTCGCCTCACCCTCCTCAATCTTTTCAAATGAACTCTCAGCTCTCTCTCCTCACTGTTTTGACATGAACTCTCGCCTCTCTCTCTGCCCTGTTTAAAATGATATCTTGCCTCTGTCTCCACGCTGATATAATATGAACTCTCGCCTCTCTCTCCTCACTGTTTTGAAATGAACTCTCGTCTCTCTCTCTCTCTCCACGCTGTTTTATAATGAACTCTTGCCTCTCTCTCCGCACTGCTTGAAAAAGTACTCTCGAATCTCTCTACGCGCTGATTTGAAATGTATTCTCGCCTCTCCGCGTTGTTTTAAATTAACTCTCGGTTCTCTTTCCGTGCTGATTTGAAATGTACTCTCACCTCTCTCTCTGCATTGTTTTAAACTAACACTCAGATCTCTCTCCACACTGTTGTAAAATGAACTCTCCTCTCACTCTCGGTGCTGATATAAAATGAACACCCTCCTTTACCTCTGCGTTGTTTTGAAATAAACTGGAACCTCTTTCCCCCGCTGATTTGAAATGAAATCTCGCCTCACACTACTCACTGATTTCAAATGAACTCTCGCCTCTCATTCCGCGCCGATTTAAAATGAAATCTCGCCTCTCTCTCTCTGCCCTGATTTGCATTCACTCTAACCTCTGTCTCCGCGCTGATTTAAAATGATCTCTCACCTCACTCTCCGCGCGGATTTCAAATGTACTCTCGCCTCTTTGCGTTGTTTTTAATTAACTCTCGATTCACTCTCCACGCTGATTTAAAATGAACTCTCGCCTCACTCTCCTCTTGTTTTGAAATGAACTCTCACCTCTCTCTCCTCACTGTTTTGAAATGAACTCAGGCCTCTCTCTCTGTCCTGTTTAAAATGATTTCTTGCCTCTGTCACCATGTCAATATAAAATGAATTCTCGCCTCAACCTCCTCACTCTTTTGAAATGAACTCTAGCCTCTCTCTCCTCACTGTTTTGAAATGAACTCTCGTCTCTCTCTCTCCGCGCTGATTTAAAATGAACTCACGCCTGTCCCTACTCACTCTTTTGAAATGAACTCTCGCTTCTCTCTCCACCCTGATTTGCAATCACTCTCACCTCTCTCTCCACATTGTTTTAAAATGAACTGTCCCATCACTCTCAGTGCTGAAATAAAATGCACTCTCGCCTCTCTCTACACGCTGACTTAAAATGAAGTCTCGCCTCACTCTCTGCGCTGATTTAAAATGAACTCTCGCCTCTGTCTCCACGCTGATTTGCAATCAACTCTCACCTCTCTGCCGCGCTGGTTTAAAATGAAATAACGCCTGTCTCACCTCACTCTTTTGAACTGAACTCTCACCTCTCCGCTTTGTTTTAAGTTAACTCTCGCTTCTCTCTCCAGGCTGTTTTAAAATGAACTCTCACTTCACTCTCTTCACTCTTTTGAAATGAACTCTCATATCTCACTCCTCACTGTTTTGAAATGAACTCTCGAATCTCTCTCTGCCCTGTTTAAAATGATTTCTTGCCTCTGTCTCCACACTGATATAAAATGAACTCTCGCCTCTCTCTCCTCACTGTTTTGAAATGAACTCTCGTCTCTCTCTCTCCGCGCTGATTTAAAATGAACTCACGCCTGTCCCTAATCACTCTTTTGAAGTGAACTCTCGCTTCTCTCTCCACCCTGATTTACAATCACTCTCACCTCTCTCCACATTGTTTTAAAATGAACTGTCCCATCACTCTCAGTGCAGAAATAAAATGCATTCTCACCTCTCGCTACCCGCTGATTTAAAATGAAGTCTCGCCTCACTCTCTGCGCTGATTTAAAATGAACTCTCGCCTCACTCTCCATGCTGATTTAAAATGAACTCTCACCTCTCACTCCGCACTGATTTAAAATAAACTCTTGCCTCTGTCTCCGCTCTGAATTAAAATGAACTCTTCCCTCTCTTTCCGCGCTGATTTAAATTGAACTCTCGCCTCTCTCTCCGCTCTGATTTAAAGTGAACTCTCGCCTCTGTTTCCTCAATCTTTTGAACTGAACTCTCACCTCACCACTTTGTTTTAAGTTAACTTTCACTTCTCTCTCCAAGCTGTTTTAAAATGAACTCTCGCCTCACTCTCCTCACTCTTTTGAAATGAACTCTCGCCTCTCTCTCTGCCCTGTTTAAAATGATTTCTTGGCTCTGTCTCCACGCTGATATAAAATGAAATCTCGCCTCGCTCTCCTCACTGTTTTGAAATTAACTCTCGTCTCTCTCTCTCCGCGCTGATTTAAAATGAACTCTTGCCTCTCCCTCCTCACTCTTTTGAAATGAACTCTTGCCTTTCTCTCCTCACTGTTTTGAAATGAACTCTCGCTTTGCTCTCCGCGCTGATTTAAATTGAACTCTTTCCTCTCTCTCCTCACTGTTTTGAAATGAACTCTCGTCTCTCTCTCTCTCTGCGCTGACTTAAAATGAACTATCACCTCTCCACGCTGCTTTTAAATGAACTCGCACCTCTTTCTGCGCGCTGTTTTATAATGAACTCTCGCTTCTCTCTCCGCACTGTTTGAAAAAGTACTCTCGCATCTCTCTCCGCGCTGATTTGAAATGTACTCTCGCCTCTCTCTACACGCTGATTTAAAATGATGTCTCGCCTCAATCTCTGCGCTGATTTAAAATGAACTCTCGCCTCACTCGCCATGCTGACTTAAAATGAACTCTTGCCTCTGTCTCTGCTCTGATTTAAAATGAACTCTCGCCTCTCTTTCCGCACTGATTTGAAATGTACTCTCGCCTCTCCGCGTTGTTTTAAATTAACTCTCGGTTCTCTTTCCGTGCTGATTTGAAATGTACTCTCGCCTCTTTCTCTGCATTGTTTTAAACTAACACTCATTTCTCTCTCCACGCTGCTGTAAAGTGAACTCTCCCCTCACTCTCAGTGCTGATATAAAATGAACACCCTCCTTTACCTCTGCGTTGTTTTGAAATAAACTGGCACCTCTTTCCCCACTCTGATTTGAAATGAAATCTCGCCTCACACTCCTCACTGTTTTCAAATGAACTCTCACCTCTCATTCCGCGCCGATTTAAAATGAACTCTCGCCTCTCTCTCTCTGCCCTGATTTGCATTCACTCTAACCTCTCTCTCCGCGCTGATTTAAAACGATCTCTCACCTCTCTCTCCGCGCGGATTTCAAATGTATTCTCGCCTCTTTGCGCTGTTTTTAATTAACTCTCGATTCACTCTCCACGCTGCTTTAAAATGAACTCTCGCCTTACTCTCCTCACTCTTGAAATGAACTCTCACCTCTCTCTCCTCACTGTTTTGAAATGTACTGTTGCCTCTCCCTCCTCACTGTTTTGAAATGAACTCTAGCCTTTCTCTCCGCGCTGATTTAAAATGAACTCTTTCCTCTCTCTCCTCACTGTTTTGAAATGAACTCTCATCTCTCTCTCTCCGCGCTGATTTAAAATGAGCTCACGCCTGTCCCTAATCACTCTTTTGAAATGAACTCTCGCTTCTCTCTCCACCCTGATTTGCAATCACTCTCACCTCTCTCTCCACATTGTTTTAAAATGAACTGTCCTTCCACTCTCAGTGCTGAAATAAAATGCACTCTCGCCTCTCTCTACACGCTGATTTAAAATGAAGTCTCGCCTCACTCTCTGCGCTGATTTAAAATGAACTCTCGCCTCTGTATCCACGCTGATTTGCGATCAACTCTCACCTCTCTGCCTCGCTGATTCAAAATGAACTCTCCCTCTCTCACCTCACTCTTTTGAACTGAACTCTCACCTCTCCACTTTGTTTTAAGTTAACTTTCGCTTCTCTCTCCAGGCTGATTTAAAATGAACTCTCGCTTCACTCTCCTCACTCTTTTGAAATGAACTCTCAGCTCTCTCTCATCACTGTTTTGAAATGAACTCTCGCCTCTCTCTCTGCCCTGTTTAATAT
Source organism: Isurus oxyrinchus (assembly GCA_026770705.1). Classification (NCBI taxonomy): domain Eukaryota; kingdom Metazoa; phylum Chordata; class Chondrichthyes; order Lamniformes; family Lamnidae; genus Isurus; species Isurus oxyrinchus. Next base: position 1,236,681 of record JANJGN010000006.1, on the reverse strand, counting down.
GATTTCTTGCCTCTGTCTCCACGCTGATATAAAATGAACTCTTGCCTCTCTCTCCATACTGTTTTGAAATGAACTCTCGTCACTCTCTCTCCGCGCTGATTAAAAATGAACTCTCGCCTCTCCCTCCTCACTGTTTTGAAATGAACTCTCGTCTCTCTCTCTCCGCGCTGATTTAAAACGAACTATCGCCTCTCCACGCTGCATTTAAATGATCTCGCACCTCTCTCTGCGCGCTGTTTTATAATGAACTCTCGCTTCTCTCTCCGCATGTTTGAAAAAGTACTCTCACATCTTTCTCTGTGCTGATTTGAACTGTACTCTCGCCTCTCCGCGTTGTTTTACATTAACTCTCGGATCTCTCTCCGCACTGATTTAAACTGAAATCTCGCCTCTCTCTCCGCCCTGATTTGCAATCACTCACACCTCTCTATCCACATTGTTTTAAAATGAACTCTCCCCTCACTCTCAGGGCTGATATAAAATGAACTGTCACCTCTCTCTCCGCGCTGATTTAACATAAACTCTAACCTCTCTCTCCGTGCTGATTTAAAATGAACTCTCGCCTCTGTCTCCATGCTGATTTGCAATCAACTCTCACCTCTCTGCCGCGCTGATATAAAATGAACTCACGCCTCTCTCTCTGCGCTGATTTATAATGAACTATCGCCTCTTCTCAGCGCTGATTTAAATTGAACTCTCGCCTCTCTCTCTGCCCTGATTTGCATTCACTCTAACCTCTCTCTCCTCACTGTTTTCAAATTAACTCTTGCCTCTCATTCCACGCTGATTTAAAATGATCTCTCAACTCTCTTTCTGTGCTGATTTAAAATGACCTCTCACCTCTCTCTCCGCGCCGATTTAAAATGAACTCTTGTTTCTCTCTCTCTGCCCTGATTTGCATTCACTCTAACCTCCCTCTCCGCGCTGATTTAAAATGATCTCTCACCTCACTCTCCGCGCTGATTTAAAATGAACTCTCGCCTCTGTATCCACGCTGATTTGCGATCAACTCTCACCTCTCTGCCTCGCTGATTCAAAATGAACTCTCGCCTCTCTCACCTCACTCTTTTGAACTGAACTCTCACCTCTCCACTTTGTTTTAAGTTAACTTTCGCTTCTCTCTCCAGGCTGATTTAAAATGAAATCTCGCTTCACTCTCCTCACTCTTTTGAAATGAACTCTCAGCTCTCTCTCATCACTGTTTTGAAATGAACTCTCGCCTCTCTCTCTGCCCTGTTTAATATGATTTCTTGCCTCTGTCTCCACGCTGATATAAAATGAACTCTTGCCTCTCTCTCCTCACTGTTTTGAAATGAACTCTTGTCACTCTCTCTCCGCGCTGATTAAAAATGAACTCTCGCCTCTCCCTCCTCACTGTTTTGAAATGAACTCTCGTCTCTCTCTCTCCGCGCTGATTTAAAATGAACTATCGCCTCTCCACGCTGCATTTAAATGATCTCGCACCTCTCTCTGCGCGCTGTTTTATAATGAACTCTCGCTTCTCTCTCCGCATGTTTGAAAAAGTACTCTCACATCTTTCTCTGTGCTGATTTGAACTGTACTCTCGCCTCTCCGCGTTGTTTTAAATTAACTCTCGGATCTCGCTCCGCACTGATTTAAACTGAAATCTCGCCTCTCTCTCCGCCCTGATTTGCAATCACTCACACCTCTCTATCCACATTGTTTTAAAATGAACTCTCCCCTCACTCTCGGGGCTGATATAAAATGAACTCTCGCCTCTCTCTCCGCGCTGATTTAACATAAACTCTAACCTCTCTCTCCGTGCTGATTTAAAATGAACTCTCGCCTCTCTCTCCGTGCTGATTTAAAATGAACTCTCGCCTCTGTCTCCATGCTGATTTGCAATCAACTCTCACCTCTCTGCCGCGCTGATATAAAATGAACTCACGCCTCTCTCTCTGCGCTGATTTATAATGAACTATCGCCTCTTCTCAGTGCTGATTTAAATTGAACTCTCGCCTCTCTCTCTGCCCTGATTTGCATTCACTCTAACCTCTCTCTCCTCACTGTTTTCAAATTAACTCTTGCCTCTCATCCCACGCTGCTTTAAAATGATCTCTCACCTCTCTTTCTGTGCTGATTTAAAATGATCTCTCACCTCTCTCTCCGCGCTGATTTAAAATAAGCTCTCACCTCTCTCTCCTCACTCTTTTGAACAGAACTCTCTCCTCTCTCTCCGCGCCAATTTAAAATGAACTCTTGCCTCTCTCTCTCTGCCCTGTTTTGCATTCACTCTAACCTCCCTCTCCGCGCTGATTTAAAATGATCTCTCACCTCACTCTCCGCGCGGATTTCAAATGTACTCTCGCCTCTTTGCGTTGTTTTTAATTAACTCTCGATTCACTCTCCACGCTGATTTAAAATGAACTCTCAGCTCTCTCTCCTCACTGTTTTGAAATTAGCTCTCGCCTCTCTCTCTGTCCTGTTTAAAATGATTTCTTGCCTCTGTCTCCACGCCAATATAAAATGAACTCTTGCCTCTCCCTCCTCACTCTTTTGAAATGAACTCTCCCCTCTCTCTCCTCACTGTTTTGAAATGAACTCTCGTCACTCTCTCTCCGCACTGATTTAAAATGAACTCAACCCTGTCCCTAATCACTCTTTTGAAGTGAACTCTCGCTTCTCTCTCCACCCTGATTTGCAATCACTCTCACCTCTCTCTCCACATTGTTTTAAAATGAACTGTCCTTCCACTCTCAGTGCTGAAATAAAATGCACTCTCGCCTCTCTCTACACGCTGATTTAAATAGAAGTCTCGCCTCTCTCTCTGCGCTGATTTAAAATGAACTCTCGCCTCCCTCTCCGTGCTGATTTAAAATGAACTCTCGCCTCTGTCTCCACGCTGATTTGCAATCAACTCTCACCTCTCTGCCGCGCTGATATAAAATGATCTCTCACCTCTAACTCCGCGCTGATTTAAAATGAACTCTCGCCTCTGTCTCCGCTCTGATTTAAAATGAACTCTCGCCTCTCTCTCTGCTCTGATTTAAAATGAACTCTCGCCTCTGCTTCCTCAATCTTTTGAACTGAACTCTCACCTCACCGCTTTGTTTTAAGTTAACTTTCACTTCTCTCTCCAAGCTGTTTTAAAATGAACTCTCGCCTCACTCTCCTCACTCTTTTGAAATGAACTCTCAGCTCTCTCTCCTCACTGTTTTGAAATGAACTCTCACCTCTCTCGCTGCCCTGTTTAAAATGATTTCTTGCCTCTGTCTCCACGCTGATATAAAATGAACTTTCGCCTCGCTCTCCTCACTGTTTTGAAATGAACTCTCGTCTCTCTCTCTCCGCGCTGATTTAAAATGAACTCTCGCCTCTCCCTTCTCACTCTTTTGAAATGAACTCTTGCCTTTCTCTCCGCGCAGATTTAAATTGAACTCTTTCCTCTCTCTCCTCACTGTTTCGAAATGAACTCTCGTCTCTCTCTCTCTCCACGCTGATTTAAAATGAACTATCACCTCTCCATGCTGCTTTTAAATGAACTCGCACCTCTTTCTGCGCGCTGTTTTATAATGAACTCTCGCTTCTCTCACCGCAATGTTTGAAAAAGTACTCTCGCATCTCTCTCCGCACTGATTTGAAATGTACTCTCGCCTCTCTCTCTGCATTGTTTTAAACTAACACTCAGTTCTCTCTCCACACTGTTGTAAAATGAACTCTCCCCTCACTTTCGGTGCTGATATAAAATGAACACACTCCTTTACCTCTGCGTTATTTTGAAATAAACTGTCACCTCTTTCCCCCGTTGATTTGAAATGAATTCTCGCCTCACACTCCTCACTGATTTCAAATGAACTCTCGCCTCTAATTCCGCGCCGATTTATAATGAACTCTCGCCTCTCTTTCTCTACACAGATTTGCATTCACTCTAACCTCTGTCTCCGCGCTGATTTAAAATGATCTCTCACCTCACTCTCCGCGCGGATTTCAAATGTACTCTCGCCTCTTCGCGTTGTTTTTAATTAACTCTCGATTCACTCTCCACGCTGATTTAAAATGAACTCTCGCCTCACTCTCCTCACTGTTTTGAAATGAACTCTCACCTCTCTCTCCTCACTGTTTTGAAATGAACTCTCGCCTCTCTCTCTGTCCTGTTTAAAATGATTTCTTGCCTCTGTCTCCACGCCAATATAAAATGAACTCTCGCCTCTCCCTCCTCACTCTTTTGAAATGAACTCTCAGCTCTCTCTCCTCACTGTTTTGAAATGAACTCTCACCTCTCTCTCTGCCCTGTTTAAAATGATTTCTTGCCTCTGTCTCCACGCTGATATAAAATGAACTCTCGCCTCGCTCTCCTCACTGTTTTGAAATGAACTCTCGTCACTCTCTCTCCGTGCTGATTTAAAATGAACTCAACCCTATCCCTAATCACTCTTTTGAAATGAACTCTCGCTTCTCTCTCCACCCTGATTTGCAATCACTCTCACCTCTCTCTCCACATTGTTTTAAAATGAACTGTCCCATCACTCTCAGTGCTGAAATAAAATGCACTCTCGCCTCTCTCTACACGCTGATTTAAAATGAAGTCTCGCCTCACTCTCTGCGCTGATTTAAAATGAACTCTCGCCTCCCTCTCCGTGCTGATTTAAAATGAACTCTCGCCACTGTCTCCACGCTGATTTAAAATGAACTCTCGCCTCTCTCTCTGCGCTGATTTAAAATGAACTCTCGCCTCCCTCTCCGTGCTGATTTAAAATGAACTCTCGCCTCTGTCTCCACGCTGATTTGCAATCAACTCTCACCTCTCTGCTGCGCTGATTTAAAATGAACTCTCAGCTCTCTCTCCTCACTGTTTTCAAATGAACTCTCGCCTCTCTCTCTGCCCTGTTTAAAATGATTTCTTGCCTCTGTCTCCACGCTGATATAAAATGAACTCTCTCCTCGCTCTCCTCACTGTTTTGAAATGAACTCTCGTCTGTCTCTCTCCGCGCTGATTTAAAATGAACTCTCGCCTCTCCCTTCTCACTCTTTTGAAATGAACTCTTGCCTTTCTCTCCTCACTGTTTTGAAATGAACTCTTGCCTTTCTCTCCGCGCTGATTTAAATTGAACTCTTTCCTCTCTCTCCTCACTGTTTCGAAATGAACTCTTGCCTCTCTCTCCGTGCTGATTTAAAATGAACTATCGCCTCTCCACGCTGGTTTTAAATGATCTCGCACCTCTCTCTGCGCACTGTTTTATAATGAACTCTCGCATCTCTCACCGCACTGTTTGAAAAAGTACTCTCGCATCTCTCTCCGTGCTGATTTGAAATGTACTCTCGCCTCTCCGCGTTGTTTTAAATTAACTCTCGGTTCTCTCTCCGTGCTGATTTGAAATGTACTCTCGCCTCTCTCACTGCATTGTTTTAAACTACCACTCAGTTCTCTCTCCACACTGTTGTAAAATGAACTCTCCCCTCACTCTCGGTGCTGATACAAAATGAACTCCCTCCTTTTCCTCTGCGTTATTTTGAAATAAACTGGCACCTTTTTCCCCCGCTGATGTGAAATGAATTCTCGCCTCACACTCCTCACTGATTTCAAATCAACACTCGCCTCTCATTCCACGCCGATTTAAAATGAACTCTCACCTCTCTCTCTGCCCTGATTTGCATTCACTCTAACCTCTCTCTCCGCGCTGATTTAAAACGATCTCTCACCTCTCTCTCCGCGCGGATTTCAAATGTACTCTCGCCTCTTTGCACTGTTTTTAATTAACTCTCGATTCACTCTCCACGCTGCTTTAAAATGAACTCTCGCCTTACTCTCCTCACTCTTGAAATGAACTCTCACCTCTCTCTCCTCACTGTTTTGAAATGAACTGTTGCCTCTCTCTCCTCACTGTTTTGAAATGTACTGTTGCCTCTCCCTCCTCACTGTTTTGAAATGAACTCTCGTCTCTCTCCTCACTGTTTTGAAATGAACTCTAGCCTTTCTCTCCGCGCTGATTTAAAATGAACTCTTTCCTCTCTCTCCTCACTGTTTTGAAATGAACTCTCATCTCTCTCTCTCCGCGCTGATTTAAAATGAGCTCACGCCTGTCCCTAATCACTCTTTTGAAATGAACTCTCGCTTCTCTCTCCACCCTGATTTGCAATCACTCTCACCTCTCTCTCCACATTGTTTTAAAATGAACTGTCCTTCCACTCTCAGTGCTGAAATAAAATGCACTCTCGCCTCTCTCTACACGCTGATTTAAAATGAAGTCTCGCCTCACTCTCTGCGCTGATTTAAAATGAACTCTCGCCTCTGTATCCACGCTGATTTGCGATCAACTCTCACCTCTCTGCCTCGCTGATTCAAAATGAACTCTCGCCTCTCTCACCTCACTCTTTTGAACTGAACTCTCACCTCTCCACTTTGTTTTAAGTTAACTTTCACTTCTCTCTCCAGGCTGATTTAAAATGAACTCTCGCTTCACTCTCCTCACTCTTTTGAAATGAACTCTCAGCTCTCTCTCATCACTGTTTTGAAATGAACTCTCGCCTCTCTCTCTGCCCTGTTTAATATGATTTCTTGCCTCTGTCTCCACGCTGATATAAAATGAACTCTTGCCTCTCTCTCCTCACTGTTTTGAAATGAACTCTTGTCACTCTCTCTCCGCGCTGATTAAAAATGAACTCTCGCCTCTCCCTCCTCACTGTTTTGAAATGAACTCTCGTCTCTCTCTCTCCGCGCTGATTTAAAATGAACTATCGCCTCTCCACGCTGCATTTAAATGATCTCGCACCTCTCTCTGCGCGCTGTTTTATAATGAACTCTCGCTTCTCTCTCCGCATGTTTGAAAAAGTACTCTCACATCTTTCTCTGTGCTGATTTGAACTGTACTCTCGCCTCTCCGCGTTGTTTTAAATTAACTCTCGGATCTCGCTCCGCACTGATTTAAACTGAAATCTCGCCTCTCTCTCCGCCCTGATTTGCAATCACTCACACCTCTCTATCCACATTGTTTTAAAATGAACTCTCCCCTCACTCTCGGGGCTGATATAAAATGAACTCTCGCCTCTCTCTCCGCGCTGATTTAACATAAACTCTAACCTCTCTCTCCGTGCTGATTTAAAATGAACTCTCGCCTCTCTCTCCGTGCTGATTTAAAATGAACTCTCGCCTCTGTCTCCATGCTGATTTGCAATCAACTCTCACCTCTCTGCCGCGCTGATATAAAATGAACTCACGCCTCTCTCTCTGCGCTGATTTATAATGAACTATCGCCTCTTCTCAGTGCTGATTTAAATTGAACTCTCGCCTCTCTCTCTGCCCTGATTTGCATTCACTCTAACCTCTCTCTCCTCACTGTTTTCAAATTAACTCTTGCCTCTCATTCCACGCTGCTTTAAAATGATCTCTCACCTCTCTTTCTGTGCTGATTTAAAATGATCTCTCACCTCTCTCTCCGCGCTGATTTAAAATAAGCTCTCACCTCTCTCTCCTCACTCTTTTGAACAGAACTCTCTCCTCTCTCTCCGCGCCGATTTAAAATGAACTCTTGCCTCTCTCTCTCTGCCCTGTTTTGCATTCACTCTAACCTCCCTCTCCGCGCTGATTTAAAATGATCTCTCACCTCACTCTCCGCGCGGATTTCAAATGTACTCTCGCCTCTTTGCGTTGTTTTTAATTAACTCTCGATTCACTCTCCACGCTGATTTAAAATGAACTCTCAGCTCTCTCTCCTCACTGTTTTGAAATTAGCTCTCGCCTCTCTCTCTGTCCTGTTTAAAATGATTTCTTGCCTCTGTCTCCACGCCAATATAAAATGAACTCTTGCCTCTCCCTCCTCACTCTTTTGAAATGAACTCTCCCCTCTCTCTCCTCACTGTTTTGAAATGAACTCTCGTCACTCTCTCTCCGCACTGATTTAAAATGAACTCAACCCTGTCCCTAATCACTCTTTTGAAGTGAACTCTCGCTTCTCTCTCCACCCTGATTTGCAATCACTCTCACCTCTCTCTCCACATTGTTTTAAAATGAACTGTCCCATCACTCTCAGTGCTGAAATAAAATGCACTCTCGCCTCTCTCTACACGCTGATTTAAATAGAAGTCTCGCCTCTCTCTCTGCGCTGATTTAAAATGAACTCTCGCCTCCCTCTCCGTGCTGATTTAAAATGAACTCTCGCCTCTGTCTCCACGCTGATTTGCAATCAACTCTCACCTCTCTGCCGCGCTGATATAAAATGATCTCTCACCTCTAACTCCGCGCTGATTTAAAATGAACTCTCGCCTCTGTCTCCGCTCTGATTTAAAATGAACTCTCGCCTCTCTCTCTGCTCTGATTTAAAATGAACTCTCGCCTCTGCTTCCTCAATCTTTTGAACTGAACTCTCACCTCACCGCTTTGTTTTAAGTTAACTTTCACTTCTCTCTCCAAGCTGTTTTAAAATGAACTCTCGCCTCACTCTCCTCACTCTTTTGAAATGAACTCTCAGCTCTCTCTCCTCACTGTTTTGAAATGAACTCTCACCTCTCTCTCTGCCCTGTTTAAAATGATTTCTTGCCTCTATCTCCACGCTGATATAAAATGAACTCTCGCCTCGCTCTCCTCACTGTTTTGAAATGAACTCTCATCTCTCTCTCTCCGCGCTGATTTAAAATGAACTCTCGCCTCTCCCTTCTCACTCTTTTGAAATGAACTCTTGCCTTTCTCTCCGCGCAGATTTAAATTGAACTCTTTCCTCTCTCTCCTCACTGTTTCGAAATGAACTCTCGTCTCTCTCTCTCTCTGCGCTGATTTAAAATGAACTATCACCTCTCCATGCTGCTTTTAAATGAACTCGCACCTCTCTCTGCGCGCTGTTTTATAATGAACTCTCGCTTCTCTCACTGCAATGTTTGAAAAAGTACTCTCGCATCTCTCTCCGCACTGATTTGAAATGTACTCTCGCCTCTCTCTCTGCATTGTTTTAAACTAACACTCAGTTCTCTCTCCACACTGTTGTAAAATGAACTCTCCCCTCACTCTCGGTGCTGATATAAAATGAACACACTCCTTTACCTCTGCGTTATTTTGAAATAAACTGTCACCTCTTTCCCCCGCTGATGTGAAATGAATTCTCGCCTCACACTCCTCACTGATTTCAAATCAACACTCGCCTCTCATTCCGCGCCGATTTAAAATGAACTCTCACCTCTCTCTCTGCCCTGATTTGCATTCACTCTAACCTCTCTCTCCGCGCTGATTTAAAACGATCTCTCACCTCACTCTCCGCGCGGATTTCAAATGTACTCTTGCCTCTTTGCGTTGTTTTTAATTAACTCTCGATTCACTCTCCACGCTGCTTTAAAATGAACTCTCGCCTCTCTCTCCTCACTGTTTTGAAATGAACTCTCGCCTCTCTCTCTGTCCTGTTTGAACTGATTTCTTGCCTCTGTCTCCACGCCAATATAAAATGAACTCTCGCCTCTCCCTCCTCACTCTTTTGAAATGAACTCTCGCCTCTCTCTCCGCGCTGATTTAAAATGAACTCTTTCCTCTCTCTCCTCACTGTTTTGAAATGAACTCTCGTCTCTCTCTCTCCGCGCTGATTTAAAATGAACTCGTGCCTGTCCCTAATCACTCTTTTGAAATGAACTCTCACCTCTCTCTCTGCGCTGATTTAAAATGAACACTCGCCTCTCTTTCTGCGCTGATTTAAAATGAACTCTCGCCACTGTCTCCACGCTGATTTAAAATGAACTCTCGCCTCTCTCTCTGTGCTGATTTAACATAAACTCTAACCTCTCTCTCTGCGCTGATTTAAAATGAACTCTCGCCTCTGTCTCCACGCTGATTTGCAATCAACTCTCACCTCTCTGCCGCGCTGATATAAAATGAACTCTCAGCTGTCTCTCCTCACTGTTTTGAAATGAACTCTCGTCTCCCTCTCTCCGCGCTGATTGAAAATGAACTCTCGCCTCTCTCACCTCAATCTTTTGAACTGAACTCTCACCTCACCGCTTTGTTTTAAGTTAACTTTTGCTTCTCTCTCCACACTATTTTAAAATGAACACTCGCCTCACTCTCCTCACTGTTTTGAAATGAACTCTCGCCTCTCTCTCTGCCCTGTTTAAAATGATTTCTCGCCTCTGTCTCCACGCTGATATAAAATGAACTCTCGCCTCTCTCTCCTCACTTTTTTGAAATGAACTCTCAACTCTCTCTCTCTGCGCTGATTTAAAATGAACTGTCGCCTCTCCACACTGCTTTTAAATGATCTCGCACCTCTCTCTGCGCGCTGTTTTATAATGAACTATCTCTTCTCTCTCCGCACTGTTTGAAAAAGTACTCTCGCATCTTTCTCTGTGCTGATTTGAACTGGACTCCCGCCTCACCGCATTGTTTTAAATTAACTCTCGGTTCTCTCTCCGCACTGATTTAAACTGAACTCTCGCCTCTCTCTCCGCCCTGATTTAACATAAACTCTAACCTCTCTCTCCGTACTGATTTAAAATGAACTCTCCCCTCACTCTCGGGGCTGATATAAAATGAACTCTCGCCTCTCTCTCCGTGCTGATTTAAAATGAACTCTCGCCTCTTTCTCCACGCTGATTTGCAATCAAATCTCACCTCTCTTCTGCGCTGATTTAAAATGAACTCGCGCCTCTCTCTCTGTGCTGATTTATAAAGAACTATCGCCCCTTCTCAGCGCTGATTTAAATTGAACTCTCACCTCTCTCTTTGCCCTGCTTTGCATTCACTCTAACCTCTCTCTCCTCACTGTTTTCAAATTAACTCTCGCCTCTCATTCCACGCTGATTTGAAATGATCTCTCACCTCTCTTTCTGTGCTGATTTAAAATGATCACTCACCTCTCTCTCTGCGCTGATTTAAAATGAGCTCTCACCTCTCTCCCCTCTCTCTCTGCGCTGATTTAAAATGAACTCTCGCCCCTCCGCGTTATTTTAAATTAACTCTCGCTTCTCTCTCCGCGCTGTTTTAAAATGAACACTCGCCTCTCCACGCTGCTTTTAAATGAACTCTCACCTCACTCTCGGTGCTGATATAAAATGAACACCCTCCTTTACCTCTGCGTTGTTTTGAATTAAACTGGCACCTCTCTATCCACGCTGATTTGAAATTAATTCTCGCCTCACACTCCTCACTGTTTTCAAATGAACTCTCGCCTCTCATTCTGCGCTGATTTAAAATCAACTCTCACCTCTCTCTCTACGCTGATTAAAAATGAACACTTGCCTCTCGCTCCTCACTCTTTTGAAATGAACTCTCACCTCTCTTTCGGCACTGATTTAAAATGAACACTCGCCTCTCTCTCCGCGCTGATTTAAAATGAACTCATGCCTCTCTCTCTGCGCTGATTTATAATGGACTATCTCCCCTTCCCTGCGCTGATTTAAAATGAACTCTCGCCTCTCTCTCTCTGCCCTGATTTGCATTCACTCTAACCTCTCTCTCCGCGCTGATTTAAAATGAACTCTCGCCTCTCTCTCCACGTTGATTTAAAATGATCTCTCGCCTCTCTCTCCGCTCTGATTTAAAATGAACTCTCGCCTCTGTCTCCTCAATCTTTTGAACTGAACTCTCACCTCACCGCTTTGTTTTAAGTTAACTTTCGCTTCTCTCTCCAAGCTGTTTTAAAATGAAATCTCGCCTCTCTCTACTCACTGTTTTCAAATTAACTCTCGCCTCTCATTCCGCGCTGATTTAAAATGATCTCTCACCTCTCTCTCCTCACTCTTTTGAACTCAACTCTCGCCTCTCTCTCCGCACTGATTTAAAATGAACTCTCGCCCCTCCGCGTTGTTTTAAATTAACTCTCGCCTCTCTCTCCACGCTGATTTAACATAATCTCTCACCTCTCTCTCCGCGCTGATTTAAAATGAACTCTCGCCTCTGTCTCCACGCTGATTTGCAATCAACTCTAACATCTCTTCTGCGCTGATTTAAAATGAACTCTTTCCTCTCTCTCCGCACTGATTTAAAATGAACTATCGCCTCTCTCTCTCCGTGCTTATTTAAAATGAACTATCGCCTCTTCACGCTACTTTTAAATGAACTCACTCCTCTCTCTGCGCGCTGTTTCATAATGAACTCTCGCTTCTCTCTCCACACTGTTTGAAAAAGTACTCTCGCATCTCTCTCCGCGTTGATTTGAAATGTACTCTCGCCTCTCCTCGTTGTTTTAAATTAACTCTCGGTTCTTGCTCCGCGCTGATTTAAAATGAACTCTCGCCTCTCCTCCACCCTGATTTGCAATCACTCTCACCTCTCTCACCACGTTGTGTTAAAATGAACTCTCCCCTCACTCTCGGTCCTGATATAAAATGAACTCTCGCCTCTCTCTCCGCGCTGATTTAACATAATCTCTCACCTCTCTCTCTGTGCTGATTTAAAATGAACCCTCGTATCTGTCTCCACGCTGATTTGCAATCAACTCTCACCTCTCTTCTGCGCTGTTTTCAAACGAACTCTCGCCTCTCATTCCGCGCTGATTTAAAATGAACTCTCGCCTCTCAATCCGCTCAGATTTGCAATTACTCTCATCTCTCTCTCCACGCTGCTTTAAAATGAACACTTGCCTCTCGCTCCTCACTCTTTTGAAATGAACTCCCACCTCTCTTTTGCCGCTGATTTAAAATGAACTCGCGCCTTTCTCTCCGCGCTGATTTAAAATGAGCTCTCACCTCTCAATCTGCGCTGATTTAAAATGAACTCTTGCTTCTCTCTCCGCCCTGATTTAAAATGAATTCTCCTCTTGCTCTGCGCACTGTTTTATAATGAAATCTCGCCTCTCTCTCTAATGCTGATTTAAAATGAACTCTCGCCACTCTCTCCAAACGATTTGATAAAGTACTCTCGCCTCTCTCTCTGCACTGATTTGAAATGTACTCTTGCCTCTCTCTCCGTGCTGATTTGAAATTTACTCTCGCCTCTCTCTCCACGCTGTTTTTAAATTAACGCTCCGTTCTCTCTCCATGATGAGTAAAATGAATGCTCCCCTCACTCTCGGTGCTGATATAAAATGAACACTCTCCCTTCCCTATGCATTGTTTTGAAATAAACTGGCACCTCACTATCCATCCTGTTTTAAAATGAACTATCGCCTCTCTCTCCGAGCTGATTTAAAATGAACTCTCGCCTCACTCACCGCGCTGTTTTAAAATGAACTCTCACCTCTCTCTCCGCGCTGATTTAAAATGAACTCTCGCCTCTCTCTCCACAATGATTTGCAATCAACTCTCACCTCTGCTCCGTGCTGATTTAAAATGAATTCATGCCTCTCTGTCCGCGCTGATTTAAAATTGACTCTCGCCTCTCTCTTCGTGCTGATTTAAAATGAACTCTCGCCTCTCTCTGCGCCTTGATTTAAAATGAACTCTCGCCTCTATCTCCGTGCTGAATTAAAATGAACTCACGCCTCTCTCTCTGCGCTGTTTTAAAATGAACTCATGTCTCTCCACGATGATTTAAAATGAACTCTCGCCTCTCTCTCTCCACGCTGATTTGCAATCAATTCTTACCTCTGCTCCATGCTGATTTAAAATGAACTCATGCCTCTCTCACAGCACTGATTTATAATGAACTAATGCTCCTTCTTCATGCTGATTTCAAATGAACCCTCGCCTCTCTGTCCGCGCTGATTTAAAATTGACTCTCGCCTCTCTCTACGTGCTGATTTATAATGAACTCCCACCTCTCTCTCCGCGCTGTTTTAAAATGAACTCTCAGCTCTCTCTCCGTGCTGAATTAAAATGAACTCTTTCCTCTCTCTCCAGTCTGCTTTAAAATGAACTCTCGCCACTCATTCCACGCTTATTTAAAATGAACTTTTTCCTCTGTCTCCGTGCTGATTTAAAATGAACTCTCGCCTCTCCGCTTTCTTTTAAGTTAACTTTCGCTTCTCCTTCCGTGCTGATTTAAAATGATCTCTCGCCTCTCTCTCCTCACTGTTTTGAAATGAACTCTCGTCTCTCTCTCTCCGCACTGCTTTTAAATGAACTCTCGCCTCTCTCTCCTCGCTGATTGAACATGAACTCTCATGTCTCTCTTTACAATCACTCTCACCTCTCTCTCCGCCCTGATTAAAAATGAACTCTTTCCTCTCTATCCACGCCGCTTTAAAATGAACTCTTCCCTCTCTATCCACGCTGCTTTAAAATGAACTTGCGCTTCCCTTTCCATGCTGATTTAAAATGAACACTCGCCTGTCTCTCCGCGCTGATTTAAAATGAACACTCGCCTCTCTCTCCGCGCTGATTTAAAATTAAGTCTCACCTCTCTCTCTGTGCTGATTTAAAATGAACACTTGCCTCTCTCTCCTCACTCTTTTGAAATGAACTCTCACCTCTCTTTCCATGCTGATTTAAAATGAACTCGCACCTTTCTCACTGTGCTGATTTAAATGACCTCTCACCTCTCACCACGCTGATTTAAAATGACCTCTCGCCTTCCACTCCTCAATCTTTTGAAATGAATTCTCGCCTCTCTCACCTCACTGTTTTGAAATGAACTCTCGTCTCTCTATCCACGCTGATTTAAAATGAACTCTCACCTCTCTCTCCTCACTCTTTTGAAATGAACTCTCGCCTCACTCTTTTGAAACAAACTCTCGCCTCTCTACGTTGTTTAAAATTAACTCTCGCTTCTCTCTCCATCTGATTTAAAATGAACTCTCGCACCTCTCTCCGCGCTGATTTAAAATGAACTATTGCCTCTCTCTCCGCGCTGATTTCAAATGTACTCTCACCTCTTCGCGTTGTTTTAAATTAACTCTCGATTCTCTCTCCATGCTGATTTAAAATGAACTCTCGCCTCTCTCTCCACCCCGATTTGCAATCACTCTCACCTCTCTCTCCACATTGTTTCAAGTTGAACTGTCCCATCACTCTCAGTGCTGAAATAAAATGCACTCTCGCCTCTCTCTCCGCGCTGATTTAAAATGAACCCTCTCCTCTCTCTCTGCGTGATTATAAAATGAACTCTCGCCTCTCACTCAGTGCTGATTTAAAATGAACTTTGTCCTCTGTCTCCACGCTGATTTGCAATCAAATCTCACCTCTCTTCCGTGCTGATTTAAAATGAACTCACGTCTCTCTCTCCGCACTGATTTATAATGAACTATTGCCCATTCTCTGCGCTGATTTAAAATGAACTCATGTCTCTCTCCACGCTGATGTAAAATGAACTCTCACCTCTCCGCTTTCTTTTAAGTTAACTTTTGCTTCTCTCTCCGCGCTGATTTAAAATGATCTCTCGCCTCACTATCCTCACTGTTTTGAAATGAACTCTCGTCTCTCTCTCTCCGCGCTGCTTTTAAATGAACTTGTGGCTCTCTGCGCACGCTGTTTTATAATGAACACTCGCTTCTCTCTCCGTGCTGATTTGAAATGTACTCTTGCCTCTACGCGTTGTTTTAAATGAACTCTCGCCTCTCTCTCCATGATGATTTAAAATGAACTCTCACCTCTCTCTCCGCGCTGATTTAAAATGAACTCACGCCTGTCTCTCCACCTTGATTTGCAATCACTCCCACCTCTCTCTCCACATTCTTTTAAAATGAACTGTCCCATCACTCTCAGTGCTGAAATAAAATGCACTCCCGCCTCTCTCTCCGCGCTGATTTAAAATGCACTCTCGCCTCTCTCTCCGCGCTGATTTAAAATGCACTCTCGCCTCTCTCTCCGCCCTGATTTAAAATGAACTCTTGCCTCTCTCTCTGCGCTGATTTAAAATGAACTCTCGCCTCTCTCTCTGCGCTGATTTAAAATGAACTCTCGCCTCTCTTTCCGCCCTGATTTGCAATAAATCTAACCGCTCTCTCCGCGCTTATTTAAAATGATATTTCACCTCTCACTCCATGCTGATTTAAAATGACCTCTCGCCTCTCTCTCCGCTCTGATATAAAATGAACTCTCTCCTCTCTCTCCTCGCTCTTTTGAAAGGAAAACTCGCCTCTCTCTCCTCACTGTTTTGAAATGAACTCTCGCCTCTCATTCCGCGTTGATTTAAAATGAACTTTTGCCTCTCTCTCCACGCTGATTTAAAATGAACTTACACCTCTCTCTCCTCACTCTTTTGAACTGAACTCTTGCCTCTGGTTCCACGCTGATTTAAAATTAACTCTCACCTCTCCGCGCTGATTTAAAATGAACTCTCGCCTATCTTTCCTCATTCTTTTGAAATGAACTATCACCTCTCTCTCCTCACTGTTTTGAAATGAACTCTCGCCTCTCTCTCCACGCTGATTTAAAAGGAACTCTCTCCTCTCCCTCTGCGCTGATTTAAAATGAATTATCGCCTCTCCACGCTGCTTAAAAATGAACTCGCGCCTCTCTGCACTTTTTGAAAAAGTACTCTCGCCTCTCTTCGTGCTGATTTAAAATGAACTCTCACCTCTCTCTTCGTGCTGATTTAAAATGAACTCTCACCTCTCTCTCTGCGCTGATTTAAAATAAACTCACGTCTCTCTCCATGCTGATGTAAAATGAATTCTCGCCTCTCTCTCCACGCTGATTTAAAATGAACTCTCGCCTCTGTCTCCACGCTGATTTGCAATCAACTCTCACCTCTCTTCCGCGCTGATTTAAAATGAACTCACGCCTATCTCTCTGCCCTGATCTGCAATAACTCTAAGCTCTCTCTCCGCACTTATTTAAAATGGCCTCTCACCTCTCACTCCGCGCTGATTTAAAATGACCTCTCGCCTCTCACTCCGCTCTGATATAAAATGAACTCTCACCTTTCTCTGCTCGCTCTTTTGAGAGGAACTCTCGCCTCTCACTCCTCACTGTTTTGAAATGAACTCTCACCTCTCATTCCGTGCTGATTTAAAATGAACTTTCGCCTCTCTCTCTGCACTGTTTTAAAATGAACTCTCACCTCTCTCTCCATGCTGATGTAAAATGAACACTCCCCTTCCCTCTGCGTTGTTTTGAAATAAACTGGTACCTAACTATCCATGCTGTCTTAGGATGAACTCTCGCCTCTCTCTCTGCGCTGATTTAAAATGACCTATCGCCTCTCTCTCCATGCTGATTTGCAATCAACTCTCACCTCTGCTCCGTGCTGATTTAAAATGAACTCATGCCTCTCTCACGGTGCTGATTTATAATGAACTATTGCTCCTTCTCCACGCTGATTTAAAATGAACACTCGCCTCTCTCTCTGCGCTGATTTAAAATGAACACTTGCCTCTCGCTCCTCACTCTTTTGTAATGAACTCTCACCTCTCTTTCTGTGCTGATTTAAAATGAACTCGCAACTTTCTCTCTGCGCTGATTTAAAATGAGCTCTCACCTCTCAATCCGCGCTGATTTAAAACGAACACTTGCTTCTCTCTCCGCCCTGATTTAAAATGAACTCTCCCCTCTCCCTCTGTGCTGATTAAAATGAACTCTCGCCTCTCACTCCGAACAGTTTGAAAAATTAGTCACACCTCTCTTTCCGCACTGATTTGAAATGTACTCTCGCCTCTCTCTCCGTGTTGATTTGAAATATACTCCTGCCTCTCTCTCCACGTTGTTTTAAATTAACACTCCATTCTCTCTCTACGCTGTTGTAAAATGAACTCTCACCTCACTCTTAGTGCTGATATAAAATGAACTCTCTCCTTTCCCTCTGCATTGTTTTGAAATAAACTGGCACCTCTCTATCCACACTGATTTAAAGTGAACTCTCGCCTCTCTCTCTACGCTGATTTGCAATCAACTCTCACCTCTGCTCCGTGCTGATTTAAAATGAACTCATGCCTCTCTCACGGCGCTGATTTATAATGAACTATTGCTCCTTCTCCGCGCTGATTTGAAATGAACTCTTGCCTCTCTCTCCAAGCTGATTTAAAATTGGCTCTCGCCTCTCTGTCCGTGCTGATTTAAAATGAACTCTCGACTCTCTCTCCGCACTGATTTAAAATGAACTCTCACCTCTCTCTCAGTGCTGATATAAAATGAACACCCTTCTTTACCTCTACGTTGATTTGAAATAAACTGGCACCTCTCTCTCCTCACTGTTTTCAAATGAACTCTCGCCTCTCATTCCGCGCTGATTTAAAATGAACTCTCGCCTCTCTCTCCGCGCTGATTTAAAATGAACTCTCGCCTCTCTCTCCATGCTGATTTAAAATGAACTCTCGCTTCTCTCTCCATGCTGATTTAAAATGAACACTCGTTTCTCTCATCGCACCGATTTAAAATGAACACTTGCCTCTCGCACCTCACTCTTTTGAAATGAACTCTCACCTCTCTTTCGGCGCTGATTTAAAATGAACTCGCGCCTTTCTCTCCGCGCTGATTTAAAATGAGCTCTCACCTCTCAATCCGCGCTGATTTAAAATGAACTCTCCTCTCTCTCTGCGCACTGTTTTATAATGAAATCTCGCCCCTCTCTCCAATGCCGATTTAAAATGAACTCTCGCCTCTCTCTCCAAATTGTTTGAACAAGTACTCTTGCCCCTCTCTCTGCACTGATTTGAAATGTACTCTCGCCTCTCTCTCCGTGCTGATTTAAAATGAACTCTCACCTCTCTCTGTGAGCTGGTTTAAAATAAACTCTCGCCTCTCTCTCCGTGCTGAATTAAAATGAACTCACGACTCTCTCTCTCTGCGCTGATTTAAAATGAACTCTGGCCTCTCTCTCCACGCTGATGTAAAATGAAATCTCACCTCTCATTCCACGCTGATTTAAAATGAACTCTTTCCTCTCTCTCCGCCCTGATTTAAAATGAACTCTTCTCTCACTCTCTGCACTGTTTTAAAATGAACACTCACCACTCTCTCTGTGCTGATTTAAAATGAACTCTCGCCTCTCTATCCACGCTGCTTTAAAATGAACTCTTGCTTCTCTCTCCGCGCTGATTTAAAATGAACTCTCGCCTCTCACTCAGAACAGTTTGAAAAATTAGTCTCACCTCTCTTTCCACACTGATTTGAAATGTACTCTCGCTTCTCTCTCCGCGCTGATTTGAAAAGTACTTTTGCCTATCCGCGTTGTTTTAAATTAACTCTCGGTTCTCTCTCCTTCATTGTTTTAAATTAACTCTCGCCTCTCTCTCCACCCTGATTTGCAATCACTCTCACTTCTCTCTCCACGCTGATTAAAAATGAACACTCGCCTCTCTATCCACGCTGCTTTAAAATGAACTCGCGCTTCCCTCTCCACGCTGCTAAAAATGAACACTTGCCAATCCCTCCGCACTGATTTAAAGTGAACACTCGCCTCTCTCTCTGTGCTGATTTTAAATGAACACAATCTCTCTCTCCGCGCTGATTTAAAATGAACTCGCACCTTTCTCACCGTGCTGATTTAAAATGAGCTCTCACCTCTCAATCCACGCTGATTTAAAATGAACTCTTGCTTCTCCCTCCGCCCTGATTTAAAATGAACTCTCCCCTCTCCCTCTGTGCTGATTTAAAATGAACTCTCGCCTCTCACTCCGAACAGTTTGAAAAATTAGTCTCACCTCTCTTTCCGCACTGATTTGAAATGTACTCTCACCTCTCTCTCCGTGCTGATTTGAAATATATTCAAGCCTCACTCTCCACGTTGTTTTAAATTAATGCTCCGTTCTCTCTACACTGCTGTAAAATGAACTCTCACCTCACTCTTAGTGCTGATATAAGATAAACTCTCTCCTTTCCCTCTGCATTGTTTTGAAATAAACTGGCACCTCTCTATCCACACTGATTTAAAGTGAACTCTCACCTCTCTCTCTACGCTGATTTGCAATCAACTCTCACCTCTCTTCGGTGCTGATTTAAAATGAATTCACGCGTCTCTCACGGCGCTGATTTATAATGAACTATTACTCCTTCTCCGCGCTGATTTGAAATGAACTCTCGCCTCTCTCTCCACACTGATTTAAAATTGACTCACTCCTCTCTGTCCGTGCTGATTTAAAATGAACTCTCGACTCTCTCCGCGCTGATTTATAATGAACTCTCACCTCTCTCTGGGTGCTGATATAAAATGAACACCCTTCTTTAACTCTGCGTTGATTTGAAATAAACTGGCACCTCTCTCTCCTCACTGTTTTCAAATAAACTCTCGCCTCTCATTCCGCGCTGATTTAAAATGAACTCTCGCCTCTCTCTCTGCCCTGATTTGCAATCACTCTCACCTCTCTCTCCACGCTGACTAAAAATGAACTCATGCCTCTCTCTCCACGCTGATTTAAAATGAACACTCATTTCTCTCATCGCACCGATTTAAAATAAACACTTGCCTCACGCACCTCACTCTTCTGAAATGAACTCTCACCTCTCTTTCGGCACTGATTTAAAATGAACTCTTGCTTCTCTCTCCGCCCTGATTTAAAATGAACTCTCCTCTCTCTCTGTGCACTGTTTTATAATGAAATCTCGCCCCTCTCTCCAATGCTGATTTAAAATGAACTCTTGCCTCTCTCTCCAAACTGTTTGAAAAAGTACTCTCGCCTCTCTCTCTGCACTGATTTGAAATGTACTCTTGCCTCTCTCTCCGTGCTGATTTGAAATGTACTCTCGCTTCTCTCTCCAAACTGCGTTAAAATGAACACTTTCCTCTCTGTCCGTGCTGAATTAAAATGAATTCTCGCTTCTCTCTCCAAACTGCGTTAAAATGAACACTTTCCCCTCTCTCCGCGCTGATTTAAAATGAACTCTCGCCTCTCTCTCCATGCTAATTTAAAATGAACTCTCGCCTCTCTCTCCACGCTGATTTAAATTGAACTCTCACCTCTCCGCTTTCTTTTAAGTTAACTTTCACTTCTCTCTCCGTGCTGATTTAAAATGAATTCTTTCCTCTCTCTCCACGCTGCTTTAAAGTGAACACTTCCCTCTCTCACTGCGCTGATTTGAAATGAACTCTCGCCTCTCTCTCTGTGCTGATTTAACATGAACTCTCGCCTCTCTCTCTGCCTTGATTTAAAATGAACTCTCACCCATCTCTCCACTCTGCTTTAAAATGAACTCTCGCCTCTCATTCTACGCTGATTTAAAATGAACTCTTTCCTCTCTCTCCGCGCTGATTTAAAATGAAATCTCACCTCTCTCTCCTTACATTTTTGAAAGGAGCACTTGCGTCTCAATCCGTGCTGATTTACTATGAACTCTCACCTCTCCGCTTTCTTTTAAGTTAACTTTCGCTTCTCTCTCCGCGCTGATTTAAAATGATCTCTCGCCTCCCTCTCCTCACTGTTTTGAAATGAACTCTCGTCTCTCTCTCTGCGCTGCTTTTAAATGAACTTGCACCTCTCTCTGCAGGCTGTTTTATAATGAACTCTCACTTCTCTCTCCGTGCTGATTTGAAATGTACTCTCGCCTCTCCGCATTGTTTCAAATTAACTCTCGGTTCTCTCTCCACGTTGTTTTAAATTAACTCTCGCCTCTCTCCCCACACTGCTTTGCAATCACTCTCACTTCTCTCTCGATATTGCTTTAAAATGAACTCTCCCCTCACTTTCGGTGCTGAAATAAAATGAACTCTCGCCTCTCTCTCCGCCCTGATTTGCAATCACTCTCACCTCTCTCTCCGCCCTGATTAAAAATGAACACTCGTTTCTCTATCCATGCTGATTTAAAATGAACTCTCACCTCTCTCGCTGCACTGATTTAAAATGAACATGCACATTTCAATCCGCGCTGATTTAAAATGAACTCTTGCTTCTCTCTCCACCCTGACTTAAAATGAACTCTCGTCTCTCTCTCCGTGCTGATTTGAAATATACTCCTTCCTCTCTCTCCACGTTGTTTTAAATTAACGCGCCGTTCTCTCTACACTGCTGTAAAATGAACTCTCACCTCACTCTTGGTGCTGATATAAAATGAACTCTCTCCTTTCCCTCTGCGTTGTTTTGAAATAAACTGGCACCTCACTTCCACGCTGATTTAAAATGACCTCTCGCCTCACTCTCCGTGCTGTTTTAAAGTGAACTCTCGCCTCTCTCTCCACCTTGATTTGCAATCAACGGTCACCTCTGCTGCGTGCCGATTTAAAATAAACTCATGCCTCTCTCACGGCGCTGATTTAAAATGAACTATTGCTCCATCCCTGCGCTGATTTAAAATGAAGTCTCGCCTCTCTGCGCGGATTTAAAATTGACTCTTGCCTCTCTCTGTGTGCTGAATTAAAATGTACTCTCGCCTCTCTCTCCGTGCTGATTTGAAATATATTCAAGCCTCACTCTCCATGTTGTTTTAAATTAACATTCCGTTCTCTCTCTAAGCTGTTGTAAAATGAACTCTCACCTCACTCTTAGTGCTGATATAAAATGAACTCTCTCCTTTCCCTCTGCATTGTTTTGAAATAAACCGGCACCTCTCTATCCACACTGATTTAAAGTGAACTCTCGCCTCTCTCTCTACGCTGATTTGCAATCAACTCTCACCTCTCTTTGGTGCTGATTTAAAATGAATTCACGCCTCTCTCACGGCACTGATTTATAATGAACTATTACTCCTTCTCCGCGCTGATTTGAAATGAACTCTCGCCTCTCTCTCCACACTGATTTAAAATTGACTCTCGCCTCTCTGTCCGTGCTGATTTAAAATGAACTCTCGACTCTCTCCGCGCTGATTTAAAATGAACTCTTACGTCTCTCTGGGTGCTGATTTAAAATGAACACCCTTCTTTACCTCTGCGTTGATTTGAAATAAACTGGCACCTCTCTCTCCTCACTGTTTTCAAATGAACTCTCGCCTCTCATTCCGTGCTGATTTAAAATGAACTCTCGCCTCTCTCTCTGCCCTGGTTTGCAATCACACTCACCTCTCTCTCTGCCCTGATTTGCAATCACTCTCACCTCTCTCTCCACGCTGACTAAAAATGAACTCATGCCTCTCTCTCCACGCTGATTTAAAATGAACACTCATTTCTCTCATCGCACCGATTTAAAATAAACACTTGCCTCACGCACCTCACTCTTCTGAAATGAACTCTCACCTCTCTTTCGGCACTGATTTAAAATGAACTCGCGCCTTTCTCTCCGCGCTGATTTAAAATGAACTCTCACCTCTCAATCCGTGCTGATTTAAAATGAACTCTTGCTTCTCTCTCCGCCCTGATTTAAAATGAACTCTCCTCTCTCTCTGTGCACTGTTTTATAATGAAATCTCGCCCCTCTCTCCAATGCTGATTTAAAATGAACTCTTGCCTCTCTCTCCAAACTGTTTGAAAAAGTACTCTCGCCTCTCTCTCTGCACTGATTTGAAATGAACTCTCGCTTCTCTCTCCAAAATGCGTTAAAATGAACACTTTCCTCTCTCTCCGCGCTGATTTAAAATGAACTCTCGTCTCTCTCTCCACGCTAATTTAAAATGAACTCTCGCCTCTCTCTCCACGCTGATGTAAAATGAACTCTTGCCTCTCATTCCACGCTGATTTAAAATGAACTCTTCTCTCACTCTATGCACTGTTTTAAAATGAACTCTCACCTCTCTCTCTGTGCTGATTTAAAATGAACTCTCGCTTCTCTCTCCAAACTGCGTTAAAATGAACACTTTCTCTCTCTCCGCGCTGATTTAAAATGAACTCTCGCCTCTCTCTCCACGCTAATTTAAAATGAACTCTCGCCTCTCTCTCCACGCTGATGTAAAATGAACTCTTTCCTCTCATTCCACGCTGATTTAAAATGAACTCTTTCCTCTCTCTCCGCCCTGAGTTAAAATGAACTCTCACCTCTCTTTCCTTACTCTTTTGAAATGAACACTTACCTCTCTCTCTGTGCTGATTTAAAATGAACTCTCACCTCTCCACTTTCTTTTAAGTTAACTTTCGCTTCTCTCTCCGCGTTGATTTAACATGAACTCTCGCCTCTCTCTCTGCCTTGATTTAAAATGAACTCTCACCCATCTCTCCACTCTGCTTTAAAATGAACTCTCGCCTCTCATTCCACGCTGATTTAAAATGAACTCTTTCCTCTCTCTCCGCGCTGATTTAAAATGAAATCTCACCTCTCTCTCCTTACATTTTTGAAAGGAGCACTTGCGTCTCAATCCGTGCTGATTTACTATGAACTCTCACCTCTCCGCTTTCTTTTAAGTTAACTTTCGCTTCTCTCTCCGCGCTGATTTAAAATGATCTCTCGCCTCTCTCTCCTCACTGTTTTGAAATGAACTCTCGTCTCTCTCTCTCTGCGCTGCTTTTAAATGAACTTGCACCTCTCTGCAGGCTGTTTTATAATGAACTCTCACTTCTCTCTCCGTGCTGATTTGAAATGTACTCTCGCCTCTCTGCGTTGTTTCAAATTAACTCTCGGTTCTCTCTCCACGTTGTTTTAAATTAACTCTCGCCTCTCTCCCCACACTGCTTTGCAATCACTCTCACTTCTCTCTCGACATTGCTTTAAAATGAACTCTCCTCTCACTTTCGGTGCTGAAATAAAATGAACTCTCGCCTCTCTCTCCGCCCTGATTTGCAATCACTCTCACCTCTCTCTCCGCCCTGATTAAAAATGAACACTCGTTTCTCTATCCACGCTGATTTAAAATGAACTCTCACCTCTCTCGCTGCACTGATTTAAAATGAACATGCACATTTCAATCCACGCTGATTTAAAATGAACTCTTGCTTCTCTCTCCACCCTGACTTAAAATGAACTCTCGTCTCTCTCTCCGTGCTGATTTGAAATATACTCCTTCCTCTCTCTCCACGTTGTTTTAAATTAACGCGCCGTTCTCTCTACACTGCTGTAAAATGAACTCTCACCTCACTCTTGGTGCTGATATAAAATGAACTCTCTCCTTTCCCTCTGCGTTGTTTTGAAATAAACTGGCACCTCACTTCCACGCTGATTTAAAATGACCTCTCACCTCACTCTCCGTGCTGTTTTAAAGTGAACTCTCGCCTCTCTCTCCACGCTGATTTGCAATCAACTCTCACCTCTCTTTGGTGCTGATTTAAAATGAACTCACGCCTGTCTCACGGCGCTGATTTCTAATGAACTATTGCTCCTTCTCCGCGCTGATTTCAAATGAACTCTCGCCTCTCTGCGCTGATTTAAATTTGACTCTCACCTCTCTCTCCGCGCTGCTTTAAAATGAACTCTCGCCTCTCTCTCTGCGCTGTTTTAAAATGAACTCTCACCTCTCTCTCGGTGCTGATGTAAAATGAACACTCTCCCTTCCCTCTGTGTTGTTTTGAAATAAACTGGCACCTCACTATCCATGCTGTTTTAAAATGAACTATTGCCTCTCTCTCCGCGTTGATTTAAATGACCTCTCGCCTCACTCACCGTGCTGTTTTAAAGTGAACTCTCGCCTCTCTCTCCACCTTGATTTGCAATCAACTCTCACCTCTGCTCCGTGCTGACTTAAAATGAACACGTGCCTCTCTCACGCCGCTGATTTATAATGAACTATTGCTCCTTCTCCACGCTGATTTAAAATGAACTCTTGCCTCTCTGTCTGCGCGGATTTAAAATTGACTCTCGCCTCTCTCTCCGTGCTGATTTAAAATGAACTCTCGCCTCTCCGCTTTCTTTTAAGTTAACTTTCGCTTCTCTCTCCGCGCTGATTTAAAATGATCTCTCGCCTCCCTCTCCTCACTGTTTTGAAATGAACTCTCATCTCTCTTTCTCCGCGCTGCTTTTAAATGAACTTGCACCTTTCTCTGCACGCTGATTTATAATGAACTCTCGCTGCTCTCTCCATGCTGATTTGAAATGTAATCTCGCCTCTCCGGGTTGTTTTAAAATAACTCTCGGTTCTCTCTCCACGTTGTTTTAAATTAACTCTTGCCTCTCTCTCCACCCTGATTTGCAATCACTCTCACCTCTCTCTCTGCCCTGATTAAAAATGAACTCTCCCTTCCCTCTCCACGCTGTTTTAAAATGAACTCACGTCTCTCTCCATGCTGATGTAAAAGGAATTCTCGCCTCTCTCTCCACGCTGAATTAAAATGAACACTTGCCTCTCTCTACGCCCTGATTTGCAATCACTCTCCTCACTGCTTTGAAATGAACTCTCGTCTCTCTCTCCGCACTGCTTTTAACTGAACTTGCACCTCTCTCTGCACGCTGATTTAAAATGAACTCTCGCCCCTCTCTCTCTGTGCTGATTTAAAATGAACTCTTGCCTCTCGCTCCTCACTCTTTTGAAATGAACTCTCACCGCTCTTTCCGCGCTGATTTAAAATGAACTCTCGCCTCTCATTCCACGATGATTTAAATTAAACTCTCACCTCTCTTCTCTGTACTCTTTTGAAATGAACACTTACCTCTCTCTCCGTGCTGATTTAAAATGATCTCTCGCCTCTCTCTCCTCACTGTTTTGAAATGAACTCTCGTCTCTCTCTCTCTCCCCGCTGATTTAAAATGAACTCTTGCTCCTCTCTCTCTGCCCTGATTTGCAATCACTCTCACCTCTCTCTCCGCCCTGATTAAAAATGAACACTCGCCTCTCTATCCACGCTGCTTTGAAATGAACTCTCGCCTCTCCCTCTACCCTGATTTGCAATCACTCTCACCTCTCTCTCCACGCTGATTAAAAATGAACACCTACCTCTCTATCCACGCTGCTTTAAAATGAACTCTTGCTTCTCTCTCCGCCCTGATTTAAAATGAACTTTCCCCTCTTCCTCCATGCTGATTTAAAATGAACTCTCGCCTCTCACTCCGAACTGTTTGAAAAATTAGTCTCACCTCTCTCTCTGCACTGATTTGAATTGTACTCTCGCCTCTCTCTCTGTGCTGATTTGAAATATACTCCTGCCTCTCTCTCCACGTTGTTTTAAATTAACGCTCCGTTCTCTCTCCACGCTGTTGTAAAATGAAATCTCACTTCACTCTCGGTGCTGATATAAAATGAACTCTCTCCCTTCCCTCTGCGTTGTTTTGAAATAAACTGGCACCCATCTATCCACACTGATTTAAACTGAACTCTTGACTCTCTCTCCACACTGATTTGCAATCAACTCTCACCTCTCTTCCGTGCTGATTAAAAATGAACTCCCACTTGTCTCATGGCGCTGATTTCTAATGAACTATTGCTCCTTCTCCGCGCTGATTTCAAATGAACTCTCGCCTCTCTCTGCGCTGATTTAAAATTGACTCTCGCCTCTCTCTCCATGCTGATTTAAAATGAACTCTCACCTCTCTCTCAGTGCTGATGTAAAATGAACACTCTCCCTTCCCTCTGCGTTGTTTTGAAATAAACTGGCACCACACTATCCACACTGCTTTAAAATGAACTCTCGCCTCTCTCTCCACGCTGATTTAAAATGAACTCTCCCCTCTCCCTCCACGCTGATTTAAAATGGACTCTCGCCTCTCACTCCGAACTGTTGGAAAAATTATTCTCACCTCTCTCTCCGCACTGATTTGACATGTACTCTTGCCACTCTCCGTGCTGATTTGAAATATACTCCTGCCTTTCTCTTCATGTTGTTTCAAATTAATGCTCCGTTCTCTCTCCACGCTGTTGTAAAATGAACTCTCACCTCACTCTTAGTGCTGATATAAAATGAACACTCTCCTTTCCCTCTGCATTGTTTTGAACTAAACTGGCATCTCTCTATCCACACTGATTTAAAATGAACTCTCGACTCTCTCTCCACACTGATTTGCAATCAACTCTCACCTCTCTTCCATGCTGATTTAAAATGAATTCTCACCTCACACTCCTCACTCTTTTGAAATGAACTCTTTCCTCTCTCTCCTCACTATTTTCAAATGAACTCTCTCCTCTCATTCCGCGCTGATTTAAAATTAACTCTCACCTCTCTCTCCACGCTGATTTAAAATTAATTCTCACCTCTCTCTCCGTGCTGATTCAAACTGAAAACTTGTCTCTCGCTCCTCACTCTTTTGAAATGAACTCTCACCTCTCTTTCGGCACTGATTTAAAATGAACTCGCACCTCTCTCTCCGCACTGGATTAAAATGATCTCTCACCTCTCAATCCGCGCTGATTTAAAATGAACTGTTGCTTCTCTCTCCATCCTAATTTAAAATGAACTCTCTTCTCGCTCTCTGCACTGTTTTATAATGAAATCTCGCCCCTCTCTCCAAGGCTGATTTAAAATGAACTCTCGCCTCTCTCTCCAAACTGTTTGAAAAAGTATTCTCGCCTCTCTCTCTGCACTGATTTGAAATGTACTCTCGCCTCTCTCTCCGTGCTGATTTGAAATGTACTCTCGCCTCTCTCTCCACGTTGTTTTTAAATTAATGCTCTGTTCTCTCTCCATGCTGTTGTAAAATGAACGCTCCCCTCACTCTCGGTGCTGATATAAAATGAACACTCTCCCTTCCCTCTGCGTTGTTTTGAAATAAACTGGCACCTCACTATCCATGCTGTTTTAAAATGAACTATCGCCTCTCTCACCGCGCTGATTTAATATGAACACTCGCCTCTCTCTCTGCGCTGATTTAAAATGAACACTCACCTCTCTCTCTGCGCTGATTTAAAATGAACTCTCACCTCTCTCTCTGTGCTGATTTAAAATGAACACTTGCCTCTCTCTCTGCACTGATTTAAAATGAACACTCGCCTCTCTCTCTGCACTGATTTAAAATGAACACTCACCTCTCTCTCTGCGCTGATTTAAAATGAACTCTCACCTCTCTCTCTGTGCTGATTTAAAATGAACACTTGCCTCTCGCTCCTCACTCTTTTGAAATGAACACTCACCTCTCTTTCCGTGTTGATTTCAAATGAACTCGCACCTTTCTCACCGCGCTGATTTAAAATGAACTCTTGCTTCTCTCTCCGCCCTGATTTAAAATGAACTCTCACCTCTCACTCCGAACTGTTTGAAAAATTAGTCTCACCTCTCTCTCCGTGCTGATTTGAAATATACCCCTGCCTCTTCTCCACGTTGTTTGAAATTAACGCTCCGTTCTCTCACTGCGCTGTCATAAAATGAAATCTCACGTCACTCTACGTGCTGATATAATATGAACTCGCCCCTTTCCCTCTGCGTTGTTTTGAAATAAACTAGCACCTCTCTATCCACGCTGATTTAAAATGAACTCTCACCTCTCTCTCCACACTGATTTGCAATCAACTCTCACCTCTCTTCCGTGCTGATTTAAAATGAACTCATGCCTGTGTCATGGCGCTGATTTATAATGAACTATTGCTCCTTCTCCGCGCTGATTTCAAATGAACTCTCGCTTCTCTCTCGGCGCTGATTTAACATGAACTCTCGCTTCTCTCCGCGCGCTAATTTAAAATGAGCTCTCCCCTCTCTCTCCGTGCTGAATTAAAATGAACTCACGTCTCTCTCCACGCTGATGTAAAATGAATTCTCGCCTCTCGCTCCATGCTAATTTAAAATGAACTCTCGCCTCTCTCTCCTTACTCTTTTGAAAGGAACACTTGCCTCTTCTCTCCGTGCTGATTTAAAATGATCTCTCACCTCTCTCTGCTCACTGTTTTGAAATGAACTTTCGTCTCTCTCTCTCCACGCTGCTTTTAAATGAACTTGCACCTCTCTCTGCACACTGTTTTATAATGAACTCTCGCTTCTCTCTCCATGCTGATTTGAAATGTACTCTCGCCTCTCCGGGTTGTTTTAAA
Source organism: Isurus oxyrinchus (assembly GCA_026770705.1). Classification (NCBI taxonomy): domain Eukaryota; kingdom Metazoa; phylum Chordata; class Chondrichthyes; order Lamniformes; family Lamnidae; genus Isurus; species Isurus oxyrinchus. The sequence continues at coordinate 1,207,257 of JANJGN010000006.1, read as the reverse complement.
ATAACTCTCGGTTCTCTCTCCACGTTGTTTTAAATTAACTCTTGCCTCTCTCTCCACCCTGATTTGCAATCACTCTCACTTCTCTCTCCACGTTGTTTAAAAAGGAACTCTCACCTCACTCTTGGTGCTGATTTAAAATGAACTCTCGCCTCTCTCTCCGCGCTGATTTAACATGAACTCTCGCCTCTATCTCTGCGCCAATAAGAAATGAACTCTCTCCTTTCCCTCTGCGCCGTTTTGAAATAAACTGACACCTCTCTGTCCACACTCTTTTAAAATTAACTCTCACCTCTCTCTCCTCACTCTTTTTAAATTAACTCTCGCCTCTCACTACACCTTGTTTTAGAATGAGCTCTCACCTCTTTCTCCGCGCTGATTTAAATTGAACACTTGCTTCTCTCTCCATGCTGATTTAAAATGAACTCTCCCCTCACCCTCTGCGCAGGTTTATAATGATATCTTGCCTCTCTCTCCATGCTGATTTAAAATGCACTCTCGCCTCTCTCTCTGCACTGATTTGAAATGAACTCTCACCTCTCTGCATTGTTTTAAATTAACTCGATTTTCTCTCCACACTGATATAAAATGAACTCTCTCCTTTCCCTCGGCGCTGTTTTGTAATAAACTGACACCTCTGTACACGCCGTTTTAAAATGAACTCTCGCCTCTCTCTCTGCATTGATTTAAAATGAACTCTCGCCTCTCTCTCTCTGCATTGATTTAAAATGTACTCTCGCCTCTCTCTCTGCACTGATTAAAAAATGAAATTCGACCCACTCTCCCTGCTGATTTAAAATGACCTCTCGGCTTTCCCTCCACACAGTTCTCCCCTCTCAGTCTGCACTAATTTAAGATGAACTCTCACCCCTCTGTGTTGTTTTAAATGACCTCTCGCTTGTCTCTCCGGACTGTTTTAAAATGATCTCTCACCTCTCTCTCTGCATTGATTTAAAATGAACTCTCGCCTCTCTCTCCATGCAGATTTAAAATGAACTCTCGCCTCTCTCTCCACACTGATTTAAAAAGAACTCACACCCCTCTCCTCACTCTTGTGAAATGAACTCTCACCTCTGTCTCCTCACTCTTTTGAAATTAACTCTTTCCTCTCTCTCTCCGCGCAGATTTAAAATGAACTCTCGCCTCTCTCTCTGCGCCAATTTAAAATGAACTCTCGCCTCTCTCTCCCCGCTGATTTAAAATGAACTCTCACATCTCCCTCCTCACTCTTTTGAAATGAACTCTTTCCTCTATCTCCACGCAGTTTTAAAATGAAGCCAAGTCTCTCTCCCTGCGCTGATTTATAATGAACTATCGCCCCTCTCTCTGCATTGATTTTAAATGAACACTCGCCCCTCTCTCTACATTGGTTTAAAATGAACTCTCGCCTCTCTCTCCCTGCTTATTTAGAATGAACTCTCGCCTCTTCCTCCTCACTCTTTTGAAATAAGCTTTTTCCTCTCTCTCGCTGCGCTGATTTAAAATGGACAGTTGCCTTTCCGCATTGTTTTAAATTAACTCTCGCTTCTCTCTCCGCGCTGATTTAAAATGAACTCTCGCCTCTCTGTGCGCTGCTGTAAAATGAACACTCGCCTCTCTCTCCGCGCTGATTTAAAATGGACACTCAGCTCTCTGTCTGCGCTGATTTAAAATGAACTCTCACCTCTCTCTCTGCGCTGATTTATAACGAACTCTCATCTCTCTCTCTGTGCTGATTTAAAATGAACACTTGCCTCTCGCTCCTCACTCTTTTGAAATGAACACTCACCTCTCTTTCCGTGTTGATTTCAAATGAACTCGCACCTTTCTCACCGCGTTGATTTAAAATGAACTCTTGCTTCTCTCTCCGCCCTGATTTAAAATGAACTCTCACCTTTCTCTCCGCGCTGATTTAAAATGAACTCTCACCTCTCTCTCCGCACTGATTTAACATGAACTCTCGCCTCTATCTCTGCGCCAATAAGAAATGAACTCTCTCCTTTCCCTCTGCGCCGTTTTGAAATAAACTGACACCTCTCTGTCCACGCTCTTTTAAAATGAACTCTCACCTCTCTCTACTCACTCTTTTTAAATGAACTCTCGCCTCTCACTACACCTTGTTTTAGAATGAGCTCTCACCTCTTTCTACGCGCTGATTTAAATTGAACACTTGCTTCTCTCTCCACGCTGATTTAAAATGAACTCTCCCCTCACCCTCTGCGCAGGTTTATAATGAACTCTCGCCTCTCTCTCCATGCTGATTTAAAATGCACTCTCGCCTCTCTGCATTGTTTTAAATTAACTCTCGGTTTTCTCTCCACACTGATATAAAATGAACTCTCTCCTTTCCCTCGGCGCTGTTTTGTAATAAACTGACACCTCTGTACACGCTGTTTTAAAATGAACTCTCGCCTCTCTCTGCATTGATTTAAAATGAACTCTCACCTCTCCTTCTGCGTTGATTTAAAATGAACTCTCGCCTCTCTCTCTCTGCATTGATTTAAAATGAACTCTTTCCTCTCTCTCTGCACTGATAAAAAATGAAATTCGACCCACTCTCCCTGCTGATTTAAAATGACCTCTCGGCTATCCCTCCACACTGTTCTCCCCTCTCAGTCTGCACTAATTTAAGATGAACTCTCACCCCTCTGTGTTGTTTTAAATGACCTCTCGCTTCTCTCTCCAGACTGTTTTAAAATGATCTCTCACCTCTCTCTCTGAATTGATTTAAAATGAACTCTCGCCTCTCTCTCCGTGCAGATTTAAAATGAACTCTCACCTCTCTCTCCACACTGATTTAAAACGAACTCACACCCCTCTCCTCACTCTTGTGAAATGAACTCTCACCTCTCTCTCCTCACTCTTTTGAAATTAACTCTTTCCTCTCTCTCTCCGCGCAGATTTAAAATGAACTCTCGCCTCTCTCTCTGCACCAATTTAAAATGAACTCTCGCCTCTCTCTCCCCGCTGATTTAAAATGAACTCTCGCATCTCCCTCCTCACTGTTTTGAAATGAACTCTTTCTTCTCTCTCCACGCTGATCTAAAATGAACGCTCGCCTCTCAGCGTTGTTTTAAATTAACTCTCGCTTCTCTCTCCACGCTGTTTTAAAATGAACTTATGCCTCTCTCTCCGCACTGATTTAACATGAACTCTCGCCACTCTCTCCCTGCTGATTTATAATGAACTCTCACCTCTCTCTCCGCCCTGATGTTAAATTAACTCTCTCCTTTCTCTCTGTGCTGTTTTGAAATAAACGGACTCCTTCTGTCCACGCTCTTTTAAAATGAATTCTCGCCTCTCATTCCACGCTGATTTAAAATGAACACTTGACTCTCTCTCCATGCTGATTTAGAATGAACTCTCGCCTATCTCTCTGCCCTCTTTCAAATGAACTCTCTCCCTCTCTCTCCGTGCTGTTTTGGACTGAACTCTCGCCACTCTCCCCGTGTTGATTTAAAATGAATTCTCTGCTTTAACTCCGTGTGGTTTTTTAAAAATCTGACACCTCTCCGTCCAGACTTTTGAAAAAAGAACTCAATGTCTCCCTCTGCGCTGATTTATAATGAACTCTCACCTCTATCTCTGAGCCAATAAGAAATGAACTCTCTCCTTTCCCTCTGTGCCATTTTGAAATAAACTGACACCTCTCTGTCCACACTCTTTTAAAATGAACTCTCACCTCTCTCTCCTCACTCTTTTTAAATGAACTCTCGCCTCTCACTACACCTTGTTTTAGAATGAGCTCTCACCTCTTTCTCCGTGCTGATTTAAATTGAACACTTGCTTCTCTCTCCATGCTGATTTAAAATGAACTCTCCCCTCACCCTCTGCGCAGGTTTATAATGAAATCTTGCCTTGCTCTCCATGCTGATTTAAAATGCACTCTCGCCTCTCTCTCCACGCTGATTTGAAATGAAATCTCGCCTCTCTGCATTGTTTTAAATTAACTCTCGATTTTCTCTCCACGCTGATATAAAATGAATTCTCTCCTTTCCCTCGGCGCTGTTTTGTAATAAACTGACACCTCTGTACACGCCGTTTTAAAATGAACTCTCGCCTCTCTCTCTGCATTGATTTAAAATGAACTCTCACCTCTCTCTCTGCGCTGATTTAAAATGAACTCTCGCCTCTCTCTCTGCATTGATTTAAAATGAACTCTCGCCTCTCTCTCTGCATTGATTTAAAATGAACTCTCGCCTCTCTCTCTGCATTGATTTAAAATGAACTCTCACCTCTCTCTATGCACTGATTAAAAATGAAATTCGACCCACTCTCCCTGCTGATTTAAAATGACCTCTCGGCTATCCCTCCACACTGTTCTCCCCTCTCAGTCTGCACTAATTTAAAATGAACACTCGCCCCTCTGTGTTGTTTTAAATGACCTCTCGCTTCTCTCTCCGGACTGTTTTAAAATGATCTCTCACCTCTCTCTCTGCATTGATTTAAAATGAACTCTCGCCTCTCTCTCCATGCAGATTTAAAATGAACTCTCACCTCTCTCTCCACACTGATTTCAAACGAACTCACACCTCTCTCCTCACTCTTGTGAAATGAACTCTCACCTCTCTCTCCTCAATCTTTTGAAATTAACTCTTGCATCTCTCTCTGCGCTGATTTAAAATGAACACTCGCCTCTCTCTCCACGCTGATTTAAAATGAACTCATGTCTCTCTCTCTGCGCTGATTTAAAATGAACTCTCGCCTCTCTGTCTGCACTGATTTAAAATGAACTCTCGCCTCTCTGTCTGCATTGATTTAAAATGAACACTCGCCTCTCTATCCACGCTGATTTAAAATGAATTCTTGCCTCTCTCTGCACGCTGATGTAAAATGAACTCTCACCTCTCTCTCCTCACTCTTTTGCAATGAACGCTTACCTCTCTCTCTGCGCCGATTTAAAATGAACTCTCGCCTCTCTCTCTGCAATGATTTAAAATGAACTCTCGCCTCTCTCTCTGCATTGATTTAAAATGAACTCTCGCCTCTCTCTCTGCATTGATTTAAAATGAACACTCGCCTCTCTCTCCCCACTTATTTAGAATGAAATCTCGCCTCTCCCTCCTCACTCTTTTGAAATGAGCACTTTCCTCTCTCTCCACGCTGATTTAAAATGGACAGTCGCGTCTCCGCGTTGTTTTAAATTAACTCTCGCTTCTCCCTCCAAACTGTTATAAAATAAAGTCAAGCCCCTCTCTCCGCATTGATTTAAAATGAACTCTCGACTCTCTCTCCACATTGCTTCGCATGCTGTTTTCAAATGAAGTCAAGACTCCCGCACTGATTTAAAATGAACTCTCGCCTCTCTCTCTACGCAGATTTAAAATGAACTCTCGCCTCTCCCTCCGGGCTGATTTAAAATGAACTCTCGCCTCTCTCTCCGCGCTGATTTAAAATGAACTCTCGCCTCTCTCTCTGTGCTGATTTAAAATGAACTCTCGCCTCTCTCTCCGTGCTGATTTAAAATAAACTCTTGCCTCTCTCTCCACGCTGATTTAAAACGAACTCACACCTCTCTCCTCACTCTTGTGAAATGAACTTTCACCTCTCTCTCCTCACTCTTTTGAAATTAACTCTTGCCTCTCTCTCTGCGCTGATTTAAAATGAACTCTCGCCTCTCTCTCTGCGCAGATTTAAAATGAGCTCTCACTTCTCTTTCCCCGCTTATTTAGAATGAACTCTCGCCTCTCCATCCTCACTCTCCTGAAATGAGCTCTTTTTTCTCTCTCCGCGCTGATTTAAAATGGACAGTCGCCTCTCCGCTTTGTTTTAAATTAACTCTCGCTTCTCTCTCCAAGCTGATATAAAATGAAGTCAAGCCTCTCTCTCCGCACTGAATTCAAACGAACTCACACCTCTCTCCTCACTCATGTGAAATTAACTCTCACCTCTCTCTCCTCACTCTTTTGAAATCAAATCTTGCGTCTCTCTATGCGCTGATTTAAAATGAACTCTCGCCTTTCTCTCCGCACTGAATTCAAACGAACTCACACCTCTCTCCTCACTCTTGTGAAATTAACTCTCACCTCTCTCTCCTCACTCTTTTGAAATTAAATCTTGCATCTCTCTCTGCGCTGATTTAAAATGAAATCTCGCCTCTCCCTCTGCACCAATTTAAAATGAACTCTCGCCTCTCTCTCTGTGCTGATTTATAACGAACTCTCGCCTCACTCTCCCCGCTGATTTAAAATGAACTCTCGCCTCTCTCTCTGCGCTGATTTAAAATGAACACTCGCCTCTCTCTCTGCGCTGATTTAAGATGAATACTCGCCTCTCTCTATCCGCTGATTTAAAATGAACACTCGCCTCTCTCTCAGCGCTGATTTAAGATGAATACTCGCCTCTCTCTCTGCGCTGATTTAAAATGATCTCTCGCCTCTCTCTCCACGCTGATTTAAAATGAATTCTCCCCTCTCTCTCCCCACTTTTTTAGAATGAACTTTTGCCTCTCCCTCCTCACTCTTTTGAAATGAGCTCTTTCCTCTCTCTCCGCGCTGATTTAAAATGGACAGTCACCTCTCCACGTTGTTTTAAATTAACTCTCGCTTTTCTCTCCATGCTGTTTTCAAATGAAGTCAAGCATCTCTCCCCGCACTAATTTAAAATGAACTCTCGCCTCTCTCTCCGCGCTGATTTAAAATGAACTCTTGTCTCTCTCTCTGCACAGATTTAAAATGAACTCTTGTCTCTCTCTCTGCACAGATTTAAAATGAACTCTTGTCTCTCTCCCCGCACTGATTTAAAATGAACTCTTGTCTCTCTCTCTGCACAGATTTAAAATGAACTCTTGTCTCTCTCCCCGCACTGATTTAAAATGAACTCTCGCCTCTCTCTCCGCGCTGATTTAAAATGAACTCTCGCCTCTCTCTCTGCACTGATTTAAAATGAACTCTCGCCTCTCTCCCCGCGCTGATTTAAAATGAACTCTTGTCTCTCTCTCTGCACAGATTTAAAATGAACTCTTGTCTCTCTCTCCACGCTGATTTAAAACGAACTCACACCTCTCTCCTCACTCTTGTGAAATGAAATCTCACCTCTCTCTCCTCACTCTTTTGAAATTAACTCTTGCGTCTCTAACTGCGCTGATTTAAAATGAACTCTCTCCTCTCTCTGTGCCAAAATTTAAAATGAACTCTCACCTCTCTCTCCGTGCTGATTTAAAATGAACTCTCGCCTCTCGGTCTGCATGGATTTAAAATGAACCCTCGCCTCTCTATCCGCGCTGATATAAAATGAACTCTGCCCTCTCTCTCCTCACTCTTGTGAAATGAACTCTCACCTCTCTCTCCTCACTCTTTTGCAACCAAAGCTCACCTCTCTCTGCGCTGATTAAAAATGAACACTCGCCTCTCTCTCCTTACTGATTTAAAATGAATTCTCCCCTCTCTCTCCCTGCTTATTTAGAATGAAGTCTCGCATCTCCTTCCGCATTCTTTTGAAATGAGCTCTTTCCTCTCTCTCCGCCCTGATTTAAAATGGACAGTCGCCTCTCCGCGTTGTTTTAAATTAACTCTCGCTTTTCTCTCCATGCTGTTTTCAAATGAAGTCAAGCCTCTCTCTCTGCGCTGATTTAAAATGAACTCTCGCATCTCTCTCCAGGCTGATTTAAAATGAACACTCGCCTCTCTCTCTGCGCTGATTTAAAATGAACACTCGCCTCTCTCTCTGTGCTGATTTAACATAAACTCTCGCCTCTCTCTCCACGCTGATTTAAAACGAACTCACACCTCTCTCTTCACTCTTGTGAAATGAACTTTCACCTCTCTCTCCTCACTCTTTTGAAATGAACTCTTGCCTCTCTCTCTGCGCTGATTTAAAATGAACTCTTGCCTCTCTCTCTGCGCTGATTTAAAATAAACTCTCGCCTCTCTCTCCGTGCTGATTTAAAATGAACTCTCGCCTCTCTCTCCACACTGATTTAAAATGAACTCACACCTCTCTCCTCACTCTTGTGAAATGAACTTTCACCTCTCTCTCCTCACTCTTTTGAAATTAACTCTTGCCTCTCTCTCCCCGCTTATTTAGAATGAACTCTCGCCTCTCCCTCCTCACTCTCCTGAAATGAGCTCTTTTTTCTCTCTCCGCGCAGATTTAAAATGGACAGTCGCCTCTCCGCGTTGTTTTAAATTAACTCTCGCTTCTCTCTCCACGCTGATATAAAATGAAGTCAAGCCTCTCTCCCCGCACTGATTTATAATGAACTCTCGCCTATCTCTCCAAGCTGATATAAAATGAAGTCAAGGCCCTCTCTCTGCACTGAATTCAAACGAACTCACACCTCTCTCCTCACTCTTGTGAAATTAAATCTTGCGTCTCTCTCTGCGCTGATTTAAAATGAACTCTCGCCTCTCCCTCTGCACCAACTTAAAATGAACTCTCGCCTCTCTCTCTGTGCTGATTTATAACGAACTCTCGCCTCACTCTCCCCGCTGATTTAAAATGAACTCTCGACTCTCTCTCTGCGCTGATTTAAAATGAACACTCGCCTCTCTCTCTGCGCTGATTTAAAATGAACACTCGCCTCTCTCTCTGCGATGATTTAAGATGAATACTCGCCTCTCTCTATCCGCTGATTTAAAATGAACACTCGCCTCTCTCTCAGCGCTGATTTAAGATGAATACTCGCCTCTCTCTCTGCGCTGATTTAAAATGATCTCTCGCCTCTCTCTCCACGCTGATTTAAAATGAACTCACGCCTCTCTCCTCATTCTTATGAAACGAACTTTCACCTCTGTCTCCTCAGTCTTTTGAAATTAACTCTTGCCTCACTCTCTGCTCTGATTTAAAATGAACTCTCGCCTCTCTCTCCGTGCTGATTTAAAATGAATTCTCCCCTCTCTCTCCCCACTTTTTTAGAATGAACTTTTGCCTCTCCCTCCTCACTCTTTTGAAATGAGCTCTTTCCTCTCTCTCCGCGCTGATTTAAAATGGACAGTCACCTCTCCACGTTGTTTTAAATTAACTCTCGCTTTTCTCTCCATGCTGTTTTCAAATGAAGTCAAGCCTCTCTCCCCGCACTAATTTAAAATGAACTCTCGCCTCTCTCTCCGCGCTGATTTAAAATGCACTCTCGCCTCTCTCCCCGCGCTGATTTAAAATGAACTCTTGTCTCTCTCACTGCACAGATTTAAAATGAACTCTCGCCTCTCTCTCCACGCTGATTTAAAACGAACTCACACCTCTCTCCTCACTCTTGTGAAATGAACTTTCACCTCTCTCTCCTCACTCTTTTGAAATTAACTCTTGCCTCTCTCTCCACGCTGATTTAAAATGAACTCTCGCCGCTCTCTCCGGGCTGATTTAAAATGAACACTCGCCTCTCTATCCGTGCTGATTTAAAATGAACTCTCACCTCTCTCTCCATGCTGATTTAAAATGTACTCTCACGTCTCTCTCCGTGCTGATTTAAAATGAACTCTCGCCTTTCTCTCCGTGCTGATTTAAAATGAACTCTCACCTCTCTCTCCATGCTGATTTAAAATGAACACTCGCCTCTCTATCCGTGCTGATTTAAAATGAACTCTCGCCTTTCTCTCCGTGCTGATTTAAAATGAACTCTCACCTCTCTCTCCATGCTGATTTAAAATGAACACTCGCCTCTCTATCCGTGCTGATTTAAAATGAACTCTCGCCTCTCTCTCCGTGCTGATTTAAACTGAACTCTCGCGTCTCTCTCCGTGCTGATTTAAAATGAACTCTCGCCTCTCTCTCCGTGCTGATTTAAAATGAACTCTCGCCTCTTTCTCCGTGCTGATTTAAAATGAACACTCGCCTCTCTCTCTGAGCTGATTTAAAATGAACACTCGCCTCTCTCTCTGCGCTGAATTAAAATGAACACTCGCCTCTCGCTCTGCGCTGATTTAAGATGAATACTCGTCTCTCTCTATCCGCTGATTTAAAATGAACACTTGCCTCTCTCTCAACGCTGACTTAAGATAAATACTCGCCTCTCTCTCTGCGCTGATTTAAAATGATCTCTCGCCTCTCTCTCCACGCTGATTTAAAATGAACTCACGCCTCTCTCCTCATTCTTATGAAACGAACTTTCACCTCTGTCTCCTCACTCTTTTGAAATTAACTCTTGCATCACTCTCTGCTCTGATTTAAAATGAACTCTCGCCTCTCTCTCCGTGCTGATTTAAAATGAATTCTCCCCTCTCTCTCCCCACTTTTTTAGAATGAACTTTTGCCTCTCCCCCCTCACTCTTTTGAAATGAGCTCTTTCCTCTCTCTCCGCGCTGATTTAAAATGGACAGTCACCTCTCCACGTTGCTTTAAATTAACTCTCGCTTTTCTCTCCATGCTGTTTTCAAATGAAGTCAAGCCTCTCTCCCCGCACTGATTTAAAATGAACTCTCGCCTCTCTCTCTGTGCTGATTTATAACGAACTCTCGCCTCACTCTCCCCGCTGATTTAAAATGAACTCTCGACTCTCTCTCTGCGCTGATTTAAAATGAACACTCGCCTCTCTCTCTGCGCTGATTTAAAATGAACACTCGCCTCTCTCTCTGCGCTGATTTAAGATGAATACTCGCCTCTCTCTATCCGCTGATTTAAAATGAACACTCGCCTCTCTCTCAGCGCTGATTTAAGATGAATACTCGCCTCTCTCTCTGCGCTGATTTAAAATGATCTCTCGCCTCTCTCTCCACGCTGATTTAAAATGAACTCACGCCTCTCTCCTCATTCTTATGAAACGAACTTTCACCTCTGTCTCCTCAGTCTTTTGAAATTAACTCTTGCCTCACTCTCTGCTCTGATTTAAAATGAACTCTCGCCTCTCTCTCCGTGCTGATTTAAAATGAATTCTCCCCTCTCTCTCCCCACTTTTTTAGAATGAACTTTTGCCTCTCCCTCCTCACTCTTTTGAAATGAGCTCTTTCCTCTCTCTCCGCGCTGATTTAAAATGGACAGTCACCTCTCCACGTTGTTTTAAATTAACTCTCGCTTTTCTCTCCATGCTGTTTTCAAATGAAGTCAAGCCTCTCTCCCCGCACTGATTTAAAATGAACTCTCGCCTCTCTCTCCGCGCTGATTTAAAATGAACTCTCGCCTCTCTCTCTGCACTGATTTAAAATGAACTCTCGCCTCTCTCCCCGCGCTGATTTAAAATGAACTCTTGTCTCTCTCTCTGCACAGATTTAAAATGAACTCTTGTCTCTCTCTCCACGCTGATTTAAAACGAACTCACACCTCTCTCCTCACTCTTGTGAAATGAAATCTCACCTCTCTCTCCTCACTCTTTTGAAATTAACTCTTGCGTCTCTAACTGCGCTGATTTAAAATGAACTCTCTCCTCTCTCTGTGCCAAAATTTAAAATGAACTCTCACCTCTCTCTCCGTGCTGATTTAAAATGAACTCTCGCCTCTCGGTCTGCATGGATTTAAAATGAACCCTCGCCTCTCTATCCGCGCTGATATAAAATGAACTCTGCCCTCTCTCTCCTCACTCTTGTGAAATGAACTCTCACCTCTCTCTCCTCACTCTTTTGCAACCAAAGCTCACCTCTCTCTGCGCTGATTAAAAATGAACACTCGCCTCTCTCTCCTTACTGATTTAAAATGAATTCTCCCCTCTCTCTCCCTGCTTATTTAGAATGAAGTCTCGCATCTCCTTCCGCATTCTTTTGAAATGAGCTCTTTCCTCTCTCTCCGCCCTGATTTAAAATGGACAGTCGCCTCTCCGCGTTGTTTTAAATTAACTCTCGCTTTTCTCTCCATGCTGTTTTCAAATGAAGTCAAGCCTCTCTCTCTGCGCTGATTTAAAATGAACTCTCGCATCTCTCTCCAGGCTGATTTAAAATGAACACTCGCCTCTCTCTCTGCGCTGATTTAAAATGAACACTCGCCTCTCTCTCTGCACTGATTTAAAATGAACTCTCACTTCTCTTTACCCGCTTATTTAGAATGAACTCTCGCCACTCTCTCTGCACCAATTTAAAATGCACTCTCGCCACTCTCTCCGTGCTGATTTATAACGAACTCTCGCCCCTCTCTCCCCGCTGATTTAAAATGAGCTCTCACCTCTCTCTCTGCGCTGATTTAAAATGAACACTCGCCTCTCTCTCGGCATTGATTTAAAATGAACACTCGCCTCTCTCTCTGCGCTGATTTAAAATGAGCACTCGCCTTTCTCTGCGCTGATTTAAAATGAACACTCGCCTCTCTCTCCACGCTGATTTAAAATGAACTTTCACCTCTCTCTCTGCGCTGATTTAAAATGAACACTCGCCTCTCTCTCTGCGCTGATTTAAGATGAATACTCGCCTCTCTCTATCCGCTGATTTAAAATGAACACTCGCCTCTCTCTCAGCGCTGATTTAAGATGAATACTCGCCTCTCTCTCTGCGCTGATTTAAAATGATCTCTCGCCTCTCTCTCTGCGCTGATTTAAAATGAACACTCGCCTCTCTCTCTGCGCTGATTTAAGATGAATACTCGCCTCTCTCTATCCGCTGATTTAAAATGAACACTCGCCTCTCTCTCAGCGCTGATTTAAGATGAATACTCGCCTCTCTCTCTGCGCTGATTTAAAATGATCTCTCGCCTCTCTCTCCACGCTGATTTAAAATGAACTCACGCCTCTCTCCTCATTCTTATGAAACGAACTTTCACCTCTGTCTCCTCACTCTTTTGAAATTAACTCTTGCATCACTCTCTGCTCTGATTTAAAATGAACTCTCGCCTCTCTCTCCGTGCTGATTTAAAATGAATTCTCCCCTCTCTCTCCCCACTTTTTTAGAATGAACTTTTCCCTCTCCCTCCTCACTCTTTTGAAATGAGCTCTTTCCTCTCTCTCCGCGCTGATTTAAAATGGACAGTCACCTCTCCACGTTGTTTTAAATTAACTCTCGCTTTTCTCTCCATGCTGTTTTCAAATGAAGTCAAGCATCTCTCCCCGCACTAATTTAAAATGAACTCTCGCCTCTCTCTCCGCGCTGATTTAAAATGAACTCTCGCCTCTCTCCCCGCGCTGATTTAAAATGAACTCTTGTCTCTCTCACTGCACAGATTTAAAATGAACTCTCGCCTCTCTCTCCACGCTGATTTAAAACGAAATCACACCTCTCTCCTCACTCTTGTGAAATGAACTTTCACCTCTCTCTCCTCACTCTTTTGAAATTAACTCTTGCCTCTCTCTCCACGCTGATTTAAAATGAACTCTCGCCGCTCTCTCCGGGCTGATTTAAAATGAACACTCGCCTCTCTATCCGTGCTGATTTAAAATGAACTCTCACCTCTCTCACCATGCTGATTTAAAATGTACTCTCACGTCTCTCTCCGTGCTGATTTAAAATGAACTCTCGCCTTTCTCTCCGTGCTGATTTAAAATGAACTCTCACCTCTCTCTCCATGCTGATTTAAAATGAACACTCGCCTCTCTATCCGTGCTGATTTAAAATAAACTCTCGCCTCTTTCTCCGTGCTGATTTAAAATGAACTCTCGCCTCTCTCTCCGTGCTGATTTAAAATGCACTCTCACCTCTCTCTCCATGCTGCTTTAAAATGAACTCTCGCCTCTCTCTCGTGCTGATTTAAACTGAACTCTCGCGTCTCTCTCCGTGCTGATTTAAAATGAACTCTCACCTCTCTCTCCATGCTGATTTAAAATGAACTCTCGCCTCTCTCTCCGTGCTGATTTAAAATGAACTCTCACCTCTCTCTCCATGCTGATTTAAAATGAAATCTCGCCTCTCTCTCCACGCTGATTTAAAACGAACTCACACCTCTCTCCTCACTCTTGTGAAATGAACTTTCACCTCTCTCTCCTCACTCTTTTGAAATTAACTCTTGCCTCTCTCTCCACGCTGATTTAAAATGAACACTCGCTTCTCTCTCCGCGCACATTTAAAATCAACTCTCGGTTCTCTTTCCCCGCTAATTAAGAATGAACTAAACTCGCCTCTCCCTCCTCACTCTCTTGAAATGAGCTCTTTTTTCTTTTCGGTGGAGATTTAAAATGGACAGTCGCCTCTCCGCATTGTTTTAAATTAATTCTTGCTTCTCTCTCCACGCTGTTATAAAATGAAGTCAAGCCCCGCTCTCCGCATTTTTTTATAATGAACTATCGCATCTCTCTCCATGCTGATTTAAAATGAACTCTCGCCTCTCTCTCTGCCCTGATTTAAAATGAACTATCGCCTCTCCCTCCGGGCTGATTTAAAATGAACACTCGCCTCTCTGTCCGCGCAGATTTAAAATGAACTCTCGCTTCTCTTTCCCCGCCTATTTAGAATGAACTCTCACCTCTCTCTCCTCACTCTTTGGAAATTAACTACTGCCTCTCTCTCTGCGCTGATTTCAAATGAACTCTCGCCTCTCAGTTAGGGCTGATTTAAAATGAACTCTCGCCTCTCTCTCTGCGCTGATCTAAAATGAACACTCGCCTCTCTCTCTGCGCTGATTTAAAATGAACACAGCCTCTCTCTCTGCACCAATTTAAAATGAACTCTCGCCTCTCTCTCCGTGCTGATTTATAACGAACTCTCGCCCCTCTCTCCCCGCTGATTTAAAATGAGCTCTAACCTCTCTCTCTGCGCTGATTTAAAATGAACACTCGCCTCTCTCTCGGCATTGATTTAAAATGAACACTCGCCTCTCTCTCTGCGCTGATTTAAAATGAGCACTCGCCTTTCTCTGCGCTGATTTAAAATGAACACTCGCCTCTCTCTCCACGCTGATTTAAAATGAACTTTCACCTCTCTCTCCTCACTCTTTTGAAATTAACTCTTGCCTCTCTCTCCACGCTGATTTAAAATGAACTCTCGCCGCTCTCTCCGGGCTGATTTAAAATGAACACTCGCCTCTCTATCCGTGCTGATTTAAAATGAACTCTCACCTCTCTCACCATGCTGATTTAAAATGTACTCTCACGTCTCTCTCCGTGCTGATTTAAAATGAACTCTCGCCTTTCTCTCCGTGCTGATTTAAAATGAACTCTCACCTCTCTCTCCATGCTGATTTAAAATGAACACTCGCCTCTCTATCCGTGCTGATTTAAAATAAACTCTCGCCTCTTTCTCCGTGCTGATTTAAAATGAACTCTCGCCTCTCTCTCCGTGCTGATTTAAAATGCACTCTCACCTCTCTCTCCATGCTGCTTTAAAATGAACTCTCGCCTCTCTCTCGTGCTGATTTAAACTGAACTCTCGCGTCTCTCTCCGTGCTGATTTAAAATGAACTCTCACCTCTCTCTCCATGCTGATTTAAAATGAACTCTCGCCTCTCTCTCCGTGCTGATTTAAAATGAACTCTCACCTCTCTCTCCATGCTGATTTAAAATGAAATCTCGCCTCTCTCTCCACGCTGATTTAAAACGAACTCACACCTCTCTCCTCACTCTTGTGAAATGAACTTTCACCTCTCTCTCCTCACTCTTTTGAAATTAACTCTTGCCTCTCTCTCCACGCTGATTTAAAATGAACACTCGCTTCTCTCTCCGCGCACATTTAAAATCAACTCTCGGTTCTCTTTCCCCGCTAATTTAGAATGAACTAAACTCGCCTCTCCCTCCTCACTCTCTTGAAATGAGCTCTTTTTTCTTTTCGGTGGAGATTTAAAATGGACAGTCGCCTCTCCGCATTGTTTTAAATTAATTCTTGCTTCTCTCTCCACGCTGTTATAAAATGAAGTCAAGCCCCGCTCTCCGCATTTTTTTATAATGAACTATCGCATCTCTCTTCATGCTGATTTAAAATGAACTCTCGCCTCTCTCTCTGCCCTGATTTAAAATGAACTATCGCCTCTCCCTCCGGGCTGATTTAAAATGAACACTCGCCTCTCTGTCCGCGCAGATTTAAAATGAACTCTCGCTTCTCTTTCCCCGCCTATTTAGAATGAACTCTCACCTCTCTCTCCTCACTCTTTGGAAATTAACTACTGCCTCTCTCTCTGCGCTGATTTCAAATGAACTCTCGCCTCTCAGTTAGGGCTGATTTAAAATGAACTCTCGCCTCTCTCTCTGCGCTGATTTAAAATGAACACAGCCTCTCTCTCTGCGCTGATTTAAAATGAACTCTCGCCTCTTTCTCTGCACCAATTTAAAATGAACTCTCGCCTCTCTCTCCGTGCTGATTTATAACGAACTCTCGCCTCTCTCTCCCCGCTGATTTAAAATGAACTCTCACCTCTCTCTCTGCGCTGATTTAAAATGAACACTCGCCTCTCTCTCGGCATTGATTTAAAATGAACACTCGCCTCTCTCTCTGCGCTGATTTAAAATGAGCACTCGCCTTTCTCTGCGCTGATTTAAAATGAACACTCGCCTCTCTCTCCACGCTGATTTAAAATGAACTTTCACCTCTCTCTCCTCACTCTTTTGAAATTAACTCTTGCCTCTCTCTCCACGCTGATTTAAAATGAACTCTCGCCTCTCTCTCCGGGCTGATTTAAAATGAACACTCGCCTCTCTCTCTGCACAGATTTAAAATGAACTCTCGCCTCTCTCTCCGTGCTGATTTAAAATGAACTCTCGCCTCTTTCTCCGTGCTGATTTAAAATGAACTCTCGCCTCTCTCTCCGTGCTGATTTTAAATGAATTCTCGCCTCTCTCTTAGTGCTGATTAAAAATGAACACTCGCCTCTCTCTCTGCGCTGATTTAAAATGAACACTCGCCTCTCTCTCTGCGCTGATTTAAGATGAATACTCGCCTCTCTCTATCCGCTGATTTAAAATGAACACTCGCCTCTCTCTCAGCGCTGATTTAAGATGAATACTCGCCTCTCTCTCTGCGCTGATTTAAAATGATCTCTCGCCTCTCTCTCCACGCTGATTTAAAATGAACTCACGCCTCTCTCCTCATTCTTATGAAACGAACTTTCACCTCTGTCTCCTCACTCTTTTGAAATTAACTCTTGCATCACTCTCTGCTCTGATTTGAAATGAACTCTCGCCTCTCTCTCCGTGCTGATTTAAAATGAATTCTCCCCTCTCCCTCCCCACTTTTTTAGAATGAACTTTTGCCTCTCCCTCCTCACTCTTTTGAAATGAGCTCTTTCCTCTCTCTCCGCGCTGATTTAAAATGGACAGTCACCTCTCCACGTTGTTTTAAATTAACTCTCGCTTTTCTCTCCATGCTGTTTTCAAATGAAGTCAAGCCTCTCTCCCCGCACTGATTTAAAATGAACTCTCGCCTCTCTCTCCGCGCTGATTTAAAATGAACTCTCGCCTCTCTCCCCGCGCTGATTTAAAATGAACTCTTGTCTCTCTCTCTGCACAGATTTAAAATGAACTCTCGCCTCTCTCTCCGGGCTGATTTAAAACGAACTAACACCTCTCTCCTCACTCTTGTGAAATGAACTTTCACCTCTCTCTCCTCACTCTTTTGAAATTAACTCTTGCCTCTCTCTCCACGCTGATTTAAAATGAACTCTCACCGCTCTCTCCGGGCTGATTTAAAATGAACACTCGCCTCTCTATCTGTGCTGATTTAAAATAAACTCTCACCTCTTTCTCCGTGCTGATTTAAAATGAACTCTCACCTCTCTCCGTGCTGATTTAAAATGAACTCTCACCTCTCTCTCCATGCTGATTTAAAATGTACTCTCACGTCTCTCTCCGTGCTGATTTAAACTGAACTCTCGCGTCTCTCTCCGTGCTGATTTAAAATAAACTCTCACCTCTCTCTCCATGCTGATTTAAAATGAAGTCTCGCCTCTCTCTCCGTGCTGATTTAAAATGAACTCTCACCTCTCTCTCCATGCTGATTTAAAATGAAATCTCGCCTCTCTCTCCACGCTGATTTAAAACGAACTCATCCCTCTCTCCTCACTCTTGTGAAATGAACTTTCACCTCTCTCTCCTCACTCTTTTGAAATTAACTCTTGCCTCTCTCTCCACGCTGATTTAAAATGAACACTCGCTTCTCTCTCCGCGCACATTTAAAATCAACTCTCGGTTCTCTTTCCCCGCTAATTAAGAATGAACTCTCGCCTCTTCCTCCTCACTCTCTTGAAATGAGCTCTTTTTTCTTTTCGGTGGAGATTTAAAATGGACAGTCGCCTCTCCGCGTTGTTTTAATTTAACTCTTGCTTCTCTCTCCACGCTGTTATAAAATGAAGTCAAGCCCCGCTCTCCGCATTGATTTATAATGAACTATCGCCTCTCTCTCCATGCTGATTTAAAATGAACTCTTGCCTCTCTCTCCGCCCTGATTTAAAATGAACTATCGCCTCTCCCTCCGGGCTGATTTAAAATGAACACTCGCCTCTCTCTCCGCGCAGATTTAAAATGAACTCTCGCATCTCTTTCCCCGCCTATTTAGAATGAACTCTCACCTCTCTCTCCTCACTCTTTGGAAATTAACTCCTGCCTCTCTCTCTGCGCTGATTTCAAATGAACTCTCGCCTCTCAGTCCGGGCTGATTTAAAATGAATTCTCCCCTCTCTCTCTGCGCTGATTGAAAATGAACACTCGCCTCTCTCTCTGCGCTGATTTAAAATGAACACAGCCTCTCTCTCTGCGCTGATTTAAAATGAACTCTCGCCTCTTTCTCTGCACCAATTTAAAATGAACTCTCGCCTCTCTCTCCGTGCTGATTTATAACGAACTCTCGCCTCTCTCTCCCCGCTGATTTAAAATGAACTCTCACCTCTCTCTCTGCGCTGATTTAAAATGAACACTCGCCTCTCTCTCGGCATTGATTTAAAATGAACACTCGCCTCTCTCTCTGCGCTGATTTAAATATGAGCACTAGCCTCTCTCTGCGCTGATTTAAAATGAACACTCGCCTCTCTCTCCACGCTGATTTAAAATGAACTTTCACCTCTCTCTCCTCACTCTTTTGAAATTAACTCTTGCCTCTCTCTCCACACTGATTTAAAATGAACTCTCGCCTCTCTCTCCGGGCTGATTTAAAATGAACACTCGCCTCTCTCTCTGCGCAGATTTAAAATGAACTCTATCCTCTTTCTCCGTGCTGATTTAAAATGAACTCTCGCCTCTCTCTCCGTGCTGATTTTAAATGAAATCTCGCCTCTCTCTTAGTGCTGATTTAAAATGAACTCTCGCCTCTCTCTCCTCACTCTTTTGAAATTAACTCTTGCCTCTCTCTCCACGCTGATTTAAAATGAACACTCGCTTCTCTCTCCGCGCACATTTAAAATCAACTCTCGGTTCTCTTTCCCCGCTAATTTAGAATGAACTCTCGTCTCTCCCTCCTCACTCTCTTGAAATGAGCTCTTTTTTCTTTTCGGCGGAGATTTAAAATGGACAGTCGCCTCTCCGCGTTGTTTTAAATTAACTCTTGCTTCTCTCTCCACGCTGTTATAAAATGAAGTCAAGCCCCGCTCTCCGCATTGATTTATAATGAACTATCGCCTCTCTCTCCATGCTGATTTAAAATGAACTCTCGCCTCTCTCTCTGCGCTGATTTAAAATGAACTCTCGCCTCTCTCTCTGCGCTGATTTAAAATGAACTCTCGCCTCTCTCTCCGCCCTGATTTAAAATGAATTATCGCCTCTCCTTCCGGGCTGATTTAAAATGAACACTCGCCTCTCTCTCCGCGCAGATTTAAAATGAACTCTCGCTTCTCTATCCGTGCTGATTTAAAATAAACTCTCACCTCTTTCTCCGTGCTGATTTAAAATGAACTCTCGCCTCTCTCCGTGCTGATTTAAAATGAACTCTCACCTCTCTCTCCATGCTGATTTAAAATGTACTCTCACGTCTCTCTCCGTGCTGATTTAAACTGAACTCTCGCGTCTCTCTCCGTGCTGATTTAAAATGAACTCTCACCTCTCTCTCCATGCTGATTTAAAATGAACTCTCGCCTCTCTCTCCGTGCTGATTTAAAATGAACTCTCACCTCTCTCTCCATGCTGATTTAAAATGAAATCTCGCCTCTCTCTCCACGCTGATTTAAAACGAACTCATCCCTCTCTCCTCACTCTTGTGAAATGAACTTTCACCTCTCTCTCCTCACTCTTTTGAAATTAACTCTTGCCTCTCTCTCCACGCTGATTTAAAATGAACACTCGCTTCTCTCTCCGCGCACATTTAAAATCAACTCTCGGTTCTCTTACCCCGCTAATTTAGAATGAACTCTCGCCTCTCCCTCCTCACTCTCTTGAAATGAGCTCTTTTTTCTTTTCGGCGGAGATTTAAAATGGACAGTCGCCTCTCCGCGTTGTTTTAAATTAACTCTTGCTTCTCTCTCCACGCTGTTATAAAATGAAGTCAAGCCCCGCTCTCCGCATTGATTTATAATGAACTATCGCCTCTCTCTCCATGCTGATTTAAAATGAATTCTCGCCTCTCTCTCCGCCCTGATTTAAAATGAACTATCGCCTCTCCCTCCGGGCTGATTTAAAATGAACACTCGCCTCTCTCTCCGCGCAGATTTAAAATGAACTCTCGCTTCTCTTTCCCCGCCTATTTAGAATGAACTCTCACCTCTCTCTCCTCACTCTTTGGAAATTAACTACTGCCTCTCTCTCTGCGCTGATTTCAAATGAACTCTCGCCTCTCAGTCCAGGCTGATTTAAAATGAACTCTCGCCTCTCTCTCTGCGCTGATCTAAAATGAACACTCGCCTCTCTCTCTGCGCTGATTTAAAATGAACACAGCCTCTCTCTCTGCGCTGATTTAAAATGAACTCTCGCCTCTTTCTCTGCACCAATTTAAAATGAACTCTTGCCTCTCTCTCCGTGCTGATTTATAACGAACTCTCGCCCCTCTCTCCCCGCTGATTTAAAATGAGCTCTCACCTCTCTCTCTGCGCTGATTTAAAATGAACACTCGCCTCTCTCTCGGCATTGATTTAAAATGAACACTCGCCTCTCTCTCTGCGCTGATTTAAAATGAGCACTCGCCTTTCACTGCGCTGATTTAAAATGAACACTCGCCTCTCTCTCCACGCTGATTTAAAATGAACTTTCACCTCTCTCTCCTCACTCTTTTGAAATTAACTCTTGCCTCTCTCTCAACGCTGATTTAAAATGAACTCTCGCCTCTCTCTCCGCCCTGATTTAAAATGAACTATCGCCTCTCCCTCCGGGCTGATTTAAAATGAACACTCGCCTCTCTCTCCGCGCAGATTTAAAATGAACTCTCGCTTCTCTTTCCCCGCCTATTTAGAATGAACTCTCACCTCTCTCTCCTCACTCTTTGGAAATTAACTCCTGCCTCTCTCTCTGCGCTGATTTCAAATGAACTCTCGCCTCTCAGTGCGGGCTGATTTAAAATGAACTCTCGTCTCTCTCTCTGCGCTGATTTAAAATGAACACTCGCCTCTCTCTCTGCGCTGATTTAAAATGAACACAGCCTCTCTCTCTGCGCTGATTTAAAATGAACTCTCGCCTCTTTCTCTGCACCAATTTAAAATGAACTCTCGCCTCTCTCTCCGTGCTGATTTATAACGAACTCTCGCCTCTCTCTCCCCGCTGATTTAAAATGAACTCTCACCTCTCTCTCTGCGCTGATTTAAAATGAACACTCGCCTCTCTCTCGGCATTGATTTAAAATGAACACTCGCCTCTCTCTCTGCGCTGATTTAAATATGAGCACTAGCCTCTCTCTGCGCTGATTTAAAATGAACACTCGCCTCTCTCTCCACGCTGATTTAAAATGAACTTTCACCTCTCTCTCCTCACTCTTTTGAAATTAACTCTTGCCTCTCTCTCCACACTGATTTAAAATGAACTCTCGCCTCTCTATCCGGGCTGATTTAAAATGAACACTCGCCTCTCTCTCTGCGCAGATTTAAAATGAACTCTATCCTCTTTCTCCGTGCTGATTTAAAATGAACTCTCGCCTCTCTCTCCGTGCTGATTTTAAATGAAATCTCGCCTCTCTCTTAGTGCTGATTTAAAATGAACTCTTGTCTCTCTCACTGCACAGATTTAAAATGAACTCTCGCCTCTCTCTCCACGCTGATTTAAAACGAACTCACACCTCTCTCCTCACTCTTGTGAAATGAACTTTCACCTCTCTCTCCTCACTCTTTTGAAATTAACTCTTGCCTCTCTCTCCACGCTGATTTAAAATGAACTCTCGCCGCTCTCTCCGGGCTGATTTAAAATGAACACTCGCCACACTATCCGTGCTGATTTAAAATGAACTCTCACCTCTCTCTCCATGCTGATTTAAAATGTACTCTCACGTCTCTCTCCGTGCTGATTTAAAATGAACTCTCGCCTTTCTCTCCGTGCTGATTTAAAATGAACTCTCACCTCTCTCTCCATGCTGATTTAAAATGAACACTCGCCTCTCTATCCGTGCTGATTTAAAATGAACACTCGCCTCTCTCTCGGCATTGATTTAAAATGAACACTCGCCTCTCTCTCTGCGCTGATTTAAAATGAGCACTCGCCTTTCTCTGCGCTGATTTAAAATGAACACTCGCCTCTCTCTCCACGCTGATTTAAAATGAACTTTCAGCTCTCTCTCCTCACTCTTTTGAAATTAACTCTTGCCTCTCTCTCCACGCTGATTTAAAATGAACTCTCGCCTCTCTCTCCGGGCTGATTTAAAATGAACACTCCCCTCTCTCTCTGCGCTGATTTAAAATGAACTCTCGCCTCTCTCTCTGCGCTGATTTAAAATGAACTCTCGCCTCTTTCTCCGTGCTGATTTAAAATGAACTCTCGCCTCTCTCTCCGTGCTGATTTTAAATGA
Source organism: Isurus oxyrinchus (assembly GCA_026770705.1). Taxonomy (NCBI): domain Eukaryota; kingdom Metazoa; phylum Chordata; class Chondrichthyes; order Lamniformes; family Lamnidae; genus Isurus; species Isurus oxyrinchus. The sequence continues at coordinate 1,184,665 of JANJGN010000006.1, read as the reverse complement.
ATTCTCGCCTCTCTCTTAGTGCTGATTTAAAATGAACACTCGCCTCTCTCTCTGCGCTGATTTAAAATGAACACTCGCCTCTCTCTCTGCGCTGATTTAAGATGAATACTCGCCTCTCTCTATCCGCTGATTTAAAATGAACACTCGCCTCTCTCTCAGCGCTGATTTAAGATGAATACTCGCCTCTCTCTCTGCGCTGATTTAAAATGATCTCTCGCCTCTCTCTCCACGCTGATTTAAAATGAACTCATGCCTCTTTCCTCATTCTTATGAAACAAACTTTCACCTCTGTCTCCTCACTCTTTTGAAATTAACTCTTGCATCACTCTCTGCTCTGATTTGAAATGAACTCTCGCCTCTCTCTCCGTGCTGATTTAAAATGAATTCTCCCCTCTCTCTCCCCACTTTTTTAGAATGAACTTTTGCCTCTCCCTCCTCACTCTTTTGAAATGAGCTCTTTCCTCTCTCTCCGCGCTGATTTAAAATGGACAGTCACCTCTCCACGTTGTTTTAAATTAACTCTCGCTTTTCTCTCCATGCTGTTTTCAAATGAAGTCAAGCCTCTCTCCCCGCACTGATTTAAAATGAACTCTCGCCTCTCTCTCCGTGCTGATTTAAAATGAACTCTCGCCTCTCTCCCCGCGCTGATTTAAAATGAACTCTTGTCTCTCTCTCTGCACAGATTTAAAATGAACTCTCGCCTCTCTCTCCGGGCTGATTTAAAACGAACTAACACCTCTCTCCTCACTCTTGTGAAATGAACTTTCACCTCTCTCTCCTCACTCTTTTGAAATTAACTCTTGCCTCTCTCTCCACGCTGATTTAAAATGAACTCTCACCGCTCTCTCCGGGCTGATTTAAAATGAACACTCGCCTCTCTATCCGTGCTGATTTAAAATAAACTCTCACCTCTTTCTCCGTGCTGATTTAAAATGAACTCTCGCCTCTCTCCGTGCTGATTTAAAATGAACTCTCACCTCTCTCTCCATGCTGATTTAAAATGTACTCTCACGTCTCTCTCCGTGCTGATTTAAACTGAACTCTCGCGTCTCTCTCCGTGCTGATTTAAAATGAAGTCTCGCCTCTCTCTCCGTGCTGATTTAAACTGAACTCTCACCTCTCTCTCCATGCTGATTTAAAATGAAGTCTCGCCTCTCTCTCCGTGCTGATTTAAAATGAACTCTCACCTCTCTCTCCACGCTGATTTAAAACGAACTCATCCCTCTCTCCTCACTCTTGTGAAATGAACTTTCACCTCTCTCTCCTCACTCTTTTGAAATTAACTCTTGCCTCTCTCTCCACGCTGATTTAAAATGAACACTCGCTTCTCTCTCCGCGCACATTTAAAATCAACTCTCGGTTCTCTTTCCCCGCTAATTAAGAATGAACTCTCGCCTCTCCCTCCTCTCTCTCTTGAAATGAGCTCTTTTTTCTTTTCGGTGGAGATTTAAAATGGACAGTCGCCTCTCCGCGTTGTTTTAAATTAATTCTTGCTTCTCTCTCCACGCTGTTATAAAATGAAGTCAAGCCCCGCTCTCCGCATTGATTTATAATGAACTATCGCATCTCTCTCCATGCTGATTTAAAATGAACTCTCGCCTCTCTCTCCGCCCTGATTTAAAATGAACTATCGCCTCTCCCTCCGGGCTGATTTAAAATGAACACTCGCCTCTCTCTCCGCGCAGATTTAAAATGAACTCTCGCTTCTCTTTCCCCGCCTATTTAGAATGAACTCTCACCTCTCTCTCCTCACTCTTTGGAAATTAACTACTGCCTCTCTCTCTGCGCTGATTTCAAATGAACTCTCGCCTCTCAGTTCAGGCTGATTTAAAATGAACTCTCGCCTCTCTCTCTGCGCTGATTTAAAATGAACACAGCCTCTCTCTCTGCGCTGATTTAAAATGAACTCTCGCCTCTTTCTCTGCACCAATTTAAAATGAACTCTCGCCTCTCTCTCCGTGCTGATTTATAACGAACTCTCGCCCCTCTCTCCCCGCTGATTTAAAATGAGCTCTCACCTCTCACTCTGCGCTGATTTAAAATGAACACTCGCCTCTCTCTCGGCATTGATTTAAAATGAACACTCGCCTCTCTCTCTGCGCTGATTTAAAATGAGCACTCGCCTTTCTCTGCGCTGATTTAAAATGAACACTCGCCTCTCTCTCCACGCTGATTTAAAATGAACTTTCACCTCTCTCTCCTCACTCTTTTGAAATTAACTCTTGCCTCTCTCTCCACGCTGATTTAAAATGAACTCTCGCCTCTCTCTCCGGGCTGATTTAAAATGAACACTCCCCTCTCTCTCTGCGCTGATTTAAAATGAACTCTCGCCTCTCTCTCTGCGCTGATTTAAAATGAACTCTCGCCTCTTTCTCCGTGCTGATTTAAAATGAACTCTCGCCTCTCTCTCCGTGCTGATTTTAAATGAATTCTCGCCTCTCTCTTAGTGCTGATTTAAAATGAACACTCGCCTCTCTCTCTGCGCTGATTTAAAATGAACACTCGCCTCTCTCTCTGCGCTGATTTAAGATGAATACTCGCCTCTCTCTATCCGCTGATTTAAAATGAACACTCGCCTCTCTCTCAGCGCTGATTTAAGATGAATACTCGCCTCTCTCTCTGCGCTGATTTAAAATGATCTCTCGCCTCTCTCTCCACGCTGATTTAAAATGAACTCATGCCTCTTTCCTCATTCTTATGAAACAAACTTTCACCTCTGTCTCCTCACTCTTTTGAAATTAACTCTTGCATCACTCTCTGCTCTGATTTGAAATGAACTCTCTCCTCTCTCTCCGTGCTGATTTAAAATGAATTCTCCCCTCTCTCTCCCCACTTTTTTAGAATGAACTTTTGCCTCTCCCTCCTCACTCTTTTGAAATGAGCTCTTTCCTCTCTCTCCGCGCTGATTTAAAATGGACAGTCACCTCTCCACGTTGTTTTAAATTAACTCTCGCTTTTCTCTCCATGCTGTTTTCAAATGAAGTCAAGCCTCTCTCCCCGCACTGATTTAAAATGAACTCTCGCCTCTCTCTCCGTGCTGATTTAAAATGAACTCTCGCCTCTCTCCCCGCGCTGATTTAAAATGAACTCTTGTCTCTCTCTCTGCACAGATTTAAAATGAACTCTCGCCTCTCTCTCCGGGCTGATTTAAAACGAACTAACACCTCTCTCCTCACTCTTGTGAAATGAACTTTCACCTCTCTCTCCTCACTCTTTTGAAATTAACTCTTGCCTCTCTCTCCACGCTGATTTAAAATGAACTCTCACCGCTCTCTCCGGGCTGATTTAAAATGAACACTCGCCTCTCTATCCGTGCTGATTTAAAATAAACTCTCACCTCTTTCTCCGTGCTGATTTAAAATGAACTCTCGCCTCTCTCCGTGCTGATTTAAAATGAACTCTCACCTCTCTCTCCATGCTGATTTAAAATGTACTCTCACGTCTCTCTCCGTGCTGATTTAAACTGAACTCTCGCGTCTCTCTCCGTGCTGATTTAAAATGAAGTCTCGCCTCTCTCTCCGTGCTGATTTAAACTGAACTCTCACCTCTCTCTCCATGCTGATTTAAAATGAAGTCTCGCCTCTCTCTCCGTGCTGATTTAAAATGAACTCTCACCTCTCTCTCCACGCTGATTTAAAACGAACTCATCCCTCTCTCCTCACTCTTGTGAAATGAACTTTCACCTCTCTCTCCTCACTCTTTTGAAATTAACTCTTGCCTCTCTCTCCACGCTGATTTAAAATGAACACTCGCTTCTCTCTCCGCGCACATTTAAAATCAACTCTCGGTTCTCTTTCCCCGCTAATTAAGAATGAACTCTCGCCTCTCCCTCCTCTCTCTCTTGAAATGAGCTCTTTTTTCTTTTCGGTGGAGATTTAAAATGGACAGTCGCCTCTCCGCGTTGTTTTAAATTAACTCTTGCTTCTCTCTCCACGCTGTTATAAAATGAAGTCAAGCCCCGCTCTCCGCATTGATTTATAATGAACTATCGCCTCTCTCTCCATGCTGATTTAAAATGAACTCTTGCCTCTCTCTCCGCCCTGATTTAAAATGAACTATCGCCTCTCCCTCCGGGCTGATTTAAAATGAACACTCGCCTCTCTCTCCGCGCAGATTTAAAATGAACTCTCGCTTCTCTTTCCCCGCCTATTTAGAATGAACTCTCACCTCTCTCTCCTCACTCTTTGGAAATTAACTACTGCCTCTCTCTCTGCGCTGATTTCAAATGAACTCTCGCCTCTCAGTCCAGGCTGATTTAAAATGAACTCTCGCCTCTCTCTCTGCGCTGATCTAAAATGAACACTCACCTCTCTCTCTGCGCTGATTTAAAATGAACACAGCCTCTCTCTCTGCGCTGATTTAAAATGAACTCTCGCCTCTTTCTCTGCACCAATTTAAAATGAACTCTCGCCTCTCTCTCCGTGCTGATTTATAACGAACTCTCGCCCCTCTCTCCCCGCTGATTTAAAATGAGCTCTCACCTCTCTCTCTGCGCTGATTTAAAATGAACACTCGCCTCTCTCTCGGCATTGATTTAAAATGAACACTCGCCTCTCTCTCTGCGCTGATTTAAAATGAGCACTCGCCTTTCTCTGCGCTGATTTAAAATGAACACTCGCCTCTCTCTCCACGCTGATTTAAAATGAACTTTCACCTCTCTCTCCTCACTCTTTTGAAATTAACTCTTGCCTCTCTCTCAACGCTGATTTAAAATGAACTCTCGCCTCTCTCTCCGGGCTGATTTAAAATGAACACTCGCCTCTCTCTCTGCGCAGATTTAAAATGAACTCTCGCCTCTCTCTCCGTGCTGATTTAAAATGAACTCTCGCCTCTTTCTCCGTGCTGATTTAAAATGAACTCTCGTCTCTCTCTCCGTGATGATTTTAAATGAATTCTCGCCTCTCTCTTAGTGCTGATTTAAAATAAACTCTCGCCTCTCTCTCCGTGCTGATTTTAAATGAACTCTCGCCTCTCTCTTAGTGCTGATTTACAATGAACTCTCGCCTCTATCTCCGTGCTGATTTAAAATGAACTCTCGCCTCTTTCTCTGCACCAATTTAAAATGAACTCTCGCCTCTCTCTCCGTGCTGATTTATAACGAACTCTCGCCTTTCTCTCCCCGCTGATTTAAAATGAACTCTCACCTCTCTCTCTGCGCTGATTTAAAATGAACACTCGCCTCTCTCTCGGCATTGATTTAAAATGAACACTCGACTCTCTCTCTGCGCTGATTTAAAATGAGCACTCGCCTCTCTCTCTTAGTGCTGATTTAAAATGAACTCTCGCCTCTTTCTCCGTGCTGATTTTAAATGAACTCTCGCCTCTCTCTTAGTGCTGATTTAAAATGAAATCTCGCCTCTTTCTCCGTGCTGATTTAAAATGAACTCGCGCCTCTCTCTTAGTGCTGATTTACAATGAACTCTCGCCTCTCTCTCCGCGCAAATTTAAAATAAACTCTTGCCTCTCTCTCCACGCTGATTTAAAATAAACTCACACCTCTCTCCTCACTCTTGTGAAATGAACTTTCACCTCTCTCTCCTCACTCTTTTGAAATTAACTCTTGCCTCTCTCTCCACGCTGATTTAAAATGAACACTCGCTTCTCTCTCCGCGCACATTTAAAATTAACTCTCGGTTCTCTTTCCCCGCTAATTTAGAATGAACTCTCGCCTCTCCCTCCTCACTCTCTTGAAATGAGCTCTTTTTTCTTTTCGGCGGAGATTTAAAATGGACAGTTGCCTCTCCGCGTTGTTTTAAATTAACTCTTGCTTCTCTCTCCACGCTGTTATAAAATGAAGTCAAGCCCCACTCTCTGCATTGATTTATAATGAACTATCGCCTCTCTCTCCATGCTGATTTAAAATGAACTCTCACCTCTCTCTCTGCGCAGATTTAAAATGAACTCTCGCCTCTCTCTCTGCGCTGATTTAAAATGAACTCTCGCCTCTCTCTCCGCCCTGATTTAAAATGAACTATCGCCTCTCCCTCCGGGCTGATTTAAAATGAACACTCGCCTCTCTCTCCGCGCAGATTTAAAATGAACTCTCGCTTTTCTTTCCCCGCCTATTTAGAATGAACTCTCACCTCTCTCTCCTCACTCTTTGGAAATTAACTCCTGCCTCTCTCTCTGCGCTGATTTCAAATGAACTCTCGCCTCTCAGTCCAGGCTGATTTAAAATGAACTCTCGCCTCTCTCTCTGCGCTGATTTAAAATGAACACTCGCCTCTCTCTCTGCGCTGATTTAAAATGAACACAGCCTCTCTCTCTGCGCTGATTTAAAATGAACTCTCGCCTCTTTCTCTGCACCAATTTAAAATGAACTCTCGCCTCTCTCTCCGTGCTGATTTATAACGAACTCTCGCCTCTCTCTCCCCGCTGATTTAAAATTAACTCTCACCTCTCTCTCTGCGCTGATTTAAAATGAACACTCGCCTCTCTCTCGGCATTGATTTAAAATGAACACTCGCCTCTCTCTCTGCGCTGATTTAAATATGAGCACTCGCCTCTCTCTGCGCTGATTTAAAATGAACACTCGCCTCTCTCTCCACGCTGATTTAAAATGAACTTTCACCTCTCTCTCCTCACTCTTTTGAAATTAACTCTTGCCTCTCTCTCCACACTGATTTAAAATGAACTCTCGCCTCTCTCTCTGGGCTGATTTAAAATGAACACTCGCCTCTCTCTCTGCGCAGATTTAAAATGAACTCTATCCTCTTTCTCCGTGCTGATTTAAAATGAACTCTCGCCTCTCTCTCCGTGCTGATTTTAAATGAAATCTCGCCTCTCTCTTAGTGCTGATTTAAAATGAACACTCGCTTCTCTCTCCGCGCACATTTAAAATCAACTCTCGGTTCTCTTTCCCCGCTAATTTAGAATGAACTCTCGTCTCTCCCTCCTCACTCTCTTGAAATGAGCTCTTTTTTCTTTTCGGCGGAGATTTAAAATGGACAGTCGCCTCTCCGCGTTGTTTTAAATTAACTCTTCCTTCTCTCTCCACGCTGTTATAAAATGAAGTCAAGCCCCGCTCTCCGCATTGATTTATAATGAACTATCGCCTCTCTCTCCATGCTGATTTAAAATGAACTCTCGCCTCTCTCTCTGCGCTGATTTAAAATGAACTCTCGCCTCTCTCTCCGCCCTGATTTAAAATGAACTATCGCCTCTCCCTCCGGGCTGATTTAAAATGAACACTCGCCTCTCTCTCCGCGCAGATTTAAAATGAACTCTCGCTTCTCTATCCGTGCTGATTTAAAATAAACTCTCACCTCTTTCTCCGTGCTGATTTAAAATGAACTCTCGCCTCTCTCCGTGCTGATTTAAAATGAACTCTCACCTCTCTCTCCATGCTGATTTAAAATGTACTCTCACGTCTCTCTCCGTGCTGATTTAAACTGAACTCTCGCGTCTCTCTCCGTGCTGATTTAAAATGAACTCTCACCTCTCTCTCCATGCTGATTTAAAATGAACTCTCACCTCTCTCTCCATGCTGATTTAAAATGAAATCTCGCCTCTCTCTCCACGCTGATTTAAAACGAACTCATCCCTCTCTCCTCACTCTTGTGAAATGAACTTTCACCTCTCTCTCCTCACTCTTTTGAAATTAACTCTTGCCTCTCTCTCCGCGCTGATTTAAAATGAACTCTCGCTTCTCTCTCCGCGCACATTTAAAATCAACTCTCGGTTCTCTTTCCCCGCTAATTTAGAATGAACTCTCGCCTCTCCCTCCTCACTCTCTTGAAATGAGCTCTTTTTTCTTTTCGGTGGAGATTTAAAATGGACAGTCGCCTCTCCGCGTTGTTTTAAATTAACTCTTGCTTCTCTCTCCACGCTGTTATAAAATGAAGTCAAGCCCCGCTCTCCGCATTGATTTATAATGAACTATCGCCTCTCTCTCCATGCTGATTTAAAATGAACTCTTGCCTCTCTCTCCGCCCTGATTTAAAATGAACTATCGCCTCTCCCTCCGGGCTGATTTAAAATGAACACTCGCCTCTCTCTCCGCGCAGATTTAAAATGAACTCTCGCTTCTCTTTCCCCGCCTATTTAGAATGAACTCTCACCTCTCTCTCCTCACTCTTTGGAAATTAACTACTGCCTCTCTCTCTGCGCTGATTTCAAATGAACTCTCGCCTCTCAGTCCAGGCTGATTTAAAATGAACTCTCGCCTCTCTCTCTGCGCTGATCTAAAATGAACACTCGCCTCTCTCTCTGCGCTGATTTACAATGAATTCTCACCTCTATCTCCGTGCTGATTTAAAATGAACTCTCGCCTCTTTCTCTGCACCAATTTAAAATGAACTCTCGCCTCTCTCTCCGTGCTGATTTATAACGAACTCTCGCATCTCTCTCCCCGCTGATTTAAAATGAACTCTCACCACTCTCTCTGCGCTGATTTAAAATGAACACTCGCCTCTCTCTCGGCATTGATTGAAGATGAACTCTCGCCTCTCTCTCTGCGCTGATTTAAAATGAACTCTCGCCTCTTTCTCCGTGCTGATTTTAAATGAACTCTCGCCTCTCTCTTAGTGCTGATTTAAAATGAACTCTCGCCTCTCTCTCCGTGCTGATTTAAAATGAACTCTCGCCTCTCTCTCCGTGCTGATTTAAAATGAACTCTCACCTCTCTCTCCGCCCTGATTTAAAATGAACTCTCGCCTCTCTCTCCGCGCAGATTTAAAATGAACTCTCGCTTCTCTATCCGTGCTGATTTAAAATAAACTCTCACCTCTTTCTCCGTGCTGATTTAAAATGAACTCTCGCCTCTCTCTCCATGCTGATTTAAAATGTACTCTCACGTCTCTCTCCGTGCTGATTTAAACTGAACTCTCGCGTCTCTCTCCGTGCTGATTTAAAATGAACTCTCACCTCTCTCTCCATGCTGATTTAAAATGAACTCTCGCCTCTCTCTCCGTGCTGATTTAAAATGAACTCTCACCTCTCTCTCCATGCTGATTTAAAATGAAATCTCGCCTCTCTCTCCACGCTGATTTAAAACGAACTCATCCCTCTCTCCTCACTCTTGTGAAATGAACTTTCACCTCTCTCTCCTCACTCTTTTGAAATTAACTCTTGCCTCTCTCTCCACGCTGATTTAAAATGAACACTCGCTTCTCTCTCCGCGCACATTTAAAATCAACTCTCGGTTCTCTTTCCCCGCTAATTTAGAATGAACTCTCGCCTCTCCCTCCTCACTCTCTTGAAATGAGCTCTTTTTTCTTTTCGGCGGAGATTTAAAATGGACAGTCGCCTCTCCGCGTTGTTTTAAATTAACTCTTGCTTCTCTCTCCACGCTGTTATAAAATGAAGTCAAGCCCCGCTCTCCGCATTGATTTATAATGAACTATCGCCTCTCTCTCCATGCTGATTTAAAATGAACTCTCGCCTCTCTCTCCGCCCTGATTTAAAATGAACTATCGCCTCTCCCTCCGGGCTGATTTAAAATGAACACTCGCCTCTCTCTCCGCGCAGATTTAAAATGAACTCTCGCTTCTCTTTCCCCGCCTATTTAGAATGAACTCTCACCTCTCTCTCCTCACTCTTTGGAAATTAACTACTGCCTCTCTCTCTGCGCTGATTTCAAATGAACTCTCGCCTCTCAGTCCAGGCTGATTTAAAATGAACTCTCGCCTCTCTCTCTGCGCTGATCTAAAATGAACACTCGCCTCTCTCTCTGCGCTGATTTAAAATGAACACAGCCTCTCTCTCTGCGCTGATTTAAAATGAACTCTCGCCTCTTTCTCTGCACCAATTTAAAATGAACTCTTGCCTCTCTCTCCGTGCTGATTTATAACGAACTCTCGCCCCTCTCTCCCCGCTGATTTAAAATGAACTCTCACCTCTCTCTCTGCGCTGATTTAAAATGAACACTCGCCTCTCTCTCGGCATTGATTTAAAATGAACACTCGCCTCTCTCTCTGCGCTGATTTAAAATGAGCACTCGCCTTTCTCTGCGCTGATTTAAAATGAACACTCGCCTCTCTCTCCACGCTGATTTAAAATGAACTTTCACCTCTCTCTCCTCACTCTTTTGAAATTAACTCTTGCCTCTCTCTCAACGCTGATTTAAAATGAACTCTCGCCTCTCTCTCCACGCTGATTTAAAATGAACACTCGCCTCTCTCTTCGTGCTGATTTTAAATGAAATCTCGCCTCTCTCTTAGTGCTGATTTAAAATGAACACTCGCTTCTCTCTCCGCGCACATTTAATTTCAACTCTCGGTTCTCTTTCCCCGCTAATTTAGAATGAACTCTCGTCTCTCCCTCCTCACTCTCTTGAAATGAGCTCTTTTTTCTTTTCGGCGGAGATTTAAAATGGACAGTCGCCTCTCCGCGTTGTTTTAAATTAACTCTTCCTTCTCTCTCCACGCTGTTATAAAATGAAGTCAAGCCCCGCTCTCCGCATTGATTTATAATGAACTATCGCCTCTCTCTCCGTGCTGATTTAAAATGAACTCTCGCCTCTCTCTCTGCGCTGATTTAAAATGAACTCTCGCCTCTCTCTCTGCGCTGATTTAAAATGAACTCTCGCCTCTCTCTCCGCCCTGATTTAAAATGAACTATCGCCTCTCCCTCCGGGCTGATTTAAAATGAACACTCGCCTCTCTCTCCGCGCAGATTTAAAATGAACTCTCGCTTCTCTATCCGTGCTGATTTAAAATAAACTCTCACCTCTTTCTCCGTGCTGATTTAAAATGAACTCTCGCCTCTCTCCGTGCTGATTTAAAATGAACTCTCACCTCTCTCTCCATGCTGATTTAAAATGTACTCTCACGTCTCTCTCCGTGCTGATTTAAACTGAACTCTCGCGTCTCTCTCCGTGCTGATTTAAAATGAACTCTCACCTCTCTCTCCATGCTGATTTAAAATGAACTCTCGCCTCTCTCTCCGTGCTGATTTAAAATGAACTCTCACCTCTCTCTCCATGCTGATTTAAAATGAAATCTCGCCTCTCTCTCCACGCTGATTTAAAACGAACTCATCCCTCTCTCCTCACTCTTGTGAAATGAACTTTCACCTCTCTCTCCTCACTCTTTTGAAATTAACTCTTGCCTCTCTCTCCACGCTGATTTAAAATGAACACTCGCTTCTCTCTCCGCGCACATTTAAAATCAACTCTCGGTTCTCTTTCCCCGCTAATTTAGAATGAACTCTCGCCTCTCCCTCCTCACTCTCTTGAAATGAGCTCTTTTTTCTTTTCGGTGGAGATTTAAAATGGACAGTCGCCTCTCCGCGTTGTTTTAAATTAACTCTTGCTTCTCTCTCCACGCTGTTATAAAATGAAGTCAAGCCCCGCTCTCCGCATTGATTTATAATGAACTATCGCCTCTCTCTCCATGCTGATTTAAAATGAACTCTTGCCTCTCTCTCCGCCCTGATTTAAAATGAACTATCGCCTCTCCCTCCGGGCTGATTTAAAATGAACACTCGCCTCTCTGTCCGCGCAGATTTAAAATGAACTCTCGCTTCTCTTTCCGGGCCTATTTAGAATGAACTCTCACCTCTCTCTCCTCACTCTTTGGAAATTAACTACTGCCTCTCTCTCTGCGCTGATTTCAAATGAACTCTCGCCTCTCAGTCCAGGCTGATTTAAAATGAACTCTCGCCTCTCTCTCTGCGCTGATCTAAAATGAACACTCGCCTCTCTCTCTGCGCTGATTTACAATGAATTCTCGCCTCTATCTCCGTGCTGATTTAAAATGAACTCTCGCCTCTTTCTCTGCACCAATTTAAAATGAACTCTCGCCTCTCTCTCCGTGCTGATTTATAACGAACTCTCGCCTCTCTCTCCCCGCTGATTTAAAATGAACTCTCACCACTCTCTCTGCGCTGATTTAAAATGAACACTCGCCTCTCTCTCGGCATTGATTTAAGATGAACACTCGACACTCTCTCTGCGCTGATTTAAAATGAGCACTCGCCTCTCTCTCTGCGCTGATTTAAAATGAGCACTCGCCTCTCTCTCTGCGCTGATTTAAAATGAGCGCTCGCCTCTCTCTCCGTGCTGATTTAAAATGAACTCTCGCCTCTCTCTCTGCGCTGATTTAAAATGAACTATCGCCTCTCTCTCCGCCCTGATTTAAAATGAACTATCGCCTCTCCCTCCGGGCTGATTTAAAATGAACACTCGCCTCTCTCTCCGCGCAGATTTAAAATGAACTCTCGCTTCTCTATCCGTGCTGATTTAAAATAAACTCTCACCTCTCTCTCCGTGCTGATTTAAAATGAACTCTCGCCTCTCTCCGTGCTGATTTAAAATGAACTCTCACCTCTCTCTCCATGCTGATTTAAAATGTACTCTCACGTCTCTCTCCGTGCTGATTTAAACTGAACTCTCGCGTCTCTCTCCGTGCTGATTTAAAATGAACTCTCACCTCTCTCTCCATGCTGATTTAAAATGAACTCTCGCCTCTCTCTCCGTGCTGATTTAAAATGAACTCTCACCTCTCTCTCCATGCTGATTTAAAATGAAATCTCGCCTCTCTCCCCACGCTGATTTAAAATGAACTCATCCCTCTCTCCTCACTCTTGTGAAATGAACTTTCACCTCTCTCTCCTCACTCTTTTGAAATTAACTCTTGCCTCTCTCTCCACGCTGATTTAAAATGAACACTCGCTTCTCTCTCCGCGCACATTTAAAATCAACTCTCGGTTCTCTTTCCCCGCTAATTTAGAATGAACTCTCGCCTCTCCCTCCTCACTCTCTTGAAATGAGCTCTTTTTTCTTTTCGGCGGAGATTTAAAATGGACAGTCGCCTCTCCGCGTTGTTTTCAATTAACTCTTGCTTCTCTCTCCACGCTGTTATAAAATGAAGTCAAGCCCCGCTCTCCGCATTGATTTATAATGAACTATCGCCTCTCTCTCCATGCTGATTTAAAATGAACTCTTGCCTCTCTCTCCGCCCTGATTTAAAATGAACTATCGCCTCTCCCTCCGGGCTGATTTAAAATGAACACTCGCCTCTCTCTCCGCGCAGATTTAAAATGAACTCTCGCTTCTCTTTCCCCGCCTATTTAGAATGAACTCTCACCTCTCTCTCCTCACTCTTTGGAAATTAACTACTGCCTCTCTCTCTGCGCTGATTTCAAATGAACTCTCGCCTCTCAGTCCAGGCTGATTTAAAATGAACTCTCGCCTCTCTCTCTGCGCTGATCTAAAATGAACACTCGCCTCTCTCTCTGCGCTGATTTAAAATGAACACAGCCTCTCTCTCTGCGCTGATTTAAAATGAACTCTCGCCTCTTTCTCTGCACCAATTTAAATTGAACTCTCGCCTCTCTCTCCGTGCTGATTTTAAATGAACTCTCGCCTCTCTCTTAGTGCTGATTTAAAATGAACTCTCGCCTCTCTCTCCGTGCTGATTTAAAATGAACTCTCGCCTCTCTCTCCGTGCTGATTTAAAATGAACTCTCGCCTCTCTCTCCGCCCTGATTTAAAATGAACTATCGCCTCTCCCTCCGGGCTGATTTAAAATGAACACTCGCCTCACTCTCCGCGCAGATTTAAAATGAACTCTCGCTTCTCTATCCGTGCTGATTTAAAATAAACTCTCACCTCTTTCTCCGTGCTGATTTAAAATGAACTCTCGCCTCTCTCCGTGCTGATTTAAAATGAACTCTCACCTCTCTCTCCATGCTGATTTAAAATGTACTCTCACGTCTCTCTCCGTGCTGATTTAAACTGAACTCTCGCGTCTCTCTCCGTGCTGATTTAAAATGAACTCTCACCTCTCTCTCCATGCTGATTTAAAATGAACTCTCGCCTCTCTCTCCGTGCTGATTTAAAATGAACTCTCACCTCTCTCTCCATGCTGATTTAAAATGAAATCTCGCCTCTCTCCCCACGCTGATTTAAAACGAACTCATCCCTCTCTCCTCACTCTTGTGAAATGAACTTTGACCTCTCTCTCCTCACTCTTTTGAAATTAACTCTTGCCTCTCTCTCCACGCTGATTTAAAATGAACACTCGCTTCTCTCTCCGCGCACATTTAAAATCAACTCTCGGTTCTCTTTCCCCGCTAATTTAGAATGAACTCTCGCCTCTCCCTCCTCACTCTCTTGAAATGAGCTCTTTTTTCTTTTCGGCGGAGATTTAAAATGGACAGTCGCCTCTCCGCGTTGTTTTCAATTAACTCTTGCTTCTCTCTCCACGCTGTTATAAAATGAAGTCAAGCCCCGCTCTCCGCATTGATTTATAATGAACTATCGCCTCTCTCTCCATGCTGATTTAAAATGAACTCTTGCCTCTCTCTCCGCCCTGATTTAAAATGAACTATCGCCTCTCCCTCCGGGCTGATTTAAAATGAACACTCGCCTCTCTCTCCGCGCAGATTTAAAATGAACTCTCGCTTCTCTTTCCCCGCCTATTTAGAATGAACTCTCACCTCTCTCTCCTCACTCTTTGGAAATTAACTACTGCCTCTCTCTCTGCGCTGATTTCAAATGAACTCTCGCCTCTCAGTCCAGGCTGATTTAAAATGAACTCTCGCCTCTCTCTCTGCGCTGATCTAAAATGAACACTCGCCTCTCTCTCTGCGCTGATTTAAAATGAACACAGCCTCTCTCTCTGCGCTGATTTAAAATGAACTCTCGCCTCTTTCTCTGCACCAATTTAAATTGAACTCTCGCCTCTCTCTCCGTGCTGATTTTAAATGAACTCTCGCCTCTCTCTTAGTGCTGATTTAAAATGAACTCTCGCCTCTCTCTCCGTGCTGATTTAAAATGAACTCTCGCCTCTCTCTCCGTGCTGATTTAAAATGAACTCTCGCCTCTCTCTCCGCCCTGATTTAAAATGAACTATCGCCTCTCCCTCCGGGCTGATTTAAAATGAACACTCGCCTCTCTCTCCGCGCAGATTTAAAATGAACTCTCGCTTCTCTATCCGTGCTGATTTAAAATAAACTCTCACCTCTTTCTCCGTGCTGATTTAAAATGAACTCTCGCCTCTCTCCGTGCTGATTTAAAATGAACTCTCACCTCTCTCTCCATGCTGATTTAAAATGTACTCTCACGTCTCTCTCCGTGCTGATTTAAACTGAACTCTCGCGTCTCTCTCCGTGCTGATTTAAAATGAACTCTCACCTCTCTCTCCATGCTGATTTAAAATGAACTCTCGCCTCTCTCCGTGCTGATTTAAAATGAACTCTCACCTCTCTCTCCATGCTGATTTAAAATGTACTCTCACGTCTCTCTCCGTGCTGATTTAAACTGAACTCTCGCGTCTCTCTCCGTGCTGATTTAAAATGTACTCTCACGTCTCTCTCCGTGCTGATTTAAACTGAACTCTCGCGCCTCTCTCCGTGCTGATTTAAAATGAACTCTCACCTCTCTCTCCATGCTGATTTAAAATGTACTCTCACGTCTCTCTCCGTGCTGATTTAAACTGAACTCTCGCCTCTCTCTCCGTGCTGATTTAAAATGAACTCTCACCTCTCTCTCCGTGCTGATTTAAAATGAAATCTCGCCTCTCTCTCCACGCTGATTTAAAACGAACTCATCCCTCTCTCCTCACTCTTGTGAAATGAACTTTCACCTCTCTCTCCTCACTCTTTTGAAATTAACTCTTGCCTCTCTCTCCACGCTGGTTTAAAATGAACACTCGCTTCTCTCTCCGCGCACATTTAAAATCAACTCTCGGTTCTCTTTCCCCGCTAATTAAGAATGAACTCTCGCCTCTCCCACCTCTCTCTCTTGAAATGAGCTCTTTTTTCTTTTCGGCGGAGATTTAAAATGGACAGTCGCCTCTCCGCGTTGTTTTAAATTAACTCTTGCTTCTCTCTCCACGCTGTTATAAAATGAAGTCAAGCCCCGCTCTCCGCATTGATTTATAATGAACTATCGCCTCTCTCTCCATGCTGATTTAAAATGAACTCTTGCCTCTCTCTCCGCCCTGATTTAAAATGAACTATCGCCTCTCCCTCCGGGCTGATTTAAAATGAACACTCGCCTCTCTGTCCGCGCAGATTTAAAATGAACTCTCGCTTCTCTTTCCCCGCCTATTTAGAATGAACTCTCACCTCTCTCTCCTCACTCTTTGGAAATTAACTACTGCCTCTCTCTCTGCGCTGATTTCAAATGAACTCTCGCCTCTCAGTCCAGGCTGATTTAAAATGAACTCTCGCCTCTCTCTCTGCGCTGATCTAAAATGAACACTCGCCTCTCTCTCTGCGCTGATTTACAATGAATTCTCGCCTCTATCTCCGTGCTGATTTAAAATGAACTCTCGCCTCTTTCTCTGCACCAATTTAAAATGAACTCTCGCCTCTCTCTCCGTGGTGATTTATAACGAACTCTCGCCTCTCTCTCCCCGCTGATTTAAAATGAACTCTCACCTCTCTCTCGGCATTGATTTAAGATGAACACTCGACACTCTCTCTGCGCTGATTTAAAATGAACACTCGCCTCTCTCTCGGCATTGATTTAAGATGAACACTCGACACTCTCTCTGCGCTGATTTAAAATGAGCACTCGCCTCTCTCTCCGGGCTGATTTAAAATGAACACTCGCCTCTCTCTCTGCGCTGATTTAAAATGAGCACTCGCCTCTCTCTCTGCGCTGATTTAAATTGAACTCTCGCCTCTCTCTCCGTGCTGATTTTAAATGAACTCTCGCCTCTCTCTTAGTGCTGATTTAAAATGAACTCTCGC
The DNA here is from genome assembly GCA_026770705.1 of Isurus oxyrinchus. NCBI lineage: Eukaryota > Metazoa > Chordata > Chondrichthyes > Lamniformes > Lamnidae > Isurus > Isurus oxyrinchus. The sequence continues at coordinate 1,168,021 of JANJGN010000006.1, read as the reverse complement.
CTCTCTCTCCGTGCTGATTTAAAATGAACTCTCGCCTCTCTCTCCGTGCTGATTTAAAATGAACTCTCGCCTCTCTCTCCGCCCTGATTTAAAATGAACTATCGCCTCTCCCTCCGGGCTGATTTAAAATGAACACTCGCCTCTCTCTCCGCGCAGATTTAAAATGAACTCTCGCTTCTCTATCCGTGCTGATTTAAAATAAACTCTCACCTCTTTCTCCGTGCTGATTTAAAATGAACTCTCGCCTCTCTCCGTGCTGATTTAAAATGAACTCTCACCTCTCTCTCCATGCTGATTTAAAATGTACTCTCACGTCTCTCTCCGTGCTGATTTAAACTGAACTCTCGCGTCTCTCTCCATGCTGATTTAAAATGAACTCTCGCCTCTCTCTCCGTGCTGATTTAAAATGAACTCTCACCTCTCTCTCCATGCTGATTTAAAATGAAATCTCGCCTCTCTCTCCACGCTGATTTAAAACGAACTCATCCCTCTCTCCTCACTCTTGTGAAATGAACTTTCACCTCTCTCTCCTCACTCTTTTGAAATTAACTCTTGCCTCTCTCTCCACGCTGATTTAAAATGAACACTCGCTTCTCTCTCCGCGCACATTTAAAATCAACTCTCGGTTCTCTTTCCCCGCTAATTTAGAATGAACTCTCGCCTCTCCCTCCTCACTCTCTTGAAATGAGCTCTTTTTTCTTTTCGGCGGAGTTTTAAAATGGACAGTCACCTCTCCGCGTTGTTTTAAATTAACTCTTGCTTCTCTCTCCACGCTGTTATAAAATGAAGTCAAGCCCCGCTCTCCGCATTGATTTATAATGAACTATCGCCTCTCTCTCCATGCTGATTTAAAATGAACTCTCGCCTCTCTCTCCGCCCTGATTTAAAATGAACTATCGCCTCTCCCTCCGGGCTGATTTAAAATGAACACTCGCCTCTCTCTCCACGCAGATTTAAAATGAACTCTCGCTTCTCTTTCCCCGCCTATTTAGAATGAACTCTCACCTCTCTCTCCTCACTCTTTGGAAATTAACTACTGCCTCTCTCTCTGCGCTGATTTCAAATGAACTCTCGCCTCTCAGTCCAGGCTGATTTAAAATGAACTCTCGCCTCTCTCTCTGCGCTGATCTAAAATGAACACTCGCCTCTCTCTCTGCGCTGATTTAAAATGAACACAGCCTCTCTCTCTGCGCTGATTTAAAATGAACTCTCGCCTCTTTCTCTGCACCAATTTAAAATGAACTCTCGCCTCTCTCTCCGTGCTGATTTATAACGAACTCTCGCCCCTCTCTCCCCGCTGATTTAAAATGAGCTCTCACCTCTCTCTCTGCGCTGATTTAAAATGAACACTCGCCTCTCTCTCGGCATTGATTTAAAATGAACACTCGCCTCTCTCTCTGCGCTGATTTAAAATGAGCACTCGCCTTTCTCTGCGCTGATTTAAAATGAACACTCGCCTCTCTCTCCACGCTGATTTAAAATGAACTTTCACCTCTCTCTCCTCACTCTTTTGAAATTAACTCTTGCCTCTCTCTCAACGCTGATTTAAAATGAACTCTCGCCTCTCTCTCCGGGCTGATTTAAAATGAACACTCGCCTCTCTCTCCGTGCTGATTTAAAATGAACTCTCGCCTCTTTCTCCGTGCTGATTTAAAATGAACTCTCGTCTCTCTCTCCGTGCTGATTTTAAGTGAATTCTCGCCTCTCTCTTAGTGCTGATTTAAAATGAACTCTCGCCTCTCTCTCCGTGCTGATTTTGAACGAACTCTCGCCTCTCTCTTAGTGCTGATTTACAATGAATTCTCGCCTCTATCTCCGTGCTGATTTAAAATGAACTCTCGCCTCTTTCTCTGCACCAATTTAAAATGAACTCTCGCCTCTCTCTCCGTGCTGATTTATAACAAACTCTCGCCTTTCTCTCCCCGCTGATTTAAAATGAACTCTCACCACTCTCTCTGCGCTGATTTAAAATGAACACTCGCCTCTCTCTCGGCATTGATTTAAGATGAACACTCGACTCTCTCTCTGCGCTGATTTAAAATGAACTCTATCCTCTTTCTCCGTGCTGATTTAAAATGAACTCTCGCCTCTCTCTCCGTGCTGATTTTAAATGAAATCTCGCCTCTCTCTTAGTGCTGATTTAAAATGAACTCTCGCCTCTCTCTCCGTGCTGATTTAAAATGAACTCTCGCCTCTCTCTTAGTGCTGATTTAGAATGAACTCTCACCTTTCTCTCCGCGCAAATTTAAAATAAACTCTTGCCTCTCTCTCCACGCTGATTTAAAATAAACTCACATCTCTCTCCTCACTCTTGTGAAATGAACTTTCACCTCTCCCTCCTCACTCTTTTGAAATTAACTCTTGCCTCTCTCTCCACGCTGATTTAAAATGAACACTCGCTTCTCTCTCCGCGCACATTTAAAATCAACTCTCGGTTCTCTTTCCCCGCTAATTTAGAATGAACTCTCGTCTCTCCCTCCTCACTCTCTTGAAATGAGCTCTTTTTTCTTTTCGGCGGAGATTTAAAATGGACAGTCGCCTCTCCGCATTGTTTTAAAATAACTCTTGCTTCTCTCTCCACGCTGTTATAAAATGAAGTCAAGCCCCGCTCTCCGCATTGATTTATAATGAACTATCGCCTCTCTCTCCATGCTGATTTAAAATGAACTCTCGCCTCTCTCTCCGCCCTGATTTAAAATGAACTATCGCCTCTCCCTCCGGGCTGATTTAAAATGAACACTCGCCTCTCTCTCCGCGCAGATTTAAAATGAACTCTCGCTTCTCTTTCCCCGCCAATTTAGAATGAACTCTCACCTCTCTCTCCATGCTGATTTAAAATGAACTCTCGCCTCTCTCTCTGCGCTGATTTAAAATGAACACTCGCCTCTCTCTCGGCATTGATTTAAAATGAACACTCGCCTCTCTCTCTGCGCTGATTTAAAATGAACTATCGCCTCTCTCCCCGCGCTGATTTAAAATGAACTCTCGCCTCTCTCTCCGGGCTCATTTAAAATGAACTCTCGCCTCTCTCTCCGGGCTCATTTAAAATGAACTCTCGCCTCTCTCTCAACGCTGATTTAAAATAAACTCTTGCCTCTCTCTCCACGCTGATTTAAAACGAATTCACACCTCTCTCCTCACTCTTGTGAAACGAACTTTCAACTCTCTCTCCTCACTCTTTTGAAATTAACTCTTGCCTCTCTCTGCGCTGATTTAAAATGAACTCTCGCCTCTCTCTCTCCATGCTGATTTAAAATGAATTCTCCCCTCTCTCTCCCCGCTTATTTAGAATGAACTTTTGCCTCTCCCTCCTCACTCTTTTGAAATGAGCTCTTTCCTCTCTCTCCGCGCTGATTTAAAATGGACAGTCACCTCTCCGCGTTGTTTTAAATTATCTCTCGCTTTTCTCTCCATGCTGTTTTCAAATGAAGTCAAGCCTCTCTCCCCGCACTGATTTAAAATGAACTCTCGCCTCTCTCTCTGCGCAGATTTAAAATGAACTCTCGCCTCTCTCTCTGCGCAGATTTAAAATGAACTCTCACCTCTCTCCCCGCGTTGATTTAAAATGAACTCTCGCCTCTCTCTCTGCGCTGATTTAAAATGAACTCTCGCCTCTTTCTCTGCACCAATTTAAAATGAACTCTCGCCTCTCTCTCCGTGCTGATTTATAACGAAATCTCGCCTCTCTCTCCCCGCTGATTTAAAATGAACTCTCACCTCTCTCTCTGCGCTGATTTAAAATGAACACTTGCCTCTCTCTCGGCATTGATTTAAAATGAACACTCACCTCTCTCTCTGCGCTGATTTAAATATGAGCACTCGCCTCTCTCTGCGCTGATTTAAAATGAACACTCCCCTCTCTCTCCACGCTGATTTAAAATGAACTTTCACCTCTCTCTCCTCACTCTTTTGAAATTAACTCTTGCCTCTCTCTCCACGCTGATTTAAAATGAACACTCACCTCTCTCTCTGCGCAGATTTAAAATGAACTCTATCCTCTTTTTCCGTGCTGATTTAAAATGAACTCTCGCCTCTCTCTCCGTGCTGATTTTAAATGAAATCTCGCCTCTCTCTTAGTGCTGATTTAAAATGAACTCTCGCCTCTCTCTCCGTGCTGATTTAAAATGAACTCTCGCCTCTCTCTTAGTGCTGATTTAGAATGAACTCTCGCCTCTCTCTCCGCGCAAATTTAAAATGAACTCTTGCCTCTCTCTCCACGCTGATTCAAAATGAACTCACACCTCTCTCCTCACTCTTGTGAAATGAACTTTCACCTCTCTCTCCTCACTCTTTTGAAATTAACTCTTGCCTCTCACTCCACGCTGATTTAAAATGAACTCTCGCCTCTCTCTTAGTGCTGATTTACAATGAACTCTCGCCTCTATCTCCGTGCTGATTTAAAATGAACTCTCGCCTCTTTCTCTGCACCAATTTAAAATGAACTCTCGCCTCTCTCTCCGTGCTGATTTATAACGAACTCTCGCCTTTCTCTCTCTGCTGATTTAAAATGAACTCTCACCACTCTCTCTGCGCTGATTTAAAATGAACACTCGCCTCTCTCTCGGCATTGATTTAAAATGAACACTCGCCTCTCTCTCTGCGCTGATTTAAATATGAGCACTCGCCTCTCTCTGCGCTGATTTAAAATGAACACTCGCCTCTCTCTCCACGCTGATTTAAAATGAACATTCACCTCTCTCTCCTCAATCTTTTGAAATAAACTCTTGCCTCTCTCTCCACACTGATTTAAAATGAACTCTCGCCTCTCTCTCCGGGCTGATTTAAAATGAACACTCGCCTCTCTTTCTGCGCAGATTTAAAATGAACACTATCCTCTTTCTCCGTGCTGATTTAAAATGAACTCTCGCCTCTCTCTCCGTGCTGATTTTAAATGAAATCTCGCCTCTCTCTCCGTGCTGATTTAAAATGAACTCTCGCCTCTCTCTTAGTGCTGATTTAGAATGAACTCTCGCCTCTCTCTCCGCGCAAATTTAAAATAAACTCTTGCCTCTCTCTCCACGCTGATTTAAAATAAACTCACACCTCTCTCCTCACTCTTGTGAAATGAACTTTCACCTCTCTCTCCTCACTCTTTTGAAATTAACTCTTGCCTCTCTCTCCACGCTGATTTAAAATGAACACTCGCTTCTCTCTCCGCGCACTTTTAAAATCAACTCTCGGTTCTCTTTCCCCGCTAATTTAGAATGAACTCTCGCCTCTCCCTCCTCACTCTCTTGAAATGAGCTCTTTTTTCTTTTCGGCGGAGATTTAAAATGGACAGTCGCCTCTCCGCATTGTTTTAAATTAACTCTTGCTTCTCTCTCCACGCTGTTATAAAATGAAGTCAAGCCCCGCTCTCCACATTGAGTAATAATGAACTATCGCCTCTCTCTCCATGCTGATTTAAAATGAACTCTTGCCTCTCTCTCCGCCCTGATTTAAAATGAACTCTCACCTCTCTCTCCGCGCTGATTTAAAATGAACTCTTGCCTCTCTCTCTGCGCTGATTTAAATATGAGCACTCGCCTCTCTCTGCGCTGATTTAAAATGAACACTCGCCTCTCTCTCCACGCTGATTTAAAATGAACTTTCACCTCTCTCTCCTCACTCTTTTGAAATTAACTCTTGCCTCTCTCTCCACGCTGATTTAAAATGAACTCTCGCCTCTCTCTCCGGGCTGATTTAAAATGAACACTCGCCTCTCTCTCGGCATTGATTTAAAATGAACACTCGCCTCTCTCTCTGCGCTGATTTAAAATGAACTCTCGCCTCTCTCTCCGGGCTCATTTAAAATGAACTCTCGCCTCTCTCTCCGGGCTCATTTAAAATGAACTCTCGCCTGTCTCTCCGCGCTGATTTAAAATAAACTCTTGCCTCTCTCTCCACGCTGATTTAAAACGAATTCACACCTCTCTCCTCACTCTTGTGAAACGAACTTTCACCTCTCTCTCCTCACTCTTTTGAAATTAACTCTTGCCTCTCTCTGCGCTGATTTAAAATGAACTCTCGCCTCTCTCTCTCCATTGATTTAAAATGAATACTCGCCTCTCTCTCCCCGCTGATTTAAAATGAACTCTCACCTCTCTCTCTGCGCTGATTTAAAATGAACACTCGCCTCTCTCTCGGCATTGATTTAAAATGAACACTCGCCTCTCTCTCTGCGCTGATTTAAAATGAACTATCGCCTCTCTCCCCGCGCTGATTTAAAATGAACTCTTTCCTCTCTCTCTGGGCTCATTTAAAATGAACTCTCGCCTCTCTCTCCGGGCTCATTTAAAATGAACTCTCGCCTCTCTCTCCGCGCTGATTTAAAATAAACTCTTGCCTCTCTCTCCACGCTGATTTAAAACGAATTCACACCTCTCTCCTCACTCTTGTGAAACGAACTTTCAACTCTCTCTCCTCACTCTTTTGAAATTAACTCTTGCCTCTCTCTGCGCTGATTTAAAATGAACTCTCGCCTCTCTCTCTCCATGCTGATTTAAAATGAATTCTCCCCTCTCTCTCCCCGCTTATTTAGAATGAACTTTTTCCTCTCCCTCCTCACTCTTTTGAAATGAGCTCTTTCCTCTCTCTCCACGCTGATTTAAAATGGACAGTCACCTCTCCGCGTTGTTTTAAATTATATCTCGCTTTTCTCTCCATGCTGTTTTCAAATGAAGTCAAGCCTCTCTCCCCGCACTGATTTAAAATGAACTCTCGCCTCTCTCTCTGCGCAGATTTAAAATGAACTCTCGCCTCTCTCTCTGCGCAGATTTAAAATGAACTCTCACCTCTCTCCCCGCGTTGATTTAAAATGAACTCTCGCCTCTCTCTCTGCGCTGATTTAAAATGAACTCTCGCCTCTTTCTCTGCACCAATTTAAAATGAAATCTCGCCTCTCTCTCCGTGCTGATTTATAACGAACTCTCGCCTCTCTCTCCCCGCTGATTTAAAATTAACTCTCACCTCTCTCTCTGCGCTGATTTAAATATGAGCACTCGCCTCTCTCTGCGCTGATTTAAAATGAACACTCGCCTCTCTCTCCACGCTGATTTAAAATGAACTTTCACCTCTCTCTCCTCACTCTTTTGAAATTAACTCTTGCCTCTCTCTCCACGCTGATTTAAAATGAACTCTCGCCTCTCTCTCCAGGCTGATTTAAAATGAACACTCGCCTCTCTCTCTGCGCAGATTTAAAATGAACTCTATCCTCTTTTTCCGTGCTGATTTAAAATGAACTCTCGCCTCTCTCTCCGTGCTGATTTTAAATGAAATCTCGCCTCTCTCTTAGTGCTGATTTAAAATGAACTCTCGCCTCTCTCTCCGTGCTGATTTAAAATGAACTCTCGCCTCTCTCTTAATGCTGATTTAGAATGAACTCTCGCCTCTCTCTCTCCGCGCAAATTTAAAATGAACTCTTGCCTCTCTCTCCACGCTGATTCAAAATGAACTCACACCTCTCTCCTCACTCTTGTGAAATGAACTTTCACCTCTCTCTCCTCACTCTTTTGAAATTTACACTTGCCTCTCACTCCACGCTGATTTAAAATGAACACTCGCTTCTCTCTCACGCGCACATTTAAAATCAACTCTCGGTTCTCTTTCCCCGCTAATTTAGAGTGAACTCTCGCCTCTCTCTCTGCGCTGATTTAAAATGAACTCTCGCCTCTCTCTCCGTGCTGATTTATAACGAACTCTCGCCTCTCTCTCCCCGCTGATTTAAAATGAACTCTCACCTCTCTCTCTGCGCTGATTTAAAATGAACACTCGCCTCTCTCTGGGCATTGATTTAAAATGAACACTCGCCTCTCTCTCTGCGCTGATTTAAATATGAGCACTCGCCTCTCTCTGCTCTGATTTAAAATGAACACTCGCCTCTCTCTCCACGCTGATTTAAAATGAACTTTCACCTCTCTCTCCTCAATCTTTTGAAATTAACTCTTGCCTCTCTCTCCACACTGATTTAAAATGAACTCTCGCCTCTCTCTCCGGGCTGATTTAAAATGAACACTCGCCTCTCTCTCTGCGCAGATTTAAAATGAACTCTATCCTCTTTCTCCGTGCTGATTTAAAATGAACTCTCGCCTCTCTCTCCGTGCTGATTTTAAATGAAATCTCGCCTCTCTCTCCGTGCTGATTTAAAATGAACTCGCGCCTCTCTCTTAGTGCTGATTTAGAATGAACTCTCGCCTCTCTCTCCGCGCAAATTTAAAATAAACTCTTTCCTCTCTATCCACGCTGATTTAAAATAAACTCACACCTCTCTCCTCACTCTTGTGAAATGAACTTTCACCTCTCTCTCCTCAGTCTTTTGAAATTAACTCTTGCCTCTCTCTCCACGCTGATTTAAAATGAACACTCGCTTCTCTCTCCGCGCACATTTAAAATCAACTCTCGGTTCTCTTTCCCCGCTAATTTAGAATGAACTCTCGTCTCTCCCTCCTCACTCTCTTGAAATGAGCTCTTTTTTCTTTTCGGCGGAGATTTAAAATGGACAGTCGCCTCTCCGCATTGTTTTAAATTAACTCTTGCTTCTCTCTCCACGCTGTTATAAAATGAAGTCAAGCCCCGCTCTCCGCATTGAGTAATAATGAACTATCGCCTCTCTCTCCATGCTGATTTAAAATGAACTCTCACCTCTCTCTCTGCGCTGATTTAAAATGAACTCTCGCCTCGCTCTCTGCGCTGATTTAAAATGAACTCTCGCCTCTCTCTCCGCGCAGATTTAAAATGAACTCTCGCTTCTCTTTCCCCGCCTATTTAGAATGAACTCTCACCTCTCTCTCCTCACTCTTTGGAAATTAACTCCTGCCTCTCTCTCTGCGCTGATTTCAAATGAACTCTCGCCTCTCAGTCCAGGCTGATTTAAAATGAACTCTCGCCTCTCTCTCTGCATCATATAAAATGTACACTCGCCTCTCTCTCTGCGCTGATTTAAAATGAACACAGCCTCTCTCTCTGCGCTGATTTAAAATGAACTCTCGCCTCTTTCTCTGCACCAATTTAAAATGAACTCTCGCCTCTCTCTCCGTGCTGATTTATAACGAACTCTCGCCTCTCTCTCCCCGCTGATTTAAAATTAACTCTCACCTCTCTCTCTGCGCTGATTTAAAATGAACACTCGCCTCTCTCTCGGCATTGATTTAAAATGAACACTCGCCTCTCTCTCTGCGCTGATTTAAATATGAGCACTCGCCTCTCTCTGCGCTGATTTAAAATGAACACTCGCCTCTCTCTCCACGCTGATTTAAAATGAACTTTCACCTCTCTCTCCTCACTCTTTTGAAATTAACTCTTGCCTCTCTCTCCACGCTGATTTAAAATGAACTCTCGCCTCTCTCTCCGGGCTGATTTAAAATGAACACTCGCCTCTCTCTCTGCGCAGATTTAAAATGAACACTATCCTCTTTTTCCGTGCTGATTTAAAATGAACTCTTGCCTCTCTCTCCATGCTGATTTTAAATGAAATCTCGCCTCTCTCTTAGTGTTGATTTAAAATGAACTCTCGCCTCTCTCTTAGTGCTGATTTAGAATGAACTCTCGCCTCTCTCTCCGCGCAAATTTAAAATGAACTCTTTCCTCTCTCTCCACGCTGATTCAAAATGAACTCACACCTCTCTCCTCACTCTTGTGAAATGAACTTTCACCTCTCTCTCCTCACTCTTTTGAAATTAACTCTTGCCTCTCTCTCCACGCTGATTTAAAATGAACTCTCGCTTCTCTCTCCGCGCACATTTAAAATCAACTCTCGGTTCTCTTTCCCCGCTAATTTAGAATGAACTCTCGCCTCTCTCTCTGCGCTGATTTAAAATGAACTCTCGCCTCTCTCTCCGCCCTGATTTAAAATGAACTATCGCCTCTCCCTCCGGGCTGATTTAAAATGAACACTCGCCTCTCTCTCTGCGCTGATTTCAAATGAACTCTCGCCTCTCAGTCCAGGCTGATTTAAAATGAACTCTCGCCTCTCTCTCTGCGCTGATTTAAAATGAACACTCGCCTCTCTCTCTGCGCTGATTTAAAATGAACACAGCCTCTCGCTCTGCGCTGATTTAAAATGAACTCTCGCCTCTTTCTCTGCACCAATTTAAAATGAACTCTCGCCTCTCTCTCCGTGCTGATTTATAACGAACTCTCGCCTCTCTCTCCCCGCTGATTTAAAATGAACTCTCGCCTCTTTCTGCGCTGATTTAAAATGAACACTCGCCTCTCTCTCGGCATTGATTTAAAATGAACACTCGCCTCTCTCTCTGCGCTGATTTAAAATGAACTATCGCCTCTCTCCCCGCGCTGATTTAAAATGAACTCTCGCCTCTCTCTCCGGGCTCATTTAAAATGAACTCTCGCCTCTCTCTCCGGGCTCATTTAAAATGAACTCTCGCCTGTCTCTCCGCGCTGATTTAAAATAAACTCTTGCCTCTCTCTCCACGCTGATTTAAAACGAATTCACACCTCTCTCCTCACTCTTGTGAAACGAACTTTCACCTCTCTCTCCTCACTCTTTTGAAATTAACTCTTGCCTCTCTCTGCGCTGATTTAAAATGAACTCTCGCCTCTCTCTCTCCATTGATTTAAAATGAATACTCGCCTCTCTCTCCATGCTGATTGAAAATGAATTCTCCCCTCTCTCTCCCCGCTTATTTAGAATGAACTTTTGCCTCTCCCTCCTCACTCTTTTGAAATGAGCTCTTTCCTCTCTCTCCACGCTGATTTAAAATGGACAGTAACCTCTCCACGTTGTTTTAAATTATCTCTCTCTTTTCTCTCCATGCTGTTTTCAAATGAAGTCAAGCCTCTCTCCCCGCACTGATTTAAAATGAACTCTCGCCTCTCTCTCTGCGCAGATTTAAAATGAACTCTCGCCTCTCTCTCTGCGCAGATTTAAAACGAACTCAAACCTCTCTCCTCACTCTGTGAAACGAACTTTCACCTGTCTCTCCTCACTCTTTTGAAATTAACTCTCGCCTCTCCCTCCGGGCTGATTTAAAATGAACACTCGCTGCTCTCTCTGCATTGATTTAAAATGAACTCTCGCCTCTCTCTCTGCGCTGATTTAAAATGAACACTCGCCTCTCTCTCCGGGCTGATTTAAAATGAACACTCGCCTCTCTCTCTGCGCAGATTTAAAATGAACTCTCGCCTCTTTCTCCGTGCTGATTTAAAATGAACTCTCACCTCTCTCCGTGCTGATTTAAAATGAACTCTCGCCTCTTTCACCGTGCTGACTTAAAATGAACTCTCGCCTATCTGTCTGCATTGATTTAAAATGAACTCTCGCCTCTCTCTCCACGCTGATTTAAAATGAACTCTCGCCTCTCTCTCTGCGCTGATTTAAATTGAACTCTCGCCTCTCTCTCTGCGCTGATTTAAAATGAACTCTCGCCTCTCTCTCCACGCTGATTTAAAATGAACTCTCGCCTCTCTCTCCACGCTGATTTAAAATGAACACTCGCCTCTCTCTCTGCGCTGTTTTAAAATGAACACTCGCCTCTCTTTTCTGCGCTGATTTAAAATGAACAATCGCCTCTCTCTCTGTGCTGATTTAAAATGAACACTCGCCTCTCTCTCTGCGCTGATTTAAAATGAACTCTCGCCTCTCTCTCTGCATTGATATAAAATGAACTCTCGCCTCTCTCTCTGCGCTGATTTAAAATGAACACTCGCCTCTCTCTCTGCGCTGTTTTAAAATGAACTCTCGCCTCTCTCTCTGCGCTGATTTAAATTGAACTCTCGCCTCTCTCTCTGCGCTGATTTAAAATGAACTCTCGCCTCTCTCTCCACGCTGATTTAAAATGAACTCTCGCCTCTCTCTCCACGCTGATTTAAAATGAACACTCGCCTCTCTCTCTGCGCTGTTTTAAAATGAACACTCGCCTCTCTTTTCTGCGCTGATTTAAAATGAACAATCGCCTCTCTCTCTGTGCTGATTTAAAATGAACACTCGCCTCTCTCTCTGCGCTGATTTAAAATGAACTCTCGCCTCTCTCTCTGCATTGATATAAAATGAACTCTCGCCTCTCTCTCTGCGCTGATTTAAAATGAACACTCGCCTCTCTCTCTGCGTTGATTTAAAATGAAAAATCGCCTCTCTCTCCGCGCTGATTTGAAATGAACACTCGCTCTCTCTCCATGCTGATTTAAAATGAATTCTCCCCTCTCTCTCCCCGCTTATTTAGAATGAACTCACGCCTCTCCCTCTTCACTCTTTTGAAATGAGCTCTTTCCTCTCTCTCCGCGCTGATTTAAAATGGACAGTCGTCTCTCTGCGTTGTTTTAAATGACCTCTCGCTTTTCACTCCATGCTGTTTTCAAATGAAGTCAAGCCTCTCTCCCCGCACTGATTTAAAATGAACTCTCGTCTCTTCTCCGCACTGATTTAAAATGAACTCTCGTCTCTCTCCACGCAAATTTAAATTAACTCTTGCCTCTCTCTCCACGCTGATTTAAAATGAACTCACACCTCTCTCCTCACTCTTGTGAAATGAACTTTCACCTCTCTCTCTTCACTCTTTTGAAATTAACTCTTGCGTCTCTCTCTCAGCGCTGGTTTCAAATGAATTCTCGCCTCTCTCTCTGCGCTGGTTTAAAATGAAATCTCACCTCTCTCTCTGCGCTGATTTAAAATGAAATCTCACCTCTCTCTCTGCGCTGATTTAAAATGAACTCTCTCTATCTCTCTGCGCAGATTTAAAATGAACTCTCTCTATCTCTCTGCGCAGATTTAAAATGAACTCTCGCTTCTCTTTCCCCGCTTATTTAGAATGAACTCTCGCCTCTCCCTCCTCACTTTTTTGAAATTAACTCTTGCGTCTCTCTCTGCGCTGATTTAAAATGAACACTCGCCTCTCTCTCCGCGCTGATTTAAAATGGACAGTCACCTCTTCGCGTTGTTTTAAATTAACTCTCGCTTTTCTCTCCGTGCTGTTATAAAATGAAGTCAAGCCCCTCTCTCCACACTGATTTAAAACGAACTCACACCTCTCTCCTCACTCTTGTGAAATGAACTCTCAACTCTCTCTCCTCACTCTATTGAAATTAACTCTTTCCTCTCTCTCCGCGCTGATTTAAAATGGACAGTCGTCTCTCTGCGTTGTTTTAAATTACCTCTTGCTTTTCACTCCATGCTGTTTTCAAATGAAGTCAAGCCTCTCTCCCCGCACTGATTTAAAATGAACTCTCGTCTCTCTCACCGCGCTTATTAGGAATGAACTCTCGCCTCCCCCTTTCATTCTTTTGAAATGAGCTCTTTCCTCCCTCTCCGAGCTGATTTAAAATGAAATCTCGCCTCTCTCTCCACACTGATTTCAAACGAACTCACACCTCTCTCCTCACTCTTGTGAAATGAACTTTCACCTCTCTCTCCTCACTCTTTTGAAATTAACTCTTGCCTCTCTCTCCGCGCTGATTTCAAATGAACTCTTTCCTCTCTCTCTGCGCTGGTTTAAAATGAAATCTCACCTCTCTCTCCGCACTGATTTAAAATGGACAGTCACCTCTCCGCGTTGTTTTAAATTAACTCTCGCTTTTCTCTCCGTGCTGTTATAAAATGAAGTCAAGCCTCTCTCTCCGCACTGATTTAAAACGAACTCACACCTCTCTCCTCACTCTTGTGAAATGAACTTTCACCTCTCTCTCCTCACTCTTTTGAAATTAACTCTTGCCTCTCTCTCCGCGCTGATTTCAAATGAACTCTCGCCTCTCTGTCCACGCTGATTTAAAATGAACACTCGCCTCTCTCTCCATGCTGATTTAAAATGAATTCACCCCTCTCTCTCCCCGCTTAGTTAGATTGAACTCTTGCCTCTCCCTCCTCACTCTTTTGAAATGAGCTCTTTCCTCTCTCTCCGTGCTGATTTAAAACGAACTCTCTCTATCTCTCTTTCCTCTCTCTCTGCGCTGATTTAAAATGAACTCTCTCTATCTCTCTTTCCTCTCTCTCCGCGCTGATTTAAAATGGACAGTCACCTCTCCGCGTTGTTTTAAATTAACTCTCGCTTTTCTCTCCTTGCTGTTATAAAATGAAGTCAAGCCTCTCTCTCCGCACTGATTTCAAACGAACTCACACCTCTCTCCTCACTCTTGTGAAACGAACTTTCACCTCTCTCTCCTCACTCTTTTGAAATTAACTCTTGCCTCTCTCTCCGCGCTGATTTCAAATGAACTCTCGCCTCTCTCTCTCCATTGATTTAAAATGAATACTCGCCTCTCTCTCCATGCTGATTTAAAATGAATTCTCCCCTCTCTCTCCCCGCTTATTTAGAATGAACTCTTGCCTCTCCCTCCTCACTCTTTTGAAATGAGCTCTTTCCTCTCTCTCCGCGCTGATTTAAAATGGACAGTCACCTCTCCGCGTTGTTTTAAATTATCTCTCGCTTTTCTCTCCATGCTGTTTTCAAATGAAGTCAAGCCTCTCTCCCCGCACTGATTTAAAATGAACTCTCGCCTCTCTCTCTGCGCAGATTTAAAATGAACTCTCGCCTCTCTCTCTGCGCAGATTTAAAATGAACTCTCACCTCTCTCCCCGCGTTGATTTAAAATGAACTCTCGCCTCTCTCTCTGCGCAGATTTAAAATGAACTCTCGCCTCTCTCTCCACGCTGATTTAAAACGAACTCACACCTCTATCCTCACTCTTGTGAAACAAACTTTCACCTGTCTCTCCTCACTCTTTTGAAATTAACTCTCGCCTCTCCCTCCGGGCTGATTTCAAAATGAACACTCGATGCTCTCTCTGCATTGATTTAAAATGAACTCTCGCCTCTCTCTCTGCGCTGATTTAAAATGAACACTTGCCTCTCTCTCCGGGCTGATTTAAAATGAACTCTCGCCCCTCTCTCTGCGCAGATTTAAAATGAACTCTCGCCTCTCTCTCCGTGCTGATTTAAAATGAACTCTCACCTCTCTCTCCGTGCTGATTTAAAATGAACTCTCGCCTCTTTCACCGTGCTGACTTAAAATGAACTCTCGCCTATCTGTCTGCATTGATTTAAAATGAACTCTCGCCTCTCTCTCCACGCTGATTTAAAATGAACTCTCGCCTCTCTCTCTGCGCTGATTTAAATTGAACTCTCGCCTCTCTCTCTGCGCTGATTTAAAATGAACTCTCGCCTCTCTCTCCACGCTGATTTAAAATGAACTCTCGCCTCTCTCTCCACGCTGATTTAAAATGAACACTCGCCTCTCTCTCTGCGCTGTTTTAAAATGAACACTCGCCTCTCTTTTCTGCGCTGATTTAAAATGAACAATCGCCTCTCTCTCTGTGCTGATTTAAAATGAACACTCGCCTCTCTCTCTGCGCTGATTTAAAATGAACTCTCGCCTCTCTCTCTGCATTGATATAAAATGAACTCTCGCCTCTCTCTCTGCGCTGATTTAAAATGAACACTCGCCTCTCTCTCTGCGCTGTTTTAAAATGAACACTCGCCTCTCTCTCTGCGTTGATTTAAAATGAAAAATCGCCTCTCTCTCCGCGCTGATTTAAAATGAACACTCGCCTCTCTCTCCATGCTGATTTAAAATGAATTCTCCCCTCTCTCTCCCCGCTTATTTAGAATGAACTCACGCCTCTCCCTCCTCACTCTTTTGAAATGAGCTCTTTCCTCTCTCTCCGCGCTGATTTAAAATGGACAGTCGTCTCTCTGCGTTGTTTTAAATGACCTCTCGCTTTTCACTCCATGCTGTTTTCAAATGAAGTCAAGCCTCTCTCCCCGCACTGATTTAAAATGAACTCTCGTCTCTTCTCCGCACTGATTTAAAATGAACTCTCGTCTCTCTCTCCGCGCTGATTTAAAATGAACTCTCGTCTCTCTCCACGCAAATTTAAATTAACTCTTGCCTCTCTCTCCACGCTGATTTAAAATGAACTCACACCTCTCTCCTCACTCTTGTGAAATGAACTTTCACCTCTCTCTCTTCACTCTTTTGAAATTAACTCTTGCGTCTCTCTCTCAGCGCTGGTTTCAAATGAACTCTTTCCTCTCTCTCTGCGCTGGTTTAAAATGAAATCTCACCTCTCTCTCTGCGCTGATTTAAAATGAACTCTCTCTATCTCTCTGCGCAGATTTAAAATGAACTCTCGCTTCTCTTTCCCCGCTTATTTAGAATGAACTCTCGCCTCTCCCTCCTCACTCTTTTGAAATTAACTCTTGTGTCTCTCTCTGCGCTGATTTAAAATGAACACTCGCCTCTCTCTCTGCGCTGATTTAAAATGAACACTCGCCTCTCTCTCTGCGCTGATTTAAAATGAACACTCGCCTCTCTCTCCGGGCTGATTTAAAATGAATTCTCCCCTCTCTCTCCCCGCTTATTTAGAATGAACTCTTGCCTCTCCCTCCTCACTCTTTTGAAATGAGCTCTTTCCTCTCTCTCCGCGCTGATTTAAAATGGACAGTCACCTCTCCGCGTTGTTTTAAATTAACTCTCGCTTTTCTCTCCGTGCTGTTATAAAATGAAGTCAAGCCCCTCTCTCCACACTGATTTAAAACGAACTCACACCTCTCTCCTCACTCTTGTGAAATGAACTCTCAACTCTCTCTCCTCACTCTTTTGAAATTAACTCTTTCCTCTCTCTCCGCGCTGATTTAAAATGGACAGTCGTCTCTCTGCGTTGTTTTAAATTACCTCTTGCTTTTCACTCCATGCTGTTTTCAAATGAAGTCAAGCCTCTCTCCCCGCACTGATTTAAAATGAACTCTCGTCTCTCTCACCGCGCTTATTAGGAATGAACTCTCGCCTCCCCCTTTCATTCTTTTGAAATGAGCTCTTTCCTCTCTCTCCGAGCTGATTTAAAATGAAATCTCGCCTCTCTCTCCACACTGATTTCAAACGAACTCACACCTCTCTCCTCACTCTTGTAAAATGAACTTTCACCTCTCTCTCCTCACTCTTTTGAAATTAACTCTTGCCTCTCTCTCTCCGCGCTGATTTCAAATGAACTCTTTCCTCTCTCTCTGCGCTGGTTTAAAATGAAATCTCACCTCTCTCTCCGCGCTGATTTAAAATGGACAGTCACCTCTCCGCGTTGTTTTAAATTAACTCTCGCTTTTCTCTCCGTGCTGTTATAAAATAAAGTCAAGCCTCTCTCTCCGCACTGATTTAAAACGAACTCACACCTCTCTCCTCACTCTTGTGAAATGAACTTTCACCTCTCTCTCCTCACTCTTTTGAAATTAACTCTTGCCTCTCTCTCCGCGCTGATTTCAAATGAACTCTCGCCTCTCTCTCTGCATTGATTTAAAATGAACTCTCGCCTCTCTCTCCATGCTGATTTAAAATGAATTCTCCCCTCTCTCTCCCCGCTTAGTTAGAATGAACTCTTGCCTCTCCCTCCTCACTCTTTTGAAATGAGCTCTTTCCTCTCTCTCTGCGCTGATTTAAAATGAACTCTCTCTATCTCTCTTTCCTCTCTCTCCGCGCTGATTTAAAATGGACAGTCACCTCTCCGCGTTGTTTTAAATTAACTCTCGCTTTTCTCTCCGTGCTGTTATAAAATGAAGTCAAGCCTCTCTCTCCGCACTGATTTCAAACGAACTCACACCTCTCTCCTCACTCTTGTGAAACGAACTTTCACCTCTCTCTCCTCACTCTTTTGAAATTAACTCTTGCCTCTCTCTCCGCGCTGATTTCAAATGAACTCTCGCCTCTCTCTCTCCATTGATTTAAAATGAATACTCGCCTCTCTCTCCATGCTGATTTAAAATGAATTCTCCCCTCTCTCTCCCCGCTTATTTAGAATGAACTCTTGCCTCTCCCTCCTCACTCTTTTGAAATAGCTCTTTCCTCTCTCTCCGCGCTGATTTAAAATGGACAGTCACCTCTCCGCGTTGTTTTAAATTATCTCTCGCTTTTCTCTCCATGCTGTTTTCAAATGAAGTCAAGCCTCTCTCCCCGCACTGATTTAAAATGAACTCTCGCCTCTCTCTCTGCGCAGATTTAAAATGAACTCTCGCCTCTCTCTCTGCGCAGATTTAAAATGAACTCTCACCTCTCTCCCCGCGTTGATTTAAAATGAACTCTCGCCTCTCTCTCTGCGCAGATTTAAAATGAACTCTCGCCTCTCTCTCCACGCTGATTTAAAACGAACTCACACCTCTCTTCTCACTCTTGTGAAACAAACTTTCACCTGTCTCTCCTCACTCTTTTGAAATTAACTCTCGCCTCTCCCTCCGGGCTGATTTAAAATGAACACTCGCTGCTCTCTCTGCATTGATTTAAAATGAACTCTCGCCTCTCTCTCTGCGCTGATTTAAAATGAACACTCGCCTCTCTCTCCGGGCTGATTTAAAATGAACTCTCGCCTCTCTCTCTGCGCAGATTTAAAATGAACTCTCACCTCTCTCTCCGTGCTGATTTAAAATGAACTCTCGCCTCTTTCACCATGCTGACTTAAAATGAACTCTCGCCTATCTGTCTGCATTGATTTAAAATGAACTCTCGCCTCTCTCTCCACGCTGATTTAAAATGAACTCTCGCCTCTCTCTCTGCGCTGATTTAAATTGAACTCTCGCCTCTCTCTCTGCGCTGATTTAAAATGAACTCTCGCCTCTCTCTCCACGCTGATTTAAAATGAACTCTCGCCTCTCTCTCCACGCTGATTTAAAATGAACACTCGCCTCTCTCTCTGCGCTGTTTTAAAATGAACACTCGCCTCTCTTTTCTGCGCTGATTTAAAATGAACAATCGCCTCTCTCTCTGTGCTGATTTAAAATGAACACTCGCCTCTCTCTCTGCGCTGATTTAAAATGAACTCTCGCCTCTCTCTCTGCATTGATATAAAATGAACTCTCGCCTCTCTCTCTGCGCTGATTTAAAATGAACACTCGCCTCTCTCTCTGCGCTGTTTTAAAATGAACACTCGCCTCTCTCTCTGCGTTGATTTAAAATGAAAAATCGCCTCTCTCTCCGCGCTGATTTAAAATGAACACTCGCCTCTCTCTCCATGCTGATTTAAAATGAATTCTCCCCTCTCTCTCCCCGCTTATTTAGAATGAACTCACGCCTCTCCCTCCTCACTCTTTTGAAATTAACTCTTTCCTCTCTCTCCGCGCTGATTTAAAATGGACAGTCGTCTCTCTGCGTTGTTTTAAATGACCTCTCGCTTTTCACTCCATGCTGTTTTCAAATGAAGTCAAGCCTCTCTCCCCGCACTGATTTAAAATGAACTCTCGTCTCTTCTCCGCACTGATTTAAAATGAACTCTCGTCTCTCTCTCCGCGCTGATTTAAAATGAACTCTCGTCTCTCTCCACGCAAATTTAAATTAACTCTTGCCTCTCTCTCCACGCTGATTTAAAATGAACTCACACCTCTCTCCTCACTCTTGTGAAATGAACTTTCACCTCTCTCTCTTCACTCTTTTGAAATTAACTCTTGCGTCTCTCTCTCAGCGCTGGTTTCAAATGAACTCTTTCCTCTCTCTCTGCGCTGGTTTAAAATGAAATCTCACCTCTCTCTCTGCGCTGATTTAAAATGAACTCTCTCTATCTCTCTGCACGCTGATTTAAAATGAACACTCGCTTCTCTTTCCCCGCTTATTTAGAATGAACTCTCGCCTCTCCCTCCTCACTCTTTTGAAATTAACTCTTGCGTCTCTCTCTGCGCTGATTTAAAATGAACACTCGCCTCTCTCTCTGCGCTGATTTAAAATGAACTCTCTCTATCTCTCTGCGCAGATTTAAAATGAACTCTCTCTATCTCTCTGCGCAGATTTAAAATGAACTCTCGCTTCTCTTTCCCCGCTTATTTAGAATGAACTCTCGCCTCTCCCTCCTCACTTTTTTGAAATTAACTCTTGCGTCTCTCTCTGCGCTGATTTAAAATGAACACTCGCCTCTCTCTCCGCGCTGATTTAAAATGGACAGTCACCTCTTCGCGTTGTTTTAAATTAACTCTCGCTTTTCTCTCCGTGCTGTTATAAAATGAAGTCAAGCCCCTCTCTCCACACTGATTTAAAACGAACTCACACCTCTCTCCTCACTCTTGTGAAATGAACTCTCAACTCTCTCTCCTCACTCTATTGAAATTAACTCTTTCCTCTCTCTCCGCGCTGATTTAAAATGGACAGTCGTCTCTCTGCGTTGTTTTAAATTACCTCTTGCTTTTCACTCCATGCTGTTTTCAAATGAAGTCAAGCCTCTCTCCCCGCACTGATTTAAAATGAACTCTCGTCTCTCTCACCGCGCTTATTAGGAATGAACTCTCGCCTCCCCCTTTCATTCTTTTGAAATGAGCTCTTTCCTCCCTCTCCGAGCTGATTTAAAATGAAATCTCGCCTCTCTCTCCACACTGATTTCAAACGAACTCACACCTCTCTCCTCACTCTTGTGAAATGAACTTTCACCTCTCTCTCCTCACTCTTTTGAAATTAACTCTTGCCTCTCTCTCCGCGCTGATTTCAAATGAACTCTTTCCTCTCTCTCTGCGCTGGTTTAAAATGAAATCTCACCTCTCTCTCCGCGCTGATTTAAAATGGACAGTCACCTCTCCGCGTTGTTTTAAATTAACTCTCGCTTTTCTCTCCGTGCTGTTATAAAATGAAGTCAAGCCTCTCTCTCCGCACTGATTTAAAACGAACTCACACCTCTCTCCTCACTCTTGTGAAATGAACTTTCACCTCTCTCTCCTCACTCTTTTGAAATTAACTCTTGCCTCTCTCTCCGCGCTGATTTCAAATGAACTCTCGCCTCTCTGTCCACGCTGATTTAAAATGAACACTCGCCTCTCTCTCCATGCTGATTTAAAATGAATTCACCCCTCTCTCTCCCCGCTTAGTTAGATTGAACTCTTGCCTCTCCCTCCTCACTCTTTTGAAATGAGCTCTTTCCTCTCTCTCCGTGCTGATTTAAAACGAACTCTCTCTATCTCTCTTTCCTCTCTCTCTGCGCTGATTTAAAATGAACTCTCTCTATCTCTCTTTCCTCTCTCTCCGCGCTGATTTAAAATGGACAGTCACCTCTCCGCGTTGTTTTAAATTAACTCTCGCTTTTCTCTCCTTGCTGTTATAAAATGAAGTCAAGCCTCTCTCTCCGCACTGATTTCAAACGAACTCACACCTCTCTCCTCACTCTTGTGAAACGAACTTTCACCTCTCTCTCCTCACTCTTTTGAAATTAACTCTTGCCTCTCTCTCCGCGCTGATTTCAAATGAACTCTCGCCTCTCTCTCTCCATTGATTTAAAATGAATACTCGCCTCTCTCTCCATGCTGATTTAAAATGAATTCTCCCCTCTCTCTCCCCGCTTATTTAGAATGAACTCTTGCCTCTCCCTCCTCACTCTTTTGAAATGAGCTCTTTCCTCTCTCTCCGCGCTGATTTAAAATGGACAGTCACCTCTCCGCGTTGTTTTAAATTATCTCTCGCTTTTCTCTCCATGCTGTTTTCAAATGAAGTCAAGCCTCTCTCCCCGCACTGATTTAAAATGAACTCTCGCCTCTCTCTCTGCGCAGATTTAAAATGAACTCTCGCCTCTCTCTCTGCGCAGATTTAAAATGAACTCTCACCTCTCTCCCCGCGTTGATTTAAAATGAACTCTCGCCTCTCTCTCTGCGCAGATTTAAAATGAACTCTCGCCTCTCTCTCCACGCTGATTTAAAACGAACTCACACCTCTATCCTCACTCTTGTGAAACAAACTTTCACCTGTCTCTCCTCACTCTTTTGAAATTAACTCTCGCCTCTCCCTCCGGGCTGATTTCAAAATGAACACTCGATGCTCTCTCTGCATTGATTTAAAATGAACTCTCGCCTCTCTCTCTGCGCTGATTTAAAATGAACACTTGCCTCTCTCTCCGGGCTGATTTAAAATGAACTCTCGCCCCTCTCTCTGCGCAGATTTAAAATGAACTCTCGCCTCTCTCTCCGTGCTGATTTAAAATGAACTCTCACCTCTCTCTCCGTGCTGATTTAAAATGAACTCTCGCCTCTTTCACCGTGCTGACTTAAAATGAACTCTCGCCTATCTGTCTGCATTGATTTAAAATGAACTCTCGCCTCTCTCTCCACGCTGATTTAAAATGAACTCTCGCCTCTCTCTCTGCGCTGATTTAAATTGAACTCTCGCCTCTCTCTCTGCGCTGATTTAAAATGAACTCTCGCCTCTCTCTCCACGCTGATTTAAAATGAACTCTCGCCTCTCTCTCCACGCTGATTTAAAATGAACACTCGCCTCTCTCTCTGCGCTGTTTTAAAATGAACACTCGCCTCTCTTTTCTGCGCTGATTTAAAATGAACAATCGCCTCTCTCTCTGTGCTGATTTAAAATGAACACTCGCCTCTCTCTCTGCGCTGATTTAAAATGAACTCTCGCCTCTCTCTCTGCATTGATATAAAATGAACTCTCGCCTCTCTCTCTGCGCTGATTTAAAATGAACACTCGCCTCTCTCTCTGCGCTGTTTTAAAATGAACACTCGCCTCTCTCTCTGCGTTGATTTAAAATGAAAAATCGCCTCTCTCTCCGCGCTGATTTAAAATGAACACTCGCCTCTCTCTCCATGCTGATTTAAAATGAATTCTCCCCTCTCTCTCCCCGCTTATTTAGAATGAACTCACGCCTCTCCCTCCTCACTCTTTTGAAATGAGCTCTTTCCTCTCTCTCCGCGCTGATTTAAAATGGACAGTCGTCTCTCTGCGTTGTTTTAAATGACCTCTCGCTTTTCACTCCATGCTGTTTTCAAATGAAGTCAAGCCTCTCTCCCCGCACTGATTTAAAATGAACTCTCGTCTCTTCTCCGCACTGATTTAAAATGAACTCTCGTCTCTCTCTCCGCGCTGATTTAAAATGAACTCTCGTCTCTCTCCACGCAAATTTAAATTAACTCTTGCCTCTCTCTCCACGCTGATTTAAAATGAACTCACACCTCTCTCCTCACTCTTGTGAAATGAACTTTCACCTCTCTCTCTTCACTCTTTTGAAATTAACTCTTGCGTCTCTCTCTCAGCGCTGGTTTCAAATGAACTCTTTCCTCTCTCTCTGCGCTGGTTTAAAATGAAATCTCACCTCTCTCTCTGCGCTGATTTAAAATGAACTCTCTCTATCTCTCTGCGCAGATTTAAAATGAACTCTCGCTTCTCTTTCCCCGCTTATTTAGAATGAACTCTCGCCTCTCCCTCCTCACTCTTTTGAAATTAACTCTTGTGTCTCTCTCTGCGCTGATTTAAAATGAACACTCGCCTCTCTCTCTGCGCTGATTTAAAATGAACACTCGCCTCTCTCTCTGCGCTGATTTAAAATGAACACTCGCCTCTCTCTCCGGGCTGATTTAAAATGAATTCTCCCCTCTCTCTCCCCGCTTATTTAGAATGAACTCTTGCCTCTCCCTCCTCACTCTTTTGAAATGAGCTCTTTCCTCTCTCTCCGCGCTGATTTAAAATGGACAGTCACCTCTCCGCGTTGTTTTAAATTAACTCTCGCTTTTCTCTCCGTGCTGTTATAAAATGAAGTCAAGCCCCTCTCTCCACACTGATTTAAAACGAACTCACACCTCTCTCCTCACTCTTGTGAAATGAACTCTCAACTCTCTCTCCTCACTCTTTTGAAATTAACTCTTTCCTCTCTCTCCGCGCTGATTTAAAATGGACAGTCGTCTCTCTGCGTTGTTTTAAATTACCTCTTGCTTTTCACTCCATGCTGTTTTCAAATGAAGTCAAGCCTCTCTCCCCGCACTGATTTAAAATGAACTCTCGTCTCTCTCTCTGCGCTGATTTAAATTGAACTCTCGCCTCTCTCTCTGCGCTGATTTAAAATGAACTCTCGCCTCTCTCTCCACGCTGATTTAAAATGAACTCTCGCCTCTCTCTCCACGCTGATTTAAAATGAACACTCGCCTCTCTCTCTGCGCTGTTTTAAAATGAACACTCGCCTCTCTTTTCTGCGCTGATTTAAAATGAACAATCGCCTCTCTCTCTGTGCTGATTTAAAATGAACACTCGCCTCTCTCTCTGCGCTGATTTAAAATGAACTCTCGCCTCTCTCTCTGCATTGATATAAAATGAACTCTCGCCTCTCTCTCTGCGCTGATTTAAAATGAACACTCGCCTCTCTCTCTGCGCTGTTTTAAAATGAACACTCGCCTCTCTCTCTGCGTTGATTTAAAATGAAAAATCGCCTCTCTCTCCGCGCTGATTTAAAATGAACACTCGCCTCTCTCTCCATGCTGATTTAAAATGAATTCTCCCCTCTCTCTCCCCGCTTATTTAGAATGAACTCACGCCTCTCCCTCCTCACTCTTTTGAAATGAGCTCTTTCCTCTCTCTCCGCGCTGATTTAAAATGGACAGTCGTCTCTCTGCGTTGTTTTAAATGACCTCTCGCTTTTCACTCCATGCTGTTTTCAAATGAAGTCAAGCCTCTCTCCCCGCACTGATTTAAAATGAACTCTCGTCTCTTCTCCGCACTGATTTAAAATGAACTCTCGTCTCTCTCTCCGCGCTGATTTAAAATGAACTCTCGTCTCTCTCCACGCAAATTTAAATTAACTCTTGCCTCTCTCTCCACGCTGATTTAAAATGAACTCACACCTCTCTCCTCACTCTTGTGAAATGAACTTTCACCTCTCTCTCTTCACTCTTTTGAAATTAACTCTTGCGTCTCTCTCTCAGCGCTGGTTTCAAATGAACTCTTTCCTCTCTCTCTGCGCTGGTTTAAAATGAAATCTCACCTCTCTCTCTGCGCTGATTTAAAATGAACTCTCTCTATCTCTCTGCGCAGATTTAAAATGAACTCTCGCTTCTCTTTCCCCGCTTATTTAGAATGAACTCTCGCCTCTCCCTCCTCACTCTTTTGAAATTAACTCTTGTGTCTCTCTCTGCGCTGATTTAAAATGAACACTCGCCTCTCTCTCTGCGCTGATTTAAAATGAACACTCGCCTCTCTCTCTGCGCTGATTTAAAATGAACACTCGCCTCTCTCTCCGGGCTGATTTAAAATGAATTCTCCCCTCTCTCTCCCCGCTTATTTAGAATGAACTCTTGCCTCTCCCTCCTCACTCTTTTGAAATGAGCTCTTTCCTCTCTCTCCGCGCTGATTTAAAATGGACAGTCACCTCTCCGCGTTGTTTTAAATTAACTCTCGCTTTTCTCTCCGTGCTGTTATAAAATGAAGTCAAGCCCCTCTCTCCACACTGATTTAAAACGAACTCACACCTCTCTCCTCACTCTTGTGAAATGAACTCTCAACTCTCTCTCCTCACTCTTTTGAAATTAACTCTTTCCTCTCTCTCCGCGCTGATTTAAAATGGACAGTCGTCTCTCTGCGTTGTTTTAAATTACCTCTTGCTTTTCACTCCATGCTGTTTTCAAATGAAGTCAAGCCTCTCTCCCCGCACTGATTTAAAATGAACTCTCGTCTCTCTCACCGCGCTTATTAGGAATGAACTCTCGCCTCCCCCTTTCATTCTTTTGAAATGAGCTCTTTCCTCTCTCTCCGAGCTGATTTAAAATGAAATCTCGCCTCTCTCTCCACACTGATTTCAAACGAACTCACACCTCTCTCCTCACTCTTGTAAAATGAACTTTCACCTCTCTCTCCTCACTCTTTTGAAATTAACTCTTGCCTCTCTCTCTCCGCGCTGATTTCAAATGAACTCTTTCCTCTCTCTCTGCGCTGGTTTAAAATGAAATCTCACCTCTCTCTCCGCGCTGATTTAAAATGGACAGTCACCTCTCCGCGTTGTTTTAAATTAACTCTCGCTTTTCTCTCCGTGCTGTTATAAAATAAAGTCAAGCCTCTCTCTCCGCACTGATTTAAAACGAACTCACACCTCTCTCCTCACTCTTGTGAAATGAACTTTCACCTCTCTCTCCTCACTCTTTTGAAATTAACTCTTGCCTCTCTCTCCGCGCTGATTTCAAATGAACTCTCGCCTCTCTCTCTGCATTGATTTAAAATGAACTCTCGCCTCTCTCTCCATGCTGATTTAAAATGAATTCTCCCCTCTCTCTCCCCGCTTAGTTAGAATGAACTCTTGCCTCTCCCTCCTCACTCTTTTGAAATGAGCTCTTTCCTCTCTCTCTGCGCTGATTTAAAATGAACTCTCTCTATCTCTCTTTCCTCTCTCTCCGCGCTGATTTAAAATGGACAGTCACCTCTCCGCGTTGTTTTAAATTAACTCTCGCTTTTCTCTCCGTGCTGTTATAAAATGAAGTCAAGCCTCTCTCTCCGCACTGATTTCAAACGAACTCACACCTCTCTCCTCACTCTTGTGAAACGAACTTTCACCTCTCTCTCCTCACTCTTTTGAAATTAACTCTTGCCTCTCTCTCCGCGCTGATTTCAAATGAACTCTCGCCTCTCTCTCTCCATTGATTTAAAATGAATACTCGCCTCTCTCTCCATGCTGATTTAAAATGAATTCTCCCCTCTCTCTCCCCGCTTATTTAGAATGAACTCTTGCCTCTCCCTCCTCACTCTTTTGAAATAGCTCTTTCCTCTCTCTCCGCGCTGATTTAAAATGGACAGTCACCTCTCCGCGTTGTTTTAAATTATCTCTCGCTTTTCTCTCCATGCTGTTTTCAAATGAAGTCAAGCCTCTCTCCCCGCACTGATTTAAAATGAACTCTCGCCTCTCTCTCTGCGCAGATTTAAAATGAACTCTCGCCTCTCTCTCTGCGCAGATTTAAAATGAACTCTCACCTCTCTCCCCGCGTTGATTTAAAATGAACTCTCGCCTCTCTCTCTGCGCAGATTTAAAATGAACTCTCGCCTCTCTCTCCACGCTGATTTAAAACGAACTCACACCTCTCTTCTCACTCTTGTGAAACAAACTTTCACCTGTCTCTCCTCACTCTTTTGAAATTAACTCTCGCCTCTCCCTCCGGGCTGATTTAAAATGAACACTCGCTGCTCTCTCTGCATTGATTTAAAATGAACTCTCGCCTCTCTCTCTGCGCTGATTTAAAATGAACACTCGCCTCTCTCTCCGGGCTGATTTAAAATGAACTCTCGCCTCTCTCTCTGCGCAGATTTAAAATGAACTCTCACCTCTCTCTCCGTGCTGATTTAAAATGAACTCTCGCCTCTTTCACCATGCTGACTTAAAATGAACTCTCGCCTATCTGTCTGCATTGATTTAAAATGAACTCTCGCCTCTCTCTCCACGCTGATTTAAAATGAACTCTCGCCTCTCTCTCTGCGCTGATTTAAATTGAACTCTCGCCTCTCTCTCTGCGCTGATTTAAAATGAACTCTCGCCTCTCTCTCCACGCTGATTTAAAATGAACTCTCGCCTCTCTCTCCACGCTGATTTAAAATGAACACTCGCCTCTCTCTCTGCGCTGTTTTAAAATGAACACTCGCCTCTCTTTTCTGCGCTGATTTAAAATGAACAATCGCCTCTCTCTCTGTGCTGATTTAAAATGAACACTCGCCTCTCTCTCTGCGCTGATTTAAAATGAACTCTCGCCTCTCTCTCTGCATTGATATAAAATGAACTCTCGCCTCTCTCTCTGCGCTGATTTAAAATGAACACTCGCCTCTCTCTCTGCGCTGTTTTAAAATGAACACTCGCCTCTCTCTCTGCGTTGATTTAAAATGAAAAATCGCCTCTCTCTCCGCGCTGATTTAAAATGAACACTCGCCTCTCTCTCCATGCTGATTTAAAATGAATTCTCCCCTCTCTCTCCCCGCTTATTTAGAATGAACTCACGCCTCTCCCTCCTCACTCTTTTGAAATTAACTCTTTCCTCTCTCTCCGCGCTGATTTAAAATGGACAGTCGTCTCTCTGCGTTGTTTTAAATGACCTCTCGCTTTTCACTCCATGCTGTTTTCAAATGAAGTCAAGCCTCTCTCCCCGCACTGATTTAAAATGAACTCTCGTCTCTTCTCCGCACTGATTTAAAATGAACTCTCGTCTCTCTCTCCGCGCTGATTTAAAATGAACTCTCGTCTCTCTCCACGCAAATTTAAATTAACTCTTGCCTCTCTCTCCACGCTGATTTAAAATGAACTCACACCTCTCTCCTCACTCTTGTGAAATGAACTTTCACCTCTCTCTCTTCACTCTTTTGAAATTAACTCTTGCGTCTCTCTCTCAGCGCTGGTTTCAAATGAACTCTTTCCTCTCTCTCTGCGCTGGTTTAAAATGAAATCTCACCTCTCTCTCTGCGCTGATTTAAAATGAACTCTCTCTATCTCTCTGCACGCTGATTTAAAATGAACACTCGCTTCTCTTTCCCCGCTTATTTAGAATGAACTCTCGCCTCTCCCTCCTCACTCTTTTGAAATTAACTCTTGCGTCTCTCTCTGCGCTGATTTAAAATGAACACTCGCCTCTCTCTCTGCGCTGATTTAAAATGAACACTCGCCTCTCTCTCTGCGCTGATTTAAAATGAACACTCGCCTCTCTCTCTGCGCTGATTTAAAATGAACACTCGCCTCTCTTTCTGCGCTGATTTAAAATGAACACTCGTCTCTCTCTCCGGCTGATTTAAAATGAATTCTCCCCTCTCTCTCCCCGCTTATTTAGAATGAACTCTTGCCTCTCCCTCCTCACTCTTTTGAAATGAGCTCTTTCCTCTCTCTCCGCGCTGATTTAAAATGGACAGTCACCTCTCCGCGTTGTTTTAAATTAACTCTCGCTTTTCTCTCCGTGCTGTTATAAAATGAAGTCAAGCCCCTCTCTCCACACTGATTTAAAACGAACTCACACCTCTCTCCTCACTCTTGTGAAATGAACTCTCAACTCTCTCTCCTCACTCTTTTGAAATTAACTCTTTCCTCTCTCTCCGCGCTGATTTAAAATGGACAGTCGTCTCTCTGCGTTGTTTTAAATTACCTCTTGCTTTTCACTCCATGCTGTTTTCAAATGAAGTCAAGCCTCTCTCCCCGCACTGATTTAAAATGAACTCTCGTCTCTCTCACCGCGCTTATTAGGAATGAACTCTCGCCTCACCCTTTCATTCATTTGAAATGAGCTCTTTCCTCTCTCTCCGAGCTGATTTAAAATGAAATCTCGCCTCTCTCTCCACACTGATTTCAAACGAACTCACACCTCTCTCCTCACTCTTGTAAAATGAACTTTCACCTCTCTCTCCTCACTCTTTTGAAATTAACTCTTGCCTCTCTCTCTCCGCGCTGATTTCAAATGAACTCTTTCCTCTCTCTCTGCGCTGGTTTAAAATGAAATCTCACCTCTCTCTCTGCGCTGATTTAAAATGAACTCTCTCTATCTCTCTTTCCTCTCTCTCCGCGCTGATTTAAAATGGACAGTCACCTCTCCGCGTTGTTTTAAATTATCTCTCGCTTTTCTCTCCGTGCTGTTATAAAATGAAGTCAAGCCTCTCTCTCCGCACTGATTTAAAACGAACTCACACCTCTCTCCTCACTCTTGTGAAATGAACTTTCACCTCTCTCTCCTCACTCTTTTGAAATTAACTCTTGCCTCTCTCTCCGCGCTGATTTCAAATGAACTCTCGCCTCTCTCTCTGCATTGATTTAAAATGAACACTCGCCTCTGTCTCCATGCTGATTTAAAATGAACACTCGCCTCTCTCTCCCCGCTTATTTAGAATGAACTCTTGCCTCTCCCTCCTCACTCTTTTCAAATGAAATCTCGCCTCTCTCTCCGCGCTGATTTAAAATAAACTCTTGCCTCTCTCTCCACGCTGATTTAAAACAAACTCACACCTCTCTCCTCACTCTTGTGAAATGAACTTTCACCTCTCTCTCCTCACTCTTTTGAAATTAAGTCACGCCTCACTCTCTGCGCTGATTTCAAATGAAATCTTCTCTCTCTCTGCATTGATTTAAAATGAATACTCCCCTCTCTCTCCCCGCTTATTTAGAATGAACTCACGCCTCTCCCTCATCACTCTTTTCAAATGAGCTCTTTCCTCTCTCTTTGCGCTGATTTAAAATGGACAGTCACCTCTCCGCGATGTTTTAAATTAACTCTCGCTTTTCTCTCCATGCTGTTTTCAAATGAAGTCAAGCCTCTCTCCCCGCACTGATTTAAAATGAACTCTCGCCTCTCTCTCCGCGCTGATTTAAAATGAACTCTCGCCTCTCTCTCCGCGCTGATTTAAAATGAACTCTCGCCTTTCTCCCCGCACTGATTTAAAATGAACTCTCGCCTCTCTCTCCACGCTGATTTAAAACCAACTCACACCTCTCTCCTCACTCTTGTGAAACAAACTTTCACCTCTCTCTACTCACTCTTTTGAAATTAACTCTTGCCTCTCTCTCCACGCTGATTTAAAATGAACTCTCGCTTCTCTCTCCGCGCAGATTTAAAATCAACTCTCAGTTCTCTTTCCCCGCTTATTTAGAATGAACTCTCGCCTCTCCCTCCTCACTCTTGTGAAATGAGCTCTTTCCTCTCTCTCCGGGCTGATTTAAAATGGACAGTCGCCTGTCCATGTTGGTTTAAATTAACTCTCGCTTCTCTCTCCACGCTGTTTTCAAATGAACCCTCGCTTCTCTATCCACGCTGATTTAAAATGAACTCTCGCCTCTCACTCCGCGCTGATTTAAAATGAACTCTCGCCTCTCTCTGCGTGCTGATTTAAAAGGAACTCTCGTCTCTCTCTCTGCGCTGATTTAAAATTAGCTCACACCTCTCTCCTCACTTTTGTGAAATGAACTCTCATCTCTCTCTCCTAACTCTTTTCAATTGATCGCTCACCTCTCTCTCTGCGCTTATTCAGAATGAACTCTCGCCTCTCTCTCCTCACAGTTTTGAAACGAGCTCTTTGCTCTCTCTCCACGCTGATTTAAAATGGACAGTCGCCTGTCCGTGTTGGTTTATATTAAGTCTCGCTTCTCTCTCCACGCTGTTTTCAAATGAACCCTCGCCTCTCTATCCACGCTGATTTAAAATGAACTGTTGCCTCTCTCTCCGCGCAGATTTAAAATGAATTCTCGACTCTCTATCCATGCTGTTTTCAAATGAACTCTCGCCTCTCTGTCTGCATTGATTTCAAATGAACCTCACCTCTCACTCCGCGCAGATTGAAAATGAACTATCACCCCCCTCTCTGCATTGATTTTAAATGAACTCTTTCCTCTCTCTCCACACTGATTTAAAACAAACTCACACCTCTCTCCTCACTCTTGTCAAATGAACTCTCACCTCTCTCTCCTAACTCTTTTGAAATGATCGCTCACCTTTCTCTCTGCGCTGATTTAAAATGAACTCTCGCCTCTCTGTCTGCATTGATTTAAAATGAACCCTCACCTCTCTATCCGCACTGATTTAAAATGAACTCTCGCCTCTCTCTGCACACTGATATGAAATGAACTCTGGCCTCTCTCTCCTCAATCTTGTGAAATGAACTTTCACCTCTCTCTCCTCATTCTTTTGCAATGAACGCTCACCTCTCTCTCTGCGCCGATTTAAAATGAATTCTCGTCTCTCTCTCTCTGCATTGATTTAAAATGAACACTCGCCTCTCTCTTAGTGCTGATTTAAAATGAATTCTCCCCTCTCTCTCCCCGCTTATTCAGAATGAACTCTCGCCTCTCTCTCCTCACAGTTTTGAAACGAGCTCTTTCCTCTCTCTCCGCGCTGATTTAAAATGGACAGTCGCCTGTCCGTGTTGGTTTAGATTAAGTCTCGCTTCTCTCTCCACGCTGTTTTCAAATGAACCCTCGCCTCTCTATCCATGCTGATTTAAAATGAACTGTTGCCTCTCTCTCCGCGCAGATTTAAAATGAATTCTCGACTCTCTATCCACGCTGTTTTCAAATGAACTCTCGCCTCTCTGTCTGCATTGATTTCAAATGAACGCTCACCTCTCACTCCGCGCAGATTGAAAATGAACTATCACCCCCCTCTCTGCATTGATTTTAAATGAACTCTTTCCTCTCTCTCCACACTGATTTAAAATGAACTCACACCTCTCTCCTCACTCTTGTCAAATGAACTCTCACCTCTCTCTCCTAACTCTTTTGAAATGATCGCTCACCTTTCTCTCTGCGCTGATTTAAAATGAACTCTCGCCTCTCTGTCTGCATTGATTTAAAATGAACCCTCACCTCTCTATCCGCACTGATTTAAAATGAACTCTCGCCTCTCTCTGCACACTGATATGAAATGAACTCTGGCCTCTCTCTCCTCAATCTTGTGAAATGAACTTTCACCTCTCTCTCCTCATTCTTTTGCAATGAACGCTCACCTCTCTCTCTGCGCCGATTTAAAATGAATTCTCGTCTCTCTCTCTGCATTGATTTAAAATGAACACTCGCCTCTCTCTTAGTGCTGATTTAAAATGAATTCTCCCCTCTCTCTCCCCGCTTATTTAGAATGAACTCTCGCCTCTCTCTCCTCACGCTTTTGAAATGAGCTCTTTCCTCTCTCTCCACGCTGATTTAAAATGGATAGTCGCCTCTCCGCGTTGTTTTAAATTAACTCTCGCTTCTCTCTCCACGTTGTTTTAAAATGAAGTCAAGCCTCTCTCCCCGCGCTGATTTAAAATGAACTCTCGCCTCTCTCTCCGGGCTGATTTAAAATGAACTCTCGCCTCTCTCTCCGCGCTGATTTAAAAGGAACTCTCGCCTCACTCTCCGTGCTGATTTATAACGAATTCTCACCGCTCTCTCCCCGCTGATTTAAAATGAACTCTCGTCTCTCTCTGCACGCTGATTTAAAATGAACTCTCGCCTCTCTCTCTGCGCTGATTTAAAATGAACACTCGCCTCTCTCTCTGCGCTGATTTAAAATGAACACAGCCTCTCGCTCTGCGCTGATTTAAAATGAACTCTCGCCTCTTTTTCTGCACCAATTTAAAATGAACTCTCGCCTCTCTCTCCGTGCTGATTGATAACGAACTCTCGCCTCTCTCTCCCCGCTGATTTAGAATGAACTCTTGCCTCTCTCTCTGCGCTGATTTAAAATGAACACTCGCCTCTCTCTCGGCATTGATTTAAAATGAACACTCGCCTCTCTCTCTGCACTGATTTAAAATGAACTATCGCCTCTCTCCCCGCGCTGATTTAAAATGAACTCTCGCCTCTCTCTCCGGGCTCATTTAAAATGAACTCTCGCCTCTCTCTCCGGGCTCATTTAAAATGAACTCTCGCCTGTCTCTCCGCGCTGATTTAAAATAAACTCTTTTCTCTCTCTCCACGCTGATTTAAAACGAATTCACACCTCTCTCCTCACTCTTGTGAAACGAACTTTCACCTCTCTCTCCTCACTCTTTTGAAATTAACTCTTGCCTCTCTCTGCGCTGATTTAAAATGAACTCTCGCCTCTCTCTCTCCATTGATTTAAAATGAATACTCGCCTCTCTCTCCCCGCTGATTTAAAATGAACTCTCACCTCTCTCTCTGCGCTGATTTAAAATGAACACTCGCCTCTCTCTCGGCATTGATTTAAAATGAACACTCGCCTCTCTCTCTGCGCTGATTTAAAATGAACTATCGCCTCTCTCCCCGCGCTGATTTAAAATGAACTCTTTCCTCTCTCTCCGGGCTCATTTAAAATGAACTCTCGCCTCTCTCTCCGGGCTCATTTAAAATGAACTCTCGCCTCTCTCTCCGCGCTGATTTAAAATAAACTCTTGCCTCTCTCTCCACGCTGATTTAAAACGAATTCACACCTCTCTCCTCACTCTTGTGAAACGAACTTTCAACTCTCTCTCCTCACTCTTTTGAAATTAACTCTTGCCTCTCTCTGCGCTGATTTAAAATGAACTCTCGCCTCTCTCTCTCCATGCTGATTTAAAATGAATTCTCCCCTCTCTCTCCCCGCTTATTTAGAATGAACTTTTGCCTCTCCCTCCTCACTCTTTTGAAATGAGCTCTTTCCTCTCTCTCCACACTGATTTAAAATGGACAGTCACCTCTCCGCGTTGTTTTAAATTATCTCTCGCTTTTCTCTCCATGCTGCTTTCAAATGAAGTCAAGCCTCTCTCCCCGCACTGATTTAAAATGAACTCTCGCCTCTCTCTCTGCGCAGATTTAAAATGAACTCTCGCCTCCCTCTCTGCGCAGATTTAAAATGAACTCTCACCTCTCTCCCCGCGTTGATTTAAAATGAACTCTCGCCTCTCTCTCTGCGCTGATTTAAAATGAACTCTCGCCTCTTTCTCTGCACCAATTTAAAATGAACTCTCGCCTCTCTCTCCGTGCTGATTTATAACGAACTCTCGCCTCTCTCTCCCCGCTGATTTAAAATGAACACTCGCCTCTCTCTCTGCGCTGATTTAAATATGAGCACTCGCCTCTCTCTGCGCTGATTTAAAATGAACTTTCACCTCTCTCTCCTCACTCTTTTTAAATTAACTCTTGCCTCTCTCTCCACGCTGATTTAAAATGAACTCTCGCCTCTCTCTCCAGGCTGATTTAAAATGAACACTCGCCTCTCTCTCTGCGCAGATTTAAAATGAACTCTATCCTCTTTTTCCGTGCTGATTTAAAATGAACTCTCGCCTCTCTCTCCGTGCTGATTTTAAATGAAATCTCGCCTCTCTCTTAGTGCTGATTTAAAATGAACTCTCGCCTCTCTCTCCGTGCTGATTTAAAATGAACTCTCGCCTCTCTCTTAGTGCTGATTTAGAATGAACTCTCGCCTCTCTCTCCGCGCAAATTTAAAATGAACTCTTGCCTCTCTCTCCACGCTGATTCAAAATGAACTCACACCTCTCTCCTCACTCTTGTGAAATGAACTTTCACCTCTCTCTCCTCACTCTTTTGAAATTAACTCTTGCCTCTCACTCCACGCTGATTTAAAATGAACACTCGCTTCTCTCTCCGCGCACATTTAAAATCAACTCTCGGTTCTCTTTCCCCGCTAATTTAGAGTGAACTCTCGCCTCTCTCTCTGCGCTGATTTAAAATGAACTCTCGCCTCTCTCTCCGTGCTGATTTATAACGAACTCTCGCCTCTCTCTCCCCGCCGATTTAAAATGAACTCTCACCTCTCTCTCTGCGCTGATTTAAAATGAACACTCGCCTCTCTCTCGGCATTGATTTAAAATGAACACTCGCCTCTCTCTCTGCGCTGATTTAAATATGAGCACTCACCTCTCTCTGCGCTGATTTAAAATGAACACTCGCCTCTCTCGCCACGCTGATTTAAAATGAACTTTCACCTCTCTCTCCTCAATCTTTTGAAATTAACTCTTGCCTCTCTCTCCACACTGATTTAAAATGAACTCTCGCCTCTCTCTCTGGGCTGATTTAAAATGAACACTCGCCTCTCTCTCTGCGCAGATTTAAAATGAACTCTATCCTCTTTCTCCGTGCTGATTTAAAATAAACTCTCGCCTCTCTCTCCGTGCTGATTTTAAATGAAATCTCGCCTCTCTCTCCGTGCTGATTTAAAATGAACTCTCGCCTCTCTCTTAGTGCTGATTTAGAATGAACTCTCGCCTCTCTCTCCGCGCAAATTTAAAATAAACTCTTTCCTCTCTCTCCACGCTGATTTAAAATAAACTCACACCTCTCTCCTCACTCTTGTGAAATGAACTTTCACCTCTCTCTCCTCACTCTTTTGAAATTAACTCTTGCCTCTCTCTCCACGCTGATTTAAAATGAACACTCGCTTCTCTCTCCGCGCACATTTAAAATCAACTCTCGGTTCTCTTTCCCCGCTAATTTAGAATGAACTCTCGCCTCTCCATCCTCACTCTCTTGAAATGAGCTCTTTTTTCTTTTCGGCGGAGATTTAAAATGGACAGTCGCCTCTCCGCATTGTTTTAAATTAACTCTTGCTTCTCTCTCCACGCTGTTATAAAATGAAGTCAAGCGGCGCTCTCCGCATTGAGTAATAATGAACTATCGCCTTTCTCTCCATGCTGATTTAAAATGAACTCTCACCTCTCTCTCTGCGCTGATTTAAAATGAACTCTCGCCTCGCTCTCTGCGCTGATTTAAAATGAACTCTCGCCTCTCTCTCCGCGCAGATTTAAAATGAACTCTCGCTTCTCTTTCCCCGCCTATTTAGAATGAACTCTCACCTCTCTCTCCTCACTCTTTGGAAATTAACTCCTGCCTCTCTCTCTGCGCTAATTTCAAATGAACTCTCGCCTCTCAGTCCAGGCTGATTTAAAATGAACTCTCGCCTCTCTCTCTGCGCTGATTTAAAATGAACACAGCCTCTCTCTCTGCGCTGATTTAAAATGAACTCTCGCCTCTTTCTCTGCACCAATTTAAAATGAACTCTCGCCTCTCTCTCCGTGCTGATTTATAACGAACTCTCGCCTCTCTCTCCCCGCTGATTTAAAATTAACTCTCACCTCTCTCTCTGCGCTGATTTAAAATGAACACTCGCCTCTCTCTCGGCATTGATTTAAAATGAACACTCGCCTCTCTCTCTGCGCTGATTTAAATATGAGCACTCGCCTCTCTCTGCGCTGATTTAAAATGAACACTCGCCTCTCTCTCCACGCTGATTTAAAATGAACTTTCACCTCTCTCTCCTCACTCTTTTTAAATTAACTCTTGCCTCTCTCTCCACGCTGATTTAAAATGAACTCTCGCCTCTTTCTCCGGGCTGATTTAAAATGAACACTCGCCTCTCTCTCTGCGCAGATTTAAAATGAACTCTATCCTCTTTTTCCGTGCTGATTTAAAATGAACTCTTGCCTCTCTCTCCATGCTGATTTTAAATGAAATCTCGCCTCTCTCTTAGTGCTGATTTAAAATGAACTCTCGCCTCTCTCTTATTGCTGATTTAGAATGAACTCTCGCCTCTCTCTCCACGCAAATTTAAAATGAACTCTTGCCTCTCTCTCCACGCTGATTCAAAATGAACTCACACCTCTCTCCTCACTCTTGTGAAATGAACTTTCACCTCTCTCTCCTCACTCTTTTGAAATTAACTCTTGCCTCTCTCTCCACGCTGATTTAAAATGAACTCTCGCTTCTCTCTCCGCGCACATTTAAAATCAACTCTCGGTTCTCTTTCCCCGCTAATTTAGAATGAACTCTCGCCTCTCTCTCTGCGCTGATTTAAAATGAACTCTCGCCTCTCTCTCCGCCCTGATTTAAAATGAACTATCGCCTCTCCCTCCGGGCTGATTTAAAATGAACACTCGCCTCTCTCTCTGCGCTGATTTCAAATGAACTCTCGCCTCTCAGTCCAGGCTGATTTAAAATGAACTCTCGCCTCTCTCTCTGCGCTGATTTAAAATGAACACTCGCCTCTCTCTCTGCGCTGATTTAAAATGAACACAGCCTCTCGCTCTGCGCTGATTTAAAATGAACTCTCGCCTCTTTCTCTGCACCAATTTAAAATGAACTCTCGCCTCTCTCTCCGTGCTGATTTATAACGAACTCTCGCCTCTCTCTCCCCGCTGATTTAAAATGAACTCTCGCCTCTCTCTCTGCGCTGATTTAAAATGAACACTCGCCTCTCTCTCGGCATTGATTTAAAATGAACACTCGCCTCTCTCTCTGCGCTGATTTAAAATGAACTATCGCCTCTCTCCCCGCGCTGATTTAAAATGAACTCTCGCCTCTCTCTCCGGGCTCATTTAAAATGAACTCTCGCCTCGTTCTCCGGGCTCATTTAAAATGAACTCTCGCCTGTCTCTCCGCGCTGATTTAAAATAAACTCTTGCCTCTCTCTCCACGCTGATTTAAAACGAATTCACACGTCTCTCCTCACTCTTGTGAAACGAACTTTCACCTCTCTCTCCTCACTCTTTTGAAATTAACTCTTTCCTCTCTCTGCGCTGATTTAAAATGAACTCTCGCCTCTCTCTCTCCATTGATTTAAAATGAATACTCGCCTCTCTCTCCATGCTGATTTAAAATGAATTCTCCCCTCTCTCTCCCCGCTTATTTAGAATGAACTTTTGCCTCTCCCTCCTCACTCTTTTGAAATGAGCTCTTTCCTCTCTCTCCACGCTGATTTAAAATGGACAGTCACCTCTCCGCATTGTTTTAAATTAACTCTCGCTTTTCACTCCATGCTGTTTTCAAATGAAATCTCGCCTCTCTCTCCGCGCTGATTTAAAATAAACTCTTGCCTCTCTCTCCACGCTGATTTAAAACAAACTCACGCCTCTCTCCTCACTCTTGTGAAATGAACTTTCACCTCACTCTCCTCACTCTTTTGAAATTAATTCACGCCTCACTCTCTGCGCTGATTTCAAATGAAATCTTCTCTCTCTCTGCATTGATTTAAAATGAATACTCCCCACTCTCTCCCCGCTTATTTAGAATGAACTTTTTCCTCTCCCTCCTCACTCTTTTGAAATG
This sequence comes from Isurus oxyrinchus, assembly GCA_026770705.1. Classification (NCBI taxonomy): domain Eukaryota; kingdom Metazoa; phylum Chordata; class Chondrichthyes; order Lamniformes; family Lamnidae; genus Isurus; species Isurus oxyrinchus. The sequence continues at coordinate 1,129,903 of JANJGN010000006.1, read as the reverse complement.
AGCTCTTTCGTCTCTCTCCGCGCTGATTTAAAATGGACAGTCACCTCTCCGCGTTGTTTTAAATTAACTCTCGCTTTTCTCTCCATGCTGTTTTCAAATGAAGTCAAGCATCTCTCCCCGCACTGATTTAAAATGAACTCTCGCCTCTCTCTCCGCGCTGATTTAAAATGAACTCTCGCCTCTCTCTCCGCGCTGATTTAAAATGAACTCTCGCCTCTCTCTCCGCGCTGATTTAAAATGAACACTCGCCTCTCTCTCTGCGTTGATTTAAAATGAAAAATCGCCTCTCTCTCCGCGCTGATTTAAAATGAACACTCGCCTCTCTCTCCATGCTGATTTAAAATGAATTCTCCCCTCTCTCTCCCCGCTTATTTAGAATGAACTCACGCCTCTCCCTCCTCACTCTTTTGAAATGAGCTCTTTCCTCTCTCTCCGCGCTGATTTAAAATGGACAGTCGTCTCTCTGCGTTGTTTTAAATGACCTCTCGCTTTTCACTCCATGCTGTTTTCAAATGAAGTCAAGCCTCTCTCCCCGCACTGATTTAAAATGAACTCTCGTCTCTTCTCTGCACTGATTTAAAATGAACTCTCGTCTCTCTCTCCGCGCTGATTTAAAATGAACTCTCGTCTCTCTCCACGCAAATTTAAATTAACTCTTGCCTCTCTCTCCACGCTGATTTAAAATGAACTCACACCTCTCTCCTCACTCTTGTGAAATGAACTTTCACCTCTCTCTCTTCACTCTTTTGAAATTAACTCTTGCCTCTCTCTCTCCGCGCTGGTTTCAAATGAACTCTTTCCTCTCTCTCTGCGCTGGTTTAAAATGAAATCTCACCTCTCTCTCTGCGCTGATTTAAAATGAACTCTCGCTTCTCTTTCCCCGCTTATTTAGAATGAACTCTCGCCTCTCCCGCCTCACTCTTTTGAAATTAACTCTTGCGTCTCTCTCTGCGCTGATTTAAAATGAACACTCGCTTCTCTCTCTGCGCTGATTTAAAATGAACACTCGCCTCTCTCTCCGGGCTGATTTAAAATGAATTCTCCCCTCTCTCTCCCCGCTTATTTAGAATGAACTCTTGCCTCTCCCTCCTCACTCTTTTGAAATGAGCTCTTTCCTCTCTCTCCGCGCTGATTTAAAATGGACAGTCACCTCTCCGCGTTGTTTTAAATTAACTCTCGCTTTTCTCTCCGTGCTGTTATAAAATGAAGTCAAGCCCCTCTCTCCACACTGATTTAAAACGAACTCACACCTCTCTCCACACTCTTGTGAAATGAACTCTCAACTCTCTCTCCTCACTCTATTGAAATTAACTCTTTCCTCTCTCTCCGCGCTGATTTAAAATGGACAGTCGTCTCTCTGCGTTGTTTTAAATTACCTCTTGCTTTTCACTCCATGCTGTTTTCAAATGAAGTCAAGCCTCTCTCCCCGCACTGATTTAAAATGAACTCTCGTCTCTCTCACCGCGCTTATTAGGAATGAACTCTCGCCTCCCCCTTTCATTCTTTTGAAATGAGCTCTTTCCTCTCTCTCCGAGCTGATTTAAAATGAAATCTCGCCTCTCTCTCCACACTGATTTCAAACGAACTCACACCTCTCTCCTCACTCTTGTGAAATGAACTTTCACCTCTCTCTCCTCACTCTTTTGAAATTAACTCTTGCCTCTCTCTCTCCGCGCTGATTTCAAATGAACTCTTTCCTCTCTCTCTGCGCTGGTTTAAAATGAAATCTCACCTCTCTCTCCGCGCTGACTTAAAATGGACAGTCACCTCTCCGCGTTGTTTTAAATTAACTCTCGCTTTTCTCTCCGTGCTGTTATAAAATGAAGTCAAGCCTCTCTCTCCGCACTGATTTAAAACGAACTCACACCTCTCTCCTCACTCTTGTGAAATGAACTTTCACCTCTCTCTCCTCACTCTTTTGAAATTAACTCTTGCCTCTCTCTCCGCGCTGATTTCAAATGAACTCTCGCCTCTCTGTCCACGCTGATTTAAAATGAACTCTCGCCTCTCTCTCTGCATTGATTTAAAATGAACTCTCGCCTCTCTCTCCATGCTGATTTAAAATGAATTCTCCCCTCTCTCTCCCCGCTTATTTAGAATGAACTCTTGCCTCTCCCTCCTCACTCTTTTGAAATGAGCTCTTTCCTCTCTCTCCGCGCTGATTTAAAACGAACTCTCTCTATCTCTCTTTCCTCTCTCTCTGCGCTGATTTAAAATGAACTCTCTCTATCTCTCTTTCCTCTCTCTCCGCGCTGATTGAAAATGGACAGTCACCTCTCCGCGTTGTTTTAAATTAACTCTCGCTTTTCTCTCCGTGCTGTTATAAAAAGAAGTCAAGCCTCTCTCTCCGCACTGATTTCAAACGAACTCACACCTCTCTCCTCACTCTTGTGAAACGAACTTTCACCACTCTCTCCTCACTCTTTTGAAATTAACTCTTGCCTCTCTCTGCGCTGGTTTAAAATGAACTCTCGCCTCTCTCTCTGCGCTGATTTAAAATGAACTCTCACCTCTCTCCCCGCGTTGATTTAAAATGAACTCTCGCCTCTCTCTCTGCGCAGATTTAAAATGAACTCTCGCCTCTCTCTCCACGCTGATTTACAGCGAACTCACACCTCTCTCCTCACTCTTGTGAAACAAACTTTCACCTGTCTCTCCTCACTCTTTTGAAATTAACTCTCGCCTCTCCCTCCGGGCTGATTTAAAATGAACACTCGCTGCTCTCTCTGCATTGATTTAAAATGAACTCTCGCCTCTCTCTCTGCGCTGATTTAAAATGAACACTCGCCTCTCTCTCCGTGCTGATTTAAAATGAACTCTCACCTCTCTCTCCGTGCTGATTTAAAATGAACTCTCGCCTCTTTCACCGTGCTGACTTAAAATGAACTCTCGCCTATCTGTCTGCATTGATTTAAAATGAACTCTCGCCTCTCTCTCCACGCTGATTTAAAATGAACTCTCGCCTCTCTCTCTGCGCTGATTTAAATTGAACTCTCGCCTCTCTCTCCACGCTGATTTAAAATGAACTCTCGCCTCTCTCTCCACGCTGATTTAAAATGAACACTCGCCTCTCTCTCTGCGCTGTTTTAAAATGAACACTTGCCTCTCTTTTCTGCGCTGATTTAAAATGAACAATCGCCTCTCTTTCTGTGCTGATTTAAAATGAACACTCGCCTCTCTCTCTGCGCTCATTTAAAATGAACTCTCGCCTCTCTCTCTGCATTGATATAAAATGAACTCTCGCCTCTCTCTCTGCGCTGATTTAAAATGAACACTCGCCTCTCTCTCTGCGCTGTTTTAAAATGAACACTCGCCTCTCTCTCTGCGTTGATTTAAAATGAAAAATCGCCTCTCTCTCCCCGCTTATTTAGAATGAACTCACGCCTCTCCCTCCTCACTCTTTTGAAATGAGCTCTTTCCTCTCTCTCTGCGCTGGTTTAAAATGAAATCTCACCTCTCTCTCTGCGCTGATTTAAAATGAACTCTCTCTATCTCTCTGCGCAGATTTAAAATGAACTCTCACTTCTCTTTCCCCGCTTATTTAGAATGAACTCTCGCCTCTCCCTCCTCACTCTTTTGAAATTAACTCTTGCGTCTCTCTCTGCGCTGATTTAAAATGAACACTCGCCTCTCTCTCTGCGCTGATTTAAAATGAACACTCGCCTCTCTCTCTGCGCTGATTTAAAATGAACACTCGCCTCTCTCTCTGCGCTGATTTAAAATGAACACTCGCCTCTCTCTCCGGGCTGATTTAAAATGATTTCTCCCCTCTCTCTCCCCGCTTATTTAGAATGAACTCTTGCCTCTCCCTCCTCACTCTTTTGAAATGAGCTCTTTCCTCTCTCTCCGCGCTGATTTAAAATGGACAGTCACCTCTCCGCGTTGTTTTAAATTAACTCTCGCTTTTCTCTCCGTGCTGTTATAAAATGAAGTCAAGCCCCTCTCTCCACACTGATTTAAAACGAACTCACACCTCTCTCCTCACTCTTGTGAAATGAACTCTCAACTCTCTCTCCTCACTCTTTTGAAATTAACTCTTTCCTCTCTCTCCGCGCTGATTTAAAATGGACAGTCGTCTCTCTGCGTTGTTTTAAATTACCTCTTGCTTTTCACTCCATGCTGTTTTCAAATGAAGTCAAGCCTCTCTCCCCGCACTGATTTAAAATGAACTCTCGTCTCTCTCACCGCGCTTATTAGGAATGAACTCTCGCCTCACCCTTTCATTCTTTTGAAATGAGCTCTTTGCTCTCTCTCCGAGCTGATTTAAAATGAAATCTCGCCTCTCTCTCCACACTGATTTAAAACGAACTCACACCTCTCTCCTCACTCTTGTAAAATGAACTTTCACCTCTCTCTCCTCACTCTTTTGAAATTAACTCTTGCCTCTCTCTCTCCGCGCTGATTTCAAATGAACTCTTTCCTCTCTCTCTGCGCTGGTTTAAAATGAAATCTCACCTCTCTCTCCGCGCTGATTTCAAATGAACTCTTTCCTCTCTCTCTGCGCTGGTTTAAAATGAAATCTCACCTCTCTCTCTGCGCTGATTTAAAATGAACTCTCTCTATCTCTCTTTCCTCTCTCTCCGCGCTGATTTAAAATGGACAGTCACCTCTCCGCGTTGTTTTAAATTAACTCTCGCTTTTCTCTCCGTGCTGTTATAAAATGAAGTCAAGCCTCTCTCTCCGCACTGATTTAAAACGAACTCACACCTCTCTCCTCACTCTTGTGAAATGAACTTTCACCTCTCTCTCCTCACTCTTTTGAAATTAACTCTTGCCTCTCTCTCCGCGCTGATTTCAAATGAACTCTCGCCTCTCTCTCCGCGCTGATTTCAAATGAACTCTCGCCTCTCTCTCTGCGCTGATTTCAAATGAACTCTCGCCTCTCTCTCTGCATTGATTTAAAATGAACACTCGCCTCTCTCTCTGCACTGATTTAAAATGAACACTCGCCTCTCTCTCCATGCTGATTTAAAATGAATTCTCCCCTCTCTCTCCCCGCTTAGTTAGAATGAACTCTTGCCTCTCCCCCCTCACTCTTTTCAAATGAAATCTCGCCTCTCTCTCCACGCTGATTTAAAATAAACTCTTGCCTCTCTCTCCACGCTGATTTAAAACGAACTCACACCTCTCTCCTCACTCTTGTGAAATGAACTTTCACCTCTCTCTCCTCACTCTTTTGAAATTAATTCACGCCTCACTCTCTGCGCTGATTTCAAATGAAATCTTCTCTCTCTCTGCATTGATTTAAAATGAATACTCCCCACTCTCTCCCCGCTTATTTAGAATGAACTCTTGCCTCTCCCTCCTCACCCTTTTGAAATGAGCTCTTTTGTCTCTCTCCGCGCTGATTTAAAATGGACAGTCACCTCTCCGCGATGTTTTAAATTAACTCTCGCTTTTCTCTCCATGCTGTTTTCAAATGAAGTCAAGCATCTCTCCCCGCACTGATTTAAAATGAACTCTCGCCTCTCTCTCCGCGCTGATTTAAAATGAACTCTCGCCTCTCTCCCCGCACTGATTTAAAATGAACTCTCGCCTCTCTCTCCGCGCTGATTTAAAATGAACTCTCGCCTCTCCCTCCTCACTCTTGTGAAATGAGCTCTTTCCTCTCTCTCCGCGCTGATTTAAAATGGACAGTCGCCTGTCCATGTTGGTTTAAATTAACTCTCGCTTCTCTCTCCACGCTGTTTTCAAATGAACCCTCGCTTCTCTATCCACGCTGATTTAAAATGAACTCTCGCCTCTCACTCCGCGCTGATTTAAAATGAACTCTTGCCTCTCTCTCCCCGCTGATTTAAAATGAACTCTCGCCTCTCTCTGCGTGCTGATTTAAAAGGAACTCTCGTCTCTCTCTCTGCGCTGATTTAAAATTAACTCACACCTCTCTCCTCACTCTTGTGAAATGAACTCTCATCTCTCTCTCCTAACTCTTTTCAACTGATCGCTCACCTCTCTCTCTGCGCTTATTCAGAATGAACTCTCGCCTCTCTCTCCTCACAGTTTTGAAACGAGCTCTTTCCTCTCTCTCCGCGCTGATTTAAAATGGACAGTCGCCTGTCCGTGTTGGTTTAGATTAAGTCTCGCTTCTCTCTCCACGCTGTTTTCAAATGAACCCTCGCCTCTCTATCCACGCTGATTTAAAATGAACTGTTGCCTCTCTCTCCGCGCAGATTTAAAATGAATTCTCGACTCTCTATCCACGCTGTTTTCAAATGAACTCTCGCCTCTCTGTCTGCATTGATTTCAAATGAACCCTCACCTCTCACTCCGCGCAGATTGAAAATGAACTATCACCCCCCTCTCTGCATTGATTTTAAATGAACTCTTTCCTCTCTCTCCACACTGATTTAAAACGAACTCACACCTCTCTCCTCACTCTTGTCAAATGAACTCTCACCTCTCTCTCCTAACTCTTTTGAAATGATCGCTCACCTTTCTCTCTGCGCTGATTTAAAATGAACTCTCGCCTCTCTGTCTGCATTGATTTAAAATGAACCCTCACCTCTCTATCCGCACTGATTTAAAATGAACTCTCGCCTCTCTCTGCACACTGATATGAAATGAACTCTGGCCTCTCTCTCCTCAATCTTGTGAAATGAACTTTCACCTCTCTCTCCTCATTCTTTTGCAATGAACGCTCACCTCTCTCTCTGCGCCGATTTAAAATGAATTCTCGTCTCTCTCTCTGCATTGATTTAAAATGAACACTCGCCTCTCTCTTAGTGCTGATTTAAAATGAATTCTCCCCTCTCTCTCCCCGCTTATTCAGAATGAACTCTCGCCTCTCTCTCCTCACAGTTTTGAAACGAGCTCTTTCCTCTCTCTCCGCGCTGATTTAAAATGGACAGTCGCCTGTCCGTGTTGGTTTAGATTAAGTCTCGCTTCTCTCTCCACGCTGTTTTAAAATGAAGTCAAGCCTCTCTATCCACGCTGATTTAAAATGAACTGTTGCCTCTCTCTCCGCGCAGATTTAAAATGAATTCTCGACTCTCTATCCACGCTGTTTTCAAATGAACTCTCGCCTCTCTGTCTGCATTGATTTCAAATGAACCCTCACCTCTCACTCCGCGCAGATTGAAAATGAACTATCACCCCCCTCTCTGCATTGATTTTAAATGAACTCTTTCCTCTCTCTCCACACTGATTTAAAACGAACTCACACCTCTCTCCTCACTCTTATCAAATGAACTCTCACCTCTCTCTCCTAACTCTTTTGAAATGATCGCTCACCTTTCTCTCTGCGCTGATTTAAAATGAACTCTCGCCTCTCTGTCTGCATTGATTTAAAATGAACCCTCACCTCTCTATCCGCACTGATTTAAAATGAACTCTCGCCTCTCTCTGCACACTGATATGAAATGAACTCTGGCCTCTCTCTCCTCAATCTTGTGAAATGAACTTTCACCTCTCTCTCCTCATTCTTTTGCAATGAACGCTCACCTCTCTCTCTGCGCCGATTTAAAATGAATTCTCGTCTCTCTCTCTGCATTGATTTAAAATGAACACTCGCCTCTCTCTTAGTGCTGATTTAAAATGAATTCTCCCCTCTCTCTCCCCGCTTATTTAGAATGAACTCTCGCCTCTCTCTCCTCACGCTTTTGAAATGAGCTCTTTCCTCTCTCTCCACGCTGATTTAAAATGGATAGTCGCCTCTCCGCGTTGTTTTAAATTAACTCTCGCTTCTCTCTCCACGTTGTTTTAAAATGAAGTCAAGCCTCTCTCCCCGCGCTGATTTAAAATGAACTCTCGCCTCTCTCTCCGGGCTGATTTAAAATGAACTCTCGCCTCTCTCTCCGCGCTGATTTAAAAGGAACTCTCGCCTCTCTCTCCGTGCTGATTTATAACGAATTCTCACCTCTCTCTCCCCGCTGATTTAAAATGAACTCTCGTCTCTCTCTGCACGCTGATTTAAAAGGAACACTCGCTTCTCTCTCTGCGCTGATTTTAAATGAACACTCGCTTCTCTCTCTGCACTGATTTAAAATGAACTCTCGCCTCTCTCTCTGCGCTGATTTAAAATGAACACTCGCCTCTCTCTCTGCGCTGATTTAAAATGAACACAGCCTCTCGCTCTGCGCTGATTTAAAATGAACTCTCGCCTCTTTCTCTGCACCAATTTAAAATGAACTCTCGCCTCTCTCTCCGTGCTGATTTATAACGAACTCTCGCCTCTCTCTCGGCATTGATTTAAAATGAACACTCGCCTCTCTCTCTGCACTGATTTAAAATGAACTATCGCCTCTCTCCCCGCGCTGATTTAAAATGAACTCTCGCCTCTCTCTCCGGGCTCATTTAAAATGAACTCTCGCCTCTCTCTCCGGGCTCATTTAAAATGAACTCTCGCCTGTCTCTCCGCGCTGATTTAAAATAAACTCTTGCCTCTCTCTCCACGCTGATTTAAAACGAATTCACACCTCTCTCCTCACTCATGTGAACCGAACTTTCACCTCTCTCTCCTCAGTCTTTTGAAATTAACTCTTGCCTCTCTCTGCGCTGATTTAAAATGAACTCTCGCCTCTCTCTCTCCATTGATTTAAAATGAATACTCGCCTCTCTCTCCCCGCTGATTTAAAATGAACTCTCACCTCTCTCTCTGCGCTGATTTAAAATGAACACTCGCCTCTCTCTCGGCATTGATTTAAAATGAACACTCGCCTCTCTCTCTGCGCTGATTTAAAATGAACTATCGCCTCTCTCCCCGCGCTGATTTAAAATGAACTCTTTCCTCTCTCTCCGGGCTCATTTAAAATGAACTCTCGCCTCTCTCTCCGGGCTCATTTAAAATGAACTCTCGCCTCTCTCTCCGCGCTGATTTAAAATAAACTCTTGCCTCTCTCTCCACGCTGATTTAAACCGAATTCACACCTCTCTCCTCACTCTTGTGAAACGAACTTTCAACTCTCTCTCCTCACTCTTTTGAAATTAACTCTTGCCTCTCTCTGTGCTGATTTAAAATGAACTCTCGCCTCTCTCTCTCCATGCTGATTTAAAATGAATTCTCCCCTCTCTCTCCCCGCTTATTTAGAATGAACTCTTGCCTCTCACTCCTCACTCTTTTGAAATGAGCTCTTTCCTCTCTCTCCGCGCTGATTTAAAATGGACAGTCACCTCTCCGCGATGTTTTAAATTAACACTCGCTTTTCTCTCCATGCTGTTTTCAAATGAAGTCAAGCATCTCTCCCCGCACTGATTTAAAATGAACTCTCGCCTCTCTCCCCGCACTGATTTAAAATGAACTCTCGCCTCTCTCTCCACGCTGATTTAAAACCAACTCACACCTCTCTCCTCACTCTTGTGAAACAAACTTTCACCTCTCTCTACTCACTCTTTTGAAATTAACTCTTGCCTCTCTCTCCGCGCAGATTTAAAATGAATTCTCCCCTCTCTCTCCCCTCTTATTTAGAATGAACTGTCGCCTCTCCCTCCTCACTCTTGTGAAATGAGCTCTTTCCTCTCTCTCCGCGCTGATTTAAAATGGACAGTCGCCTGTCCATGTTGGTTTAAATTAACTCTCGCTTCTCTCTCCACGCTGTTTTCAAATGAACCCTCGCTTCTCTATCCACGCTGATTTAAAATGAACTCTCGCCTCTCACTCCGCGCTGATTTAAAATGAACTCTTGCCTCTCTCTCCCCGCTGATTTAAAATGAACTCTCGCCTCTCTCTGCGTGCTGATTTAAAAGGAACTCTCGTCTCTCTCTCTGCGCTGATTTAAAATCAACTCACACCTCTCTCCTCACTCTTGTGAAATGAACTCTCATCTCTCTCTCCTAACTCTTTTCAACTGATCGCTCACCTCTCTCTCTGCGCTTATTCAGAATGAACTCTCGCCTCTCTCTCCTCACAGTTTTGAAACGAGCTCTTTCCTCTCTCTCCGCGCTGATTTAAAATGGACAGTCGCCTGTCCGTGTTGGTTTAGATTAAGTCTCGCTTCTCTCTCCACGCTGTTTTCAAATGAGCCCTCGCCTCTCTATCCACGCTGATTTAAAATGAACTGTTGCCTCTCTCTCCGCGCAGATTTAAAATGAATTCTCGACTCTCTATCCACGCTGTTTTCAAATGAACTCTCGCCTCTCTGTCTGCATTGATTTCAAATGAACCCTCACCTCTCACTCCGCGCAGATTGAAAATGAACTATCACCCCCTCTCTGCATTGATTTTAAATGAACTCTTTCCTCTCTCTCCACACTGATTTAAAACGAACTCACACCTCTCTCCTCACTCTTGTCAAATGAACTCTCACCTCTCTCTCCTAACTCTTTTGAAATGATCGCTCACCTTTCTCTCTGCGCTGATTTAAAATGAACTCTCGCCTCTCTGTCTGCATTGATTTAAAATGAACCCTCACCTCTCTATCCGCACTGATTTAAAATGAACTCTCGCCTCTCTCTGCACACTGATATGAAATGAACTCTGGCCTCTCTCTCCTCAATCTTGTGAAATGAACTTTCACCTCTCTCTCCTCATTCTTTTGCAATGAACGCTCACCTCTCTCTCTGCGCCGATTTAAAATGAATTCTCGTCTCTCTCTCTGCATTGATTTAAAATGAACACTCGCCTCTCTCTTAGTGCTGATTTAAAATGAATTCTCCCCTCTCTCTCCCCGCTTATTCAGAATGAACTCTCGCCTCTCTCTCCTCACAGTTTTGAAACGAGCTCTTTCCTCTCTCTCCGCGCTGATTTAAAATGGACAGTCGCCTGTCCGTGTTGGTTTAGATTAAGTCTCGCTTCTCTCTCCACGCTGTTTTCAAATGAATCCTCGTCTCTCTATCCACGCTGATTTAAAATGAACTGTTGCCTCTCTCTCCGCGCAGATTTAAAATGAATTCTCGACTCTCTATCCACGCTGTTTTCAAATGAACTCTCGCCTCTCTGTCTGCATTGATTTCAAATGAACCCTCACCTCTCACTCCGCGCAGATTGAAAATGAACTATCACCCCCCTCTCTGCATTGATTTTAAATGAACTCTTTCCTCTCTCTCCACACTGATTTAAAACGAACTCACACCTCTCTCCTCACTCTTGTCAAATGAACTCTCACCTCTCTCTCCTAACTCTTTTGAAATGATCGCTCACCTTTCTCTCTGCGCTGATTTAAAATGAACTCTCGCCTCTCTGTCTGCATTGATTTAAAATGAACTCTCGCCTCTCTCTGCACACTGATATGAAATGAACTCTGGCCTCTCTCTCCTCAATCTTGTGAAATGAACTTTCACCTCTCTCTCCTCATTCTTTTGCAATGAACGCTCACCTCTCTCTCTGCGCCGATTTAAAATGAATTCTCGTCTCTCTCTCTGCATTGATTTAAAATGAACACTCGCCTCTCTCTTAGTGCTGATTTAAAATGAATTCTCCTCTCTCTCTCCCCGCTTATTTAGAATGAACTCTCGCCTCTCTCTCCTCACGCTTTTGAAATGAGCTCTTTCCTCTCTCTCCACGCTGATTTAAAATGGATAGTCGCCTCTCCGCGTTGTTTTAAATTAACTCTCGCTTCTCTCTCCACGTTGTTTTAAAATGAAGTCAAGCCTCTCTCCCCGCGCTGATTTAAAATGAACTCTCGCCTCTCTCTCCGGGCTGATTTAAAATGAACTCTCGCCTCTCTCTCCGCGCTGATTTAAAAGGAAGTCTCGCCTCTCTCTCCGTGCTGATTTATAACGAATTCTCACCTCTCTCTCCCCGCTGATTTAAAATGAACTCTCGTCTCTCTCTGCACGCTGATTTAAAAGGAACACTCGCTTCTCTCTCTGCGCTGATTTTAAATGAACACTCGCTTCTCTCTCTGCACTGATTTAAAATGAACTCTCGCCTCTCTCTCTGCGCTGATTTAAAATGAACACTCGCCTCTCTCTCTGCGCTGATTTAAAATGAACACAGCCTCTCGCTCTGCGCTGATTTAAAATGAACTCTCGCCTCTTTCTCTGCACCAATTTAAAATGAACTCTCGCCTCTCTCTCCGTGCTGATTTATAACGAACTCTCGCCTCTCTCTCCCCGCTGATTTAAAATGAACTCTTGCCTCTCTCTCTGCGCTGATTTAAAATGAACACTCGCCTCTCTCTCGGCATTGATTTAAAATGAACACTCGCCTCTCTCTCTGCGCTGATTTAAAATGAACTATCGCCTCTCTCCCCGCGCTGATTTAAAATGAACTCTCGCCTCTCTCTCCGGGCTCATTTAAAATGAACTCTCGCCTCTCTCTCCGGGCTCATTTAAAATGAACTCTCGCCTGTCTCTCCGCGCTGATTTAAAATAAACTCTTGCCTCTCTCTCCACGCTGATTTAAAACGAATTCACACCTCTCTCCTCACTCTTGTGAACCGAACTTTCACCTCTGTCTCCTCAGTCTTTTGAAATTAACTCTTGCCTCTCTCTGCGCTGATTTAAAATGAACTCTCGCCTCTCTCTCTCCATTGATTTAAAATGAATACTCGCCTCTCTCTCCCCGCTGATTTAAAATGAACTCTCACCTCTCTCTCTGCGCTGATTTAAAATGAACACTCGCCTCTCTCTCGGCATTGATTTAAAATGAACACTCGCCTCTCTCTCTGCGCTGATTTAAAATGAACTATCGCCTCTCTCCCCGCGCTGATTTAAAATGAACTCTTTCCTCTCTCTCCGGGCTCATTTAAAATGAACTCTCGCCTCTCTCTCCGGGCTCATTTAAAATGAACTCTCGCCTCTCTCTCCGCGCTGATTTAAAATAAACTCTTGCCTCTCTCTCCACGCTGATTTAAAACGAATTCACACCTCTCTCCTCACTCTTGTGAAACGAACTTTCAACTCTCTCTCCTCACTCTTTTGAAATTAACTCTTGCCTCTCTCTGCGCTGATTTAAAATGAACTCTCGCCTCTCTCTCTCCATGCTGATTTAAAATGAATTCTCCCCTCTCTCTCCCCGCTTATTTAGAATGAACTCTTGCCTCTCACTCCTCACTCTTTTGAAATGAGCTCTTTCCTCTCTCTCCGCGCTGATTTAAAATGGACAGTCACCTCTCCGCGATGTTTTAAATTAACACTCGCTTTTCTCTCCATGCTGTTTTCAAATGAAGTCAAGCATCTCTCCCCGCACTGATTTAAAATGAACTCTCGCCTCTCTCTCCGCGCTGATTTAAAATGAACTCTCGCCTCTCTCCTTGCACTGATTTAAAATGAACTCTCGCCTCTCTCTCCACGCTGATTTAAAACCAACTCACACCTCTCTCCTCACTCTTGTGAAACAAAATTTCACCTCTCTCTACTCACTCTTTTGAAATTAACTCTTGCCTCTCTCTCCACGCTGATTTAAAATGAACACTCGCTTCTCTCTCCATACTGATTTAAAATGAATTCTCCCCTCTCTCTCCCCGCTTATTTAGAATGAACTCTCGCCTCTCCCTCCTCACTCTTGTGAAATGAGCTCTTTCCTCTCTCTCCGCGCTGATTTAAAATGGACAGTCGCCTGTCCATGTTGGTTTAAATTAACTCTCGCTTCTCTCTCCACGCTGTTTTCAAATGAACCCTCGCTTCTCTATCCACGCTGATTTAAAATGATCTCTCGCCTCTCACTCCGCGCTGATTTAAAATGAACTCTTGCCTCTCTCTCCCCGCTGATTTAAAATGAACTCTCGCCTCTCTCTGCGTGCTGATTTAAAAGGAACTCTCGTCTCTCTCTCTGCGCTGATTTAAAATCAACTCACACCTCTCTCCTCACTCTTGTGAAATGAACTCTCATCTCTCTCTCCTAACTCTTTTCAACTGATCGCTCACCTCTCTCTCTGCGCTTATTCAGAATGAACTCTCGCCTCTCTCTCCTCACAGTTTTGAAACGAGCTCTTTCCTCTCTCTCCGCGCTGATTTAAAATGGACAGTCGCCTGTCCGTGTTGGTTTAGATTAAGTCTCGCTTCTCTCTCCACGCTGTTTTCAAATGAACCCTCGCCTCTCTATCCACGCTGATTTAAAATGAACTGTTGCCTCTCTCTCCGCGCAGATTTAAAATGAATTCTCGACTCTCTATCCACGCTGTTTTCAAATGAACTCTCGCCTCTCTGTCTGCATTGATTTCAAATGAACCCTCACCTCTCACTCCGCGCAGATTGAAAATGAACTATCACCCCCCTCTCTGCATTGATTTTAAATGAACTCTTTCCTCTCTCTCCACACTGATTTAAAACGAACTCACACCTCTCTCCTCACTCTTGTCAAATGAACTCTCACCTCTCTCTCCTAACTCTTTTGAAATGATCGCTCACCTTTCTCTCTGCGCTGATTTAAAATGAACTCTCGCCTCTCTGTCTGCATTGATTTAAAATGAACTCTCGCCTCTCTCTGCACACTGATATGAAATGAACTCTGGCCTCTCTCTCCTCAATCTTGTGAAATGAACTTTCACCTCTCTCTCCTCATTCTTTTGCAATGAACGCTCACCTCTCTCTCTGCGCCGATTTAAAATGAATTCTCGTCTCTCTCTCTGCATTGATTTAAAATGAACACTCGCCTCTCTCTTAGTGCTGATTTAAAATGAATTCTCCTCTCTCTCTCCCCGCTTATTTAGAATGAACTCTCGCCTCTCTCTCCTCACGCTTTTGAAATGAGCTCTTTCCTCTCTCTCCACGCTGATTTAAAATGGATAGTCGCCTCTCCGCGTTGTTTTAAATTAACTCTCGCTTCTCTCTCCACGTTGTTTTAAAATGAAGTCAAGCCTCTCTCCCCGCGCTGATTTAAAATGAACTCTCGCCTCTCTCTCCGGGCTGATTTAAAATGAACTCTCGCCTCTCTCTCCGCGCTGATTTAAAAGGAAGTCTCGCCTCTCTCTCCGTGCTGATTTATAACGAATTCTCACCTCTCTCTCCCCGCTGATTTAAAATGAACTCTCGTCTCTCTCTGCACGCTGATTTAAAAGGAACACTCGCTTCTCTCTCTGCGCTGATTTTAAATGAACACTCGCTTCTCTCTCTGCACTGATTTAAAATGAACTCTCGCCTCTCTCTCTGCGCTGATTTAAAATGAACACTCGCCTCTCTCTCTGCGCTGATTTAAAATGAACACAGCCTCTCGCTCTGCGCTGATTTAAAATGAACTCTCGCCTCTTTCTCTGCACCAATTTAAAATGAACTCTCGCCTCTCTCTCCGTGCTGATTTATAACGAACTCTCGCCTCTCTCTCCCCGCTGATTTAAAATGAACTCTTGCCTCTCTCTCTGCGCTGATTTAAAATGAACACTCGCCTCTCTCTCGGCATTGATTTAAAATGAACACTCGCCTCTCTCTCTGCGCTGATTTAAAATGAACTATCGCCTCTCTCCCCGCGCTGATTTAAAATGAACTCTCGCCTCTCTCTCCGGGCTCATTTAAAATGAACTCTCGCCTCTCTCTCCGGGCTCATTTAAAATGAACTCTCGCCTGTCTCTCCGCGCTGATTTAAAATAAACTCTTGCCTCTCTCTCCACGCTGATTTAAAACGAATTCACACCTCTCTCCTCACTCTTGTGAACCGAACTTTCACCTCTGTCTCCTCAGTCTTTTGAAATTAACTCTTGCCTCTCTCTGCGCTGATTTAAAATGAACTCTCGCCTCTCTCTCTCCATTGATTTAAAATGAATACTCGCCTCTCTCTCCCCGCTGATTTAAAATGAACTCTCACCTCTCTCTCTGCGCTGATTTAAAATGAACACTCGCCTCTCTCTCGGCATTGATTTAAAATGAACACTCGCCTCTCTCTCTGCGCTGATTTAAAATGAACTATCGCCTCTCTCCCCGCGCTGATTTAAAATGAACTCTTTCCTCTCTCTCCGGGCTCATTTAAAATGAACTCTCGCCTCTCTCTCCGGGCTCATTTAAAATGAACTCTCGCCTCTCTCTCCGCGCTGATTTAAAATAAACTCTTGCCTCTCTCTCCACGCTGATTTAAAACGAATTCACACCTCTCTCCTCACTCTTGTGAAACGAACTTTCAACTCTCTCTCCTCACTCTTTTGAAATTAACTCTTGCCTCTCTCTGCGCTGATTTAAAATGAACTCTCGCCTCTCTCTCTCCATGCTGATTTAAAATGAATTCTCCCCTCTCTCTCCCCGCTTATTTAGAATGAACTCTTGCCTCTCACTCCTCACTCTTTTGAAATGAGCTCTTTCCTCTCTCTCCGCGCTGATTTAAAATGGACAGTCACCTCTCCGCGATGTTTTAAATTAACACTCGCTTTTCTCTCCATGCTGTTTTCAAATGAAGTCAAGCATCTCTCCCCGCACTGATTTAAAATGAACTCTCGCCTCTCTCTCCGCGCTGATTTAAAATGAACTCTCGCCTCTCTCCTTGCACTGATTTAAAATGAACTCTCGCCTCTCTCTCCACGCTGATTTAAAACCAACTCACACCTCTCTCCTCACTCTTGTGAAACAAAATTTCACCTCTCTCTACTCACTCTTTTGAAATTAACTCTTGCCTCTCTCTCCACGCTGATTTAAAATGAACACTCGCTTCTCTCTCCATACTGATTTAAAATGAATTCTCCCCTCTCTCTCCCCGCTTATTTAGAATGAACTCTCGCCTCTCCCTCCTCACTCTTGTGAAATGAGCTCTTTCCTCTCTCTCCGCGCTGATTTAAAATGGACAGTCGCCTGTCCATGTTGGTTTAAATTAACTCTCGCTTCTCTCTCCACGCTGTTTTCAAATGAACCCTCGCTTCTCTATCCACGCTGATTTAAAATGAACTCTCGCCTCTCACTCCGCGCTGATTTAAAATGAACTCTTGCCTCTCTCTCCCCGCTGATTTAAAATGAACTCTCGCCTCTCTCTGCGTGCTGATTTAAAAGGAACTCTCGTCTCTCTCTCTGCGCTGATTTAAAATCAACTCACACCTCTCTCCTCACTCTTGTGAAATGAACTCTCATCTCTCTCTCCTAACTCTTTTCAACTGATCGCTCACCTCTCTCTCTGCGCTTATTCAGAATGAACTCTCGCCTCTCTCTCCTCACAGTTTTGAAACGAGCTCTTTCCTCTCTCTCCGCGCTGATTTAAAATGGACAGTCGCCTGTCCGTGTTGGTTTAGATTAAGTCTCGCTTCTCTCTCCACGCTGTTTTCAAATGAGCCCTCGCCTCTCTATCCACGCTGATTTAAAATGAACTGTTGCCTCTCTCTCCGCGCAGATTTAAAATGAATTCTCGACTCTCTATCCACGCTGTTTTCAAATGAACTCTCGCCTCTCTGTCTGCATTGATTTCAAATGAACCCTCACCTCTCACTCCGCGCAGATTGAAAATGAACTATCACCCCCCTCTCTGCATTGATTTTAAATGAACTCTTTCCTCTCTCTCCACACTGATTTAAAACGAACTCACACCTCTCTCCTCACTCTTGTCAAATGAACTCTCACCTCTCTCTCCTAACTCTTTTGAAATGATCGCTCACCTTTCTCCCTGCGCTGATTTAAAATGAACTCTCGCCTCTCTGTCTGCATTGATTTAAAATGAACCCTCACCTCTCTATCCGCACTGATTTAAAATGAACTCTCGCCTCTCTCTGCACACTGATATGAAATGAACTCTGGCCTCTCTCTCCTCAATCTTGTGAAATGAACTTTCACCTCTCTCTCCTCATTCTTTTGCAATGAACGCTCACCTCTCTCTCTGCGCCGATTTAAAATGAATTCTCGTCTCTCTCTCTGCATTGATTTAAAATGAACACTCGCCTCTCTCTTAGTGCTGATTTAAAATGAATTCTCCCCTCTCTCTCCCCGCTTATTCAGAATGAACTCTCGCCTCTCTCTCCTCACAGTTTTGAAACGAGCTCTTTCCTCTCTCTCCGCGCTGATTTAAAATGGACAGTCGCCTGTCCGTGTTGGTTTAGATTAAGTCTCGCTTCTCTCTCCACGCTGTTTTCAAATGAATCCTCGTCTCTCTATCCACGCTGATTTAAAATGAACTGTTGCCTCTCTCTCCGCGCAGATTTAAAATGAATTCTCGACTCTCTATCCACGCTGTTTTCAAATGAACTCTCGCCTCTCTGTCTGCATTGATTTCAAATGAACCCTCACCTCTCACTCCGCGCAGATTGAAAATGAACTATCACCCCCCTCTCTGCATTGATTTTAAATGAACTCTTTCCTCTCTCTCCACACTGATTTAAAACGAACTCACACCTCTCTCCTCACTCTTGTCAAATGAACTCTCACCTCTCTCTCCTAACTCTTTTGAAATGATCGCTCACCTTTCTCTCTGCGCTGATTTAAAATGAACTCTCGCCTCTCTGTCTGCATTGATTTAAAATGAACCCTCACCTCTCTATCCGCACTGATTTAAAATGAACTCTCGCCTCTCTCTGCACACTGATATGAAATGAACTCTGGCCTCTCTCTCCTCAATCTTGTGAAATGAACTTTCACCTCTCTCTCCTCATTCTTTTGCAATGAACGCTCACCTCTCTCTCTGCGCCGATTTAAAATGAATTCTCGTCTCTCTCTCTGCATTGATTTAAAATGAACACTCGCCTCTCTCTTAGTGCTGATTTAAAATGAATTCTCCCCTCTCTCTCCCCGCTTATTCAGAATGAACTCTCGCCTCTCCCTCCTCACAGTTTTGAAACGAGCTCTTTCCTCTCTCTCCGCGCTGATTTAAAATGGACAGTCGCCTGTCCGTGTTGGTTTAGATTAAGTCTCGCTTCTCTCTCCACGCTGTTTTCAAATGAATCCTCGTCTCTCTATCCACGCTGATTTAAAATGAACTGTTGCCTCTCTCTCCGCGCAGATTTAAAATGAATTCTCGACTCTCTATCCACGCTGTTTTCAAATGAACTCTCGCCTCTCTGTCTGCATTGATTTCAAATGAACCCTCACCTCTCACTCCGCGCAGATTGAAAATGAACTATCACCCCCCTCTCTGCATTGATTTTAAATGAACTCTTTCCTCTCTCTCCACACTGATTTAAAACGAACTCACACCTCTCTCCTCACTCTTGTCAAATGAACTCTCACCTCTCTCTCCTAACTCTTTTGAAATGATCGCTCACCTTTCTCTCTGCGCTGATTTAAAATGAACTCTCGCCTCTCTGTCTGCATTGATTTAAAATGAACCCTCACCTCTCTATCCGCACTGATTTAAAATGAACTCTCGCCTCTCTCTGCACACTGATATGAAATGAACTCTGGCCTCTCTCTCCTCAATCTTGTGAAATGAACTTTCACCTCTCTCTCCTCATTCTTTTGCAATGAACGCTCACCTCTCTCTCTGCGCCGATTTAAAATGAATTCTCGTCTCTCTCTCTGCATTGATTTAAAATGAACACTCGCCTCTCTCTTAGTGCTGATTTAAAATGAATTCTCCCCTCTCTCTCCCCGCTTATTTAGAATGAACTCTCGCCTCTCTCTCCTCACGCTTTTGAAATGAGCTCTTTCCTCTCTCTCCACGCTGATTTAAAATGGATAGTCGCCTCTCCGCGTTGTTTTAAATTAACTCTCGCTTCTCTCTCCACGTTGTTTTAAAATGAAGTCAAGCCTCTCTCCCCGCGCTGATTTAAAATGAACTCTCGCCTCTCTCTCCAGGCTGATTTAAAATGAACTCTCGCCTCTCTCTCCGCGCTGATTTAAAAGGAACTCTCGCCTCTCTCTCCGTGCTGATTTATAACGAATTCTCACCTCTCTCTCCCCGCTGATTTAAAATGAACTCTCGTCTCTCTCTGCACGCTGATTTAAAAGGAACTCTCGCCTCTCTCTCCCCGCTGATTTAAAATGAACTCTCGCCTCTCTCTCCTCACTCTTGTGAAATGAGCTCTTTCCTCTCTCTCTGCGCTGATTTAAAATGGACAGTCGCCTGTCCGTGTTGGTTTAAATTAACTCTCGCTTCTCTCTCCATGCTGTTTTCAAATGAACCCTTGCCTCTCTATCCACGCTGATTTAAAATGAACTGTCACCTCTCTCTCCGCGCATATTTAAAATGAACTATCACCCCCTTCTCTGCATTGATTTTAAATGAACTCTTGCCTCTCTCTCCACACTGATTTAAAACGAACTCACACCTCTCTCCTCACTCTTGTGAAATGATCGCTCACCTCTCTGAGCTGATTTAAAATGAACTCTCATCTCTCTCTCCGTGCTGATTTAAAATGAACTCTCGCCTCTCTCTCTGCATTGATTTAAAATGAACACTCGCTTCTCTCTCCATACTGATTTAAAATGAATTCTCCCCTCTCTCTCCGCGCTTATTTAGAATGAACTCTCGCCTCTCCCTCCTCATTCTTTTGAAATGAGCTCTTTCCACTCTCTCCGCGCTGATTTAAAATGGACAGTCGCCTCTCCGCGTTGTTTTAAATTAACTCTCGCTTCTCTCTCCACGCTGTTATAAAATAAAGTCAAGCCTCTCTCCCCGCACTGATTTATAATGAACTATCGCCTCTCTCTCCGTGGTGATTTATAATGAACTCTCCACGCTGATTTCAAACGAACTCACACCTCTCTCCTCACTCTTGTGAAATGAACTCTCACCTTTCTCTCCTAACTCTTTTGAAATTAACTCTTGCGTCTCTTTCTGCGCTGATTTAAAATGAACTCTCGCCTCTCTCTCCGTGCTGATTTATAACGAACTCTCGCCTCTCTCTCCACGCTGATTTAAAAGGAACTCTCGCCTCTCTCTCCGTGCTGATTTATAACGAATTCTCACCTCTCTCTCCCCGCTGATTTAAAATGAACTCTCGTCTCTCTCTGCACGCTGATTTAAAAGGAACTCTCGCCTCTCTCTCCCCGCTGATGTAAAATGAACTCTCGCCTCTCTCTCCGTGTTGATTTATAATGAACTCTCGCCTCTCTCTCCACGCTGATTTAAAAGGAACTCTCGCCTCTCTCTCCGTGCTGATTTATAACGAATTCTCACCTCTCTCTCCCCGCTGATTTAAAATGAACTCTCGTCTCTCTCTGCACGCTGATTTAAAAGGAACTCTCGCCTCTCTCTCCCCGCTGATTTAAAATGAACTCTCGCCTCTCTCTCCTCACTCTTGTGAAATGAGCTCTTTCCTCTCTCTCCGCGCTGATTTAAAATGGACAGTTGCCTGTTCGTGTTGGTTTAAATTAACTCTCGCTTCTCTCTCCACGCTGTTTTCATATGAACGCTCGCCTCTCTATCCACGCTGATTTAAAATGAACTGTCGCCTCTATCTCCGCGCTAATTTAAAATGAACTCTCGCCTCTCTCTGCACGCTGATTTAAAATGAACTCTCGCCTCTCACTCCGCGCTGATTTAAAATGAACTCTCGCCTCTCTCTGCACGCTGATTTAAAATGAACTCTCGCCTCTCTCTCCTCAATCTTGTGAAATGAACTCTCGCCTCTCTCTCCTCACTCTTTTGCAATGAACGCTCACCTCTCTCTCTGCGCCGATTTAAAATTTACTCTCACCTCTCTCTCTGCATTGATTTAAAATGAACTCTCGCCTCTCTCTCCGCGCTGATTTAAAATGAACTCACACCTCTCTCCTCACTTTTGTGAAATGAACTCTCGCATCTCCCTCCTCACTCTTTTGAAATGAGCTTTTTCCTCTCCCTCCGCTCTGATTTAAAATGGACAGTCGCCTGTCCGTGTTGGTTTAAATTAACTCTCGCTTCACTCTCCATGCTGTTTTCATATGAACCCTCGCCTCTCTATCCACGCTGATTTAAAATGAACTCTCGCCTCTCTGTCTGCATTGATTTAAAATGAACCCTCGTCTCTCTATCCGCACTGATTTAAAATGAACTCTCGCCTCTCTCTAAACGCTGATATAAAATGAACCCTCGCCTCTCTCTCCTCACTCTTGTGAAATGAACTCTCACCTCTCTCTCCTCAAACTTTTGAAAAGAATGCTCACCTCTCTCTGTGCCGATTTAAAACGAAATCTCGCCTCGCTCACTGCAGTGATTTAAAATGAACACTCGCCTCTCTCCATGCTGATTTAAAATTAACACTCGCCTCTCTCTCTGCGCTGATTTAAAATGAACTCTCGCCTCTCTCTCTGCATTGATTTAAAATGAACTCTCGCCTCTCTCTCCGTGCTGATTTAAAATGAATTCTCCCCTCTCTCTCCCTGCTTATTTAGAATGAACTCTCACCTCTCCCTCCTCACTCTTTTGAAATGAGCTCTTTCCTCTCTCTCCGCGCTGATTTAAAATGGACACTCGCCTCTCCGCGTTGTTTTAAATTAACTCTCGCTTTTCTCCCCACGCTGTTTTAAAATGAAGTCAAGCCTCTCTCCCCGCGCTGATTTAAAATGAACTCTCGCCTCTCTCTCCACGCTGATTTAAAATGAATTCTCGCCTCTCTCCCCGCGCTGATTTAAAATGAATTCTCGCCTCTCTCTCCTTGCTGATTTAAAATGAACTCTCATCTCTCTCTCCGCGCAAATTTAACATAAACTCTCGCCTCTCTCTCCACGCTGATTTCAAACGAACTCACACCTCTCTCCTCACTCCTGTGAAATGAACTCTCACCTCTCTCTCCTCACTCTTGTGAAATGAACTCTCGCCTCTCTCTCCACGCTGATTTAAAATGAACACTCGCTTCTCTCTCCGCGCAGACTTAAAATCAACTCTCGCTTCTCTTTCCCCGCTTATTTAGAATGAACTCTCGCCTCTCCCTCCTCACTCTTGTGAAATGAGCTCTTTCCTCTCTCTCCGCGCTGATTTAAAATGGACAGTCGCCTCTCCGCGTTGTTTTAAATTAACTCTCGCTTCTCTCTCCACGCTGTTATAAAATGAAGTCAAGCCCCGCTCTCCGCATTGATTTATAATGAACTATCGCCTCTCTCTCCACGCTGATTTCAAACGAACTCACACCTCTCTCCTCACTCTTGTGAAATGAACTCTCACCTCTCTCTCCTCAATCTTTTGAAATTAACTCTCGCCTCTCTCTCTGCGCCAATTTAAAATGAACTCTTGCCTCTCTCTCCGTGCTGATTTAAAATGAACTCTCGCCTCTCTCTCTGCACCAACTTAAAATGAACTCTCGCCTCTCTCCCCGTGCTGATTTACAATGAATTCTCGCCTCTCTCTCCCCGTTGATTTCAAACGAACTCACACCTCTCTCCTCACTCCTGTGAAATGAACTCTCACCTCTCTCTCCTCACTCTTTTAAAATGAACTCTCGCCTTTCTCTCCGTGCTGATTTAAAATGAACTCACAACTCTCTCCTCACTCTTTTGAAATGATCGCTCACCTCTCTCTCTGCGCTGATTTAAAATGAACACTCGCCTCTCTCTCTGCGCTGATTTAAAATGAATTCTTCCCTCTCTCTCCCCGCTCATTTAGAATGAAAACTCGCCTCTCCCTCCTCACTCTTTTGAAATGAGCTCTTTCCTCTCTCTCCGCGCTGATTTAAAATGGACAGCCGCCTGTCTGCGTTGGTTTAAATTAACTCTTGCTTCTCTCTCCACGCTGTTTTCAAATGAACTCTCGCCTCTCACTCCACGCTGATTTAAATGGAACTCTCGCCTCTCTCTCCACACTGATTTAAAATGAACTGTCGCCTCTTTCTGCACGCTGATTTAAATGGAACTCTCGCCTCTCTCTCCCCGCTGATTTAAAATGAACTGTCGCCTCTTTCTGCACGCTGATTTAAATGGAACTCTCGCCTCTCTCTCCCCGCTGATTTAAAATGAACTCTCGCCTCTCTCTGCACGCTGATTTAAATGGAACTCTCGCCTCTCTCTCCCCGCTGATTTAAAATGAACTGTCGCCTCTCTCTCCCCGCTGATTTAAAATGAACTCACACCTCTCTCCTCACTCTTGTGAAATGAACTCTCGCTTCTCTCTCCTAACTCTTTTGAAATGATCGCTCACCTCTCTCTCTGCGCTGATTTAAAATGAACTCTCGCTTCTCTCTCCCCGCTTATTAAGAATGAACTCTCGTCTCTCCCTCCTCACTCTTTTGAAATGAGCTCTTTCCTCTCTCTTCGCGCTGATTTAAAATGGACAGAGGCCTCTCCGCGTTGTTTTAAATTAACTCTCGCTTTTCTCTCCACGCTGTTTTAAAATGAAGTAAAGCCCCTCTCCCCGCGCTGATTTAAAATGAACTCTCCCCTCTCTCTCCGTGCAAATTTAACATAAACTCTCGCCTCTCTCTCCACGCTGATTTAAAACGAACTCACACCTCCATCGTCACTGTTGTGAAATGAAATCTCACGTCTCTCTCCTCACTCTTTTGAAATTAACTCTTGCGTCTCTGCGCTGATTTAAAATGAACTCTCGCCTCTCTCTCTTCACCAATTTAAAATGTACTCTCGCCTCTCTCTCTGCGCTGATTTAAAATGAACACTCGCCTCTCTCTCGGCATTGATTTAAAATGAACTCTCGCCTCTCTCTCTGCGCTGATTTAAAATGAACACTCGCCACTCTCTGCGCTGATTAAAAATGAACACTCGCCTCTCTCTCTGCGCTGATTTAAAATGAACACTCTCCTCTCTCTCTGCGCTGATTTAAAATGAACACTCGCCTCTCTCTCTGCGCTGGTTTAAAATGAACACTTGCCTCTCTCTCTGCGCAGATTTAAAATAAACTCTCGCCTCTCTCTCCATGCTGATTTAAAATGAACTGTCGCTTCTCTCTCCGCACTGATTTAAAATGAACTCTCGCCTCTCTCTCTGCGCTGATTTAAAATGAAATCTCGCCTCTCTCTCCGCACTGATTTAAAATGAACTCTCTCTATCTCTCTGCGCAGATTTAAAATGAACTCTCTCTATCTCTCTGCGCAGATTTAAAATGAACTCTCGCCTCTTTCTCCGTGCTGACTTAAAATAAACTCTCGCCTCTCTCTCCGTGCTGATTTAAAATCAACTGTCGCTTCTCTCTCCGCGCTGATTTAAAATGAAATCTCACATCTCTCTCCGCGCTGATTTAAAATGAACTCTCGCCTCTCTCTTAGTGCTGATTTAAAATGAAATCTCGCCTCTCTGTCTGCACTGATTTAAAATGAACTCTCGCCTCTCTCTTAGTGCTGATTTAAAATGAATTCTCCCCTCTCTCTCCCCGCTTATTTAGAATGAACTCTCGCCTCTCTCTCCTCACGCTTTTGAAATGAGCTCTTTCCTCTCTCTCCACGCTGATTTAAAATGGATAGTCGCCTCTCCGCGTTGTTTTAAATTAACTCTCGCTTTTCTCTCCACGTTGTTTTAAAATGAAGTCAAGCCTCTCTCCCCGCGCTGATTTAAAATGAACTCTCGCCTCTCTCTCCGGGCTGATTTAAAATGAACTCTCGCCTCTCTCTCCCCGCTGATTTAAAATGAAATCTCTCATCTCCTTCCTCACTCTTTTGAACTGAACTCTTTCCTCTCTCTCCATGGTGTTTTAAAATGAAGCCAAGCCTCTCTCCCTGCACTGATTTATAATGAACTATCGCACCTCTCTCCACACTGATTTATAATGAACTATCGCCTCTCTCTCCGCGCTGATTTAAAATGAACTCTCGCCTCTCTCTCCTTGCTGATTTAAAATGAATTCTCACCTCTCTCCTCACAGTGATTTAAAATGAACTCTCGCCTCTCTCTCCACACTGATTTGAAACGAACTCACACTCTCTCTTCACTCTTGTGAATTGAACTCTCACCTCTCTCTCCACGCTGCTTTAAAATGTTTTAAAACGAACTATCATCCCTCTCTCTGCATTTATTGTAAATGAAGTCTCGCCTCTCTCTCTCGGCATTGATTTAAAATGAACACTCGCCTCTCTCTCTGCATTGATTTAAAATGAACACTCGCCTCTCTCTTAGTGCTGATTTAAAATGAATTCTCCCCTCTCTCTCCCCGCTTATTTAGAATGAACTCTCGCCTCTCTCTCCTCACGCTTTTGAAATGAGCTCTTTCCTCTCTCTCCACGCTGATTTAAAATGGATAGTCGCCTCTCCGCGTTGTTTTAAATTAACTCTCGCTTCTCTCTCCACGTTGTTTTAAAATGAAGTCAAGCCTCTCTCCCCGCGCTGATTTAAAATGAACTCTCGCCTCTCTCTCCAGGCTGATTTAAAATGAACTCTCGCCTCTCTCTCCGCGCTGATTTAAAAGGAACTCTCGCCTCTCTCTCCGTGCTGATTTATAACGAATTCTCACCTCTCTCTCCCCGCTGATTTAAAATGAACTCTCGTCTCTCTCTGCACGCTGATTTAAAAGGAACTCTCGCCTCTCTCTCCCCGCTGATTTAAAATGAACTCTCGCCTCTCTCTCCTCACTCTTGTGAAATGAGCTCTTTCCTCTCTCTCTGCGCTGATTTAAAATGGACAGTCGCCTGTCCGTGTTGGTTTAAATTAACTCTCGCTTCTCTCTCCATGCTGTTTTCAAATGAACCCTTGCCTCTCTATCCACGCTGATTTAAAATGAACTGTCACCTCTCTCTCCGCGCATATTTAAAATGAACTATCACCCCCTTCTCTGCATTGATTTTAAATGAACTCTTGCCTCTCTCTCCACACTGATTTAAAACGAACTCACACCTCTCTCCTCACTCTTGTGAAATGATCGCTCACCTCTCTGAGCTGATTTAAAATGAACTCTCATCTCTCTCTCCGTGCTGATTTAAAATGAACTCTCGCCTCTCTCTCTGCATTGATTTAAAATGAACACTCGCTTCTCTCTCCATACTGATTTAAAATGAATTCTCCCCTCTCTCTCCGCGCTTATTTAGAATGAACTCTCGCCTCTCCCTCCTCATTCTTTTGAAATGAGCTCTTTCCACTCTCTCCGCGCTGATTTAAAATGGACAGTCGCCTCTCCGCGTTGTTTTAAATTAACTCTCGCTTCTCTCTCCACGCTGTTATAAAATAAAGTCAAGCCTCTCTCCCCGCACTGATTTATAATGAACTATCGCCTCTCTCTCCGTGGTGATTTATAATGAACTCTCCACGCTGATTTCAAACGAACTCACACCTCTCTCCTCACTCTTGTGAAATGAACTCTCACCTTTCTCTCCTAACTCTTTTGAAATTAACTCTTGCGTCTCTCTCTGCGCTGATTTAAAATGAACTCTCGCCTCTCTCTCCGTGCTGATTTATAACGAACTCTCGCCTCTCTCTCCACGCTGATTTAAAAGGAACTCTCGCCTCTCTCTCCGTGCTGATTTATAACGAATTCTCACCTCTCTCTCCCCGCTGATTTAAAATGAACTCTCGTCTCTCTCTGCACGCTGATTTAAAAGGAACTCTCGCCTCTCTCTCCCCGCTGATGTAAAATGAACTCTCGCCTCTCTCTCCGTGTTGATTTATAATGAACTCTCGCCTCTCTCTCCACGCTGATTTAAAAGGAACTCTCGCCTCTCTCTCCGTGCTGATTTATAACGAATTCTCACCTCTCTCTCCCCGCTGATTTAAAATGAACTCTCGTCTCTCTCTGCACGCTGATTTAAAAGGAACTCTCGCCTCTCTCTCCCCGCTGATTTAAAATGAACTCTCGCCTCTCTCTCCTCACTCTTGTGAAATGAGCTCTTTCCTCTCTCTCCGCGCTGATTTAAAATGGACAGTTGCCTGTTCGTGTTGGTTTAAATTAACTCTCGCTTCTCTCTCCACGCTGTTTTCATATGAACGCTCGCCTCTCTATCCACGCTGATTTAAAATGAACTGTCGCCTCTATCTCCGCGCTAATTTAAAATGAACTCTCGCCTCTCTCTGCACGCTGATTTAAAATGAACTCTCGCCTCTCACTCCGCGCTGATTTAAAATGAACTCTCGCCTCTCTCTGCACGCTGATTTAAAATGAACTCTCGCCTCTCTCTCCTCAATCTTGTGAAATGAACTCTCGCCTCTCTCTCCTCACTCTTTTGCAATGAACGCTCACCTCTCTCTCTGCGCCGATTTAAAATTTACTCTCACCTCTCTCTCTGCATTGATTTAAAATGAACTCTCGCCTCTCTCTCCGCGCTGATTTAAAATGAACTCACACCTCTCTCCTCACTCTTGTGAAATGAACTCTCGCATCTCCCTCCTCACTCTTTTGAAATGAGCTTTTTCCTCTCCCTCCGCTCTGATTTAAAATGGACAGTCGCCTGTCCGTGTTGGTTTAAATTAACTCTCGCTTCACTCTCCATGCTGTTTTCATATGAACCCTCGCCTCTCTATCCACGCTGATTTAAAATGAACTCTCGCCTCTCTGTCTGCATTGATTTAAAATGAACCCTCGTCTCTCTATCCGCACTGATTTAAAATGAACTCTCGCCTCTCTCTAAACGCTGATATAAAATGAACCCTCGCCTCTCTCTCCTCACTCTTGTGAAATGAACTCTCACCTCTCTCTCCTCAAACTTTTGAAAAGAATGCTCACCTCTCTCTGTGCCGATTTAAAACGAAATCTCGCCTCGCTCACTGCAGTGATTTAAAATGAACACTCGCCTCTCTCCATGCTGATTTAAAATTAACACTCGCCTCTCTCTCTGCGCTGATTTAAAATGAACTCTCGCCTCTCTCTCTGCATTGATTTAAAATGAACTCTCGCCTCTCTCTCCGTGCTGATTTAAAATGAATTCTCCCCTCTCTCTCCCTGCTTATTTAGAATGAACTCTCACCTCTCCCTCCTCACTCTTTTGAAATGAGCTCTTTCCTCTCTCTCCGCGCTGATTTAAAATGGACACTCGCCTCTCCGCGTTGTTTTAAATTAACTCTCGCTTTTCTCCCCACGCTGTTTTAAAATGAAGTCAAGCCTCTCTCCCCGCGCTGATTTAAAATGAACTCTCGCCTCTCTCTCCACGCTGATTTAAAATGAATTCTCGCCTCTCTCCCCGCGCTGATTTAAAATGAATTCTCGCCTCTCTCTCCTTGCTGATTTAAAATGAACTCTCATCTCTCTCTCCGCGCAAATTTAACATAAACTCTCGCCTCTCTCTCCACGCTGATTTCAAACGAACTCACACCTCTCTCCTCACTCCTGTGAAATGAACTCTCACCTCTCTCTCCTCACTCTTGTGAAATGAACTCTCGCCTCTCTCTCCACGCTGATTTAAAATGAACACTCGCTTCTCTCTCCGCGCAGACTTAAAATCAACTCTCGCTTCTCTTTCCCCGCTTATTTAGAATGAACTCTCGCCTCTCCCTCCTCACTCTTGTGAAATGAGCTCTTTCCTCTCTCTCCGCGCTGATTTAAAATGGACAGTCGCCTCTCCGCGTTGTTTTAAATTAACTCTCGCTTCTCTCTCCACGCTGTTATAAAATGAAGTCAAGCCCCGCTCTCCGCATTGATTTATAATGAACTATCGCCTCTCTCTCCACGCTGATTTCAAACGAACTCACACCTCTCTCCTCACTCTTGTGAAATGAACTCTCACCTCTCTCTCCTCAATCTTTTGAAATTAACTCTCGCCTCTCTCTCTGCGCCAATTTAAAATGAACTCTTGCCTCTCTCTCCGTGCTGATTTAAAATGAACTCTCGCCTCTCTCTCTGCACCAACTTAAAATGAACTCTCGCCTCTCTCCCCGTGCTGATTTACAATGAATTCTCGCCTCTCTCTCCCCGTTGATTTCAAACGAACTCACACCTCTCTCCTCACTCCTGTGAAATGAACTCTCACCTCTCTCTCCTCACTCTTTTAAAATGAACTCTCGCCTTTCTCTCCGTGCTGATTTAAAATGAACTCACAACTCTCTCCTCACTCTTTTGAAATGATCGCTCACCTCTCTCTCTGCGCTGATTTAAAATGAACACTCGCCTCTCTCTCTGCGCTGATTTAAAATGAATTCTTCCCTCTCTCTCCCCGCTCATTTAGAATGAAAACTCGCCTCTCCCTCCTCACTCTTTTGAAATGAGCTCTTTCCTCTCTCTCCGCGCTGATTTAAAATGGACAGCCGCCTGTCTGCGTTGGTTTAAATTAACTCTTGCTTCTCTCTCCACGCTGTTTTCAAATGAACTCTCGCCTCTCACTCCACGCTGATTTAAATGGAACTCTCGCCTCTCTCTCCACACTGATTTAAAATGAACTGTCGCCTCTTTCTGCACGCTGATTTAAATGGAACTCTCGCCTCTCTCTCCCCGCTGATTTAAAATGAACTGTCGCCTCTTTCTGCACGCTGATTTAAATGGAACTCTCGCCTCTCTCTCCCCGCTGATTTAAAATGAACTCTCGCCTCTCTCTGCACGCTGATTTAAATGGAACTCTCGCCTCTCTCTCCCCGCTGATTTAAAATGAACTGTCGCCTCTTTCTCCCCGCTGATTTAAAATGAACTCACACCTCTCTCCTCACTCTTGTGAAATGAACTCTCGCTTCTCTCTCCTAACTCTTTTGAAATGATCGCTCACCTCTCTCTCTGCGCTGATTTAAAATGAACTCTCGCTTCTCTCTCCCCACTTATTAAGAATGAACTCTCGTCTCTCCCTCCTCACTCTTTTGAAATGAGCTCTTTCCTCTCTCTCCGCGCTGATTTAAAATGGACAGAGGCCTCTCCGCGTTGTTTTAAATTAACTCTCGCTTTTCTCTCCACGCTGTTTTAAAATGAAGTAAAGCCCCTCTCCCCGCGCTGATTTAAAATGAACTCTCGCCTCTCTCTCCGTGCAAATTTAAGATAAACTCTCGCCTCTCTCTCCACGCTGATTTAAAACGAACTCACACCTCCATCGTCACTGTTGTGAAATGAAATCTCACGTCTCTCTCCTCACTCTTTTGAAATTAACTCTTGCGTCTCTGCGCTGATTTAAAATGAACTCTCGCCTCTCTCTCTTCACCAATTTAAAATGTACTCTCGCCTCTCTCTCTGCGCTGATTTAAAATGAACACTCGCCTCTCTCTCGGCATTGATTTAAAATGAACTCTCGCCTCTCTCTCTGCGCTGATTTAAAATGAACACTCGCCACTCTCTGCGCTGATTAAAAATGAACACTCGCCTCTCTCTCTGCGCTGATTTAAAATGAACACTCTCCTCTCTCTCTGCGCTGATTTAAAATGAACACTCGCCTCTCTCTCTGCGCTGGTTTAAAATGAACACTTGCCTCTCTCTCTGCGCAGATTTAAAATAAACTCTCGCCTCTCTCTCCATGCTGATTTAAAATGAACTGTCGCTTCTCTCTCCGCACTGATTTAAAATGAACTCTCGCCTCTCTCTCTGCGCTGATTTAAAATGAAATCTCGCCTCTCTCTCCGCACTGATTTAAAATGAACACTTGCCTCTCTCTCCGCACTGATTTAAAATGAACTCTCTCTATCTCTCTGCGCAGATTTAAAATGAACTCTCTCTATCTCTCTGCGCAGATTTAAAATGAACTCTCGCCTCTTTCTCCGTGCTGACTTAAAATAAACTCTCGCCTCTCTCTCCGTGCTGATTTAAAATCAACTGTCGCTTCTCTCTCCGCGCTGATTTAAAATGAAATCTCACATCTCTCTCCGCGCTGATTTAAAATGAACTCTCGCCTCTCTCTTAGTGCTGATTTAAAATGAAATCTCGCCTCTCTGTCTGCACTGATTTAAAATGAACTCTCGCCTCTCTCTTAGTGCTGATTTAAAATGAATTCTCCCCTCTCTCTCCCCGCTTATTTAGAATGAACTCTCGCCTCTCTCTCCTCACGCTTTTGAAATGAGCTCTTTCCTCTCTCTCCACGCTGATTTAAAATGGATAGTCGCCTCTCCGCGTTGTTTTAAATTAACTCTCGCTTTTCTCTCCACGTTGTTTTAAAATGAAGTCAAGCCTCTCTCCCCGCGCTGATTTAAAATGAACTCTCGCCTCTCTCTCCAGGCTGATTTAAAATGAACTCTCGCCTCTCTCTCCCCGCTGATTAAAAATGAAATCTCTCATCTCCTTCCTCACTCTTTTGAACTGAACTCTTTCCTCTCTCTCCATGGTGTTTTAAAATGAAGCCAAGCCTCTCTCCCTGCACTGATTTATAATGAACTATCGCACCTCTCTCCACACTGATTTATAATGAACTATCGCCTCTCTCTCCGCGCTGATTTAAAATGAACTCTCGCCTCTCTCTCCTTGCTGATTTAAAATGAATTCTCACCTCTCTCCTCACAGTGATTTAAAATGAACTCTCGCCTCTCTCTCCACACTGATTTGAAACGAACTCACACTCTCTCTTCACTCTTGTGAATTGAACTCTCACCTCTCTCTCCACGCTGCTTTAAAATGTTTTAAAACGAACTATCATCCCTCTCTCTGCATTTATTGTAAATGAAGTCTCGCCTCTCTCTCTCGGCATTGATTTAAAATGAACACTCGCCTCTCTCTCTGCATTGATTTAAAATGAACACTCGCCTCTCTCTTAGTGCTGATTTAAAATGAATTCTCCCCTCTCTCTCCCCGCTTATTTAGAATGAACTCTCGCCTCTCTCTCCTCACGCTTTTGAAATGAGCTCTTTCCTCTCTCTCCACGCTGATTTAAAATGGATAGTCGCCTCTCCGCGTTGTTTTAAATTAACTCTCGCTTCTCTCTCCACGTTGTTTTAAAATGAAGTCAAGCCTCTCTCCCCGCGCTGATTTAAAATGAACTCTCGCCTCTCTCTCCAGGCTGATTTAAAATGAACTCTCGCCTCTCTCTCCGCGCTGATTTAAAAGGAACTCTCGCCTCTCTCTCCGTGCTGATTTATAACGAATTCTCACCTCTCTCTCCCCGCTGATTTAAAATGAACTCTCGTCTCTCTCTGCACGCTGATTTAAAAGGAACTCTCGCCTCTCTCTCCCCGCTGATTTAAAATGAACTCTCGCCTCTCTCTCCTCACTCTTGTGAAATGAGCTCTTTCCTCTCTCTCTGCGCTGATTTAAAATGGACAGTTCCTGTCCGTGTTGGTTTAAATTAACTCTCGCTTCTCTCTCCATGCTGTTTTCAAATGAACCCTTGCCTCTCTATCCACGCTGATTTAAAATGAACTGTCACCTCTCTCTCCGCGCATATTTAAAATGAACTATCACCCCCTTCTCTGCATTGATTTTAAATGAACTCTTGCCTCTCTCTCCACACTGATTTAAAACGAACTCACACCTCTCTCCTCACTCTTGTGAAATGATCGCTCACCTCTCTGAGCTGATTTAAAATGAACTCTCATCTCTCTCTCCGTGCTGATTTAAAATGAACTCTCGCCTCTCTCTCTGCATTGATTTAAAATGAACACTCGCTTCTCTCTCCATACTGATTTAAAATGAATTCTCCCCTCTCTCTCCGCGCTTATTTAGAATGAACTCTCGCCTCTCCCTCCTCATTCTTTTGAAATGAGCTCTTTCCACTCTCTCCGCGCTGATTTAAAATGGACAGTCGCCTCTCCGCGTTGTTTTAAATTAACTCTCGCTTCTCTCTCCACGCTGTTATAAAATAAAGTCAAGCCTCTCTCCCCGCACTGATTTATAATGAACTATCGCCTCTCTCTCCGTGGTGATTTATAATGAACTCTCCACGCTGATTTCAAACGAACTCACACCTCTCTCCTCACTCTTGTGAAATGAACTCTCACCTTTCTCTCCTAACTCTTTTGAAATTAACTCTTGCGTCTCTCTCTGCGCTGATTTAAAATGAACTCTCGCCTCTCTCTCCGTGCTGATTTATAACGAACTCTCGCCTCTCTCTCCACGCTGATTTAAAAGGAACTCTCGCCTCTCTCTCCGTGCTGATTTATAACGAATTCTCACCTCTCTCTCCCCGCTGATTTAAAATGAACTCTCGTCTCTCTCTGCACGCTGATTTAAAAGGAACTCTCGCCTCTCTCTCCCCGCTGATGTAAAATGAACTCTCGCCTCTCTCTCCGTGTTGATTTATAATGAACTCTCGCCTCTCTCTCCACGCTGATTTAAAAGGAACTCTCGCCTCTCTCTCCGTGCTGATTTATAACGAATTCTCACCTCTCTCTCCCCGCTGATTTAAAATGAACTCTCGTCTCTCTCTGCACGCTGATTTAAAAGGAACTCTCGCCTCTCTCTCCCCGCTGATTTAAAATGAACTCTCGCCTCTCTCTCCTCACTCTTGTGAAATGAGCTCTTTCCTCTCTCTCCGCGCTGATTTAAAATGGACAGTTGCCTGTTCGTGTTGGTTTAAATTAACTCTCGCTTCTCTCTCCACGCTGTTTTCATATGAACGCTCGCCTCTCTATCCACGCTGATTTAAAATGAACTGTCGCCTCTATCTCCGCGCTAATTTAAAATGAACTCTCGCCTCTCTCTGCACGCTGATTTAAAATGAACTCTCGCCTCTCACTCCGCGCTGATTTAAAATGAACTCTCGCCTCTCTCTGCACGCTGATTTAAAATGAACTCTCGCCTCTCTCTCCTCAATCTTGTGAAATGAACTCTCGCCTCTCTCTCCTCACTCTTTTGCAATGAACGCTCACCTCTCTCTCTGCGCCGATTTAAAATTTACTCTCACCTCTCTCTCTGCATTGATTTAAAATGAACTCTCGCCTCTCTCTCCGCGCTGATTTAAAATGAACTCACACCTCTCTCCTCACTCTTGTGAAATGAACTCTCGCATCTCCCTCCTCACTCTTTTGAAATGAGCTTTTTCCTCTCCCTCCGCTCTGATTTAAAATGGACAGTCGCCTGTCCGTGTTGGTTTAAATTAACTCTCGCTTCACTCTCCATGCTGTTTTCATATGAACCCTCGCCTCTCTATCCACGCTGATTTAAAATGAACTCTCGCCTCTCTGTCTGCATTGATTTAAAATGAACCCTCGTCTCTCTATCCGCACTGATTTAAAATGAACTCTCGCCTCTCTCTAAACGCTGATATAAAATGAACCCTCGCCTCTCTCTCCTCACTCTTGTGAAATGAACTCTCACCTCTCTCTCCTCAAACTTTTGAAAAGAATGCTCACCTCTCTCTGTGCCGATTTAAAACGAAATCTCGCCTCGCTCACTGCAGTGATTTAAAATGAACACTCGCCTCTCTCCATGCTGATTTAAAATTAACACTCGCCTCTCTCTCTGCGCTGATTTAAAATGAACTCTCGCCTCTCTCTCTGCATTGATTTAAAATGAACTCTCGCCTCTCTCTCCGTGCTGATTTAAAATGAATTCTCCCCTCTCTCTCCCTGCTTATTTAGAATGAACTCTCACCTCTCCCTCCTCACTCTTTTGAAATGAGCTCTTTCCTCTCTCTCCGCGCTGATTTAAAATGGACACTCGCCTCTCCGCGTTGTTTTAAATTAACTCTCGCTTTTCTCCCCACGCTGTTTTAAAATGAAGTCAAGCCTCTCTCCCCGCGCTGATTTAAAATGAACTCTCGCCTCTCTCTCCACGCTGATTTAAAATGAATTCTCGCCTCTCTCCCCGCGCTGATTTAAAATGAATTCTCGCCTCTCTCTCCTTGCTGATTTAAAATGAACTCTCATCTCTCTCTCCGCGCAAATTTAACATAAACTCTCGCCTCTCTCTCCACGCTGATTTCAAACGAACTCACACCTCTCTCCTCACTCCTGTGAAATGAACTCTCACCTCTCTCTCCTCACTCTTGTGAAATGAACTCTCGCCTCTCTCTCCACGCTGATTTAAAATGAACACTCGCTTCTCTCTCCGCGCAGACTTAAAATCAACTCTCGCTTCTCTTTCCCCGCTTATTTAGAATGAACTCTCGCCTCTCCCTCCTCACTCTTGTGAAATGAGCTCTTTCCTCTCTCTCCGCGCTGATTTAAAATGGACAGTCGCCTCTCCGCGTTGTTTTAAATTAACTCTCGCTTCTCTCTCCACGCTGTTATAAAATGAAGTCAAGCCCCGCTCTCCGCATTGATTTATAATGAACTATCGCCTCTCTCTCCACGCTGATTTCAAACGAACTCACACCTCTCTCCTCACTCTTGTGAAATGAACTCTCACCTCTCTCTCCTCAATCTTTTGAAATTAACTCTCGCCTCTCTCTCTGCGCCAATTTAAAATGAACTCTTGCCTCTCTCTCCGTGCTGATTTAAAATGAACTCTCGCCTCTCTCTCTGCACCAACTTAAAATGAACTCTCGCCTCTCTCCCCGTGCTGATTTACAATGAATTCTCGCCTCTCTCTCCCCGTTGATTTCAAACGAACTCACACCTCTCTCCTCACTCCTGTGAAATGAACTCTCACCTCTCTCTCCTCACTCTTTTAAAATGAACTCTCGCCTTTCTCTCCGTGCTGATTTAAAATGAACTCACAACTCTCTCCTCACTCTTTTGAAATGATCGCTCACCTCTCTCTCTGCGCTGATTTAAAATGAACACTCGCCTCTCTCTCTGCGCTGATTTAAAATGAATTCTTCCCTCTCTCTCCCCGCTCATTTAGAATGAAAACTCGCCTCTCCCTCCTCACTCTTTTGAAATGAGCTCTTTCCTCTCTCTCCGCGCTGATTTAAAATGGACAGCCGCCTGTCTGCGTTGGTTTAAATTAACTCTTGCTTCTCTCTCCACGCTGTTTTCAAATGAACTCTCGCCTCTCACTCCACGCTGATTTAAATGGAACTCTCGCCTCTCTCTCCACACTGATTTAAAATGAACTGTCGCCTCTTTCTGCACGCTGATTTAAATGGAACTCTCGCCTCTCTCTCCCCGCTGATTTAAAATGAACTGTCGCCTCTTTCTGCACGCTGATTTAAATGGAACTCTCGCCTCTCTCTCCCCGCTGATTTAAAATGAACTCTCGCCTCTCTCTGCACGCTGATTTAAATGGAACTCTCGCCTCTCTCTCCCCGCTGATTTAAAATGAACTGTCGCCTCTCTCTCCCCGCTGATTTAAAATGAACTCACACCTCTCTCCTCACTCTTGTGAAATGAACTCTCGCTTCTCTCTCCTAACTCTTTTGAAATGATCGCTCACCTCTCTCTCTGCGCTGATTTAAAATGAACTCTCGCTTCTCTCTCCCCGCTTATTAAGAATGAACTCTCGTCTCTCCCTCCTCACTCTTTTGAAATGAGCTCTTTCCTCTCTCTCCGCGCTGATTTAAAATGGACAGAGGCCTCTCCGCGTTGTTTTAAATTAACTCTCGCTTTTCTCTCCACGCTGTTTTAAAATGAAGTAAAGCCCCTCTCCCCGCGCTGATTTAAAATGAACTCTACCCTCTCTCTCCGTGCAAATTTAACATAAACTCTCGCCTCTCTCTCCACGCTGATTTAAAACGAACTCACACCTCCATCGTCACTGTTGTGAAATGAAATCTCACGTCTCTCTCCTCACTCTTTTGAAATTAACTCTTGCGTCTCTGCGCTGATTTAAAATGAACTCTCGCCTCTCTCTCTTCACCAATTTAAAATGTACTCTCGCCTCTCTCTCTGCGCTGATTTAAAATGAACACTCGCCTCTCTCTCGGCATTGATTTAAAATGAACTCTCGCCTCTCTCTCTGCGCTGATTTAAAATGAACACTCGCCACTCTCTGCGCTGATTAAAAATGAACACTCGCCTCTCTCTCTGCGCTGATTTAAAATGAACACTCTCCTCTCTCTCTGCGCTGATTTAAAATGAACACTCGCCTCTCTCTCTGCGCTGGTTTAAAATGAACACTTGCCTCTCTCTCTGCGCAGATTTAAAATAAACTCTCGCCTCTCTCTCCATGCTGATTTAAAATGAACTGTCGCTTCTCTCTCCGCACTGATTTAAAATGAACTCTCGCCTCTCTCTCTGCGCTGATTTAAAATGAAATCTCGCCTCTCTCTCCGCACTGATTTAAAATGAACTCTCTCTATCTCTCTGCGCAGATTTAAAATGAACTCTCTCTATCTCTCTGCGCAGATTTAAAATGAACTCTCGCCTCTTTCTCCGTGCTGACTTAAAATAAACTCTCGCCTCTCTCTCCGTGCTGATTTAAAATCAACTGTCGCTTCTCTCTCCGCGCTGATTTAAAATGAAATCTCACATCTCTCTCCGCGCTGATTTAAAATGAACTCTCGCCTCTCTCTTAGTGCTGATTTAAAATGAAATCTCGCCTCTCTGTCTGCACTGATTTAAAATGAACTCTCGCCTCTCTCTTAGTGCTGATTTAAAATGAATTCTCCCCTCTCTCTCCCCGCTTATTTAGAATGAACTCTCGCCTCTCTCTCCTCACGCTTTTGAAATGAGCTCTTTCCTCTCTCTCCACGCTGATTTAAAATGGATAGTCGCCTCTCCGCGTTGTTTTAAATTAACTCTCGCTTTTCTCTCCACGTTGTTTTAAAATGAAGTCAAGCCTCTCTCCCCGCGCTGATTTAAAATGAACTCTCGCCTCTCTCTCCGGGCTGATTTAAAATGAACTCTCGCCTCTCTCTCCCCGCTGATTTAAAATGAAATCTCTCATCTCCTTCCTCACTCTTTTGAACTGAACTCTTTCCTCTCTCTCCATGGTGTTTTAAAATGAAGCCAAGCCTCTCTCCCTGCACTGATTTATAATGAACTATCGCACCTCTCTCCACACTGATTTATAATGAACTATCGCCTCTCTCTCCGCGCTGATTTAAAATGAACTCTCGCCTCTCTCTCCTTGCTGATTTAAAATGAATTCTCACCTCTCTCCTCACAGTGATTTAAAATGAACTCTCGCCTCTCTCTCCACACTGATTTGAAACGAACTCACACTCTCTCTTCACTCTTGTGAATTGAACTCTCACCTCTCTCTCCACGCTGCTTTAAAATGTTTTAAAACGAACTATCATCCCTCTCTCTGCATTTATTGTAAATGAAGTCTCGCCTCTCTCTCTCGGCATTGATTTAAAATGAACACTCGCCTCTCTCTCTGCACTGATTTAAAATGAACACTCGCCTCTCTCTCTGCGCTGATTTAAAATGAACACTCGCCTCTCTCTCTGCGCTGATTTAAAATGAACTCTCGTCTATCTCTCTCTGCAGTGATTTAAAATGAACTCTCGTCTCTCTCTCTCTGCATTGATTTAAAATGAACACTGGCCTCTCTGTCTGCGCTGATTTAAAATGAACTCTCGCCTCTCTCTCTTGGCATTGATTTAAATTGAACACTCGCCTCTCTCTCTGCGCTGATTTAAAATGAACACTCGCCTCTCTCTGCGCTGATTTAAAATTAACTCTCGTCTCTCTCTCTCTGCATTGATTTAAAATGTACTCTCGCCTCTCTCTCTGCGCTGATTTAAAATGAACACTCGCCTCTCTCTCGGCATTGATTTAAAATGAACTCTCGCCTCTCTCTCTGCGCTGATTTAAAATGAACACTCGCCACTCTCTGCGCTGATTAAAAATGAACACTCGCCTCTCTCTCTGCGCTGATTTAAAATGAACACTCTCCTCTCTCTCTGCGCTGATTTAAAATGAACACTCTCCTCTCTCTCTGCGCTGATTTAAAATGAACACTTGCCTCTCTCTCTGCGCAGATTTAAAATAAACTCTCGCCTCTCTCTCCATGCTGATTTAAAATGAACTGTCGCTTCTCTCTCCGCACTGATTTAAAATGAACTCTCGCCTCTCTCTCTGCGCTGATTTAAAATGAAATCTCGCCTCTCTCTCCGCACTGATTTAAAATGAACTCTCTCTATCTCTCTGCGCAGATTTAAAATGAACTCTCTCTATCTCTCTGCGCAGATTTAAAATGAACTCTCGCCTCTTTCTCCGTGCTGACTTAAAATAAACTCTCGCCTCTCTCTCCGTGCTGATTTAAAATCAACTGTCGCTTCTCTCTCCGCGCTGATTTAAAATGAAATCTCACATCTCTCTCCGCGCTGATTTAAAATGAACTCTCGCCTCTCTCTTAGTGCTGATTTAAAATGAAATCTCGCCTCTCTCTCTGCACTGATTTAAAATGAACTCTCGCCTCTCTCTTAGTGCTGATTTAAAATGAATTCTCCCCTCTCTCTCCCCGCTTATTTAGAATGAACTCTCGCCTCTCTCTCCTCACGCTTTTGAAATGAGCTCTTTCCTCTCTCTCCACGCTGATTTAAAATGGATAGTCGCCTCTCCGCGTTGTTTTAAATTAACTCTCGCTTTTCTCTCCACGTTGTTTTAAAATGAAGTCAAGCCTCTCTCCCCGCGCTGATTTAAAATGAACTCTCGCCTCTCTCTCCGGGCTGATTTAAAATGAACTCTCGCCTCTCTCTCCCCGCTGATTTAAAATGAAATCTCTCATCTCCTTCCTCACTCTTTTGAACTGAACTCTTTCCTCTCTCTCCATGGTGTTTTAAAATGAAGCCAAGCCTCTCTCCCTGCACTGATTTATAATGAACTATCGCACCTCTCTCCACACTGATTTATAATGAACTATCGCCTCTCTCTCCGCGCTGATTTAAAATGAACTCTCGCCTCTCTCTCCTTGCTGATTTAAAATGAATTCTCACCTCTCTCCTCACAGTGATTTAAAATGAACTCTCGCCTCTCTCTCCACACTGATTTGAAACGAACTCACACTCTCTCTTCACTCTTGTGAATTGAACTCTCACCTCTCTCTCCACGCTGCTTTAAAATGTTTTAAAACGAACTATCATCCCTCTCTCTGCATTTATTGTAAATGAAGTCTCGCCTCTCTCTCTCGGCATTGATTTAAAATGAACACTCGCCTCTCTCTCTGCACTGATTTAAAATGAACACTCGCCTCTCTCTCTGCGCTGATTTAAAATGAACACTCGCCTCTCTCTCTGCGCTGATTTAAAATGAACTCTCGTCTAACTCTCTCTGCAGTGATTTAAAATGAACTCTCGTCTCTCTCTCTCTGCATTGATTTAAAATGAACACTGGCCTCTCTGTCTGCGCTGATTTAAAATGAACTCTCGCCTCTCTCTCTTGGCATTGATTTAAATTGAACACTCGCCTCTCTCTCTGCGCTGATTTAAAATGAACACTCGCCTCTCTCTGCGCTGATTTAAAATTAACTCTCGTCTCTCTCTCTCTGCATTGATTTAAAATGAACACTGGCCTCTCTCTCTGCGCTGATTTAAAATTAACTCTTGCCTCTCTCTCTGAGCTGATTTAAAATGAGCACTCGCCTCTCTCTCTGCGCTGATTTAAAATTCACACACGCCTCTCTCTCTGCGCTGATTTAAATTGAAAATTCGCCTCTCTCTCTGCGCAAATTGAAAACTCGCCACTCTGTCTGCGCTGATTTAAAATGAACACACACCTCTCTCTCTGCATTGATTTAAAATGAATACTCGCCTCTCTGTCTGCATTGATTTAAAATGAACACTTGCCTCTCTCTCTGCGCTGATTTAAAATGAACACTCGCCTCTCTCTCTGCGCTGATTTAAAATGAACACTCGCCTCTCTCTCTGCGCTGATTTAAAATTAACTCTCGCCTCTCTCTCTGAGCTGATTTAAAATGAACTCTCGACTCTCTCTCTGTGCTGATTTAAAATTAACTCTCGCCTCTCTCTCTGAGCTGATTTAAAATGAACTCTCGCCTCTCTGCGCTGATTTAAAATGAACACTCGCCTCTCTCTCTGCGCTGATTTAAAATGAACTCTCGTCTCTCTCTCTCTGCATTGATTTAAAATGAACACTGGCCTCTCTGTCTGCGCTGATTTAAAATGAACTCTCGCCTCTCTCTCTTGGCATTGATTTAAATTGAACACTCGCCTCTCTCTCTGCGCTGATTTAAAATGAACACTCGCCTCTCTCTGCGCTGATTTAAAATTAACTCTCGTCTCTCTCTCTCTGCATTGATTTAAAATGAACACTGGCCTCTCTCTCTGCGCTGATTTAAAATTAACTCTTGCCTCTCTCTCTGAGCTGATTTAAAATGAACTCTCGCCTCTCTCTCTGCGCTGATTTAAAATGAACACTCGCCTCTCTCTCTGCGCTGATTTAATATGAACTCTCGCCTCTCTCTCTGCGCAGATTTAAAATGAACTCTCGCCTCTCTCTCTGCGCTGATTTAAAATGAACTCTCGCCTCTCTCTCCACGCTGATTTAAAATGAACACTCGCTTCTCTCTCAGCGCTGATTTAAAATGAACACTCGCTTCTCTCTCTGCGCTGATTTAAAATGAAATCTCGCCTCTCTCTCTGCGCTGATTTAAAATGAGCACTCGCCTCTCTCTCTGCGCTGATTTAAAATTCACACACGCCTCTCTCTCTGCGCTGATTTAAATTGAAAATTCGCCTCTCTCTCTGCGCTGATTTAAATTGAAAACTCGCCACTCTGTCTGCGCTGATTTAAAATGAACACACACCTCTCTCTCTGCATTGATTTAAAATGAATACTCGCCTCTCTGTCTGCATTGATTTAAAATGAACACTTGCCTCTCTCTCTGCGCTGATTTAAAAAGAACACTCGCCTCTCTCTCTGCGCTGATTTAAAATGAACACTCGCCTCTCTCTCTGCATTGATTAAAAATGAACTCTCGCCTCTCTCTCCGCGCTGATTTAAAATGAACACTCGCCTCTCTCTCTGCGCTGATTTAAAATGTGCAAATGCCTCTCTCTCTGCGCTGATTTAAAATGAACACTCGCCTCTCTCTCTGCGCTGATTTAAAATGAACACTCGCCTCTCTCTCTGCATTGATTTAAAATCAACACTCGCCTCTCTCTCTGCGCTGATTCATAACGAACTCTCGCCTCTCTCTCCCCGCTGATTTAAAATGAACTCTCGCATCTCCTTCCTCACTCTTTTGAACTGAACTCTTTCCTCTCTCTCCATGGTGTTTTAAAATGAAGCCAAGCCTCTCTCCCTGCACTGATTTATAATGAAATATCGCACATCTCTACACGCTGATTTATAATGGACTCTCGCCTGTCTCTCCGTGCTGATTTAAAATGAACTCTCACATCTCTCTGCACGCTGATTTAAAATGAACACTCGCCTCTCTCTCTGCGCTGATTTAAAATGAACACTCGCCTCTCTCTCTGCGCTGATTAAAATGAACTCTCGTCTATCTCTCTCTGCAGTGATTTAAAATGAACACTGGCCTCTCTATCTGCGCTGATTTAAAATGAACTCTCGCCTCTCTCTCTGAGCTCATTTAAAATGAACTCTCGCCTCTCTCTCTGCGCTGATTTAAAATGAACACTCGCCTCTCTCTCTGCGCTGATTTAAAATGATCTCTCGTCTCTCTCTCTCTGCATTGATTTAAAATGAACACTGGCCTCTCTCTCTGTGCTGATTTAAAATTAACTCTCGGCTTTCTCTCTGAGCTGATTTAAAATGAACTCTTTCCTCTCTCTGCGCTGATTTAA
Organism: Isurus oxyrinchus; assembly: GCA_026770705.1. Classification (NCBI taxonomy): domain Eukaryota; kingdom Metazoa; phylum Chordata; class Chondrichthyes; order Lamniformes; family Lamnidae; genus Isurus; species Isurus oxyrinchus. The sequence continues at coordinate 1,086,974 of JANJGN010000006.1, read as the reverse complement.
AATGAACTCTCGCCTCTCTCTCCATTCTGATTCATAACGAACTCTCGCCTCTCTCTCCCCGCTGATTTAAAATGAACTCTCGCATCTCCCTCCTCACTCTTTTGAACTGAACTCTTTCCTCTCTCTCCATGGTGTTTTAAAATGAAGCCAAGCCTCTCTCCCTGCACTGATTTATAATGAACTATCGCACCTCTCTACACGCTGATTTATAATGGACTCACGCCTGTCTCTCCGTGCTGATTTAAAATGAACTCTCACATCTCTCTGCGCTGATTTAAAATGAACTCTCGCCTCTCTCTCTGCGCTGATTTAAAATGAACTCACGCCTCTCTCTCCTCACTCTTGTGAAATGAACTCTCACGTTTCTCTCCTCACTCTTTTGCAATCAACGCTCACATCTTTCTCTGCGCTGATTTAATATGAACTCTAGCCTTTCTGTCTGCATTGATTTAAAATGAACACTTGCCTCTCTCTCTGCATTGATTCAAAATAAACACTGGCCTCTCTCTCTGCGCTGATTTAAAATTAACTCTCGCCTCTCTCTCTGAGCTGATTTAAAATGAACTCTCGCCTCTCTCTCTGCGCTGATTTAAAATGAACACTCGCCTCTCTCTCTGCGCTGATTTAAAATGAACTCTCGCCTCTCTCTCTGCGCTGATTTAAAATGAACACTCGCCTCTCTCTCTGCCCTGATTTAAAATGAACTCTTGCTTCTCTCACCGCGCTGATTTAAAATGAACTCTCGCCTCTCTCTCCGCGCAAATTTAAAATAAAATCTCACCACTCTCTCCATGCTGATTTAAAACGAACTCACACCTCTCTCCTCTCTCTTCTGAAATGAACGTTCACCTCTCTCTCCTCACTCTTTTGAAATTAACTCTTGCGTCTCTCTCTGCGCTGATTTAAAATGAACTCTCGCCTCTCTCTCTGCACCAATTTAAAATGAACTCTCGCCTCTCTCCACGTGCTGATTTATAATGAACTCTTGCCTCTCTACCAATGCGGATTTAAAATGTACTATCGCCTCTCTCTCTGTGCTGATTTAAAATGAACACTTGCCTCTCTCTCAGCATTGATTTAAAATGAACACTCGCCTCTCTCTCTGCGCTGATTTAAAATGAGCACACGCCTCTCTCTCTGCGCTGATTTAAAATGAACACTCGCCTCTCTCTCTGCGCTGATTTAAAATGAGCACACACCTATCTATCTGCATTGATTTAAAATGTACACTCAACTCTCTCTCTGCATTGATTTAAAATGAACTCGCGCCTCTCTCTGCGCAGATTTAACATGAACACTCGCCTCTCTCTCTGCGCTGATTTAAAATTAACTCGCGCCTCTCTCTCTGCGCTGATTTGAAATGAACTCTCGCCTCTCTCTCCATGCTGATTTATAATGAACGCTCGCCTCTCTCTCCCCGCTGATTTAAAATGAACTCTCTCATCTCCTTCCTCACTCTTTTGAACTGAACTCTTTCCACTCTATCCATAGTGTTTTAAAATGAAGCCAAGCCTCTCTCCCTGCACTGATTTATAATGAACTATTGCACCTCTCTCCACGCTGATTTAAAATGAACTCTCACCTCTCTCTCCACGCTGAATTAAAATGAACTCTCGCCTCTCTCTCCTTGCTGATTTAAAATGAACTCTCACCTCTCTCTTCACAGTGATTTAAAATGAACTCTCGCCTCTCTCTCCACACTGATTTGAAACGAACTCACACCCTCTCGTCACTCTTGTGAATTGAACTCTCACCTCTCTCTCCACGCTGTTTTAAAATGTTTTAAAACGAACTATCATCCCGCTCTCTGCATTTATTGTAAATGAACTCTCGCCTCTCTCTCTGCGCTGATTTAAAATGAACACTCGCCTCCCTCTCTGCGCTGATTTAAAATGAACACTCGCCTCTCTCTCTGCGCTGATTTAAAATGAACTCTCGTCTATCTCTCTCTGCAGTGATTTAAAATGAAAACTGGCCTCTCTCTCTGCGCTGATTTAAAATTAACTCTTGCCTCTCTCTCTGAGCTGATTTAAAATGAACTCTCACTCTCTCTCTGCGCTGATTTAAAATGAACACTCGCCTCTCTCTCTGCGCTGATTTAAAATGAACTCTTGTCTCTCTCTCTCTGCATTGATTTAAAATGAACACTGGCCTCTCTCTCTGCACTGAATTAAAATGAACTCTCGCCTCTCTCTCCACGCTGATTTAAAATGAACTCTCGCCTCTCTCTCTGCGCTGATTTAAAATGAAATCTCGCCTCTCTCTCCACACTGATTTGAAACGAACTCACACCATCTCGTCACTCTTGTGAAATGAACTCTCTCTCCTCTCTCTCCACGCTGTTTTAAAATGTTTTAAAACAAACTATCATCCCTCTCTCTGCATTTATTGTAAATGAACTCTCGCCTCTCTCTCTCGGCATTGATTTAAAATGAAAACTCGTCTCTCTCTGCGCTGATTTAAAATGAACTCTCGTCTCTCTCTCTCTGCATTGATTTAAAATGAACACTGGCCTCTCTCTCTGCGCTGATTTAAAATGAACTCTCGCCTCTCTCTGCACCAATTTAAAATGAACTCTCGCCTTTCCCTCTGCTTTGATTTAAAATGAACTCTCGCCTCTCTCTCCCCGATGATTTAAAAACAACACTCGCCTCTCTCTCTGCGCTGATTTAAAATCAACACTCGCCTCTCTCTCTGCGCTGATTTAAAATGAACACTCGCCTGTCTCTCTGCGCTGATTTAAAATGAACACTCGCCTCTCTCTCTGCGCTGATTTAAAATGAACACTCGCCTCTCTCTCTGCGCTGATTTAAAATGAACACTCGCCTCTAATCTGCGCTGATTTAAAATGAACACTCGCCTTTCTCCCTGCGATGATTTAAAAACAACACTCGCCTCTCTCTCTGCGCTGATTTAAAATCAACACTCGCCTCTCTCTCTGCGCTGATTTAAAATCAACACTCGCCTCTCTATCTGCGCTGATTTAAAATGAACACTCGCCTTTCTCTCTGCGATGATTTAAAAACAACACTCGCCTCTCTCTCTGCGCTGATTTAAAATCAACACTCGCCTCTCTCTCTGCGCTGATTTAAAATCAACACTCGCCTCTCTCTCTGCGCTGATTTAAAATGAACACTCGCCTCTCTCTCTGCGCTGATTTAAAATGAACACTCGCCTCTCTATCTGCACTGATTTAATATGAACACTCGCCTCTCTCTCTGCGCTGATTTAAAATGAACACTCGCCTCTCTCTCTGCGCTGATTTAAAATGAACACTCGCCTCTCTCTCTGCGCTGATTTAAAATGAACACTCGCCTCTCTCTCTGCGCTGATTTAAAATCAACACTCGCCTCTCTCTCTGCGCTGATTTAAAATCAACACTCGCCTCTCTCTCTGCGCTGATTTAAAATGAACACTCGCCTCTCTCTCTGCGCTAATTTATAACGAACTCTCGCCTTTCTCTCCCCGCTGATTTAAAATCAACACTCGCCTCTCTCTCTGCGCTGATTTAAAATGAACTCACGCCTCTCTCTCTGCGCTGATTTATAACGAACTCTCGCCTCTCTCTCCCCGCTGATTTAAAATGAACTCTCGCATCTCCTTCCTCACTCTTTTGAACTGAACTCTTTCCTCTCTCTCCATGGTGTTTTAAAATGAAGCCAAGCCTCTCTCCCTGCACTGATCTATAATGAACTATTGCACCTCTCTCCACGCTCATTTAAAATGAACTATCGCCTCTCTCTCCGCGCTGATTTAAAATGAACTCTCGCCTCACACTCTCCGCTTATTTAAAATGAACTCTCACCTCTCTATCCATGCTGATTTAAAATGAACTCTCGCCTCTCTCTTCACACTGCTTTAAAATGAACTCTCGGCTCTCACTCCACACTGATTTAAAATGAACTCTCGGCTCTCACTCCACACTGATTTAAAATGAACTCTCGACTCTCTCTCCACACTGATTGAAAACAAACTCACACCCCTCTCCTCACTCTTGTGAAATGAACTCTCGCCCCTCACTCTCCACGCTGTTTTAAAATGTTTTAAAACGAACTATCATCCCTCTCTCTGCATTGATTTAAAATGATCACTCGCCTCTCTCTCTGCGCTGATTAAAAATGAACACTCGCCTCTCTCTCTGCGCTGATTTAAAATGAACACTCGCCTCTCTATCTGCGCTGATTTAAAATGAACACTCGCCTCTCTCTCTGTGCTGATTTAAAATGATCTCTCGTCTCTCCCTTGCGCTGATTTAAAATGAACACTCGCCTCTCTCTCTGCATTGATTTAAAATGATCACTCGCCTCTCTCTCTGCGCTGATTTAAAATGAACACTCGCCTCTCTCTCTCTGCGCTGATTTAAAATGAACACTCGCCTCTCTATCTGCGCTGATTTAAAATGAACACTCGCCTCTCTCTCTGCGCTGATTTAAAATGAACAAACGCCTCTCTCTCTGCGCTGATTTAAAATGAACACTCGCCTCTCTATCTGCGCTGATTTAAAATGAACACTCGCCTCTCTGCGCTGATTTAAAATCAACACTCGCCTCACTCTCTGCGCTGATTGAAAATCAACACTCGCCTCTCTATCTGCGCTGATTTAAAATGAACACTCGCCTCTCTCTCTGCGCTGATTTATCACGAACTCTCGCCTCACTCTCCCCGCTGATTTAAAATGAACTCTCGCATCTCCTTCCTCACTCTTTTGAACTGAACTCTTTCCTCTCTCTCCATGGTGTTTTAAAATGAAGCCAAGCCTCTCTTCCTGCACTGATCTATAATGAACTATTGCACCTCTCTCCACGCTGATTTATAATGAACTATCGCCTCTCTCTCCACGCTGATTTATAATGAACTATCGCCTCTCTCTCCGCGCTGATTTAAAATGAACTCTCGCCTCTCTCTCCCCGCTGATTTAAAAAGAACTCTCACCTCTCTCTTCACAGTGATTTAAAATGAACTCTCGCCTCTCTCTCTGCACTGATTTAAAATGAACTCTCGCCTCTCTCTCCACACTGATTTGAAACGAACTCACACCCTCTCGTCACTCTTGTGAAATGAACTCTCACCTCTCTCTCCACGCTGTTTTAAAATGTTTTAAAACGAACTATCATCCCTCTCTCTGCATTGATTTTAAATGAACTCTCGCCCCTCTCTCGGCATTGATTTAAAATGAACTCTCGCCTCTCTCTCTGCGCTGATTTAAAATGAACACTCGCCTCTCTCTCTGCGCTGATTTAAAATGAACTCTCGTCTCTCTCTCTCTGCATTGATTTAAAATGAACACTGGCCTCTCTGTCTGCGATGATTTAAAATGAACTCTCGCCTCTCTCTCTTGGCATTGATTTAAATTGAACACTCGCCTCTCTCTCTGCGCTGATTTAAAATGAACACTCGCCTCTCTCTGCGCTGATTTAAAATGAACTCTCGTCTCTCTCTCTCTGCATTGATTTAAAATGAACACTGGCCTCTCTCTCTGCGCTGATTTAAAATTAACTCTTGCCTCTCTCTCTGAGCTGATTTAAAATGAACTCTCGCCTCTCTCTCTGCGCTGATTTAAAATGAACACTCGACTCTCTCTCTGCGCTGATTTAATATGAACTCTCGCCTCTCTCTCTGCGCTGATTTAAAATGAACTCTCGCCTCTCTCTCTGCGCTGATTTAAAATGAACTCTCGCCTCTCTCTCTGCGCTGATTTAAAATGAACACTCGCTTCTCTCTCAGCGCTGATTTAAAATGAACACTCGCTTCTCTCTCTGCGCTGATTTAAAATGAAATCTCGCCTCTCTCTCTGCGCTGATTTAAAATGAGCACTCGCCTCTCTCTCTGCGCTGATTTAAAATTCACACACGCCTCTCTCTCTGCGCTGATTTAAATTGAAAATTCGCCTCTCTCTCTGCGCTGATTTAAATTGAAAACTCGCCACTCTGTCTGCGCTGATTTAAAATGAACACTCGCCTCTCTCTCTGCGCTGATTTAAAATGAGCACACAACTCTCTCTCTGCATTGATTTAAAATGAATACTCGCCTCTCTGTCTGCATTGATTTAAAATGAACACTTGCCTCTCTCTCTGCGCTGATTTAAAATGAACACTCGCCTCTCTCTCTGCATTGATTAAAAATGAACTCTTGCCTCTCTCTCCGCGCTGATTTAAAATGAACACTCGCTTCTCTCTCTGCGCTGATTTAAAATGAGCAAACGCCTCTCTCTCTGCGCTGATTTAAAATGAACTCTCGCCTCTCTCTCTGCGCTGATTTAAAATGAACACTCGCCTCTCTCTCTGCATTGATTTAAAATGAACACTCGCCACTCTCTCTGCGCTGATTCATAACGAACTCTCGCCTCTCTCTCCCCGCTGATTTAAAATGAACTCTCGCATCTCCTTCCTCACTCTTTTGAACTGAACTCTTTCCTCTCTCTCCATGGTGTTTTAAAATGAAGCCAAGCCTCTCTCCCTGCACTGATTTATAATGAAATATCGCACCTCTCTACACGCTGATTTATAATGGACTCTCGCCTGTCTCTCCGTGCTGATTTAAAATGAACTCTCACATCTCTCTGCACGCTGATTTAAAATGAACACTCGCCTCTCTCTCTGCGCTGATTTAAAATGAACACTCGCCTCTCTCTCTGCGCTGATTAAAATGAACTCTCGTCTATCTCTCTCTGCAGTGATTTAAAATGAACACTGGCCTCTCTATCTGCGCTGATTTAAAATGAACTCTCGCCTCTCTCTCTGAGCTCATTTAAAATGAACTCTCGCTTCTCTCTCTGCGCTGATTTAAAATGAACACTCGCCTCTCTCTCTGCGCTGATTTAAAATGAACTCTCGTCTCTCTCTCTCTGCATTGATTTAAAATGAACACTGGCCTCTCTCTCTGTGCTGATTTAAAATTAACTCTCGGCTTTCTCTCTGATCTGATTTAAAATGAACTCTTTCCTCTCTCTGCGCTGATTTAAAATGAACTCTCGCCTCTCTCTCCATTCTGATTCATAACGAACTCTCGCCTCTCTCTCCCCGCTGATTTAAAATGAAATCTCGCATCTCCCTCCTCACTCTTTTGAACTGAACTCTTTCCTCTCTCTCCATGGTGTTTTAAAATGAAGCCAAGCCTCTCTCCCTGCACTGATTTATAATGAACTATCGCACCTCTCTACACGTTGATTTATAATGGACTCTCGCCTGTCTCTCCGTGCTGATTTAAAATGAACTCTCACATCTCTCTGCGCTGATTTAAAATGAACTCTCGCCTCTCTCTCTGCGCTGATTTAAAATGAACTCACGCCTCTCTCTCCTCACTCTTGTGAAATGAACTCTCACCTTTCTCTCCTCACTCTTTTGCAATCAACGCTCACATCTTTCTCTGCGCTGATTTAATATGAACTCTAGCCTCTCTGTCTGCATTGATTTAAAATGAACACTGGCCTCTCTCTCTGCGCTGATTTAAAATTAACTCTCGCCTCTCTCTCTGAGCTGATTTAAAATGAACTCTCGCCTCTCTCTCTGCGCTGATTTAAAATGAACACTCGCCTCTCTCTCTGCGCTGATTTAAAATGAACTCTCGCCTCTCTCTCTGCGCTGATTTAAAATGAACACTCGCCTCTCTCTCTGCCCTGATTTAAAATGAACTCTTGCTTCTCTCACCGCGCTGATTTAAAATGAACTCTCGCCTCTCTCTCCGCGCAAATTTAAAATAAACTCTCACCTCTCTCTCCATGCTGATTTAAAACGAACTCACACCTCTCTCCTCTCTCTTCTGAAATGAACGTTCACCTCTCTCTCCTCACTCTTTTGAAATTAACTCTTGCGTCTCTCTCTGCGCTGATTTAAAATGAACTCTCGCCTCTCTCTCTGCACCAATTTAAAATGAACTCTCGCCTCTCTCCACGTGCTGATTTATAATGAACTCTTGCCTCTCTACCAATGCGGATTTAAAATGTACTATCGCCTCTCTCTCTGTGCTGATTTAAAATGAACACTTGCCTCTCTCTCAGCATTGATTTTAAATGAACTCTCGCAACTCCTTCCTCACTCTTTTGAACTGAACTCTTTCCTCTCTCTCCATAGTGTTTTAAAATGAAGCCAAGCCTCTCTCACTGCACTGATTTATAATGAACTATCGCACCTCTCTCCGCGCTGAATTAAAATGAACTCTCGCCTCTCTCTTCACAGTGATTTAAAATGAACTCTCGCCTCTCTCTCCACACTGATTTGAAACGAACTCACACTCTCTCGTCACTCTTGTGAATTGAACTCTCTCCTCTCTCTCCATGCTGTTTTAAAATGTTTTAAAACGAACTATCATCCCTCTCTCTGCATTTATTGTAAATGAACTCTCGCCTCTCTCTCTGCGCTGATTTAAAATGAACACTCGCCTCTCTCTCTGCGCTGATTTAAAATGAACTCTCGTCTATCTCTCTCTGCAGTGATTTAAAATGAAAACTGGCCTCTCTCTCTGCGCTGATTTAAAATTAACTCTTGCCTCTCTCTCTGAGCTGATTTAAAATGAACTCTCACTCTCTCTCTGCGCTGATTTAAAATGAACACTCGCCTCTCTCTCTGCGCTGATTTAAAATGAACTCTCGTCTCTCTCTCTCTGCATTGATTTAAAATGAACACTGGCCTCTCTCTCTGCGCTGAATTAAAATGAACTCTCGCCTCTCTCTCCACGCTGATTTAAAATGAACTCTCGCCTCTCTGTCTGCGCTGATTTAAAATGAAATCTCGCCTCTCTCTCCACACTGATTTGAAACGAACTCAAACCATCTCGTCACTCTTGTGAAATGAACACTCTCTCCTCTCTCTCCACGCTGTTTTAAAATGTTTTAAAACAAACTATCATCCCTCTCTCTGCATTTATTGTAAATGAACTCTCGCCTCTCTCTCTCGGCATTGATTTAAAATGAAAACTCGCCTCTCTCTGCGCTGATTTAAAATGAACTCTCGTCTCTCTCTCTCTGCATTGATTTAAAATGAACACTGGCCTCTCTCTCTGAGCTGATTTAAAATGAACTCTCACCTCTCTCTGCACCAATTTAAAATGAACTCTCGCCTTTCCCTCTGCTTTGATTTAAAATGAACTCTCGCCTCTCTCTCCCCGATGATTTAAAAACAACACTCGCCTCTCTCTCTGCGCTGATTTAAAATCAACACTCGCCTCTCTCTCTGCGCTGATTTAAAATGAACACTCGCCTCTCTCTCTGCGCTGATTTAAAATGAACACTCGCCTCTCTCTCTGCGCTGATTTAAAATGAACACTCGCCTCTCTCTCTGCGCTGATTTAAAATCAACACTCGCCTCTCTATCTGCGCTGATTTAAAATGAACACTCGCCTTTCTCCCTGCGATGATTTAAAAACAACACTCGCCTCTCTCTCTGCGCTGATTTAAAATGAACACTCGCAACTCTCTCTGCGCTGATTTAAAATGAACACTCGCCTCTCTCTCTGCGCTGATTTAAAATGAACACTCGCCTCTCTCTCTGCGCTGATTTAAAATCAACACTCGCATCTCTCTCTGCGCTGATTTAAAATCAACACTCGCCTCTCTCTCTGCGCTGATTTATAACGAACTCTCGCCTCTCTCTCCCCGCTGATTTAAAATGAACTCTCGCATCTCTATCTGCGCTGATTTAAAATGAACACTCGCCTCTCTCTCTGCGCTGATTTATAACGAACTCTCGCCTCTCTCTCCCCGCTAATTTAAAATGAACTCTCGCATCTCCTTCCTCACTCTTTTGAACTGAACTCTTTCCTCTCTCTCCATGGTGTTTTAAAATGAAGCCAAGCCTCTCTCCCTGCACAGATCTATAATGAACTATTGCACCTCTCTCCACGCTGATTTATAATGAACTATCGCCTCACACTCTCCGCTTATTTAAAATGAACTCTCACCTCTCTATCCATGCTGATTTAAAATGAACTCTCGCCTCTCTCTTCACACTGCTTTAAAATGAACTCTCGGCTCTCACTCCACACTGATTTAAAATGAACTCTCGGCTCTCTCTCCACACTGATTGAAAACAAACTCACACCCCTCTCCTCACTCTTGTGAAATGAACTCTCGCCCCTCACTCTCCACGCTGTTTTAAAATGTTTTAAAACGAACTATCATCCCTCTCTCTGCATTGATTTAAAATGATCACTCGCCTCTCTCTCTGCGCTGATTAAAAATGAACACTCGCCTCTCTCTCTGCGCTGATTTAAAATGAACACTCGCCTCTCTATCTGCGCTGATTTAAAATGAACACTCGCCTCTCTCTCTGTGCTGATTTAAAATGAACTCTCGTCTCTCCCTTGCGCTGATTTAAAATGAACACTCGCCTCTCTCTCTGCATTGATTTAAAATGATCACTCGCCTCTCTCTCTGCGCTGATTTAAAATGAACACTCGCCTCTCTATCTCTGCGCTGATTTAAAATGAACACTTGCCTCTCTCTCTGCGCTGATTTAAAATGAACACTCGCCTCTCTCTCTGCGCTGATTTAAAATGAACACTCGCCTCTCTCTCTGCATTGATTTAAAATGATCACTCGCCTCTCTCTCTGCGCTGATTTAAAATGAACAAACGCCTCTCTCTCTGCGCTGATTTAAAATGAACACTCGCCTCTCTATCTGCGCTGATTTAAAATGAACACTCGCCTCTCTCTCTGCGCTGATTTAAAATCAACACTCGCCTCTCTATCTGCGCTGATTTAAAATGAACACTCGCCTTTCTCCCTGCGATGATTTAAAAACAACACTCGCCTCTCTCTCTGCGCTGATTTAAAATGAACACTCGCAACTCTCTCTGCGCTGATTTAAAATGAACACTCGCCTCTCTCTCTGCGCTGATTTAAAATGAACACTCGCCTCTCTCTCCCCGCTGATTTAAAATGAACTCTCGCATCTCTATCTGCGCTGATTTAAAATGAACACTCGCCTCTCTCTCTGCGCTGATTTATAACGAACTCTCGCCTCTCTCTCCCCGCTGATTTAAAATGAACTCTCGCATCTCCTTCCTCACTCTTTTGAACTGAACTCTTTCCTCTCTCTCCATGGTGTTTTAAAATGAAGCCAAGCCTCTCTTCCTGCACTGATCTATAATCAACTATTGCACCTCTCTCCACGCTGATTTATAATGAACTATCGCCTCTCTCTCCGCGCTTATTTAAAATGAACTCTCGCCTCTCTCTCCCCGCTGATTTAAAAAGAACTCTCACCTCTCTCTTCACAGTGATTTAAAATGAACTCTCGCCTCTCTCTCTGCGCTGATTTAAAATGAACTCTCGCTTCTCTCTCCACACTGATTTGAAACGAACTCACACCCTCTCGTCACTCTTGTGAAATGAACTCTCACCTCTCTCTCCACGCTGTTTTAAAATGTTTTAAAAAGAACTATCATCCCTCTCTCTGCATTGATTTTAAATGAACTCTCGCCCCTCTCTCGGCATTGATTTAAAATGAACTCTCGTCTCTCTCTCTGCGCTGATTTAAAATGAACACTCGCCTCTCTCTCTGCGCTGATTGAAAATAAACTCTCGCCTCTCTCACCGCGCTTATTAGGAATGAACTCTCGCCTGTCTCTCCCTGTTGATTTAAAATGAACACTCGCCTCTCTCTCTGCATTGATTTAAAATGAACACTTGCCTCTCTCTTCGCGTTGATTTAAAATGAACTCTCGCCTCTCTCTCCGCGCTGATTTATAATGAACTCTTGACTCTCTCTCCCTGCTGATTTAAAAAGAACTCTCAACTCTCTTCACAGTGATTTAAAATGAACTCTCGCCTCTCTCTCCACACTGATTTGAAACGAACTCACACATCACTCTTGTGAAATGAACTCTCACCTCTCTCTCCACGCTGTTATAAAATGTTTTAAAACGAACTATCATCCCTCTCTCTGCATTGATTTAAAATGAACTCTCGCCTCTCTCTGCGCTGATTTAAAACGAACACTCGCCTCTCTCTCTGCGCTGATTTAAAACGAACACTCGCCTCTCTCACTGCGCTGATTTAAAATGAACACTCGCCTCTCTCTGCGATGATTTAAAATGAACTCTCGTCTCTCTTTCTGCATTGATTTAAAACGAACACTCGCATCTCTCTCTGCGCTGACATAAAATGAACATTCGCCTTCTCTGATATAAAAACAAAGAAAACTGCGGATGCTGGAAATCCAAAACAAAAACAGAATTAGCTGGAAAAACTCAGCAGGTCTGGCAGCATCGGCGGAGAAGAAAAGAGTTGATGTTTCGAGTCCTCATGACCCTTCGACAGAACTTGATTTCGAGTCCAAGAAAGAGTTGAAATATAAGCTGGTTTAAGGTGTGTGGGAGGGGGGGGCGGAGAGAGAGAGAGAGAGAGAGGTGCTTGTGTGGACAAACAAGCAGTGATAGAAGCAGATCATCAAAAGATGTCAGGGACAATGGTACAAAGAAACACATAGGTGTTAAAGTTAAAGTTGGTGATATTATCTAAACGAATGTGCTAATTAAGAATAGATGGTAGGGCACTCAAGGTACAGCTCTAGTGGGGGTGGGGGGAGCATAAAAGATTTTAAAATATTTAAAAATAAAGGAAATAGGTGGGGAAAGAAAAATCTATAAAATTTATAGGGAAAAAAAAAGGGGGAAAAAAAGGGGGAAACAGAAAGGGGGTGGGGATGGGGGAGGGAGTTTACGACCTAAAGTTATTGAATTCAATATTCAGTCCGGAAGGCTGTAAGGTGCCTAGTCGGAAGATGAGGTGTTGTTCCTCCAGTTTGCGTTGGGCTTCACTGGAACAATGCAGCAAGCCAAGGACAGACATGTGGGCAAGAGAGCAGGGTGGAGTGTTAAAATGGCAAGCGACAGGGAGGTTTGGGTCATTCTTGCGGACAGACCGCAGGTGTTCTGCAAAGCGGTCGCCCAGTTTACGTTTGGTCTCTCCAATGTAGAGGAGACCACATTGGGAGCAACGAATGCAGTAGACTAAGTTGGGGGAAATGCAAGTGAAATGCTGCTTCACTTGAAAGGAGTGTTTGGGCCCTTGGACGGTGAGGAGAGAGGAAGTGAAGGGGCAGGTGTTACATCTTTTGCGTGGGCATGGGGTGGTGCCATAGGAGGGGGTTGAGGAGTAGGGGGTGATGGAGGAGTGGACCAGGGTGTCCCGGAGGGAGCGATCCCTACGGAATGCCGATGGGGGGGTGAAGGGAAGATGTGTTTGGTGGTGGCATCATGCTGGAGTTGGCGGAAATGGCGGAGGATGATCCTTTGAATGCGGAGGCTGGTGGGGTGATAAGTGAGGACAAGGGGGACCCTATCATGTTTCTGGGAGGGAGGAGAAGGCGTGAGGGCGGATGCGCGGGAGATGGGCCGGACACGGTTGAGGGCCCTGTCAACGACCGTGGGTGGAAAACCTCGGTTAAGGAAGAAGGAGGACATGTCAGAGGAACTGTTTTTGAAGGTAACATCATTGGAACAGATGCGACGAAGGCGAAGGAACTGAGAGAATGGGATGGAGTCCTTACAGGAAGCGGGGTGTGAGGAGCTGTAGTCGAGATAGCTGTGGGAGTCGGTGGGTTTGTAATGGATATTGGTGGACAGTCTATCACCAGAGATTGAGACAGAGAGGTCAAGGAAGGGAAGGGAAGTGTCAGAGATGGACCACGTGAAAATGATGGAGGGGTGGATATTGGAAGCAAAATTAATAAATTTTTCCAAGTCCCGACGAGAGCATGAAGCGGCACCGAAGTAATCATCGATGTACCGGAGAAAGAGTTGTGGAAGGGGGCCCGAGTAGGACTGCAACAAGGAATGTTCCACATACCCCATAAAGAGACAGGCATAGCTGGGGCCCATGCGGGTACCCATAGCCACACCTTTTATTTGGAGGAAGTGAGAGGAGTTGAAGGAGAAATTGTTCAACGTGAGAACAAGTTCAGCCAGACGGAGGAGAGTAGTGGTGGATGGGGATTGTTCGGGCCTCTGTTCGAGGAAGAAGCTAAGGGCCCTCAGACCATCCTGGTGGGGGATGGAGGTGTAGAGGGATTGGACGTCCATGGTGAAGAGGAAGCGGTTGGGGCCAGGGAACTGGAAATTGTTGATGTGATGTAAGGTGTCAGAGGAATCACGGATGTAGGTGGGAAGGGACTGGACAAGGGGAGAGAGAAGGGAGTCAAGATAACGAGAAATGAGTTCTGTGGGGCAGGAGCAAGCTGAGACGATCGGTCTACCGGGACAGTTCTGTTTGTGGATTTTGGGTAGGAGATAGAAGCGGGCCGTCCGAGGTTGGGCGACTGTCAGGTTGGAAGCTGAGGGAGGGAGATCCCCAGAGGAGATGAGGTCAGTGACAGTCCTGGAAACAATGGCTTGATGAACTCGCTTGATGAACTTGATGGCTCGCCTTCTCTGCGCTGATTTAAAATGAACTCTCGTCTCTCTCTCTCTGCATTGATTTAAAATGAACACTCGCCTCTCTCTCTGCGCTGATTTAAAATGAACTCTCGCCTCTCTCTCTGCGCTTATTAGGAATGAACTCTCGCCTCTCTCTCTGCGCTGATTTAAAATGGACAGTCGCCTCTCTCACCGCGCTTACTGGAATGAACTCTCGCCTCACCCTCCTCATTCTTTTGAAATGAGCTCTTTGCTCTCTCTCCGCGCTGATTTAAAATGGACAGTCGCCTGTCCACGTTTTTTGAAATGAACTCTCGCCTCTCTCTCCATGCTGATTTAAAACGAACTCACACCTCTCTGCTCACTCTTGTGAAATGAACTTACACCTCACTCTCCTCACTCTTTTGAAATGAACTCTTGCGTCTCTCTCTGCGCTGATTTAAAATGAACTCTCGCCTCTCTCTCTGCACCAATTTAAAATGAACTCTCGCCTCTCTCTCTGCGCTGATTTAAAATGAACACTCGCCTCTCTCTCTGCGCTGATTTAAAATGAACTCTCGTCTCTCTCTCTGCATTGATTTAAAATGAACACTGGCCTCTCACTCTGCGCTGATTTAAAATTAACTCTCGGCTCTCTCTCTGAGCTGATTTAAAATGAACTATCACCTCTCCCTCTGAGCTGATTTAAAATGAACTCTCGCCTCTCTCTATGCGCTGATTTAAAATGAACACTCGCCTCTTTCTCTGCACTGACTTAAAATGAAGTCTCACCTCTCTCTCTGCGCTGATTTAAAATGAACTCTCGCCTCTCTCTCTGCGCTGATTTAAAATGAATCTCTCGCCTCTCTCACTGCGCTGATTTAAAATGAACACTCGCCTCTCTCTCTGCGCTGATTTAAAATGAACTCTCGTCTCTCTCTCTCTGCATTGATTTAAAATGAACACTCGCCTCTCTCTCTGCGCTGATTTAAAATGAACACTGGCCTCTCTCTCTGCGCTGATTTAAAATTAACTCTCGGCTCTCTCTCTGAACTGATTTAAAATGAAGTCTCACCTCTCTCTCTGCGCTGATTTAAAATGAACACTCGCCTCTCTCACTGCGCTGATTTAAAATGAACTCTCGCCTCTCTCTCTGCGCTGATTTAAAATGAACTCTCGCCTTTCTCTCTGCATTGATTAAAATGAACTCTCGCCTCTCTCTCCCCGATGATTTAAAAACAACACTCGCCTCTCTCTCTGCGCTGATTTAAAATCAACACTCGCCTCTCTCTCTGCGCTGATTTAAAATGAACACTCGCCTCTCTCTCTGCGCTGATTTAAAATCAACACTCGCCTCTCTATCTGCGCTGATTTAAAATGAACACTTGCCGCTCTCTCTGAGCTGATTTAAAATGAACACTCGCCTCTCTCTCTGCGCTGATTTAAAATGAACACTCGCCTCTCTATCTGCGCTGATTTAAAATGAACACTCGCCTCTCTCTCTGTGCTGATTTAAAATCAACACTCGCCTCTCTCTCTGCGCTGATTTAAAATCAACACTCGCCTCTCTATCTGCGCTGATTTAAAATGAACACTCGCCTCTCTCTCTGCGCTGATTTATAACGAACTCTCGCCTCTCTTTCCCCGCTGATTTAAAATGAACTCTCGCATCTCCTTCCTCACTCTTTTGAACTGAACTCTTTCCTCTCTCTCCATGGTGTTTTAAAATGAAGCCAAGCCTCTCTCCCTGCACTGATTTATAATGAACTATTGCACCTCTCTCCACGCTGATTAATAATGAACTATCGCCTCTCTCTCCGCGCTGATTTAAAATGAACTCTCGCCTCACACTCTCCGCTGATTTAAAATGAACTCTCACCTCTCTATCCATGCTGATTTAAAATGAACTCTCGCCTCTCTCTTCACACTGCTTTAAAATGAACTCTCGGCTCTCACTCCATACTGATTTAAAATGAACTCTCGGCTCTCTCTCCACACTGATTGAAAACAAACTCACACCCCTCTCCTCACTCTTATGAAATGAACTCTCGCCCCTCACTCTCCACGCTGTTTTAAAATGTTTTAAAACGAACTATCATCCCTCTCTCTGCATTGATTTTAAATGAACTCTCGCCTTTCTCTCTGCATTGATTTAAAATGAACTCTCGCCTCTCTCTCCCCGATGATTTAAAAACAACACTCGCCTCTCTCTCTGCGCTGATTTAAAATGAACACTCGCCTCTCTCTCTGCGCTGATTTAAAATGAACACTCGCCTCTCTATCTGCGCTGATTTAAAATGAACACTCGCCTCTCTCTCTGCGCTGATTTAAAATCAACACTCGCCTCTCTATCTGCGCTGATTTAAAATGAACACTCGCCTCTCTCTCTGCGCTGATTTATAACGAACTCTCGACTCTCTCTCCCCGCTGATTTAAAATGAACTCTCGCATCTCCTTCCTCACTCTTTTGAACTGAACTCTTTCCTCTCTCTCCATGGTGTTTTAAAATGAAGCCAAGCCTCTCTCCCTGCACTGATCTATAATGAACTATTGCACCTCTCTCCACGCTGATTAATAATGAACTATCGCCTCTCTCTCCGCGCTGATTTAAAATGAACTCTCGCCTCACACTCTCCGCTGATTTAAAATGAACTCTCACCTCTCTATCCATGCTGATTTGAAATGAACTCTCGGCTCTCTCTTCATACTGCTTTAAAATGAACTCTCGGCTCTCACTCCGTACTGATTTAAAATGAACTCTCGGCTCTCTCTCCACACTGATTGAAAACAAACTCACACCCCTCTCCTCACTCTTGTGAAATGAACTCTCGCCCCTCACTCTCCACGCTGTTTTAAAATGTTTTAAAACGAACTATCATCCCTCTCTCTGCATTGATGTTAAATGAACTCTCGCCTCTCTCTCTGCGCTAATTTAAAATGAACTCTCGTCTCTCTCTCTGCATTGATTTAAAATGAACACTCGCCTCTCTATCTGCGCCGATTTAAAATGAACACTCGCCTCTCTCTCTGCGCTGATTTAAAATGAACACTCGCCTCTCTATCTGCGCTGATTTAAAATGAACTCTCGTCTCTCCCTTGCGCTGATTTAAAATGAACACTCGCCTCTCTCTCTGCATTGATTTAAAATGATCACTCGCCTCTCTCTCTGCGCTGATTTAAAATGAACACTCGCCTCTCTCTCTGCGCTGATTTAAAATGAACACTCGCCTCTCTATCTGCGCTGATTTAAAATGAACACTCGCCTGTCTCTCTGCGCTGATTTAAAATGAACACTCGCCTCTCTCTCTGCATTGATTTAAAATGATCACTCGCCTCTCTCTCTGCGCTGATTTAAAATGAACACTCGCCTCTCTCTCTGCGCTGATTTAAAATGAACACTCGCCTCTCTATCTGCGCTGATTTAAAATGAACACTCGCCTCTCTCTCTGCGCTGATTTAAAATGAACACTCGCCTCTCTATCTGCGCTGATTTAAAATGAACTCTCGTCTCTCCCTTGCGCTGATTTAAAATGAACACTCGCCTCTCTCTCTGCGCTGATTTAAAATGAACACTCGCCTCTCTCTCTGCGCTGATTTAAAATGAACACTCGCCTGTCTCTCTGCGCTGATTTAAAATGAACACTCGCCTCTCTCTCTGCATTGATTTAAAATGATCACTCGACTCTCTCTCTGCGCTGATTTAAAATGAACACTCGCCTCTCTCTCTGCGCTGATTTAAAATGAACACTCGCCTCTCTATCTGCGCTGATTTAAAATGAACACTCGCCTCTCTCTCTGCGCTGATTTAAAATCAACACTCGCCTCTCTCTCTGCGCTGATTTAAAATCAACACTCGCCTCTCTATCTGCACTGATTTAAAATGAACACTCGCCTCTCTCTCTGCGCTGATTTATAACGAACTCTCGCCTCACTCTCCCCGCTGATTTAAAATGAACTCTCGCATCTCCTTCCTCACTCTTTTGAACTGAACTCTTTCCTCTCTCTCCATGGTGTTTTAAAATGAAGCCAAGCCTCTCTCCCTGCACTGATTTATAATGAATTATTGCACCTCTCTCCACGCTGATTTAAAATGAACTCTCACCTCTCTCTCCCCGCTGATTTAAAAAGAACTCTCACCTCTCTCTTCACAGTGATTTAAAATGAACTCTCGCCTCTCTCTCCACACTGATTTGAAACGAACTCACACCCTCTCGTCACTCTTGTGAAATGAACTCTCACCTTTCTCTCCACGCTGTTTTAAAATGTTTTAAAACGAACTATCATCCCTCTCTCTGCATTGATTTTAAATGAACTCTCGCCCCTCTCTCGGCATTGATTTAAAATGAACTCTCGTCTCTCTCTCTGCGCTGATTTAAAATGAACACTCGCCTCTCTCTCTGCGCTGATTTAAAATGAACACTCGCCTCTCTGCGCTGATTTAAGATGAACACTCACCTCTCTGCGCTGATTTAAAATGAACACTCGCCTCTCTCTCTGCGCTGATTTAAAATGAACTCTCGTCTCTCTGCATTGATTTAAAATGAACATTCGCCTCTCTGTCTGCGCTGATTTAAAATGAACTCTCGTCTCTCTGCATTGATTTAAAATGAACACTCGCCTCTCTCACCGCGCTTATTAGGAATGAACTCTCGCCTCACCCTTTCATTCTTTTGAAATGAGCTCTTTCCTCTCTCTCCGAGCTGATTTAAAATGAAATCTCGCCTCTCTCTCCACACTGATTTAAAATGAAATCTCGCCTCTCTCTCCACACTGATTTAAAACGAACTCACACCTCTCTCCTCACTCTTGTGAAATGAACTTTCACCTCTCTCTCCTCACTCTTTTGAAATTAACTCTTGCGTCTCTCTCTGCGCTGATTTAAAATGAACTCTTGCCTCTCTCTCTGCACCAATTTAAAATGAACTCTCGCCTCTCTCCACGTGCTGATTTATAACGAACTCTCGCCTGTCTCTCCCTTTTGATTTAAAATGAACACTCGCCTCTCTCTCTGCATTGATTTAAAATGAACACTCGCCTCTCTCTTCGCGTTGATTTAAAATGAACTCTCGCCTCTCTCTCCATGCTGATTTATAATGAACTCTTGACTCTCTCTCCCTGCTGATTTAAAATGACCTCTCGCATCTCCTTCCTCACTATTTTGAATTGAACTCCTTCCTCTCTCTCCATGGTGTTTTAAAATGAAGCCAAGCCTCTCTCCCTGCACTGATTTATAATGGACTATTGCACCTCTCTCCACGCTGATTTATAATGAACTATCGCCTCTCTCTCCGTGCTAATTTAAAATGAACTCTCGCCTTTCTCTCCGCACTGATTTAAAATGAACTCTCGCCTCTCTCTCCATGCTGATTTATAATGAACTCTCGACTCTCTCTCCCTGCTGATTTAAAATGACCTCTCGCATCTCCTTCCTCACTATTTTGAACTGAAGTCTTTCCTCTCTCTCCATGGTGTTTTAAAATGAAGCCAAGCCTCTCTCCCTGCACTGATTTATAATGAATTATTGCACCTCTCTCCATGCTGATTTAAAATGCACTCTCGCCTCTCTCTCCGCACTGATTTAAAATTAACTCTCACCTCTCTCTCCCCACTGATTTAAAAAGAACTCTCAACTCTCTTCACAGTGATTTAAAATGAAGTCTCGCCTCTCTCTCTACACTGATTTAAAACGAACTCACACCCTCTCCTCACTCTTGTGAAATGATTTCTCACCTCTCTCTCCACGCTGTTTTAAAATGTTTTAAAACAAACTATCATCCCTCTCTCTGCATTGATTTAAAATGAACTCTCGCCTCTCTCTGCGCTGATTTAAAACGAACACTCGCCTCTCTCACTGCGCTTATTTAAAATGAACACTCGCCTCTCTCTGCGCTGATTTAAAATGAACTCTCGTCTCTCTGCATTGATTTAAAACGAACACTCGCATCTCTCTCTGCGCTGACATAAAATGAACACTCGCCTTCTCTGCGCTGATTTAAAATGAACTCTCGTCTCTCTCTCTGCATTGATTTAAAACGAACACTCGCCTCTCTCTCTGCGCTGATTTAAAATGAACTCTCGCCTCTCTCTCTGCGCTTATTAGGAATGAACTCTTGCCTCTCTCTCTGCGCTGATTTAAAATGGACAGTCGCCTCTCTCACCGCGCTTACTGGAATGAACTCTCGCCTCACCCTCCTCATTCTTTTGAAATGAGCTCTTTGCTCTCTCTCCGCGCTGATTTAAAATGGTCAGTCGCCTGTCCACGTTTTTTGAAATGAACTCTCGCCTCTCTCTCCACGCTGATTTAAAACGAACTCACACCTCTCTGCTCACTCTTGTGAAATGAACTTTCAGCCTACTCTCCTCACTCTTTTGAAATGAACTCTTGCGTCTCTCTCTGCGCTGATTTAAAATGAACTCTCCCCTCTCTCTCTGCACCAATTTAAAATGAACTCTCGCCTTTCTCTCTGCATTGATTTAAAATGAACACTCGCCTCTCTCTCCCCGATGATTTAAAAACAACACTCGCCTCTCTCTCTGCGCTGATTTAAAATGAACACTCGCCTCTCTCTCTGCGCTGATTTAAAATGAACTCTCGTCTCTCTCTGCATTGATTTAAAATGAACACTGGCCTCTCTCTCTGCGCTGATTTAAAATTAACTCTCGGCTCTCTCTCTGAGCTGATTTAAAATGAACTATCACCTCTCCCTCTGAGCTGAGTTAAAATGAACTCTCGCCTCTCTCTATGCGCTGATTTAAAATGAACTCTCGCCTCTCTCTCTGCGCTTATTCGGAATGAACTCTCGCCTCTCTCTCTGCGCTGATTTAAAATGGACAGTCGCCTCTCTCACCGCGCTTACTGGAATGAACTCTCGCCTCACCCTCCTCATTCTTTTGAAATGAGCTCTTTGCTCTCCCTCCGCGCTGATTTAAAATGGACAGTCGCCTGTCCACGTTTTTTGAAATGAACTCTCGCCTCTCGCTCCATGCTGATTTAAAACGAACTCACACCTCTCAGCTCACTCTTGTGAAATGAACTTTCACCTCACTCTCCTCACTCTTTTGAAATGAACTCTTGCGTCTCTCTCTGCGCTGATTTAAAATGAACTCTCGCCTCTCTCTCTGCACCAATTTAAAATGAACTCTCGTCTCTCTCTCTCTGCATTGATTTAAAATGAACACTGGCCTCTCTCTCTGCGCTGATTTAAAATTAACTCTCGGCTCTCTCTCTGAGCTGATTTAAAATGAACTATCACCTCTCCCTCTGAGCTGATTTAAAATGAACTCTCACCTCTCTCTCTGCGCTGATTTAAAATGAACACTCGCCTCTCTCTCTGCACTGATTTAAAATGAAGTCTCACCTCTCTCTCTGCGCTGATTTAAAATGAACACTCGCCTTTCTCACTGCGCTGATTTAAAATGAACTATCACCTCTCCCTCTGAGCTGAGTTAAAATGAACTCTCGCCTCTCTCTATGCGCTGATTTAAAATGAACTCTCGCCTCTCTCTCTGCGCTTATTAGGAATGAACTCTCACCTCTCCCTCTGAGCTGATTTAAAATGAACTCTCGCCTCTCTCTCTGCGCTGATTTAAAATGAACACTCGCCTCTTTCTCTGCACTGATTTAAAATGAAGTCTCACCTCTCTCTCTGCGCTGATTTAAAATGAACTCTCGCCTTTCTCACTGCGCTGATTTAAAATGAACACTCGCCTCTCTCTCTGCGCTGATTTAAAATGAACTCTTGTCTCTCTCTCTCTGCATTGATTTAAAATGAACACTCGCCTCTCTCTCTGCGCTGATTTAAAATGAACACTGGCCTCACTCTCTGCGCTGATTTAAAATTAGCTCACGGCTCTCTCTCTGAGCTGATTTAAAATGAACTATCACCTCTCCCTCTGAGCTGATTTAAAATGAACTCTCGCCTCTCGCTCTGCGCTGATTTAAAATGAACACTCGTCTCTCTCTCTGCACTGATTTAAAATGAAGTCTCACCTCTCTCTCTGCGCTGATTTAAAATGAACACTCGCCTTTCTCACTGCGCTGATTTAAAATGAACACTCGCCTCTCTCTCTGCGCTGATTTAAAATGAACTCTCGTCTCTCTCTCTCTGCATTGATTTATAATGAACACTCGCCTCTCCCTCTGCGCTGATTTAAAATGAACACTGGCCTCTCTCTCTGCGCTGATTTAAAATTAACTCTCGGCTCTCTCTCTGAGCTGATTTAAAATGAACTATCACCTCTCGCTCTGAGCTGATTTAAAATGAACTCTCGCCTCTCGCTCTGCGCTGATTTAAAATGAACACTCGCCTCTCTCTCTGCACTGATTTAAAATGAAGTCTCACCTCTCTCTCAGCGCTGATTTAAAATGAACACTCGCCTCTCTCAGTGCGCTGATTTAAAATGAACACTCGCCTATCTCTCTGCGCTGATTTAAAATGAACTCTCGCCTCGCTCTCTGCGCTGATTTAAAATGAACACTCGCTTCTCTCTCTGCGCTGATGTAAAATGAACACTCGCTTCTCTCTCTGCGCTGATTTAAAATGAACTCTCGCCTCTCTCTCTGCGCTGATTTAAAATGAACACTCGCCTCTCTATTCGCTGATTGAAAATGAACACTCGCCTCTCTCTGCGCTGATTTAAATTGAAAACTCGCCTCTCTCTCTGCGCTGATTTAAAATGAGCACACACCTCTCTCTCTCTATTGATTTAAAATGAACACTCGCCTCTCTCTCTGCATTGATTTAAAATGTACTCTCGCCTCTCTCTCTGCATTGATTTAAAAAAAACTCGCGCCTCTCTCTCTGCGCTGATTTAAAATGAACACTCGCCTCTCTCTGCGCTGAATTAAAAATGAACTCGCATCTCTCTCTCTGTGCTGATTTAAAATGAACACTCGCCTCTCTCATGCATTGATTTAAAATGAACTCGCGCCTCTCTCTGCGCTGATTTAAAATGAACACTCGCCTCTCTCCCTGCGCTGATTTAAAATGAGCACTCGCCTCTCTCTCTGCGCTGATTTAAAATGTACACTCGCCACTCTCTCTGCGCTGATTTAAAATGAACACTCGCCTCTCTCCCTGATCTGATTTAAAATGAACACTCAGCTCTCTCTCTGCGCTGAATTAAAATGAGCACACACCTCTCTGTCTGCATTGATTTAAAATGAACACTCGCCTCTCTCTCTGCATTGATTTAAAATGTACTCTCGCCTCTCTCTCTGCATTGATTTAAAATGAACTCGCGGCTCTCTCTCTGCGCTTATTAGGATTGAACTCTCGCCTCTCTCTCTGCGCTGATTTTAAATGAACACTCGCCTCTCTCTCTGCGCTGAATTAAAATGAACTCTCGCTTCTCTCTCTGCGCTGATTTAAAATGAACACTCGCTTCTCTCTCTGCGCTGATTTAAAATGAACTCTCGCAGCTCCCTCCTCACTCTTTTGAACTGAACTCTTTTCTCTCTCTCCATGGTGTTTTAAAATGAAGCCAAGCCTCTCTCCCTGCACTGATTTAAAATGAACTATCACCTCTCCCTCTGAGCTGATTTAAAATGAACTCTCGCCTCTCTCTCTGCGCTGATTTAAAATGAACACTCGCCTCTCTCTCTGCACTGATTTAAAATGAAGTCTCACCTCTCTCTCTGCGCTGATTTAAAATGAACACTCGCCTTTCTCACTGCGCTGATTTAAAATGAACTATCACCTCTCCCTCTGAGCTGAGTTAAAATGAACTCTCGCCTCTCTCTATGCGCTGATTTAAAATGAACTCTCGCCTCTCTCTCTGCGCTTATTAGGAATGAACTCTCACCTCTCCCTCTGAGCTGATTTAAAATGAACTCTCGCCTCTCTCTCTGCGCTGATTTAAAATGAACACTCGCCTCTTTCTCTGCACTGATTTAAAATGAAGTCTCACCTCTCTCTCTGCGCTGATTTAAAATGAACACTCGCCTTTCTCACTGCGCTGATTTAAAATGAACACTCGCCTCTCTCTCTGCGCTGATTTAAAATGATCTCTCGTCTCTCTCTCTCTGCATTGATTTAAAATGAACACTCGCCTCTCTCTCTGCGCTGATTTAAAATGAACACTGGCCTCTCTCTCTGCGCTGATTTAAAATTAACTCTCGGCTCTCTCTCTGAGCTGATTTAAAATGAACTATCACCTCTCCCTCTGAGCTGATTTAAAATGAACTCTCGCCTCTCGCTCTGCGCTGATTTAAAATGAACACTCGTCTCTCTCTCTGCACTGATTTAAAATGAAGTCTCACCTCTCTCTCTGCGCTGATTTAAAATGAACACTCGCCTTTCTCACTGCGCTGATTTAAAATGAACACTGGCCTCTCTCTCTGCGCTGATTTAAAATGAACTCTCGCCTCTCGCTCTGCGCTGATTTAAAATGAACACTCGCCTCTCTCTCTGCACTGATTTAAAATGAAGTCTCACCTCTCTCTCAGCGCTGATTTAAAATGAACACTCGCCTCTCTCATTGCGCTGATTTAAAATGAACACTCGCCTATCTCTCAGCGCTGATTTAAAATGAACTCTCGCCTCTCTCTCTGCGCTGATTTAAAATGAACACTCGCCTCTCTCTCTGCACTGATTTAAAATGAAGTCTCACCTCTCTCTCTGCGCTGATTTAAAATGAACAGTCGCCTCTCTCTCTGCACTGATTTAAAATGAAGTCTCATCTCTCTCTGTGCGCTGATTTAAAATGAACTCTCGTCTCTCTCTCTCTGCAGTGATTTAAAATGAACACTGGCCTCATTCTCTGCGCTGATTTAAAATTAACTCTCGGCTCTCTCTCTGAGCTGATTTAAAATGAACTATCACGTCTCCCTCTGAGCTGATTTAAAATGAACTCTCGCCTCTCTCTCTGCGCTGATTTAAAATGAACACTCGCCTCTCTCCCTGCACTGATTTAAAATGAAGTCTCACCTCTCTCTATGCGCTGATTTAAAATGAACACTCGCCTCTCTCTCTGCGCTGATTTAAAATGGACACTCGCCTCTCTCTCTGCGCTGATTGAAAATGAACACTCGCCTCTCTCTCTGCGCTGATTTAAAATGAACACTCGCCTCTCTCTGCACTGATTTAAAATGAACACTCGCCTCTCTCAGCGCTGATTTAAAATGAGCATATGCCTCTCTCTCTGCGCTGATTTAAAATGAATACTCACATCTCACTCTGCGCTGATTTATAATGAACAATCGTCTCTCTTCTGCGCTAATTTAAAATGAACTCTCGCCTCTCTCACCGCGCTTATTAGGAATGAACTCTCGCCTCACCCTCCTCATTCTTTTGAAATGAGCTCTTTGCTCTCTCTCCGCGCTGATTTAAAATTGACAGTCGCCTGTCCACGTTTTTTGAAATGAACTCTCGCCTCTCTCTCCGTGCTGATTTAAAATGAACACTCATCTCTCTCTCTGTGCTGATTTAAAATGAACACTCGCCTCTCTCTCTGTGCTGATTTAAAATGAACACTCGCCTCTCTCTCTGCGCTGATTTAAAATGAACTCTCGCCTGTCTCTCTGCACCAATTTAAAATGAACTCTCGCCTTTCTCTCTGCATTGATTTAAAATGAACACTCGCCTCTCTCTCCCCGATGATTTAAAAACAACACTCGCCTCTCTCTCTGAGCTGATTTAAAATGAACACTCGCCTCTCTCTCTGCGCTGATTTAAAATGAACTCTCGTCTCTCTCTCTGCATTGATTTAAAATGAACACTGGCCTCTCTCTCTGCGCTGATTTAAAATTAACTCTCGGCTCTCTCTCTGAGCTGATTTAAAATGAACTATCACCTCTCCCTCTGAGCTGATTTAAAATGAACTCTCGCCACTCTCTCTGCGCTGATTTAAAATGAACACTCGCCTCTCTCTCTGCACTGATTTAAAATGAAGTCTCACCTCTCTCTCTGCGCTGATTTAAAATGAACACTCGCCTTTCTCACTGCGCTGATTTAAAATGAACACTCGCCTCTCTCTCTGCGCTGATTTAAAATGAACTCTCGTCTCTCTCTCTCTGCATTGATTTAAAATGAACACTCGCCTCTCTCTCTGCGCTGATTTAAAATGAACACTGGCCTCTCTCTCTGCGCTGATTTAAAATTAACTCTCGGCTCTCTCTCTGAGCTGATTTAAAATGAACTATCACCTCTCCCTCTGAGCTGATTTAAAATGAACTCTCGCCTCTCGCTCTGCGCTGATTTAAAATGAACACTCGCCTCTCTCTCTGCACTGATTTAAAATGAAGTCTCACCTCTCTCTCTGCGCTGATTTAAAATGAACACTCGCCTCTCTCTCTGCGCTGATTTAAAATGAACTCTCGTCTCTCTCTCTCTGCATTGATTTAAAATGAACACTCGCCTCTCTCTCTGCGCTGATTTAAAATGAACACTGGCCTCTCTCTCTGCGCTGATTTAAAATTAACTCTCGGCTCTCTCTCTGAGCTGATTTAAAATGAACTATCACCTCTCCCTCTGAGCTGATTTAAAATGAACTCTCGCCTCTCGCTCTGCGCTGATTTAAAATGAACACTCGCCTCTCTCTCTGCACTGATTTAAAATGAAGTCTCACCTCTCTCTCAGCGCTGATTTAAAATGAACACTCGCCTCTCTCAGTGCGCTGATTTAAAATGAACACTCGCCTATCTCTCTGCGCTGATTTAAAATGAACTCTCGCCTCTCTCTCTGCGCTGATTTAAAATGAACACTCGCCTCTCTCTCTGCACTGATTTAAAATGAAGTCTCACCTCTCTCTCTGCGCTGATTTAAAATGAACAGTCGCCTCTCTCACTGCGCTGATTTAAAATGAACTCTCACCTCTCTCTCTGCGCTGATTTAAAATGAGCACTCGCCTCTCTCTCTGCACTGATTTAAAATGAAGTCTCATCTCTCTCTGTGCGCTGATTTAAAATGAACACTCGCCTCTCTCACTGCGCTGATTTAAAATGAACACTCGCCTCTCTATCTGCGCTGATTTAAAATGAACTCTCGTCTCTCTCTCTCTGCATTGATTTAAAATGAACACTGGCCTCATTCTCTGCGCTGATTTAAAATTAACTCTCGGCTCTCTCTCTGAGCTGATTTAAAATGAACTATCACGTCTCCCTCTGAGCTGATTTAAAATGAACTCTCGTCTCTCTCTCTGCGCTGATTTAAAATGAACACTCGCCTCTCTCCCTGCACTGATTTAAAATGAAGTCTCACCTCTCTCTCTGCGCTGATTTAAAATGAACACTCGCCTCTCTCTCTGCGCTGATTTAAAATGGACACTCGCCTCTCTCTCTGCGCTGATTGAAAATGAACACTCGCCTCTCTCTCTGCGCTGATTTAAAATGAACACTCGCCTCTCTCTGCACTGATTTAAAATGAACACTCGCCTCTCTCAGCGCTGATTTAAAATGAGCATATGCCTCTCTCTCTGCGCTGATTTAAAATGAACACTCGCATCTCACTCTGCACTGATTTATAATGAACAATCGTCTCTCTTCTGCGCTAATTTAAAATGAACTCTCGCCTCTCTCACCGCGCTTATTAGGAATGAACTCTCTCCTCACCCTCCTCATTCTTTTGAAATGAGCTCTTTGCTCTCTCTCCGCGCAGATTTAAAATTGACAGTCACCTGTCCACGTTTTTTGAAATGAACTCTCGCCTCTCTCTCCGTGCTGATTTAAAATGAACACTCGCCTCTCTCATGCATTGATTTAAAATGAACTCGCGTCTCTCTCTCTGCGCTGATTTAAAATGAGCACACGCCTCTCTCTCTGCGCTGATTTAAAATGAACACTCGCCTCTCACTCTGCGCTGATTCAAATTGAACACTCACCTCTCTCTCTGCATTGATTTAAAATGAACACTAGCCTCTCTCTCTGCGCTGATTTAAAATGAACTCTCGCCTCTCTCTCTGCACTGATTTAAAATGAACTCTCGCCTCGCTCTCTGCGCTGATTTAAAATGAACACTCGCTTCTCTCTCTGCGATGATGTAAAATGAACACTCGCTTCTCTCTCTGCGCTGATTTAAAATGAACTCTCGCCTCTCTCTCTGCGCTGATTTAAAATGAACACTCGCCTCTCTATTCGCTGATTGAAAATGAACACTCGCCTCTCTCTGCGCTGATTTAAATTGAAAACTCGCCTCTCTCTCTGCGCTGATTTAAAATGAGCACACACCTCTCTCTCTCTATTGATTTAAAATGAACACTCGCCTCTCTCTCTGCATTGATTTAAAATGTACTCTCGCCTCTCTCTCTGCATTGATTTAAAAAAAACTCGCGCCTCTCTCTCTGCGCTGATTTAAAATGAACACTCGCCTCTCTCTGCGCTGAATTAAAAATGAACTCGCATCTCTCTCTCTGTGCTGATTTAAAATGAACACTCGCCTCTCTCATGCATTGATTTAAAATGAACTCGCGCCTCTCTCTGCGCTGATTTAAAATGAACACTCGCCTCTCTCTCTGTGCTGATTTAAAATGAACACTCGCCTCTCTCTCTGCGCTGATTTAAAATGAACTCTCGCCTGTCTCTCTGCACCAATTTAAAATGAACTCTCGCCTTTCTCTCTGCATTGATTTAAAATGAACACTCGCCTCTCTCTCCCCGATGATTTAAAAACAACACTCGCCTCTCTCTCTGAGCTGATTTAAAATGAACACTCGCCTCTCTCTCTGCGCTGATTTAAAATGAACTCTCGTCTCTCTCTCTGCATTGATTTAAAATGAACACTGGCCTCTCTCTCTGCGCTGATTTAAAATTAACTCTCGGCTCTCTCTCTGAGCTGATTTAAAATGAACTATCACCTCTCCCTCTGAGCTGATTTAAAATGAACTCTCGCCACTCTCTCTGCGCTGATTTAAAATGAACACTCGCCTCTCTCTCTGCACTGATTTAAAATGAAGTCTCACCTCTCTCTCTGCGCTGATTTAAAATGAACACTCGCCTTTCTCACTGCGCTGATTTAAAATGAACACTCGCCTCTCTCTCTGCGCTGATTTAAAATGAACTCTCGTCTCTCTCTCTCTGCATTGATTTAAAATGAACACTCGCCTCTCTCTCTGCGCTGATTTAAAATGAACACTGGCCTCTCTCTCTGCGCTGATTTAAAATTAACTCTCGGCTCTCTCTCTGAGCTGATTTAAAATGAACTATCACCTCTCCCTCTGAGCTGATTTAAAATGAACTCTCGCCTCTCGCTCTGCGCTGATTTAAAATGAACACTCGCCTCTCTCTCTGCACTGATTTAAAATGAAGTCTCACCTCTCTCTCTGCGCTGATTTAAAATGAACACTCGCCTCTCTCTCTGCGCTGATTTAAAATGAACTCTCGTCTCTCTCTCTCTGCATTGATTTAAAATGAACACTCGCCTCTCTCTCTGCGCTGATTTAAAATGAACACTGGCCTCTCTCTCTGCGCTGATTTAAAATTAACTCTCGGCTCTCTCTCTGAGCTGATTTAAAATGAACTATCACCTCTCCCTCTGAGCTGATTTAAAATGAACTCTCGCCTCTCGCTCTGCGCTGATTTAAAATGAACACTCGCCTCTCTCTCTGCACTGATTTAAAATGAAGTCTCACCTCTCTCTCAGCGCTGATTTAAAATGAACACTCGCCTCTCTCAGTGCGCTGATTTAAAATGAACACTCGCCTATCTCTCTGCGCTGATTTAAAATGAACTCTCGCCTCTCTCTCTGCGCTGATTTAAAATGAACACTCGCCTCTCTCTCTGCACTGATTTAAAATGAAGTCTCACCTCTCTCTCTGCGCTGATTTAAAATGAACAGTCGCCTCTCTCACTGCGCTGATTTAAAATGAACTCTCACCTCTCTCTCTGCGCTGATTTAAAATGAGCACTCGCCTCTCTCTCTGCACTGATTTAAAATGAAGTCTCATCTCTCTCTGTGCGCTGATTTAAAATGAACACTCGCCTCTCTCACTGCGCTGATTTAAAATGAACACTCGCCTCTCTATCTGCGCTGATTTAAAATGAACTCTCGTCTCTCTCTCTCTGCATTGATTTAAAATGAACACTGGCCTCATTCTCTGCGCTGATTTAAAATTAACTCTCGGCTCTCTCTCTGAGCTGATTTAAAATGAACTATCACGTCTCCCTCTGAGCTGATTTAAAATGAACTCTCGTCTCTCTCTCTGCGCTGATTTAAAATGAACACTCGCCTCTCTCCCTGCACTGATTTAAAATGAAGTCTCACCTCTCTCTCTGCGCTGATTTAAAATGAACACTCGCCTCTCTCTCTGCGCTGATTTAAAATGGACACTCGCCTCTCTCTCTGCGCTGATTGAAAATGAACACTCGCCTCTCTCTCTGCGCTGATTTAAAATGAACACTCGCCTCTCTCTGCACTGATTTAAAATGAACACTCGCCTCTCTCAGCGCTGATTTAAAATGAGCATATGCCTCTCTCTCTGCGCTGATTTAAAATGAACACTCGCATCTCACTCTGCACTGATTTATAATGAACAATCGTCTCTCTTCTGCGCTAATTTAAAATGAACTCTCGCCTCTCTCACCGCGCTTATTAGGAATGAACTCTCTCCTCACCCTCCTCATTCTTTTGAAATGAGCTCTTTGCTCTCTCTCCGCGCTGATTTAAAATTGACAGTCACCTGTCCACGTTTTTTGAAATGAACTCTCGCCTCTCTCTCCGTGCTGATTTAAAATGAACACTCGCCTCTCTCATGCATTGATTTAAAATGAACTCGCGTCTCTCTCTCTGCGCTGATTTAAAATGAGCACACGCCTCTCTCTCTGCGCTGATTTAAAATGAACACTCGCCTCTCACTCTGCGCTGATTCAAATTGAACACTCACCTCTCTCTCTGCATTGATTTAAAATGAACACTAGCCTCTCTCTCTGCGCTGATTTAAAATGAACTCTCGCCTCTCTCTCTGCACTGATTTAAAATGAACTCTCGCCTCGCTCTCTGCGCTGATTTAAAATGAACACTCGCTTCTCTCTCTGCGATGATGTAAAATGAACACTCGCTTCTCTCTCTGCGCTGATTTAAAATGAACTCTCGCCTCTCTCTCTGCGCTGATTTAAAATGAACACTCGCCTCTCTATTCGCTGATTGAAAATGAACACTCGCCTCTCTCTGCGCTGATTTAAATTGAAAACTCGCCTCTCTCTCTGCGCTGATTTAAAATGAGCACACACCTCTCTCTCTCTATTGATTTAAAATGAACACTCGCCTCTCTCTCTGCATTGATTTAAAATGTACTCTCGCCTCTCTCTCTGCATTGATTTAAAAAAAACTCGCGCCTCTCTCTCTGCGCTGATTTAAAATGAACACTCGCCTCTCTCTGCGCTGAATTAAAAATGAACTCGCATCTCTCTCTCTGTGCTGATTTAAAATGAACACTCGCCTCTCTCATGCATTGATTTAAAATGAACTCGCGCCTCTCTCTGCGCTGATTTAAAATGAACACTTGCCTCTCTCCCTGCGCTGATTTAAAATGAGCACTCGCCTCTCTCTCTGCGCTGATTTAAAATGTACACTCGCCACTCTCTCTGCGCTGATTTAAAATGAACACTCGCCTCTCTCCCTGATCTGATTTAAAATGAACACTCAGCTCTCTCTCTGCGCTGATTTAAAATGAGCACACACTTCTCTGTCTGCATTGATTTAAAATGAACACTCGCCTCTCTCTCTGCATTGATTTAAAATGTACTCTCGCCTCTCTCTCTGCATTGATTTAAAATGAACTCGCGGCTCTCTCTCTGCGCTTATTAGGATTGAACTCTCGCCTCTCTCTCTGCGCTGATTTTAAATGAACACTCGCCTCTCTCTCTGCGCTGAATTAAAATGAACTCTCGCTTCTCTCTCTGCGCTGATTTAAAATGAACACTCGCTTCTCTCTCTGCGCTGATTTAAAATGAACTCAAGCCTCTCTCTCTGTGCTGATTTAAAATGAACACTCGCATCCCTCTCTGCGCTGATTTAAAATGAACACTCGCCTCTCTCTCTGTGCTGATTTAAAATGAACACTCGCCTCTCTCTCTGCGCTGATTTAAAATGAACTCTCGCCTGTCTCTCTGCACCAATTTAAAATGAACTCTCGCCTTTCTCTCTGCATTGATTTAAAATGAACACTCGCCTCTCTCTCCCCGATGATTTAAAAACAACACTCGCCTCTCTCTCTGCGCTGATTTAAAATGAACACTCGCCTCTCTCTCTGCGCTGATTTAAAATGAACTCTCGTCTCTCTCTCTCTGCATTGATTTAAAATGAACACTGGCCTCTCTCTCTGCGCTGATTTAAAATTAACTCTCGGCTCTCTCTCTGAGCTGATTTAAAATGAACTCTCGCCTCTCTCTCTGCGCTGATTTAAAATGAACACTCGCCTTTCTCACTGCGCTGATTTAAAATGAACACTCGCCTCTCTCTCTGCGCTGATTTAAAATGAACTCTCGTCTCTCTCTCTCTGCATTGATTTAAAATGAACACTCGCCTCTCTCTCTGCGCTGATTTAAAATGAACACTGGCCTCTCTCTCTGCGCTGATTTAAAATTAACTCTCGGCTCTCTCTCTGAGCTGATTTAAAATGAACTATCACCTCTCCCTCTGAGCTGATTTAAAATGAACTCTCGCCTCTCGCCCTGCGCTGATTTAAAATGAACACTCGCCTCTCTCTCTGCACTGATTTAAAATGAAGTCTCACCTCTCTCTCTGCGCTGATTTAAAATGAACACTCGCCTTTCTCACTGCGCTGATTTAAAATGAACACTCGCCTCTCTCTCTGCGCTGATTTAAAATGAACTCTCGTCTCTCTCTCTCTGCATTGATTTAAAATGAACACTCGCCTCTCTCTCTGCGCTGATTTAAAATTAACTCTCGGCTCTCTCTCTGAGCTGATTTAAAATGAACTATCACCTCTCCCTCTGAGCTGATTTAAAATGAACTCTCGCCTCTCGCTCTGCGCTGATTTAAAATGAACACTCGCCTCTCTCTCTTCACTGATTTAAAATGAAGTCTCACCTCTCTCTCAGCGCTGATTTAAAATGAACACTCGCCTCTCTCAGTGCGCTGATTTAAAATGAACACTCGCCTATCTCTCTGCGCTGATTTAAAATGAACTCTCGCCTCTCTCTCTGCGCTGATTTAAAATGAACACTCGCCTCTCTCTCTGCACTGATTTAAAATGAAGTCTCACCTCTCTCTCTGCGCTGATTTAAAATGAACAGTCGCCTCTCTCACTGCGCTGATTTAAAATGAACTCTCACCTCTCTCTCTGCGCTGATTTAAAATGAGCACTCGCCTCTCTCTCTGCACTGATTTAAAATGAAGTCTCATCTCTCTCTGTGCGCTGATTTAAAATGAACACTCGCCTCTCTCACTGCGCTGATTTAAAATGAACACTCGCCTCTCTATCTGCGCTGATTTAAAATGAACTCTCGTCTCTCTCTCTCTGCATTGATTTAAAATGAACACTGGCCTCATTCTCTGCGCTGATTTAAAATTAACTCTCGGCTCTCTCTCTGAGCTGATTTAAAATGAACTATCACGTCTCCCTCTGAGCTGATTTAAAATGAACTCTCGTCTCTCTCTCTGCGCTGATTTAAAATGAACACTCGCCTCTCTCCCTGCACTGATTTAAAATGAAGTCTCACCTCTCTCTCTGCGCTGATTTAAAATGAACACTCGCCTCTCTCTCTGCGCTGATTTAAAATGGACACTCGCCTCTCTCTCTGCGCTGATTGAAAATGAACACTCGCCTCTCTCTCTGCGCTGATTTAAAATGAACACTCGCCTCTCTCTGCACTGATTTAAAATGAACACTCGCCTCTCTCAGCGCTGATTTAAAATGAGCATATGCCTCTCTCTCTGCGCTGATTTAAAATGAACACTCGCATCTCACTCTGCACTGATTTATAATGAACAATCGTCTCTCTTCTGCGCTAATTTAAAATGAACTCTCGCCTCTCTCACCGCGCTTATTAGGAATGAACTCTCGCCTCACCCTCCTCATTCTTTTGAAATGAGCTCTTTGCTCTCTCTCCGCGCTGATTTAAAATTGACAGTCGCCTGTCCACGTTTTTTGAAATGAACTCTCGCCTCTCTCTCCGTGCTGATTTAAAATGAACACTCGCCTCTCTCATGCATTGATTTAAAATGAACTCGCGTCTCTCTCTCTGCGCTGATTTAAAATGAGCACACGCCTCTCTCTCTGCGCTGATTTAAAATGAACACTCGCCTCTCACTCTGCGCTGATTCAAATTGAACACTCACCTCTCTCTCTGCATTGATTTAAAATGAACACTAGCCTCTCTCTCTGCGCTGATTTAAAATGAACTCTCACCTCTCTCTCTGCACTGATTTAAAATGAACTCTCGCCTCGCTCTCTGCGCTGATTTAAAATGAACACTCGCTTCTCTCTCTGCGATGATGTAAAATGAACACTCGCTTCTCTCTCTGCGCTGATTTAAAATGAACTCTCGCCTCTCTCTCTGCGCTGATTTAAAATGAACACTCGCCTCTCTATTCGCTGATTGAAAATGAACACTCGCCTCTCTCTGCGCTGATTTAAATTGAAAACTCGCCTCTCTCTCTGCGCTGATTTAAAATGAGCACACACCTCTCTCTCTCTATTGATTTAAAATGAACACTCGCCTCTCTCTCTGCATTGATTTAAAATGTACTCTCGCCTCTCTCTCTGCATTGATTTAAAAAAAACTCGCGCCTCTCTCTCTGCGCTGATTTAAAATGAACACTCGCCTCTCTCTGCGCTGAATTAAAAATGAACTCGCATCTCTCTCTCTGTGCTGATTTAAAATGAACACTCGCCTCTCTCATGCATTGATTTAAAATGAACTCGCGCCTCTCTCTGCGCTGATTTAAAATGAACACTTGCCTCTCTCCCTGCGCTGATTTAAAATGAGCACTCGCCTCTCTCTCTGCGCTGATTTAAAATGAACACTCGCCTCTCTCCCTGATCTGATTTAAAATGAACACTCAGCTCTCTCTCTGCGCTGATTTAAAATGAGCACACACCTCTCTGTCTGCATTGATTTAAAATGAACCCTCGCCTCTCTCTCTGCATTGATTTAAAATGTACTCTCGCCTCTCTCTCTGCATTGATTTAAAATGAACTCGCGGCTCTCTCTCTGCGCTTATTAGGATTGAACTCTCGCCTCTCTCTCTGCGCTGATTTTAAATGAACACTCGCCTCTCTCTCTGCGCTGAATTAAAATGAACTCTCGCTTCTCTCTCTGCGCTGATTTAAAATGAACACTCGCTTCTCTCTCTGCGCTGATTTAAAATGAACTCAAGCCTCTCTCTCTGCGCTGATTTAAAATGAACACTCGCCTCTCTCTTCGCTGTTTTAAAATGAACACTCGCCTCTCTCTCTGCACTGATTTAAAATGAGCACACACCTCTTTCTCTGTATTGATTTAAAATGAACACTCGCCTTTCTCTCTGCATTGATTTAAAATGTACTCTCGCCTCTCTCTCTGCATTGATTTAAAATGAACTCGCGCCTCTCTCTCTGCGCTGATTTAAAATGAACACTCGCCTCTCTCATGCATTGATTTAAAATGAACACTCGCCTATCTCTCTGCGCTGATTTAAAATGTACACTCGCCTCTCTCTCTGCGCTGATTTAAAATGAACACTCGCCTCTCTCTCTGATCTGATTTAAAATGAAAACTCAGCTCTCTCTCTGCGCTGATTTAAAATGAGCACACACCTCTCTGTCTGCATTGATTTAAAATGTACTCTCGCCTCTCTATCTGCATTGATTTAAAATGAACTCGCGGCTCTCTCTCTGCGCTTATTAGGATTGAAGTCTCGCCTCTCTCTCTGCGCTGATTTAAAATGGACAGTCGCCTCTCTCACCGCACTTATTAGGAATGAACTCTCGCCTCACCCTCCTCATTCTTTTGAAATGAGCTCTTTGCTCTCTCTCCGCGCTGATTTAAAATGGACAGTCACCTGTCCACGTTTTTTGAAATGAACTCTCGCCTCTCTCTCCGTGCTGATTTAAAATGAACACTCGCCTCTCTCATGCATTGATTGAAAATGAACTCGCGTCTCTCTCTCTGCGCTGATTTAAAATGAACACTCACCTCTCTCTCTGCGCTTATTTAAATTGAACACTCACCTCTCTCTCTGCATTGATTTAAAATGAACTCTCGCCTCTCTCTCCATGCTGATTTATAACGAACACTTGCCTCTCTCTCCCCGCTGATATAAAATGAACTCTCGCATCTCCCTCCTCACTCTTTTGAACTGAACTCTTTCCTCTCTCTCCATAGTGTTTTAAAATGAAGCCAACCCTCTCTCCCTGCACTGATTTATAATGAACTATTGCACCTCTCTCCACGCTGATTTATAATGAACTATTGCCTCTCTCTCCATGCTAATTTAAAATGAACTCTCGCCTCTCTCTCCACGCTGATTTAAAATGAACTCTCGCCTCTCTCTCCTTGCTGATTTAAAATGAACTCTCACCTCTCTCTTCACAGTGATTTAAAATGAACTCTCGCCTCTCTCTCCACACTGATTTGAAACGAACTCACACCCTCTCGTCACTCTTGTGAAATGATTTCTCACCTCTCTCTCCACCCTGTTTTAAATAATTTTAAAACGAACTATCATCCCTCTCTCTGCATTTATTTTAAATGAACTCTCGCCTCTCTCTCTCTACATTTATTTTAAATGAACTCTCGCCTCTCTCTCTCGGCATTGATTTAAAATGAACACTCGCCTCTCTCTCTGCGCTGATTTAAAATGAACACTCGCCTCTCTCTCTGAGCTGATTTAAAATGAACACTCGCATCTCTCTCTGAGCTGATTGAAAATGAACTCTCGTCTCTCTCTCTGCGCTGATTTAAAATGAACTCTCGCATCTCCTTCCTCACTCTTTTGAACTGAACTCTTTCCTCTCTCTCCATAGTGTTTTAAAATAAAGCCAAGGCTCTCTCCCTGCACTGATTTATAATGAACTATTGCACCTCTCTCCACGCTGATTTATAATGAACTATCGCCTCTCTCTCCATGCTAATTTAAAATGAACTCTCGCCTCTCTCTCCGCGCTGATTTAAAATGAACTCTCGCCTCTCTCTCCTTGCTGATTTAAAATGAACTCTCACCTCTCTCTTCACAGTGATTTAAAATGAACTCTCGCCTCACTCTCCTTGCTGATTTAAAATGAACTCTCACCTCTCTCTTCACAGTGATTTAAAATGAACTCTCGCCTCTCTCTCCTTGCTGATTTAAAATGAACTCTCACCTCTCTCTTCACAGTGATTTAAAATGAACTCTCGCCTCTCTCTCCACACCGATTTGAAACGAACTCACACCCTCTCGTCACTCTTGTGAAATGATTTCTCACCTCTCTCTCCACGCTGTTTTAAATAATTTTAAAACGAACTATCATCCCTCTCTCTGCATTTATTTTAAATGAACTCTCGCCTCTCTCTCTCTACATTTATTTTAAATGAACTCTCGCCTCTCTCTCTCGGCATTGATTTAAAATGAAAACTCGCCTCTCTCTCTGCGCTGATTTAAAATGAACACTCGCCTCTCTCTCTGCGCTGATTTAAAATGAACACTCGCATCTCTCTCTGAGCTGATTGAAAATGAACTCTCGTCTCTCTCTCTGCGCTGATTTAAAATGAACACTGGCCTCTCTCTCTCTGCGCTGATTTAAAATGAACTCTCGCCTCTCTCACTGAGCTGATTTAAAATGTACTCTCGCCTCTCTCTCTGCGCTGATTTAAAATGAACACTGGCCTCTCTCTCTGCGCTGAATTAAAATGAACTCTCGCCTCTCTTACTGAACTGATTTAAAATGAGCACTCGCCTCTCTCTCTGCACTGATTTAAAATGAACACTTGCCTCACTCTCTGCATTGATTTAAAATGAACACTCGCCTCTCTCTCTGCGCTGATATAAAATGAACACTCGCCTCTCTGCATTGATTTAAAATGAACGCTCGCCGCTCTCTCTGCGCTGATTTGAAATGAACTCTCGCCTCTCTCTCCATGCTGATTCATAACGAACTCTCGCCTCTCTCTCCCCGCTGATTTAAAATGCACTCTCGCATCTCCCTCCTCACTCTTTTGAACTGAACTCTTTCCTCTCTCTCCATGGTGTTTTAAAATGAAGCCAAGCCTCTCTCCCTGCACTGATTTATAATGAACTATTGCACATTCTCTCCACGCTGATTTATAATGAACTCTCGCCTCTCTCTCCATGCTAATTTAAAATGAAATCTCGCCTCTCTCTCCGCGCTGATTTAAAATGAACACTCACCTCTCTCTCCGCGCTCATTTAAAATGAACCCTCACATCTCTCTGCACGCTGATTTAAAATGAACTCTCGCCTCTCTCCCCGTGCTGATTAAAATGAAATCTCACCTCTCTCTCTGCGCTGATTACAAATGAACTCACGCCTCTCTCTCCTCACTGTTGTGAAATGAACTCTCAACTTTCTCTCCTCACTCTTTTGCAATCAACACTCACAGCTTTCTCTGCGCTGATTTAAAATGAACACTCGCCTCTCTCTCTGCGCTGAATTAAAAATGAACTCGCGTCTCTCCCTCTGTGCTGATTTAAAATGAACACTCGCCTCTCTCATGCATTGATTTAAAATGAACTCGCGCCTCTCTCTCTGCGCTGATTTAAAAAGAACACTCGCCTCTCTCTCTGCGCTGATTTAAATTGAACACTCGCCTCTCTCTCTGAGCTGATTTAAAATGAACTCATGGCTCTCTCTCTGCATTGATTTAAAATAAACACTCGCCTCTCTCTCTGCGCTGATTTAAAATGAACACTCGCCTCTCTCTCTGCGCTGATTTAAAATGAACACTCGCCTCTATCTCTGCGCTGAATTAAAATGAACTCTCGCCTCTCTCTCTGCGCTGATTTAAAATGAACTCTCGCCACTCTGTCTGCATTGATTTAAAATGTACTCTATCCTCTCTCTCTGCGCTGATTTAAAATGAACACTCGCCTCTCCCTCTGCACTGATTTAAAATGAACACTCGCCTCTCTCTCTGCGCTGATTTAAAATGAACACTTGCCTCTCTCTCTGCGCTGATTTAAAATGAACACTCGCCTCTCTCTCTGCGCTGATTTAAAATGGACTCCTTTCCTCTCTCTGCACTGATTTTAAATGAACACACGCCTCTCTCTCTGCGCTGATTTAAAATGAAGACTCGCCTCTCTCTGCACTGATTTAAAATGAACACAAGCCTCTCTCTCTGCGCTGATTTAAAATGAACACTCGCCTCTCTCTCTGCGCTGATTTAAAATGAACACTCGCCTCTCTCTCTGCGCTG
This sequence comes from Isurus oxyrinchus, assembly GCA_026770705.1. Taxonomy (NCBI): domain Eukaryota; kingdom Metazoa; phylum Chordata; class Chondrichthyes; order Lamniformes; family Lamnidae; genus Isurus; species Isurus oxyrinchus. The sequence goes on along the minus strand of JANJGN010000006.1, from coordinate 1,047,353 downwards.
ATTTAAAATGAACACTCGCCTCTCTCTCTGCGCAGATTTAAAATGAAATCTCGTCTCTCTCTCTGTGCTGATTTAAAATGAACACTCGCCTCTCTCATGCATTCATTTACAATGAACTCACGCCTCTCTCTCTGCGCTGATTTAAAATGAACACTCGCCTCTCTCTCTGCGCTGATTTAAATTGAACACTCGCCTCTCTCTCCAGGCTGATTTATAATGAACTCTCGCCTCTCTCTCCCCGCTGATTTAAAATGAACTCTCGCATCTCCTTCCTCACTCTTTTGAACTGAACTCTTTCCTCTCTCTCCATAGTGTTTTAAAATAAAGCCAAGCCTCTCTCCCTGCACTGATTTATAATGATCTATTGCACCTCTCTCCACGCTGATTTATAATGAACTATCGCCTCTCTCTCCATGCTGATTTAAAATGAACTCTCACCTCTCTCTCCACACTGATTTGAAACGAACTCACACCCTCTCGTCACTCTTGTGAAATGAACTCTCACCTCTCTCTCCAAGCTGTTTTAAAATGTTTTAAAACGAACTATCATCCCTCTCTCTGCATTTATTTTAAATGAACTCTCGCCTCTCTCTCTGCGCTGATATAAAATGAACTGTCGTCTCTCTCTCTGCATTGATTTAAAATGATCACTGGCCTCTCTCTCTGCGCTGATTTAAAATGAACACTCGCCTCGCTCTCTGTGCTGAATTAAAATGAACTCTCGCCTCTCTCTCTGCGCTGATTTAAAATGAACTCTCGCCTCGCTCTCTGCGCTGATTTAAAATGAACACTCGCTTCTCTCTCTGCGCTGATGTAAAATGAACACTCGCCTCTCTCTCTGCGCTGATTTAAAATGAACTCTCGCCTCTCTCTCTGCGCTGATTTAAAATGAACACTCGCCTCTCTATTCGCTGATTTAAAATGAACACTCGCCTCTCTCTGCGCTGATTTAAATTGAAAACTCGCCTCTCTCTCTGCGCAGATTTAAAATGAGCACACACCTCTCTCTCTGTATTGATTTAAAATGAACACTCGCCTCTCTCTCTACATTTATTTTAAATGAACTCTCGCCTCTCTCTCTCGGCATTGATTTAAAATGAACACTCGCCTCTCTCTCTGCGCTGATTTAAAATGAACACTCGCCTCTCTCTCTGCGCTGATTTAAAATGAACACTCCCTTCTCTCTCTGAGCTGATTGAAAATGAACTCTCGTCTCTCTCTCTGCGCTGATTTAAAATGAACACTGGCCTCTCTCTCTCTGCGCTGATTTAAAATGAACTCTCGCCTCTCTCACTGAGCTGATTTAAAATGTACTCTCGCCTCTCTCTCTGCGCTGATTTAAAATGAACACTGGCCTCTCTCTCTGCGCTGATTTAAAATGAACTCTCGCCTCTCTCACTGAACTGATTTAAAATAAGCACTCGCCTCTCTCTCTGCACTGATTTAAAATGAACACTTGCCTCACTCTCTGCATTGATTTAAAATGAACACTCGCCTCTCTCTCTGCGCTGATATAAAATGAACACTCGCCTCTCTGCATTGATTTAAAATGAACGCTCGCCGCTCTCTCTGCGCTGATTTGAAATGAACTCTCGCCTCTCTCTCCATGCTGATTCATAACGAACTCTCGCCTCTCTCTCCCCGCTGATTTAAAATGAACTCTCGCCTCTCTCTCTGCGCTGATTTAAAATGAAATCTCGTCTCTCTCTCTGTGCTGATTTAAAATGAACACTCGCCTCTCTCATGCATTCATTTACAATGAACTCACGCCTCTCTCTCTGCGCTGATTTAAAATGAACATTCGCCTCTCTCTCTGCGCTGATTTAAATTGAACACTCGCCTCTCTCTCCAGGCTGATTTATAATGAACTCTCGCCTCTCTCTCCCCGCTGATTTAAAATGAACTCTCGCATCTCCTTCCTCACTCTTTTGAACTGAACTCTTTCCTCTCTCTCCATAGTGTTTTAAAATAAAGCCAAGCCTCTCTCCCTGCACTGATTTATAATGAGCTATTGCACCTCTCTCCACGCTGATTTATAATGAACTATCGCCTCTCTCTCCATGCTGATTTAAAATGAACTCTCACCTCTCTCTCCACACTGATTTGAAACGAACTCACACCCTCTCGTCACTCTTGTGAAATGAACTCTCACCTCTCTCTCCAAGCTGTTTTAAAATGTTTTAAAACGAACTATCATCCCTCTCTCTGCATTTATTTTAAATGAACTCTCGCCTCTCTCTCTGCGCTGATATAAAATGAACTGTCGTCTCTCTCTCTGCATTGATTTAAAATGATCACTGGCCTCTCTCTCTGCGCTGATTTAAAATGAACTCTCGTCTCTCTCTCTGCATTGATTTAAAATGATCACTGGCCTCTCACTCTGCGCTGATTTAAAATGAACACTCGCCTCGCTCTCTATGCTGAATTAAAATGAACTCTCGCCTCTCTCTCTGCGCTGATTTAAAATGAACTCTCGCCTCGCTCTCTGCGCTGATTTAAAATGAACACTCGCTTCTCTCTCTGCGCTGATGTAAAATGAACACTCGCCTCTCTCTCTGCGCTGATTTAAAATGAACTCTCGCCTCTCTCTCTGCGCTGATTTAAAATGAACACTCGCCTCTCTATTCGCTGATTTAAAATGAACACTCGCCTCTCTATTCGCTGATTTAAATTGAAAACTCGCCTCTCTCTCTGCGCAGATTTAAAATGAGCACACACCTCTCTCTCTGTATTGATTTAAAATGAACACTCGCCTCTCTCTCTACATTTATTTTAAATGAACTCTCGCCTCTCTCTCTCGGCATTGATTTAAAATGAACACTCCCCTCTCTCTCTGCGCTGATTTAAAATGAACACTCGCCTCTCTCTCTGCGCTGATTTAAAATGAACACTCGCATCTCTCTCTGAGCTGATTGAAAATGAACTCTCGTCTCTCTCTCTGCGCTGATTTAAAATGAACACTGGCCTCTCTCTCTCTGCGCTGATTTAAAATGAACTCTCGCCTCTCTCACTGAGCTGATTTAAAATGTACTCTCGCCTCTCTCTCTGCGCTGATTTAAAATGAACACTGGCCTCTCTCTCTGCGCTGATTTAAAATGAACTCTCGCCTCTCTCACTGAACTGATTTAAAATGAGCACTCGCCTCTCTCTCTGCATTGATTTAAAATGAACACTCGCCTCTCTCTCTGCGCTGATATAAAATGAACACTCGCCTCTCTGCATTGATTTAAAATGAACGCTCGCCGCTCTCTCTGCGCTGATTTGAAATGAACTCTCGCCTCTCTCTCCATGCTGATTCATAACGAACTCTCGCCTCTCTCTCCCCGCTGATTTAAAATGCACTCTCGCATCTCCCTCCTCACTCTTTTGAACTGAACTCTTTCCTCTCTCTCCATGGTGTTTTAAAATGAAGCCAAGCCTCTCTCCCTGAACTGATTTATAATGAACTATTGCACATTCTCTCCACGCTGATTTATAATGAACTCTCGCCTCTCTCTCCATGCTAATTTAAAATGAAATCTCGCCTCTCTCTCCGCGCTGATTTAAAATGAACACTCACCTCTCTCTCCGCGCTGATTTAAAATGAACCCTCACATCTCTCTGCACGCTGATTTAAAATGAACTCTCGCCTCTCTCCCCGTGCTGATTAAAATGAAATCTCACCTCTCTCTCTGCGCTGATTACAAATGAACTCACGCCTCTCTCTCCTCACTGTTGTGAAATGAACTCTCAACTTTCTCTCCTCACTCTTTTGCAATCAACACTCACAGCTTTCTCTGCGCTGATTTAAAATGAACACTCGCCTCTCTCTATGCGCTGAATTAAAAATGAACTCGCGTCTCTCCCTCTGTGCTGATTTAAAATGAACACTCGCCTCTCTCATGCATTGATTTAAAATGAACTCGCGCCTCTCTCTCTGCGCTGATTTAAAAAGAACACTCGCCTCTCTCTCTGCGCTGATTTAAATTGAACACTCGCCTCTCTCTCTGAGCTGATTTAAAATGAACTCATGGCTCTCTCTCTGCATTGATTTAAAATAAACACTCGCCTCTCTCTCTGCGCTGATTTAAAATGAACACTCGCCTCTCTCTCTGCGCTGATTTAAAATGAACACTCGCCTCTCTCTCTGCGCTGAATTAAAATGAACTCTCGCCTCTCTCTCTGCGCTGATTTAAAATGAACTCTCGCCTCTCTATCTGCGCTGATTTAAAATGAACTCTTGCCTCTCTCTCTGCGCTGATTTAAAATGAACAGTCGCTTCTCTCTCTGCCCTGATTTAAAATGAACTCTCGCCTCTCTCTCTGCGCTGATTTAAAATGAACACTCGCCTCTCTCTTCGCTGATTTAAAATGAACACTCGCCTCTATCTCTGCGCTGATGTAAAATGCACACTCGCCTCTCTCTCTGCATTGATTTAAAATGAGCACACACCTCTCTCTCTGCATTGATTTAAAATGAACACTCGCCACTCTGTCTGCATTGATTTAAAATGTACTCTATCCTCTCTCTCTGCGCTGATTTAAAATGAACACTCGCCTCTCCCTCTGCGCTGATTTAAAATGAACACTCGCCTCTCTCTCTGCGCTGATTTAAAATGAACACTTGCCTCTCTCTCTGCGCTGATTTAAAATGAACACTCGCCTCTCTCTCTGCGCTGATTTAAAATGGACTCCTTTCCTCTCTCTGCACTGATTTTAAATGAACACACGCCTCTCTCTCTGCGCTGATTTAAAATGAAGACTCGCCTCTCTCTGCACTGATTTAAAATGAACACAAGCCTCTCTCTCTGCGCTGATTTAAAATGAACACTCGCCTCTCTCTCTGCGCTGATTTAAAATGAACACTCGCCTCTCTCTCTGCGCTGATTTAAAATGAACACTCGCCTCTCTCTCTGCGCAGATTTAAAATGAAATCTCGTCTCTCTCTCTGTGCTGATTTAAAATGTACACTCGCCTCTCTCATGCATTCATTTACAATGAACTCACGCCTCTCTCTCTGCGCTGATTTAAAATGAACACTCGCCTCTCTCTCTGCGCTGATTTAAATTGAACACTCGCCTCTCTCTCCAGGCTGATTTATAATGAACTCTCGCCTCTCTCTCCCCGCTGATTTAAAATGAACTCTCGCATCTCCTTCCTCACTCTTTTGAACTGAACTCTTTCCTCTCTCTCCATAGTGTTTTAAAATAAAGCCAAGCCTCTCTCCCTGCACTGATTTATAATGAGCTATTGCACCTCTCTCCACGCTGATTTATAATGAACTATCGCCTCTCTCTCCATGCTGATTTAAAATGAACTCTCACCTCTCTCTCCACACTGATTTGAAACGAACTCACACCCTCTCGTCACTCTTGTGAAATGAACTCTCACCTCTCTCTCCAAGCTGTTTTAAAATGTTTTAAAACGAACTATCATCCCTCTCTCTGCATTTATTTTAAATGAACTCTCGCCTCTCTCTCTGCGCTGATATAAAATGAACTGTCGTCTCTCTCTCTGCATTGATTTAAAATGATCACTGGCCTCTCTCTCTGCGCTGATTTAAAATGAACTCTCGTCTCTCTCTCTGCATTGATTTAAAATGATCACTGGCCTCTCACTCTGCGCTGATTTAAAATGAACACTCGCCTCGCTCTCTGTGCTCAATTAAAATGAACTCTCGCCTCTCTCTCTGCGCTGATTTAAAATGAACTCTCGCCTCGCTCTCTGCGCTGATTTAAAATGAACACTCGCTTCTCTCTCTGCGCTGATGTAAAATGAACACTCGCCTCTCTCTCTGCGCTGATTTAAAATGAACTCTCGCCTCTCTCTCTGCGCTGATTTAAAATGAACACTCGCCTCTCTATTCGCTGATTTAAAATGAACACTCGCCTCTCTCTGCGCTGATTTAAATTGAAAACTCGCCTCTCTCTCTGCGCAGATTTAAAATGAGCACACACCTCTCTCTCTGTATTGATTTAAAATGAACACTCGCCTCTCTCTCTGCATTGATTTAAAATGTACTCTCACCTCTCTCATGCATTGATTTAAAATGAACTCGCGCCACTCTCTCTGCGCTGATTTAAAATGAACACTCGCCTCTCTCTGCGCTGAATTTAAAATGAACTCGCGTCTCTCTCTCTGTGCTGATTTAAAATGAACACTTGCCTCTCACATGCATTGATTTAAAATGAACTCTCGCCTCTCTCTCTGCGCTGATTTAAAATGAACACTCGCCTCTCTCTCTGCGCTGATTTAAAATGAACACTTGCCTCTCTCTCTGCGCTGATTTAAATTGAACACTCGCCTCTCTCGCTGAGCTGATTTAAAATGAACTCTTGTCTCTCTCTCTGCATTGATTTAAAATGAACACTGGCCTCTCTCTCTGCGCTGATTTAAAATGAACACTCGCCTCTCTCTCTGAGCTGATTTAAAATGAACTCTCGCCTCTCTCTCTGCGCTGATTTAAAATGAACACTCGCTTCTCTCTCTGCGCTGATTTAAAATGAACACTCGCTTCTCTCTCTGCACTGATTTAAAATGAACACTCGCTTCTCTCTCTGCGCTGATTTAAAATGAACTCTCGCCTCTCTCTCTGCGCTGATTTAAAATGAACACTCGCCTCTCTATTCGCTGATTGAAAATGAACACTCGCCTCTCTCTGCGCTGATTTAAATTGAAAACTCGCCTCTCTCTCTCCGCTGATTTAAAATGAGCACACACCTCTCTCTCTCTATTGATTTAAAATGAACACTCGCCTCTCTCTCTGCATTGATTTAAAATGTACTCTCGCCTCTCTCTCTGCATTGATTTAAAAAAAACTCGCGCCTCTCTCTCTGCGCTGATTTAAAATGAACACTCGCCTCTCTCTGCGCTGAATTAAAAATGAACTCGCATCTCTCTCTCTGTGCTGATTTAAAATGAACACTCGCCTCTCTCATGCATTGATTTAAAATGAACTCGCTCCTCTCTCTGCGCTGATTTAAAATGAACACTCGCCTCTCTCCCTGCGCTGATTTAAAATGAGCACTCGCCTCTCTCTCTGCGCTGATTTAAAATGTACACTCGCCACTCTCTCTGCGCTGATTTAAAATGAACACTCGCCTATCTCCCTGATCTGATTTAAAATGAACACTCAGCTCTCTCTCTGTGCTGATTTAAAATGAGCACACACCTCTCTGTCTGCATTGACTTAAAATGAACACTCGCCTCTCTCTCTGCATTGATTTAAAATGTACTCTCGCCTCTCTCTCTGCATTGATTTAAAATGAACTCGCGGCTCTCTCTCTGCGCTTATTAGGATTGAACTCTCGCCTCTCTCTCTGCGCTGATTTTAAATGAACACTCGCCTCTCTCTCTGCGCTGAATTAAAATGAACTCTCGCTTCTCTCTCTGCGCTGATTTAAAATGAACACTCGCTTCTCTCTCTGCGCTGATTTAAAATGAACTCAAGCCTCTCTCTCTGCGCTGATTTAAAATGAACACTCGCCTCTCTCTTCACTGATTTAAAATGAACACTCGCCTCTCTCTCTGCACTGATTTAAAATGAGCACACACCTCTTTCTCTGTATTGATTTAAAATGAACACTCGCCTTTCTCTCTGCATTGATTTAAAATGTACTCTCGCCTCTCTCTCTGCATTGATTTAAAATGAACTCGCGCCTCTCTCTCTGCGCTGATTTAAAATGAACACTCGCCTCTCTCTGCGCTGAATTACAAATGAACTCGCGTTCTCTCTCTGTGCTGATTTAAAATGAACACTCGCCTCTCTCATGCATTGATTTAAAATGAACACTCGCCTCTCTCTCTGCGCTGATTTAAAATGAGCACTCGCCTCTCTCTCTGCGCTGATTTAAAATGTACACTCGCCTCTCTCTCTGATCTGATTTAAAATGAAAACTCAGCTCTCTCTCTGCGCTGATTTAAAATGAGCACACACCTCTCTGTCTGCATTGATTTAAAATGAACACTCGCCTCTCTCTCTGCATTGATTTAAAATGTACTCTCGCCTCTCTATCTGCATTGATTTAAAATGAACTCGCGGCTCTCTCTCTGCGCTTATTAGGATTGAAGTCTCGCCTCTCTCTCTGCGCTGATTTAAAATGGACAGTCGCCTCTCTCACCGCACTTATTAGGAATGAACTCTCGCCTCACCCTCCTCATTCTTTTGAAATGAGCTCTTTGCTCTCTCTCCGCGCTGATTTAAAATGGACAGTCACCTGTCCACGTTTTTTGAAATGAACTCTCGCCTCTCTCGCCGTGCTGATTTAAAATGAACACTCGCCTCTCTCATGCATTGATTGAAAATGAACTCGCGTCTCTCTCTCTGCGCTGATTTAAAATGAACACTCAGCTCTCTCTCTGCACTTATTTAAATTGAACACTCACCTCTCTCTCTGCATTGATTTAAAATGAACACTCGCCTCTCTCTCCATGCTGATTTATAACGAACTCTCGCCTCTCTCTCCCCGCTGATATAAAATGAACTCTCGCATCTCCCTCCTCACTCTTTTGAACTGAACTCTTTCCTCTCTCTCCATGGTGTTTTAAAATGAAGCCAAGCCTCTCTCCCTGCACTGATTTATAATGAACTATTGCACCTCTCTCCACGCTGATTTATAATGAACTATTGCCTCTCTCTCCATGCTAATTTAAAATGAACTCTCGCCTCTCTCTCCACGCTGATTTAAAATGAACTCTCGCCTCTCTCTCCTTGCTGATTTAAAATGAACTCTCACCTCTCTCTTCACAGTGATTTAAAATGAACTCTCGCCTCTCTCTCCACACTGATTTGAAACGAACTCACACCCTCTCGTCACTCTTGTGAAATGATTTCTCACCTCTCTCTCCACCCTGTTTTAAATAATTTTAAAACGAACTATCATCCCTCTCTCTGCATTTATTTTAAATGAACTCTCGCCTCTCTCTCTCTACATTTATTTTAAATGAACACTCGCCTCTCTCTCTCGGCATTGATTTAAAATGAACACTCGCCTCTCTCTCTGCGCTGATTTAAAATGAACACTCGCCTCTCTCTCTGAGCTGATTTAAAATGAACACTCGCATCTCTCTCTGAGCTGATTGAAAATGAACTCTCGTCTCTCTCTCTGCGCTGATTTAAAATGAACTCTCGCATCTCCTTCCTCACTCTTTTGAACTGAACTCTTTCCTCTCTCTCCATAGTGTTTTAAAATAAAGCCAAGGCTCTCTCCCTGCACTGATTTATAATGAACTATTGCACCTCTCTCCACGCTGATTTATAATGAACTATCGCCTCTCTCTCCATGCTAATTTAAAATGAACTCTCGCCTCTCTCTCCGCGCTGATTTAAAATGAACTCTCGCCTCTCTCTCCTTGCTGATTTAAAATGAACTCTCACCTCTCTCTTCACAGTGATTTAAAATGAACTCTCGCCTCTCTCTCCACACCGATTTGAAACGAACTCACACCCTCTCGTCACTCTTGTGAAATGATTTCTCACCTCTCTCTCCACGCTGTTTGAAATAATTTTAAAACGAACTATCATCCCTCTCTCTGCATTTATTTTAAATGAACTCTCGCCTCTCTCTCTCTACATTTATTTTAAATGAACTCTCGCCTCTCTCTCTCGGCATTGATTTAAAATGAACACTCGCCTCTCTCTCTGCGCTGATTTAAAATGAACACTCGCCTCTCTCTCTGCGCTGATTTAAAATGAACACTCACATCTCTCTCTGAGCTGATTGAAAATGAACTCTCGTCTCTCTCTCTGCGCTGATTTAAAATGAACACTGGCCTCTCTCTCTCTGCGCTGATTTAAAATGAACTCTCGCCTCTCTCACTGAGCTGATTTAAAATGTACTCTCGCCTCTCTCTCTGCACTGATTTAAAATGAACACTGGCCTGTCTCTCTGCGCTGATTTAACATGAACTCTCGCCTCTCTCACTGAACTGATTTAAAATGAGCACTCGCCTCTCTCTCTGTGCTGATATAAAATGAACACTCGCCTCTCTGCATTGATTTAAAATGAACGCTCGCCGCTCTCTCTGCGCTGATTTGAAATGAACTCTCGCCTCTCTCTCCATGCTGATTCATAACGAACTCACGCCTCTCTCTCCCCGCTGATTTAAAATGCACTCTCGCATCTCCCTCCTCACTCTTTTGAACTGAACTCTTTCCTCTCTCTCCATGGTGTTTTAAAATGAAGCCAAGCCTCTCTCCCTGCACTGATTTATAATGAACTATTGCACATTCTCTCCACGCTGATTTATAATGAACTCTCGCCTCTCTCTCCATGCTAATTTAAAATGAAATCTCGCCTCTCTCTCCGCGCTGATTTAAAATGAACACTCACCTCTCTCTCCGCGCTGATTTAAAATGAACCCTCACATCTCTCTGCACGCTGATTTAAAATGAACTCTCGCCTCTCTCCCCGTGCTGATTAAAATGAAATCTCACCTCTCTCTCTGCGCTGATTACAAATGAACTCACGCCTCTCTCTCCTCACTGTTGTGAAATGAACTCTCAACTTTCTCTCCTCACTCTTTTGCAATCAACACTCACAGCTTTCTCTGCGCTGATTTAAAATGAACACTCGCCTCTCTCTCTGCGCTGAATTAAAAATGAACTCGCGTCTCTCCCTCTGTGCTGATTTAAAATGAACACTCGCCTCTCTCATGCATTGATTTAAAATGAACTCACGCCTCTCTCTCTGCGCTGATTTAAAAAGAACACTCGCCTCTCTCTCTGCGCTGATTTAAATTGAACACTTGCCTCTCTCTCTGAAATGATTTAAAATGAACTCATGTCTCTCTCTCTGCATTGATTTAAAATAAACACTCGCCTCTCTCTCTGCGCTGATTTAAAATGAACTCTCGCCTCTCTCTCTGCGCTGATTTAAAATGAACTCTCGCCTCTCTCTCTGCGCTGATTTAAAATGAACTCTTGCCTCTCTCTCTGCGCTGATTTAAAATGAACACTCGCTTCTCTCTCTGCCCTGATTTAAAATGAACTCTCGCCTCTCTCTCTGCGCTGATTTAAAATGAACACTCGCCTCTCTCTTCGCTGATTTAAAATGAACACTCGCCTCTATCTCTGCGCTGATTTAAAATGCACACTCGCCTCTCTCTCTGCATTGATTTAAAATGAGCACACACCTCTCTCTCTGCATTGATTTAAAATGAACACTCGCCACTCTGTCTGCATTGATTTAAAATGTACTCTATCCTCTCTCTCTGCGCTGATTTAAAATGAACACTCGCCTCTCCCTCTGCGCTGATTTAAAATGAACACTCGCCTCTCTCTCTGCGCTGATTTAAAATGAACACTTGCCTCTCTCTCTGCGCTGATTTAAAATTAACACTCGCCTCTCTCTCTGCGCTGATTTAAAATGGACCCCTTTCCTCTCTCTGCACTGATTTTAAATGAACACACGCCTCTCTCTCTGCGCTGATTTAAAATGAAGACTCGCCTCTCTCTGCACTGATTTAAAATGAACACAAGCCTCTCTCTCTGCGCTGATTTAAAATGAACACTCGCCTCTCTCTCTGCGCTGATTTAAAATGAACACTCGCCTCTCTCTCTGCGCTGATTTAAAATGAACACTCGCCTCTCTCTCTGCGCAGATTTAAAATGAAATCTCGTCTCTCTCTCTGTGCTGATTTAAAATGAACACTCGCCTCTCTCATGCATTGATTTACAATGAACTCACGCCTCTCTCTCTGCGCTGATTTAAAATGATCACTCGCCTCTCTCTCTGCGCTGATTTAAATTGAACACTCGCCTCTCTCTCCAGGCTGATTTATAATGAACTCTCGCCTATCTCTCCCCGCTGATTTAAAATGAACTCTCGCATCTCCTTCCTCACTCTTTTGAACTGAACTCTTTCCTCTCTCTCCATAGTGTTTTAAAATAAAGCCAAGCCTCTCTCCCTGCACTGATTTATAATGAGCTATTGCACCTCTCCCAACGCTGATTTATAATGAACTATCGCCTCTCTCTCCACACTGATTTGAAACGAACTCACACCCTCTCGTCACTCTTGTGAAATGAACTCTCACCTCTCTCTCCAAGCTGTTTTAAAATGTTTTAAAACGAACTATCATCCCTCTCTCTGCATTTATTTTAAATGAACTCTCGCCTCTCTCTCTGCGCTGATATAAAATGAACTGTCGTCTCTCTCTCTGCGCTGATTTAAAATGATCACTGGCCTCTCTCTCTGCGCTGATTTAAAATGAACTCTCGTCTCTCTCTCTGCATTGATTTAAAATGATCACTGGCCTCTCACTCTGCACTGATTTAAAATGAACACTCGCCTCGCTCTCTGTGCTGAATTAAAATGAACTCTCGCCTCGCTCTCTGCGCTGATTTAAAATGAACACTCGCTTCTCTCTCTGCGCTGATGTAAAATGAACACTCGCCTCTCTCTCTGCGCTGATTTAAAATGAACTCTCGCCTCTCTCTCTGCGCTGATTTAAAATGAACACTCGCCTCTCTATTCGCTGATTTAAAATGAACACTCGCCTCTCTCTGCGCTGATTTAAATTGAAAACTCGCCTCTCCCTCTGCGCAGATTTAAAATGAGCACACACCTCTCTCTCTGTATTGATTTAAAATGAACACTCGCCTCTCTCTCTGCATTGATTTAAAATGTACTCTCGCCTCTCTCATGCATTGATTTAAAATGAACTCGCGCCTCTCTCTCTGCGCTGATTTAAAATGAACACTCGCCTCTCTCTCTCTACATTTATTTTAAATGAACTCTCGCCTCTCTCTCTCGGCATTGATTTAAAATGAACACTCGCCTCTCTCTCTGCGCTGATTTAAAATGAACACTCGCCTCTCTCTCTGCGCTGATTTAAAATGAACACTCACATCTCTCTCTGAGCTGATTGAAAATGAACTCTCGTCTCTCTCTCTGCGCTGATTTAAAATGAACACTGGCCTCTCTCTCTCTGCGCTGATTTAAAATGAACTCTCGCCTCTCTCACTGAGCTGATTTAAAATGTACTCTCGCCTCTCTCTCTGCACTGATTTAAAATGAACACTGGCCTGTCTCTCTGCGCTGATTTAACATGAACTCTCGCCTCTCTCACTGAACTGATTTAAAATGAGCACTCGCCTCTCTCTCTGTGCTGATATAAAATGAACACTCGCCTCTCTGCATTGATTTAAAATGAACGCTCGCCGCTCTCTCTGCGCTGATTTGAAATGAACTCTCGCCTCTCTCTCCATGCTGATTCATAACGAACTCACGCCTCTCTCTCCCCGCTGATTTAAAATGCACTCTCGCATCTCCCTCCTCACTCTTTTGAACTGAACTCTTTCCTCTCTCTCCATGGTGTTTTAAAATGAAGCCAAGCCTCTCTCCCTGCACTGATTTATAATGAACTATTGCACATTCTCTCCACGCTGATTTATAATGAACTCTCGCCTCTCTCTCCATGCTAATTTAAAATGAAATCTCGCCTCTCTCTCCGCGCTGATTTAAAATGAACACTCACCTCTCTCTCCGCGCTGATTTAAAATGAACCCTCACATCTCTCTGCACGCTGATTTAAAATGAACTCTCGCCTCTCTCCCCGTGCTGATTAAAATGAAATCTCACCTCTCTCTCTGCGCTGATTACAAATGAACTCACGCCTCTCTCTCCTCACTGTTGTGAAATGAACTCTCAACTTTCTCTCCTCACTCTTTTGCAATCAACACTCACAGCTTTCTCTGCGCTGATTTAAAATGAACACTCGCCTCTCTCTCTGCGCTGAATTAAAAATGAACTCGCGTCTCTCCCTCTGTGCTGATTTAAAATGAACACTCGCCTCTCTCATGCATTGATTTAAAATGAACTCACGCCTCTCTCTCTGCGCTGATTTAAAAAGAACACTCGCCTCTCTCTCTGCGCTGATTTAAATTGAACACTTGCCTCTCTCTCTGAGCTGATTTAAAATGAACTCATGTCTCTCTCTCTGCATTGATTTAAAATAAACACTCGCCTCTCTCTCTGCGCTGATTTAAAATGAACTCTCGCCTCTCTCTCTGCGCTGATTTAAAATGAACTCTCGCCTCTCTCTCTGCGCTGATTTAAAATGAACTCTTGCCTCTCTCTCTGCGCTGATTTAAAATGAACACTCGCTTCTCTCTCTGCCCTGATTTAAAATGAACTCTCGCCTCTCTCTCTGCGCTGATTTAAAATGAACACTCGCCTCTCTCTTCGCTGATTTAAAATGAACACTCGCCTCTATCTCTGCGCTGATTTAAAATGCACACTCGCCTCTCTCTCTGCATTGATTTAAAATGAGCACACACCTCTCTCTCTGCATTGATTTAAAATGAACACTCGCCACTCTGTCTGCATTGATTTAAAATGTACTCTATCCTCTCTCTCTGCGCTGATTTAAAATGAACACTCGCCTCTCCCTCTGCGCTGATTTAAAATGAACACTCGCCTCTCTCTCTGCGCTGATTTAAAATGAACACTTGCCTCTCTCTCTGCGCTGATTTAAAATTAACACTCGCCTCTCTCTCTGCGCTGATTTAAAATGGACCCCTTTCCTCTCTCTGCACTGATTTTAAATGAACACACGCCTCTCTCTCTGCGCTGATTTAAAATGAAGACTCGCCTCTCTCTGCACTGATTTAAAATGAACACAAGCCTCTCTCTCTGCGCTGATTTAAAATGAACACTCGCCTCTCTCTCTGCGCTGATTTAAAATGAACACTCGCCTCTCTCTCTGCGCTGATTTAAAATGAACACTCGCCTCTCTCTCTGCGCAGATTTAAAATGAAATCTCGTCTCTCTCTCTGTGCTGATTTAAAATGAACACTCGCCTCTCTCATGCATTGATTTACAATGAACTCACGCCTCTCTCTCTGCGCTGATTTAAAATGATCACTCGCCTCTCTCTCTGCGCTGATTTAAATTGAACACTCGCCTCTCTCTCCAGGCTGATTTATAATGAACTCTCGCCTATCTCTCCCCGCTGATTTAAAATGAACTCTCGCATCTCCTTCCTCACTCTTTTGAACTGAACTCTTTCCTCTCTCTCCATAGTGTTTTAAAATAAAGCCAAGCCTCTCTCCCTGCACTGATTTATAATGAGCTATTGCACCTCTCCCAACGCTGATTTATAATGAACTATCGCCTCTCTCTCCACACTGATTTGAAACGAACTCACACCCTCTCGTCACTCTTGTGAAATGAACTCTCACCTCTCTCTCCAAGCTGTTTTAAAATGTTTTAAAACGAACTATCATCCCTCTCTCTGCATTTATTTTAAATGAACTCTCGCCTCTCTCTCTGCGCTGATATAAAATGAACTGTCGTCTCTCTCTCTGCGCTGATTTAAAATGATCACTGGCCTCTCTCTCTGCGCTGATTTAAAATGAACTCTCGTCTCTCTCTCTGCATTGATTTAAAATGATCACTGGCCTCTCACTCTGCACTGATTTAAAATGAACACTCGCCTCGCTCTCTGTGCTGAATTAAAATGAACTCTCGCCTCGCTCTCTGCGCTGATTTAAAATGAACACTCGCTTCTCTCTCTGCGCTGATGTAAAATGAACACTCGCCTCTCTCTCTGCGCTGATTTAAAATGAACTCTCGCCTCTCTCTCTGCGCTGATTTAAAATGAACACTCGCCTCTCTATTCGCTGATTTAAAATGAACACTCGCCTCTCTCTGCGCTGATTTAAATTGAAAACTCGCCTCTCCCTCTGCGCAGATTTAAAATGAGCACACACCTCTCTCTCTGTATTGATTTAAAATGAACACTCGCCTCTCTCTCTGCATTGATTTAAAATGTACTCTCGCCTCTCTCATGCATTGATTTAAAATGAACTCGCGCCTCTCTCTCTGCGCTGATTTAAAATGAACACTCGCCTCTCTCTGCGCTGAATTTAAAATGAACTCGCGTCTCTCTCTCTGTGCTGATTTAAAATGAACACTCGCCTCTCACATGCATTGATTTAAAATGAACTCTCGCCTCTCTCTCTGCGCTGATTTAAAATGAACACTCGCCTCTCTCTCTGCGCTGATTTAAAATGAACACTTGCCTCTCTCTCTGCGCTGATTTAAATTGAACACTCGCCTCTCTCGCTGAGCTGATTTAAAATGAACTCTTGTCTCTCTCTCTGCATTGATTTAAAATGAACACTGGCCTCTCTCTCTGCGCTGATTTAAAATGAACACTCGCCTCTCTCTCTGAGCTGATTTAAAATGAACTCTCGCCTCTCTCTCTGCGCTGATTTAAAATGAACACTCGCTTCTCTCTCTGCGCTGATTTAAAATGAACACTCGCTTCTCTCTCTGCACTGATTTAAAATGAACTCTCGCCTCTCTCTCTGCGCTGATTTAAAATGAGCACACACCTCTCTCTCTGCATTGATTTAAAATGAATACTCGCCTCTCTCTCTGCACTGATTTAAAATGTACTCTCGCCTCTCTCTCTGCATTGATTTAAAATGAACTCGCGCCTCTCTCTGCGCTGATTTAAAATGAACACTTGCCTCTCTCATGCATTGATTTAAAATGAACTCGCGCCTCTCTCTCTGCGCTGATTTAAAATGAACACTCGCCTCTCTCTCTGCGCTGATTTAAATTGAACACTCGCCTCTCTCTCTGCATTGATTTAAAATGAACACTCGCCTCTCTCTCTGCGCTGATTTAAAATGAACACTCGCCTCTCTCTCTGTGCTGATTTAAAATGAACACTCGCCTCTCTCTCTGTGCTGATTTAAAATGAAAACTCGCCTCTCTCTCTGCACTGATTTAAAATGAACTCTCGCCTCTCTCTCAATGCTGATTTATAACGAACTCTCGCCTCTCTCTCTCCCCGCTGATTTAAAATGAACTCTCGTATCTCCTTCCTCAATCTTTGGAACTGAACACTTTCCTCTCTCTCCATAGTGTTTTAAAATGAAGCCAAGCCTCTCTCCCTGCATTGATTTATAATGAACTATTGCACCTCTCTCCACGCTGATTTAAAATGAACTATCGCCTCTCTCTCCGCGCTGATTTAAAATGAACTCTCACCTCTCTCTTCACAGTGATTTAAAATAAACTCTCGCACCTCTCTCCACACTGATTTGAAACGAACTCACACCCTCTCGTCACTCTTGTGAAATGAACTCTCACCTCTCTCTCCACGCTGTTTTAAAATGTTTTAAAACGAACTATCATCCCTTTCTCTGCATTTATTTTAAATGAACTCTCGCCTCTCTCTCGGCATTGATTGAAAATGAACACTCGCCTCTCTCTGCGCTGATTTAAAATGAACACTCGCCTCTCTCTCTGCGCTGATTTAAAATGAACACTCGCCTCTCTCTGAGCTGATTTAAAATGAACTCTCGTCTCTCTCTCTGCATTGATTTAAAATGAACACTGGCCTCTCTCTCTGCGCTGATTTAAAATGAACTCTCGCCTCTCTCTCTGAGCTGATTTAAAATGTACTCTCGAATCTCTCTCTGCGCTGATTTAAAATGAACACTCGCCTCTCTCTCTGCGCTGATTAAAAATGAACTCTCGCCTCTCTCTCCCCGCTGATTTAAAATGAACTCTCGCATCTCCTTCCTCACTCTTTTGAACTGAACTCTTTCCTCTCTCTCCATAGTGTTTTAAAATAAAGCCAAGCCTCTCTCCCTGCACTGATTTATAATGAACTATTGCACCTCTCTCCACGCTGATTTATAATGAACTCTCGCCTCTCTCTCCATGCTGATTTAAAATGAACTCTCACCTCTCTCTCTGCGCTGATTTAAAATGAACTCTCGCCTCTCTCTCTGCGCTGATTTAAAATGAACACTCGCTTCTCTCTCTGCGCTGATTTAAAATGAACACTCGCTTCTCTCTCTGCGCTGATTTAAAATGAACTCTCGCCTCTCTATCTGCGTTGATTTAAAATGAACACTCGCCTCTTTCTTCGCTGATTTAAAATGAACACTCGCCTCTATCTCTGCGCTGATTTAAAATGAACACTCGCCTCTCTCTCTGCATTGATTTAAAATGAGCACACACCTCTCTCTCTGCATTGATTTAAAATGAACACTCGCCACTCTGTCTGCATTGATTTAAAATGTACTCTATCCTCTCTCTCTGCGCTGATTTAAAATGAACCCACGCCTCTCTCTCTGCGCTGATTTAAAATGAACACTCTCCTCTCTCTCTGCGCTGATTTAAAATGAACACTCGCCTCTCTCTCTGCGCTGATTTAAAATGAACACTCGCCTCTCTCTCTGCGCTGATTTAAAATGAACTCTTTCCTCTCTCTGCACTGATTTTAAATGAGCACACGCCTCTCTCTCCATGCTGATTTAAAATGAACTCTCACCTCTCTCTCTGCGCTGATTTAAAATGAACTCTCGCCTCTCTCTCTGCGCTGATTTAAAATGAACACTCGCTTCTCTCTCTGCGCTGATTTAAAATGAACACTCGCTTCTCTCTCTGCGCTGATTTAAAATGAACTCTCGCCTCTCTATCTGCGTTGATTTAAAATGAACACTCGCCTCTTTCTTCGCTGATTTAAAATGAACACTCGCCTCTATCTCTGCGCTGATTTAAAATGAACACTCGCCTCTCTCTCTGCATTGATTTAAAATGAGCACACACCTCTCTCTCTGCATTGATTTAAAATGAACACTCGCCACTCTGTCTGCATTGATTTAAAATGTACTCTATCCTCTCTCTCTGCGCTGATTTAAAATGAACCCACGCCTCTCTCTCTGCGCTGATTTAAAATGAACACTCTCCTCTCTCTCTGCGCTGATTTAAAATGAACACTCGCCTCTCTCTCTGCGCTGATTTAAAATGAACACTCGCCTCTCTCTCTGCGCTGATTTAAAATGAACTCTTTCCTCTCTCTGCACTGATTTTAAATGAGCACACGCCTCTCTCTCTGCGCTGATTTAAAATGGAGACTCGCCTCTCTTTCTGCACTGATTTAAAATGAACACAAGCCTCTCTCTCTGCGCTGATTTAAAATGAACACTCGCCTCTCTCTCTGCATTGACTTAAAATGAACACTCGCCGCTCTCTCTGCGCTGATTTAAAATGAACTCTCGCCTCTATCTCCATGCTGATTCATAACGAACTCTCGCCTCTCTCTCACCGCTGATTTAAAATGAACTCTCGCATCTCCCTCCTCACTCTTTTGAAAGGAGCTCTTTTCTCTCTCTCCGCACTGATTTAAAATGAACACTCGCCTCTGTCTGCATTGATTTAAAATGAACACTAGCCTCTCTCACTGCGCTGATTTAAAATGAACACTCGCCTCTCTCTCTGCGCTGATTTAAAATGAACACTCGCCTCTCTCTCTGCGCTGATTTAAAATGAACTCTCGTCTCTCTCTCTGTGCTGATTTAAAATGAACACTAGCCTCTCTCTCGGCATTGATTTAAAATGAACACTCGCCTCTCTCTCGGCATTGATTTAAAATGAACACTCGCCGCTCTCTCTGCACTGATTTAAAAAGAACACTAGCCTCTCTCTCTGCATTGATTTAAAATGAACACTCGCCTCTCTCTCGGCATTGATTTAAAATGAACACTCGCCGCTCTCTCTGCACTGATTTAAAAAGAACACTAGCCTCTCTCTCTGCGCTGATTTAAAATGAACACTAGCCTCTCTCTCTGCATTGATTTAAAATGAACACTCGCCTCTCTCTCTGAGCTGATTTAAATTGAACACTCGCCTCTCTCTGAGCTGATTTAAAATGAACTCTCGTCTCTCTCTCTGCATTGATTTAAAATGAACACTTGCCTCTCTCTCTGCGCTGATTCAAAATGAACTCTCGCCTCTCTCTCTGCGCTGATTTAAAATGAATTCTGCCTCTCTCTCTGCGCTGAATTAAAATGAACTCTCGCCTCTCTCTCTGCGCTGATTTAAAATGAACACTCGCCTCTCTCTCTGCGCTGAATTAAAATGAACTCTCGCCTCTCTCTCTGCGCTGATTTAAAATGAACTCTCGCCTCTCTCTCTGCGCTGAATTAAAATGAACTCTCACCTCTCTCTCTGCGCTGATTTAAAATGAACACTCGCCTCTCTCTCTGCGCTGAAATAAAATGAACTCTCGCCTCTCGCTCTGCGCTGATTTAAAATGAACTCTCGCCTCTCTCTCCCTTCTGATTTAGAATGAACTCTCGCTTCTCTCTCTGCGCTGATTAAAAATGAACTCTCGCCTCTCTCTCTGCGGTGATTTAAAATGAACACTCGCCTCTCTCTCTGCACTGATTAAAAATGAACTCTCGCCTGTCTCTCACCGCTGATTTAAAATGAACTCTCGCATCTCCCTCCTCACTCTTTTGAATGGACCTCTTTTCTCTCTCTCCGCACTGATTTAAAATGAACACTCGCCTCTGTCTCGGCATTGATTTAAAATGAACACTCGCCTCTCTCATGCATTGATTTAAAACGAACTCGCGCCTCTCTCTCTGCGCTGATTTAAAATGAACACTCGCCTCTCTCTCGGCATTGATTTAAAATGAACACTCCCCTCTCTCTCTGCACTGATTTAAAATGAACACTAGCCTCTCTCATGCATTTATTTAAAATGAACTCGCGCCTCTCTCTCTGCGCTGAATTAAAATGAACTCTCGCCTCTCTCTCTGCGCTGATTTAAAATGAACTCTCGTCTCTCTCTCTGCATTGATTTATAATGAACACTTGCCTCTCTCTCTGCGCTGATTCAAAATGAACTCTCGCCTCTCTCTCTGCGCTGATTTAAAATGAACTCTGCCTCATCTCTGAGCTTATTTAAAATGTACTCTCGCCTCTCTCTCTGCGCTGATTTAAACTGAACACTCGCCTCTCTCTCTGCGCTGAATTAAAATGAACTCTCGCCTCTCTCTCTGCGCTGATTTAAAATGAACTCTAGCCTCTCTCTCTCTTCTGATTTAAAATGAACACTCGCTTCACTCTCTGCGCTGATTTAAAATGAACTATCGCTTCTGTCTCTGCGCTGATTAAAAATGAACTCTCGCCTCTCTCTCTGCGGTGATTTAAAATGAACAGTCGCCTCTCTCTCTGCGCTGATTTAAAATGAACACTCACATCTCTCTCTGCGTTGATTAAAAATGAGCACACACCTCGCTGTCTGCATTGATTTAAAATGAACACTCGCCTCTCTGTCTGCATTGATTCAAAATGTACTCTAACCTCTCTCTCTGCGATGATTTAAAATGAACACTCGCCTCTCTCTCTGCGCTGATTTAAAATGAACACTCGCCTCTCTCTCTGCGCTGATTTAAAATGAACACTCGCCTCTCTCTCTGTGCTGATTTAAAATGAACACTCGCTGCTCTCTCTGCATTGATTTAAAATGAACACTCGCCTCTCTCTCTGCGCTGATTGAAAATGAACACTCGCCTCTCTCTCTGCATCATATAAAATGAACACTCGCCTCTCTCTCTGCATTGACTTAAAATGAACACTCGCCGCTCTCTCTGCGCTGATTTAAAATGAACTCTCGCCTCTCTCTCCATGCTGATTCATAACGAACTCTCGCCTCTCTCTCACCGCTGATTTAAAATGAACTCTCGCATCTCCCTCCTCACTCTTTTGAAAGGAGCTCTTTTCTCTCTCTCCGCACTGATTTAAAATGAACACTCGCCTCTGTCTGCATTGATTTAAAATGAACACTAGCCTCTCTCACTGCGCTGATTTAAAATGAACACTCGCCTCTCTCTCTGCGCTGATTTAAAATGAACACTCGCCTCTCTCTCTGCGCTGATTTAAAATGAACTCTCGTCTCTCTCTCTGTGCTGATTTAAAATGAACACTAGCCTCTCTCTCGGCATTGATTTAAAATGAACACTCGCCTCTCTCTCGGCATTGATTTAAAATGAACTCTCGCCTCTCTCTCGGCATTGATTTAAAATGAACACTCGCTGCTCTCTCTGCACTGATTTAAAATGAACACTAGCCTCTCTCTCTGCATTGATTTAAAATGAACACTAGCCTCTCTCTCTGCGCTGATTTAAAATAAAAACTAGCCTCTCTCTCTGCGCTGATTTAAAATGAACACTGGCCTCTCTCTCTGCGCTGATTTAAAATGAACACTGGCCTCTCTCTCTGCGCTGATTTAAAATGAACTCTCCCCTCTCTCTCTGAGTTGATTTAAAATGAACTCTCGCCTCTCTCTCTGCACTGATTTAAAATGAACACTCGCCTCTCTCTCTGCGCTGAATTAAAATGAACTCTCGCCTCTCTCTCTGCGCTGATTTAAAATGAACACTCGCCTCTCTCTCTGCGCTGATTTAAAATGAACACTGGCCTCTCTCTCTGCGCTGATTTAAAATGAACTCTCACCTCTCTCTCTGAGTTGATTTAAAATGTACTTTCGCCTCTCTCTCTGCACTGATTTAAAATGAACACTCGCCTCTCTCTCTGCGCTGAATTAAAATGAACTCTCGCCTCTCTCTCTGCGCTGATTAAAAATGAAGTCTCGCCTCTCTCTCTGCGCTGATTTAAAATGAACACTTGCCTCTCTCGCTGCGCTGATTTAAAATGAACTCTCCCCTCTCTCTCTGCGCTCATCTAAAATGAACACTCGCCTCTCTCTTCACTGATTTAAAATGAACAATCGCCTCTCTCTCTGCGCTGATTTAAAATTAGCACACGCCTCTCTCTCTGCGCTGATTTAAATTGAACACTCGCCTCTCTCTCTGCGCTGATTTAAAATGAACACTCGCTGCTCTCTCTGCATTGATCTAAAATGAACTCTCGCCTCTCTCTCTGCGCTGATTTAAAATCAACTCTCGCCTCTCTCTCTGCGCTGATTCAAAATGAACACTCGCTTCTCTCTCTGCGCTGATTTAAAATGAACACTGGCCTCTCTCTCTGCGCTGATTTAAAATGAACTCTCGCCTCTCTCTCTGAGTTGATTAAAAATGTACTCTCGCCTCTCTCTCTGCGCTGATTTAAAATGAACACTCGCCTCTCTCTTCGCTGATTTAAAATGAACACTCGCCTCTCTCTCTACGTGGATTTAAATTGAAAACTCGCCTCTCTCTCTGCGCTGATTTAAATTGAAAACTCGCCTCTCTCTCTGCCCTGATTTAAAATGAACACTCGCCTCTCTCTCTGCGTTGATTTAAAATGAGCACACACCTCTCTCTCTGCATTGATTTAAAATGAACACTCGCCTCTCTGTCTGCATTGATTTAAAATGTACTCTATCCTCTCTCTCTGCGCTGATTTAAAATGAACACAACCTCTCTCTCCGCGCTGATTTAAAATGAACACTCGCCACTCTCTCGGCGCTGATTTAAAATGAACTCTCGTCTCTCACTCTGTGCTGATTTAAAATGAACACTCGCCTCTCTCATGCATTGATTTAAAATGAACTCACGCCTCTCTCTCTGCGCTGATTTACAATGAACACTCGCCTCTCTCTCCCCGCTGATTTAAAATGAACTCTCGCATCTCCTTCCTCACTCTTTTGAACTGAACTCTTTCCTCTTTCTCCATAGTGTTTTAAAATGAAG
The DNA here is from genome assembly GCA_026770705.1 of Isurus oxyrinchus. Lineage (NCBI taxonomy): Eukaryota > Metazoa > Chordata > Chondrichthyes > Lamniformes > Lamnidae > Isurus > Isurus oxyrinchus. The sequence goes on along the minus strand of JANJGN010000006.1, from coordinate 1,023,923 downwards.
CCAAGCCTCTCTCCCTGCACTGATTTATAATGAACTATTGCACATCTCTCCACGCTGACTTATAATGAACTATCGCCTCTCTCTCCATGCTAATTTAAAATGAACTCTCGCCTCTCTCTCCGCGCTGATTTAAAATGAACTCTCGCCTCTCTCTTCACAGCCATTTAAAATGAAATCTCGCCTCTCTCTCTGCGCTGATTTAAAAAGAACTTTCGCCTCTCTCTGTGCGCTGATTTAAAATGAACACTCGCTTCTCTCTTCGCTGATTTAAAATGAACACTCGCCTCTCTCTCTGCGCTCATTTAAATTGAAAACTCTGCCTCTCTCTCTGCGCTGATTTAAAATGAGCACACACCTCTCTCTCTGCATTGATTTAAAATGAACACTCGCCTCTCTCTCTGCATTGATTTAAAATGTACTCTCGCCTCTCTCTCTGCATTGATTTAAAATGAACTCGCGCCTCTCTCTCTGAGCTGATTTAAAATGAACACTCGCTTCTCTCTCTGCGCTGATTTAAAATGAACTCTCGCCTCTCTATCTGCGTTGATTTAAAATGAACACTCGCCTCTTTCTTCGCTGATTTAAAATGAACACTCGCCTCTATCTCTGCGCTGATTTAAAATGAACACTCGCCTCTCTCTCTGCATTGATTTAAAATGAGCACACACCTCTCTCTCTGCATTGATTTAAAATGAACACTCGCCACTCTGTCTGCATTGATTTAAAATGTACTCTATCCTCTCTCTCTGCGCTGATTTAAAATGAACCCACGCCTCTCTCTCTGCGCTGATTTAAAATGAACACTCTCCTCTCTCTCTGCGCTGATTTAAAATGAACACTCGCCTCTCTCTCTGCGCTGATTTAAAATGAACACTCGCCTCTCTCTCTGCGCTGATTTAAAATGAACTCTTTCCTCTCTCTGCACTGATTTTAAATGAGCACACGCCTCTCTCTCTGCGCTGATTTAAAATGGAGACTCGCCTCTCTTTCTGCACTGATTTAAAATGAACACAAGCCTCTCTCTCTGCGCTGATTTAAAATGAACACTCGCCTCTCTCTCTGCGCTGATTTAAAATGAACACTCGCCTCTCTCTCTGCGCTGATTTAAAATGAACACTCGCCTCTCTCTCTGCGCAGATTTAAAATGAAATCTCGTCTCTCTCTCTGTGCTGATTTAAAATGAACACTCGCCTCCCTCATGCATTCATTTACAATGAACTCACGCCTCTCTCTCTGCGCTGATTTAAAATGAACACTCGCCTCTCTCTCTGCGCTGATTTAAATTGAACACTCGCCTCTCTCTCCAGGCTGATTTATAATGAACTCTCGCCTCTCTCTCCCCGCTGATTTAAAATGAACTCTCGCATCTCCTTCCTCACTCTTTTGAACTGAACTCTTTCCTCTCTCTCCATAGTGTTTTAAAATGAAGCCAAGCCTCTCTCCCTGCACTGATTTATAATGAGCTATTGCGCCTCTCTCCACGCTGATTTATAATGAACTATCGCCTCTCTCTCCATGCTGATTTAAAATGAACTCTCACCTCTTTCTCCACACTGATTTGAAACGAACTCACACCCTCTCGTCACTCTTGTGAAATGAACTCTCACCTCTCTCTCCAAGCTGTTTTAAAATGTTTTAAAACGAACTATCATCCCTCTCTCTGCATTTATTTTAAATGAACTCTCGCCTCTCTCTCTGCGCTGATATAAAATGAACTGTCGTCTCTCTCTCTGCTTGATTTAAAATGATCACTGGCCTCTCTCTCTGCGCTGATTTAAAATGAACTCTCGTCTCTCTCTCTGCATTGATTTAAAATGATCACTGGCCTCTCCCTCTGCGCTGATTTAAAATGAACACTCGCCTCGCTCTCTGTGCTGAATTAAAATGAACTCTCGCCTCTCTCTCTGCGCTGATTTAAAATGAACTCTCGCCTCGCTCTCTGCGCTGATTTAAAATGAACACTCGCTTCTCTCTCTGCGCTGATGTAAAATGAACACTCGCCTCTCTCTCTGCGCTGATTTAAAATGAACTCTCGCCTCTCTCTCTGCGCTGATTTAAAATGAACACTCGCCTCTCTATTCGCTGATTTAAAATGAACACTCGCCTCTCTCTCTGCGCTGATTTAAAATGAACTCTTGTCTCTCTCTCTGCATTGATTTAAAATGAACACTGGCCTCTCTCTCTGCGCTGATTTAAAATGAACACTCGCCTTTCTCTCTGAGCTGATTTAAAATGAACTCTCGCCTCTCTCTCTGCGCTGATTTAAAATGAACACTCGCTTCTCTCTCTGCGCTGATTTAAAATGAACACTCGCTTCTCTCTCTGCACTGATTTAAAATGAACTCTCGCCTCTCTCTCTGCGCTGATTTAAAATGAGCACACACCTCTCTCTCTGCATTGATTTAAAATGAACACTCGCCTCTCTCTCTGCACTGATTTAAAATGTACTCTCGCCTCTCTCTCTGCATTGATTTAAAATGAACTCGCGCCTCTCTCTGCGCTGATTTAAAATGAACACTCGCCTCTCTCATGCATTGATTTAAAATGAACTCGCGCCTCTCTCTCTGCGCTGATTTAAAATGAACACTCGCCTCTCTCTCTGCGCTGATTTAAATTGAACACTCGCCTCTCTCTCTGCATTGATTTAAAATGAACACTCGCCTCTCTCTCTGCGCTGATTTAAAATGAACACTCGCCTCTCTCTCTGTGCTGATTTAAAATGAACACTCGCCTCTCTCTCTGTGCTGATTTAAAATGAAAACTCGCCTCTCTCTCTGCACTGATTTAAAATGAACTCTCGCCTCTCTCTCAATGCTGATTTATAACGAACTCTCGCCTCTCTCTCTCCCCGCTGATTTAAAATGAACTCTCGTATCTCCTTCCTCAATCTTTGGAACTGAACACTTTCCTCTCTCTCCATAGTGTTTTAAAATGAAGCCAAGCCTCTCTCCCTGCATTGATTTATAATGAACTATTGCACCTCTCTCCACGCTGATTTAAAATGAACTATCGCCTCTCTCTCCGCGCTGATTTAAAATGAACTCTCGCCTCTCTCTCCTTGCTGATTTAAAATGAACTCTCACCTCTCTCTTCACAGTGATTTAAAATAAACTCTCGCACCTCTCTCCACACTGATTTGAAACGAACTCACACCCTCTCGTCACTCTTGTGAAATGAACTCTCACCTCTCTCTCCACGCTGTTTTAAAATGTTTTAAAACGAACTATCATCCCTCTCTCTGCATTTATTTTAAATGAACTCTCGCCTCTCTCTCGGCATTGATTGAAAATGAACACTCGCCTCTCTCTCTGCGCTGATTTAAAATGAACACTCGCCTCTCTCTCTGCGCTGATTTAAAATGAACACTCGCCTCTCTCTGAGCTGATTTAAAATGAACTCTCGTCTCTCTCTCTGCATTGATTTAAAATGAACACTGGCCTCTCTCTCTGCGCTGATTTAAAATGAACTCTCGCCTCTCTCTCTGAGCTGATTTAAAATGTACTCTCGAATCTCTCTCTGCGCTGATTTAAAATGAACACTCGCCTCTCTCTCTGCGCTGATTAAAAATGAACTCTCGCCTCTCTCTCCCCGCTGATTTAAAATGAACTCTCGCATCTCCTTCCTCACTCTTTTGAACTGAACTCTTTCCTCTCTCTCCATAGTGTTTTAAAATAAAGCCAAGCCTCTCTCCCTGCACTGATTTATAATGAACTATTGCACCTCTCTCCACGCTGATTTATAATGAACTCTCGCCTCTCTCTCCATGCTGATTTAAAATGAACTCTAACCTCTCTCTCTGCGCTGATTTAAAATGAACTCTCGCCTCTCTCGCTGCGCTGATTTAAAATGAACACTCGCTTCTCTCTCTGCGCTGATTTAAAATGAACACTCGCTTCTCTCTCTGCGCTGATTTAAAATGAACTCTCGCCTCTCTATCTGCGTTGATTTAAAATGAACACTCGCCTCTTTCTTCGCTGATTTAAAATGAACACTCGCCTCTATCTCTGCGCTGATTTAAAATGAACACTCGCCTCTCTCTCTGCATTGATTTAAAATGAGCACACACCTCTCTCTCTGCATTGATTTAAAATGAACACTCGCCACTCTGTCTGCATTGATTTAAAATGTACTCTATCCTCTCTCTCTGCGCTGATTTAAAATGAACCCACGCCTCTCTCTCTGCGCTGATTTAAAATGAACACTCTCCTCTCTCTCTGCGCTGATTTAAAATGAACACTCGCCTCTCTCTCTGCGCTGATTTAAAATGAACACTCGCCTCTCTCTCTGCGCTGATACAAAATGAACACTCGCCTCTCTCTCTGCGCTGATTTTAAATGAACACTCGCATCTCTCTCTGCGTTGATTTAAAATGAGCACACACCTCGCTCTCTGCATTGATTTAAAATGAACACTCGCCTCTCTGTCTGCATTGATTTAAAATGTACTCCAGCCTCACTCTCTGCGCTGATTTAAAATGAACACTCGCCTCTCTCTCTGCGCTGATTTAAAATGAACACTCGCCTCTCTCTCTGCGCTGATTTAAAATGAACACTCGCCTCTCTCTTCGCTGATTTAAAATGAACACTCGCCTCTCTCTCTGCGCTGATTTAAATTGAAAACTCGCCTCTCTCTCTGCATCATATAAAATGAACACTCGCCTCTCTCTCTGCATTGATTTAAAATGAACACTCGCCGCTCTCTCTGCGCTGATTTAAAATGAACTCTCGCCTCTCTCTCCATGCTGATTCATAATGAACTCTTGCCTCTCTCTCCCCGCTGATTTAAAATGAACTCTCGTATCTCCTTCCTCACTCTTTTGAACTGAACTCTTTCCTCTCTCTCCATAGTGTTTTAAAATGAAGCCAAGCCCCTCTCCCTGCATTGATTTATAATGAACTATTGCACCTCTCTCCACGCTGATTTATAATGAACTATCGCCTCTCTCTCCATGCTAATTTAAAATGAACTCTCGCCTCTCTCTCCGCGCTGATTTAAAATGAACTCTCGCCTCTCTCTCCTTGCTTATTTAAAATGAACTCTCACCTCTCTCTTCACAGTGATTTAAAATGATCTCTCGCCTCTCTCTCAACACTGATTTGAAACGAACTCACACCCTCTCGTCACTCTTGTGAAATGAAATCTCACCTCTCTCTCCACGCTGTTTTAAAATGTTTTAAAATGAACTATCATCCCTCTCTCTGCATTTATTTTAAATGAACTCTCACCTCTCTCTCAGCATTGATTTAAAATGAACACTCGCCTCTCTCTCTGCGCTGATTTAAAATGAACACTCGCCTCTCTCTCTGCGCTGATTTAAAATGAACAATCGCCTCTCTCTGAGCTGATTTAAAATGAACACTCGTCTCTCTCTCTGCATTGATTTAAAATGAACACTTGCCTCTCTCTCTGCGCTAATTTAAAATGTACTCTCACCTCTCTCTCTGCGCTGATTTAAAATGAACACTCGCCTCTCTCTCTGCGCTGAATTAAAATGAACTCTTGCCTCTCTCTCAGCGCTGATTTAAAATGAACTCTCGCCTCTCTCTCTGCGCTGATTTAAAATGAACACTCGCTTCTCTCTCTGCGCTGATTTAAAATGAACACTCGCCTCTCTCTCTGCGCTGATTTAAAATGAACTCTCGCCTCTCTCTCTGCGCTGATTTAAAATGAACACTCGCCTCTCTCTTCGCTGATTTAAAATGAACACTCGCCTCTCTCTCTGCGCTGATTTAAAATTAGCACTCGCCTCTCTCTCTACGTTGATTTAAATTGAAAACTCGCCTCTCTCTCTGCGCTGATTTAAATTGAAACCTCGCGTCTCTCTGTGCGCTGATTTAAAATGAACACTCGCCTCTCTCTCTGCGTTGATTTAAAATGAGCACACACCTCTCTCTCTGCATTGATTTAAAATGAACACTCGCCTCTCTGTCTGCATTGATTTAAAATGTACTCTATCCTCTCTGTCTGCATTGATTTAAAATGATCACTCGCCTCTCTCTCTGCGCTGATTTAAAATGAACACTAACCTCTCTCTCCGCGCTGATTTAAAATGAACACTCGCCACTCTCTCGGCGCTGATTTAAAATGAACTCTCGTCTCTCACTCTGTGCTGATTTAAAATGAACACTCGCCTCTCTCATGCATTGATTTAAAATGAACTCGCGCCTCTCTCTCTGCGCTGATTTACAATGAACTCTCGCCTCTCTCTCCCCGCTGATTTAAAATGAACTCTCGCATCTCCTTCCTCACTCTTTTGAACTGAACTCTTTCCTCTTTCTCCATAGTGTTTTAAAATGAAGCCAAGCCTCTCTCCCTGCACTGATTTATAATGAACTATTGCACATCTCTCCACGCTGACTTATAATGAACTATCGCCTCTCTCTCCATGCTAATTTAAAATGAACTCTCGCCTCTCTCTCCGCGCTGATTTAAAATGAACACTCGCTTCTCTCTCTGCGCTGATGTAAAATGAACACTCGCCTCTCTCTCTGCGCTGATTTAAAATGAACACTCGCTTCTCTCTCTGCGCTGATGTAAAATGAACACTCGCCTCTCTCTCTGCGCTGATTTAAAATGAACACTCGCCTCTCCGCTGATTTAAAATGAACACTCGCCTCTCTCTCTGCGCTCATTTAAATTGAAAACTCTGCCTCTCTCTCTGCGCTGATTTAAAATGAGCACACACCTCTCTCTCTGCATTGATTTAAAATGAACACTCGCCTCTCTTGCTTCATTGATTTAAAATGTACTCTCGCCTCTCTCTCTGCATTGATTTAAAATGAACTCGCGCCTCTCTCTCTGAGCTGATTTAAAATGAACACTCGCCTCTCTCTCTGCGCTCAATTAAAAATGAACTCGCGTCTCTCTCTCTGTGCTGATTTAAAATGAACACTCGCCTCTCTCATGCATTTATTTAAAATGAACACTCGCCTCTCTCCCTGCGCTGATTTAAAATGAACACTCGCTTCTCTCTCTGCTCTGATTTAAATTGAACACTCGCCTCTCTCTCTGCGCTTATTTAAAATGAACTCTCGTCTCTCTCTCTCTGCATTGATTTAAAATGAACACTCGCCTCTCTCTCTGCGCTGATTCAAAATGAACTCTCGCCTCTCTCTCTGCGCTGATTTAAAATGAACTCTGCCTCTCTCGCTGCGCTGATTTAAAATGAACTCTCCCTTCTCTCTCTGAGCTGATTTAAAATGTACTCTCGCCTCTCTCTCTGCGCTGATTTAAAATGAACACTCGCCTCTCTCTCTGCGCTGAAATAAAATGAACTCTCGCCTCTCGCTCTGCGCTGATTTAAAATGAACTCTCGCCTCTCTCTCCCTTCTGATTTAGAATGAACTCTCGCTTCTCTCTCTGCGCTGATTAAAAATGAACTCTCGCCTCTCTCTCTGCGGTGATTTAAAATGAACACTCGCCTCTCTCTCTGCACTGATTAAAAATGAACTCTCGCCTGTCTCTCACCGCTGATTTAAAATGAACTCTCGCATCTCCCTCCTCACTCTTTTGAATGGACCTCTTTTCTCTCTCTCCGCACTGATTTAAAATGAACACTCGCCTCTGTCTCGGCATTGATTTAAAACGAACTCGCGCCTCTCTCTCTGCGCTGATTTAAAATGAACACTCGCCTCTCTCTCGGCATTGATTTAAAATGAACACTCCCCTCTCTCTCTGCACTGATTTAAAATGAACACTAGCCTCTCTCATGCATTTATTTAAAATGAACTCGCGCCTCTCTCTCTGCGCTGAATTAAAATGAACTCTCGCCTCTCTCTCTGCGCTGATTTAAAATGAACTCTCGCCTCTCTCTCTGCGCTGAATTAAAATGAACTCTCGCCTCTCTCTCTGCGCTGATTTAAAATGAACTCTCGTCTCTCTCTCTGCATTGATTTATAATGAACACTTGCCTCTCTCTCTGCGCTGATTCAAAATGAACTCTCGCCTCTCTCTCTGCGCTGATTTAAAATGAACTCTGCCTCATCTCTGAGCTTATTTAAAATGTACTCTCGCCTCTCTCTCTGCGCTGATTTAAACTGAACACTCGCCTCTCTCTCTTCTGATTTAAAATGAACACTCGCTTCACTCTCTGCGCTGATTTAAAATGAACTATCGCTTCTGTCTCTGCGCTGATTAAAAATGAACTCTCGCCTCTCTCTCTGCGGTGATTTAAAATGAACAGTCGCCTCTCTCTCTGCGCTGATTTAAAATGAACACTCGCATCTCTCTCTGCGTTGATTAAAAATGAGCACACACCTCGCTGTCTGCATTGATTTAAAATGAACACTCGCCTCTCTGTCTGCATTGATTCAAAATGTACTCTAACCTCTCTCTCTGCGATGATTTAAAATGAACACTCGCCTCTCTCTCTGCGCTGATTTAAAATGAACACTCGCCTCTCTCTCTGCGCTGATTTAAAATGAACACTCGCCTCTCTCTCTGCGCTGATTTAAAATGAACACTCGCTGCTCTCTCTGCATTGATTTAAAATGAACACTCGCCTCTCTCTCTGCACTGATTGAAAATGAACACTCGCCTCTCTCTCTGCATCATATAAAATGAACACTCGCCTCTCTCTCTGCATTGACTTAAAATGAACACTCGCCGCTCTCTCTGCGCTGATTTAAAATGAACTCTCGCCTCTCTCTCCATGCTGATTCATAACGAACTCTCGCCTCTCTCTCACCGCTGATTTAAAATGAACTCTCGCATCTCCCTCCTCACTCTTTTGAAAGGAGCTCTTTTCTCTCTCTCCGCACTGATTTAAAATGAACACTCGCCTCTGTCTGCATTGATTTAAAATGAACACTAGCCTCTCTCACTGCGCTGATTTAAAATGAACACTCGCCTCTCTCTCTGCGCTGATTTAAAATGAGCACTCGCCTCTCTCTCTGCGCTGATTTAAAATGAACTCTCGTCTCTCTCTCTGTGCTGATTTAAAATGAACACTAGCCTCTCTCTCGGCATTGATTTAAAATGAACACTCGCCTCTCTCTCGGCATTGATTTAAAATGAACACTCGCCGCTCTCTCTGCACTGATTTAAAAAGAACACTAGCCTCTCTCTCTGCATTGATTTAAAATGAACACTCGCCTCTCTCTCGGCATTGATTTAAAATGAACACTCGCCGCTCTCTCTGCACTGATTTAAAAAGAACACTAGCCTCTCTCTCTGCGCTGATTTAAAATGAACACTAGCCTCTCTCTCTGCATTGATTTAAAATGAACACTCGCCTCTCTCTCTGAGCTGAATTAAATTGAACACTCGCCTCTCTCTGAGCTGATTTAAAATGAACTCTCATCTCTCTCTCTGCATTGATTTAAAATGAACACTTGCCTCTCTCTCTGCGCTGATTCAAAATGAACTCTCGCCTCTCTCTCTGCGCTGATTTAAAATGAATTCTGCCTCTCTCTCTGCGCTGAATTAAAATGAACTCTCGCCTCTCTCTCTGCGCTGATTTAAAATGAACACTCGCCTCTCTCTCTGCGCTGAATTAAAATGAACTCTCGCCTCTCTCTCTGCGCTGATTTACAATGAACTCTCGCCTCTCTCTCCCCGCTGATTTAAAATGAACTCTCGCATCTCCTTCCTCACTCTTTTGAACTGAACTCTTTCCTCTTTCTCCATAGTGTTTTAAAATGAAGCCAAGCCTCTCTCCCTGCACTGATTTAAAATGAACACTGGCCTGTCTCTCTGCGCTGACTTATAATGAACTATCGCCTCTCTCTCCATGCTAATTTAAAATGAACTCTCGCCTCTCTCTCCGCGCTGATTTAAAATGAACACTCGCTTCTCTCTCTGCGCTGATGTAAAATGAACACTCGCCTCTCTCTCTGCGCTGATTTAAAATGAACACTCGCTTCTCTCTCTGCGCTGATGTAAAATGAACACTCGCCTCTCTCTCTGCGCTGATTTAAAATGAACACTCGCCTCTCCGCTGATTTAAAATGAACACTCGCCTCTCTCTCTGCGCTCATTTAAATTGAAAACTCTGCCTCTCTCTCTGCGCTGATTTAAAATGAGCACACACCTCTCTCTCTGCATTGATTTAAAATGAACACTCGCCTCTCTTGCTTCATTGATTTAAAATGTACTCTCGCCTCTCTCTCTGCATTGATTTAAAATGAACTCGCGCCTCTCTCTCTGAGCTGATTTAAAATGAACACTCGCCTCTCTCTCTGCGCTCAATTAAAAATGAACTCGCGTCTCTCTCTCTGTGCTGATTTAAAATGAACACTCGCCTCTCTCATGCATTTATTTAAAATGAACACTCGCCTCTCTCCCTGCGCTGATTTAAAATGAACACTCGCTTCTCTCTCTGCTCTGATTTAAATTGAACACTCGCCTCTCTCTCTGCGCTTATTTAAAATGAACTCTCGTCTCTCTCTCTCTGCATTGATTTAAAATGAACACTCGCCTCTCTCTCTGCGCTGATTCAAAATGAACTCTCGCCTCTCTCTCTGCGCTGATTTAAAATGAACTCTGCCTCTCTCGCTGCGCTGATTTAAAATGAACTCTCCCTTCTCTCTCTGAGCTGATTTAAAATGTACTCTCGCCTCTCTCTCTGCGCTGATTTAAAATGAACACTCGCCTCTCTCTCTGCGCTGAAATAAAATGAACTCTCGCCTCTCGCTCTGCGCTGATTTAAAATGAACTCTCGCCTCTCTCTCCCTTCTGATTTAGAATGAACTCTCGCTTCTCTCTCTGCGCTGATTAAAAATGAACTCTCGCCTCTCTCTCTGCGGTGATTTAAAATGAACACTCGCCTCTCTCTCTGCACTGATTAAAAATGAACTCTCGCCTGTCTCTCACCGCTGATTTAAAATGAACTCTCGCATCTCCCTCCTCACTCTTTTGAATGGACCTCTTTTCTCTCTCTCCGCACTGATTTAAAATGAACACTCGCCTCTGTCTCGGCATTGATTTAAAATGAACACTCGCCTCTCTCATGCATTGATTTAAAACGAACTCGCGCCTCTCTCTCTGCGCTGATTTAAAATGAACACTCGCCTCTCTCTCGGCATTGATTTAAAATGAACTCTCCCCTCTCTCTCTGCACTGATTTAAAATGAACACTAGCCTCTCTCATGCATTTATTTAAAATGAACTCGCGCCTCTCTCTCTGCGCTGAATTAAAATGAACTCTCGCCTCTCTCTCTGCGCTGATTTAAAATGAACTCTCGCCTCTCTCTCTGCGCTGAATTAAAATGAACTCTCGCCTCTCTCTCTGCGCTGATTTAAAATGAACTCTCGTCTCTCTCTCTGCATTGATTTATAATGAACACTTGCCTCTCTCTCTGCGCTGATTCAAAATGAACTCTCGCCTCTCTCTCTGCGCTGATTTAAAATGAACTCTGCCTCATCTCTGAGCTTATTTAAAATGTACTCTCGCCTCTCTCTCTGCGCTGATTTAAACTGAACACTCGCCTCTCTCTCTGCGCTGAATTAAAATGAACTCTCGCCTCTCTCTCTGCGCTGATTTAAAATGAACTCTAGCCTCTCTCTCTCTTCTGATTTAAAATGAACACTCGCTTCACTCTCTGCGCTGATTTAAAATGAACTATCGCTTCTGTCTCTGCGCTGATTAAAAATGAACTCTCGCCTCTCTCTCTGCGGTGATTTAAAATGAACAGTCGCCTCTCTCTCTGCGCTGATTTAAAATGAACACTCGCATCTCTCTCTGCGTTGCTTAAAAATGAGCACACACCTCGCTGTCTGCATTGATTTAAAATGAACACTCGCCTCTCTGTCTGCATTGATTCAAAATGTACTCTAACCTCTCTCTCTGCGATGATTTAAAATGAACACTCGCCTCTCTCTCTGCGCTGATTTAAAATGAACACTCGCCTCTCTCTCTGCGCTGATTTAAAATGAACACTCGCCTCTCTCTCTGCGCTGATTTAAAATGAACACTCGCTGCTCTCTCTGCATTGATTTAAAATGAACACTCGCCTCTCTCTCTGCGCTGATTGAAAATGAACACTCGCCTCTCTCTCTGCATCATATAAAATGAACACTCGCCTCTCTCTCTGCATTGACTTAAAATGAACACTCGCCGCTCTCTCTGCGCTGATTTAAAATGAACTCTCGCCTCTCTCTCCATGCTGATTCATAACGAACTCTCGCCTCTCTCTCACCGCTGATTTAAAATGAACTCTCGCATCTCCCTCCTCACTCTTTTGAAAGGAGCTCTTTTCTCTCTCTCCGCACTGATTTAAAATGAACACTCGCCTCTGTCTGCATTGATTTAAAATGAACACTAGCCTCTCTCACTGCGCTGATTTAAAATGAACACTCGCCTCTCTCTCTGCGCTGATTTAAAATGAACACTCGCCTCTCTCTCTGCGCTGATTTAAAATGAACTCTCGTCTCTCTCTCTGTGCTGATTTAAAATGAACACTCGCCTCTCTCATGCATTGATTTAAAACGAACTCGCGCCTCTCTCTCTGCGCTGATTTAAAATGAACACTCGCCTCTCTCTCGGCATTGATTTAAAATGAACACTCGCTGCTCTCTCTGCACTGATTTAAAATGAACACTAGCCTCTCTCTCTGCATTGATTTAAAATGAACACTAGCCTCTCTCTCTGCGCTGATTTAAAATAAAAACTAGCCTCTCTCTCTGCGCTGATTTAAAATGAACACTGGCCTCTCTCTCTGCGCTGATTTAAAATGAACTCTCGCCTCTCTCTCTGAGTTGATTTAAAATGTACTCTCGCCTCTCTCTCTGCACTGATTTAAAATGAACACTCGCCTCTCTCTCTGCGCTGAATTAAATTGAACTCTCGCCTCTCTCTCTGCGCTGATTTAAAATGAACTCTCGCCTCTCCCTCTGCGCTGATTTAAAATGAACACTGGCCTCTCTCTCTGCGCTGATTTAAAATGAACTCTCCCCTCTCTCTCTGAGTTGATTTAAAATGAACTCTCGCCTCTCTCTCTGCACTGATTTAAAATGAACACTCGCCTCTCTCTCTGCGCTGAATTAAAATGAACTCTCGCCTCTCTCTCTGCGCTGATTTAAAATGAACACTCGCCTCTCTCTCTGCGCTGATTTAAAATGAACACTGGCCTCTCTCTCTGCGCTGATTTAAAATGAACTCTCGCCTCTCTCTCTGAGTTGATTTAAAATGTACTTTCGCCTCTCTCTCTGCACTGATTTAAAATGAACACTCGCCTCTCTCTCTGCGCTGAATTAAAATGAACTCTCGCCTCTCTCTCTGCGCTGATTAAAAATGAAGTCTCGCCTCTCTCTCTGCGCTGATTTAAAATGAACACTTGCCTCTCTCGCTGCGCTGATTTAAAATGAACTCTCCCCTCTCTCTCTGCGCTCATCTAAAATGAACACTCGCCTCTCTCTTCACTGATTTAAAATGAACAATCGCCTCTCTCTCTGCGCTGATTTAAAATTAGCACACGCCTCTCTCTCTGCGCTGATTTAAATTGAACACTCGCCTCTCTCTCTGCGCTGATTTAAAATGAACACTCGCTGCTCTCTCTGCATTGATCTAAAATGAACTCTCGCCTCTCTCTCTGCGCTGATTTAAAATCAACTCTCGCCTCTCTCTCTGCGCTGATTCAAAATGAACACTCGCTTCTCTCTCTGCGCTGATTTAAAATGAACACTGGCCTCTCTCTCTGCGCTGATTTAAAATGAACTCTCGCCTCTCTCTCTGAGTTGATTAAAAATGTACTCTCGCCTCTCTCTCTGCGCTGATTTAAAATGAACACTCGCCTCTCTCTTCGCTGATTTAAAATGAACACTCGCCTCTCTCTCTACGTGGATTTAAATTGAAAACTCGCCTCTCACTCTGCGCTGATTTAAATTGAAAACTCGCCTCTCTCTCTGCCCTGATTTAAAATGAACACTCGCCTCTCTCTCTGCGTTGATTTAAAATGAGCACACACCTCTCTCTCTGCATTGATTTAAAATGAACACTCGCCTCTCTGTCTGCATTGATTTAAAATGTACTCTATCCTCTCTCTCTGCGCTGATTTAAAATGAACACAACCTCTCTCTCCGCGCTGATTTAAAATGAACACTCGCCACTCTCTCGGCGCTGATTTAAAATGAACTCTCGTCTCTCACTCTGTGCTGATTTAAAATGAACACTCGCCTCTCTCATGCATTGATTTAAAATGAACTCACGCCTCTCTCTCTGCGCTGATTTACAATGAACACTCGCCTCTCTCTCCCCGCTGATTTAAAATGAACTCTCGCATCTCCTTCCTCACTCTTTTGAACTGAACTCTTTCCTCTCTCTTCACAGCCATTTAAAATGAAATCTCGCCTCTCTCTCTGCGCTGATTTAAAAAGAACTTTCGCCTCTCTCTGTGCGCTGATTTAAAATGAACACTCGCTTCTCTCTTCGCTGATTTAAAATGAACACTCGCCTCTCTCTCTGCGCTCATTTAAATTGAAAACTCTGCCTCTCTCTCTGCGCTGAATTAAAATGAGCACACACCTCTCTCTCTGCATTGATTTAAAATGAACACTCGCCTCTCTCTCTGCATTGATTTAAAATGTACTCTCGCCTCTCTCTCTGCATTGATTTAAAATGAACTCGCGCCTCTCTCTCTGAGCTGATTTAAAATGAACACTCGCCTCTCTCTCTGCGCTGAATTAAAAATGAACTCGCGTCTCTCTCTCCGTGCTGATTTAAAATGAACACTGGCCTCTCTCATGCATTGATTTAAAATGAACTCTCGCCTCTTTCTCTGCGCTGATTTAAAATGAACACTCGCTTCTCTCTCTGCTCTGATTTAAATTGAAAACTCGCCTCTCTCTCTGAGCTGACTTAAAATGAACTCTCGTCTCTCTCTCTGCATTGATTTTAAATGAACACTCGCCTCTCTCTCTGCGCTGATTTAAAATGAACTCTGCCTCTCTGTCTGCGCTAATTTGAAATGAACACTCGCCTCTCTCTCTGAGCTGATTTAAAATGTACTCTCGCCTCTCTCTCTGCGCTGATTTAAAATGAACACTCGCCTCTCTCTCTGCGCTGAATTAAAATGAACTCTCGCCTCTCTCTCTGCGCTGATTTAAAAAAAACTCTCGCCTCTCTCTCTCTTTTGATTTAAAATGAACACTCGCTTCTCTCTCTGCGCTGATTTAAAATGTACTATCGGCTCTCTCTCTGCGCTGATTTAAAATTGGCACACGCCTCTCTCTCTGCGCTGATCTAAAATGAACACTCGCCTCTCTCTTCACTGATTTAAAATGAACAATCGCCTCTCTCTCTGCGCTGATTTAAAATTAGCACACGCCTCTCTCTCTGCGCTGATTTAAAATGAACACTCACTGCTCTCTGTGCATTGATTTAAAATGATCTCTCGCCTCACTCTCTGCGCTGATTTAAAATGAACACTCGCCTCTCTCTCTGCGCTGATTTAAAATGAACACTCGCTGCTCTCTCTGCATTGAATTAAAATGAACTCTCGCCTCTCTCTCTGCGCTGATTTAAAATGAACACTTGCCTCTCTCTCTGGGCTGATTTAAAATGAACACTCGCCTCTCTCTCTGCGCTGATTTAAAATGAACACTCGCCTCTCTCTCTGCGCTTATTTAAAATGAACACTCGCCTCTCTCTCTGCGCTGATTTAAAATGAACACTCGCAGCTCTCTCTGCGCTGATTTGAAATGAACTCTCGCCTCTCTCTCCATGCTGATTCATAACAAACTCTCGCCTCTCTCTCCCTTCTGATTTAAAATGAACTCTCGCATCTCCCTCCTCACTCTTTTGAAATGAGCTCTTTTCTCTCTCTCTGCGCTGATTTAAAATGAACACTCGCCTCTCTCGCTGCACTGATTTAAAATGAACACTAGCCTCTCTCTCTGCATTGATTTAAAATGAACACTAGCCTCTCACTCTGCGCTGATTTAAAATGAACTCTCGCCTCTCTCTCTGAGTTGATTTAAAATGTACTCTCGCCTCTCTCTCTGCATTGATTTAAAATGAACACTCGCCTCTCTCGCTGCACTGATTTAAAATGAACACTCGCTTCTCTCTCTGCGCTGATTTAAAATGAACACTCGCCTCTCTCTCTGCATTGATTTAAAATGAGCACACACCTCTCTGTCTGCATTGATTTAAAATGAACTCTATCCTCTCTCTCTGCGCTGATTTAAAATGAAAACTCGCCTCTCTCTCTGCATCATATAAAATGAACACTCGCCTCTCTCTCTGCATTGATTTAAAATGAACACTCGCTGCTCTCTCTGCGCTGATTTAAAATGAACTCTCGCCTCTCTCTCCGTGCTGATTCATAATGAACTCTCGCCTCTCTCTCCCCGCTGATTTAAAATGAACTCTCGCATCTCCTTCCTCACTCTTTTGAACTGTACTCTTTCCTCTCTATCCATAGTGTTTTTAAGTGTAGCCAAGCCTCTCTCCCTGCATTGATTTATAATGAACTATTGCACCTCTCTCCACGCTGATTTATAATGAACTATCGCCTCTCTCTCCATGCTAATTTAAAATGAATTCTCGCCTCTCTCTCCGCGCTGATTTAAAATGAACTCTCGCCTCTCTCTCCTTGCTTATTTAAAATGAACTCTCACCTCTCTCTTCACAGTGATTTAAAATGAACTCTCGCCTCTCTCTCAACACTGATTTGAAACGAACTCACACCCTCTCGTCACTCTTGTGAAATGAACTCTCACCTCTCTCTCCACGCTGTTTTAAAATGTTTTAAAACGAACTATCATCCCTCTCTCTGCATTTATTTTAAATGAACTCTCGCCTCTCTCTCGGCATTGATTTAAAATGAACACTCGCCTCTCTCTCTGCGCTGATTTAAAATGAACACTCGCCTCTCTCTCTGCGCTGATTTAAAATGAACAATCGCCTCTCTCTGAGCTGATTTAAAATGAACTCTCGTCTCTCTCTCTGCATTGATTTAAAATGAACACTGGCCTCTCTCTCTGCGCTGATTTAAAATGTACTCTCGCCTCTCTCTCTGCGCTGATTTAAAATGAACACTCGCCTCTCTCTCTGCGCTGAATTAAAATGAACTCTCGCCTCTCTCTCTGCGCTGATTTAAAATGAACTCTCGCCTCTCTCTCTCTTCTGATTTAAAATGAACACTCGCTTCTCTCTCTGCGCTGATTAACAATGAACTATCGCTTCTCTCTCTGCGCTGATTAAAAATGAACTCTCGCCTCTCTCTCTGTGGTGATTTAAAATGAACACTCGCCTCTCTCTCTGCGCTGATTTAAAATGAAAACTCGCATCTCTCTCTGCGTTGATTAAAAATGAGCACACACCTCGCTCTCTGCATTGATTTAAAATGAACACTCTCCTCTCTGTCTGCATTGATTCAAAATGTGCTCTATCCTCTCTCTCTGCGATGATTTAAAATGAACACTCGCCTCTCTCTCTGCGCTGATTTAAAATGAACACTCACCTCTCTCTCTGCGCTGATTTAAAATGAACACTCGCCTCTCTCTCTGCGCTGATTTAAAATGAACACTCGCTGCTCTCTCTGCATTGATTTAAAATGAACACTCGCCTCCCTCTCTGCGCTGATTTAAAATGAACACTCGCCTCTCTCTCTGCGCTGATTGAAAATGAACACTCGCCTCTCTCTCTGCATCATATAAAATGAACACTCGCCTCTCTCTCTGCATTGATTTAAAATGAACACTCGCCGCTCTCTCTGCGCTGATTTAAAATGAACTCTCGCCTCTCTCTCCATGCTGATTCATAACGAACTCTCGCCTCTCTCTCACCGCTGATTTAAAATGAACTCTCGCATCTCCCTCCTCACTCTTTTGAAAGGATCTCTTTTCTCTCTCTCCGCACTGATTTAAAATGAACACTCGCCTCTGTCTGCATTGATTTAAAATGAACACTAGCCTCTCTCACTGCGCTGATTTAAAATGAACACTCGCCTCTCTCTCCGCGCTGATTTAAAATGAACACTCGCCTCTCTCTCTGCGCTGATTTAAAATGAACTCTCGTCTCTCTCTCTGTGCTAATTTAAAATGAACACTCGCCTCTCTCATGCATTGATTTAAAACGAACTCGCGCCTCTCTCTCTGCACTGATTTAAAATGAACACTAGCCTCTCTCTCTGCATTGATTTAAAATGAACACTAGCCTCTCTCTCTGCGCTGATTTAAAATTAAAACTAGCCTCTCTCTCTGCGCTGATTTAAAATGAACACTGGCCTCTCTCTCTGCGCTGATTTAAAATGAACTCTCGCCTCTCTCTCTGAGTTGATTTAAAATGTACTCTCGCCTCTCTCTCTGCACTGATTTAAAATGAACACTCGCCTCTCTCTCTGCGCTGAATTAAAATGAACTCTCGCCTCTCTCTCTGCGCTGATTTAAAATGAACTCTCGCCTCTCTCTCTGCGCTGATTTAAAATGAATACTCGCATCTCTCTCTGCGCTGATTTAAAATGAACTCTCGCCTCTCTCTCTGCGCTCATCTAAAATGAACACTCGCCTCTCTCTTCACTGACTTAAAATGAACAATCGCCTCTCTGCGCTGATTTAAAATTAGCACACGCCTCTCTCTCTGCGCTGATTTAAATTGAACACTCGCCTCTCTCTCTGCGCTGATTTAAAATGAGCACTCGCTGCTCTCTCTGCATTGATCTGAAATGAACTCTCGCCTCTCTCTCTGCGCTGATTTAAAATGAACTCTCGCCTCTCTCTCTGCGCTGATTTAAAATGAACACTCGCTTCTCTCTCTGCGCTGATTTAAAATGAACACTTGCCTCTCTCGCTGCGCTGATTTAAAATGAACTCTCGCCTCTCTCTCTGCGCTGATCTAAAATGAACACTCGCCTCTCTCTTCACTGATTTAAAATGAACAATCGCCTCTCTCTCTGCGCTGATTTAAAATTAGCACACGCCTCTCTCTCTGCGCTGATTTAAATTGAACACTCTCCTCTCTCTCTGCGCTGATTTAAAATGAACACTCGCTGCTCTCTGTGCATTGATTTAAAATGAACTCTCGCCTCTCTCTCTGCGCTGATTTAAAATGAACACTCGCTGCTCTCTCTGCATTGATTTAAAATGAACTCTCGCCTCTCTCTCTGCGCTGATTTAACATGAACACTTGCCTCTCTCTCTGCGCTGATTTAAAATGAACACTCGTCTCTCTCTCTGCGCTGATTTAAAATGAACACTCGCTGCTCTCTGTGCATTGATTTAAAATGAACTCTCGCCTCTCTCTCTGCGCTGATTTAAAATGAACACTCGCTGCTCTCTCTGCATTGATTTAAAATGAACTCTCGCCTCTCTCTCTGCGCTGATTTAAAATGAACACTTGCCTCTCTCTCTGCGCTGATTTAAAATGAACACTCGCCTCTCTCTCTGCGCTGATTTAAAATGAACACTCGCCTCTCTCTCTGCGCTGATTTAAAATGAACACTCGTCTCTCTCTCTGCATCATATAAAATGAATACTCGCCTTTCTCTCTGCATTGATTTAAAATGAACACTCGCCGCTCTCTCTGCGCTGATTTGAAATGAACTCTCGCCTCTCTCTCCATGCTGATTCATAACAAACTCTCGCCTCTCTCTCCCCGCTGATTTAAAATGAACTCTCGCATCTCCCTCCTCACTCTTTTGAAATGAGCTCTTTTCTCTCTCCCCGCACTCATTTAAAATGAACACTCGCCTCTGTCTGCATTGATTTAAAATGAACACTAGACTCTCTCACTGCGCTGATTTAAAATGAACACTCGCCTCTAATCTCTGCGCTGATTTAAAATGAACACTCGCCTCTCTCATGCATTGATTCAAAACGAACTCGCGCCTCTCTCTCTGCGCTGATTTAAAATGAACACTCGCCTCTCTCGCTGCACTGATTTAAAATGAACACTAGCCTCTATCTCTGCATTGATTTAAAATGAACACTAGCCTCTCTCTCTGCGCTGATTTAAAATGAACTCTCGCCTCTCTCTCTGAGTTGATTCAAAATGTACTCTCGCCTCTCTCTCTGCACTGATTTAAAATGAGCACTCGCCTCTCTCGCTGCACTGATTTAAAATGAACACTCGCTTCTCTCTCTGCGCTGATTTAAAATGAACACTTGCCTCCCTCGCTGCGCTGATTTAAAATGAACTCTCGCCTCTCTCTCTGCGCTGATCAAAAATGAACACTCGCCTCTCTCTTCACAGATTTAAAATGAACAATCGCCTCTCTCTCTGCGCTGATTTAAAATTAGCAGACGCCTCTCTCTCTGCGCTGATTTAAATTGAAAACTCGCCTCTCTCTCTGCATTGATTTAAAATGAACACTCGCCTCTCTCTCTGCATTGATTTAAAATGCACTCGCACCTCTTTCTCTGCGCTGATTTAAAATGAACACTCGCCTCTCTCTCTGCGCTGAATTAAAAATCAACTCAAATCTCTCTCTGTGTGCTGATTTAAAATGAACACTCGCCTCTCTCTCCACGCTGATTTATAACGTACTCTCGCCTCTCTCTCCCCGCTGATTTAAAATGAACTCTCGCATCTCCTTCCTTACTCTTTTGAACTGAACTCTTTCCTCTCTCTCCATAGTGTTTTAAAATGAAGCCAAGCCTCTCTTCCTGCACTGATTTATAATGAACTATTGCACCTCTCTCCGCGCTGATTTAAAATGAACTCTCGCCTCTCTCTCCTTGCTGATTTAAATTGAACTCTCACGTCTCTCTTCACAGTGATTTAAAATGAACTCTCGCCTCTATCTACACTCTGATTTAAACGAACTCACACCCTCTCGTCACTCTTGTGAAATGAACTGTCACCTCTCTCTCCACGCTGTTTTAAAATGTTTTAAAACGAACTAGCATCCCTCTCTCTGCATTTATTTGAAATGAACTCTCGCCTCTCTCTCTGCGCTGATTTAAAATGAACACTCGCCTCTCTCTGCGCTGATTGAAAATGAACACTCGCCTCTCTCTCTGCATCATATAAAATGAACACTCGCCTCTCTCTCTGCATTGATTTAAAATGAACACTCGCCGCTCTCTCTGCGCTGATTTGAAATGAACTCTCGCCTCTCTCTCCATGCTGATTCATAACGAACACTCGCCTCTCTCTCACCGCTGATTTAAAATGAACTCTCGCATCTCCCTCCTCACTCTTTTGAAAGGATCTCTTTTCTCTCTCTCCGCACTGATTTAAAATGAACCCTCGCATCTGTCTGCATTGATTTAAAATGAACACTAGCCTCTCGCACTGCGCTGATTAAAAATGAACACTCGCCACTCTCTCTGCGCTGATTTAAAATGAACACTCGCCTCTCTCTCTGCGCTGATTCAAAATGAACTCTCGCCTCTCTCTCTGCGCTGATTTAAAATGAACACTCGCCTCTCTCGCTGCACTGATTTAAAATGAACACTAGCCTCTCTCTCTGAGCTGATTTAAAATGTACTCTCGCCTCTCTCTCTGCGCTGATTTAAAATGAACACTCGCCTCTCTCTCTGCGC
Source organism: Isurus oxyrinchus (assembly GCA_026770705.1). Classification (NCBI taxonomy): domain Eukaryota; kingdom Metazoa; phylum Chordata; class Chondrichthyes; order Lamniformes; family Lamnidae; genus Isurus; species Isurus oxyrinchus. The sequence continues at coordinate 1,002,497 of JANJGN010000006.1, read as the reverse complement.
TGAATTAAAATGAACTCTCGCCTCTCTCTCTGCGCTGATTTAAAATGAACTCTCGCCTCTCTCTCTCTTCTGATTTAAAATGAACACTCGCTTCTCTCTCTGCGCTGATTTAAAATGAACTATCGCTTCTCTCTCTGCGCTGATTAAAAATGAACTCTCGCCTCTCTCTCTGCAGTGATTTAAAATGAACACTCGCCTCTCTCTCTGCGCTGATTTAAAATGAAAACTCGCATCTCTCTCTGCGTTGATTAAAAATGAGCTCACACCTCGCTCTCTGCATTGATTTAAAATGAACACTCTCCTCTCTGTCTGCATTGATTCAAAATGTACTCTATCCTCTCTCTCTGCGATGATTTAAAATGAACACTCGCCTCTCTCTCTGCGCTGATTTAAAATGAACACTCACCTCTCTCTCTGCGCTGATTTAAAATGAACACTCGCCTCTCTCTCTGCGCTGATATAAAATGAACACTCGCTGCTCTCTCTGCATTGATTTAAAATGAACACTCGCCTCTCTCTCTGCGCTGATTTAAAATGAACACTCGCCTCTCTCTCTGCGCTGATTGAAAATGAACACTCGCCTCTCTCTCTGCATCATATAAAATGAACACTCGCCTCTCTGTCTGCATTGATTTAAAATGAACACTCGCCGCTCTCTCTGCGCTGATTTAAAATGAACTCTCGCCTCTCTCTCCATGCTGATTCATAACGAACTCTCGCCTCTCTCTCACCGCTGATTTAAAATGAACTTTCGCATCTCCCTCCTCACTCTTTTGAAAGGATCTCTTTTCTCTCTCTCCGCACTGATTTAAAATGAATACTCGCCTCTGTCTGCATTGATTTAAAATGAACACTAGCCTCTCTCACTGCGCTGATTTAAAATGAACACTCGCCTCTCTCTCTGCGCTGATTTAAAATGAACACTCGCCTCTCTCTCTGCGCTGATTTAAAATGAACTCTCGTCTCTCTCTCTGTGCTGATTTAAAATGAACACTCGCCTCTCTCATGCATTGATTTAAAACGAACTCGCGCCTCTCTCTCTGCGCTGATTTAAAATGAACACACGCCTCTCTCTCGGCATTGATTTAAAATGAACACTCGCTGCTCTCTCTGCACTGATTTAAAATGAACACTACCCTCTCTCTCTGCATTGATTTAAAATGAACACTAGCCTCTCTCTCTGCGCTGATTTAAAATTAAAACTAGCCTCTCTCTCTGCGCTTATTTAAAATGAACACTGGCCTCTCTCTCTGCGCTGATTTAAAATGAACTCTCGCCTCTCTCTCTGAGTTGATTTAAAATGTACTCTCGCCTCTCTCTCTGCACTGATTTAAAATGAACACTCGCCTCTCTCTCTGCGCTGAATTAAAATGAACTCTCGCCTCTCTCTCTGCGCTGATTTAAAATGAACTCTCGCCTCTCTCTCTGCGCTGATTTAAAATGAATACTCGCATCTCTCTCTGCGCTGATTTAAAATGAACTCTCGCCTCTCTCTCTGCGCTCATCTAAAATGAACACTCGCCTCTCTCTTCACTGACTTAAAATGAACAATCGCCTCTCTCTCTGCGCTGATTTAAAATTAGCACACGCCTCTCTCTCTGCGCTGATTAAAATTGAACACTCGCCTCTCTCTCTGCGCTGATTGAAAATGAACACTCGCTGTTCTCTGTGCATTGATTTAAAATGAACTCTCGCCTCTCTCTCTGCGCTGATTTAAAATGAACACTCGCCTCTCTCTCTGCGCTGATTTAAAATGAACACTCGCTGCTCTCTCTGCATTGATTTAAAATGAACTCTCGCCTCTCTCTCTGCGCTGATTTAAAATGAACACTTGCCTCTCTCTCTGCGCTGATTTAAAATGAACACTCGCCTCTCTCTCTGCGCTGATTTAAAATGAACACTCGCCTCTCTCTCTGCGCTGATTTAAAATGAACACTCGTCTCTCTCTCTGCATCATATAAAATGAATACTCGCCTTTCTCTCTGCATTGATTTAAAATGAACAGTCGCCGCTCTCTCTGCGCTGATTTGAAATGAACTCTCGCCTCTCTCTCCATGCTGATTCATAACAAACTCTCGCCTCTCTCTCCCCGCTGATTTAAAATGAACTCTCGCATCTCCCTCCTCACTCTTTTGAAATGAGCTCTTTTCTCTCTCCCCGAACTCATTTAAAATGAACCCTCGCCTCTGTCTGCCTTGATTTAAAATGAACACTAGACTCTCTCACTGCGCTGATTTAAAATGAACACTCGCCTCTAATCTCTGCGCTGATTTAAAATGAACACTCGCCTCTCTCATGCATTGATTCAAAACGAACTCGCGCCTCTCTCTCTGCGCTGATTTAAAATGAACACTCGCCTCTCTCGCTGCACTGATTTAAAATGAACACTAGCCTCTCTCTCTGCATTGATTTAAAATGAACACTAGCCTCTCTCTCTGCACTGATTTAAAATGAACTCTCGCCTCTCTCTCTGAGTTGATTCAAAATGTACTCTCGCCTCTCTCTCTGCACTGATTTAAAATGAACACTCGCCTCTCTCGCTGCACTGATTTAAAATGAACACTCGCTTCTCTCTCTGCGCTGATTTAAAATGAACACTTGCCTCTCTCGCTGCGCTGATTTAAAATGAACTCTCGCCTCTCTCTCTGCGCTGATTTAAAATTAGCACACGCCTCTCTCTCTGCGCTGATTTAAATTGAAAACTCGCCTCTCTCTCTGCATTGATTTAAACTGAACACTCGCCTCTCTCTCTGCATTGATTTAAAATGCACTCGCACCTCTTTCTCTGCGCTGATTTAAAATGAACACTCGCCTCTCTCTCTGCGCTGAATTAAAAATCAACTCAAATCTCTCTCTCTGTGCTGATTTAAAATGAACACTCGCCTCTCTCTCCACGCTGATTTATAACGAACTCTCGCCTCTCTCTCCCCGCTGATTTAAAATGAACTCTCGCATCTCCTTCCTTACTCATTTGAACTGAACTCTTTCCTCTCTCTCCATAGTGTTTTAAATGAAGCCAAGCCTCTCTACCTGCATTGATTTATAATGAACTATTGCACCTCTCTCTGCGCTGATTTAAAATGAACTCTCGCCTCTCTCTCCTTGCTGATTTAAGTTGAACTCTCACCTCTCTCTTCACAGTGATTTAAAATGAACTCTCGCCTCTCTCTACACTCTGATTTAAACGAACTCACACCCTCTCGTCACTCTTGTGAAATGAACTGTCACCTCTCTCTCCACGCTGTTTTAAAATGTTTTAAAACGAACTAGCATCCCTCTCTCTGCATTTATTTGAAATGAACTCTCGCCTCTCTCTCTGCGCTGATTTAAAATGAACACTCGCCTCTCTCTCAGCGCTAATTAAAAATTAGCACACGCCTCTCTCTCTGCGCTGATTTAAAATGAACACTCGCCTCTCTCTCTGCGCTGATTTAAAATGAACACTCGCCTCTCTGCACTGATTTAAAATGAACACTCGCCTCTCTCTCTGAGCTGATTTAAAATGAACTCTCGTCTCTCTCTCTGTGCTCATTTAAAATGAACTCTCGCCTCTCTCTCTGAGCTGATTTAAAATGAACACTCGCCTCTCTCTCTGAGCTGATTTAAAATGAACTCTCGTCTCTCTCTCTGAGCTGATTTAAAATGAACTCTCACCTCTCTCTCTGAGCTGATTTAAAATGAACTCTCGTCTCTCTCTCTGAGCTGATTTAAAATGAACTCTCGCCTCTCTCTCTGAGCTGATTTAAAATGTACTCTCGCCTCTCTCTCTGCGCTGATTTAAAATGAACACTCGCCTCTCTCACGGCATTGATTTAAAATGAACTCTCGCCTGTCTCTCTGCGCTGATTTAAAATGAACACTCGCCTCTCTCTCTGCGCTGATTTAAAATGAAAACTCGCCTCTCTCTCTGCGCTGAATTAAAATGAACTCTCGCCTCTCTCTCTGCGCTGATTTAAAATGAACTCTCGGCTCTCTCTGTGCGCTGATTTAAAATGAACACTCGCCTCTCTCTCTGCGCTAATTTAAAATGAACACTCGCCTCTCTCTCTGTGCTGATTTAAAATGAACTCTTGCCTCTCTCTCTGCGCTGATTTAAAATGAACACTCGCCTCTCTCTTCGCTGATTTAAAATGAACACTCGCCTCTCTCTCTGCGCTGATTTAAAATTAGCACACACCTCTCTCTCTACGTTGATTTAAATTGAAAACTCGCCTCTCTCTGCGCTGATTTAAATTGAAAACTCGCCTCTCTCTCTGCGCTGATTTAAAGTGAACACTCGCCTCTCTCTCTGCGTTGATTTAAAATGAGCACACACCTCTCTCTGCATTGATTTAAAATGAACACTCGCCTCTCTGTCTGCATTGATTTAAAATGTACTCTCGCCTCTCTCACTGCGCTGATTTTTAATGAACACTCGCCTCTCGCTCTGCTCTGATTTAAAATGAATACTCGCCTCTCTCTTTGCGCTGATTTAAAATGAACACTCGACTCTCTCTCTGCGCTGATTTAAAATGAACACTCGCTGCTCTCTCTGCATTGATTTAAAATGAACTCTCGCCTCTCTCTCTGCGCTGATTTAAAATGAACACTCGCCTCTCTCTCTGCATCATATAAAATGAACACTCGCCTCTCTCTCTGAGTTGATTTACAATGTACTCTCGCGTCTCTATCTGCACTGATTTAAAATGAACACTCGCCTCTCTCTCTGCGCTGAATTAAAATGAACTCTCGCCTCTCTCTCTGCGCTGATTTAAAATGAACTCTCGCTTCTCTCTCTGCGCTGATTTAAAATGAACACTTGCCTCTCTCGCTGCGCTGATTTAAAATGAACTCTCGCCTCTCTCTCTGCGCTGATCTAAAATGATCACTCGCCTCTCTCTTCACTGATTTAAAATCAACAATCGCCTCTCTCCTTGCGCTGATTTAAAATTAGCACACGCCTCTCTCTCTGCACTGATTTAAATTGAAAACTCGCCTCTCTCTCTGCATTGATTTAAAATGAACACTCGCCTCTCTCTCTTCGCTGAATTAAAAATGAACTCACGTCTCTCTCTCTGTGCTAATTTAAAATGAACACTCGCCTCTCTCTCCACGCTGATTTATAACGAACTCTCGCCTCTCTCTCCCCGCTGATTGAAAATGAACTCTCGCATCTCCTTCCTTACTCCTTTGAACTGAACTCTTTCCTCTCTCTCCATAGTGTTTTAAAATGAAGCCAAGCCTCTCTACCTGCATTGATTTATAATGAACTATTGCACCTTTCTCCGCGCTGATTTAAAATGAAATCTCGCCTCTCTCTCCTTGCTGATTTAAAATGAACTCTCACCTCTCTCTTCACAGTGATTTAAAATGAACTCTCGCCTCTCTCTACACACTGATTTAAACGAACTCACACCCTCTCGTCACTCTTGTGAAATGAACTGTCACCTCTCTCTCCACACTGTTTTAAAATGTTTTAAAACGAACTAGCATCCCTCTCACTGCATTTATTTTAAATGAACTCTCGCCTCTCTCTCTGCGCTGATTTAAAATGAACACTCGCCTCTCTCTCTGCGCTGATTTAAAATTAGCACACGCCTCTCTCTCTGCGCTGATTTAAAATGAACACTCGCCTCTCTCTCTGCGCTGATTTAAAATGAACACTCGCCTCTCTCACGGCATTGATTTAAAATGAACTCTCGCCTCTCTCTCTGCGCTGATTTAAAATGAACACTCGCCTCTCTCTCTGCGCTGATTTAAAATGAACACTCGCCTCTCTCTGCGCTGATTTAAAATGAACACTCGCCTCTCTCTCTGAGCTGATTTAAAATGAACTCTCGTCTCTCTCTCTGAGCTGATTTAAAATGAACTCTCGCCTCTCTCTCTGAGCTGATTTAAAATGAACACTCGCCTCTCTCTCTGAGCTGATTTAAAATGAAGTCTCGTCTCTCTCTCTGAGCTGATTTAAAATGAACTCTCACCTCTCTCTCTGAGCTGATTTAAAATGAACTTTCGTCTCTCTCTCTGTGCTGATTTAAAATGATCTCTCGCCTCTCTCTCTGCGTTGATTTAAAATGAACTCTCGACTCTCTCTCTGAGCTGATTTAAAATGAACACTGGCCTCTCTCTCTGCGCTGATTTAAAATGAACTCTCGCCTCTCTCTCTGAGTTGATTTAAAATGTACTCTCGCGTCTCTATCTGCACTGATTTAAAATGAACACTCGCGTCTCTCTCTGTGCTGAATTAAAATGAACTCTCGCCTCTCTCTCTGCGCTGATTTAAAATGAACTCTCGCTTCTCTCTCTGCGCTGATTTAAAATGAACACTTGCCTCTCTCGCTGCGCTGATTTAAAATGAACTCTCGCCTCTCTCTCTGCGCTGATCTAAAATGATCACTCGCCTCTCTCTTCACTGATTTAAAATGAACAATCGCCTCTCTCCTTGCGCTGATTTAAAATTAGCACACGCCTCTCTCTCTGCACTGATTTAAATTGAAAACTCGCCTCTCTCTCTGCATTGATTTAAAATGAACACTCGCCTCTCTCTCTGCATTGATTTAAAATGAACTCTCGCCTCTCTCTCTTCGCTGAATTAAAAATGAACTCACGTCTCTCTCTCTGTGCTGATTTAAAATGAACACTCGCCTCTCTCTCCACGCTGATTTATAACGAACTCTCGCCTCTCTCTCCCCGCTGATTGAAAATGAACTCTCGCATCTCCTTCCTTACTCTTTTGAACTGAACTCTTTCCTCTCTCTCCATAGTGTTTTAAAATGAAGCCAAGCCTCTCTACCTGCATTGATTTATAATGAACTATTGCACCTCTCTCCTTGCTGATTTAAAATGAACTCTCACCTCTCTCTTCACAGTGATTTAAAATGAACTCTCGCCTCTCTCTACACACTGATTTAAACGAACTCACACCCTCTCGTCACTCTTGTGAAATGAACTGACACCTCTCTCTCCACGCTGTTTTAAAATGTTTTAAAACGAACTAGCATCCCTCTCTCTGCATTTATTTTAAATGAACTCTCGCCTCTCTCTCTGCGCTGATTTAAAATGAACACTCGCCTCTCTCTCTGCGCTGATTTAAAATTAGCAGAAGCCTCTCTCTCTGCGCTGATTTAAAATGAACACTCGCCTCTCTCTCTGCGCTGATTTAAAATGAACACTCGCCTCTCTCTCGGCATTGATTTAAAATGAACTCTCGCCTCTCTCTCTGCGCTGATTTAAAATGAACACTCGCCTCTCTCTCTGCGCTGATTTAAAATGAACACTCGCCTCTCTCTCTGCGCTGATTTAAAATGAACACTCGCCTCTCTCTCTGAGCTGATTTAAAATGAACTCTCGTCTCTCTCTCTGAGCTGATTTAAAATGAACTCTCGCCTCTCTCTCTGAGCTGATTTAAAATGAACACTCGCCTCTCTCTCTGAGCTGATTTAAAATGAACTCTCGTCTCTCTCTCTGAGCTGATTTAAAATGAACTCTCACCTCTATCTCTGAGCTGATTTTAAATGAACTTTCGTCTCTCTCTCTGAGCTGATTTAAAATGAACTCTCGCCTCTCTCTCTGCGTTGATTTATAATTAGCACACGCCTCTCTCTCTGCGCTGATTTAAAATGAACACTCGCCTCTATCTCGGCGCTGATTTAAAATGAACACTCGCCTCTCTCTCTGCGCTGAATTAAACATGAACTCACGTCTCTCTCTCTGTGCTGATTTAAAATGAACACTCGCCTCGCTCTCCACGCTGATTTATAACGATCTCTCGCCTCTCTCTCCCCGCTGATTTAAAATGAACTCTCGCATCTCCTTCCTTACACTTTTGAACTGAACTCTTTCCTCTCTCTGCATAGTGTTTTAAAATTAAGCCAAGCCTCTCTACCTGCATTGATTTATAATGAACTATTCCACCTCTCTCCGCACTGATTTAAAATGAACTCTTGCCTCTCTCTCCTTGCTGATTTAAAATGAACTCTCACCTCTCTCTTCACAGTGATTTAAAATGAACTCTCGCCTCTCTCTACACACTGATTTAAACGAACTCACACCCTCTCGTCACTCTTGTGAAATGAACTGTCACCTCTCTCTCCACGCTGTTTTAAAATGTTTTAAAACGAACTAGCATCCTCTCTCTGCATTTATTTCAAATGAACTCTCGCCTCTCTCTCTGCGCTAATTTAAAATGAACACTCGCCTCTCTCTCTGCGCTGATTTAAAATTAGCACACGCCTCTCTCTCTGCGCTGATTTAAAATGAACACTCGCCTCTCTCTCTGCGCTGATTTAAAATGAACACTCGCCTCTCTCTCGGCATTGATTTAAAATGAACACTCGCCTCTCTCTCTGCGCTGATTTAAAATGAACACTCGCCTCTCTCTCTGAGCTGATTTAAAATGAATTCTCGTCTCTCTCTCTGAGCTGATTTAAAATGAACTCTCGCCTCTCTCTCTGAGCTGATTTAAAATGAACACTCACCTCTCTCTCTGAGCTGATTTAAAATGAACTCTCGTCTCTCTCTCTGAGCTGATTTAAAATGAACTCTCGCCTCTCTCTCTGAGCTGATTTAAAATGAACTCTCGCCTCTGTCACTGAGCTGATTTAAAATGTACTCTCGCCTCTCTCTCTGCGCTGATTTAAAATGAAAACTCGCCTCTCTCTCTGCGCTGAATTAAAATGAACTCTCGCCTCTCTCTCTGCGCTGATTTAAAATGAACTCTCGCCTCTCTCTCTGCGCTGATTTAAAATGAACACTCGCCTCTCTCTCTGCGCTAATTTAAAATGAACACTCGCCTCTCTCTCTGTGCTGATTTAAAATGAACTCTTGCCTCTCTCTCTGCGCTGATTTAAAATGAACACTCGCCTCTCTCTTCGCTGATTTAAAATGAACACTCGCCTCTCTCTCTGCGCTGATTTAAAATTAGCACACACCTCTCTCTCTACGTTGATTTAAATTGAAAACTCGCCTCTCTCTGCGCTGATTTAAATTGAAAACTCGCCTCTCTCTCTGCGCTGATTTAAAATGAACACTCGCCTCTCTCTCTGCGTTGATTTAAAATGAGCACACACCTCTCTCTGCATTGATTTAAAATGAACACTCGCCTCTCTGACTGCATTGATTTAAAATGTACTCTCGCCTCTCTCACTGCGCTGATTTTTAATGAACACTCGCCTCTCGCTCTGCGCTGATTTAAAATGAATACTCGCCTCTCTCTTTGCGCTGATTTAAAATGAACACTCGACTCTCTCTCTGCGCTGATTTAAAATGAACACTCGCTGCTCTCTCTGCATTGATTTAAAATGAACTCTCGCCTCTCTCTCTGCGCTGATTTAAAATGAACACTCGCCTCTCTCTCTGCATCATATAAAATGAACACTCGCCTCTCTCTCTGCATTGATTTAAAATGAACACTCGCCTCTCTCTCTGTGCTGAATTAAAAATGAACTCACGTCTCTCTCTCTGCGCTGATTTAAAATGAACACTCGCCTCTCTCGCTGCACTGATTTAAAATGAACACTAGCCTCTCTCTCTGCATTGATTTAAAATGAACACTCGCCTCTCTCTCTGCGCTGATTTAAAATGAAAACTAGCCTCTCTCTCTGCGCTGATTTAAAATGAACACTCGCCTCTCTCTCTGAGCTGATTTAAAATGAACTCTCGTCTCTCTCTCTGCATTGATTTAAACTGAACACTGGCCTCTCTCTCTGCGCTGATTTAAAATGAACTCTCGCCTCTCTCTCTGAGTTGATTTAAAATGTACTCTCGCGTCTCTATCTGCACTGATTTAAAATGAACACTCGCCTCTCTCTCTGCGCTGAATTAAAATGAACTCTCGCCTCTCTCTCTGCGCTGATTTAAAATGAACTCTCGCTTCTCTCTCTGCGCTGATTTAAAATGAACACTTGCCTCTCTCGCTGCGCTGATTTAAAATGAACTCTCGCCTCTCTCTCTGCGCTGATCTAAAATGATCACTCGCCTCTCTCTTCACTGATTTAAAATCAACAATCGCCTCTCTCCTTGCGCTGATTTAAAATTAGCACACGCCTCTCTCTCTGCACTGATTTAAATTGAAAACTCGCCTCTCTCTCTGCATTGATTTAAAATGAACACTCGCCTCTCTCTCTTCGCTGAATTAAAAATGAACTCACGTCTCTCTCTCTGTGCTAATTTAAAATGAACACTCGCCTCTCTCTCCACGCTGATTTATAACGAACTCTCGCCTCTCTCTCCCCGCTGATTGAAAATGAACTCTCGCATCTCCTTCCTTACTCCTTTGAACTGAACTCTTTCCTCTCTCTCCATAGTGTTTTAAAATGAAGCCAAGCCTCTCTACCTGCACTGATTTATAATGAACTATTGCACCTTTCTCCGCGCTGATTTAAAATGAAATCTCGCCTCTCTCTCCTTGCTGATTTAAAATGAACTCTCACCTCTCTCTTCACAGTGATTTAAAATGAACTCTCGCCTCTCTCTACACACTGATTTAAACGAACTCACACCCTCTCGTCACTCTTGTGAAATGAACTGTCACCTCTCTCTCCACACTGTTTTAAAATGTTTTAAAACGAACTAGCATCCCTCTCTCTGCATTTATTTTAAATGAACTCTCGCCTCTCTCTCTCTGCGCTGATTTAAAATGAACACTCGCCTCTCTCTCTGCGCTGATTTAAAATTAGCACACGCCTCTCTCTCTGCGCTGATTTAAAATGAACACTCGCCTCTCTCTCTGCGCTGATTTAAAATGAACACTCGCCTCTCTCACGGCATTGATTTAAAATGAACTCTCGCCTCTCTCTCTGCGCTGATTTAAAATGAACACTCGCCTCTCTCTCTGCGCTGATTTAAAATGAACACTCGCCTCTCTCTCTGCGCTGATTTAAAATGAACACTCGCCTCTCTCTCTGAGCTGATTTAAAATGAACTCTCGTCTCTCTCTCTGAGCTGATTTAAAATGAACTCTCGCCTCTCTCTCTGAGCTGATTTAAAATGAACACTCGCCTCTCTCTCTGAGCTGATTTAAAATGAACTCTCGTCTCTCTCTCTGAGCTGATTTAAAATGAACTCTCACCTCTCTCTCTGAGCTGATTTAAAATGAACTTTCGTCTCTCTCTCTGAGCTGATTTAAAATGATCTCTCGCCTCTCTCTCTGCGTTGATTTAAAATGAACTCTCGCCTCTCTCTCTGAGCTGATTTAAAATGAACACTGGCCTCTCTCTCTGCGCTGATTTAAAATGAACTCTCGCCTCTCTCTCTGAGTTGATTTAAAATGTACTCTCGCGTCTCTATCTGCACTGATTTAAAATGAACACTCGCGTCTCTCTCTGTGCTGATTTAAAATGAACTCTCGCCTCTCTCTCTGAGCTGATTTAAAATGAACTCTCGCCTCTGTCACTGAGCTGATTTAAAATGTACTCTCGCCTCTCTCTCTGCGCTGATTTAAAATGAAAACTCGCCTCTCTCTCTGCGCTGAATTAAAATGAACTCTCGCCTCTCTCTCTGCGCTGATTTAAAATGAACTCTCGCCTCTCTCTCTGCGCTGATTTAAAATGAACACTCGCCTCTCTCTCTGCGCTAATTTAAAATGAACACTCGCCTCTCTCTCTGTGCTGATTTAAAATGAACTCTTGCCTCTCTCTCTGCGCTGATTTAAAATGAACACTCGCCTCTCTCTTCGCTGATTTAAAATGAACACTCGCCTCTCTCTCTGCGCTGATTTAAAATTAGCACACACCTCTCTCTCTACGTTGATTTAAATTGAAAACTCGCCTCTCTCTGCGCTGATTTAAATTGAAAACTCGCCTCTCTCTCTGCGCTGATTTAAAATGAACACTCGCCTCTCTCTCTGCGTTGATTTAAAATGAGCACACACCTCTCTCTGCATTGATTTAAAATGAACACTCGCCTCTCTGTCTGCATTGATTTAAAATGTACTCTCGCCTCTCTCACTGCGCTGATTTTTAATGAACACTCGCCTCTCGCTCTGCGCTGATTTAAAATGAATACTCGCCTCTCTCTTTGCGCTGATTTAAAATGAACACTCGACTCTCTCTCTGCGCTGATTTAAAATGAACACTCGCTGCACTCTCTGCATTGATTTAAAATGAACTCTCGCCTCTCTCTCTGCGCTGATTTAAAATGAACACTCGCCTCTCTCTCTGCATCATATAAAATGAACACTCGCCTCTCTCTCTGCATTGATTTAAAATGAACACTCGCCTCTCTCTCTGTGCTGAATTAAAAATGAACTCACGTCTCTCTCTCTGCGCTGATTTAAAATGAACACTCGCCTCTCTCGCTGCACTGATTTAAAATGAACACTAGCCTCTCTCTCTGCATTGATTTAAAATGAACACTCGCCTCTCTCTCTGCGCTGATTTAAAATGAAAACTAGCCTCTCTCTCTGCGCTGATTTAAAATGAACACTCGCCTCTCTCTCTGAGCTGATTTAAAATGAACTCTCGTCTCTCTCTCTGCATTGATTTAAACTGAACACTGGCCTCTCTCTCTGCGCTGATTTAAAATGAACTCTCGCCTCTCTCTCTGAGTTGATTTAAAATGTACTCTCGCGTCTCTATCTGCACTGATTTAAAATGAACACTCGCCTCTCTCTCTGCGCTGAATTAAAATGAACTCTCGCCTCTCTCTCTGCGCTGATTTAAAATGAACTCTCGCTTCTCTCTCTGCGCTGATTTAAAATGAACACTTGCCTCTCTCGCTGCGCTGATTTAAAATGAACTCTCTCCTCTCTCTCTGCGCTGATCTAAAATGATCACTCGCCTCTCTCTTCACTGATTTAAAATCAACAATCGCCTCTCTCCTTGCGCTGATTTAAAATTAGCACACGCCTCTCTCTCTGCGCTGATTTAAATTGAAAACTCGCCTCTCTCTCTGCATTGATTTAAAATGAACACACGCCTCTCTCTCTGCGCTGATTTAAAATGAACTCACGTCTCTCTCTCTGTGCTAATTTAAAATGAACACTCGCCTCTCTCTCTTCGCTGAATTAAAAATGAACTCACGTCTCTCTCTCTGTGCTAATTTAAAATGAACACTCGCCTCTCTCTCCACGCTGATTTATAACGAACTCTCGCCTCTCTCTCTGCGCTGATTTAAAATGAACTCTCGCATCCCCTTCCTCACTCCTTTGAACTGAACTCTTTCCTCTCTCTCCATAGTGTTTTAAAATGAAGCCAAGCCTCTCTACCTGCATTGATTTATAATGAACTATTGCACCTTTCTCCGCGCTGATTTAAAATGAAATCTCGCCTCTCTCTCCTTGCTGATTTAAAATGAACTCTCACGTCTCTCTTCACAGTGATTTAAAATGAACTCTCGCCTCTCTCTACACACTGATTTAAACGAACTCACACCCTCTCGTCACTCTTGTGAAATGAACTGTCACCTCTCTCTCCACACTGTTTTAAAATGTTTTAAAACGAACTAGCATCCCTCTCTCTGCATTTATTTTAAATGAACTCTCGCCTCTCTCTCTCTGCGCTGATTTAAAATGAACACTCGCCTCTCTCTCTGCGCTGATTTAAAATTAGCACACGCCTCTCTCTCTGCGCTGATTTAAAATGAACACTCGCCTCTCTCTCTGCGCTGATTTAAAATGAACACTCGCCTCTCTCACGGCATTGATTTAAAATGAACTCTCGCCTCTCTCTCTGCGCTGATTTAAAATGAACACTCGCCTCTCTCTCTGCGCTGATTTAAAATGAACACTCGCCTCTCTCTCTGCGCTGATTTAAAATGAACACTCGCCTCTCTCTCTGAGCTGATTTAAAATGAACTCTCGTCTCTCTCTCTGAGCTGATTTAAAATGAACTCTCGCCTCTCTCTCTGAGCTGATTTAAAATGAACACTCGCCTCTCTCTCTGAGCTGATTTAAAATGAACTCTCGTCTCTCTCTCTGAGCTGATTTAAAATGAACTCTCACCTCTCTCTCTGAGCTGATTTAAAATGAACTTTCGTCTCTCTCTCTGAGCTGATTTAAAATGATCTCTCGCCTCTCTCTCTGCGTTGATTTAAAATGAACTCTCGCCTCTCTCTCTGAGCTGATTTAAAATGAACACTGGCCTCTCTCTCTGCGCTGATTTAAAATGAACTCTCGCCTCTCTCTCTGAGTTGATTTAAAATGTACTCTCGCGTCTCTATCTGCACTGATTTAAAATGAACACTCGCGTCTCTCTCTGTGCTGAATTAAAATGAACTGTCGCCTCTCTCTCTGCGCTGATTTAAAATGAACACTCGCCTCTCTCTCTGCGCTGATTTAAAATGAACACTCGCCTCTCTCACGGCATTGATTTAAAATGAACTCTCGCCTCTCTCTCTGCGCTGATTTAAAATGAACACTCGCCTCTCTCTCTGCGCTGATTTAAAATGAACACTCGCCTCTCTCTCTGAGCTGATTTAAAATGAACTCTCGTCTCTCTCTCTGAGCTGATTTAAAATGAACTCTCGCCTCTCTCTCTGAGCTGATTTAAAATGAACACTCGCCTCTCTCTCTGAGCTGATTTAAAATGAACTCTCGTCTCTCTCTCTGAGCTGATTTAAAATGAACTCTCACCTCTCTCTCTGAGCTGATTTAAAATGAACTTTCGTCTCTCTCTCTGAGCTGATTTAAAATGATCTCTCGCCTCTCTCTCTGCGTTGATTTAAAATGAACTCTCGCCTCTCTCTCTGAGCTGATTTAAAATGAACACTGGCCTCTCTCTCTGCGCTGATTTAAAATGAACTCTCGCCTCTCTCTCTGAGTTGATTTAAAATGTACTCTCGCGTCTCTATCTGCACTGATTTAAAATGAACACTCGCGTCTCTCTCTGTGCTGAATTAAAATGAACTGTCGCCTCTCTCTCTGCGCTGATTTAAAATGAACTCTCGCTTCTCTCTCTGCGCTGATTTAAAATGAACACTTGCCTCTCTCGCTGCGCTGATTTAAAATGAACTCTCGCCTCTCTCTCTGCGCTGATCTAAAATGATCACTCGCCTCTCTCTTCACTGATTTAAAATGAACAATCGCCTCTCTCCTTGCGCTGATTTAAAATTAGCACACGCCTCTCTCTCTGCACTGATTTAAATTGAAAACTCGCCTCTCTCTCTGCATTGATTTAAAATGAACACTCGCCTCTCTCTCTGCATTGATTTAAAATGAACTCTCGCCTCTCTCTCTTCGCTGAATTAAAAATGAACTCACGTCTCTCTCTCTGTGCTGATTTAAAATGAACACTCGCCTCTCTCTCCACGCTGATTTATAACGAACTCTCGCCTCTCTCTCCCCGCTGATTGAAAATGAACTCTCGCATCTCCTTCCTTACTCTTTTGAACTGAACTCTTTCCTCTCTCTCCATAGTGTTTTAAAATGAAGCCAAGCCTCTCTACCTGCATTGATTTATAATGAACTATTGCACCTCTCTCCTTGCTGATTTAAAATGAACTCTCACCTCTCTCTTCACAGTGATTTAAAATGAACTCTCGCCTCTCTCTACACACTGATTTAAACGAACTCACACCCTCTCGTCACTCTTGTGAAATGAACTGACACCTCTCTCTCCAAGCTGTTTTAAAATGTTTTAAAACGAACTAGCATCCCTCTCTCTGCATTTATTTTAAATGAACTCTCGCCTCTCTCTCTGCGCTGATTTAAAATGAACACTCGCCTCTCTCTCTGCGCTGATTTAAAATTAGCACACGCCTCTCTCTCTGCGCTGATTTAAAATGAACACTCGCCTCTCTCTCTGCGCTGATTTAAAATGAACACTCGCCTCTCTCTCGGCATTGATTTAAAATGAACTCTCGCCTCTCTCTCTGTGCTGAATTAAAATGAACTGTCGCCTCTCTCTCTGCGCTGATTTAAAATGAACTCTCGCTTCTCTCTCTGCGCTGATTTAAAATGAACACTTGCCTCTCTCGCTGCGCTGATTTAAAATGAACTCTCGCCTCTCTCTCTGCGCTGATCTAAAATGATCACTCGCCTCTCTCTTCACTGATTTAAAATGAACAATCGCCTCTCTCCTTGCGCTGATTTAAAATTAGCACACGCCTCTCTCTCTGCACTGATTTAAATTGAAAACTCGCCTCTCTCTCTGCATTGATTTAAAATGAACACTCGCCTCTCTCTCTGCATTGATTTAAAATGAACTCTCGCCTCTCTCTCTTCGCTGAATTAAAAATGAACTCACGTCTCTCTCTCTGTGCTGATTTAAAATGAACACTCGCCTCTCTCTCCACGCTGATTTATAACGAACTCTCGCCTCTCTCTCCCCGCTGATTGAAAATGAACTCTCGCATCTCCTTCCTTACTCTTTTGAACTGAACTCTTTCCTCTCTCTCCATAGTGTTTTAAAATGAAGCCAAGCCTCTCTACCTGCATTGATTTATAATGAACTATTGCACCTCTCTCCTTGCTGATTTAAAATGAACTCTCACCTCTCTCTTCACAGTGATTTAAAATGAACTCTCGCCTCTCTCTACACACTGATTTAAACGAACTCACACCCTCTCGTCACTCTTGTGAAATGAACTGACACCTCTCTCTCCACGCTGTTTTAAAATGTTTTAAAACGAACTAGCATCCCTCTCTCTGCATTTATTTTAAATGAACTCTCGCCTCTCTCTCTGCGCTGATTTAAAATGAACACTCGCCTCTCTCTCTGCGCTGATTTAAAATTAGCACACGCCTCTCTCTCTGCGCTGATTTAAAATGAACACTCGCCTCTCTCTCTGCGCTGATTTAAAATGAACACTCGCCTCTCTCTCGGCATTGATTTAAAATGAACTCTCGCCTCTCTCTCTGCGCTGATTTAAAATGAACACTCGCCTCTCTCTCTGCGCTGATTTAAAATGAACACTCGCCTCTCTCTCTGCGCTGATTTAAAATGAACACTCGCCTCTCTCTCTGAGCTGATTTAAAATGAACTCTCGTCTCTCTCTCTGAGCTGATTTAAAATGAACTCTCGCCTCTCTCTCTGAGCTGATTTAAAATGAACACTCGCCTCTCTCTCTGAGCTGATTTAAAATGAACTCTCGTCTCTCTCTCTGAGCTGATTTAAAATGAACTCTCACCTCTATCTCTGAGCTGATTTTAAATGAACTTTCGTCTCTCTCTCTGAGCTGATTTAAAATGAACTCTCGCCTCTCTCTCTGCGTTGATTTATAATTAGCACACGCCTCTCTCTCTGCGCTGATTTAAAATGAACACTCGCCTCTATCTCGGCGCTGATTTAAAATGAACACTCGCCTCTCTCTCTGCGCTGAATTAAACATGAACTCACGTCTCTCTCTCTGTGCTGATTTAAAATGAACACTCGCCTCGCTCTCCACGCTGATTTATAACGATCTCTCGCCTCTCTCTCCCCGCTGATTTAAAATGAACTCTCGCATCTCCTTCCTTACACTTTTGAACTGAACTCTTTCCTCTCTCTACATAGTGTTTTAAAATTAAGCCAAGCCTCTCTACCTGCATTGATTTATAATGAACTATTCCACCTCTCTCCGCACTGATTTAAAATGAACTCTTGCCTCTCTCTCCTTGCTGATTTAAAATGAACTCTCACCTCTCTCTTCACAGTGATTTAAAATGAACTCTCGCCTCTCTCTACACACTGATTTAAACGAACTCACACCCTCTCGTCACTCTTGTGAAATGAACTGTCACCTCTCTCTCCACGCTGTTTTAAAATGTTTTAAAACGAACTAGCATCCTCTCTCTGCATTTATTTCAAATGAACTCTCGCCTCTCTCTCTGCGCTAATTTAAAATGAACATTCGCCTCTCTCTCTGCGCTGATTTAAAATTAGCACACGCCTCTCTCTCTGCGCTGATTTAAAATGAACACTCGCCTCTCTCTCTGCGCTGATTTAAAATGAACACTCGCCTCTCTCTCGGCATTGATTTAAAATGAACACTCGCCTCTCTCTCTGCGCTGATTTAAAATGAACACTCGCCTCTCTCTCTGAGCTGATTTAAAATGAATTCTCGTCTCTCTCTCTGAGCTGATTTAAAATGAACTCTCGCCTCTCTCTCTGAGCTGATTTAAAATGAACAGTCACCTCTCTCTCTGAGCTGATTTAAAATGAACTCTCGTCTCTCTCTCTGAGCTGATTTAAAATGAACTCTCGCCTCTCTCTCTGAGCTGATTTAAAATGAACTCTCGCCTCTGTCACTGAGCTGATTTAAAATGTACTCTCGCCTCTCTCTCTGCGCTGATTTAAAATGAAAACTCGCCTCTCTCTCTGCGCTGAATTAAAATGAACTCTCGCCTCTCTCTCTGCGCTGATTTAAAATGAACTCTCGCCTCTCTCTCTGCGCTGATTTAAAATGAACACTCGCCTCTCTCTCTGCGCTAATTTAAAATGAACACTCGCCTCTCTCTCTGTGCTGATTTAAAATGAACTCTTGCCTCTCTCTCTGCGCTGATTTAAAATGAACACTCGCCTCTCTCTTCGCTGATTTAAAATGAACACTCGCCTCTCTCTCTGCGCTGATTTAAAATTAGCACACACCTCTCTCTCTACGTTGATTTAAATTGAAAACTCGCCTCTCTCTGCGCTGATTTAAATTGAAAACTCGCCTCTCTCTCTGCGCTGATTTAAAATGAACACTCGCCTCTCTCTCTGCGTTGATTTAAAATGAGCACACACCTCTCTCTGCATTGATTTAAAATGAACACTCGCCTCTCTGACTGCATTGATTTAAAATGTACTCTCGCCTCTCTCACTGCGCTAATTTTTAATGAACACTCGCCTCTCGCTCTGCGCTGATTTAAAATGAATATTCGCCTCTCTCTTTGCGCTGATTTAAAATGAACACTCGACTCTCTCTCTGCGCTGATTTAAAATGAACACTCGCTGCTCTCTCTGCATTGATTTAAAATGAACTCTCGCCTCTCTCTCTGCGCTGATTTAAAATGAACACTCGCCTCTCTCTCTGCATCATATAAAATGAACACTCGCCTCTCTCTCTGCATTGATTTAAAATGAACACTCGCCTCTCTCTCTGTGCTGAATTAAAAATGAACTCACGTCTCTCTCTCTGCGCTGATTTAAAATGAACACTCGCCTCTCTCGCTGCACTGATTTAAAATGAACACTAGCCTCTCTCTCTGCATTGATTTAAAATGAACACTCGCCTCTCTCTCTGCGCTGATTTAAAATGAAAACTAGCCTCTCTCTCTGCGCTGATTTAAAATGAACACTCGCCTCTCTCTCTGAGCTGATTTAAAATGAACTCTCGTCTCTCTCTCTGCATTGATTTAAACTGAACACTGGCCTCTCTCTCTGCGCTGATTTAAAATGAACTCTCGCCTCTCTCTCTGAGTTGATTTAAAATGTACTCTCGCGTCTCTATCTGCACTGATTTAAAATGAACACTCGCCTCTCTCTCTGCGCTGAATTAAAATGAACTCTCGCCTCTCTCTCTGCGCTGATTTAAAATGAACTCTCGCTTCTCTCTCTGCGCTGATTTAAAATGAACACTTGCCTCTCTCGCTGCGCTGATTTAAAATGAACTCTCGCCTCTCTCTCTGCGCTGATCTAAAATGATCACTCGCCTCTCTCTTCACTGATTTAAAATCAACAATCGCCTCTCTCCTTGCGCTGATTTAAAATTAGCACACGCCTCTCTCTCTGCACTGATTTAAATTGAAAACTCGCCTCTCTCTCTGCATTGATTTAAAATGAACACTCGCCTCTCTCTCTTCGCTGAATTAAAAATGAACTCACGTCTCTCTCTCTCTGTGCTAATTTAAAATGAACACTCGCCTCTCTCTCCACGCTGATTTATAACGAACTCTCGCCTCTCTCTCCCCGCTGATTGAAAATGAACTCTCGCATCTCCTTCCTTACTCCTTTGAACTGAACTCTTTCCTCTCTCTCCATAGTGTTTTAAAATGAAGCCAAGCCTCTCTACCTGCATTGATTTATAATGAACTATTGCACCTTTCTCCGCGCTGATTTAAAATGAAATCTCGCCTCTCTCTCCTTGCTGATTTAAAATGAACTCTCACCTCTCTCTTCACAGTGATTTAAAATGAACTCTCGCCTCTCTCTACACACTGATTTAAACGAACTCACACCCTCTCGTCACTCTTGTGAAATGAACTGTCACCTCTCTCTCCACACTGTTTTAAAATGTTTTAAAACGAACTAGCATCCCTCTCTCTGCATTTATTTTAAATGAACTCTCGCCTCTCTCTCTCTGCGCTGATTTAAAATGAACACTCGCCTCTCTCTCTGCGCTGATTTAAAATTAGCACACGCCTCTCTCTCTGCGCTGATTTAAAATGAACACTCGCCTCTCTCTCTGCGCTGATTTAAAATGAACACTCGCCTCTCTCACGGCATTGATTTAAAATGAACTCTCGCCTCTCTCTCTGCGCTGATTTAAAATGAACACTCGCCTCTCTCTCTGCGCTGATTTAAAATGAACACTCGCCTCTCTCTCTGCGCTGATTTAAAATGAACACTCGCCTCTCTCTCTGAGCTGATTTAAAATGAACTCTCGTCTCTCTCTCTGAGCTGATTTAAAATGAACTCTCGCCTCTCTCTCTGAGCTGATTTAAAATGAACACTCGCCTCTCTCTCTGAGCTGATTTAAAATGAACTCTCGTCTCTCTCTCTGAGCTGATTTAAAATGAACTCTCACCTCTCTCTCTGAGCTGATTTAAAATGAACTTTCGTCTCTCTCTCTGAGCTGATTTAAAATGATCTCTCGCCTCTCTCTCTGCGTTGATTTAAAATGAACTCTCGCCTCTCTCTCTGAGCTGATTTAAAATGAACACTGGCCTCTCTCTCTGCGCTGATTTAAAATGAACTCTCGCCTCTCTCTCTGAGTTGATTTAAAATGTACTCTCGCGTCTCTATCTGCACTGATTTAAAATGAACACTCGCGTCTCTCTCTGTGCTGATTTAAAATGAACTCTCGCCTCTCTCTCTGAGCTGATTTAAAATGAACTCTCGCCTCTGTCTCTGAGCTGATTTAAAATGTACTCTCGCCTCTCTCTCTGGGCTGATTTAAAATGAAAACTCGCCTCTCTCTCTGCGCTGAATTAAAATGAACTCTCGCCTCTCTCTCTGCGCTGATTTAAAATGAACTCTCGCCTCTCTCTCTGCGCTGATTTAAAATGAACACTCGCCTCTCTCTCTGCGCTAATTTAAAATGAACACTCGCCTCTCTCTCTGTGCTGATTTAAAATGAACTCTTGCCTCTCTCTCTGCGCTGATTTAAAATGAACACTCGCCTCTCTCTTCACTGATTTAAAATGAACACTCGCCTCTCTCTCTGCGCTGATTTAAAATTAGCACACACCTCTCTCTCTACGTTGATTTAAATTGAAAACTCGCCTCTCTCTGCGCTGATTTAAATTGAAAACTCGCCTCTCTCTCTGCGCTGATTTAAAATGAACACTCGCCTCTCTCTCTGCGTTGATTTAAAATGAGCACACACCTCTCTCTGCATTGATTTAAAATGAACACTCGCCTCTCTGTCTGCATTGATTTAAAATGTACTCTCGCCTCTCTCACTGCGCTGATTTTTAATGAACACTCGCCTCTCGCTCTGCGCTGATTTAAAATGAATACTCGCCTCTCTCTTTGCGCTGATTTAAAATGAACACTCGACTCTCTCTCTGCGCTGATTTAAAATGAACACTCGCTGCTCTCTCTGCATTGATTTAAAATGAACTCTCGCCTCTCTCTCTGCGCTGATTTAAAATGAACACTCGCCTCTCTCTCTGCATCATATAAAATGAACACTCGCCTCTCTCTCTGCATTGATTTAAAATGAACACTCGCCTCTCTCTCTGTGCTGAATTAAAAATGAACTCACGTCTCTCTCTCTGCGCTGATTTAAAATGAACACTCGCCTCTCTCGCTGCACTGATTTAAAATGAACACTAGCCTCTCTCTCTGCATTGATTTAAAATGAACACTCGCCTCTCTCTCTGCGCTGATTTAAAATTAGCACACACCTCTCTCTCTACGTTGATTTAAATTGAAAACTCGCCTCTCTCTGCGCTGATTTAAATTGAAAACTCGCCTCTCTCTCTGCGCTGATTTAAAATGAACACTCGCCTCTCTCTCTGCGTTGATTTAAAATGAGCACACACCTCTCTCTGCATTGATTTAAAATGAACACTCGCCTCTCTGTCTGCATTGATTTAAAATGTACTCTCGCCTCTCTCACTGCGCTGATTTTTAATGAACACTCGCCTCTCGCTCTGCGCTGATTTAAAATGAATACTCGCCTCTCTCTTTGCGCTGATTTAAAATGAACACTCGACTCTCTCTCTGCGCTGATTTAAAATGAACACTCGCTGCTCTCTCTGCATTGATTTAAAATGAACTCTCGCCTCTCTCTCTGCGCTGATTTAAAATGAACACTCGCCTCTCTCTCTGCACCATATAAAATGAACACTCGCCTCTCTCTCTGCATTGATTTAAAATGAACACTCGCCTCTCTCTCTGTGCTGAATTAAAAATGAACTCACGTCTCTCTCTCTGCGCTGATTTAAAATGAACACTCGCCTCTCTCGCTGCACTGATTTAAAATGAACACTAGCCTCTCTCACTGCATTGATTTAAAATGAACACTCGCCTCTCTCTCTGCGCTGATTTAAAATGAAAACTAGCCTCTCTCTCTGCGCTGATTTAAAATGAACACTCGCCTCTCTCTCTGAGCTGATTTAAAATGAACTCTCGTCTCTCTCTCTGCATTGATTTAAACTGAACACTGGCCTCTCTCTCTGCGCTGATTTAAAATGAACTCTCGCCTCTCTCTCTGAGTTGATTTAAAATGTACTCTCGCGTCTCTATCTGCACTGATTTAAAATGAACACTCGCCTCTCTCTCTGCGCTGAATTAAAATGAACTCTCGCCTCTCTCTCTGCGCTGATTTAAAATGAACTCTCGCTTCTCTCTCTGCGCTGATTTAAAATGAACACTTGCCTCTCTCGCTGCGCTGATTTAAAATGAACTCTCGCCTCTCTCTCTGCGCTGATCTAAAATGATCACTCGCCTCTCTCTTCACTGATTTAAAATCAACAATCGCCTCTCTCCTTGCGCTGATTTAAAATTAGCACACGCCTCTCTCTCTGCGCTGATTTAAATTGAAAACTCGCCTCTCTCTCTGCATTGATTTAAAATGAACACTCGCCTCTCTCTCTGCGCTGATTTAAAATGAACTCGCACTTCTTTCTCTGCGCTGATTTAAAATGAACTCACGTCTCTCTCTCTGTGCTAATTTAAAATGAACACTCGCCTCTCTCTCTTCGCTGAATTAAAAATGAACTCACGTCTCTCTCTCTGTGCTAATTTAAAATGAACACTCGCCTCTCTCTCCACGCTGATTTATAACGAACTCTCGCCTCTCTCTCTGCGCTGATTTAAAATGAACTCTCGCATCCCCTTCCTCACTCCTTTGAACTGAACTCTTTCCTCTCTCTCCATAGTGTTTTAAAATGAAGCCAAGCCTCTCTACCTGCATTGATTTATAATGAACTATTGCACCTTTCTCCGCGCTGATTTAAAATGAAATCTCGCCTCTCTCTCCTTGCTGATTTAAAATGAACTCTCACGTCTCTCTTCACAGTGATTTAAAATGAACTCTCGCCTCTCTCTACACACTGATTTAAACGAACTCACACCCTCTCGTCACTCTTGTGAAATGAACTGTCACCTCTCTCTCCACACTGTTTTAAAATGTTTTAAAACGAACTAGCATCCCTCTCTCTGCATTTATTTTAAATGAACTCTCGCCTCTCTCTCTCTGCGCTGATTTAAAATGAACACTCGCCTCTCTCTCTGCGCTGATTTAAAATTAGCACACGCCTCTCTCTCTGCGCTGATTTAAAATGAACACTCGCCTCTCTCTCTGCGCTGATTTAAAATGAACACTCGCCTCTCTCACGGCATTGATTTAAAATGAACTCTCGCCTCTCTCTCTGCGCTGATTTAAAATGAACACTCGCCTCTCTCTCTGCGCTGATTTAAAATGAACACTCGCCTCTCTCTCTGCGCTGATTTAAAATGAACACTCGCCTCTCTCTCTGAGCTGATTTAAAATGAACTCTCGTCTCTCTCTCTGAGCTGATTTAAAATGAACTCTCGCCTCTCTCTCTGAGCTGATTTAAAATGAACACTCGCCTCTCTCTCTGAGCTGATTTAAAATGAACTCTCGTCTCTCTCTCTGAGCTGATTTAAAATGAACTCTCACCTCTCTCTCTGAGCTGATTTAAAATGAACTTTCGTCTCTCTCTCTGAGCTGATTTAAAATGATCTCTCGCCTCTCTCTCTGCGTTGATTTAAAATGAACTCTCGCCTCTCTCTCTGAGCTGATTTAAAATGAACACTGGCCTCTCTCTCTGCGCTGATTTAAAATGAACTCTCGCCTCTCTCTCTGAGTTGATTTAAAATGTACTCTCGCGTCTCTATCTGCACTGATTTAAAATGAACACTCGCGTCTCTCTCTGTGCTGAATTAAAATGAACTGTCGCCTCTCTCTCTGCGCTGATTTAAAATGAACACTCGCCTCTCTCTCTGCGCTGATTTAAAATGAACACTCGCCTCTCTCACGGCATTGATTTAAAATGAACTCTCGCCTGTCTCTCTGCGCTGATTTAAAATGAACACTCGCCTCTCTCTCTGCGCTGATTTAAAATGAAAACTCGCCTCTCTCTCTGCGCTGAATTAAAATGAACTCTCGCCTCTCTCTCTGCGCTGATTTAAAATGAACTCTCGCCTCTCTCTCTGCGCTGATTTAAAATGAACACTCGCCTCTCTCTCTGCGCTAATTTAAAATGAACACTCGCCTCTCTCTCTGTGCTGATTTAAAATGAACTCTTGCCTCTCTCTCTGCGCTGATTTAAAATGAACACTCGCCTCTCTCTTCGCTGATTTAAAATGAACACTCGCCTCTCTCTCTGCGCTGATTTAAAATTAGCACACACCTCTCTCTCTACGTTGATTTAAATTGAAAACTCGCCTCTCTCTGCGCTGATTTAAATTGAAAACTCGCCTCTCTCTCTGCGCTGATTTAAAATGAACACTCGCCTCTCTCTCTGCGTTGATTTAAAATGAGCACACACCTCTCTCTGCATTGATTTAAAATGAACACTCGCCTCTCTGTCTGCATTGATTTAAAATGTACTCTCGCCTCTCTCACTGCGCTGATTTTTAATGAACACTCGCCTCTCGCTCTGCGCTGATTTAAAATGAATACTCGCCTCTCTCTTTGCGCTGATTTAAAATGAACACTCGACTCTCTCTCTGCGCTGATTTAAAATGAACACTCGCTGCTCTCTCTGCATTGATTTAAAATGAACTCTCGCCTCTCTCTCTGCGCTGATTTAAAATGAACACTCGCCTCTCTCTCTGCATCATATAAAATGAACACTCGCCTCTCTCTCTGCATTGATTTAAAATGAACACTCGCCTCTCTCTCTGTGCTGAATTAAAAATGAACTCACGTCTCTCTCTCTGCGCTGATTTAAAATGAACACTCGCCTCTCTCGCTGCACTGATTTAAAATGAACACTAGCCTCTCTCTCTGCATTGATTTAAAATGAACACTCGCCTCTCTCTCTGCGCTGATTTAAAATGAAAACTAGCCTCTCTCTCTGCGCTGATTTAAAATGAACACTCGCCTCTCTCTCTGAGCTGATTTAAAATGAACTCTCGTCTCTCTCTCTGCATTGATTTAAACTGAACACTGGCCTCTCTCTCTGCGCTGATTTAAAATGAACTCTCGCCTCTCTCTCTGAGTTGATTTAAAATGTACTCTCGCGTCTCTATCTGCACTGATTTAAAATGAACACTCGCCTCTCTCTCTGCGCTGAATTAAAATGAACTCTCGCCTCTCTCTCTGCGCTGATTTAAAATGAACTCTCGCTTCTCTCTCTGCGCTGATTTAAAATGAACACTTGCCTCTCTCGCTGCGCTGATTTAAAATGAACTCTCGCCTCTCTCTCTGCGCTGATCTAAAATGATCACTCGCCTCTCTCTTCACTGATTTAAAATCAACAATCGCCTCTCTCCTTGCGCTGATTTAAAATTAGCACACGCCTCTCTCTCTGCGCTGATTTAAATTGAAAACTCGCCTCTCTCTCTGCATTGATTTAAAATGAACACTCGCCTCTCTCTCTGCGCTGATTTAAAATGAACTCGCACTTCTTTCTCTGCGCTGATTTAAAATGAACTCACGTCTCTCTCTCTGTGCTAATTTAAAATGAACACTCGCCTCTCTCTCTTCGCTGAATTAAAAATGAACTCACGTCTCTCTCTCTGTGCTAATTTAAAATGAACACTCGCCTCTCTCTCCACGCTGATTTATAACGAACTCTCGCCTCTCTCTCTGCGCTGATTTAAAATGAACTCTCGCATCCCCTTCCTCACTCCTTTGAACTGAACTCTTTCCTCTCTCTCCATAGTGTTTTAAAATGAAGCCAAGCCTCTCTACCTGCATTGATTTATAATGAACTATTGCACCTTTCTCCGCGCTGATTTAAAATGAAATCTCGCCTCTCTCTCCTTGCTGATTTAAAATGAACTCTCACGTCTCTCTTCACAGTGATTTAAAATGAACTCTCGCCTCTCTCTACACACTGATTTAAACGAACTCACACCCTCTCGTCACTCTTGTGAAATGAACTGTCACCTCTCTCTCCACACTGTTTTAAAATGTTTTAAAACGAACTAGCATCCCTCTCTCTGCATTTATTTTAAATGAACTCTCGCCTCTCTCTCTCTGCGCTGATTTAAAATGAACACTCGCCTCTCTCTCTGCGCTGATTTAAAATTAGCACACGCCTCTCTCTCTGCGCTGATTTAAAATGAACACTCGCCTCTCTCTCTGCGCTGATTTAAAATGAACACTCGCCTCTCTCAAGGCATTGATTTAAAATGAACTCTCGCCTCTCTCTCTGCGCTGATTTAAAATGAACACTCGCCTCTCTCTCTGCGCTGATTTAAAATGAACACTCGCCTCTCTCTCTGCGCTGATTTAAAATGAACACTCGCCTCTCTCTCTGAGCTGATTTAAAATGAACTCTCGTCTCTCTCTCTGAGCTGATTTAAAATGAACTCTCGCCTCTCTCTCTGAGCTGATTTAAAATGAACACTCGCCTCTCTCTCTGAGCTGATTTAAAATGAACTCTCGTCTCTCTCTCTGAGCTGATTTAAAATGAACTCTCACCTCTCTCTCTGAGCTGATTTAAAATGAACTTTCGTCTCTCTCTCTGAGCTGATTTAAAATGATCTCTCGCCTCTCTCTCTGCGTTGATTTAAAATGAACTCTCGCCTCTCTCTCTGAGCTGATTTAAAATGAACACTGGCCTCTCTCTCTGCGCTGATTTAAAATGAACTCTCGCCTCTCTCTCTGAGTTGATTTAAAATGTACTCTCGCGTCTCTATCTGCACTGATTTAAAATGAACACTCGCGTCTCTCTCTGTGCTGAATTAAAATGAACTGTCGCCTCTCTCTCTGCGCTGATTTAAAATGAACACTCGCCTCTCTCTCTGCGCTGATTTAAAATGAACACTCGCCTCTCTCACAGCATTGATTTAAAATGAACTCTCGCCTCTCTCTCTGCGCTGATTTAAAATGAACACTCGCCTCTCTCTCTGCGCTGATTTAAAATGAACACTCGCCTCTCTCTCTGCGCTGATTTAAAATGAACACTCGCCTCTCTCTCTGAGCTGATTTAAAATGAACTCTCGTCTCTCTCTCTGAGCTGATTTAAAATGAACTCTCGCCTCTCTCTCTGAGCTGATTTAAAATGAACACTCGCCTCTCTCTCTGAGCTGATTTAAAATGAACTCTCGTCTCTCTCTCTGAGCTGATTTAAAATGAACTCTCACCTCTCTCTCTGAGCTGATTTAAAATGAACTTTCGTCTCTCTCTCTGAGCTGATTTAAAATGATCTCTCGCCTCTCTCTCTGCGTTGATTTAAAATGAACTCTCGCCTCTCTCTCTGAGCTGATTTAAAATGAACACTGGCCTCTCTCTCTGCGCTGATTTAAAATGAACTCTCGCCTCTCTCTCTGAGTTGATTTAAAATGTACTCTCGCGTCTCTATCTGCACTGATTTAAAATGAACACTCGCGTCTCTCTCTGTGCTGAATTAAAATGAACTGTCGCCTCTCTCTCTGCGCTGATTTAAAATGAACTCTCGCTTCTCTCTCTGCGCTGATTTAAAATGAACACTTGCCTCTCTCGCTGCGCTGATTTAAAATGAACTCTCGCCTCTCTCTCTGCGCTGATCTAAAATGATCACTCGCCTCTCTCTTCACTGATTTAAAATCAACAATCGCCTCTCTCCTTGCGCTGATTTAAAATTAGCACACGCCTCTCTCTCTGCACTGATTTAAATTGAAAACTCGCCTCTCTCTCTGCATTGATTTAAAATGAACACTCGCCTCTCTCTCTGCATTGATTTAAAATGAACTCGCACTTCTTTCTCTGCGCTGATTTAAAATGAACACTCGCCTCTCTCTCGGCATTGATTTAAAATGAACTCTCGCCTCTCTCTCTGCGCTGATTTAAAATGAACACTCGCCTCTCTCTCTGCGCTGATTTAAAATGAACACTCGCCTCTCTCTCTGCGCTGATTTAAAATGAACACTCGCCTCTCTCTCTGAGCTGATTTAAAATGAACTCTCGTCTCTCTCTCTGAGCTGATTTAAAATGAACTCTCGCCTCTCTCTCTGAGCTGATTTAAAATGAACACTCGCCTCTCTCTCTGAGCTGATTTAAAATGAACTCTCGTCTCTCTCTCTGAGCTGATTAAAAATGAACTCTCACCTCTCTCTCTGAGCTGATTTAAAATGAACTTTCGTCTCTCTCTCTGAGCTGATTTAAAATGAACTCTCGCCTCTCTCTCTGCGTTGATTTATAATTAGCACACGCCTCTCTCTCTGCGCTGATTTAAAATGAACACTCGCCTCTATCTCGGCGCTGATTTAAAATGAACACTCGCCTCTCTCTCTGCGCTGAATTAAACATGAACTCACGTCTCTCTCTCTGTGCTGATTTAAAATGAACACTCGCCTCGCTCTCCACGCTGATTTATAACGATCTCTCGCCTCTCTCTCCCCGCTGATTTAAAATGAACTCTCGCATCTCCTTCCTTACACTTTTGAACTGAACTCTTTCCTCTCTCTACATAGTGTTTTAAAATTAAGCCAAGCCTCTCTACCTGCATTGATTTATAATGAACTATTGCACCTCTCTCCGCACTGATTTAAAATGAACTCGTGCCTCTCTCTCCTTGCTGATTTAAA
The DNA here is from genome assembly GCA_026770705.1 of Isurus oxyrinchus. NCBI lineage: Eukaryota > Metazoa > Chordata > Chondrichthyes > Lamniformes > Lamnidae > Isurus > Isurus oxyrinchus. The sequence goes on along the minus strand of JANJGN010000006.1, from coordinate 973,245 downwards.
ATGAACTCTCACCTCTCTCTTCACAGTGATTTAAAATGAACTCTCGCCTCTCTCTACACACTGATTTAAACGAACTCACACCCTCTCGTCACTCTTGTGAAATGAACTGTCACCTCTCTCTCCACGCTGTTTTAAAATGTTTTAAAACGAACTAGCATCCCTCTTTCTGCATTTATTTCAAATGAACTCTCGCCTCTCTCTCTGCGCTAATTTAAAATGAACACTCGCCTCTCTCTCTGCGCTGATTTAAAATTAGCACACGCCTCTCTCTCTGCGCTGATTTAAAATGAACACTCGCCTCTCTCTCTGCGCTGATTTAAAATGAACACTCGCCTCTCTCTCGGCATTGATTTAAAATGAACACTCGCCTCTCTCTCTGCGCTGATTTAAAATGAACACTCGCCTCTCTCTCTGAGCTGATTTAAAATGAATTCTCGTCTCTCTCTCTGAGCTGATTTAAAATGAACTCTCGCCTCTCTCTCTGAGCTGATTTAAAATGAACACTCACCTCTCTCTCTGACCTGATTTAAAATGAACTCTCGTCTCTCTCTCTGAGCTGATTTAAAATGAACTCTCGCCTCTCTCTCTGAGCTGATTTAAAATGAACTCTCGCCTCTGTCACCGAGCTGATTTAAAATGTACTCTCGCCTCTCTCTCTGCACTGATTTAAAATGAACACTCACCTCTCTCTCTGCGCTGAATTAAAATGAACACTCGCTTCTCTCTCTGCGCTGATTTAAAATGAACACTCGCCTCTCTCTATGCGCTGATTTAAAATTAGCACACGCCTCTCTCTCTACGTTGATTTAAATTGAAAACTCGCCTCTCTCTCTCTTCTGATTTAAGCTGAAAACTCGCCTCTCTGTCTGCATTGATTTAAAATGTACTCTCGCATCTCTCTCTGCGCTGATTTAAAATGAACACTCGCCTCTCTCTCTGCGCTGATTTAAAATGAACACTCGCCTCTCTCTTTGCGCTGATTTAAAATGAACACTCGACTCTCTCTCTGCGCTGATTTAAAATGAACACTCGCTGCTCTCTCTGCATTGATTTAAAATGAACTCTCGCCTCTCTCTCAGCGCTGATTTAAAATGAACACTCGCCTCTCTCTCTGAGCTGATTTAAAATGAACACTCGCCTCTCTCTCTGCGCTGATTTAAAATGAACACTCGCCTCCCTCTCTGCGCTGATTTAAAATGAACACTCGCCACTCTCTCTGCGCTGATATAAAATGAACACTCGCCTCTCTCTCTGCATTGATTTAAAATGAACACTCGCCGCTCTCTCTGCGCTGATTTAAATTGAACTCTCGCCTCTCTCTCTGAGTTGATTTAAAATGTACTCTCGCGTCTCTATCTGCACTGATTTAAAATGAACACTCGCCTCTCTCTCTGCGCTGAATTAAAATGAACTCTCGCCTCTCTCTCTGCGCTGATTTAAAATGAACTCTCGCTTCTCTCTCTGCGCTGATTTAAAATGAACACTTGCCTCTCTCGCTGCGCTGATTTAAAATGAACTCTCGCCTCTCTCTCTGCGCTGATCTAAAATGATCACTCGCCTCTCTCTTCACTGATTTAAAATCAACAATCGCCTCTCTCCTTGCGCTGATTTAAAATTAGCACACGCCTCTCTCTCTGCGCTGATTTAAATTGAAAACTCGCCTCTCTCTCTGCATTGATTTAAAATGAACACTCGCCTCTCTCTCTGCATTGATTTAAAATGAACTCGCACTTCTTTCTCTGCGCTGATTTAAAATGAACTCACGTCTCTCTCTCTGTGCTAATTTAAAATGAACACTCGCCTCTCTCTCTTCGCTGAATTAAAAATGAACTCACGTCTCTCTCTCTGTGCTAATTTAAAATGAACACTCGCCTCTCTCTCCACGCTGATTTATAACGAACTCTCGCCTCTCTCTCTGCGCTGATTTAAAATGAACTCTCGCATCCCCTTCCTCACTCCTTTGAACTGAACTCTTTCCTCTCTCTCCATAGTGTTTTAAAATGAAGCCAAGCCTCTCTACCTGCATTGATTTATAATGAACTATTGCACCTTTCTCCGCGCTGATTTAAAATGAAATCTCGCCTCTCTCTCCTTGCTGATTTAAAATGAACTCTCACGTCTCTCTTCACAGTGATTTAAAATGAACTCTCGCCTCTCTCTACACACTGATTTAAACGAACTCACACCCTCTCGTCACTCTTGTGAAATGAACTGTCACCTCTCTCTCCACACTGTTTTAAAATGTTTTAAAACGAACTAGCATCCCTCTCTCTGCATTTATTTTAAATGAACTCTCGCCTCTCTCTCTCTGCGCTGATTTAAAATGAACACTCGCCTCTCTCTCTGCGCTGATTTAAAATTAGCACACGCCTCTCTCTCTGCGCTGATTTAAAATGAACACTCGCCTCTCTCTCTGCGCTGATTTAAAATGAACACTCGCCTCTCTCACGGCATTGATTTAAAATGAACTCTCGCCTCTCTCTCTGCGCTGATTTAAAATGAACACTCGCCTCTCTCTCTGCGCTGATTTAAAATGAACACTCGCCTCTCTCTCTGCGCTGATTTAAAATGAACACTCGCCTCTCTCTCTGAGCTGATTTAAAATGAACTCTCGTCTCTCTCTCTGAGCTGATTTAAAATGAACTCTCGCCTCTCTCTCTGAGCTGATTTAAAATGAACACTCGCCTCTCTCTCTGAGCTGATTTAAAATGAACTCTCGTCTCTCTCTCTGAGCTGATTTAAAATGAACTCTCACCTCTCTCTCTGAGCTGATTTAAAATGAACTTTCGTCTCTCTCTCTGAGCTGATTTAAAATGATCTCTCGCCTCTCTCTCTGCGTTGATTTAAAATGAACTCTCGCCTCTCTCTCTGAGCTGATTTAAAATGAACACTGGCCTCTCTCTCTGCGCTGATTTAAAATGAACTCTCGCCTCTCTCTCTGAGTTGATTTAAAATGTACTCTCGCGTCTCTATCTGCACTGATTTAAAATGAACACTCGCGTCTCTCTCTGTGCTGAATTAAAATGAACTGTCGCCTCTCTCTCTGCGCTGATTTAAAATGAACACTCGCCTCTCTCTCTGCGCTGATTTAAAATGAACACTCGCCTCTCTCACGGCATTGATTTAAAATGAACTCTCGCCTCTCTCTCTGCGCTGATTTAAAATGAACACTCGCCTCTCTCTCTGCGCTGATTTAAAATGAACACTCGCCTCTCTCTCTGCGCTGATTTAAAATGAACACTCGCCTCTCTCTCTGAGCTGATTTAAAATGAACTCTCGTCTCTCTCTCTGAGCTGATTTAAAATGAACTCTCGCCTCTCTCTCTGAGCTGATTTAAAATGAACACTCGCCTCTCTCTCTGAGCTGATTTAAAATGAACTCTCGTCTCTCTCTCTGAGCTGATTTAAAATGAACTCTCACCTCTCTCTCTGAGCTGATTTAAAATGAACTTTCGTCTCTCTCTCTGAGCTGATTTAAAATGATCTCTCGCCTCTCTCTCTGCGTTGATTTAAAATGAACTCTCGCCTCTCTCTCTGAGCTGATTTAAAATGAACACTGGCCTCTCTCTCTGCGCTGATTTAAAATGAACTCTCGCCTCTCTCTCTGAGTTGATTTAAAATGTACTCTCGCGTCTCTATCTGCACTGATTTAAAATGAACACTCGCGTCTCTCTCTGTGCTGAATTAAAATGAACTGTCGCCTCTCTCTCTGCGCTGATTTAAAATGAACTCTCGCTTCTCTCTCTGCGCTGATTTAAAATGAACACTTGCCTCTCTCGCTGCGCTGATTTAAAATGAACTCTCGCCTCTCTCTCTGCGCTGATCTAAAATGATCACTCGCCTCTCTCTTCACTGATTTAAAATCAACAATCGCCTCTCTCCTTGCGCTGATTTAAAATTAGCACACGCCTCTCTCTCTGCACTGATTTAAATTGAAAACTCGCCTCTCTCTCTGCATTGATTTAAAATGAACACTCGCCTCTCTCTCTGCATTGATTTAAAATGAACTCGCACTTCTTTCTCTGCGCTGATTTAAAATGAACACTCGCCTCTCTCTCGGCATTGATTTAAAATGAACTCTCGCCTCTCTCTCTGCGCTGATTTAAAATGAACACTCGCCTCTCTCTCTGCGCTGATTTAAAATGAACACTCGCCTCTCTCTCTGCGCTGATTTAAAATGAACACTCGCCTCTCTCTCTGAGCTGATTTAAAATGAACTCTCGTCTCTCTCTCTGAGCTGATTTAAAATGAACTCTCGCCTCTCTCTCTGAGCTGATTTAAAATGAACACTCGCCTCTCTCTCTGAGCTGATTTAAAATGAACTCTCGTCTCTCTCTCTGAGCTGATTTAAAATGAACTCTCACCTCTCTCTCTGAGCTGATTTAAAATGAACTTTCGTCTCTCTCTCTGAGCTGATTTAAAATGAACTCTCGCCTCTCTCTCTGCGTTGATTTATAATTAGCACACGCCTCTCTCTCTGCGCTGATTTAAAATGAACACTCGCCTCTATCTCGGCGCTGATTTAAAATGAACACTCGCCTCTCTCTCTGCGCTGAATTAAACATGAACTCACGTCTCTCTCTCTGTGCTGATTTAAAATGAACACTCGCCTCGCTCTCCACGCTGATTTATAACGATCTCTCGCCTCTCTCTCCCCGCTGATTTAAAATGAACTCTCGCATCTCCTTCCTTACACTTTTGAACTGAACTCTTTCCTCTCTCTACATAGTGTTTTAAAATTAAGCCAAGCCTCTCTACCTGCATTGATTTATAATGAACTATTGCACCTCTCTCCGCACTGATTTAAAATGAACTCGTGCCTCTCTCTCCTTGCTGATTTAAAATGAACTCTCACCTCTCTCTTCACAGTGATTTAAAATGAACTCTCGCCTCTCTCTACACACTGATTTAAACGAACTCACACCCTCTCGTCACTCTTGTGAAATGAACTGTCACCTCTCTCTCCACGCTGTTTTAAAATGTTTTAAAACGAACTAGCATCCCTCTCTCTGCATTTATTTCAAATGAACTCTCGCCTCTCTCTCTGCGCTAATTTAAAATGAACACTCGCCTCTCTCTCTGCGCTGATTTAAAATTAGCACACGCCTCTCTCTCTGCGCTGATTTAAAATGAACACTCGCCTCTCTCTCTGCGCTGATTTAAAATGAACACTCGCCTCTCTCTCGGCATTGATTTAAAATGAACACTCGCCTCTCTCTCTGCGCTGATTTAAAATGAACACTCGCCTCTCTCTCTGAGCTGATTTGAAATGAATTCTCGTCTCTCTCTCTGAGCTGATTTAAAATGAACTCTCGCCTCTCTCTCTGAGCTGATTTAAAATGAACACTCACCTCTCTCTCTGACCTGATTTAAAATGAACTCTCGTCTCTCTCTCTGAGCTGATTTAAAATGAACTCTCGCCTCTCTCTCTGAGCTGATTTAAAATGAACTCTCGCCTCTGTCACAGAGCTGATTTAAAATGTACTCTCGCCTCTCTCTCTGCACTGATTTAAAATGAACACTCACCTCTCTCTCTGCGCTGAATTAAAATGAACACTCGCTTCTCTCTCTGCGCTGATTTAAAATGAACACTCGCCTCTCTCTATGCGCTGATTTAAAATTAGCACACGCCTCTCTCTCTACGTTGATTTAAATTGAAAACTCGCCTCTCTCTCTCTTCTGATTTAAGCTGAAAACTCGCCTCTCTGTCTGCATTGATTTAAAATGAACACTCGCATCTCTCTCTGCGCTGATTTAAAATGAACACTCGCCTCTCTCTCTGCGCTGATTTAAAATGAACACTCGCCTCTCTCTTTGCGCTGATTTAAAATGAACACTCGACTCTCTCTCTGCGCTGATTTAAAATGAACACTCGCCACTCTCTCTGCGCTGATATAAAATGAACACTCGCCTCTCTCTCTGCATTGATTTAAAATGAACACTCGCCGCTCTCTCTGCGCTGATTTAAATTGAACACTCGCCTCTCTCTCCAGGCTGATTTATAATGAACTCTCGCCTATCTCTCCCCGCTGATTTAAAATGAACTCTCGCATCTCCTTCCTCACTCTTGTGAACTGAACTCTTTCCTCTCTCTCCATAGTGTTTTAAAATAAAGCCAAGCCTCTCTCCCTGCACTGATTTATAATGATCTATTGCACCTCTCTCCACGCTGATTTATAATGAACTATCGCCTCTCTCTCCATGCTGATTTAAAATGAACTCTCACCTCTCTCTCCATGCTGATTTAAAATGAACTCTCACCTCTCTCTCCACACTGATTTGAACCGAACTCACACCCGCTCGTCACTCTTGTGAAATGAACTCTCGTCTCTCTCAACATGCTGATTCATAACGAAATCTCGCCTCCCTCTCCCCGCTGATTTAAAATGAACTCTCGCATCTCCTTCCTCACTCTTTTGAACTGATCTCTTTCCTCTCTCTCCATAGTGTTTTAAAATAAAGCCAAGCCTCTCTCCCTGCACTGATTTATAATGCACTATTGCACCTCTCTCCACGCTGATTTATAATGAACTATCGCCTCTCTCTCCATGCTGATTTAAAATGAACTCTCACCTCTCTCTCCACACTGATTTGAAACGAGCTGACACCCTCTCGTCACTCTTGTGAAATGAACTCTCGCCTCTCTCTCCATGCTGATTCATAACGAACTCTCACCTCTCTCTCCACGCTGTTTTAAAATGTTTTAAAACGAACTATCATCCCTCTCATTGCATTTATTTTAAATGAACTCTCACCTCTCTCTCTGCGCTGATTTAAAATGAACACTCGCCTCTCTCTCTGCGCTGATTTAAAATTAGCACACGCCTCTCTCTCTGCGCTGATTTAAAATGAACACTCGCCTCTCTCTTTGCGCTGATTTAAAATGAACGCTCGCCTCTCTCTCGGCATTGATTTAAAATGAACACTCGCCTCTCTCTCTGCGCTGATTTAAAATGAACACTCGCCTCTCTCTCTGCGCTGATTTAAAATGAACACTCGCCTCTCTCTCTGCGCTGATTTAAAATGAACACTCGCCTCTCTGAGCTGATTTAAAATCAACTCTCGTCTCTCTCTCTGAGCTGATTTAAAATGAACTCTCGCCTCTCTCTCTGAGCTGATTTAAAATGAACACTCGCCTCTCTCTCTGAGCTGATTTAAAACGAACTCTCGTCTCCCTCTCTGAGCTGATTTTAAATGAACTCTTGCCTCTCTCTCTGCGCTGATTTAAAATGAACTCTCGTCTCTCTCTCTGAGCTGATTTAAAATGAACTCTCGCCTCTCTCTCTGAGCTGATTTAAAATGTAATCTCGCCTCTCTCTCTGCGCAGATTTAAAATGAACACTCGCCTCTCTCTCTGCGCTGAATTAAAATGAACACTCGCTTCTCTCTCTGCGCTGATTTAAAATGAACACTCGCCTCTCTCTCTGCGCTGATTTAAAATGAACTCTCGCCTCTCTCTCTGCGCTGATTTAAAATGAACACTCGCCTCTCTCTTCGCTGATTTAAAATGAACACTCGCCTCTCTCTCTGCGCTGATTTAAAATTAGCACACGCCTCTCTCTCTACGTTGATTTAAATTGAAAACTCTCCTCTCTCTCTGCGCTGATTTAAATTGAAAAATCGCCTCTCTCTCTGCGCTGATTTAAAATGAACACTCGCCTCTCTCTCTGCGTTGATTTAAAATGAGCACACACCTCTCTCTCTGCATTGATTTAAAATGAACACTCGCCTCTCTGTCTGCATTGATTTAAAATGTACTCTCGCCTCTCTCTCTGCGCTGATTTAAAATGAACACTCGCCTTTCTCTCTGCGCTGATTTAAAATGAACACTCGCCTCTCTCTCTGCGCTGATATAAAATGAACACTCGCCACTCTCTCTGCGCTGATTTAAAATGAACACTCGCCTCTGTCTCTGCATTGATTTAAAATGATCACTCGCCTCTCTCTCTGCGCTGATTTAAAATGAACACTCGCCTTTCTCTCTGCGCTGATTTAAAATCAACACTCGCCTCTCTATCTGCGCTGATTTAAAATGAACACTCGCCTCTCTCTCTGCGCTGATTTATAACGAACTCTCGCCTCCCTCTCTGTGCTGATTTAAAATGAACTCTCGCATCTCCTTCCTCACTCTTTTGAACTGAACTATTTCCTCCCTCTCCATGGTGTTTTAAAATGAAGCCAAGCCTGTCTCGCTGCACTGATTTATAATGAACTATCGCACCTCTCAACACGCTGATTTATAATGACCTATCGCCCCTCTCTCCGCGCTGATTTAAAATGAACTCTCGTCTCTCTCTCCCCGATAATTTAAAATGGACTCTCGCCAGTCTCTCCGCTCAGATTTAAAATGAACTCTCACCTCTCTCTCTGCGCTGATTAAAAATGAACTCACGCCTCTCTCTCCTCACTCTTGTGAAATGAACTCTTACCTCTCTCTCCTCACTGTTTTGCAATCAACACTCGCATCTTTCTCTGCGCTGATTTAAAATGAACACTCACTTCTCTCTCTGCGCTGATTTAAAATGAACACTCGCCTCTCTCCCTGCGCTGATTTAAAATGAACTCTCGCCTCTCTCTCTGCGCTGATTTAAAATGAACACTCGCCTCCTTCTTCGCTGATTTAAAATGAACACTCGCCTCTCTCTCTGCGTTGATTTAAAATGAGCACACACCTCTCTTTCTGCATTGATTTAAAATGAACACTCGCCGCTCTGTCTGCATTGATTTAAAATGTACTCTCGCCTCTCTCTCTGCGTTGATTTAAAATGAACACTCGCCTCTCTCTCTGAGCTGATTTAAAACGAACTCTCGTCTCCCTCTCTGAGCTGATTTTAAATGAACTCTTGCCTCTCTCTCTGCGCTGATTTAAAATGAACTCTCGTCTCTCTCTCTGAGCTGATTTAAAATGTACTCTCGCCTCTCTCTCTGCGCAGATTTAAAATGAACACTCGCCTCTCTCTCTGCGCTGAATTAAAATGAACACTCGCTTCTCTCTCTGCGCTGATTTAAAATGAACACTCGCCTCTCTCTCTGCGCTGATTTAAAATGAACTCTCGCCTCTCTCTCTGCGCTGATTTAAAATGAACACTCGCCTCTCTCTTCGCTGATTTAAAATGAACAATCGCCTCTCTCTCTGCGCTGATTTAAAATTAGCACACGCCTCTCTCTCTACGTTGATTTAAATTGAAAACTCTCCTCTCTCTCTGCGCTGATTTAAATTGAAAAATCGCCTCTCTCCCTGCGCTGATTTAAAATGAACACTCGCCTCTCTCTCTGCGTTGATTTAAAATGAGCACACACCTCTCTCTCTGCATTGATTTAAAATGAACACTCGCCTCTCTGTCTGCATTGATTTAAAATGTACACTCGCCTCTCTCTCTGCGCTGATTTAAAATGAACACTCGCCTCTCTCTCTGCGCTGATATAAAATGAACACTCGCCACTTTCTCTGCGCTGATTTAAAATGAACACTCGCCTCTGTCTCTGCATTGATTTAAAATGATCACTCGCCTCTCTCTCTGCGCTGATTTAAAATGAACAATCGCCTTTCTCTCTGCGCTGATTTAAAATGAACACTCGCCTCTCTATCTGCGCTGATTTAAAATGAACACTCGCCTCTCTCTCTGCGCTGATTTAAAATCAACACTCGCCTCTCTGTCTGCGCTGATTTAAAATCAACACTCGCCTCTCTATCTGCGCTGATTTAAAATGAACACTCGGCTCTCTCTCTGCGCTCATTTATAACGAACTCTCGCCTCCCTCTCTGCGCTGATTTAAAATGAACTCTCGCATCTCCTTCCTCACTCTTTTGAACTGAACTATTTCCTCCCTCTCCATGGTGTTTTAAAATGAAGCCAAGCCTGTCTCCCTGCACTGATTTATAATGAACTATCGCACCTCTCAACACGCTGATTTATAATGACCTATCGCCCCTCTCTCCGCGCTGATTTAAAATGAACTCTCGTCTCTCTCTCCCCGCTAATTTAAAATGGACTCTCGCCTGTCTCTCCGCGCTGATTTAAAATGAACTCTCACCTCTCTCTCTGCGCTGATTAAAAATGAACTCACGCCTCTCTCTCCTCACTCTTGTGAAATGAACTCTTACCTCTCTCTCCTCACTGTTTTGCAATCAACACTCGCATCTTTCTCTGCGCTGATTTAAAATGAACACTCGCCTCTCTCTCTGCGCTGAATTAAAATGAACACTCACTTCTCTCTCTGCGCTGATTTAAAATGAACACTCGCCTCTCTCCCTGCGCTGATTTAAAATGAACTCTCGCCTCTCTCTCTGCGCTGATTTAAAATGAACACTCGCCTCTCTCTTCGCTGATTTAAAATGAACACTCGCCTCTCTCTCTGCATTGATTTAAAATGAGCACACACCTCTCTTTCTGCATTGATTTAAAATGAACACTCGCCGCTCTGTCTGCATTGATTTAAAATGTACTCTCGCCTCTCTCTCTGCGTTGATTTAAAATGAACACTCGCCTCTCTCTCTGCGCTGATTTAAAATGAACACTCGCCTCTCTCTTTGCGCTGATTTAAAATGAACTCTCGCCTCTCTCTCTGCGCTGATTTAAAATGAACACTCGCTGCTCTCTCTGCATTGATTTAAAATGAACTCTCGCCTCTCTCTCTGCGCTGATTTAAAATGAACACTCGCCTCTCTCTCTGCATCATATAAAATGAACACTCGCCTCTCTCTCTGCATTGACTTCAAATGAACTCTCGCACCTCTCTCCACGCTGATTCATAACGAACACTCGCCTCTCTCTCCCCGCTGATTTAAAATGAAATCTCGCATCTCCCTCCTCACTCTTTTGAACTGAACTCTTTCCTCTCTCTCCATGGTGTTTTAAAATGAAGCAAAGCCTCTCTCCGTGCTCTGGTTTATAATGACCTATCGCCCCTCTCTCCGCGCTGATTTAAAATGAACTCTCGCCTCTCTCCCCGTGCTGATTTAAAATGAAATCTCACCTCTCTCCTTGCGCTGATTACAAATGAACTCACGCCTCCCTCTCCTCACTGTTGTGAAATGAACTCTCACCTTTCTCTCCTCACTCTTTTGCAATCAACACTTGCAGCTTTCTCTGCGCTGATTTAAAATGAACTCTACCCTCTCCCTCCTCACTCTTTTGAAATGAGCTCTTTTCTCTCACTCCGCGCTGATTTAAATTGAACACTCGCCTCTCTGTCTGCGCTGATTTAAAATGAACACTCGCCTCTCTCTCTGCGCTGATTTAAAATGAACACTCGCCTCTCTCTCTGCGCTGATTTAAAATGAACACTCGCCTCTCTCTCTGCGGTGATTTAAAATGAACACTCGCCTCTCTCTCTGCGCTGATTTAAAATGAACTCTCGTCTCTCTCTGTGCTGATTTAAAATGAACACTCGCCTCTCTCATGCATTGATTTAAAATGAACTCCCGCCTCTCTCTCAGCGCTGTTTTAAAATGAACACTCGCCTCTCTCTCGGCATTGATTTAAAATGAACAATCGCCTCTCTCTCTGCGCTGATTTAAAATGAACACTCGCCTCTCTCTCTGCGTTGATTTAAAATGAACACTCGCCTCTCTCTCTGAGCTGATTTAAAATGAACTCTCGTCTCTCTCTCTGAGCTGATTTAAAATGAACTATCGCCTCTCTCTGAGCTGATTTAAAATGAGCACACACCTCTCTCTCTGCATTGATTTAAAATGAACACTCGCCTCTCTGTCTGCATTGATTTAAAATGTACTCTCGCCTCTCTCTCTGCGCTGATTTAAAATGAACACTCGCCTTTCTCTCTGCGCTGATTTAAAATGAACACTCGCCTCTCTCTCTGCGCTGATATAAAATGAACACTCGCCACTCTCTCTGCGCTGATTTAAAATGAACACTCGCCTCTGTCTCTGCATTGATTTAAAATGATCACTCGCCTCTCTCTCTGCGCTGATTTAAAATGAACACTCGCCTTTCTCTCTGCGCTGATTTAAAATCAACACTCGCCTCTCTATCTGCGCTGATTTAAAATGAACACTCGCCTCTCTCTCTGCGCTGATTTATAACGAACTCTCGCCTCCCTCTCTGTGCTGATTTAAAATGAACTCTCGCATCTCCTTCCTCACTCTTTTGAACTGAACTATTTCCTCCCTCTCCATGGTGTTTTAAAATGAAGCCAAGCCTGTCTCGCTGCACTGATTTATAATGAACTATCGCACCTCTCAACACGCTGATTTATAATGACCTATCGCCCCTCTCTCCGCGCTGATTTAAAATGAACTCTCGTCTCTCTCTCCCCGATAATTTAAAATGGACTCTCGCCTGTCTCTCCGCTCAGATTTAAAATGAACTCTCACCTCTCTCTCTGCGCTGATTAAAAATGAACTCACGCCTCTCTCTCCTCACTCTTGTGAAATGAACTCTTACCTCTCTCTCCTCACTGTTTTGCAATCAACACTCGCATCTTTCTCTGCGCTGATTTAAAATGAACACTCACTTCTCTCTCTGCGCTGATTTAAAATGAACACTCGCCTCTCTCCCTGCGCTGATTTAAAATGAACTCTCGCCTCTCTCTCTGCGCTGATTTAAAATGAACACTCGCCTCCTTCTTCGCTGATTTAAAATGAACACTCGCCTCTCTCTCTGCGTTGATTTAAAATGAGCACACACCTCTCTTTCTGCATTGATTTAAAATGAACACTCGCCGCTCTGTCTGCATTGATTTAAAATGTACTCTCGCCTCTCTCTCTGCGTTGATTTAAAATGAACACTCGCCTCTCTCTCTGAGCTGATTTAAAACGAACTCTCGTCTCCCTCTCTGAGCTGATTTTAAATGAACTCTTGCCTCTCTCTCTGCGCTGATTTAAAATGAACTCTCGTCTCTCTCTCTGAGCTGATTTAAAATGTACTCTCGCCTCTCTCTCTGCGCAGATTTAAAATGAACACTCGCCTCTCTCTCTGCGCTGAATTAAAATGAACACTCGCTTCTCTCTCTGCGCTGATTTAAAATGAACACTCGCCTCTCTCTCTGCGCTGATTTAAAATGAACTCTCGCCTCTCTCTCTGCGCTGATTTAAAATGAACACTCGCCTCTCTCTTCGCTGATTTAAAATGAACAATCGCCTCTCTCTCTGCGCTGATTTAAAATTAGCACACGCCTCTCTCTCTACGTTGATTTAAATTGAAAACTCTCCTCTCTCTCTGCGCTGATTTAAATTGAAAAATCGCCTCTCTCCCTGTGCTGATTTAAAATGAACACTCGCCTCTCTCTCTGCGTTGATTTAAAATGAGCACACACCTCTCTCTCTGCATTGATTTAAAATGAACACTCGCCTCTCTGTCTGCATTGATTTAAAATGTACACTCGCCTCTCTCTCTGCGCTGATTTAAAATGAACACTCGCCTCTCTCTCTGCGCTGATATAAAATGAACACTCGCCACTTTCTCTGCGCTGATTTAAAATGAACACTCGCCTCTGTCTCTGCATTGATTTAAAATGATCACTCGCCTCTCTCTCTGCGCTGATTTAAAATGAACACTCGCCTTTCTCTCTGCGCTGATTTAAAATGAACACTCGCCTCTCTATCTTCGCTGATTTAAAATGAACACTCGCCTCTCTCTCTGCGCTGATTTAAAATCAACACTCGCCTCTCTGTCTGCGCTGATTTAAAATCAACACTCGCCTCTCTATCTGCGCTGATTTAAAATGAACACTCGGCTCTCTCTCTGCGCTGATTTATAACGAACTCTCGCCTCCCTCTCTGCGCTGATTTAAAATGAACTCTCGCATCTCCTTCCTCACTCTTTTGAACTGAACTATTTCCTCCCTCTCCATGGTGTTTTAAAATGAAGCCAAGCCTGTCTCCCTGCAGTGATTTATAATGAACTATCGCACCTCTCTACACGCTGATTTATAATGACCTATCGCCCCTCTCTCCGCGCTGATTTAAAATGAACTCTCGTCTCTCTCTCCCCGCTAATTTAAAATGGACTCTCGCCTGTCTCTCCGCGCTGATTTAAAATGAACTCTCACCTCTCTCTCTGCGCTGATTAAAAATGAACTCACGCCTCTCTCTCCTCACTCTTGTGAAATGAACTCTTACCTCTCTCTCCTCACTGTTTTGCAATCAACACTCGCATCTTTCTCTGCGCTGATTTAAAATGAACACTCACTTCTCTCTCTGCGCTGATTTAAAATGAACACTCGCCTCTCTCCCTGCGCTGATTTAAAATGAACTCTCGCCTCTCTCTCTGCGCTGATTTAAAATGAACACTCGCCTCTCTCTTCGCTGATTTAAAATGAACACTCGCCTCTCTCTCTGCATTGATTTAAAATGAGCACACACCTCTCTTTCTGCATTGATTTAAAATGAACACTCGCCGCTCTGTCTGCATTGATTTAAAATGTACTCTCGCCTCTCTCTCTGCGTTGATTTAAAATGAACACTCGCCTCTCTCTCTGCGCTGATTTAAAATGAACACTCGCCTCTCTCTTTGCGCTGATTTAAAATGAACTCTCGCCTCTCTCTCTGCGCTGATTTAAAATGAACACTCGCTGCTCTCTCTGCATTGATTTAAAATGAACTCTCGCCTCTCTCTCTGCGCTGATTTAAAATGAACACTCGCCTCTCTCTCTGCATCATATAAAATGAACACTCGCCTCTCTCTCTGCATTGACTTCAAATGAACTCTCGCACCTCTCTCCACGCTGATTCATAACGAACACTCGCCTCTCTCTCCCCGCTGATTTAAAATGAACTCTCGCATCTCCCTCCTCACTCTTTTGAACTGAACTCTTTCCTCTCTCTCCATGGTGTTTTAAAATGAAGCAAAGCCTCTCTCCGTGCTCTGATTTATAATGACCTATCGCCCCTCTCTCCGCGCTGATTTAAAATGAACTCTCGCCTCTCTCCCCGTGCTGATTTAAAATGAAATCTCACCTCTCTCCTTGCGCTGATTACAAATGAACTCACGCCTCCCTCTCCTCACTGTTGTGAAATGAACTCTCACCTTTCTCTCCTCACTCTTTTGCAATCAACACTTGCAGCTTTCTCTGCGCTGATTTAAAATGAACTCTACCCTCTCCCTCCTCACTCTTTTGAAATGAGCTCTTTTCTCTCACTCCGCGCTGATTTAAATTGAACACTCGCCTCTCTGTCTGCATTGATTTAAAATGAACACTCGCCTCTCTCTCTGCGCTGATTTAAAATGAACACTCGCCTCTCTCTCTGCGCTGATTTAAAATGAACACTCGCCTCTCTCTCTGCGGTGATTTAAAATGAACACTCGCCTCTCTCTCTGCGCTGATTTAAAATGAACTCTCGTCTCTCTCTGTGCTGATTTAAAATGAACACTCGCCTCTCTCATGCATTGATTTAAAATGAACTCCCGCCTCTCTCTCAGCGCTGTTTTAAAATGAACACTCGCCTCTCTCTCGGCATTGATTTAAAATGAACAATCGCCTCTCTCTCTGCGCTGATTTAAAATGAACACTCGCCTCTCTCTCTGCGTTGATTTAAAATGAACACTCGCCTCTCTCTCTGAGCTGATTTAAAATGAACTCTCGTCTCTCTCTCTGAGCTGATTTAAAATGAACTATCGCCACTCTCTGAGCTGATTTAAAATGAACACTCGCCTCTCTCTCTGAGCTGATTTAAAAGGAACTCTTGTCTCTCTCTCTGATCTGATTTAAAATGAACTCTCGCCTCTCTCTCTGAGCTGATTTAAAATGAACTCTCGTCTCTCTCTCTGAGCTGATTTAAAATGAACTCTTGCCTCTCTCTCTGAGCTGATTTAAAATGTACTCTCGCCTCTCTCTCTGCGCTGATTTAAAATGAACACTCGCCTCTCTCTCTGCGCTGAATTAAAATGAACACTCGCTTCTCTCTCTGCGCTGAATTAAAATGAACACTCGCCTCTCTCTCTGCGCTGATTTAAAATGAACACTCGCCTCTCTCTCGGCATTGATTTAAAACGAACACTCGCCTCTCTCTCTGCGCTGATTTAAAATGAACACTCGCCTCTCTCTCTGCGCTGATTTAAAATGAACACTCGCCTCTCTCTCTGCGCTGATTTAAAATGAACACTCGCCTCTCTGAGCTGATTTAAAATCAACTCTCGTCTCTCTCTCTGAGCTGATTTAAAATGAACTCTCGCCTCTCTCTCTGAGCTGATTTAAAATGAACACTCGCCTCTCTCTCTGAGCTGATTTAAAATGAACTCTCGTCTCTCTCTCTGAGCTGATTTAAAATGAACTCTCGCCTCTCTCTCTGCGCTGATTTAAAATGAACTCTCGTCTCTCTCTCTGAGCTGATTTAAAATGAACTCTCGCCTCTCTCTCTGAGCTGATTTAAAATGTACTCTCGCCTCTCTCTCTGCGCTTATTTAAAATGAACACTCGCCTCTCTCTCTGCGCTGAATTAAAATGAACACTCGCTTCTCTCTCTGCTCTGATTTAAAATGAACACTCGCCTCTCTCTCTGCGCTGATTTAAAATGAACTCTCGCCTCTCTCTCTTCGCTGATTTAAAATGAACACTCGCCTCTCTCTTCGCTGAATTAAAATGAACGCTCGCCTCTCTCTCTGCGCTGATTTAAAATTAGCACACGCCTCTCTCTCTACGTTGATCTAAATTGAAAACTCTCCTCTCTCTCTGCGCTGATTTAAATTGAAAAATCGCCTCTCTCTCTGCGCTGATTTAAAATGAACACTCGCCTCTCTCTCTGCGTTGATTTAAAATGAGCACACACCTCTCTCTCTGCATTGATTTAAAATGAACACTCGCCTCTCTGTCTGCATTGATTTAAAATGTACTCTCGCCTCTCTCTCTGCGCTGATTTAAAATGAACACTCGCCTCTTTCTCTGCGCTGATTTAAAATGAACACTCGCCTCTCTCTATGCGCTGTTTTAAAATGAACACTCGCCCCTCTCTCTGCGCTGTTTTAAAATGAACACTCGCATCTCTCTCTGCGCTGATTTAAAATGAACACTCGCCTCTCTCTCTGCGCTGATTTAAAATGAAACCTCGCCTCCCTCTCTGCGCTGATTTAAAATGAACACTCGCCTCTCTCTCTGCGCTGATATGAAATGAACACTCGCCTCTCTCTCCCCGCTGATTTAAAATGAACAGTCGCCTCTCTCTCTGCACTGATTTAAAATGAACACTCGCCTTTCTCTCTGCGCTGATTTAAAATGAACACTCGCCTCTCTCTCTGCGCTGATATAAAATGAACACTCACCGCTCTCTCTGCGCTCATTTAAAATGAACTCTCGCCTCTCTCTCCATGCTGATTCATAACGAACTCTCGCCTCTCTCTCCCCGCTGATTTACAATGAACTCTCGCAACTCCTTCCTCACTTTTTTGAACTGAACTCTTTCGTCCCTCTCCATGGTGTTTTAAAATGAAGCCAAGCCTCTCTCCCTGCACTGATTTATAATCAACTATCGCACCTCTCTACACGCTGATTTATAATGACCTATCGCCCCGCTGTCCGCGCTGATTTAAAATGAACTCTCGCCTGGCTCTCCGCGCTGATTTAAAATGAACTCTCACCTCTCTCTCTGCGCTGATTTAAAATTAACTCTCACCTCTCTCTCTGCGCTGATTAAAAATGAACTCACGCCTCTCTCTCCTCACTCTTGTGAAATGAACTCTTACCTCTCTCTCCTCACTGTTTTGCAATCAAAACTCGCCTCTCTCTCTGCGCTGATTTAAAATGAACACTCGCCTCTCTCTCTGCGTTGATTTAAAATGAACACTGGCCTCTCTCTCTGCGCTGATTTAAAATGAACACTCGCCTCTCTCTCTGAGCTGATTTAAAATGAACACTCGCCTCTCTCTGCGCTGATTTAAAATGAACACTCGCCTCTCTCTCTGCGCTGATTTAAAATGAACACTCGCCTCTCCTCTGCGGTGATTTAAAATGAACACTCGCCTCTCTCTCTGTGCTGATTTAAAATGAACTCTCGTCTCTCTCTGTGCTGATTTAAAATGAACACTCGCCTCTCTCATGCATTGATTTAAAATGAACTCCCGCCTCTCTCTCAGCGCTGTATTAAAATGAACACTCGCCTCTCTCTCGGCATTGATTTAAAATGAACACTCGCCCCTCTCTCTGCGCTGATTTAAAATGAACACTCGCCTCTCTCTCTGCGCTGATTTAAAATGAACACTCGCCTCTCCTCTGCGGTGATTTAAAATGAACACTCGCCTCTCTCTCTGCGCTGATTTAAAATGAACTCTCGTCTCTCTCTGTGCTGATTTAAAATGAACACTCGCCTCTCTCATGCATTGATTTAAAATGAAATCCCGCCTCTCTCTCAGCGCTGTTTTAAAATGAACACTCGCCTCTCTCTCGGCATTGATTTAAAATGAACAATCGCCTCTCTCTCTGCGCTGATTTAAAATGAACACTCGCCTCTCTCTCTGCGCTGATTTTAAATGAACACTCGCCTCTCTCTCTGCGTTGATTTAAAATGAACACTCGCCTCTCTCTCTGAGCTGATTTAAAATGAACTCTCGTCTCTCTCTCTGCGCTGATTTAAAATGAACTATCGCCTCTCTCTCTGAGCTGATTTAAAATGTACTCTCGCCTCTCTCTCTGAGCTGATTTAAAATGAACACTCGCCTCTCTCTCTGAGCTGATTTAAAATGAACTCTTGTCTCTCTCTCTGATCTGATTTAAAATGAACTCTCGCCTCTCTCTCTGAGCTGATTTAAAATGAACTCTCGTCTCTCTCTCTGAGCTGATTTAAAATGAACTCTCGCCTCTCTCTGAGCTGATTTAAAATGTACTCTCGCCTCTCTCTCTGCGCTGATTTAAGATGAACACTCGCATGTCTCTCTGCGCTGAATTAAAATGAACACTCGCTTCTCTCTCTGCGCTGATTTAAAATGAACACACGCCTCTCTCTCTGCGCTAATTTAAAATGAACTCTCGCCTCTCTCTCTGCGCTGATTTAAAATGAACACTCGCCTCTCTCTTCGCTGATTTAAAATGAACACTCGCCTCTCTCTGCGCTGATTTAAAATTAGCACACGCCTCTCTCTCTACGTTGATTTAAATTGAAAACTCGCCTCTCTCTCTGCGCTGATTTAAATTGAAAACTCGCCTCTCTCTCTGCGCTGATTTAAAATGAATACTCGCCTCTCTCTCTGCGTTGATTTAAAATGAGCACACACCTCTCTCACTGCATTGATTTAAAATGAACACTTGCCTCTCTGTCTGCATTGATTTAAAATGTACTCTCGCCTCTCTCTCTGCGCTGATTTAAAATGAACTCTCGCCTCTCTCTCTGCGCTGATTTAAAATGAACACTCGCTGCTCTCTCTGCATTGATTTAAAATGAACTCTCGCCTCTCTCTCTGCATCATATAAAATGAACACTCGCCTCTCTCTCTGCATTGACTTCAAATGAACTCTCGCACCTCTCTACACGCTGATTCATAACGAACACTCGCCTCTCTCTCCCCGCTGATTTAACATGAACTCTCGCATCTCCCTCCTCACTCTTTTGAACTGAACTCTTTCCTCTCTCTCCATGGTGTTTTAAAATGAAGCAAAGCCTCAATCCGTGCACTGATTTATAATGACCTATCGCACCTCTCTCCGCGCTGATTTAAAATGAACTCTCGCCTCTCTCCCCGTGCTGATTTAAAATGAAATCTCACCTCTCTGCGCTGATTACAAATGAACTCACGCCTCCCTCTCCTCACTGTTGTGAAATGAACTCTCACCTTTCTCTCCTCACTCTTTTGCAATCAACACTCGCAGCTTTCTCTGCGCTGATTTAAAATGAACTCTACCCTCTCCCTCCTCACTCTTTTGAAATGAGCTCTTTTCTCTCTCACTTCGCGCTGATTGAAAATGAACTCTCGCCTCTCTCTCTGCGCTGATTTAAAATGAACACTCGCCTCTCTCTCTGCGCTGTTTTAAAATGAACACTCGCCTCTCTCTCGGCATTGATTTAAAATGAACAATCGCCTCTCTCTCTGCGCTGATTTAAAATGAACACTCGCCTCTCTCTCTGCGCTGATTTAAAATGAACACTCGCCTCTCTCTCTGCGCTGATTTAAAATGAACACTCGCCTCTCTCTCTGAGCTGATTTAAAATGAACTCTCGCCTCTCTATCTGCATTGATTTAAAATGAACACTCGCCTCTCTGCGCTGATTTAAAATGAACACTCGCCTCTCTCTCTGCGCTGATATAAAATGAACTCTCGTCTCTCTCTGTGCTGATTTAAAATGAACACTCGCCTCTCTCATGCATTGATTTAAAATGAACTCGCACCTCTCTCTCTGCGCTGATTTAAAATGAACACTCGCCTCTCTCTCTGCGCTGATTTAAAATGAACACTCGCCTCTCTCTCTGAGCTGATTTAAAATGAACACTCGCCTTTCTCTCTGAGCTGATTTAAAATGAACTCTCGTCTCTCACTCTGAGCTGATTTAAAATGAACTCTCGCCTCTCTCTGTGCTGATTTAAAATGAACACTCGCCTCTCTCTCTGAGCTGATTTAAAATGAACTCCTTTCTCTCTCTCTCTGAACTGATTTAAAATGAACTCTCACCTCTCTCTCTGAACTGATTTAAAATGAACTCTCGTCTCTCTCTCTGAGCTGATTTAAAATGAACTCTCGCCTCTCTCTCTGAACTGATTTAAAATGTACTCTCGTCTCTCTCTCTGCGCTGAATTAAAATGAACACTCGCCTCTCTCTCTGCGCTGATTTAAAATGAACTCTCGTCTCTCTCTGTGCTGATTTAAAATGAACACTCGCCTCTCTCATGCATTGATTTAAAATGAACTCGCACCTCTCTCTCAGCGCTGTTTTAAAATGAACACTCTCCTCTCTCTCGGCATTGATTTAAAATGAACAATCGCCTCTCTCTCTGCGCTGATTTAAAATGAACACTCGCCTCTCTCTCTGCGCTGATTTAAAATGAACACTCGCCTCTCTCTCTGAGCTGATTTAAAATGAACACTCGCCTTTCTCTCTGAACTGATTTAAAATGAACTCTCGCCTCTCTCTCTGAGCTGATTTAAAATGAACTCTTGTCTCTCTCTCTCTGAGCTGATTTAAAATGAACTCTCACCTCTCTCTCTGAGCTGATTTAAAATGAACTCTCGCCTCTCTCTCTGAGCTGATTTAAAATGTACTCTCACCTCTCTCTCTGCTCTGATTTAAAATGAACACTCACCTCTCTCTCTGCGCTGAATTAAAATGAACACTCGCTTCTCTCTCTGCGCTGATTTAAAATGAACACTCGCCTCTCTCTCTGCGCTGATTTAAAATGAACACTCGCCTCTCTCTTCGCTGATTTAAAATGGACACTCGCCTCTCTCTATGCGCTGATTTAAAATTAGCACACGCCTCTCTCTCTACGTTGATTTAAATTGAAAATTCGCCTCTCTCTCTGCGCTGATTTAAATTGAAAACTCTCCTCTCTCTCTGCGCTGATTTAAAATGAACACTCGCCTCTCTCTCTGCGTTGATTTAAAATGAGCACACACCTCTCTCACTGCATTGATTTAAAATGTACACTTGCCTCTCTGTCTGCATTGATTTAAAATGTACTCTCGCCTCTCTCTCTGCACTGATTTAAAATGAACACTCGCCTCTCTCTCTGCGCTGATTTAAAATGAACACTCGCCTCTCACTTTGCGCTGATTAAAAATGAACACTCGCCTCTCTGCGCTGATTTAAAATGAACACTCGCTGCTCTCTCTGCATTGATTTAAAATGAACTCTCGCCTCTCTCTGTGCGCTGATTTAAAATGAACACTCGCCTCTCTCTCTGCGCTGATTTAAAATGAACACTCGCCTCTCTCTCTGCGCTGATTTAAAATGAACACTCGCCTCTCTCTCTGCGCTGATTTAAAATCAACACTCGCCTCTCTATCTGCATTGATTTAAAATGAACACTCGCCGCTCTCTCTGCCCTGATTTAAAATGAACTCTCGCCTCTCTCTCCATGCTGATTCATAACGAACTCTCGCCTCTCTCTCCCCGCTGATTTAAAATGAACTCTCGCAACTCCTTCCTCACTCTTTTGAACTGAACTCTTTCCTCCCTCTCCATGGTGTTTTAAAATGAAGCCAAGCCTCTCTCCCTGCACTGATTTATAATGAACTATCGCACCTCTCTACACGCTGATTTATAATGACCTATCGCCCCTCTCTCCGCGCTGATTTAAAATGAACTCTCGCCTCTCTCTCCCTGCTAATTTAAAATGGACTCTCGCCTCTCTCTCCCCGCTGATTTAAAATGAACTCCCACCTCTCTCTCTGCGCTGATTTAAAATGAACTCTCACCTCTCTCACTGCGCTGATTAAGAATGAACTCATGCCTCTCTCTCCTCACTCTTGTGAAATGAACTCTTACCTCTCTCTCCTCACTCTTTTGCAATCAACACTCGCATCTTTCTCTGCGCTGATTTAAAATGAACTCTAACCTCTCCCTCCTCACTCTTTTGAAATGAGATCTTTTCTCTCTCTCCGCGCTGATTTAAAATGAACACTCGTCACTCTCTCTGCGCTGATTTAAAATGAACACTCGTCTCTCTCTCTGCGCTGATTTAAAATGAACACTCGCCTCTCTCTCTGCGCTGATTTAAAATGAAAACTCGCCTCTCTCTCTGCGCTGATTTAAAATGAACACTCGCCTCTCTCTCTGCATTGATTTAAAATGAACTCTCGCCTCTCTCTCTGCGCTGATTTAAAATGAACACTCGCCTCCCTCTCTGCGCTGATTTAAAATGAACTCTCGCCTCTCTCTCTGCATTGATATAAAATGAACTCTCGCCTCTCTCTCCCCGCTGATTTAAAATGAACTCTCGCATCTCCTTCCTCACTCTTATGAACTGTACTCTTTCCTCTCTATCCATAGTGTTTTAAAATGAAGCCAAGCCTCTCTCCCTGCTCTGATTTATAATGAACTATTGCCCCTCTCTCCGCGCTGATTTAAAATGAACAATCGCCTCTCTCTCCTTGCTGATTTAAAATGAACTCTCGCCTCTCTCTCCACACTGATTTGAAACGAACTCACACCCTCTCGTCACCCTTGTGAAATGAACTCTCGCCTCTCTCTCCACGCTGTTTTAAAATGTTTTAAAACGAACTATCATCCCTCTCTCAGCCTTTATTTTAAATGAACTCTCGCCTCTCTCTCTGCGCAGATTTAAAATGAACACTCGCCTCTCTCTCTGAGCTGATTTAAAATGAACGCTCGTCTCTCTCTCTGCATTCATTTAAAATGAACACTGGCTTCTCTCTCTGCGCTGATTTAAAATGAACTCTCACCTCTCTCTCTGCGCTGATTTAAAATGAACTCTCGCCTCTCTCTCTGAGCTGATTTAAAATTTACTCTCGCCTCTCTCTCTGCGCTGATTTAAAATGAA
The DNA here is from genome assembly GCA_026770705.1 of Isurus oxyrinchus. Lineage (NCBI taxonomy): Eukaryota > Metazoa > Chordata > Chondrichthyes > Lamniformes > Lamnidae > Isurus > Isurus oxyrinchus. The sequence continues at coordinate 949,865 of JANJGN010000006.1, read as the reverse complement.
CACTCGCCACTCTCTCTGCGCTGAATTAAAATGAACTCTCGCCTCTCTCTCTGCGCTGATTTAAAATGAACACTCGCTTCTCTCTCTGCGATGATTTAAAATGAACACTCGCCTCTCTCTCTGCGGTGATTTAAAATGAACTCTAGCCTCTCTCTCTGAGCTGATTTAAAATGAACTCTCGCCTCTCTATCTGCATTGATTTAAAATGAACACTCGCCTCTCTGCGCTGATTTAAAATGAACACTCGCCTCTCTCCCTGCGCTGATTTAAAATGAACTCTCGTCTCTCTCTGTGCTGATTTAAAATGAACACTCGCCTCTCTCATGCATTGATTTAAAATGAACTCGCACCTCTCTCTCTGCGCTGATTTAAAATGAACACTCGCCTCTCTCTCTGCGCTGATTTAAAATGAACACTCGCCTCTCTCTCTGAGCTGATTTAAAATGAACACTCGCCTTTCTCTCTGAGCTGATTTAAAATGAACTCTCGTCTCTCTCTCTGAGCTGATTTAAAATGAACTCTCGCCTCTCTCTGTGCTGATTTAAAATGAACACTCGCCTCTCTCTCTGAGCTGATTTAAAATGAACTCCTGTCTCTCTCTCTCTGAACTGATTTAAAATGAACTCTCACCTCTCTCTCTGAACTGATTTAAAATGAACTCTCGTCTCTCTCTCTGAGCTGATTTAAAATGAACTCTCGCCTCTCTCTCTGAGCTGATTTAAAATGTACTCTCGTCTCTCTCTCTGCGCTGAATTAAAATGAACACTCGCCTCTCTCTCTGCGCTGATTTAAAATGAACTCTCGTCTCTCTCTGTGCTGATTTAAAATGAACACTCGCCTCTCTCATGCATTGATTTAAAATGAACTCGCACCTCTCTCTCAGCGCTGTTTTAAAATGAACACTCTCCTCTCTCTCGGCATTGATTTAAAATGAACAATCGCCTCTCTCTCTGCGCTGATTTAAAATGAACACTCGCCTCTCTCTCTGCGCTGATTTAAAATGAACACTCGCCTCTCTCTCTGAGCTGATTTAAAATGAACACTCGCCTTTCTCTCTGAGCTGATTTAAAATGAACTCTCGCCTCTCTCTCTGAGCTGATTTAAAATGAACTCTTGTCTCTCTCTCTCTGAGCTGATTTAAAATGAACTCTCACCTCTCTCTCTGAGCTGATTTAAAATGAACTCTCGCCTCTCTCTCTGAGCTGATTTAAAATGTACTCTCACCTCTCTCTCTGCTCTGATTTAAAATGAACACTCGCCTCTCTCTCTGCGCTGAATTAAAATGAACACTCGCTTCTCTCTCTGCGCTGATTTAAAATGAACACTCGCCTCTCTCTCTGCGCTGATTTAAAATGAACACTCGCCTCTCTCTTCGCTGATTTAAAATGGACACTCGCCTCTCTCTCTGCGCTGATTTAAAATTAGCACACGCCTCTCTCTCTACGTTGATTTAAATTGAAAATTCGCCTCTCTCTCTGCGCTGATTTAAATTGAAAACTCTCCTCTCTCTCTGCGCTGATTTAAAATGAACACTCGCCTCTCTCTCTGCGTTGATTTAAAATGAGCACACACCTCTCTCACTGCATTGATTTAAAATGTACACTTGCCTCTCTGTCTGCATTGATTTAAAATGTACTCTCGCCTCTCTCTCTGCACTGATTTAAAATGAACACTCGCCTCTCTCTCTGCGCTGATTTAAAATGAACACTCGCCTCTCACTTTGCGCTGATTAAAAATGAACACTCGCCTCTCTCTCTGCGCTGATTTAAAATGAACACTCGCTGCTCTCTCTGCATTGATTTAAAATGAACTCTCGCCTCTCTCTGTGCGCTGATTTAAAATGAACACTCGCCTCTCTCTCTGCGCTGATTTAAAATGAACACTCGCCTCTCTCTCTGCGCTGATTTAAAATGAACACTCGCCTCTCTCTCTGCGCTGATTTAAAATGAACACTCGCCTCTCTATCTGCATTGATTTAAAATGAACACTCGCCGCTCTCTCTGCCCTGATTTAAAATGAACTCTCGCCTCTCTCTCCATGCTGATTCATAACGAACTCTCGCCTCTCTCTCCCCGCTGATTTAAAATGAACTCTCGCAACTCCTTCCTCACTCTTTTGAACTGAACTCTTTCCTCCCTCTCCATGGTGTTTTAAAATGAAGCCAAGCCTCTCTCCCTGCACTGATTTATAATGAACTATCGCACCTCTCTACACGCTGATTTATAATGACCTATCGCCCCTCTCTCCGCGCTGATTTAAAATGAACTCTCGCCTCTCTCTCCCTGCTAATTTAAAATGGACTCTCGCCTCTCTCTCCCCGCTGATTTAAAATGAACTCCCACCTCTCTCTCTGCGCTGATTTAAAATGAACTCTCACCTCTCTCACTGCGCTGATTAAGAATGAACTCATGCCTCTCTCTCCTCACTCTTGTGAAATGAACTCTTACCTCTCTCTCCTCACTGTTTTGCAATCAACACTCGCATCTTTCTCTGCGCTGATTTAAAATGAACTCTAACCTCTCCCTCCTCACTCTTTTGAAATGAGATCTTTTCTCTCTCTCCGCGCTGATTTAAAATGAACACTCGTCACTCTCTCTGCGCTGATTTAAAATGAACACTCGTCTCTCTCTCTGCGCTGATTTAAAATGAACACTCGCCTCTCTCTCTGCGCTGATTTAAAATGAAAACTCGCCTCTCTCTCTGCGCTGATTTAAAATGAACACTCGCCTCTCTCTCTGCATTGATTTAAAATGAACTCTCGCCTCTCTCTCTGCGCTGATTTAAAATGAACACTCGCCTCCCTCTCTGCGCTGATTTAAAATGAACTCTCGCCTCTCTCTCTGCATTGATATAAAATGAACTCTCGCCTCTCTCTCCCCGCTGATTTAAAATGAACTCTCGCATCTCCTTCCTCACTCTTATGAACTGTACTCTTTCCTCTCTATCCATAGTGTTTTAAAATGAAGCCAAGCCTCTCTCCCTGCTCTGATTTATAATGAACTATTGCCCCTCTCTCCGCGCTGATTTAAAATGAACAATCGCCTCTCTCTCCTTGCTGATTTAAAATGAACTCTCGCCTCTCTCTCCACACTGATTTGAAACGAACTCACACCCTCTCGTCACCCTTGTGAAATGAACTCTCGCCTCTCTCTCCACGCTGTTTTAAAATGTTTTAAAACGAACTATCATCCCTCTCTCAGCCTTTATTTTAAATGAACTCTCGCCTCTCTCTCTGCGCAGATTTAAAATGAACACTCGCCTCTCTATCTGCGCTGATTTAAAATGAACACTCGCCTCTCTCTCTGAGCTGATTTAAAATGAACGCTCGTCTCTCTCTCTGCATTCATTTAAAATGAACACTGGCTTCTCTCTCTGCGCTGATTTAAAATGAACTCTCACCTCTCTCTCTGCGCTGATTTAAAATGAACTCTCGCCTCTCTCTCTGAGCTGATTTAAAATTTACTCTCGCCTCTCTCTCTGCGCTGATTTAAAATGAACACTCGCCACTCTCACTGCGCTGAATTAAAATGAACTCTCGCCTCTCTCTCTGCGCTGATTTAAAATGAACACTCGCTTCTCTCTCTGCGATGATTTAAAATGAACTCTAGCCTCTCTCTCAGCGCTGATTTAAAATGAACACTCTCCTCTCTCTCTGCGCTGATTTAAAATGAACACTCGCCTCTCTGCGCTGATTTGAAATGAACACTCGCCTCTCTCTCTGCGCTGATTTAAAATGAACACTCGCCTCTCTCTCTGCATTGATTTAAAATGAACTCTCGCCTCTCTCTCTGCGCTGATTTAAAATGAACACTCGCCTCCCTCTCTGCGCTGATTTAAAATGAACTCTCGCCTCTCTCTCTGCATTGATATAAAATGAACTCTCGCCTCTCTCTCCCCGCTGATTTAAAATGAACTCTCGCATCTCCTTCCTCACTCTTTTGAACTGAACTCTTTCCTCTCTATCCATAGTGTTTTAAAATGAAGCCAAGCCTCTCTCCCTGCACTGATTTATAATGAACTATTGCACCTCTCTCCGCGCTGATTTCAAATGAACTCTCACCTCTCTCTCCACACTGATTTGAAACGAACTCACACCCTCTCGTCACTCTTGTGAAATGAACACTCGCCTCTCTCTCCACGCTGTTTTAAAATGTTTTAAAACGAATTATCATCCCTCTCTCAGCATTTATTTTAAATGAACTCTCGCCTCTTTTTCTGCGCAGATTTAAAATGAACACTCGCCTCTCTCTCTGGGCTGATTTAAAATGAACACTCGCCTCTCTCTCTGAATTGATTTAAAATGAACACTGGCTTCTCTCTCTGTGCTGATTTAAAATGAACACTCGCCTCTCTCTCTGCACTGATTTAAAATGAACACTCGCCTCTCTCTCTGCGCTGATTTAAAATGAACTCGCGCATCTCTCTCAGCGCTGTTTTAAAATGAATACTCGCCTCTCTCTCGGCATTGATTTAAAAAGAACAATCGCCTCTCTCTCTGCGCTGATTTAAAATGAACACTCGCCTCTCTCTCTGCACTGATTTAAAATGAACACTCGCCTCTCTCTCTGCACTGATTTAAAATGATCAAACGCCTCTCTCTCTGAGCTGATTTAAAATGAACTCTTGTCTCTGTCTCTGAGCTGATTTAAAATGAACTCTCGCCTCTCTCTCTGAGCTGAGTTAAAATGAACTCTCGCCGCTCTCTCTGCGCTGATTTAAAATGAACTCTCGCCTCTCTCTCCATGCTGATTCATAACGAACTCTCGCCTCTCTCTCCCCGCTGATTTAAAATGAACTCTCGCAACTCCTTCCTCACTCTTTTGAACTGAATTCTTTCCTCACTCTCCATGGTGTTTTAAAATGAAGCCAAGCCTCTCTCCCTGCACTGATTTATAATGAACTATCGCACCTCTCTACACGCTGATTTATAATAACCTATCGCCCCTCTCTCCGCGCTGATTTAAAATGAACTCTCGCCTCTCTCTCCCCGCTAATTTAAAATGGACTCTCGCCTGTCTCTCCGCCCTGATTTAAAATGAACTCCCAGCTCTCTCTCTGCGCTGATTTAAAATGAACTCTCACCTCTCTCACTGCGCTGATTAAAAATGAACTCACGCCTCTCTCTCCTCACTCTTGTGAAATGAACTCTTACCTCTCTCTCCTCACTGTTTTGGAATCAACACTCGCATCTTTCTCTGCGCTGATTTAAAATGAACACTCGCTTCTCTCTCTGCGCTGATTTAAAATGAACACTCGCCTCGCTCTCTGCGCTGATTTAAAATGAACTCTCGCCTCTCTCTCTGCGCTGATTAAAAATGAACACTCGCCTCTCTCTCTGCATTGATTTAAAATGAACACTCGCCTCTCTCTTCGCTGATTTAAAATGAACACTCGCCTCTCTCTCTGCATTGATTTAAAATGAACTCTCGCCTCTCTCTTCGCTGATTTAAAATGAACACTCTCCTCTCTCTCTGCGTTGATTTAAAATGAGCACACACCTCTCTCTCTGCATTGATTTAAAATGAACACTCGCCGCTCTGTCTGCATTGATTTAAAATGAACACTCGCCTCTCTCTCTGCGCTGATTTAAAATGAACACTCGACTCTCTCTCTGCGCTGATTTAAAATGAACACTCGCTGCTCTCTCTGCATTGATTTAAAATGAACTCTCGCCTCTCTCTCTGCGCTGATTTAAAATGAACACTCGCCTCTCTCTCTGCATCATATAAAATGAACACTCGCCTCTCTCTCTGCATTGACTTCAAATGAACTCTTGCCTCTCTCTCCATGCTGATTCATAACGAACTCTCGCCTCTCTCTCCCCGCTGATTTAAAATGAACTCTCGCATCTCCCTCCTCACTCTTTTGAACTGAACTCTTTCCTCTCTCTCCATGGTGTTTTAAAATGAAGCCAAGCCTCTCTCCCTGCACTGATTTATAATGACCTATCGCCCCTCTCTCCGCGCTGATTTAAAATGAACTCTCGCCTCTCTCCCCGTGCTGATTTAAAATGAAATCTCACCTCTCTCTCTGCGCTGATTACAAATGAACTCACGCCTCCCTCTCCTCACTGTTGTGAAATGAACTCTCACCTTTCTCTCCTCACTCTTTTGCAATCAACACTCGCAGCTTTCTCTGCGCTGATTTAAAATGAAATCTACCCTCTCCCTCCTCACTCTTTTGAAATGAGCTCTTTTCTCTCTCTCCGCGCTGATTTAAAATGAACACTCGCCTCTCTGTCTGCATTGATTTAAAATGAACACTCGCCTCTCTCTCTGCGCTGAATTAAAATGAACACTCGCCTCTCTCTCTGCGCTGATTTAAAATGAACACTCGCCTCTCTCTCTGCGCTAATTTAAAATGAACACTCGCCTCTCTCTCTGCGCTGATTTAAAATGAACTCTCGTCTCTCTCTGTGCTGATTTAAAATGAACACTCGCCTCTCTCATGCATTGATTTAAAATGAACTCGCGCCTCTCTCTCAGCGCTGTTTTAAAATGAACACTCGCCTCTCTCTCGGCATTGCTTTAAAATGAACACTCGCCTCTCTCTCTGCGCTGATTTAAAATGAACACTCACCTCTCTCTCTGCGCTGATTTAAAATGAACACTCGCCTCTCTCTCTGCGCTGATTTAAAATGAACACTCGCCTCTCTCTCTGAGCTGATTTAAAATGAACTCTCGTCTCTCTCTCTGAGCTGATTTAAAATGAACTCTCGCCTCTCTCTGAGCTGATTTAAAATGAACACTCGCCTCTCTCTCTGAGCTGATTTAAAATGAACTCTTGTCTCTCTCTCTGATCAGATTTAAAATGAACTCTCGCCTCTCTCTCTGAGCTGATTTAAAATGAACTCTCGTCTCTCTCTCTGAGCTGATTTAAAATGAACTCTCGCCTCTCTCTTTAAGCTGATTTAAAATGTACTCTCGCCTCTCTCTCTGCGCTGATTTAAAATGAACACTCGCCTCTCTCTCTGCGCTGAATTAAAATGAACACTCGCTTCTCTCTCTGCGCTGATTTAAAATGAACACTCGCCTCTCTCTCTGCGCTGATTAAAATGAACTTTCGCCTCTCTCTCTGCGCTGATTTAAAATGAACACTCGCCTCTCTCTTCGCTGATTTAAAATGAACACTCGCCTCTCTCTCTGCGCTGATTTAAAATTAGCACACGCCTCTCGCTCTAAGATGATTTAAATTGAAAACTCTCCTCTCTCTCTGGACTGATTTAAATTGAAAAATCGCCTCTCTCTCTGCGCTGACTTAAAATGAACACTCGCCTCTCTCTCTGCGTTGATTTAAAATGAACACTCGCCTCTCTCTCTGCATTGATTTAAAATGAACACTCGCCTCTCTCTTCGCTGATTTAAAATGAACACTCGCCTCTCTCTCTGCATTGATTTAAAATGAACACTCGCCTCTCTCTCTGAGTTGATTTAAAATGAGCACACACCTCTCTCTCTGCATTGATTTAAAATGAACACTCGCCGCTCTGTCTGCATTGATTTAAAATGAACACTCGCCTCGCTCTCTGCGCTGATTTAAAATGAACTCTCGCCTCTCTCTCTGCGCTGATTTAAAATGAACACTCACCTCTCTCTCTGCATTGATTTAAAATGAAAACTCGCCTCTCTCTTCGCTGATTTAAAATGAACACTCGCCTCTCTCTCTGCGTTGATTTAAAATGAGCACACACCTCTCTCTCTGCATTGATTTAAAATGAACACTCGCCGCTCTGTCTGCATTGATTTAAAATGAACACTCGCCTCTCTCTCTGCGCTGATTTAAAATGAACACTCGACTCTCTCTCTGCGCTGATTTAAAGTGAACAGTCGCTGCTCTCTCTGCATTGATTTAAAATGAACTCCCGCCTCTCTCTCTGCGCTGATTTAAAATGAACACTCGCCTCTCTCTCTGCATAATATAAAATGAACACTCGCCTCACTCATGCATTGATTTAAAATGAACTCTCGCCTCTCTCTCTGCGCTGATTTAAAATGAACACTCGCCTCCCTCTCTGCGCTGATTTAAAATGAACTCTCGCCTCTCTCTCTGCATTGATATAAAATGAACTCTCGCCTCTCTCTCCCCGCTGATTTAAAATGAACTCTCGCATCTCCTTCCTCACTCTTTTGAACTGTACTCTTTCCTCTCTATCCATAGTGTTTTAAAATGAAGCCAAGCCTCTCTCCCTGCCCTAATTTATAATGAACTATTGCCCCTCTCTCCGCGCTGATTTAAAATGAACTCTCGCCTCTCTCTCCTTGCTGATTTAAAATGAACTCTCGCCTCTCTCTCCACACTGATTTGAAACAAACTCACACCCTCTCGTCACTCTTGTGAAATGAACTCTCACCTCTCTCTCCACGCTGTTTTAAAATGATTTAAAACGAACTATCATCCCTCTCTCTGCATTAATTTTAAATGAACTCTCGCCTCGCTCTCTCTGCGCTGATCTAAAATGAACACTCGCCTTTCTCTCTGCGCTGAATTAAAATGAACAATCGCCTCTCTCTCTGCGCTGATTTAAAATGAACACTCGCCTCTCTCTCTGAGCTGATTTAAAATGAACTCTCGCCTCTCTCTCTGCGCTGATTTAAAATGAACACTCGCCTCTCTCTCTGAGCTGATTTAAAATGAACTCTCGTCTCTCTCTCTGAGCTGATTTAAAATGAACTCTCGCCTCTCTCTGTGCTGATTTAAAATGAACACTCGCCTCTCTCTCTGAGCTGATTTAAAATGAACTCTTGTCTCTCTCTCTGATCAGATTTAAAATGAACTCTCGCCTCTCTCTCTGAACTGATTTAAAATGAACTCTCGTCTCTCTCTCTGAGCTGATTTAAAATGAACTCTCGCCTCTCTCTCTGAGCTGATTTAAAATGAACTCTCGTCTCTCTCTCTGAGCTGATTTAAAATGTATTCTCGCCTCTCTCTCTGCGCTGATTTAAAATGAACACTCGCCTCTCTCTCTGCGCTGAATTAAAATGCACACTCGCTTCTCTCTCTGCGCTGATTTAAAATGAACACTCGCCTCTCTCTCTGCGCTGATTTAAAATCAACTCTCGCCTCTCTCTCTGCGCTGATTTAAAATGAACACTCGCCTCTCTCTTCGCTGATTTAAAATGAAAACTCGCCTCACTCTCTGCGCTGATTTAAAATTAGCACATGCCTCTCTCTCTGCGCTGATTTAAATTGAAAACTCGCCTCTCTCTCTGCGCTGATTTAAAATGAACACTTGCCTCTCTCTCTGCGTTGATTTAAAATGAGCACACACCTCTCTCACTGCATTGATTTAAAATGAACACTTGCCTCTCTGTCTGCATTGATTTAAAATGTACTCTCGCCTCTCTGCGCTGATTTAAAATGAACACTCGCCTCTCTCTCTGCGCTGATTTGAAATGAACACTCGCCTCTCACTTTGCGCTGATTTAAAATGAACACTCGAGTCTCTCTCTGCGCTGATTTAAAATGAACACTAGCCTCTCTGTCTGCATTGATTTAAAATGAACACTCGCCTCTCTCTCTGAGCTGATTTAAAATGAACTCACGTCTCTCTCTCTGAGCTGATTTAAAATGAACTCTCGCCTCTCGCTCTGCGCTGATTTAAAATGAACTCTCCCCTCTCTCTCTCTGCGCTGATTTAAAATGTACTCTCGCCTCTCTCTCTGCGCTGATTTAAAATGAACACTCGCCTCTCTCTCTGCGCTGAATTAAAATGAACACTCGCTTCTCTCTCTGCGCTGATTTAAAAAGAATACTCGCCTCTCTCTCTGCGCTGATTAAAATGAACTTTCGCCTCTCTCTCTGCGCTGATTTAAAATGAACACTCGCCTCTCTCTTCGCTGATTTAAAATGAACACTCGCCTCTCTCTCTGCGCTGATTTAAAATTAGCACACGCCTCTCGCTCTAAGTTGATTTAAATTGAAAACTCTCCTCTCTCTCTGCACTGATTTAAATTGAAAAATCGCCTCTCTCTCTGCGCTGATTTAAAATGAACACTCGCCTCTCTCTCTGCGTTGATTTAAAATGAGCACACACCTCTCTCTCTGCATTGATTTAAAATGAACACTCGCCTCTCTGTCTGCATTGATTTAAAATGTACTCTCGCCTCTCTCTCTGCGCTGATTTAAAATGAACACTCGCCTCTCTCTCTGCGCTGATTTAAAATGAACACTCGTCTCTCTCTTTGCGCTGATTTAAAATGAACACTCGACTCTCTCTCTGCGCTGATTTAAAATGAACACTCGCTGCTCTCTCTGCATTGATTTAAAATGAACTCTCGCCTCTCTCTGTGCGCTGATTTAAAATGAACACTCGCCTCTCTCTCTGCGCTGATTTAAAATGAATACTTGATCTCTGTCTGCATTGATTTAAAATGAACACTCGCCTCACTCTCTGAGCTGATTTAAAATGAACTCTCGTCTCTCTCTCTGAGCTGATTTAAAATGAACTCTCGACTCTCTCTCTGCGCTGATTTAGCATGAACTCTCGTCTCTCTCTCTGAGCTGATTTAAAATGAACTCTCGCCTCTCTCTCTGAGCTGATTTAAAATGTACTCTCGCCTCTCTCTCTGCGCTGATTTATAATGAACACTCGCCTCTCTCTCTGCGCTGAATTAAAATGAACACTCGCTTCTCTCTCTGCGCTGATTTAAAATGAACACTCGCCTCTCTCTCTGCGCTGATTTAAAATGAACTCTCGCCTCTCTCTCTGCGCTGATTTAAAATGAACACTCGCCTCTCTCTTCGCTGATTTAAAATGAACACTCGCCTCTCTCTCTGCGCTGATTTAAAATTAGCACACGCCTCTCTCTCTACGTTGATTTAAATTGAAAACTCTCCTCTCTCTCTGCGCTGATTTAAATTGAAAAATCGCCTCTCTCTCTGCGCTGATTTAAAATGAACACTCGCCTCTCTCTCTGCGCTGATTTAAATTGAAAAATCGCCTCTCTCTCTGCGTTGATTTAAAATGAGCACACACCTCTCTCTCTGCATTGAGTTAAAATGAACACTCGCCTCTCTGTCTGCATTGATTTAAAATGTACTCTCGCCTCTCTCTCTGCGCTGATTTAAAATGAACACTCGCCTCTCTCTCTGCGCTGATTTAAAATGAACTCTCGCCACTCTCTCGGCGCTGATTTAAAATGAACACTCGCCTCTCTCTTCGCTGATTTAAAATGAACACTCGCCTCTCTCTCTGCGTTGATTTAAAATGAGCACACACCTCTCTCACTGTATTGATTTAAAATGAACACTTGCCTCTCTGTCTGCATTGATTTAAAATGAACACTCGCCTCTCTGTCTGCATTGATTTAAAATGTACTCTCGCCTCTCTCTCTGCGCTGATTTAAAATGAACACTCGCCTCTCTCTCTGCGCTGATTTAAAATGAACACTCGTCTCTCTCTTTGCGCTGATTTAAAATGAACACTCGACTCTCTCTCTGCGCTGATTTAAAATGAACACTCGCTGCTCTCTCTGCATTGATTTAAAATGAACTCTCGCCTCTCTCTGTGCGCTGATTTAAAATGAACACTCGCCTCTCTCTCTGCGCTGATTTAAAATGAATACTTGATCTCTGTCTGCATTGATTTAAAATGAACACTCGCCTCACTCTCTGAGCTGATTTAAAATGAACTCTCGTCTCTCTCTCTGAGCTGATTTAAAATGAACTCTCGACTCTCTCTCTGCGCTGATTTAGCATGAACTCTCGTCTCTCTCTCTGAGCTGATTTAAAATGAACTCTCGCCTCTCTCTCTGAGCTGATTTAAAATGTACTCTCGCCTCTCTCTCTGCGCTGATTTATAATGAACACTCGCCTCTCTCTCTGCGCTGAATTAAAATGAACACTCGCTTCTCTCTCTGCGCTGATTTAAAATGAACACTCGCCTCTCTCTCTGCGCTGATTTAAAATGAACTCTCGCCTCTCTCTCTGCGCTGATTTAAAATGAACACTCGCCTCTCTCTTCGCTGATTTAAAATGAACACTCGCCTCTCTCTCTGCGCTGATTTAAAATTAGCACACGCCTCTCTCTCTACGTTGATTTAAATTGAAAACTCTCCTCTCTCTCTGCGCTGATTTAAATTGAAAAATCGCCTCTCTCTCTGCGCTGATTTAAAATGAACACTCGCCTCTCTCTCTGCGCTGATTTAAATTGAAAAATCGCCTCTCTCTCTGCGTTGATTTAAAATGAGCACACACCTCTCTCTCTGCATTGAGTTAAAATGAACACTCGCCTCTCTGTCTGCATTGATTTAAAATGTACTCTCGCCTCTCTCTCTGCGCTGATTTAAAATGAACACTCGCCTCTCTCTCTGCGCTGATTTAAAATGAACTCTCGCCACTCTCTCGGCGCTGATTTAAAATGAACACTCGCCTCTCTCTTCGCTGATTTAAAATGAACACTCGCCTCTCTCTCTGCGTTGATTTAAAATGAGCACACACCTCTCTCACTGTATTGATTTAAAATGAACACTTGCCTCTCTGTCTGCATTGATTTAAAATGTACTCTCGCCTCTCTGCGCTGATTTAAAATGAACACTCGCCTCTCTCTCTGCGCTGATTTGAAATGAACATTCGCCTCTCATTTTGCGCTGATTTAAAATGAACACTCGAGTCTCTCTCTGCGCTGATTTAAAATGAACACTAGCCTCTCTGTCTGCATTGATTTAAAATGAACCCTCGCCTCTCTCTCTGAGCTGATTTAAAATGAACTCACGTCTCTCTCTCTGAGCTGATTTAAAATGAACTCTCGCCTCTGGCTCTGCGCTGATTTAAAATGAACTCTCCCCTCTCTCTCTCTGCGCTGATTTAAAATGTACTCTCGCCTCTCTCTCTGCGCTGATTTAAAATGAACACTCGCCTCTCTCTCTGCGCTGAATTAAAATGAACACTCGCTTCTCTCTCTGCGCTGATTTAAAAAGAATACTCGCCTCTCTCTCTGCGCTGATTAAAATGAACTTTCGCCTCTCTCTCTGCGCTGATTTAAAATGAACACTCGCCTCTCTCTTCGCTGATTTAAAATGAACACTCGCCTCTCTCTCTGCGCTGATTTAAAATGAACACTCGTCTCTCTCTCTGCATTGATTTAAAATGAACTCTCGCCTCTCTCTCTGCGCTGATTTAAAATTAGCACACGCCTCTCTCTCTACGTTGATTTAAATTGAAAACTCTCCTCTCTCTCTGCGCTGATTTAAATTGAAAAATCGCCTCTCTCTCTGCGCTGATTTAAAATGAACACTCGCCTCTCTCTCTGCGCTAATTTAAATTGAAAAATCGCCTCTCTCTGCGCTGATTTAAAATGAACACTCGCCTCTCTCTCTGCGTTGATTTAAAATGAGCACACACCTCTCTCTCTGCATTGAGTTAAAATGAACACTCGCCTCTCTGTCTGCATTGATTTAAAGTGTACTCTCGCCTCTCTCTCTGCGCTGATTTAAAATGAAAACTCGCCTCTCTCTCTGCGCTGATTTAAAATGAACTCTCGCCACTCTCTCGGCGCTGATTTAAAATGAACACTCGCCTCTCTCTTCGCTGATTTAAAATGAACACTCGCCTCTCTCTCTGCGCTGATTTAAAATTAGCACACGCCTCTCTCTCTACGTTGATTTAAATTGAAAACTCTCCCCTCTCTCTGCGCTGATTTAAATTGAAAAATCGCCTCTCTCTCTGCGCTGATTTAAAATGAATACTCGCCTCTCTCTCTGCGCTGATTTAAAATGAACACTCGCCTCTCTCTCTGCGCTGATTTAAAAAGAATACTCGCCTCTCTCTCTGCGCTGATTAAAATGAACTTTCGCCTCTCTCTCTGCGCTGATTTAAAATGAACACTCGCCTCTCTCTTCGCTGATTTAAAATGAACACTCGCCTCTCTCTCTGCGCTGATTTAAAATTAGCACACGCCTCTCGCTCTAAGTTGATTTAAATTGAAAACTCTCCTCTCTCTCTGCACTGATTTAAATTGAAAAATCGCCTCTCTCTCTGCGCTGATTTAAAATGAACACTCGCCTCTCTCTCTGCGTTGATTTAAAATGAGCACACACCTCTCTCTCTGCATTGATTTAAAATGAACACTCGCCTCTCTGTCTGCATTGATTTAAAATGTACTCTCGCCTCTCTCTCTGCGCTGATTTAAAATGAACACTCGCCTCTCTCTCTGCGCTGATTTAAAATGAACACTCGTCTCTCTCTTTGCGCTGATTTAAAATGAACACTCGACTCTCTCTCTGCGCTGATTTAAAATGAACACTCGCTGCTCTCTCTGCATTGATTTAAAATGAACTCTCGCCTCTCTCTGTGCGCTGATTTAAAATGAACACTCGCCTCTCTCTCTGCGCTGATTTAAAATGAATACTTGATCTCTGTCTGCATTGATTTAAAATGAACACTCGCCTCACTCTCTGAGCTGATTTAAAATGAACTCTCGACTCTCTCTCTGCGCTGATTTAGCATGAACTCTCGTCTCTCTCTCTGAGCTGATTTAAAATGAACTCTCGCCTCTCTCTCTGAGCTGATTTAAAATGTACTCTCGCCTCTCTCTCTGCGCTGATTTATAATGAACACTCGCCTCTCTCTCTGCGCTGAATTAAAATGAACACTCGCCTCTCTCTCTGCGCTGATTTAAAATGAACACTCGCCTCTCTCTTCGCTGATTTAAAATGAACACTCGCCTCTCTCTCTGCGCTGATTTAAAATTAGCACACGCCTCTCGCTCTAAGTTGATTTAAATTGAAAACTCTCCTCTCTCTCTGCACTGATTTAAATTGAAAAATCGCCTCTCTCTCTGCGCTGATTTAAAATGAACACTCGCCTCTCTCTCTGCGTTGATTTAAAATGAGCACACACCTCTCTCTCTGCATTGATTTAAAATGAACACTCGCCTCTCTGTCTGCATTGATTTAAAATGTACTCTCGCCTCTCTCTCTGCGCTGATTTAAAATGAACACTCGCCTCTCTCTCTGCGCTGATTTAAAATGAACACTCGTCTCTCTCTTTGCGCTGATTTAAAATGAACACTCGACTCTCTCTCTGCGCTGATTTAAAATGAACACTCGCTGCTCTCTCTGCATTGATTTAAAATGAACTCTCGCCTCTCTCTGTGCGCTGATTTAAAATGTACACTCGCCTCTCTCTCTGCGCTGATTTAAAATGAATACTTGATCTCTGTCTGCATTGATTTAAAATGAACACTCGCCTCACTCTCTGAGCTGATTTAAAATGAACTCTCGTCTCTCTCTCTGAGCTGATTTAAAATGAACTCTCGACTCTCTCTCTGCGCTGATTTAGCATGAACTCTCGTCTCTCTCTCTGAGCTGATTTAAAATGAACTCTCGCCTCTCTCTCTGAGCTGATTTAAAATGTACTCTCGCCTCTCTCTCTGCGCTGATTTATAATGAACACTCGCCTCTCTCTCTGCGCTGAATTAAAATGAACACTCGCTTCTCTCTCTGCGCTGATTTAAAATGAACACTCGCCTCTCTCTCTGCGCTGATTTAAAATGAACTCTCGCCTCTCTCTCTGCGCTGATTTAAAATGAACACTCGCCTCTCTCTTCGCTGATTTAAAATGAACACTCGCCTCTCTCTCTGCGCTGATTTAAAATTAGCACACGCCTCTCTCTCTACGTTGATTTAAATTGAAAACTCTCCTCTCTCTCTGCGCTGATTTAAATTGAAAAATCGCCTCTCTCTCTGCGCTGATTTAAAATGAACACTCGCCTCTCTCTCTGCGCTGATTTAAATTGAAAAATCGCCTCTCTCTCTGCGCTGATTTAAAATGAACACTCGCCTCTCTCTCTGCGTTGATTTAAAATGAGCACACACCTCTCTCTCTGCATTGAGTTAAAATGAACACTCGCCTCTCTGTCTGCATTGATTTAAAATGTACTCTCGCCTCTCTCTCTGCGCTGATTTAAAATGAACACTCGCCTCTCTCTCTGCGCTGATTTAAAATGAACTCTCGCCACTCTCTCGGCGCTGATTTAAAATGAACACTCGCCTCTCTCTTCGCTGATTTAAAATGAACACTCGCCTCTCTCTCTGCGCTGATTTAAAATTAGCACACGCCTCTCTCTCTACGTTGATTTAAATTGAAAACTCTCCCCTCTCTCTGCGCTGATTTAAATTGAAAAATCGCCTCTCTCTCTGCGCTGATTTAAAATGAATACTCGCCTCTCTCTCTGCGCTGATTTAAAATGAACACTCGCCTCTCTCTCTGCGCTGATTTAAAAAGAATACTCGCCTCTCTCTCTGCGCTGATTAAAATGAACTTTCGCCTCTCTCTCTGCGCTGATTTAAAATGAACACTCGCCTCTCTCTTCGCTGATTTAAAATGAACACTCGCCTCTCTCTCTGCGCTGATTTAAAATTAGCACACGCCTCTCGCTCTAAGTTGATTTAAATTGAAAACTCTCCTCTCTCTCTGCACTGATTTAAATTGAAAAATCGCCTCTCTCTCTGCGCTGATTTAAAATGAACACTCGCCTCTCTCTCTGCGTTGATTTAAAATGAGCACACACCTCTCTCTCTGCATTGAGTTAAAATGAACACTCGCCTCTCTGTCTGCATTGATTTAAAATGTACTCTCGCCTCTCTCTCTGCGCTGATTTAAAATGAACACTCGCCTCTCTCTCTGCGCTGATTTAAAATGAACTCTCGCCACTCTCGCTGCGCTGATTTAAAATGAACACTCGCCTCTCTCTTCGCTGATTTAAAATGAACACTCGCCTCTCTCTCTGCGCTGATTTAAAATTAGCACACGCCTCTCTCTCTACGTTGATTTAAATTGAAAACTCTCCCCTCTCTCTGCGCTGATTTAAATTGAAAAATCGCCTCTCTCTCTGCGCTGATTTAAAATGAATACTCGCCTCTCTCTCTGCGCTGATTTAAAATGAACACTCGCCTATCTCTCTGCGCTGATTTAAAATGAACCCTCGCTTCCCTATCTGCGCTGATTTAAAATGAACACTCGCCTCTCTCTCTGCGCTGATTTAAAATGAACACTCGACTCTCTCTCCCCGCTGATTTAAAATGAACAGTCGCCTCTCTCTCTGCACTGATTTAAAATGAACACTCGCCTTTCTCTCTGCGCTGATTTAAAATGAACACTCGCCTCTCTCTCTGCGCTGATATAAAATGAACAATCGACGCTCTCTCTGCGCTGATTTAAAATGAACTCTCGCCTCTCTCTCCATGCTGATTCATAACGAACTCTCGCCTCTCTCTCCCCGCTGATTTAAAATGAACTCTCGCAACTCCTTCCTCACTCTTTTGAACAGAACTCTTTCCTCTCTCTCCATGGTGTTTTAAAATGAAGCCAAGCATCTCTCCCTGCACTGATTTATAATGAACTATCGCACCTCTCTACACACTGATTTATAATGACCTATCGCCCCTCTCTCCGCGCTGATTTAAAATAAACTCTCGCCTCTCTCTCCCCGCTAATTTAAAATGGACTCTCGCCTGTCTCTCCGCGCTGATTTAAAATGAACTCTCACCTCTCTCTCTGCGCTGATTTAAAATTAACTCTCACCTCTCTC
Source organism: Isurus oxyrinchus (assembly GCA_026770705.1). Lineage (NCBI taxonomy): Eukaryota > Metazoa > Chordata > Chondrichthyes > Lamniformes > Lamnidae > Isurus > Isurus oxyrinchus. Next base: position 932,335 of record JANJGN010000006.1, on the reverse strand, counting down.
TCTGCGCTGATTAAAAATGAACTCACGCCTCTCTCTCCTCACTCTTGTGAAATGAACTCTTACCTCTCTCTCCTCACTGTTTTGCAATCAACACTCGCATCTTTCTCTGCGCTGATTTAAAATGAACACTCGCCTCTCTCTCTGCGTTGATTTAAAATGAGAACACACCTCTCTCTCTGCATTGATTTAAAATGAACACTCGCCTCTCTGTCTGCATTGATTTAAAATGTTCTCTCGCCTCTCTCTCTGCGCTGATTTAAAATGAACGCTCGACTCTCTCTCTGCGCTGATTTAAAATGAACACTCGTCTCTCTCTTTGCGCTGATTTAAAATGAACACTCGACTCTCTCTCTGCGCTGATTTAAAATGAACACTCGCTGCTCTCTCTGCGCTGATCGAAAATGAACACTCGCCTCTCTCTTCGCTGATTTAAAATGAACACTCGCCTCTCTCTTTGCGTTGATTTAAAATGAGCACACACCTCTCTCTCTGCATTGATTTAAAATGAACACTCGCTGCTCTCTCTGCATTGATTTAAAATTAACTCTCGCCTCTCTCTCTGCGCTGATTTAAAATGAACACTCGCCTCTCTCTCTGCATCATGTAAAATGAACACTCGCCTCTCTCTCTGCATTGACTTAAAATGAACTCTCGCCTCTCTCTCCAGGCTGATTCATAACGAACCCTCGCCTCTCTATCCCCGCTGATTTAAAATGAACTCTCGCATCTCCCTCCTCACTCTTTTGCACTGAACTCTTTCCTCTCTCTCCATGGTGTTTTAAAATGAAGCCAAGCCTCTCTCCCTGCAATGAAGTATAATGACCTATCGCCCCTCTCTCCGCGCTGATTTAAAATGAAATCTCACCTCTCTCTCTGCGCTGATTACAAATGAAATCACGCCTCCCTCTCCTCACTGTTGTGAAATGAACTCTCACCTTTCTCTCCTCACTCTTTTGCAATCGACACTCGCAGCTTTCTCTGCGCTGATTTAAAATGAACTCTACCCTCTCCCTCCTCACTCTTTTGAAATGAGCTCTTTTCTCTCGCTCCGCGCTGATTGAAAATGAACTCTCGCCTCTCTCTCTGCGCTGATTTAAAATGAACACTCGCCTCTCTCTCTGCGCTGATTTAAAATGAACACTCGCCTCTGTCTGCGCTGATTTAAAATGAACACTCGCCTCTCTCTCTGCACTGCTTTAAAATGAACTCTCGTCTCTCTCTGTACTGATTTAAAATGAACACTCGACTCACTCATGCATTGATTTAAAATGAACTCGCGCCTCTCTCTCAGCGCTGTTTTAAAATGAACACTCGCCTCTCTCTCGACATTGATTTAAAATGAACAATCGCCTCTCTCTCTGCGCTGATTTAAAATGAACACTCGCCTCTCTCTCTGCGCTGATTTAAAATGAACTCTCGCCTCTCTCTCTGCGCTGTTTTAAAATGAACACTCGCCTCTCTCTCTGAGCTGATTTAAAATGAACTCTCGTCTCTCTCTCTGAGCTGATTTAAAATGAACTCTCGCCTCTCTCTGAGCTGATTTAAAATGAACACTCGCCTCTCTCTCTGAGCTGATTTAAAATGAACTCTTGTCTCTCTCTCTGATCTGATTTAAAATGAACTCTCGCCTCTCTCTCTGAGCTGAATTAAAATGAACTCTCGTCTCTCTCTCTGAGCTGATTTAAAATGAACTCTCGCCTCTCTCTCTGAGCTGATTTAAAATGTACTCTCGCCTCTCTCTCTGCGCTGATTTAAAATGAACACTCGCCACTCTCTCTGCGCTGAATTAAAATGAACACTCGCTTCTCTCTCTGCGCTCATTTAAAATGAACACTCGCCTCACTCTCTGCGCTGATTTAAAATGAACTCTCGCCTCTCTCTCTGCGCTGATTTAAAATGAACACTCGACTCTCTCTTCGCTGATTTAAAATGAACACTCGCCTCTCTCTCTGCGCTGATTTAAAATTAGCACACGCCTCTCTCTCTACGTTGATTTAAATTGAAAACTCGCCTCTCTCTCTGCGCTGATTTAAATTGAAAACTCGCCTCTCTCTCTGCGCTGATTTAAAATGAACACTCGCCTCTCTCTCTGCGTTGATTTAAAATGAGCACACACCTCTCTCTCTGCATTGATTTAAAATGAACACTCGCCTCTCTGTCTGCATTGATTTAAAATGTACTCTCGCCTCTCTCTCTGCGCTGATTTAAAATGAACACTCGCCTCTCTCTCTGCGCTGATTTAAAATGAACACTCGTCTCTCTCTTTGCGCTGATTTAAAATGAACACTCGACTCTCTCTCTGCGCTGATTTAAAATGAACACTCGCTGCTCTCTCTGCATTGATTTAAAATGAACTCTCGCCTCTCTCTGTGCGCTGATTTAAAATGAACACTCGCCTCTCTCTCTGCGCTGATTTAAAATGAATACTTGATCTCTGCCTGCATTGATTTAAAATGAACACTCGCCTCACTCTCTGAGCTGATTTAAAATGAACTCTCGTCTCTCTCTCTGAGCTGATTTAAAATGAACTCTCGACTCTCTCTCTGCGCTGATTTAGCATGAACTCTCGTCTCTCTCTCTGAGCTGATTTAAAATGAACTCTCGCCTCTCTCTCTGAGCTGATTTAAAATGTACTCTCGCCTCTCTCTCTGCGCTGATTTATAATGAACACTCGCCTCTCTCTCTGCGCTGAATTAAAATGAACACTCGCTTCTCTCTCTGCGCTGATTTAAAATGAACACTCGCCTCTCTCTCTGCGCTGATTTAAAATGAACTCTCGCCTCTCTCTCTGCGCTGATTTAAAATGAACACTCGCCTCTCTCTTGGCTGATTTAAAATGAACACTCGCCTCTCTCTCTGCGCTGATTTAAAATTAGCACACGCCTCTCTCTCTACGTTGATTTAAATTGAAAACTCTCCTCTCTCTCTGCGCTGATTTAAATTGAAAAATCGCCTCTCTCTCTGCGCTGATTTAAAATGAACACTCGCCTCTCTCTCTGCGCTGATTTAAATTGAAAAATCGCCTCTCTCTCTGCGCTGATTTAAAATGAACACTCGCCTCTCTCTCTGCGTTGATTTAAAATGAGCACACACCTCTCTCTCTGCATTGAGTTAAAATGAACACTCGCCTCTCTGTCTGCATTGATTTAAAATGTACTCTCGCCTCTCTCTCTGCGCTGATTTAAAATGAACACTCGCCTCTCTCTCTGCGCTGATTTAAAATGAACTCTCGCCACTCTCTCGGCGCTGATTTAAAATGAACACTCGCCTCTCTCTTCGCTGATTTAAAATGAACACTCGCCTCTCTCTCTGCGCTGATTTAAAATCAGCACACGCCTCTCTCTCTACGTTGATTTAAATTGAAAACTCTCCCCTCTCTCTGCGCTGATTTAAATTGAAAAATCGCCTCTCTCTCTGCGCTGATTTAAAATGAATACTCGCCTCTCTCTCTGCGCTGATTTAAAATGAACACTCGCCTCTCTCTCTGCGCTGATTTAAAAAGAATACTCGCCTCTCTCTCTGCGCTGATTAAAATGAACTTTCGCCTCTCTCTCTGCGCTGATTTAAAATGAACACTCGCCTCTCTCTTCGCTGATTTAAAATGAACACTCGCCTCTCTCTCTGCGCTGATTTAAAATTAGCACACGCCTCTCGCTCTAAGTTGATTTAAATTGAAAACTCTCCTCTCTCTCTGCACTGATTTAAATTGAAAAATCGCCTCTCTCTCTGCGCTGATTTAAAATGAACACTCGCCTCTCTCTCTGCGTTGATTTAAAATGAGCACACACCTCTCTCTCTGCATTGATTTAAAATGAACACTCGCCTCTCTGTCTGCATTGATTTAAAATGTACTCTCGCCTCTCTCTCTGCGCTGATTTAAAATGAACACTCGCCTCTCTCTCTGCGCTGATTTAAAATGAACACTCGTCTCTCTCTTTGCGCTGATTTAAAATGAACACTCGACTCTCTCTCTGCGCTGATTTAAAATGAACACTCGCTGCTCTCTCTGCATTGATTTAAAATGAACTCTCGCCTCTCTCTGTGCGCTGATTTAAAATGAACACTCGCCTCTCTCTCTGCGCTGATTTAAAATGAATACTTGATCTCTGTCTGCATTGATTTAAAATGAACACTCGCCTCACTCTCTGAGCTGATTTAAAATGAACTCTCGACTCTCTCTCTGCGCTGATTTAGCATGAACTCTCGTCTCTCTCTCTGAGCTGATTTAAAATGAACTCTCGCCTCTCTCTCTGAGCTGATTTAAAATGTACTCTCGCCTCTCTCTCTGCGCTGATTTATAATGAACACTCGCCTCTCTCTCTGCGCTGAATTAAAATGAACACTCGCTTCTCTCTCTGCGCTGATTTAAAATGAACACTCGCCTCTCTCTCTGCGCTGATTTAAAATGAACTCTCGCCTCTCTCTCTGCGCTGATTTAAAATGAACACTCGCCTCTCTCTTCGCTGATTTAAAATGAACACTCGCCTCTCTCTCTGCGCTGATTTAAAATTAGCACACGCCCCTCTCTCTCTACGTTGATTTAAATTGAAAACTCTCCTCTCTCTCTGCGCTGATTTAAATTGAAAAATCGCCTCTCTCTCTGCGCTGATTTAAAATGAACACTCGCCTCTCTCTCTGCGTTGATTTAAAATGAGCACACACCTCTCTCTCTGCATTGAGTTAAAATGAACACTCGCCTCTCTGTCTGCATTGATTTAAAATGTACTCTCGCCTCTCTCTCTGCGCTGATTTAAAATGAACACTCGCCTCTCTCTCTGCGCTGATTTAAAATGAACTCTCGCCACTCTCTCTGCGCTGATTTAAAATGAACACTCGCCTCTCTCTTCGCTGATTTAAAATGAACACTCGCCTCTCTCTCTGCGCTGATTTAAAATTAGCACACGCCTCTCTCTCTACGTTGATTTAAATTGAAAACTCTCCCCTCTCTCTGCGCTGATTTAAATTGAAAAATCGCCTCTCTCTCTGCGCTGATTTAAAATGAATACTCGCCTCTCTCTCTGCGCTGATTTAAAATGAACACTCGCCTATCTCTCTGCGCTGATTTAAAATGAACCCTCGCTTCCCTATCTGCGCTGATTTAAAATGAACACTCGCCTCTCTCTCTGCGCTGATTTAAAATGAACACTCGACTCTCTCTCCCCGCTGATTTAAAATGAACAGTCGCCTCTCTCTCTGCACTGATTTAAAATGAACACTCGCCTTTCTCTCTGCGCTGATTTAAAATGAACACTCGCCTCTCTCTCTGCGCTGATATAAAATGAACAATCGACGCTCTCTCTGCGCTGAATTAAAATGAACTCTCGCCTCTCTCTCCATGCTGATTCATAACGAACTCTCGCCTCTCTCTCCCCGCTGATTTAAAATGAACTCTCGCAACTCCTTCCTCACTCTTTTGAACAGAACTCTTTCCTCTCTCTCCATGGTGTTTTAAAATGAAGCCAAGCATCTCTCCCTGCACTGATTTATAATGAACTATCGCACCTCTCTACACACTGATTTATAATGACCTATCGCCCCTCTCTCCGCGCTGATTTAAAATAAACTCTCGCCTCTCTCTCCCCGCTAATTTAAAATGGACTCTCGCCTGTCTCTCCGCGCTGATTTAAAATGAACTCTCACCTCTCTCTCTGCGCTGATTTAAAATTAACTCTCACCTCTCTCTCTGCGCTGATTAAAAATGAACTCACGCCTCTCTCTCCTCACTCTTGTGAAATGAACTCTTACCTCTCGCTCCTCACTGTTTTGCAATCAACACTCGCATCTTTCTCTGCGCTGATTTAAAATGAACACTCGCCTCTCTCTCTGCGTTGATTTAAAATGAGAACACACCTCTCTCTCTGCATTGATTTAAAATGAACACTCACCTCTCTGTCTGCATTGATTTAAAATGTTCTCTCGCCTCTCTCTCTGCGCTGATTTAAAATGAACACTCGACTCTCTCTCTGCGCTGATTTAAAATGAACACTCGTCTCTCTCTTTGCGCTGATTTAAAATGAACACTCGACTCTCTCTCTGCGCTGATTTAAAATGAACACTCGCTGCTCTCTCTGCGCTGATCGAAAATGAACACTCGCCTCTCTCTTCGCTGATTTAAAATGAACACTCGCCTCTCTCTTTGCGTTGATTTAAAATGAGCACACACCTCTCTCTCTGCATTGATTTAAAATGAACACTCGCTGCTCTCTCTGCATTGATTTAAAATTAACTCTCGCCTCTCTCTCTGCGCTGATTTAAAATGAACACTCGCCTCTCTCTCTGCATCATGTAAAATGAACACTCGCCTCTCTCTCTGCATTGACTTAAAATGAACTCTCGCCTCTCTCTCCAGGCTGATTCATAACGAACCCTCGCCTCTCTATCCCCGCTGATTTAAAATGAACTCTCGCATCTCCCTCCTCACTCTTTTGCACTGAACTCTTTCCTCTCTCTCCATGGTGTTTTAAAATGAAGCCAAGCCTCTCTCCCTGCAATGAAGTATAATGACCTATCGCCCCTCTCTCCGCGCTGATTTAAAATGAAATCTCACCTCTCTCTCTGCGCTGATTACAAATGAACTCACGCCTCCCTCTCCTCACTGTTGTGAAATGAACTCTCACCTTTCTCTCCTCACTCTTTTGCAATCGACACTCGCAGCTTTCTCTGCGCTGATTTAAAATGAACTCTACCCTCTCCCTCCTCACTCTTTTGAAATGAGCTCTTTTCTCTCTCTCCGCGCTGATTGAAAATGAACACTCGCCTCTCTCTCTGCGCTGATTTAAAATGAACACTCGCCTCTGTCTGCGCTGATTTAAAATGAACACTCGCCTCTCTCTCTGCACTGCTTTAAAATGAACTCTCGTCTCTCTCTGTGCTGATTTAAAATGAACACTCGACTCACTCATGCATTGATTTAAAATGAACTCGCGCCTCTCTCTCAGCGCTGTTTTAAAATGAACACTCGCCTCTCTCTCGACATTGATTTAAAATGAACAATCGCCTCTCTCTCTGCGCTGATTTAAAATGAACACTCGCCTCTCTCTCTGCGCTGATTTAAAATGAACTCTCGCCTCTCTCTCTGCGCTGTTTTAAAATGAACACTCGCCTCTCTCTCTGAGCTGATTTAAAATGAACTCTCGTCTCTCTCTCTGAGCTGATTTAAAATGAACTCTCGCCTCTCTCTGAGCTGATTTAAAATGAACACTCGCCTCTCTCTCTGAGCTGATTTAAAATGAACTCTTGTCTCTCTCTCTGATCTGATTTAAAATGAACTCTCGCCTCTCTCTCTGAACTGAATTAAAATGAACTCTCGTCTCTCTCTCTGAGCTGATTTAAAATGAACTCTCGCCTCTCTCTCTGCGCTGATTTAAAATGAACACTCGCCTCTCTCTCTGCGCTGATTTAAAATGAACACTCGCCTCTGTCTGCGCTGATTTAAAATGAACACTCGCCTCTCTCTCTGCACTGCTTTAAAATGAACTCTCGTCTCTCTCTGTGCTGATTTAAAATGAACACTCGACTCACTCATGCATTGATTTAAAATGAACTCGCGCCTCTCTCTCAGCGCTGTTTTAAAATGAACACTCGCCTCTCTCTCGACATTGATTTAAAATGAACAATCGCCTCTCTCTCTGCGCTGATTTAAAATGAACACTCGCCTCTCTCTCTGCGCTGATTTAAAATGAACTCTCGCCTCTCTCTCTGCGCTGTTTTAAAATGAACACTCGCCTCTCTCTCTGAGCTGATTTAAAATGAACTCTCGTCTCTCTCTCTCAGCTGATTTAAAATGAACTCTCGCCTCTCTCTGAGCTGATTTAAAATGAACACTCGCCTCTCTCTCTGAGCTGATTTAAAATGAACTCTTGTCTCTCTCTCTGATCTGATTTAAAATGAACTCTCGCCTCTCTCTCTGAGCTGAATTAAAATGAACTCTCGTCTCTCTCTCTGAGCTGATTTAAAATGAACTCTCGCCTCTCTCTCTGAGCTGATTTAAAATGTACTCTCGCCTCTCTCTCTGCGCTGATTTAAAATGAACACTCGCCACTCTCTCTGCGCTGAATTAAAATGAAAACTCGCTTCTCTCTCTGCGCTCATTTAAAATGAACACTCGCCTCACTCTCTGCGCTGATTTAAAATGAACTCTCGCCTCTCTCTCTGCGCTGATTTAAAATGAACACTCGACTCTCTCTTCGCTGATTTAAAATGAACACTCGCCTCTCTCTCTGCGCTGATTTAAAATTAGCACACGCCTCTCTCTCTACGTTGATTTAAAATAAACTCTCGCCTCTCTCTCCCCGCTAATTTAAAATGGACTCTCGCCTGTCTCTCCGCGCTGATTTAAAATGAACTCTCACCTCTCTCTCTGCGCTGATTTAAAATTAACTCTCACCTCTCTCTCTGCGCTGATTAAAAATGAACTCACGCCTCTCTCTCCTCACTCTTGTGAAATGAACTCTTACCTCTCTCTCCTCACTGTTTTGCAATCAACACTCGCATCTTTCTCTGCGCTGATTTAAAATGAACACTCGCCTCTCTCTCTGCGTTGATTTAAAATGAGAACACACCTCTCTCTCTGCATTGATTTAAAATGAACACTCGCCTCTCTGTCTGCATTGATTTAAAATGTTCTCTCGCCTCTCTCTCTGCGCTGATTTAAAATGAACGCTCGACTCTCTCTCTGCGCTGATTTAAAATGAACACTCGTCTCTCTCTTTGCGCTGATTTAAAATGAACACTCGACTCTCTCTCTGCGCTGATTTAAAATGATCACTCGCTGCTCTCTCTGCGCTGATCGAAAATGAACACTCGCCTCTCTCTTCGCTGATTTAAAATGAACACTCGCCTCTCTCTTTGCGTTGATTTAAAATGAGCACACACCTCTCTCTCTGCATTGATTTAAAATGAACACTCGCTGCTCTCTCTGCATTGATTTAAAATTAACTCTCGCCTCTCTCTCTGCGCTGATTTAAAATGAACACTCGCCTCTCTCTCTGCATCATGTAAAATGAACACTCGCCTCTCTCTCTGCATTGACTTAAAATGAACTCTCGCCTCTCTCTCCAGGCTGATTCATAACGAACCCTCGCCTCTCTATCCCCGCTGATTTAAAATGAACTCTCGCATCTCCCTCCTCACTCTTTTGCACTGAACTCTTTCCTCTCTCTCCATGGTGTTTTAAAATGAAGCCAAGCCTCTCTCCCTGCAATGAAGTATAATGACCTATCGCCCCTCTCTCCGCGCTGATTTAAAATGAAATCTCACCTCTCTCTCTGCGCTGATTACAAATGAAATCACGCCTCCCTCTCCTCACTGTTGTGAAATGAACTCTCACCTTTCTCTCCTCACTCTTTTGCAATCGACACTCGCAGCTTTCTCTGCGCTGATTTAAAATGAACTCTACCCTCTCCCTCCTCACTCTTTTGAAATGAGCTCTTTTCTCTCGCTCCGCGCTGATTGAAAATGAACTCTCGCCTCTCTCTCTGCGCTGATTTAAAATGAACACTCGCCTCTCTCTCTGCGCTGATTTAAAATGAACACTCGCCTCTGTCTGCGCTGATTTAAAATGAACACTCGCCTCTCTCTCTGCACTGCTTTAAAATGAACTCTCGTCTCTCTCTGTACTGATTTAAAATGAACACTCGACTCACTCATGCATTGATTTAAAATGAACTCGCGCCTCTCTCTCAGCGCTGTTTTAAAATGAACACTCGCCTCTCTCTCGACATTGATTTAAAATGAACAATCGCCTCTCTCTCTGCGCTGATTTAAAATGAACACTCGCCTCTCTCTCTGCGCTGATTTAAAATGAACTCTCGCCTCTCTCTCTGCGCTGTTTTAAAATGAACACTCGCCTCTCTCTCTGAGCTGATTTAAAATGAACTCTCGTCTCTCTCTCTGAGCTGATTTAAAATGAACTCTCGCCTCTCTCTGAGCTGATTTAAAATGAACACTCGCCTCTCTCTCTGAGCTGATTTAAAATGAACTCTTGTCTCTCTCTCTGATCTGATTTAAAATGAACTCTCGCCTCTCTCTCTGAGCTGAATTAAAATGAACTCTCGTCTCTCTCTCTGAGCTGATTTAAAATGAACTCTCGCCTCTCTCTCTGAGCTGATTTAAAATGTACTCTCGCCTCTCTCTCTGCGCTGATTTAAAATGAACACTCGCCACTCTCTCTGCGCTGAATTAAAATGAACACTCGCTTCTCTCTCTGCGCTCATTTAAAATGAACACTCGCCTCACTCTCTGCGCTGATTTAAAATGAACTCTCGCCTCTCTCTCTGCGCTGATTTAAAATGAACACTCGACTCTCTCTTCGCTGATTTAAAATGAACACTCGCCTCTCTCTCTGCGCTGATTTAAAATTAGCACACGCCTCTCTCTCTACGTTGATTTAAATTGAAAACTCGCCTCTCTCTCTGCGCTGATTTAAATTGAAAACTCGCCTCTCTCTCTGCGCTGATTTAAAATGAACACTCGCCTCTCTCTCTGCGTTGATTTAAAATGAGCACACACCTCTCTCTCTGCATTGATTTAAAATGAACACTCGCCTCTCTGTCTGCATTGATTTAAAATGTACTCTCGCCTCTCTCTCTGCGCTGATTTAAAATGAACACTCGCCTCTCTCTCTGCGCTGATTTAAAATGAACACTCGTCTCTCTCTTTGCGCTGATTTAAAATGAACACTCGACTCTCTCTCTGCGCTGATTTAAAATGAACACTCGCTGCTCTCTCTGCATTGATTTAAAATGAACTCTCGCCTCTCTCTGTGCGCTGATTTAAAATGAACACTCGCCTCTCTCTCTGCGCTGATTTAAAATGAATACTTGATCTCTGTCTGCATTGATTTAAAATGAACACTCGCCTCACTCTCTGAGCTGATTTAAAATGAACTCTCGTCTCTCTCTCTGAGCTGATTTAAAATGAACTCTCGACTCTCTCTCTGCGCTGATTTAGCATGAACTCTCGTCTCTCTCTCTGAGCTGATTTAAAATGAACTCTCGCCTCTCTCTCTGAGCTGATTTAAAATGTACTCTCGCCTCTCTCTCTGCGCTGATTTATAATGAACACTCGCCTCTCTCTCTGCGCTGAATTAAAATGAACACTCGCTTCTCTCTCTGCGCTGATTTAAAATGAACACTCGCCTCTCTCTCTGCGCTGATTTAAAATGAACTCTCGCCTCTCTCTCTGCGCTGATTTAAAATGAACACTCGCCTCTCTCTTGGCTGATTTAAAATGAACACTCGCCTCTCTCTCTGCGCTGATTTAAAATTAGCACACGCCTCTCTCTCTACGTTGATTTAAATTGAAAACTCTCCTCTCTCTCTGCGCTGATTTAAATTGAAAAATCGCCTCTCTCTCTGCGCTGATTTAAAATGAACACTCGCCTCTCTCTCTGCGCTGATTTAAATTGAAAAATCGCCTCTCTCTCTGCGCTGATTTAAAATGAACACTCGCCTCTCTCTCTGCGTTGATTTAAAATGAGCACACACCTCTCTCTCTGCATTGAGTTAAAATGAACACTCGCCTCTCTGTCTGCATTGATTTAAAATGTACTCTCGCCTCTCTCTCTGCGCTGATTTAAAATGAACACTCGCCTCTCTCTCTGCGCTGATTTAAAATGAACTCTCGCCACTCTCTCGGCGCTGATTTAAAATGAACACTCGCCTCTCTCTTCGCTGATTTAAAATGAACACTCGCCTCTCTCTCTGCGCTGATTTAAAATGAACTCTCGCCTCTCTCTCTGCGCTGATTTAAAATGAACACTCGCCTCTCTCTTCACTGATTTAAAATGAACACTCGCCTCTCTCTCTGCGCTGATTTAAAATTAGCACACGCCTCTCTCTCTACGTTGATTTAAATTGAAAACTCTCCTCTCTCTCTGCGCTGATTTAAATTGAAAAATCGCCTCTCTCTCTGCGCTGATTTAAAATGAACACTCGCCTCTCTCTCTGCGTTGATTTAAAATGAGCACACACCTCTCTCTCTGCATTGAGTTAAAATGAACACTCGCCTCTCTGTCTGCATTGATTTAAAATGTACTCTCGCCTCTCTCTCTGCGCTGATTTAAAATGAACACTCGCCTCTCTCTCTGCGCTGATTTAAAATGAACTCTCGCCACTCTCTCGGCGCTGATTTAAAATGAACACTCGCCTCTCTCTTCGCTGATTTAAAATGAACACTCGCCTCTCTCTCTGCGCTGATTTAAAATTAGCACACGCCTCTCTCTCTACGTTGATTTAAATTGAAAACTCTCCCCTCTCTCTGCGCTGATTTAAATTGAAAAATCGCCTCTCTCTCTGCGCTGATTTAAAATGAATACTCGCCTCTCTCTCTGCGCTGATTTAAAATGAACACTCGCCTCTCTCTCTGCGCTGATTTAAAAAGAATACTCGCCTCTCTCTCTGCGCTGATTAAAATGAACTTTCGCCTCTCTCTCTGCGCTGATTTAAAATGAACACTCGCCTCTCTCTTCGCTGATTTAAAATGAACACTCGCCTCTCTCTCTGCGCTGATTTAAAATTAGCACACGCCTCTCGCTCTAAGTTGATTTAAATTGAAAACTCTCCTCTCTCTCTGCACTGATTTAAATTGAAAAATCGCCTCTCTCTCTGCGCTGATTTAAAATGAACACTCGCCTCTCTCTCTGCGTTGATTTAAAATGAGCACACACCTCTCTCTCTGCATTGATTTAAAATGAACACTCGCCTCTCTCTGCGCTGATTTAAAATGAACACTCGCCTCTCTCTCTGCGCTGATTTAAAATGAACTCTCGCCTCTCTCTCTGCGCTGATTTAAAATGAACACTCGCCTCTCTCTTCGCTGATTTAAAATGAACACTCGCCTCTCTCTCTGCGCTGATTTAAAATTAGCACACGCCTCTCTCTCTACGTTGATTTAAATTGAAAACTCTCCTCTCTCTCTGCGCTGATTTAAATTGAAAAATCGCCTCTCTCTCTGCGCTGATTTAAAATGAACACTCGCCTCTCTCTCTGCGTTGATTTAAAATGAGCACACACCTCTCTCTGTGCATTGAGTTAAAATGAACACTCGCCTCTCTGTCTGCATTGATTTAAAATGTACTCTCGCCTCTCTCTCTGCGCTGATTTAAAATGAACACTCGCCTCTCTCTCTGCGCTGATTTAAAATGAACTCTCGCCACTCTCTCTGCGCTGATTTAAAATGAACACTCGCCTCTCTCTTCGCTGATTTAAAATGAACACTCGCCTCTCTCTCTGCGCTGATTTAAAATTAGCACACGCCTCTCTCTCTACGTTGATTTAAATTGAAAACTCTCCCCTCTCTCTGCGCTGATTTAAATTGAAAAATCGCCTCTCTCTCTGCGCTGATTTAAAATGAATACTCACCTCTCTCTCTGCGCTGATTTAAATGAACACTCGCCTATCTCTCTGCGCTGATTTAAAATGAACCCTCGCTTCCCTATCTGCGCTGATTTAAAATGAACACTCGCCTCTCTCTCTGCGCTGATTTAAAATGAACACTCGACTCTCTCTCCCCGCTGATTTAAAATGAACAGTCGCCTCTCTCTCTGCACTGATTTAAAATGAACACTCGCCTTTCTCTCTGCGCTGATTTAAAATGAACACTCGCCTCTCTCTCTGCGCTGATATAAAATGAACAATCGACGCTCTCTCTGCGCTGATTTAAAATGAACTCTCGCCTCTCTCTCCATGCTGATTCATAACGAACTCTCGCCTCTCTCTCCCCGCTGATTTAAAATGAACTCTCGCAACTCCTTCCTCACTCTTTTGAACAGAACTCTTTCCTCTCTCTCCATGGTGTTTTAAAATGAAGCCAAGCATCTCTCCCTGCACTGATTTATAATGAACTATCGCACCTCTCTACACACTGATTTATAATGACCTATCGCCCCTCTCTCCGCGCTGATTTAAAATAAACTCTCGCCTCTCTCTCCCCGCTAATTTAAAATGGACTCTCGCCTGTCTCTCCGCGCTGATTTAAAATGAACTCTCACCTCTCTCTCTGCGCTGATTTAAAATTAACTCTCACCTCTCTCTCTGCGCTGATTAAAAATGAACTCACGCCTCTCTCTCCTCACTCTTGTGAAATGAACTCTTACCTCTCTCTCCTCACTGTTTTGCAATCAACACTCGCATCTTTCTCTGCGCTGATTTAAAATGAACACTCGCCTCTCTCTCTGCGTTGATTTAAAATGAGAACACACCTCTCTCTCTGCATTGATTTAAAATGAACACTCGCCTCTCTGTCTGCATTGATTTAAAATGTTCTCTCGCCTCCCTCTCTGCGCTGATTTAAAATGAACACTCGACTCTCTCTCTGCGCTGATTTAAAATGAACACTCGTCTCTCTCTTTGCGCTGATATAAAATGAACACTCGACTCTCTCTCTGCGCTGATTTAAAATGAACACTCGCTGCTCTCTCTGCGCTGATCGAAAAAGAACACTCGCCTCTCTCTTCGCTGATTTAAAATGAACACTCGCCTCTCTCTTTGCGTTGATTTAAAATGAGCACACACCTCTCTCTCTGCATTGATTTAAAATGAACACTCGCTGCTCTCTCTGCATTGATTTAAAATTAACTCTCGCCTCTCTCTCTGCGCTGATTTAAAATGAACACTCGCCTCTCTCTCTGCATCATGTAAAATGAACACTCGCCTCTCTCTCTGCATTGACTTAAAATGAACTCTCGCCTCTCTCTCCAGGCTGATTCATAACGAACCCTCGCCTCTCTATCCACGCTGATTTAAAATGAACTCTCGCATCTCCCTCCTCACTCTTTTGCACTGAACTCTTTCCTCTCTCTCCATGGTGTTTTAAAATGAAGCCAAGCCTCTCTCCCTGCAATGAAGTATAATGACCTATCGCCCCTCTCTCCGCGCTGATTTAAAATGAAATCTCACCTCTCTCTCTGCGCTGATTACAAATGAACTCACGCCTCCCTCTCCTCACTGTTGTGAAATGAACTCTCACCTTTCTCTCCTCACTCTTTTGCAATCGACACTCGCAGCTTTCTCTGCGCTGATTTAAAATGAACTCTACCCTCTCCCTCCTCACTCTTTTGAAATGAGCTCTTTTCTCTCTCTCCGCGCTGATTGAAAATGAACTCTCGCCTCTCTCTCTGCGCTGATTTAAAATGAACACTCGCCTCTCTCTCTGCGCTGATTTAAAATGAACACTCGCCTCTGTCTGCGCTGATTTAAAATGAACACTCGCCTCTCTCTCTGCACTGCTTTAAAATGAACTCTCGTCTCTCTCTGTGCTGATTTAAAATGAACACTCGACTCACTCATGCATTGATTTAAAATGAACTCGCGCCTCTCTCTCAGCGCTGTATTAAAATGAACACTCGGCTCTCTCTCGACATTGATTTAAAATGAACAATCGCCTCTCTCTCTGCGCTGATTTAAAATGAACACTCGCCTCTCTCTCTGCGTTGATTTAAAATGAGCACACACCTCTCTCTCTGCATTGATTTAAAATGAACACTCGCCTCTCTGTCTGCATTGATTTAAAATGTACTCTCGCCTCTCTCTCTGCGCTGATTTAAAATGAACACTCGCCTCTCTCTCTGCGCTGATTTAAAATGAACACTCGTCTCTCTCTTTGCGCTGATTTAAAATGAACACTCGACTCTCTCTCTGCGCTGATTTAAAATGAACACTCGCTGCTCTCTCTGCATTGATTTAAAATGAACTCTCGCCTCTCTCTGTGCGCTGATTTAAAATGAACACTCGCCTCTCTCTCTGCGCTGATTTAAAATGAATACTTGATCTCTGTCTGCATTGATTTAAAATGAACACTCGCCTCACTCTCTGAGCTGATTTAAAATGAACTCTCGTCTCTCTCTCTGAGCTGATTTAAAATGAACTCTCGACTCTCTCTCTGCGCTGATTTAGCATGAACTCTCGTCTCTCTCTCTGAGCTGATTTAAAATGAACTCTCGCCTCTCTCTCTGAGCTGATTTAAAATGTACTCTCGCCTCTCTCTCTGCGCTGATTTATAATGAACACTCGCCTCTCTCTCTGCGCTGAATTAAAATGAACACTCGCTTCTCTCTCTGCGCTGATTTAAAATGAACACTCGCCTCTCTCTCTGCGCTGATTTAAAATGAACTCTCGCCTCTCTCTCTGCGCTGACTTAAAATGAACACTCGCCTCTCTCTTCGCTGATTTAAAATGAACACTCGCCTCTCTCTATGCGCTGATTTAAAATTAGCACACGCCTCTCTCTCTACGTTGATTTAAATTGAAAACTCTCCTCTCTCTCTGCGCTGATTTAAATTGAAAAATCGCCTCTCTCTCTGCGCTGATTTAAAATGAACACTCGCCTCTCTCTCTGCGCTGATTTAAATTGAAAAATCGCCTCTCTCTCTGCGCTGATTTAAAATGAACACTCGCCTCTCTCTCTGCGTTGATTTAAAATGAGCACACACCTCTCTCTCTGCATTGAGTTAAAATGAACACTCGCCTCTCTGTCTGCATTGATTTAAAATGTACTCTCGCCTCTCTCTCTGCGCTGATTTAAAATGAACACTCGCCTCTCTCTCTGCGCTGATTTAAAATGAACTCTCGCCACTCTCTCGGCGCTGATTTAAAATGAACACTCGCCTCTCTCTTCGCTGATTTAAAATGAACACTCGCCTCTCTCTCTGCGCTGATTTAAAATTAGCACACGCCTCTCTCTCTACGTTGATTTAAATTGAAAACTCTCCCCTCTCTCTGCGCTGATTTAAATTGAAAAATCGCCTCTCTCTCTGCGCTGATTTAAAATGAATACTCGCCTCTCTCTCTGCGCTGATTTAAAATGAACACTCGCCTCTCTCTCTGCGCTGATTTAAAAAGAATACTCGCCTCTCTCTCTGCGCTGATTAAATTGAACTTTCGCCTCTCTCTCTGCGCTGATTTAAAATGAACACTCGCCTCTCTCTTCGCTGATTTAAAATGAACACTCGCCTCTCTCTCTGCGCTGATTTAAAATTAGCACACGCCTCTCGCTCTAAGTTGATTTAAATTGAAAACTCTCCTCTCTCTCTGCACTGATTTAAATTGAAAAATCGCCTCTCTCTCTGCGCTGATTTAAAATGAACACTCGCCTCTCTCTCTGCGTTGATTTAAAATGAGCACACACCTCTCTCTCTGCATTGATTTAAAATGAACACTCGCCTCTCTGTCTGCATTGATTTAAAATGTACTCTCGCCTCTCTCTCTGCGCTGATTTAAAATGAACACTCGCCTCTCTCTCTGCGCTGATTTAAAATGAACACTCGTCTCTCTCTTTGCGCTGATTTAAAATGAACACTCGACTCTCTCTCTGCGCTGATTTAAAATGAACACTCGCTGCTCTCTCTGCATTGATTTAAAATGAACTCTCGCCTCTCTCTGTGCGCTGATTTAAAATGAACACTCGCCTCTCTCTCTGCGCTGATTTAAAATGAATACTTGATCTCTGTCTGCATTGATTTAAAATGAACACTCGCCTCACTCTCTGAGCTGATTTAAAATGAACTCTCGACTCTCTCTCTGCGCTGATTTAGCATGAACTCTCGTCTCTCTCTCTGAGCTGATTTAAAATGAACTCTCGCCTCTCTCTCTGAGCTGATTTAAAATGTACTCTCGCCTCTCTCTCTGCGCTGATTTATAATGAACACTCGCCTCTCTCTCTGCGCTGAATTAAAATGAACACTCGCTTCTCTCTCTGCGCTGATTTAAAATGAACACTCGCCTCTCTCTCTGCGCTGATTTAAAATGAACTCTCGCCTCTCTCTCTGCGCTGATTTAAAATGAACACTCGCCTCTCTCTTCACTGATTTAAAATGAACACTCGCCTCTCTCTCTGCGCTGATTTAAAATTAGCACACGCCTCTCTCTCTACGTTGATTTAAATTGAAAACTCTCCTCTCTCTCTGCGCTGATTTAAATTGAAAAATCGCCTCTCTCTCTGCGCTGATTTAAAATGAACACTCGCCTCTCTCTCTGCGTTGATTTAAAATGAGCACACACCTCTCTCTCTGCATTGAGTTAAAATGAACACTCGCCTCTCTGTCTGCATTGATTTAAAATGTACTCTCGCCTCTCTCTCTGCGCTGATTTAAAATGAACACTCGCCTCTCTCTCTGCGCTGATTTAAAATGAACTCTCGCCACTCTCTCTGCGCTGATTTAAAATGAACACTCGCCTCTCTCTTCGCTGATTTAAAATGAACACTCGCCTCTCTCTCTGCGCTGATTTAAAATTAGCACACGCCTCTCTCTCTACGTTGATTTAAATTGAAAACTCTCCCCTCTCTCTGCGCTGATTTAAATTGAAAAATCGCCTCTCTCTCTGCGCTGATTTAAAATGAATACTCGCCTCTCTCTCTGCGCTGATTTAAAATGAACACTCGCCTCTCTCTCTGCGCTGATTTAAAAAGAATACTCGCCTCTCTCTCTGCGCTGATTAAAATGAACTTTCGCCTCTCTCTCTGCGCTGATTTAAAATGAACACTCGCCTCTCTCTTCGCTGATTTAAAATGAACACTCGCCTCTCTCTCTGCGCTGATTTAAAATTAGCACACGCCTCTCGCTCTAAGTTGATTTAAATTGAAAACTCTCCTCTCTCTCTGCACTGATTTAAATTGAAAAATCGCCTCTCTCTCTGCGCTGATTTAAAATGAACACTCGCCTCTCTCTCTGCGTTGATTTAAAATGAGCACACACCTCTCTCTCTGCATTGATTTAAAATGAACACTCGCCTCTCTGTCTGCATTGATTTAAAATGTACTCTCGCCTCTCTCTCTGCGCTGATTTAAAATGAACACTCGCCTCTCTCTCTGCGCTGATTTAAAATGAACACTCGTCTCTCTCTTTGTGCTGATTTAAAATGAACACTCGACTCTCTCTCTGCGCTGATTTAAAATGAACACTCGCTGCTCTCTCTGCATTGATTTAAAATGAACTCTCGCCTCTCTCTGTGCGCTGATTTAAAATGAACACTCGCCTCTCTCTCTGCGCTGATTTAAAATGAATACTTGATCTCTGTCTGCATTGATTTAAAATGAACACTCGCCTCACTCTCTGAGCTGATTTAAAATGAACTCTCGACTCTCTCTCTGCGCTGATTTAGCATGAACTCTCGTCTCTCTCTCTGAGCTGATTTAAAATGAACTCTCGCCTCTCTCTCTGAGCTGATTTAAAATGTACTCTCGCCTCTCTCTCTGCGCTGATTTATAATGAACACTCGCCTCTCTCTCTGCGCTGAATTAAAATGAACACTCGCTTCTCTCTCTGCGCTGATTTAAAATGAACACTCGCCTCTCTCTCTGCGCTGATTTAAAATGAACTCTCGCCTCTCTCTCTGCGCTGATTTAAAATGAACACTCGCCTCTGTCTGCGCTGATTTAAAATGAACACTCGCCTCTCTCTCTGCACTGCTTTAAAATGAACTCTCGTCTCTCTCTGTGCTGATTTAAAATGAACACTCGACTCACTCATGCATTGATTTAAAATGAACTCGCGCCTCTCTCTCAGCGCTGTATTAAAATGAACACTCGGCTCTCTCTCGACATTGATTTAAAATGAACAATCGCCTCTCTCTCTGCGCTGATTTAAAATGAACACTCGCCTCTCTCTCTGCGTTGATTTAAAATGAGCACACACCTCTCTCTCTGCATTGATTTAAAATGAACACTCGCCTCTCTGTCTGCATTGATTTAAAATGTACTCTCGCCTCTCTCTCTGCGCTGATTTAAAATGAACACTCGCCTCTCTCTCTGCGCTGATTTAAAATGAACACTCGTCTCTCTCTTTGCGCTGATTTAAAATGAACACTCGACTCTCTCTCTGCGCTGATTTAAAATGAACACTCGCTGCTCTCTCTGCATTGATTTAAAATGAACTCTCGCCTCTCTCTGTGCGCTGATTTAAAATGAACACTCGCCTCTCTCTCTGCGCTGATTTAAAATGAATACTTGATCTCTGTCTGCATTGATTTAAAATGAACACTCGCCTCACTCTCTGAGCTGATTTAAAATGAACTCTCGTCTCTCTCTCTGAGCTGATTTAAAATGAACTCTCGACTCTCTCTCTGCGCTGATTTAGCATGAACTCTCGTCTCTCTCTCTGAGCTGATTTAAAATGAACTCTCGCCTCTCTCTCTGAGCTGATTTAAAATGTACTCTCGCCTCTCTCTCTGCGCTGATTTATAATGAACACTCGCCTCTCTCTCTGCGCTGAATTAAAATGAACACTCGCTTCTCTCTCTGCGCTGATTTAAAATGAACACTCGCCTCTCTCTCTGCGCTGATTTAAAATGAACTCTCGCCTCTCTCTCTGCGCTGATTTAAAATGAACACTCGCCTCTCTCTTCGCTGATTTAAAATGAACACTCGCCTCTCTCTATGCGCTGATTTAAAATTAGCACACGCCTCTCTCTCTACGTTGATTTAAATTGAAAACTCTCCTCTCTCTCTGCGCTGATTTAAATTGAAAAATCGCCTCTCTCTCTGCGCTGATTTAAAATGAACACTCGCCTCTCTCTCTGCGCTGATTTAAATTGAAAAATCGCCTCTCTCTCTGCGCTGATTTAAAATGAACACTCGCCTCTCTCTCTGCGTTGATTTAAAATGAGCACACACCTCTCTCTCTGCATTGAGTTAAAATGAACACTCGCCTCTCTGTCTGCATTGATTTAAAATGTACTCTCGCCTCTCTCTCTGCGCTGATTTAAAATGAACACTCGCCTCTCTCTCTGCGCTGATTTAAAATGAACTCTCGCCACTCTCTCGGCGCTGATTTAAAATGAACACTCGCCTCTCTCTTCGCTGATTTAAAATGAACACTCGCCTCTCTCTCTGCGCTGATTTAAAATTAGCACACGCCTCTCTCTCTACGTTGATTTAAATTGAAAACTCTCCCCTCTCTCTGCGCTGATTTAAATTGAAAAATCGCCTCTCTCTCTGCGCTGATTTAAAATGAATACTCGCCTCTCTCTCTGCGCTGATTTCAAATGAACACTCGCCTCTCTCTCTGCGCTGATTTAAAAAGAATACTCGCCTCTCTCTCTGCGCTGATTAAATTGAACTTTCGCCTCTCTCTCTGCGCTGATTTAAAATGAACACTCGCCTCTCTCTTCGCTGATTTAAAATGAACACTCGCCTCTCTCTCTGCGCTGATTTAAAATTAGCACACGCCTCTCGCTCTAAGTTGATTTAAATTGAAAACTCTCCTCTCTCTCTGCACTGATTTAAATTGAAAAATCGCCTCTCTCTCTGCGCTGATTTAAAATGAACACTCGCCTCTCTCTCTGCGTTGATTTAAAATGAGCACACACCTCTCTCTCTGCATTGATTTAAAATGAACACTCGCCTCTCTGTCTGCATTGATTTAAAATGTACTCTCGCCTCTCTCTCTGCGCTGATTTAAAATGAACACTCGCCTCTCTCTCTGCGCTGATTTAAAATGAACACTCGTCTCTCTCTTTGCGCTGATTTAAAATGAACACTCGACTCTCTCTCTGCGCTGATTTAAAATGAACACTCGCTGCTCTCTCTGCATTGATTTAAAATGAACTCTCGCCTCTCTCTGTGCGCTGATTTAAAATGAACACTCGCCTCTCTCTCTGCGCTGATTTAAAATGAATACTTGATCTCTGTCTGCATTGATTTAAAATGAACACTCGCCTCACTCTCTGAGCTGATTTAAAATGAACTCTCGACTCTCTCTCTGCGCTGATTTAGCATGAACTCTCGTCTCTCTCTCTGAGCTGATTTAAAATGAACTCTCGCCTCTCTCTCTGAGCTGATTTAAAATGTACTCTCGCCTCTCTCTCTGCGCTGATTTATAATGAACACTCGCCTCTCTCTCTGCGCTGAATTAAAATGAACACTCGCTTCTCTCTCTGCGCTGATTTAAAATGAACACTCGCCTCTCTCTCTGCGCTGATTTAAAATGAACTCTCGCCTCTCTCTCTGCGCTGATTTAAAATGAACACTCGCCTCTCTCTTCACTGATTTAAAATGAACACTCGCCTCTCTCTCTGCGCTGATTTAAAATTAGCACACGCCTCTCTCTCTACGTTGATTTAAATTGAAAACTCTCCTCTCTCTCTGCGCTGATTTAAATTGAAAAATCGCCTCTCTCTCTGCGCTGATTTAAAATGAACACTCGCCTCTCTCTCTGCGTTGATTTAAAATGAGCACACACCTCTCTCTCTGCATTGAGTTAAAATGAACACTCGCCTCTCTGTCTGCATTGATTTAAAATGTACTCTCGCCTCTCTCTCTGCGCTGATTTAAAATGAACACTCGCCTCTCTCTCTGCGCTGATTTAAAATGAACTCTCGCCACTCTCTCTGCGCTGATTTAAAATGAACACTCGCCTCTCTCTTCGCTGATTTAAAATGAACACTCGCCTCTCTCTCTGCGCTGATTTAAAATTAGCACACGCCTCTCTCTCTACGTTGATTTAAATTGAAAACTCTCCCCTCTCTCTGCGCTGATTTAAATTGAAAAATCGCCTCTCTCTCTGCGCTGATTTAAAATGAATACTCGCCTCTCTCTCTGCGCTGATTTAAAATGAACACTCGCCTCTCTCTCTGCGCTGATTTAAAAAGAATACTCGCCTCTCTCTCTGCGCTGATTAAAATGAACTTTCGCCTCTCTCTCTGCGCTGATTTAAAATGAACACTCGCCTCTCTCTTCGCTGATTTAAAATGAACACTCGCCTCTCTCTCTGCGCTGATTTAAAATTAGCACACGCCTCTCGCTCTAAGTTGATTTAAATTGAAAACTCTCCTCTCTCTCTGCACTGATTTAAATTGAAAAATCGCCTCTCTCTCTGCGCTGATTTAAAATGAACACTCGCCTCTCTCTCTGCGTTGATTTAAAATGAGCACACACCTCTCTCTCTGCATTGATTTAAAATGAACACTCGCCTCTCTGTCTGCATTGATTTAAAATGTACTCTCGCCTCTCTCTCTGCGCTGATTTAAAATGAACACTCGCCTCTCTCTCTGCGCTGATTTAAAATGAACACTCGTCTCTCTCTTTGTGCTGATTTAAAATGAACACTCGACTCTCTCTCTGCGCTGATTTAAAATGAACACTCGCTGCTCTCTCTGCATTGATTTAAAATGAACTCTCGCCTCTCTCTGTGCGCTGATTTAAAATGAACACTCGCCTCTCTCTCTGCGCTGATTTAAAATGAATACTTGATCTCTGTCTGCATTGATTTAAAATGAACACTCGCCTCACTCTCTGAGCTGATTTAAAATGAACTCTCGACTCTCTCTCTGCGCTGATTTAGCATGAACTCTCGTCTCTCTCTCTGAGCTGATTTAAAATGAACTCTCGCCTCTCTCTCTGAGCTGATTTAAAATGTACTCTCGCCTCTCTCTCTGCGCTGATTTATAATGAACACTCGCCTCTCTCTCTGCGCTGAATTAAAATGAACACTCGCTTCTCTCTCTGCGCTGATTTAAAATGAACACTCGCCTCTCTCTCTGCGCTGATTTAAAATGAACTCTCGCCTCTCTCTCTGCGCTGATTTAAAATGAACACTCGCCTCTCTCTTCGCTGATTTAAAATGAACACTCGCCTCTCTCTCTGCGCTGATTTAAAATTAGCACACGCCTCTCTCTCTACGTTGATTTAAATTGAAAACTCTCCTCTCTCTCTGCGCTGATTTAAATTGAAAAATCGCCTCTCTCTCTGCGCTGATTTAAAATGAACACTCGCCTCTCTCTCTGCGTTGATTTAAAATGAGCACACACCTCTCTCTCTGCATTGAGTTAAAATGAACACTCGCCTCTCTGTCTGCATTGATTTAAAATGTACTCTCGCCTCTCTCTCTGCGCTGATTTAAAATGAACACTCGCCTCTCTCTCTGCGCTGATTTAAAATGAACTCTCGCCACTCTCTCTGCGCTGATTTAAAATGAACACTCGCCTCTCTCTTCGCTGATTTAAAATGAACACTCGCCTCTCTCTCTGCGCTGATTTAAAATTAGCACACGCCTCTCTCTCTACGTTGATTTAAATTGAAAACTCTCCCCTCTCTCTGCGCTGATTTAAATTGAAAAATCGCCTCTCTCTCTGCGCTGATTTAAAATGAATACTCACCTCTCTCTCTGCGCTGATTTAAAATGAACACTCGCTTCCCTATCTGCGCTGATTTAAAATGAACACTCGCCTCTCTCTCTGCGCTGATTTAAAATGAACACTCGACTCTCTCTCCCCGCTGATTTAAAATGAACAGTCGCCTCTCTCTCTGCACTGATTTAAAATGAACACTCGCCTTTCTCTCTGCGCTGATTTAAAATGAACACTCGCCTCTCTCTCTGCGCTGATATAAAATGAACAATCGACGCTCTCTCTGCGCTGATTTAAAATGAACTCTCGCCTCTCTCTCCATGCTGATTCATAACGAACTCTCGCCTCTCTCTCCCCGCTGATTTAAAATGAACTCTCGCAACTCCTTCCTCACTCTTTTGAACAGAACTCTTTCCTCTCTCTCCATGGTGTTTTAAAATGAAGCCAAGCATCTCTCCCTGCACTGATTTATAATGAACTATCGCACCTCTCTACACACTGATTTATAATGACCTATCGCCCCTCTCTCCGCGCTGATTTAAAATAAACTCTCGCCTCTCTCTCCCCGCTAATTTAAAATGGACTCTCGCCTGTCTCTCCGCGCTGATTTAAAATGAACTCTCACCTCTCTCTCTGCGCTGATTTAAAATTAACTCTCACCTCTCTCTCTGCGCTGATTAAAAATGAACTCACGCCTCTCTCTCCTCACTCTTGTGAAATGAACTCTTACCTCTCTCTCCTCACTGTTTTGCAATCAACACTCGCATCTTTCTCTGCGCTGATTTAAAATGAACACTCGCCTCTCTCTCTGCGTTGATTTAAAATGAGAACACACCTCTCTCTCTGCATTGATTTAAAATGAACACTCGCTTCTCTGTCTGCATTGATTTAAAATGTTCTCTCGCCTCCCTCTCTGCGCTGATTTAAAATGAACACTCGACTCTCTCTCTGCGCTGATTTAAAATGAACACTCGTCTCTCTCTTTGCGCTGATTTAAAATGAACACTCGACTCTCTCTCTGCGCTGATTTAAAATGAACACTCGCTGCTCTCTCTGCGCTGATCGAAAAAGAACACTCGCCTCTCTCTTCGCTGATTTAAAATGAACACTCGCCTCTCTCTTTGCGTTGATTTAAAATGAGCACACACCTCTCTCTCTGCATTGATTTAAAATGAACACTCGCTGCTCTCTCTGCATTGATTTAAAATTAACTCTCGCCTCTCTCTCTGCGCTGATTTAAAATGAACACTCGCCTCTCTCTCTGCATCATGTAAAATGAACACTCGCCTCTCTCTCTGCATTGACTTAAAATGAACTCTCGCCTCTCTCTCCAGGCTGATTCATAACGAACCCTCGCCTCTCTATCCACGCTGATTTAAAATGAACTCTCGCATCTCCCTCCTCACTCTTTTGCACTGAACTCTTTCCTCTCTCTCCATGGTGTTTTAAAATGAAGCCAAGCCTCTCTCCCTGCAATGAAGTATAATGACCTATCGCCCCTCTCTCCGCGCTGATTTAAAATGAAATCTCACCTCTCTCTCTGCGCTGATTACAAATGAACTCACGCCTCCCTCTCCTCACTGTTGTGAAATGAACTCTCACCTTTCTCTCCTCACTCTTTTGCAATCGACACTCGCAGCTTTCTCTGCGCTGATTTAAAATGAACTCTACCCTCTCCCTCCTCACTCTTTTGAAATGAGCTCTTTTCTCTCTCTCCGCGCTGATTGAAAATGAACTCTCGCCTCTCTCTCTGCGCTGATTTAAAATGAACACTCGCCTCTCTCTCTGCGCTGATTTAAAATGAACACTCGCCTCTGTCTGCGCTGATTTAAAATGAACACTCGCCTCTCTCTCTGCACTGCTTTAAAATGAACTCTCGTCTCTCTCTGTGCTGATTTAAAATGAACACTCGACTCACTCATGCATTGATTTAAAATGAACTCGCGCCTCTCTCTCAGCGCTGTATTAAAATGAACACTCGGCTCTCTCTCGACATTGATTTAAAATGAACAATCGCCTCTCTCTCTGCGCTGATTTAAAATGAACACTCGCCTCTCTCTCTGCGTTGATTTAAAATGAGCACACACCTCTCTCTCTGCATTGATTTAAAATGAACACTCGCCTCTCTGTCTGCATTGATTTAAAATGTACTCTCGCCTCTCTCTCTGCGCTGATTTAAAATGAACACTCGCCTCTCTCTCTGCGCTGATTTAAAATGAACACTCGTCTCTCTCTTTGCGCTGATTTAAAATGAACACTCGACTCTCTCTCTGCGCTGATTTAAAATGAACACTCGCTGCTCTCTCTGCATTGATTTAAAATGAACTCTCGCCTCTCTCTGTGCGCTGATTTAAAATGAACACTCGCCTCTCTCTCTGCGCTGATTTAAAATGAATACTTGATCTCTGTCTGCATTGATTTAAAATGAACACTCGCCTCACTCTCTGAGCTGATTTAAAATGAACTCTCGTCTCTCTCTCTGAGCTGATTTAAAATGAACTCTCGACTCTCTCTCTGCGCTGATTTAGCATGAACTCTCGTCTCTCTCTCTGAGCTGATTTAAAATGAACTCTCGCCTCTCTCTCTGAGCTGATTTAAAATGTACTCTCGCCTCTCTCTCTGCGCTGATTTATAATGAACACTCGCCTCTCTCTCTGCGCTGAATTAAAATGAACACTCGCTTCTCTCTCTGCGCTGATTTAAAATGAACACTCGCCTCTCTCTCTGCGCTGATTTAAAATGAACTCTCGCCTCTCTCTCTGCGCTGATTTAAAATGAACACTCGCCTCTCTCTTCGCTGATTTAAAATGAACACTCGCCTCTCTCTCTGCGCTGATTTAAAATTAGCACACGCCTCTCTCTCTACGTTGATTTAAATTGAAAACTCTCCTCTCTCTCTGCGCTGATTTAAATTGAAAAATCGCCTCTCTCTCTGCGCTGATTTAAAATGAACACTCGCCTCTCTCTCTGCGCTGATTTAAATTGAAAAATCGCCTCTCTCTCTGCGCTGATTTAAAATGAACACTCGCCTCTCTCTCTGCGTTGATTTAAAATGAGCACACACCTCTCTCTCTGCATTGAGTTAAAATGAACACTCGCCTCTCTGTCTGCATTGATTTAAAATGTACTCTCGCCTCTCTCTCTGCGCTGATTTAAAATGAACACTCGCCTCTCTCTCTGCGCTGATTTAAAATGAACTCTCGCCACTCTCTCGGCGCTGATTTAAAATGAACACTCGCCTCTCTCTTCGCTGATTTAAAATGAACACTCGCCTCTCTCTCTGCGCTGATTTAAAATTAGCACACGCCTCTCTCTCTACGTTGATTTAAATTGAAAACTCTCCCCTCTCTCTGCGCTGATTTAAATTGAAAAATCGCCTCTCTCTCTGCGCTGATTTAAAATGAATACTCGCCTCTCTCTCTGCGCTGATTTAAAATGAACACTCGCCTCTCTCTCTGCGCTGATTTAAAAAGAATACTCGCCTCTCTCTCTGCGCTGATTAAAATGAACTTTCGCCTCTCTCTCTGCGCTGATTTAAAATGAACACTCGCCTCTCTCTTCGCTGATTTAAAATGAACACTCGCCTCTCTCTCTGCGCTGATTTAAAATTAGCACACGCCTCTCGCTCTAAGTTGATTTAAATTGAAAACTCTCCTCTCTCTCTGCACTGATTTAAATTGAAAAATCGCCTCTCTCTCTGCGCTGATTTAAAATGAACACTCGCCTCTCTCTCTGCGTTGATTTAAAATGAGCACACACCTCTCTCTCTGCATTGATTTAAAATGAACACTCGCCTCTCTGTCTGCATTGATTTAAAATGTACTCTCGCCTCTCTCTCTGCGCTGATTTAAAATGAACACTCGCCTCTCTCTCTGCGCTGATTTAAAATGAACACTCGTCTCTCTCTTTGCGCTGATTTAAAATGAACACTCGACTCTCTCTCTGCGCTGATTTAAAATGAACACTCGCTGCTCTCTCTGCATTGATTTAAAATGAACTCTCGCCTCTCTCTGTGCGCTGATTTAAAATGAACACTCGCCTCTCTCTCTGCGCTGATTTAAAATGAATACTTGATCTCTGTCTGCATTGATTTAAAATGAACACTCGCCTCACTCTCTGAGCTGATTTAAAATGAACTCTCGACTCTCTCTCTGCGCTGATTTAGCATGAACTCTCGTCTCTCTCTCTGAGCTGATTTAAAATGAACTCTCGCCTCTCTCTCTGAGCTGATTTAAAATGTACTCTCGCCTCTCTCTCTGCGCTGATTTATAATGAACACTCGCCTCTCTCTCTGCGCTGAATTAAAATGAACACTCGCTTCTCTCTCTGCGCTGATTTAAAATGAACACTCGCCTCTCTCTCTGCGCTGATTTAAAATGAACTCTCGCCTCTCTCTCTGCGCTGATTTAAAATGAACACTCGCCTCTCTCTTCACTGATTTAAAATGAACACTCGCCTCTCTCTCTGCGCTGATTTAAAATTAGCACACGCCTCTCTCTCTACGTTGATTTAAATTGAAAACTCTCCTCTCTCTCTGCGCTGATTTAAATTGAAAAATCGCCTCTCTCTCTGCGCTGATTTAAAATGAACACTCGCCTCTCTCTCTGCGTTGATTTAAAATGAGCACACACCTCTCTCTCTGCATTGAGTTAAAATGAACACTCGCCTCTCTGTCTGCATTGATTTAAAATGTACTCTCGCCTCTCTCTCTGCGCTGATTTAAAATGAACACTCGCCTCTCTCTCTGCGCTGATTTAAAATGAACTCTCGCCACTCTCTCTGCGCTGATTTAAAATGAACACTCGCCTCTCTCTTCGCTGATTTAAAATGAACACTCGCCTCTCTCTCTGCGCTGATTTAAAATTAGCACACGCCTCTCTCTCTACGTTGATTTAAATTGAAAACTCTCCCCTCTCTCTGCGCTGATTTAAATTGAAAAATCGCCTCTCTCTCTGCGCTGATTTAAAATGAATACTCGCCTCTCTCTCTGCGCTGATTTAAAATGAACACTCGCCTATCTCTCTGCGCTGATTTAAAATGAACCCTCGCTTCCCTATCTGCGCTGATTTAAAATGAACACTCGCCTCTCTCTCTGCGCTGATTTAAAATGAACACTCGACTCTCTCTCCCCGCTGATTTAAAATGAACAGTCGCCTCTCTCTCTGCACTGATTTAAAATGAACACTCGCCTTTCTCTCTGCGCTGATTTAAAATGAACACTCGCCTCTCTCTCTGCGCTGATATAAAATGAACAATCGACGCTCTCTCTGCGCTGATTTAAAATGAACTCTCCGCTCTCTCTCCATGCTGATTCATAACGAACTCTCGCCTCTCTCTCCCCGCTGATTTAAAATGAACTCTCGCAACTCCTTCCTCACTCTTTTGAACAGAACTCTTTCCTCTCTCTCCATGGTGTTTTAAAATGAAGCCAAGCATCTCTCCCTGCACTGATTTATAATGAACTATCGCACCTCTCTACACACTGATTTATAATGACCTATCGCCCCTCTCTCCGCGCTGATTTAAAATAAACTCTCGCCTCTCTCTCCCCGCTAATTTAAAATGGACTCTCGCCTGTCTCTCCGCGCTGATTTAAAATGAACTCTCACCTCTCTCTCTGCGCTGATTTAAAATTAACTCTCACCTCTCTCTCTGCGCTGATTAAAAATGAACTCACGCCTCTCTCTCCTCACTCTTGTGAAATGAACTCTTACCTCTCTCTCCTCACTGTTTTGCAATCAACACTCGCATCTTTCTCTGCGCTGATTTAAAATGAACACTCGCCTCTCTCTCTGCGTTGATTTAAAATGAGAACACACCTCTCTCTCTGCATTGATTTAAAATGAACACTCGCCTCTCTGTCTGCATTGATTTAAAATGTTCTCTCGCCTCTCTCTCTGCGCTGATTTAAAATGAACTCTCGCCTCTCTCTCTGCGTTGATTTAAAATGAGCACACACCTCTCTCTCTGCATTGATTTAAAATGAACACTCGCCTCTCTGTCTGCATTGATTTAAAATGTTCTCTCGCCTCTCTCTCTGCGCTGATTTAAAATGAACACTCGACTCTCTCTCTGCGCTGATTTAAAATGAACACTCGTCTCTCTCTTTGCGCTGATTTAAAATGAACACTCGCCTCTCTCTCTGCGCTGATTTAA
This sequence comes from Isurus oxyrinchus, assembly GCA_026770705.1. Taxonomy (NCBI): domain Eukaryota; kingdom Metazoa; phylum Chordata; class Chondrichthyes; order Lamniformes; family Lamnidae; genus Isurus; species Isurus oxyrinchus. Next base: position 902,120 of record JANJGN010000006.1, on the reverse strand, counting down.
AATGAACACTCGCTGCTCTCTCTGCGCTGATCGAAAAAGAACACTCGCCTCTCTCTTCGCTGATTTAAAATGAACACTCGCCTCTCTCTTTGCGTTGATTTAAAATGAGCACACACCTCTCTCTCTGCATTGATTTAAAATGAACACTCGCTGCTCTCTCTGCATTGATTTAAAATTAACTCTCGCCTCTCTCTCTGCGCTGATTTAAAATGAACACTCGCCTCTCTCTCTGCATCATGTAAAATGAACACTCGCCTCTCTCTCTGCATTGACTTAAAATGAACTCTCGCCTCTCTCTCCAGGCTGATTCATAACGAACCCTCGCCTCTCTATCCACGCTGATTTAAAATGAACTCTCGCATCTCCCTCCTCACTCTTTTGCACTGAACTCTTTCCTCTCTCTCCATGGTGTTTTAAAATGAAGCCAAGCCTCTCTCCCTGCAATGAAGTATAATGACCTATCGCCCCTCTCTCCGCGCTGATTTAAAATGAAATCTCACCTCTCTCTCTGCGCTGATTACAAATGAACTCACGCCTCCCTCTCCTCACTGTTGTGAAATGAACTCTCACCTTTCTCTCCTCACTCTTTTGCAATCGACACTCGCAGCTTTCTCTGCGCTGATTTAAAATGAACTCTACCCTCTCCCTCCTCACTCTTTTGAAATGAGCTCTTTTCTCTCTCTCCGCGCTGATTGAAAATGAACTCTCGCCTCTCTCTCTGCGCTGATTTAAAATGAACACTCGCCTCTCTCTCTGCGCTGATTTAAAATGAACACTCGCCTCTGTCTGCGCTGATTTAAAATGAACACTCGCCTCTCTCTCTGCACTGCTTTAAAATGAACTCTCGTCTCTCTCTGTGCTGATTTAAAATGAACACTCGACTCACTCATGCATTGATTTAAAATGAACTCGCGCCTCTCTCTCAGCGCTGTTTTAAAATGAACACTCGGCTCTCTCTCGACATTGATTTAAAATGAACAATCGCCTCTCTCTCTGCGCTGATTTAAAATGAACACTCGCCTCTCTCTCTGCGCTGATTTAAAATGAACTCTCGCCTCTCTCTCTGCGCTGTTTTAAAATGAACACTCGCCTCTCTCTCTGAGCTGATTTAAAATGAACTCTCGTCTCTCTCTCTGAGCTGATTTAAAATGAACTCTCACCTCTCTCTCTGAGCTGATTTAAAATGAACTCTCGCCTCTCTCTGAGCTGATTTAAAATGAACACTCGCCTCTCTCTCTGAGCTGATTTAAAATGAACTCTTGTCTCTCTCTCTGATCTGATTTAAAATGAACTCTCGCCTCTCTCTCTGAGCTGAATTAAAATGAACTCTCGTCTCTCTCTCTGAGCTGATTTAAAATGAACTCTCGCCTCTCTCTCTGAGCTGATTTAAAATGTACTCTCGCCTCTCTCTCTGCGCTGATTTAAAATGAACACTCGCCACTCTCTCTGCGCTGAATTAAAATGAACACTCGCTTCTCTCTGTGCGCTCATTTAAAATGAACACTCGCCTCACTCTCTGCGCTGATTTAAAATGAACTCTCGCCTCTCTCTCTGCGCTGATTTAAAATGAACACTCGACTCTCTCTTCGCTGATTTAAAATGAACACTCGCCTCTCTCTCTGCGCTGATTTAAAATTAGCACACGCCTCTCTCTCTACGTTGATTTAAATTGAAAACTCGCCTCTCTCTCTGCGCTGATTTAAATTGAAAACTCGCCTCTCTCTCTGCGCTGATTTAAAATGAACACTCGCCTCTCTCTCTGCGCTGATTTAAAATGAGCACACACCTCTCTCAGTGCATTGATTTAAAATGAACACTTGCCTCTCTGTCTGAATTGATTTAAAATGTACTCTCGCCTCTCTCTCTGCGCTGATTTAAAATGAACACTCGCCTCTCTCTCTGCGCTGATTTAAAATGAACACTCGCCTCTCACTTTGCGCTGATTTAAAATGAAAACTCGACTCTCTCTCTGCGCTGATTTAAAATGAACACTCGCTGCTCTCTCTGCATTGATTTAAAATGAACTCTCGCCTCTCTCTGTGCGCTGATTTAAAATGAACACTCGCCTCTCTCTCTGCGCTGATTTAAAATGAACACTCGCCTCTCTCTCTGCGCTGATTTAAAATGAACACTCGCCTCTCTATCTGCGCTGATTTAAAATGGACTCTCGCCTCTCTCTCCATGCTGATTTATAACGAACTCTCGCCTCTCTCTCCCCGCTGATTTAAAATGAACTCTCGCATCTCCCTCCTCACTCTTTTGAACTGAACTCTTGCCTCTCTCTCCATGGTGTTTTAAAATGAAGCCAAGCCTCTCTCCCTGCACTGATTTATAATGAATTATTGCACATCTCTCCACGCTGACTTATAATGAACTATCGCCTCTCTCTCCATGCTAATTTAAAATGGACTCTCACCTGTCTCTCCGCGCTGATTTAAAATGAAATCTCACCTCTCTCTCTGCGCTGATTACAAATGAACTCACTCCACTCTCTCCTCACTGTTGTGAAATGAACTCTCACCTTTCTCTCCTCACTCTTTTGCAATCAACACTCGCAGCTTTCTCTGCGCTGATTTAAAATGAACACTCGCCTCTCTGTCTGCATTGATTTAAAATGAACACTCGCCTCTCTCTCTGCGCTGATTTAAAATGAACACTTGCCTCTCTCTCTGCGCTGATTTAAAATGAACACTCGCCTCTCTCTCTGCGCTGATTTAAAATGAACACTCGCCTCTCTCTCTGTGCTGATTTAAAATGAACACTCGCCTCTCTCTCTGCGCTGATTTAAAATGAACTCTCGGCTCTCTCTCTGCGCTGATTTAAAATGAACACTCGCCTCTCTCTCTGTGCTGATTTAAAATGAACACTCGCCTCTCTCATGCATTGATTTAAAATGAACACTCGCCTCTCTCTCAGCGCTGTTTTAAATTGAACACTCGCCTCTCTCTCGGCATTGATTTAAAATGAACTCTCGTCTCTCTCTCTGAGCTGATTTAAAATGAACTCTCACATCTCTCTGAGCTGATTTAAAATGAACACTCGCCTCTCTCTCTGAGCTGATTTAAAATGAACTCTTGTCTCTCTCCCTCTGAGCTGATTTAAAATGAACTCTCACCTCTCTCTCTGAGCTGATTTAAAATGAACTCTCGTCTCTCTCTCTGAGCTGATTTAAAATGAACTCTCGCCTCTCTCTGAGCTGATTTAAAATGAACACTCGCCTCTCTCTCTGAGCTGATTTAAAATGAACACTTGTCTCTCTCTCTCTGAGCTGATTTAAAATGAAATCTCACCTCTCTCTCTGAGCTGATTTAAAATGAACTCTCGTCTCTCTCTCTGAGCTGATTTAAAATGAACTCTCACCTCTCTCTCTGCGCTGATTTAAATTGAAAACTCGCCTCTCTCTCTGCGTTGATTTAAAATGAGCACACACCTCTCTCACTGCATTGATTTAAAATGAACACTTGCATCTCTGTCTGCATTGATTTAAAATGTACTCTCGCCTCTCTCTCTGCGCTGATTTAAAATGAACACTCGCCTCTCTCTCTGACTGATTTAAAATGAACACTCGCCTCTCACTTTGCGCTGATTTAAAATGAACACTCGACTCTCTCTCTGCGCTGATTTAAAATGAACACTCGCTGCTCTCTCTGCATTGATTTAAAATGAAGTCTCGCCTCTCTCTGTGTGCTAATTTAAAATGAACACTCGCCTATTTCTCTGCGCTGATTTAAAATGAACACTTGCCTCTCTGTCTGCATTGATTTAAAATGTACTCTCGCCTCTCTCTCTGCGCTGATTTAAAATGAACACTCGCCTCTCTCTCCCCGCTGATTTAAAATGAACAGTCGCCTCTCTCTCTGCACTGATTTAAAATGAACACTCGCCTCTCTCTCTGCGCTGATTTAAAATGAACTCTCGCCTCTCTCTCCATGCTGATTCATAACGAACACTCGCCTCTCTCTCCCCGCTGATTTAAAATGAACTCTCGCATCTCCCTCCTCACTCTTTTGAAAGGATCTCTTTTCTCTCTCTCCGCACTGATTTAAAATGAACACTCGCCTCTGTCTGCATTGATTTAAAATGAACACTAGCCTCTCTCACTGCGCTGATTTAAAATGGACTCTCGCCTGTCTCTCCGCGCTGATTTAAAATGAACTCTCACCTCTCTCTCTGCGCTGATTAAAAATGAACTCACGCCTCTCTCTCCTCACTCTTGTGAAATGAACTCTTACCTCTCTCTCCTCACTGTTTTGCAATCAACACTCGCATCTTTCTCTGCGCTGATTTAAAATGAACTCAACACTCTCCCTCCTCACTCTTTTGAAATGAGCTCTTTTCTCTCTCTCCGCGCTGATTTAAAATGAACACTCGCCTCTCTCTCTGCGCTGATTTAAAATTACCTCTTGCCTCTCTCTCTGCGCTGATTTAAAATGAACACTCGCCTCTCTCTTCGCTGATTTAAAATGAACACTCGCCTCTCTCTCTGCACTGATTTAAAATTAGCACACGCCTCTCTCTCTACGTTGATTTAAATTGAAAACTCGCCTCTCTCTCTGCGCTGATTTAAATTGAAAACTCGCCTCTCTCTCTGCGCTGATTTAAAATGAACACTCGCCTCTCTGTCTGCATTGATTTAAAATGAACACTCGCTTCTCTCTCTGCGCTGATTTAAAATGAACACTCGCCTCTCTCTCTGCGCTGATTTAAAATGAACACTCGCCTCTCTCTCTGCGCTGATTTAAAATGAACTCTCGCCTCTCTCTCCATGCTGATTCATAACGAACACTCGCCTCTCTCTCCCCGCTGATTTAAAATGAACTCTCGCATCTCCCTCCTCACTCTTTTGAAAGGATCTCTTTTCTCTCTCTCCGCACTGATTTAAAATGAACACTCGCCTCTGTCTGCATTGATTTAAAATGAACACTAGCCTCTCTCACTGCGCTGATTTAAAATGGACTCTCGCCTGTCTCTCCGCGCTGATTTAAAATGAACTCTCACCTCTCTCTCTGCGCTGATTAAAAATGAACTCACGCCTCTCTCTCCTCACTCTTGTGAAATGAACTCTTACCTCTCTCTCCTCACTGTTTTGCAATCAACACTCGCATCTTTCTCTGCGCTGATTTAAAATGAACTCAACACTCTCCCTCCTCACTCTTTTGAAATGAGCTCTTTTCTCTCTCTCCGCGCTGATTTAAAATGAACACTCGCCTCTCTCTCTGCGCTGATTTAAAATTACCTCTTGCCTCTCTCTCTGCGCTGATTTAAAATGAACACTCGCCTCTCTCTTCGCTGATTTAAAATGAACACTCGCCTCTCTCTCTGCGCTGATTTAAAATTAGCACACGCCTCTCTCTCTACGTTGATTTAAATTGAAAACTCGCCTCTCTCTCTGCGCTGATTTAAATTGAAAACTCGCCTCTCTCTCTGCGCTGATTTAAAATGAACACTCGCCTCTCTGTCTGCATTGATTTAAAATGAACACTCGCTTCTCTCTCTGCGCTGATTTAAAATGAACACTCGCCTCTCTCTCTGCGCTGATTCAAAATGAACACTTGCCTCTCTCTCTGCGCTGATTTAAAATGAACTCTCATCTCTCTCTGTGCTGATTTAAAATGAACACTCGCCTCTCTCATGCATTGATTTAAAATGAACTCGCACCTCTCTCTCAGCGCTGTTTTAAAATGAACACTCGCCTCTCTCTCGGCATTGATTTAAAATGAACAATCGCCTCTCTCTCTGCGCTGATTTAAAATGAACACTCGCCTCTCTCTCTGCGCTGATTTAAAATGAACACTCGCCTCTCTCTCTGAGCTGATTTAAAATGAACACTCGTCTTTCTCTCTGAGCTGATTTAAAATGAACTCTCGTCTCTCTCTCTGAGCTGATTTAAAATGAACTCTCGCCTCTCTCTGCGCTGATTTAAAATGAACAATCGCCTCTCTCTCTGAGCTGATTTAAAATGAACTCTTGTCTCTCTCTCTCTGAGCTGATTAAAAATGAACTCTCACCTCTCTCTCTGAGCTGATTTAAAATGAACTCTCGTCTCTCTCTCTGAGCTGATTTAAAATGAACTCTCGCCTCTCTCTCTGAGCTGATATAAAATGTACTCTCACCTCTCTCTCTGCGCTGATTTAAAATGAATACTCGCCTCTCTCTCTGCGCTGAATTAAAATGAACACTCGCTTCTCTCTCTGCGCTGATTTAAAATGAACACTCGCCTCTCTCTCTGCGCTGATTTAAAATTACCTCTTGCCTCTCTCTCTGCGCTGATTTAAAATGAACACTCGCCTCTCTCTTCGCTGATTTAAAATGAACACTCGCCTCTCTCTCTGCGCTGATTTAAAATTAGCACACGCCTCTCTCTCTACGTTGATTTAAATTGAAAACTCGCCTCTCTCTCTGCGCTGATTTAAATTGAAAACTCGCCTCTCTCTCTGCGCTGATTTAAAATGAACACTCGCCTCTCAGCGTTGATTTAAAATGAGCACACACCTCTCTCACTGCATTGATTTAAAATGTACACTTGCCTCTCTGTCTGCATTGATTTAAAGTGTACTCTCGCCTCTCTCTCTGCGCTGATTTAAAATGAACACTCGCCTCTCACTTTGCGCTGATTAAAAATGAACACTCGACTCTCTCTCTGCGCTGATTTAAAATGAACACTCGCTGCTCTCTCTGCATTGATTTAAAATGAACTCTCGCCTCTCTCTGTGCGCTGATTTAAAATGAACACTCGCCCCTCTCTCTGCGCTGATTTAAAATGAACACTCGCCTCTCTCTCTGCACTGATTTAAAATGAACACTCGCCTCCCTTTCTGCAGTGATTTAAAATGAACACTCGCCTCTCTCTCTGCGCTGATTTAAAATGAACACTCGCCTCTCTCTCCCCGCTGATTTAAAATGAACAGTCGCCTCTCTCTCTGCACTGATTTAAAATGAACACTCGCCTTTCTCTCTGCGCTGATTTAAAATGAACACTCGCCTCTCTCTCTGCGCTGATATAAAATGAACACTCGCCTCTCTCTCTGCATTGATTTAAAATGAACACTCGCCGCTCTCTCTGCCCTGATTTATAATGAACTCTCCCCTCTCTCTCCATGCTGATTCATAACGAAGTCTCGCCTCTCTCTCCCCGCTGATTTAAAATGAACTCTCGCATCTCCATCCTCACTCTTTTGAACTGAACTCTTTCCTCCCTCTCCATGGTGTTTTAAAATGAAGCCAAGCCTCTCTCCCTGCAATGATTTATAATGAACTATCGCACCTCTCTACACGCTGATTTATAATGAACTCTCGCCTCTCTCTCTGCGCTGATTTAAAATTAACTCTCACCTCTCTCTCTGCGCTGATTAAAAATGAACTCACGCCTCTCTCTCCTCACTCTTGTGAAATGAACTCTTACCTCTCTCTCCTCACTGTTTTGCAATCAACGCTCGCATCTTTCTCTGCGCTGATTTAAAATGAACTCAACACTCTCCCTCCTCACTCTTTTGAAATGAGCTCTTTTCTCTCTCTCCGCGCTGATTTAAAATGAACTCTCGCCTCTCTCTCTGCGCTGATTTAAAATGAACACTCGCCTCTCTCTCTGAGCTGATTTAAAATGAAAACTCGTCTCTCTCTCTGCGCTGATTTAAAATGAACACTCGCCTCTCTCTCTGCGCTGAATAAAAATGAACACTCGCTTCTCTCTCTGCGCTGATTTAAAATGAACACTCGCCTCTCTCTCTGCGCTGATTTAAAATTAGCACACGCCTCTCTCTCTACGTTGATTTAAATTGAAAACTCGCCTCTCTCTCTGCGCTGATTTAAATTGAAAACTCGCCTCTCTCTGTGCGCTGATTTGAAATGAACACTCGCCTCTCTCTCTGCGCTGATTTAAAATGAACACTCGCCTCTCTCTCTGCGCTGATTTAAAATGAACACTCGCCTCTCTCTCCCCGCTGATTTAAAATGAACTCTCACCTCTCTCTCTGCGCTGATTTAAAATTAACTCTCACCTCTCTCTCTGCGCTGATTAAAAATGAACTCACGCCTCTCTCTCCTCACTCTTGTGAAATGAACTCTTACCTCTCTCTCCTCACTGTTTTGCAATCAACGCTCGCATCTTTCTCTGCGCTGATTTAAAATGAACTCAACACTCTCCCTCCTCACTCTTTTGAAATGAGCTCTTTTCTCTCTCTCCGCGCTGATTTAAAATGAACACTCGTCACTCTCTCTGCGCTGATTTAAAATGAACACTCGCCTCTCTCTCTGAGCTGATTTAAAATGAAAACTCGTCTCTCTCTCTGCGCTGATTTAAAATGAACACTCGCCTCTCTCTCTGCGCTGAATTAAAAGGAACACTCGCCTCTCTCTCCCCGCTGATTTAAAATGAACATTCGCCTCACACTTTGCGCTGATTTAAAATGAACACTCGAGACTCTCTCTGCGCTGATTTAAAATGAACACACGCCTCTCTCTCTGCGCTGATTTAAAATGAACACTCGCCTCTCTCACTGCACTGATTTAAAATGAACACTCGCCTCTCTCTCTGCGCTGATTTAAAATGAACACTCGCCTCTCTCTCCCCGCTGATTTAAAATGAACAGTCGCCTCTCTCTCTGCACTGATTTAAAATGAACACTCGCCTTTCTCTCTGCGCTGATTTAAAATGAACACTCGCCTCTCTCTCTGCGCTGATTTAAAATGAACACTTGCCTCTCTCTCTGCGCTGATTTAAAATGAACTCTCGCATCTCCTTCCTCACTCTTTTGAACTGAACTCTTTCCTCCCTCTCCATGGTGTTTTAAAATGAAGCCAAGCCTCTCTCACTGCACTGATTTATAATGAACTATCGCACCTCTCTACACGCTGATGTATAATGAACTCTCGCCTCTCTCTCCCCGCTAATTTAAAATGGACTCTCACCTGTCTCTCTGCGCTGATTTAAAATTAACTCTCGCCTCTCTCTCTGCGTTGATTTAAAATGAACACTCGCCTCCCTCTCTGCGCTGATTTAAAATGAACACTCGCCTCTCTCTCTGCATTGATATAAAATGAACTCTCGCCTCTCTCTCCCCGCTGATTTAAAATGAACTCTCGCATCTCCTTCCTCACTCTTTTGAACTGAACTCTTTCCTCTCTATCCATAGTGTTTTAAAATGAAGCCAAGCCTCTCTCCCTGCACTGATTTATAATGAACTATTGCACCTCTCTCCACGCTGATTTAAAATGAACTATCGCCTCTCTCTCCTTGCTGATTTGAAATGAACTCTCGCCTCTCTCTCCACACTGATTTGAAACGAACTCACACCCTCTCGTCACTCTTGTGTAATGAACTCTCGCCTCTCTCTCCACGGTGTTTTAAAATGTTTTAAAACGAACTATCATCCCTCTCTCAGCATTTATTTTAAATGAACTCTCGCCTCTCTCTCTGCGCAGATCTAAAATGAACACTCGCCTCTCTCTCTGCGCTGATTTAAAATGAACACTCACCTCTCTCTCTGAGCTGATTTAAAATGAAGTCTCGTCTCTCTCTCTGCGCTGATTTAAAATGAACTCTCGCCTCTCTCTCTGAACTGATTTAAAATGAACTCTCGCCTCTCTCTCCACACTGATTTGAAACGAACTCACACCCTCTCGTCACTGATTTAAAATGAATTCTCACCTCTCTCTTCACAGTGATTTAAAATGAACTCTCGCCTCTCACTCCACACTGATTTGAAACGAACTCACACCCTCTCGTCACTCTTGTGAAATGAACTCTCGCCTCTCTCTCCACGGTGTTTTAAAATGTTTTAAAACGAACTATCATCCCTCTCTCAGCATTTATTTTAAATGAACTCTCGCCTCTCTCTCTGCGCAGATTTAAAATGAACACTCGCCTCTCTCTCTGCGCTGATTTAAAATGAACACTCACCTCTCTCTCTGAGCTGATTTAAAATGAAGTCTCGTCTCTCTCTCTGCGCTGATTTAAAATGAACTCTTGCCTCTCTCTCCTTGCTGATTTAAAATGAACTCTCGCCTCTCTCTCCACACTGATTTGAAACGAACTCACACCCTCTCGTCACTCTTGTGAAATGAAATCTCGCCTCTCTCTCCAAGCTGTTTTAAAATGTTTTAAAACGAACTATCATCCCTCTCTCAGCATTTATTTTAAATGAACTCTCGCCTCTCTCTCTGCGCAGATTTAAAATGAACACTCGCCTCTCTCTCTGCGCTGATTTAAAATGAACACTCACCTCTCTCTCTGAGCTGATTTAAAATGAACTCTCGTCTCTCTCTCTGCATTCATTTAAAATGAACACTGGCTTCTCTCTCTGCGCTGATTTAAAATGAACTCTCGCCTCTCTCTCTGAGCTGATTTAAAATTTACTCTCGCCTCTCTCTCTGCGCTGATTTAAAATGAACACTCACCACTCTCTCTGCGCTGAATTAAAATGAACTCTCGCCTCTCTCTCTGCGCTGATTTAAAATGAACACTCGCTTCTCTCTCTGCGATGATTTAAAATGAACACTCGCCTCTCTCTCTGCGGTGATTTAAAATGAACTCTCGCCTCTCTCTCTGCGCTGATTTAAAATGAACACTCTCCTCTCTCTCTGCGCTGATTTAAAATGAACACTCGCCTCTCTGCGCTGATTTGAAATGAACACTCGCCTCTTGCTCTGCGCGGATTTAAAATGAACACTCGCCTCTCTCTCTGCATTGATTTAAAATGAACACTCGCCTCTCTCATGCAGTGATTTAAAATGAACTCGCGCCTCTCTCTCAGCGCTGTTTTAAAATGAACACTCGCCTCTCTCTCGGCATTGATTTAAAAAGAACAATCGCCTCTCTCTCTGCGCTGATTTAAAATGAACACTCGCCTCTCTCTCTGCACTGATTTAAAATGAACACTCGCCTCTCTCTCTGTACTGATTTAAAATGATCAAATGCCTCTCTCTCTGAGCTGATTTAAAATGAACTCTTGTCTCTCTCTCTGAGCTGATTTAAAATGAACTCTCGCCTCTCTCTCTGCGCTGATTCATAACGAACTCTCGCCTCTCTCTCCCCGCTGATTTAAAATGAACTCTCGCAACTCCTTCCTCACTCTTTTGAACTGAACTCTTTCCTCCCTCTCCATGGTGTTTTAAAATGCAGCCAAGCCTCTCTCCCTGCACTGATTTATTTTGAACTATCGCACCTCTCTCCCCGCTGATTTGAAATGAACTCTCGCAACTCCTTCCTCACTCTTTTGAACTGAACTCTTTCCTCCCTCTCCATGGTGTTTTAAAATGAAGCCAAGCCTCTCTCCCTGCACTGATTTATTTTGAACTATCGCACCTCTCTACACGCTGATTTATAATGAACTCTCGCCTCTCTCTCCCCGCTAATTTAAAATGGACTCTCACCTGTCTCTCCGCGCTGATTTAAAATGAACTCTCACCTCTCTCTCTGCGCTGATTTAAAATTAACTCTCACCTCTCTCTCTGCGCTGATTAAAAATGAACTCACGCCTCTCTCTCCTCACTCTTGTTAAATGAACTCTTACCTCTCTCTCCTCACTGTTTTGCAATCAACACTCGCATCTTTCTCTGCGCTGATTTAAAATGAACTCAACACTCTCCCTCCTCACTCTTTTGAAATGAGCTCTTTTCTCTCTCTCCGCGCTGATTTAAAATGAACACTCGTCACTCTCTCTGCGCTGATTTAAAATGAACACTCGCCTCTCTCTCTGAGCTGATTTAAAATGAACTCTCGCCTCTCTCTCCATGCTGATTCATAACGAACTCTCGCCTCTCTCTCCCCGCTGATTTAAAATGAACTCTCGCATCTCCCTCCTCACTCTTGTGAAATGAACTCTTACCTCTCTCTCCTCACTGTTTTGCAATCAACACTCGCATCTTTCTCTGCGCTGATTTAAGATGAACTCAACACTCTCCCTCCTCACTCTTTTGAAATGAGCTCTTTTCTCTCTCTCCGCGCTGATTTAAAATGAACACTCGTCACTCTCTCTGCGCTGATTTAAAATGAACACTCGCCTCTCTCTCTGAGCTGATTTAAAATGAAAACTCGTCTCTCTCTCTGCGCTGATTTAAAATGAACTCTCACCTCTCTCTCTGCGCTGATTTAAAATGAACTCTCGCCTCTCTCTCTGAGCTGATTTAAAATTTACTCTCGCCTCTCTCTCTGCGCTGATTTAAAATGAACACTCACCACTCTCTCTGCGCTGAATTTAAAATGAACTCTCGCCTCTCTCTCTGCCCTGATTTAAAATGTGCAAACGCCTCTCTCACTGCTTTGATTTAAAATGAACACTCGCCTCTCTCTCTGCGCTGATTTAAAATGAGCAAACGCCTCTCTCTCTGCATTGATTTAAAATGAAAACTCGCCTCTATCTCTGCGCTGATTTAAAATTAACTCTCACCTCTCTCTCTGCGCTGATTTAAAATGAACTCTCGCCTCTCTCTCTGAACTGATTTAAAATTTACTCTCGCCTCTCTCTCTGCGCTGATTTAAAATGAACACTCGCCTCTCTCTCTGCGCTGATTTAAAATGAACACTCGTCTCTCTCTCTGCGCTGATTTAAAATGAACACTCGACTCTCTCTCTGCGCTGATATAAAATGAACACTCGCCTCTCTCTCTGTGCTGATTTAAAATGAACTCTCGCCTCTCTAGATTTATAATGTTCTATCGCCCCTCTCTCCATGCTGATTTAAAATGGACTCTCGCCTGTCTCTCCGCGCTGATTTAAAATGAACTCTCACATCTCTCTGCATGCTGATTTAAAATGAAATCTCACCTCTCTCACTGCGCTGATTAAAAATGAACTCACGCCTCTCTCTCCTCACTCTTGTGAAATGAACTCTCACCTTTCTCTCCACACTCTTTTGCAATCAACACTCGCATCTTTCTCTCCGCTGATTTAAAATGAACTCTACTCTCTCCCTCCTCTCTCTTTTGAAATGAGCTCTTTTCTCTCTCTCCGCGCTGATTTAAAATGAACACTCGTCTCTCTCTCCGCGCTGATTTAAAATGAACACTCGTCTCTCTCTCTGCGCTGATTTAAAATGAACACTCGACTCTCTCTCTGCGCTGATATAAAATGAACACTCGCCTCTCTCTATGTGCTGATTTAAAATGAACTCTCGCCTCTCTCTCTGCGCTGATATAAAATGAACACTCGCCTCTCTCTCTGCGCTGATTTAAAATGAACACTCGCCTCTCTCTCTGTGCTGATTTAAAATGAACTCTCGCCACTCACTCTGTGCTGATTTAAAATGAACTCACGCCTCTCTCTGTGCGCTGATTTAAAATGAACACATGCCACTCTCTCTGCGCTGATTTAAAATGAACACTCGCCTCTCTCTCTGCGCTGATTTAAAATTAGCACACGCATCTCTCTGCGCTGATTTAAATTGAACACTGGCCTCTCTCTCTGCGCTGATTTAAATTGAAAACTTGCCTCTCTCTCTGCGCGGATTTAAAATGAACTCTCGCCTCTCTCATAATGCTGATTTATAACGAACTCTGGCCTCACTCTCCCCGCTGATTTAAAATGAAATCTCGCATCTCCTTCCTCACTCTTTTGAACTGAACTCTTTCCTTTCTCTCCATAGCGTTTTAAAATGAAGCCAAGCCTCTCCCCCTGCACTGATTTATAATGAACTATTGCACCTCTCTCCACGCTGATTAATAATGAACTATCGCCTCTCTCTCCATGCTAATTTAAAATGAACTCTCGCCTCTCTCTTCGCTGATTTAAAATGAACACTCGCATCTCTCTGCGCTGATTTAAATTGAACACTGGCCTCTCTCTCTGCGCTGATTTAAAATGATCTCTCGCCTCTCTCTCCATGCTGATTTATAATGACCTCTCCCCTCTCTCTCCCCGCTGATTTAAAATGAAATCTCGCATCTGCTTCCTCACTCTTTTGAACTGAACTCTTTCCTCTTTCTCCATAGTGTTTTAAAATGAAGCCAAGCCTCTCCCCCTGCACTGTTTTATAATGAACTATTGCACCTCTCTCCACGCTGATTTATAATGAACAATCGCCTCTCTCTCCATGCTAATTTAAAATGAACTCTCGCCGCTCTCTCCGCGCTGATTTAAAATGAACTCTCGCCTCTCTCTCCTTGCTGATTTAAAATGAACTCTCACCTCTCTCTTCACAGTGATTTGAAACGAACTCACACCCTCTCGTCACTCTTGTGAAACGAAATCTCACTTCTCTCTCCACGCTGTTTTAAAATGTTTTAAAACGAACTATCATCCCTCTGTCTGCATTTATTTTAACTGAACTCTCGCCTCTCTCTCGGCATTGATTTAAAATGAACACTCGCCTCTCTCTCTGCGCTGATTTAAAATGAACACTCACCTCTCTCTCTGCACTGATTTAAAATGAACACTCGCCGCTCTCTCGGCATTGATTTAAAATGAACACTCGCCTTTCTCTCTGCGCTGATTTAAAATGAACACTCGCCTCTCTCTCTGCGCTGATTTAAAATGAACACTCGCATCTCTCTCTCTGCGCTGAATTAAAATGAACTCTTGCCTCTCTCTCTGCGCTGATTTAAAATGAACTCTCGCCTCTCCATCTGCGCTGATTTAAAATGAACACTCGCCTCTCTCTCTGCGCTGATTTAAAATGAGCAAACGCCTCTCTCTCTCCACTGATTTAAAATGAACTCTCGCCTCTCTCTCCATGCTGATTCATAACGAACTCTCGCCTCTCTCTCCCCGCTGATTTAAAATGAACTCTCGCATCTCCCTCCTCACTATTTTGAACTGAACTCTTTGCTCTCTCTCCATGGTGTATTAAAATGAAGCCAAGCCTCTCTCCCTGCACTGATTTATAATGAACTCTCGCCTCTCTCTCCTTGCTGATTTAAAATGAACTTTTGCCTCTCTTGCCTTGCTGATTTAAAATGAACTCTCATCTCTCTCTTCACAGTGATTTAAAATGAACTCACAACTTCTCGTCACTCTTGTGAAATGAACTCTCACCTCTCTCTCCACGCTGTTTTAAAATGTTTTAAAATGAACTATCATCCCTCTCTCTGCATTTATTTTAAATGAACTCTCATCTCTCTCTCTCTCCGCGCTGATTTAAGATGAACACTCGCCTCTCTCTCTGCGCTGATTTAAAATGAACACTCGCCTCTCTCTCTGCGCTGATTTAAAATGAACACTCGACTCTCTCTCTGAGCTGATTTAAAATGAACTCTCACCTCTCTCTCTGCGCTGATTTAAAATGAACACTCGCCTCTCTCACTGCGCTGATTTAAAATGAACACTCGCCTCTCTCTCTGAGCTGATTTAAAATGAACTCTCGTCTCTCTCTCTGCATTGATGTAAAATGAACACTGGCCTCTCTCTCTGCGCTGATTTAAAATGCACTCTCGCCTCTCTCTCTGAGCTGATTTAAAATGTACTCTCGCCTCTCTCTCTGCGCAGATTTAAAATGAACACTTGCCTCTCTCTCTTCGCTGAATTAAAAAGACCTCTCGCCTCACTCTCTGCGCTGATTTAAAATGAACACTCGCCTCTCTCTCTGCGCTGATTTAAAATGATCAAACGCCTCTCTCTCTGCGCTGTTTTAAAATGAACACTCGCCTCTCTCTCTGCGCTGATTTAAAATGAACACTCGCCTCTCTCTCCACGCTGATTTAAAATGAACAATCGTCTCTCTCTCTGCGCTGATTTAAAATGAACACTCGTCTCTCTCTCTGCGCTGATTTAAAATGAACACTCGTCTCTCTCTCTGCATTGATTTAAAATGAACTCTCGCCTCTCTCTCTGCGCTGATTTAAAATGAACACTCGCGTCTCTCTCTGCGCTGATTTAAAATGAGCAAACGCCTCTCTGTGCTGATTTAAAATGAACACTCGCCTCTCTCTCTGCCCTGATTTAAAATGTGCAAACGCCTCTCTCACTGCTTTGATTTAAAATGAACACTCGCCTCTCTCTCTGCGCTGATTTAAAATGAGCATACGCCTCTCTCTCTGCATTGATTTAAAATGAAAACTCGCCTCTCTCTCTGCGCTGATTTAAAATGAACACTCGCCTCTCTCGCTGCGCTGATTTAAAATGAACTCTTGCCTCTCTCTCTGAGCTGATTTAAAATGTACTCTCGCCTCTCTCTCTGCGCTGATTTAAAATGCACACTCGCCTCTCTCTCTGCGCTGAATTAAAATGATTTCTCGCCTCTCTCTCTGCGCTGTTTTAAAATGAACACTCGCCTCTCTCTCTGCGCTTATTTAAAATGAACACTCGCCTCTCTCTCCACGCTGATTTAAAATGAACACTCGTCTCTCTCTCTGCACTGATTTAAAATGAACACTCGCCTCTCTCTCTGCGCTGATTTAAAATGAACACTCGCCTATCTCTCTCCATTGATTTAAAAAGAACTCTCGCCTCTCTCTCTGCGCTGATTTAAAATGAACACTCGCCTCTCTCTCTGCGCTGATATATAATGAAGACTCGCCTCTCTCTCTGCGCTGATTTAAAATGAACTCTCGCCTCTCTCTCCATTCTGATTCATAACGAACTCTCACCTCTCTCTCCCCGCTGATTTAAAATGAACTCTCGCATCTCCCTCCTCACTCTTTTGAACTGATCTCTTTCCTCTCTCTCCATGGTGTTTTAAAATGAAGCCAAGTCTCTCTCACTGCACTGATTTATAATGAACTATCGCACCTCTCTACACACTGATTTAAAATGAACTCTCACCTCTCTCTCCGCGCTGATTTAAAATGGACTCTCGCCTGTCTCTCCCTGCTGATTTAAAATGAACACTCACATCTCTCTCTGCGCTGATTTAAAATGAACACGCCTCTCTCTCTGCGCTGATTTAAAATGATCAAAAGCCTCACTCTCCGCGCTGATTTAAAATGAACACTCGCCTCTCTCTCCACGCTGATTTAAAATGAACACTCGTCTCTCTCTCTGCGCTGATTTAAAATGAACACTCGTCTCTCTCTCTGCATTGATTTAAAATGAACTCTCGCCTCTCTCTCTGCGCTGATTTAAAATGAACACTCGCCTCTCTCTCTGCGCTGATTTAAAATGAACACTCGCCTCTCTCTCTGCGCTGATTGAAAATGAGCAAACGCCTCTCTGGGCTGATTTAAAATGAACACTCGCCTCTCTCTCTGCGCTGATTTAAAAATGAGCAAACGCCTCTCTCTCTGCATTGATTTAAAATGAACACTCGCCTCTCTCTCTGCGCTGATTTAAAATGAGGAAACGCCTCTCTCTCTGCATTGATTTAAAATGAAAACTCGCCTCTCTCTCTGCGCTGATTTAAAATGAACACTCGCCTCTCACTCTGCGCTGATTTAAAATGAACACTCGCCTCTCTCTCTGCGCTGATTTAAAATGAACACTCGACTCTCTATCTGAGCTGATTTAAAATGAACTCTCACCTCTCTCTCTGCGCTGATTTAAAATGAACACTCGCCTCTCTCTCTGCGCTGATTTAAAATGAACACTCGCCTCTCTCTCTGCCCTGATTTAAAATGTGCAAACGCCTCTCTCACTGCTTTGATTTAAAATGAACACTCGCCTCTCTCTCTGCGCTGATTTAAAATGAGCAAACGCCTCTCTCTCTGCATTGATTTAAAATGAAAACTCGCCTCTCTCTCTGCGCTGATTTAAAATGAACACTCGCCTCTCTCGCTGCGCTGATTTAAAATGAACTCTTTCCTCTCTCTCTGAGCTGATTTAAAATGTACTCTCGCCTCTCTCTCTGCGCTGATTTAAAATGCACACTCGCCTCTCTCTCTGCGCTGAATTAAAATGAACACTCGCCTCTCTCTCTGCCCTGATTTAAAATGTGCAAACGCCTCTCTCACTGCTTTGATTTAAAATGAACACTCGCCTCTCTCTCTGCGCTGATTTAAAATGAGCAAACGCCTCTCTCTCTGCATTGATTTAAAATGAAAACTCGCCTCTCTCTCTGCGCTGATTTAAAATGAACACTCGCCTCTCTCGCTGCGCTGATTTAAAATGAACTCTTGCCTCTCTCTCTGAGCTGATTTAAAATGCACTCTCGCCTCTCTCTCTGCGCTGATTTAAAATGCACACTCGCCTCTCTCTCTGCGCTGAATTAAAATGAACTCTCGCCTCTCTCTCTGCGCTGTTTTAAAATGAACACTCGCCTCTCTCTCTGCGCTGATTTAAAATGAACACTCGCCTCTCTCTCCACGCTGATTTAAAATGAACACTCGTCTCTCTCCCGGCACTGATTTAAAATGAACACTCGCCTCTCTCTGCGCTGATTTAAAATGAACTCTCGCCTCTCTCTCTGCGCTGATTTAAAATGAACACTCGCCTCTCTCTCTGCGCTGATATATAATGAAGACTCGCCTCTCTCTCTGCGCTGATTTAAAATGAACTCTCGCCTCTCTCTCCATTCTGATTCATAACGAACTCTCACCTCTCTCTCCCCGCTGATTTAAAATGAACTCTCGCATCTCCCTCCTCACTCTTTTGAACTGATCTCTTTCCTCTCTCTCCATGGTGTTTTAAAATGAAGCCAAGTCTCTCTCACTGCACTGATTTATAATGAACTATCGCACCTCTCTACACACTGATTTAAAATGAACTCTCACCTCTCTCTCCGCGCTGATTTAAAATGGACTCTCGCCTGTCTCTCCCTGCTAATTTAAAATGAACACTCACATCTCTCTCTGCGCTGATTTAAAATGAACACGCCTCTCTCTCTGCGCTGATTTAAAATGATCAAACGCCTCTCTCTCCGCGCTGATTTAAAATGAACCCTCGCCTCTCTCTCCACGCTGATTTAAAATGAACACTCGTCTCTCTCTCTGCGCTGATTTAAAATGAACACTCGTCTCTCTCTCTGCATTGATTTAAAATGAACTCTCGCCTCTCTCTCTGCGCTGATTTAAAATGATCACTCGCCTCTCTCTCTGCGCTGATTTAAAATGAACACTCGCCTCTCTCTCTGCGCTGATTGAAAATGAGCAAACGCCTCTCTGGGCTGATTTAAAATGAACACTCGCCTCTCTCTCTGCGCTGATTGAAAATGAGCAAACGCCTCTCTCTCTGCATTGATTTAAAATGAACACTCGCCTCTCTCTCTGCGCTGATTTAAAATGAGGAAACGCCTCTCTCTCTGCATTGATTTAAAATGAAAACTCGCCTCTCTCTCTGCGCTGATTTAAAATGAACACTCGCCTCTCTCTCTACATTGATTTAAAATGAACTCTCGCCTCTCTCTGCGTTGATGTAAAATGAACACTCGCCTCTCTCTCTACATTGATGTAAAATGAACTCTCGCCTCTCTCTCTGCGTTGATGTAAAATGAAGACTCGCCTCTCTCTCTGGGCTGTTTTAAAATGAACTCTCGCCTCTCTCTCCATTCTGATTCATAACGAACTCTCACCTCTCTCTCCCCGCTGGTTTAAAATGAACTCTCGCATCTCCCTCCTCACTCTTTTGAACTGAACTCTTTCCTCTCTCTCCATGGTGTTTTAAAATGAAGCCAAGCCTCTCTCACTGCACTGATTTATAATGAACTATTGCACCTCTCTCCACGCTGATTTATAATGGACTCTCGCCTGTCTCTCCATGCTGATTTAAAATGAACTCTCACATCTCTCTGCACGCTGATTTAAAATGAACTCTCGCCTCTCTCCCCGTGCTGATTTAAAATTAACTCTCACATCTCTCTCTGCGCTGATTAAAAATGAGGAAACGCCTCTCTCTCTGCATTGATTTAAAATGAAAACTCGCCTCTCTCTCTGCGCTGATTTAAAATGAGGAAACGCCTCTCTCTCTGCATTGATTTAAAATGAAAACTCGCCTCTCTCTCTGCGCTGATTTAAAATGAACACTCGCCTCTCTCGCTGCGCTGATTTAAAATGAACTCTTGCCTCTCTCTCTGAGCTGATTTAAAATGTACTCTCGCCTCTCTCTCTGCGCTGATTTAAAATGCACACTCGCCTCTCTCTCTGCGCTGAATTAAAATGAACTCTCGCCTCTCTCTCTGCGCTGTTTTAAAATGAACACTCGCCTCTCTCTCTGCGCTGATTTAAAATGAACACTCGCCTCTCTCTCCACGCTGATTTAAAATGAACACTCGTCTCTCTCTCGGCACTGATTTAAAATGAACACTCGCCTCTCTCTCTGCGCTGATTTAAAATGAACTCTCGCCTCTCTCTCTGCGCTGATTTAAAATGAACACTCGCCTCTCTCTCTGCGCTGATATATAATGAAGACTCGCCTCTCTCTCTGCGCTGATTTAAAATGAACTCTCGCCTCTCTCTCCATTCTGATTCATAACGAACTCTCACCTCTCTCTCCCCGCTGATTTAAAATGAACTCTCGCATCTCCCTCCTCACTCTTTTGAACTGATCTCTTTCCTCTCTCTCCATGGTGTTTTAAAATGAAGCCAAGTCTCTCTCACTGCACTGATTTATAATGAACTATCGCACCTCTCTACACACTGATTTAAAATGAACTCTCATCTCTCTCTCCGCGCTGATTTAAAATGGACTCTCGCCTGTCTCTCCCTGCTAATTTAAAATGAACACTCACATCTCTCTCTGCGCTGATTTAAAATGAACACGCCTCTCTCTCTGCGCTGATTTAAAATGATCAAACGCCTCTCTCTCCGCGCTGATTTAAAATGAACACTCGCCTCTCTCTCTGCGCTGATTTAAAATGAACACTCGACTCTCTATCTGAGCTGATTTAAAATGAACTCTCACCTCTCTCTCTGCGCTGATTTAAAATGAACACTCGCCTCTCTCTCTGCGCTGATTTAAAATGAACACTCGCCTCTCTCTCTGCCCTGATTTAAAATGTGCAAACGCCTCTCTCACTGCTTTGATTTAAAATGAACACTCGCCTCTCTCTCTGCGCTGATTTAAAATGAGCAAACGCCTCTCTCTCTGCATTGATTTAAAATGAAAACTCGCCTCTCTCTCTGCGCTGATTTAAAATGAACACTCGCCTCTCTCGCTGCGCTGATTTAAAATGAACTCTTGCCTCTCTCTCTGAGCTGATTTAAAATGTACTCTCGCCTCTCTCTCTGCGCTGATTTAAAATGCACACTCGCCTCTCTCTCTGCGCTGAATTAAAATGAACACTCGCCTCTCTCTCTGCCCTGATTTAAAATGTGCAAACGCCTCTCTCACTGCTTTGTTTTAAAATGAACACTCGCCTCTCTCTCTGCGCTGATTTAAAATGAGCAAACGCCTCTCTCTCTGCATTGATTTAAAATGAAAACTCGCCTCTCTCTCTGCGCTGATTTAAAATGAACACTCGCCTCTCTCGCTGCGCTGATTTAAAATGAACTCTTGCCTCTCTCTCTGAGCTGATTTAAAATGCACTCTCGCCTCTCTCTCTGCGCTGATTTAAAATGCACACTCGCCTCTCTCTCTGCGCTGAATTAAAATGAACTCTCGCCTCTCTCTCTGCGCTGTTTTAAAATGAACACTCGCCTCTCTCTCTGCGCTGATTTAAAATGAACACTCGCCTCTCTCTCCACGCTGATTTAAAATGAACACTCGTCTCTCTCCCGGCACTGATTTAAAATGAACACTCGCCTCTCTCTGCGCTGATTTAAAATGAACTCTCGCCTCTCTCTCTGCGCTGATTTAAAATGAACACTCGCCTCTCTCTCTGCGCTGATATATAATGAAGACTCGCCTCTCTCTCTGCGCTGATTTAAAATGAACTCTCGCCTCTCTCTCCATTCTGATTCATAACGAACTCTCACCTCTCTCTCCCCGCTGATTTAAAATGAACTCTCGCATCTCCCTCCTCACTCTTTTGAACTGATCTCTTTCCTCTCTCTCCATGGTGTTTTAAAATGAAGCCAAGTCTCTCTCACTGCACTGATTTATAATGAACTATCGCACCTCTCTACACACTGATTTAAAATGAACTCTCACCTCTCTCTCCGCGCTGATTTAAAATGGACTCTCGCCTGTCTCTCCCTGCTAATTTAAAATGAACACTCACATCTCTCTCTGCGCTGATTTAAAATGAACACGCCTCTCTCTCTGCGCTGATTTAAAATGATCAAACGCCTCTCTCTCCGCGCTGATTTAAAATGAACCCTCGCCTCTCTCTCCACGCTGATTTAAAATGAACACTCGTCTCTCTCTCTGCGCTGATTTAAAATGAACACTCGTCTCTCTCTCTGCATTGATTTAAAATGAACTCTCGCCTCTCTCTCTGCGCTGATTTAAAATGATCACTCGCCTCTCTCTCTGCGCTGATTTAAAATGAACACTCGCCTCTCTCTCTGCGCTGATTGAAAATGAGCAAACGCCTCTCTGGGCTGATTTAAAATGAACACTCGCCTCTCTCTCTGCGCTGATTGAAAATGAGCAAACGCCTCTCTCTCTGCATTGATTTAAAATGAACACTCGCCTCTCTCTCTGCGCTGATTTAAAATGAGGAAACGCCTCTCTCTCTGCATTGATTTAAAATGAAAACTCGCCTCTCTCTCTGCGCTGATTTAAAATGAACACTCGCCTCTCTCTCTACATTGATTTAAAATGAACTCTCGCCTCTCTCTGCGTTGATGTAAAATGAACACTCGCCTCTCTCTCTACATTGATGTAAAATGAACTCTCGCCTCTCTCTCTGCGTTGATGTAAAATGAACACTCGCCTCTCTCTCTGGGCTGTTTTAAAATGAACTCTCGCCTCTCTCTCCATTCTGTTTCATAACGAACTCTCACCTCTCTCTCCCCGCTGGTTTAAAATGAACTCTCGCATCTCCCTCCTCACTCTTTTGAACTGAACTCTTTCCTCTCTCTCCATGGTGTTTTAAAATGAAGCCAAGCCTCTCTCACTGCACTGATTTATAATGAACTATTGCACCTCTCTCCACGCTGATTTATAATGGACTCTCGCCTGTCTCTCCATGCTGATTTAAAATGAACTCTCACATCTCTCTGCACGCTGATTTAAAATGAACTCTCGCCTCTCTCCCCGTGCTGATTTAAAATTAACTCTCACCTCTCTCTCTGCGCTGATTAAAAATGAGGAAACGCCTCTCTCTCTGCATTGATTTAAAATGAAAACTCGCCTCTCTCTCTGCGCTGATTTAAAATGAGGAAACGCCTCTCTCTCTGCATTGATTTAAAATGAAAACTCGCCTCTCTCTCTGCGCTGATTTAAAATGAACACTCGCCTCTCTCGCTGCGCTGATTTAAAATGAACTCTTGCCTCTCTCTCTGAGCTGATTTAAAATGTACTCTCGCCTCTCTCTCTGCGCTGATTTAAAATGCACACTCGCCTCTCTCTCTGCGCTGAATTAAAATGAACTCTCGCCTATCTCTCTGCGCTGTTTTAAAATGAACACTCGCCTCTCTCTCTGCGCTGATTTAAAATGAACACTCGCCTCTCTCTCCACGCTGATTTAAAATGAACACTCGTCTCTCTCTCGGCACTGATTTAAAATGAACACTCGCCTCTCTCTCTGCGCTGATTTAAAATGAACTCTCGCCTCTCTCTCTGCGCTGATTTAAAATGAACACTCGCCTCTCTCTCTGCGCTGATATATAATGAAGACTCGCCTCTCTCTCTGCGCTGATTTAAAATGAACTCTCGCCTCTCTCTCCATTCTGATTCATAACGAACTCTCACCTCTCTCTCCCCGCTGATTTAAAATGAACTCTCGCATCTCCCTCCTCACTCTTTTGAACTGATCTCTTTCCTCTCTCTCCATGGTGTTTTAAAATGAAGCCAAGTCTCTCTCACTGCACTGATTTATAATGAACTATCGCACCTCTCTACACACTGATTTAAAATGAACTCTCATCTCTCTCTCCGCGCTGATTTAAAATGGACTCTCGCCTGTCTCTCCCTGCTAATTTAAAATGAACACTCACATCTCTCTCTGCGCTGATTTAAAATGAACACGCCTCTCTCTCTGCGCTGATTTAAAATGATCAAACGCCTCTCTCTCCGCGCTGATTTAAAATGAACACTCGCCTCTCTCTCCACGCTGATTTAAAATGAACACTCGTCTCTCTCTGCGCTGATTTAAAATGAACACTCGTCTCTCTCTCTGCATTGATTTAAAATGAACTCTCGCCTCTCTCTCTGCGCTGATTTAAAATGAACACTCGCCTCTCTCTCTGCGCTGATTTAAAATGAACACTCGCCTCTCTCTCTGCGCTGATTGAAAATGAGCAAACGCCTCTCTGGGCTGATTTAAAATGAACACTCGCCTCTCTCTCTGCGCTGATTTAAAATGAGCAAACGCCTCTCTCTCTGCATTGATTTAAAATGAACACTCGCCTCTCTCTCTGCGCTGATTTAAAATGAGGAAACGCCTCTCTCTCTGCATTGATTTAAAATGAAAACTCGCCTCTCTCTCTGCGCTGATTTAAAATGAACACTCGCCTCTCTCTCTACATTGATTTAAAATGAACTCTCGCCTCTCTCTCTGCGTTGATATAAAATGAACACTCGCCTCTCTCTCTGCGCTGATTTAAAATGAACACTCGCCTCTCTCGCTGCGCTGATTTAAAATGAACTCTTGCCTCTCTCTCTGAGCTGATTTAAAATGTACTCTCGCCTCTCTCTCTGCGCTGATTTAAAATGATCACTCGCCTCTCTCTCTGCGCTGATTTAAAATGAACACTCGCCTCTCTCTCTGCGCTGATTGAAAATGAGCAAACGCCTCTCTGGGCTGATTTAAAATGAACACTCGCCTCTCTCTCTGCGCTGATTGAAAATGAGCAAACGCCTCTCTCTCTGCATTGATTTAAAATGAACACTCGCCTCTCTCTCTGCGCTGATTTAAAATGAGGAAACGCCTCTCTCTCTGCATTGATTTAAAATGAAAACTCGCCTCTCTCTCTGCGCTGATTTAAAATGAACACTCGCCTCTCTCTCTACATTGATTTAAAATGAACTCTCGCCTCTCTCTGCGTTGATGTAAAATGAACACTCGCCTCTCTCTCTACATTGATGTAAAATGAACTCTCGCCTCTCTCTCTGCGTTGATGTAAAATGAACACTCGCCTCTCTCTCTGGGCTGTTTTAAAATGAACTCTCGCCTCTCTCTCCATTCTGATTCATAACGAACTCTCACCTCTCTCTCCCCGCTGGTTTAAAATGAACTCTCGCATCTCCCTCCTCACTCTTTTGAACTGAACTCTTTCCTCTCTCTCCATGGTGTTTTAAAATGAAGCCAAGCCTCTCTCACTGCACTGATTTATAATGAACTATTGCACCTCTCTCCACGCTGATTTATAATGGACTCTCGCCTGTCTCTCCATGCTGATTTAAAATGAACTCTCACATCTCTCTGCACGCTGATTTAAAATGAACTCTCGCCTCTCTCCCCGTGCTGATTTAAAATTAACTCTCACCTCTCTCTCTGCGCTGATTAAAAATGAGGAAACGCCTCTCTCTCTGCATTGATTTAAAATGAAAACTCGCCTCTCTCTCTGCGCTGATTTAAAATGAGGAAACGCCTCTCTCTCTGCATTGATTTAAAATGAAAACTCGCCTCTCTCTCTGCGCTGATTTAAAATGAACACTCGCCTCTCTCGCTGCGCTGATTTAAAATGAACTCTTGCCTCTCTCTCTGAGCTGATTTAAAATGTACTCTCGCCTCTCTCTCTGCGCTGATTTAAAATGCACACTCGCCTCTCTCTCTGCGCTGAATTAAAATGAACTCTCGCCTATCTCTCTGCGCTGTTTTAAAATGAACACTCGCCTCTCTCTCTGCGCTGATTTAAAATGAACACTCGCCTCTCTCTCCACGCTGATTTAAAATGAACACTCGTCTCTCTCTCGGCACTGATTTAAAATGAACACTCGCCTCTCTCTCTGCGCTGATTTAAAATGAACTCTCGCCTCTCTCTCTGCGCTGATTTAAAATGAACACTCGCCTCTCTCTCTGCGCTGATATATAATGAAGACTCGCCTCTCTCTCTGCGCTGATTTAAAATGAACTCTCGCCTCTCTCTCCATTCTGATTCATAACGAACTCTCACCTCTCTCTCCCCGCTGATTTAAAATGAACTCTCGCATCTCCCTCCTCACTCTTTTGAACTGATCTCTTTCCTCTCTCTCCATGGTGTTTTAAAATGAAGCCAAGTCTCTCTCACTGCACTGATTTATAATGAACTATCGCACCTCTCTACACACTGATTTAAAATGAACTCTCATCTCTCTCTCCGCGCTGATTTAAAATGGACTCTCGCCTGTCTCTCCCTGCTAATTTAAAATGAACACTCACATCTCTCTCTGCGCTGATTTAAAATGAACACGCCTCTCTCTCTGCGCTGATTTAAAATGATCAAACGCCTCTCTCTCCGCGCTGATTTAAAATGAACACTCGCCTCTCTCTCCACGCTGATTTAAAATGAACACTCGTCTCTCTCTGCGCTGATTTAAAATGAACACTCGTCTCTCTCTCTGCATTGATTTAAAATGAACTCTCGCCTCTCTCTCTGCGCTGATTTAAAATGAACACTCGCCTCTCTCTCTGCGCTGATTTAAAATGAACACTCGCCTCTCTCTCTGCGCTGATTGAAAATGAGCAAACGCCTCTCTGGGCTGATTTAAAATGAACACTCGCCTCTCTCTCTGCGCTGATTTAAAATGAGCAAACGCCTCTCTCTCTGCATTGATTTAAAATGAACACTCGCCTCTCTCTCTGCGCTGATTTAAAATGAGGAAACGCCTCTCTCTCTGCATTGATTTAAAATGAAAACTCGCCTCTCTCTCTGCGCTGATTTAAAATGAACACTCGCCTCTCTCTCTACATTGATTTAAAATGAACTCTCGCCTCTCTCTCTGCGTTGATATAAAATGAACACTCGCCTCTCTCTCTGCGCTGATTTAAAATGAACACTCGCCTCTCTCGCTGCGCTGATTTAAAATGAACTCTTGCCTCTCTCTCTGAGCTGATTTAAAATGTACTCTCGCCTCTCTCTCTGCGCTGATTTAAAATGCACACTCGCCTCTCTCTCTGCGCTGAATTAAAATGAACTCTCGCCTCTCTCTCTGCGCTGTTTTAAAATGAACACTCGCCTCTCTCTCTGCGCTGATTTAAAATGAACACTCGCCTCTCTCTCCACGCTGATTTAAATTGAACACTCGTCTCTCTCTCGGCACTGATTTAAAATGAACACTCGCCTCTCTCTCTGCGCTGATTTAAAATGAACTCTCGCCTCTCTCTCTGCGCTGATTTAAAATGAACACTCGCCTCTCTCTCTGCGCTGATATATAATGAAGACTCGCCTCTCTCTGCGCTGATTTAAAATGAACTCTCGCCTCTCTCTCCATTCTGATTCTTAACGAACTCTTCCCTCTCTCTCCCCGCTGATTTAAAATGAACTCTCGCACCTCCCTCCTCACTCTTTTGAACTGATCTCTTTCCTCTCTCTCCATGGTGTTTTAAAATGCAGCCAAGTCTCTCTCACTGCACTGATTTATAATGAACTATCGCACCTCTCTACACACTGATTTAAAATGAACTCTCACCTCTCTCTCCGCGCTGATTTAAAATGGACTCTCGCCTGTCTCTCCCTGCTAATTTAAAATGAACACTCACATCTCTCTCTGCGCTGATTTAAAATGAACACGCCTCTCTCTCTGCGCTGATTTAAAATGAACTCTCGCCTCTCTCTCCGCGCTGATTTAAAATGAACACTCGCCTCTCTCTCCACGCTGATTTAAAATGAACACTCGTCTCTCTCTCTGCGCTGATTTAAAATGAACACTCGTCTCTCTCTCTGCATTGATTTAAAATGAACTCTCGCCTCTCTCTCTGCGCTGATTTAAAATGAACACTCGCCTCTCTCTCTGCGCTGATTTAAAATGAACTATCGCACCTCTCTACACACTGATTTAAAATGAACTCTCACCTCTCTCTCCGCGCTGATTTAAAATGGACTCTCGCCTGTCTCTCCCTGCTAATTTAAAATGAACACTCACATCTCTCTCTGCGCTGATTTAAAATGAACACGCCTCTCTCTCTGCGCTGATTTAAAATGAACTCTCGCCTCTCTCTCCGCGCTGATTTAAAATGAACACTCGCCTCTCTCTCCACGCTGATTTAAAATGAACACTCGTCTCTCTCTCTGCGCTGATTTAAAATGAACACTCGTCTCTCTCTCTGCATTGATTTAAAATGAACTCTCGCCTCTCTCTCTGCGCTGATTTAAAATGAACACTCGCCTCTCTCTCTGCGCTGATTTAAAATGAACACTCGCCTCTCTCTCTGCGCTGATTGAAAATGAGCAAACGCCTCTCTGGGCTGATTTAAAATGAACACTCGCCTCTCTCTCTGCGCTGATTTAAAATGAGCAAACGCCTCTCTCTCTGCATTGATTTAAAATGAACACTCGCCTCTCTCTCTGCGCTGATTTAAAATGAGGAAACGCCTCTCTCTCTGCATTGATTTAAAATGAAAGCTCGCCTCTCTCTCTGCGCTGATTTAAAATGAACACTCGCCTCTCTCTCTACATTGATTTAAAATGAACTCTCGCCTCTCTCTCTGCGTTGATGTAAAATGAACTCTCGCCTCTCTCTCCATTCTGATTCATAACGAACTCTCACCTCTCTCTCCCCGCTGGTTTAAAATGAACTCTCGCATCTCCCTCCTCACTCTTTTGAACTGAACTCTTTCCTCTCTCTCCATGGTGTTTTAAAATGAAGCCAAGCCTCTCTCACTGCACTGATTTATAATGAACTATTGCACCTCTCTCCACGCTGATTTATAATGGACTCTCGCCTGTCTCTCCATGCTGATTTAAAATGAACTCTCACATCTCTCTGCACGCTGATTTAAAATGAACTCTCGCCTCTCTCCCCGTGCTGATTTAAAATTAACTCTCACCTCTCTCTCTGCGCTGATGAAAAATGAACTCACGCCTCCCTCTCCTCACTCTTGTGAAATGAACTCTCACCTTTCTCTCCTCACTCTTTTGCAATCAACGCTCGCATCTTTCTCTGCGCTGATTTAAAATGAACTCTACCCTCTCCCTCCTCACTCTTTTGAAATGAGCTCTTTTCTCTCTCTCCGCGCTGAATTAAAATGAACACTCGCCTCTCTCTCTGCGCTGATTTAAAATGAACTCTCGCCACTCTCTCTGCGCTGATTTAAAATGAACTCGTGCCTCTCTCTCTGCGCTGATTTAAAATGAACTCTCGCCTCTCTCTCTGCGCTGATTTAAAATGAACACTCGCCTCTCTCTCGGCATTGATTTAAAATGAACTCTCGTTTCTCTCACTGCGCTGATTTAAAATGAACACTCGCCTCTCTCTCTGCGCTGATTTAAAATGAACTCTTGCCTCTCTCTCTGCGCTGATTTAACATGAACTCTCGCCTCTCTCTCCATGCTGATTCATAATGAACTCTCGCCTCTCTCTCCCCGCTGATTTAAAATGAACTCTCGCATCTCCTTCCTCACTCCTTTGAACTGTACTCTTTCCTCTCTATCCATAGTGTTTTAAAATGAAGCCAAACCTCTCTTCCTGCACTGATTTATAATAAACTATTGCACCTCTCTGCGCTGATTTAAAATGAACTCTCGCGTCTCTCTCCTTGCTGATTTAAAATGAACTCTCACCTCTCTCTCCGCGCTGATTTAAAATGAACACTCGCCTCTCTCTCCACACTGATTTGAAATGAACTCACACCCTCTCGTCACTCTTGTGAAATGAACACTCACCTCTCTCTCCACACTGTTTTAAAATGTTTTAAAACGAACTATCATCCCTCTGTCTGCATTGATTTAAAATGAACACTCGCCTCTCTCTCGGCATTGATTTAAAATGAACACTCGCCTCTCTCTCTGCGCTGATTGAAAATGAGCACTCGCCTCTCTCTCTGCGCTGATTAAAAAGAACACTCGCCTCTCTCTCTGCGCTGATTTAAAATGAACACTCGCCTCTCTCTCTGCGCTGATTTAAAATGAACACTCGCCTCTCTCTCTGCGCTGATTTAAAATGAACACTCGCCTCTCTCTCTGCGTTGATTAAAAATGAACACTCGCCTCTCTCTCTGCGCTGATTTAAAATGAACATTCGCCTCTCTCTCTTCATTGATTTAAAATGAACTCTCGCCTCTCTCTCTGCGTTGATGTAAAATGAACACTCGCCTCTCTCTCTGGGCTGTTTTAAAATGAACTCTCGCCTCTCTCTCCATTCTGATTCATAACGAACTCTCACCTCTCTCTCCCCGCTGGTTTAAAATGAACTCTCGCATCTCCCTCCTCACTCTTTTGAACTGAACTCTTTCCTCTCTCTCCATGGTGTTTTAAAATGAAGCCAAGCCTCTCTCACTGCACTGATTTATAATGAACTATTGCACCTCTCTCCACGCTGATTTATAATGGACTCTCGCCTGTCTCTGCATGCTGATTTAAAATGAACTCTCACATCTCTCTGCACGCTGATTTAAAATGAACTCTCGCCTCTCTCCCCGTGCTGATTTAAAATTAACTCTCAGCTCTCTCTCTGCGCTGATTAAAAATGAACTCACGCCTCCCTCTCCTCACTCTTGTGAAATGAACTCTCACCTTTCTCTCCTCACTCTTTTGCAATCAACGCTCGCATCTTTCTCTGCGCTGATTTAAAATGAACTCTACCCTCTCCCTCCTCACTCTTTTGAAATGAGCTCTTTTCTCTCTCTCCGCGCTGATTTAAAATGAACACTCGCCTCTCTCTCTGCGCTGATTTAAAATGAACTCTCGCCACTCTCTCTGCGCTGATTTAAAATGAACTCTTGCCTCTCTCTCTGCGCTGATTTAAAATGAACTCTCGCCTCTCTCTCTGCGCTGATTTAAAATGAACACTCGCCTCTCTCTCGGCATTGATTTAAAATGAACTCTCGTTTCTCTCACTGCGCTGATTTAAAATGAACACTCGCCTCTCTCTCTGCGCTGATTTAAAATGAACTCTTGCCTCTCTCTCTGCGCTGATTTAACATGAACTCTCGCCTCTCTCTCCATGCTGATTCATAATGAACTCTCGCCTCTCTCTCCCCGCTGATTTAAAATGAACTCTCGCATCTCCTTCCTCACTCTTTTGAACTGTACTCTTTCCTCTCTATCCATAGTGTTTTAAAATGAAGCCAAGCCTCTCTTCCTGCACTGATTTATAATGAACTATTGCACCTCTCTCCGCGCTGATTTAAAATGAACTCTCGCCTCTCTCTCCTTGCTGATTTAAAATGAACTCTCACCTCTCTCTCCGCGCTGATTTAAAATGAACACTCGCCTCTCTCTCCACACTGATTTGAAATGAACTCACACCCTCTCGTCACTCTTGTGAAATGAACTCTCACCTCTCTCTCCACACTGTTTTAAAATGTTTTAAAACGAACTATCATCCCTCTGTCTGCATTGATTTAAAATGAACACAAGCCTCTCTCTCGGCATTGATTTAAAATGAACACTTGCCTCTCTCTCTGCGCTGATTTAAAATGAGCACTCGCCTCTCTCTCTGCGCTGATTTAAAATGAACACTCGCCTCTCTCTCTGCGCTGATTTAAAATGAACACTCGCCTCTCTCTCTGCGCTGATTTAAAATGAACACTCGCCTCTCTCTCTGCGCTGATTTAAAATGAACACTCGCCTCTCTCTCTGCGTTGATTAAAAATGAACACTCGCCTCTCTCTCTGCGCTGATTTAAAATGAACTCTCGTCTCTCTCTCTGCATTGATTTAAAATGAACACTGGCCTCTCTGCGCTGATTTAAAATGAACTCTCGCCGCTCTCTCTGAGCTGATATAAAATGTACTCTCGCCTCTCTCTCTGCGCTGATTTAAAATGAACACTCGCCTCTCTGTCAGCGCTATTTAAAATGAACTCTCGCCTCTCTCTCTGCGCTGATTTAAAATGAACACTCGCCTCTCTCTCTGCGCTGATTTAAAATGAACACTCGCCTCTCTCTCTGCGCTGATTTAAAATGAACTCTCGCCTCTCTCTCTGCGCTGATTTAAAATGAACTCTCGATTCTCTCTCTGCGCTGATTTAAAATGAACACTCGCCTCTCTCTCTGCGCTGATTTAAAATGAACTCTCGATTCTCTCTCTGCGTTGATTAAAAATGAACTCACGCCTCTCTCTCCTCACTCTTGTGAAATGAACTGTTACCTCTCTCTCCTCATTGTTTTGCAATCAACACTCGCATCTTTCTCTGCGCTGATTTAAAATGATCTCTACCCTCTCCCTCCTCACTCTTTTGAAATGAGCTCTTTTCTCTCTCTCCGCGCTGATTTAAAATGAACACGTCTCTCTCTCTGCGCTGATTTAAAATGAACTCTCGCCTCTCTCTCCATGCTGATTTATAATGAACTCTTTCCTCTCTCTCCCCGCTGATTTAAAATGAACTCTCGCATCTCCTTCCTCACTCTTTTGAACAGAACTCTTTCCTCTCTATCCATATTGTTTTAAAATGAAGCCAAGCCTCTCTTCCTGCACTGATTTATAATGAACGATTGCACCTCTCTCCGCGCTGATTTAAAATGAACTCTCGCCTCTCTCTCCCTGCTGATTTAAAATGAATTCTCACCTCTCTCTTCACAGTGATTTAAAATGAACTCTCGCCTCTCACTCCACACTGATTTGAAACGAACTCACACCCTCTCGTCACTCTTGTGAAATGAACTCTCACCTCTCTCTCCACGCTGTTTTAAAATGTTTTAAAACGAACTATCATCCGTCTGTCTGCTTTGATATAAAATGAACACGCGCCTCTCTCTCGGCAATGATTTAAAATGAACACTCGCCTCTCTCTCTGCGCTGATTTAAAATGAACACTCGCCTCTCTCTCTGTGCTGATTTAAAATGAACACTCGCCTCTCTCTCTGAGCTGATTTAAAATGAACACTCGCCTCTCTCTCTGCGCTGATTTAAAATGAACACTCGCCTCTCTCTCTGCGCTGATTTAAAATGAACTCTCGTCTCTCTCTCTCTGCATTGATTTAAAATGAACACTGGCCTCTCTCTCTGCGCTGATTTAAAATGAACTCTCGCCGCTCTCTCTGAGCTGATATAAAATGAACTCTCGCCTCTCTCTCTGCGCTGATTTAAAATGAACACTCGCCTCTCTCTCAGCGCTGATTTAAAGTGAACTCTCGCCTCTCTCTGCGCTGATTTAAAATGAACACTCGCCTCTCTCTCTGCGCTGATTTAAAATGAACTCTCGCCTCTCTCACTGCGCTGATTTAAAATGAACACTCGCCTCTCTCTCTGCGCTGATTTAAAATGAACACTCGCCTCTCTCTCTGCGCTGATTTAAAATGAACTCTCGATTCTCTCTCTGCGCTGATTTAAAATGAACACTCGCCTCTCTCTCTGCGCTGATTTAAAATGAACTCTCGCCTCTCTCTCTGCGCTGATTTAAAATGAACTCTTGATTCTCTCTCTGCGCTGATTTAAAATGAACACTCGCCTCTCTCTTCGCTGATTTAAAATGAACACTCGCCTCCCTCTCTGCGCTGATTTAAAATGCAAACTCGCCTCTCTCTCTGCGCTGATTTAAAATGAACTCTCGCCTCTCTCTCTGCGCTGATTAAAAATGAACTCTCGCCTCTCTCTCTGCGCTGATTAAAAATGAACTCTCACCTTTCTCTCCTCACTGTTTTGCAATCAACACACGCATTTTTCTCTGCGCTGATTTAAAATGAACTCTACCCTCTCCCTCCTCACTCATTTGAAATGAGGTCTTTTCTCTCTCTCCGCGCTGATTTAAAATGAACACTCGTCTCTCTGCGCTGATTTAAAATGAACACTCGCCTCTCTCTCTGCATTGATTTAAAATGAACTCTCCCCTCTCTCTCTGCGCTGATTTAAAATGAACTCTCGCCTCTCTCTCTGCGCTGATTTAAAATGAACACTC
The DNA here is from genome assembly GCA_026770705.1 of Isurus oxyrinchus. NCBI lineage: Eukaryota > Metazoa > Chordata > Chondrichthyes > Lamniformes > Lamnidae > Isurus > Isurus oxyrinchus. The sequence goes on along the minus strand of JANJGN010000006.1, from coordinate 868,298 downwards.
GCCTCTCTCTCTGCGCTGATTTAAAATGAAAACTCGCCTCTCTCTCTGCGCTGATTTAAAAGGAACACTCGCCTCTCACTCTGCATTGATTAAAAATGAACTCTCGCCTCTCTCTCTGCGCTGATTTAAAATGAACACTCGCCTCTCTCTCTGCGCTGATTTAAAATGAACACTCGCCTCTCTCTCCCCGCTGATTTAAAATGAACTCTCGCATCTCCTTCCTCACTCTTTTGAACTGTACTCTTTCCTCTCTATCCATAGTGTTTTAAAATGAAGCCAAGCCTCTCTCCCTGCACTGATTTATAATGAACTATTGCACCTCTCTCCGCGCTGATTTAAAATGAACTCTCGCCTCTCTCTCCTTGCTGATTTAAAATGAACTCTCACCTCTCTCTCCATGCTGATTTAAAATGAACTCTCGCCTCTCTCTCCACACTGATTTGAAACGAACTCACACCCTCTCGTCACTCTTGTGAAATGAACGCTCACCTCTCTCTCCACGCTGTTTTAAAATGTTTTAAAACGAACTAGCATCCCTCTCTCTGCATTTATTTTAAATGAACTCTCGCCTCTCTCTCTGCGCTGATTTAAAATGAACATTCGCTTCTCGCTCTGCGATGATTTAAAATGAACACTCGCCTCTCTCTCTGCGGTGATTTAAAATGAACACTCGCCTCTCTCTCTGCGCTGATTTAAAATGAACACTCGCCTCTCTCTCTGCGCTGATTTAAAATGAACACTCGCCTCTCTCTCTGCGCTGATTTAAAATTAGCACACGCCTCTCTCTCTGCGTTGATTTAAATTGAAAACTCGCCTCTCTCTCTGCGCTGATTTAAATTGAAAACTCGCCTCTCTCTCTGCGCTGATTTAAAATGAGCACACACCTCTCACTCTGCATTGATGTAAAATGATCACTCGCCTCTCTGTCTGCATTGATTTAAAATGTACTCTCGCCTCTCTCTCTGCGCTGATTTAAAATGAACACTCGCCTCTCTCTCTGCGCTGATTTAAAATGAACTCTCGCATCCCCTTCCTCACTCTTTTGAACTGAACGCTTTCCTCTCTCTCCATGGTGTTTTAAAATGAAGCCAAGCCTCTCTCCCTGCACTGATTTATAAAGAGCTATCGCACCTCTCTACACGCTGATTTATAATATCCTATCGCCCCTCTCTCCGCGCTGATTTAAAATGGACTCTTGCCTGTCTCTCCGCGCTGATTTAAAATGAACTCTCACATCTCTCTGCACGCTGATTTAAAATGAACTCTCACCTCTCTCTCTGCGCTGATTTAAAATGAACTCACGCATCTCTCTCTGCGCTGATTAAAAATGAACTCACACCTCTATCTCCTCACTCTTGTGAAATGAACTCTCACCTTTCTCTCCTCACTCTTTTGCAATCAACACTCGCATCTTTCTCTGCGGTGATTTAAAATGAACTCTACCCTCTCCCTCCTCACGCTTTTGAAATGAGCTCTTTTCTCTCTCTCCGCGCTGATTGAAAATGAACACTCGTCTCTCTCTCCGCCCTGATTTAAAATGAACACTCGCCTCTCTCTCTGCGCTGATTTAAAATGAACACTCGCCTCTCTCTCTGCGCTGATTTAAAATGAACTCTCGCCTCTCTCTCTGCGCTGATTTAAAATGAACTCTCGATTCTCTCTCTGCGCTGATTTAAAATGAACACTCGCCTCTCTCTTCGCTGATTTAAAATGAACACTCGCCTCTCTCTCTGCGCTGATATAAAATGAACACTCGCCTCTCTCTCTGTGCTGATTTAAAATGAACTCTCACCTCTCTCTCCGCGCTGATTTAAAATGAACACTCGCCTCTCTCTCCACACTGATTTGAAATGAACTCACACCCTCTCGTCACTCTTGTGAAATGAACTCTCACCTCTCTCTCCACACTGTTTTAAAATGTTTTAAAACGAACTATCATCCCTCTGTCTGCATTGATTTAAAATGAACACTCGCCTCTCTCTCGGCATTGATTTAAAATGAACACTCGCCTCTCTCTCTGCGCTGATTTAAAATGAGCACTCGCCTCTCTCTCTGCGCTGATTTAAAATGAACACTCGCCTCTCTCTCTGCGCTGATTTAAAATGAACACTCGCCTCTCTCTCTGCGCTGATTTAAAATGAACACTCGCCTCTCTCTCTGCGCTGATTTAAAATGAACACTCGCCTCTCTCTCTGCGTTGATTAAAAATGAACACTCGCCTCTCTCTCTGCGCTGATTTAAAATGAACACTCGCCTCTCTCTCTACATTGATTTAAAATGAACTCTCGCCTCTCTCTCTGCGTTGATGTAAAATGAACACTCGCCTCTCTCTCTGGGCTGTTTTAAAATGAACTCTCGCCTCTCTCTCCATTCTGATTCATAACGAACTCTCACCTCTCTCTCCCCGCTGGTTTAAAATGAACTCTCGCATCTCCCTCCTCACTCTTTTGAACTGAACTCTTTCCTCTCTCTCCATGGTGTTTTAAAATGAAGCCAAGCCTCTCTCACTGCACTGATTTATAATGAACTATTGCACCTCTCTCCACGCTGATTTATAATGGACTCTCGCCTGTCTCTCCATGCTGATTTAAAATGAACTCTCACATCTCTCTGCACGCTGATTTAAAATGAACTCTCGCCTCTCTCCCCGTGCTGATTTAAAATTAACTCTCACCTCTCTCTCTGCGCTGATTAAAAATGAACTCATGCCTCCCTCTCCTCACTCTTGTGAAATGAACTTTCACCTTTCTCTCCTCACTCTTTTGCAATCAACGCTCGCATCTTTCTCTGCGCTGATTTAAAATGAACTCTACCCTCTCCCTCCTCACTCTTTTGAAATGAGCACTTTTCTCTCTCTCCGCGCTGATTTAAAATGAACTCTCGCCACTCTCTCTGCGCTGATTTAAAATGAACTCTTTCCTCTCTCTCTGCGCTGATTTAAAATGAACTCTCGCCTCTCTCTCTGCGCTGATTTAAAATGAACACTCGCCTCTCTCTCGGCATTGATTTAAAATGAACTCTCGTTTCTCTCACTGCGCTGATTTAAAATGAACACTCGCCTCTCTCTCTGCGCTGATTTAAAATGATCTCTTGCCTCTCTCTCTGCGCTGATTTAACATGAACTCTCGCCTCTCTCTCCATGCTGATTCATAATGAACTCTCGCCTCTCTCTCCCCGCTGATTTAAAATGAACTCTCGCATCTCCTTCCTCACTCTTTTGAACTGTACTCTTTCCTCTCTATCCATAGTGTTTTAAAATGAAGCCAAGCCTCTCTTCCTGCACTGATTTATAATGAACTATTGCACCTCTCCGCGCTGATTTAAAATGAACTCTCGCCTCTCTCTCCTTGCTGATTTAAAATGAACTCTCACCTCTCTCTCCGCGCTGATTTAAAATGAACACTCGCCTCTCTCTCCACACTGATTTGAAATGAACTCACACCCTCTCGTCACTCTTGTGAAATGAACTCTCACCTCTCTCTCCACACTGTTTTAAAATGTTTTAAAACGAACTATCATCCCTCTGTCTGCATTGATTTAAAATGAACACTCGCCTGTCTCTCGGCATTGATTTAAAATGAACACTCGCCTCTCTCTCTGCGCTGATTTAAAATGAGCACTCGCCTCTCTCTCTGCGCTGATTTAAAATGAACACTCGCCTCTCTCTCTGCGCTGATTTAAAATGAACACTCGCCTCTCTCTCTGCGCTGATTTAAAATGAACACTCGCCTCTCTCTCTGCGTTGATTAAAAATGAACACTCGCCTCTCTCTCTGCGCTGATTTAAAATGAACTCTCGTCTCTCTCTCTGCATTGATTTAAAATGAACACTGGCCTCTCTGCGCTGATTTAAAATGAACTCTCGCCTCTCTCTCCATGCTGATTCATAATGAACTCTCGCCTCTCTCTCCCCGCTGATTTAAAAAGAACTCTCGCATCTCCTTCCTCACTCTTTTGAACTGTACTCTTTCCTCTCTATCCATAGTGTTTTAAAATGAAGCCAAGCCTCTCTTCCTGCACTGATTTATAATGAACTATTGCACCTCTCCGCGCTGATTTAAAATGAACTCTCGCCTCTCTCTCCTTGCTGATTTAAAATGAACTCTCACCTCTCTCTCCGCGCTGATTTAAAATGAACACTCGCCTCTCTCTCCACACTGATTTGAAATGAACTCACACCCTCTCGTCACTCTTGTGAAATGAACTCTCACCTCTCTCTCCACACTGTTTTAAAATGTTTTAAAACGAACTATCATCCCTCTGTCTGCATTGATTTAAAATGAACACTCGCCTCTCTCTCGGCATTGATTTAAAATGAACACTCGCCTCTCTCTCTGCGCTGATTGAAAATGAGCACTCGCCTCTCTCTCTGCGCTGATTTAAAATGAACACTCGCCTCTCTCTCTGCGCTGATTTAAAATGAACACTCGCCTCTCTCTCTGCGCTGATTTAAAATGAACACTCGCCTCTCTCTCTGCGCTGATTTAAAATGAACACTCGCCTCTCTCTCTGCGTTGATTAAAAATGAACACTCGCCTCTCTCTCTGCGCTGATTTAAAATGAACATTCGCCTCTCTCTCTTCATTGATTTAAAATGAACTCTCGCCTCTCTCTCTGCGTTGATGTAAAATGAACACTCGCCTCTCTCTCTGGGCTGTTTTAAAATGAACTCTCGCCTCTCTCTCCATTCTGATTCATAACGAACTCTCACCTCTCTCTCCCCGCTGGTTTAAAATGAACTCTCGCATCTCCCTCCTCACTCTTTTGAACTGAACTCTTTCCTCTCTCTCCATGGTGTTTTAAAATGAAGCCAAGCCTCTCTCACTGCACTGATTTATAATGAACTATTGCACCTCTCTCCACGCTGATTTATAATGGACTCTCGCCTGTCTCTCCATGCTGATTTAAAATGAACTCTCACATCTCTCTGCACGCTGATTTAAAATGAACTCTCGCCACTCTCCCCGTGCTGATTTAAAATTAACTCTCACCTCTCTCTCTGCGCTGATTAAAAATGAACTCACGCCTCCCTCTCCTCACTCTTGTGAAATGAACTCTCACCTTTCTCTCCTCACTCTTTTGCAATCAACGCTCGCATCTTTCTCTGCGCTGATTTAAAATGAACTCTACCCTCTCCCTCCTCACTCTTTTGAAATGAGCTCTTTTCTCTCTCTCCGCGCTGATTTAAAATGAACACTCGCCTCTCTCTCTGCGCTGATTTAAAATGAACTCTCGCCACTCTCTCTGCGCTGATTTAAAATGAACTCTTGCCTCTCTCTCTGCGCTGATTTAAAATGAACACTCGCCTCTCTCTCGGCATTGATTTAAAATGAACTCTCGTTTCTCTCACTGCGCTGATTTAAAATGAACACTCGCCTCTCTCTCTGCGCTGATTTAAAATGAACTCTTGCCTCCCTCTCTGCGCTGATTTAACATGAACTCTCGCCTCTCTCTCCATGCTGATTCATAATGAACTCTCGCCTCTCTCTCCCCGCTGATTTAAAATGAACTCTCGCATCTCCTTCCTCACTCTTTTGAACTGTACTCTTTCCTCTCTATCCATAGTGTTTTAAAATGAAGCCAAGCCTCTCTTCCTGCACTGATTTATAATGAACTATTGCACCTCTCTCCGCGCTGATTTAAAATGAACTCTCGCCTCTCTCTCCTTGCTGATTTAAAATGAACTCTCACCTCTCTCTCCGCGCTGATTTAAAATGAACACTCGCCTCTCTCTCCACACTGATTTGAAATGAACTCACACCCTCTCGTCACTCTTGTGAAATGAACTCTCACCTCTCTCTCCACACTGTTTTAAAATGTTTTAAAACGAACTATCATCCCTCTGTCTGCATTGATTTAAAATGAACACTCGCCTCTCTCTCGGCATTGATTTAAAATGAACACTTGCCTCTCTCTCTGCGCTGATTTAAAATGAACACTCGCCTCTCTCTCTGCGCTGATTTAAAATGAACACTCGCCTCTCTCTCAGCGCTGATTTAAAATGAACACTCGCCTCTCTCTCTGCGTTGATTAAAAATGAACACTCGCCTCTCTCTCTGCGCTGATTTAAAATGAACTCTCGTCTCTCTCTCTGCATTGATTTAAAATGAACACTGGCCTCTCTGCGCTGATTTAAAATGAACTCTCGCCGCTCTCTCTGAGCTGATATAAAATGTACTCTCGCCTCTCTCTCTGCGCTGATTTAAAATGAACACTCGCCTCTCTGTCAGCGCTATTTAAAATGAACTCTCGCCTCTCTCTCTGCGCTGATTTAAAATGAACACTCGCCTCTCTCTCTGCGCTGATTTAAAATGAACACTCGCCTCTCTCTCTGCGCTGATTTAAAATGAACTCTCGCCTCTCTCTCTGCGCTGATTTAAAATGAACTCTCGATTCTCTCTCTGCGCTGATTTAAAATGAACACTCGCCTCTCTCTCTGCGCTGATTTAAAATGAACTCTCGATTCTCTCTCTGCGTTGATTTAAAATGAACACTCGCCTCTCTCTTCGCTGATTTAAAATGAACACTCGCCTCTCTGCGCTGATTTAAATTGAAAACTCGCCTCTCTCTCTGCGCTGATTTAAAATTAACTCTCGCCTCTCTCTCTGCGCTGATTAAAAATGAACTCACGCCTCTCTCTCCTCACTCTTGTGAAATGAACTGTTACCTCTCTCTCCTCATTGTTTTCCAATCAACACTCGCATCTTTCTCTGCGCTGATTTAAAATGAACTCTACCCTCTCCCTCCTCACTCTTTTGAAATGAGCTCTTTTCTCTCTCTCCGCGCTGATTTAAAATGAACACGTCTCTCTCTCTGCGCTGATTTAAAATGAACTCTCGCCTCTCTCTCCATGCTGATTTATAATGAACTCTTTCCTCTCTCTCCCCGCTGATTTAAAATGAACTCTCGCATCTCCTTCCTCACTCTTTTGAACAGAACTCTTTCCTCTCTATCCATATTGTTTTAAAATGAAGCCAAGCCTCTCTTCCTGCACTGATTTATAATGAACGATTGCACCTCTCTCCGCGCTGATTTAAAATGAACTCTCGCCTCTCTCTCCCTGCTGATTTAAAATGAATTCTCACCTCTCTCTTCACAGTGATTTAAAATGAACTCTTGCCTCTCACTCCACACTGATTTGAAACGAACTCACACCCTCTCGTCACTCTTGTGAAATGAACTCTCACCTCTCACTCCACGCTGTTTTAAAATGTTTTAAAACGAACTATAATCCCTCTGTCTGCTTTGATATAAAATGAACACGCGCCTCTCTCTCGGCAATGATTTAAAATGAACACTCGCCTCTCTCTCTGCGCTGATTTAAAATGAACACTCGCCTCTCTCTCTGTGCTGATTTAAAATGAACACTCGCCTCTCTCTCTGAGCTGATTTAAAATGAACACTCGCCTCTCTCTCTGCGCTGATTTAAAATGAACACTCGCCTCTCTCTCTGCGCTGATTTAAAATGAACTCTTGCCTCTCTCTCTCTCTGCATTGATTTAAAATGAACACTGGCCCCTCTCTCTGCGCTGATTTAAAATGAACTCTCGCCGCTCTCTCTGAGCTGATATAAAATGAACTCTCGCCTCTCTCTCTGCGCTGATTTAAAATGAACTCTCGCCTCTCTCACTGCGCTGATTTAAAATGAACACTCGCCTCTCTCTCTGCGCTGATTTAAAATGAACACTCGCCTCTCTCTCTGCGCTGATTTAAAATGAACTCTCGATTCTCTCTCTGCGCTGATTTAAAATGAACACTCGCCTCTCTCTCTGCGCTGATTTAAAATGAACTCTCGCCTCTCTCTCTGCGCTGATTTAAAATGAACTCTCGATTCTCTCTCTGCGCTGATTTAAAATGAACACTCGCCTCTCTCTTCGCTGATTTAAAATGAACACTCGCCTCCCTCTCTGCGCTGATTTAAATTGAAAACTCGCCTCTCTCTCTGCGCTGATTTAAAATGAACTCTCGCCTCTCTCTCTGCGCTGATTTAAAATGAACTCTCGCCTCTCTCTCTGCGCTGATTAAAAATGAACTCTCACCTTTCTCTCCTCACTGTTTTGCAATCAACACTCGCATTTTTCTCTGCGCTGATTTAAAATGAACTCTACTCTCTCCCTACTCACTCATTTGAAATGAGGTCTTTTCTCTCTCTCCGCGCTGATTTAAAATGAACACTCGTCTCTCTGCGCTGATTTAAAATGAACACTCGCCTCTCTCTCTGCATTGATTTAAAATGAACTCTCCCCTCTCTCTCTGCGCTGATTTAAAATGAACTCTCGCCTCTCTCTCTGCGCTGATTTAAAATGAACACTCGCCTCTCTCTCTGCGCTGATTTAAAATTAAAACTCGCCTCTCTCTCTGCGCTGATTTAAAAGGAACTCTCGCCTCTCACTCTGCATTGATTAAAAATGAACTCTCGCCTCTCTCTCTGCGCTGATTTAAAATGAACACTCGCCTCTCTCTCTGCGCTGATTTAAAATGAACACTCGCCTCTCTCTCCCCGCTGATTTAAAATGAACTCTCGCATCTCCTTCCTCACTCTTTTGAACTGTACTCTTTCCTCTCTATCCATAGTGTTTTAAAATGAAGCCAAGCCTCTCTCCCTGCACTGATTTATAATGAACTATTGCACCTCTCTCCGCGCTGATTTAAAATGAACTCTCACCTCTCTCTCCATGCTGATTTAAAATGAACTCTCGCCTCTCTCTCCACACTGATTTGAAACGAACTCACACCCTCTCGTCACTCTTGTGAAATGAACGCTCACCTCTCTCTCCACGCTGTTTTAAAATGTTTTAAAACGAACTAGCATCCCTCTCTCTGCATTTATTTTAAATGAACTCTCGCCTCTCTCTCTGCGCTGATTTAAAATGAACATTCGCTTCTCGCTCTGCGATGATTTAAAATGAACACTCGCCTCTCTCTCTGCGGTGATTTAAAATGAACACTCGCCTCTCTCTCTGCGCTGATTTAAAATGAACACTCGCCTCTCTCTCTGCGCTGATTTAAAATGAACACTCGCCTCTCTCTCTGCGCTGATTTAAAATGAACTCTCGCATCCCCTTCCTCACTCTTTTGAACTGAACGCTTTCCTCTCTCTCCATGGTGTTTTAAAATGAAGCCAAGCCTCTCTCCCTGCACTGATTTATAAAGAGCTATCGCACCTCTCTACACGCTGATTTATAATATCCTATCGCCCCTCTCTCCGCGCTGATTTAAAATGGACTCTCGCCTGTCTCTCCGCGCTGATTTAAAATGAACTCTCACATCTCTCTGCACGCTGATTTAAAATGAACTCTCACCTCTCTCTCTGCGCTGATTTAAAATGAACTCACGCCTCTCTCTCTGCGCTGATTAAAAATGAACTCACACCTCTATCTCCTCACTCTTGTGAAATGAACTCTCACCTTTCTCTCCTCACTCTTTTGCAATCAACACTCGCATCTTTCTCTGCGGTGATTTAAAATGAACTCTACCCTCTCCCTCCTCACGCTTTTGAAATGAGCTCTTTTCTCTCTCTCCGCGCTGATTGAAAATGAACACTCGTCTCTCTCTCCGCGCTGATTTAAAATGAACACCCATCTCTCTCTCTGCCCTGATTTAAAATGAACACTCGCCTCTCTCTCTGCGCTGATTTAAAATGAACACTCGCCTCTCTCTCTGCGCTGATTTAAAATGAACTCTCGCCTCTCTCTCTGCGCTGATTTAAAATGAACTCTCGATTCTCTCTCTGCGCTGATTTAAAATGAACACTCGCCTCTCTCTTCGCTGATTTAAAATGAACACTCGCCTCTCTCTCTGCGCTGATATAAAATGAACACTCGCCTCTCTCTCTGTGCTGATTTAAAATGAACTCTCACCTCTCTCTCCGCGCTGATTTAAAATGAACACTCGCCTCTCTCTCCACACTGATTTGAAATGAACTCACACCCTCTCGTCACTCTTGTGAAATGAACTCTCACCTCTCTCTCCACACTGTTTTAAAATGTTTTAAAACGAACTATCATCCCTCTGTCTGCATTGATTTAAAATGAACACTCGCCTCTCTCTCGGCATTGATTTAAAATGAACACTCGCCTCTCTCTCTGCGCTGATTTAAAATGAGCACTCGCCTCTCTCTCTGCGCTGATTTAAAATGAACACTCGCCTCTCTCTCTGCGCTGATTTAAAATGAACACTCGCCTCTCTCTCTGCGCTGATTTAAAATGAACACTCGCCTCTCTCTCTGCGCTGATTTAAAATGAACACTCGCCTCTCTCTCTGCGTTGATTAAAAATGAACACTCGCCTCTCTCTCTGCGCTAATTTAAAATGAACACTCGCCTCTCTCTCTACATTGATTTAAAATGAACTCTCGCCTCTCTCTCTGCGTTGATGTAAAATGAACACTCGCCTCTCTCTCTGGGCTGTTTTAAAATGAACTCTCGCCTCTCTCTCCATTCTGATTCATAACGAACTCTCACCTCTCTCTCCCCGCTGGTTTAAAATGAACTCTCGCATCTCCCTCCTCACTCTTTTGAACTGAACTCTTTCCTCTCTCTCCATGGTGTTTTAAAATGAAGCCAAGCCTCTCTCACTGCACTGATTTATAATGAACTATTGCACCTCTCTCCACGCTGATTTATAATGGACTCTCGCCTGTCTCTCCATGCTGATTTAAAATGAACTCTCACATCTCTCTGCACGCTGATTTAAAATGAACTTTCGCCTCTCTCCCCGTGCTGATTTAAAATTAACTCTCACCTCTCTCTCTGCGCTGATTAAAAATGAACTCACGCCTCCCTCTCCTCACTCTTGTGAAATGAACTCTCACCTTTCTCTCCTCACTCTTTTGCAATCAACGCTCGCATCTTTCTCTGCGCTGATTTAAAATGAACTCTACCCTCTCCCTCCTCACTCTTTTGAAATGAGCTCTTTTCTCTCTCTCCGCGCTGATTTAAAATGAACACTCGCCTCTCTCTCTGCGCTGATTTAAAATGAACTCTCACCACTCTCTCTGCGCTGATTTAAAATGAACTCTTGCCTCTCTCTCTGCGCTGATTTAAAATGAACTCTCGCCTCTCTCTCTGCGCTGATTTAAAATGAACACTCGCCTCTCTCTCGGCATTGATTTAAAATGAACTCTCGTTTCTCTCACTGCCCTGATTTAAAATGAACACTCACCTCTCTCTCTGCGCTGATTTAAAATGAACTCTTGCCTCTCTCTCTGCGCTGATTTAACATGAACTCTCGCCTCTCTCTCCATGCTGATTCATAATGAACTCTCGCCTCTCTCTCCCCGCTGATTTAAAATGAACTCTCGCATCTCCTTCCTCACTCTTTTGAACTGTACTCTTTCCTCTCTATCCATATTGTTTTAAAATGAAGCCAAGCCTCTGTTCCTGCACTGATTTATAATGAACTATTGCACCTCTCTCCGCGCTGATTTAAAATGAACTCTCGCCTCTCTCTCCTTGCTGATTTAAAATGAACTCTCACCTCTCTCTCCGCGCTGATTTAAAATGAACACTCGCCTCTCTCTCCACACTGATTTGAAATGAACTCACACCCTCTCGTCACTCTTGTGAAATGAACTCTCACCTCTCTCTCCACACTGTTTTAAAATGTTTTAAAACGAACTATCATCCCTCTGTCTGCATTGATTTAAAATGAACACTCGCCTGTCTCTCGGCATTGATTTAAAATGAACACTCGCCTCTCTCTCTGCGCTGATTTAAAATGAGCACTCGCCTCTCTCTCTGCGCTGATTTAAAATGAACACTCGCCTCTCTCTCTGCGCTGATTTAAAATGAACACTCGCCTCTCTCTCTGCGCTGATTTAAAATGAACACTCGCCTCTCTCTCTGCGTTGATTAAAAATGAACACTCGCCTCTCTCTCTGCGCTGATTTAAAATGAACTCTCGTCTCTCTCTCTGCATTGATTTAAAATGAACACTGGCCTCTCTGCGCTGATTTAAAATGAACTCTCGCCTCTCTCTCCATGCTGATTCATAATGAACTCTCGCCTCTCTCTCCCCGCTGATTTAAAATGAACTCTCGCATCTCCTTCCTCACTCTTTTGAACTGTACTCTTTCCTCTCTATCCATAGTGTTTTAAAATGAAGCCAAGCCTCTCTTCCTGCACTGATTTATAATGAACTATTGCACCTCTCCGCGCTGATTTAAAATGAACTCTCGCCTCTCTCTCCTTGCTGATTTAAAATGAACTCTCACCTCTCTCTCCGCGCTGATTTAAAATGAACACTCGCCTCTCTCTCCACACTGATTTGAAATGAACTCACACCCTCTCGTCACTCTTGTGAAATGAACTCTCACCTCTCTCTCCACACTGTTTTAAAATGTTTTAAAACGAACTATCATCCCTCTGTCTGCATTGATTTAAAATGAACACTCGCCTCTCTCTCGGCATTGATTTAAAATGAACACTCGCCTCTCTCTCTGCGCTGATTGAAAATGAGCACTCGCCTCTCTCTCTGCGCTGATTTAAAATGAACACTCGCCTCTCTCTCTGCGCTGATTTAAAATGAACACTCGCCTCTCTCTCTGCGCTGATTTAAAATGAACACTCGCCTCTCTCTCTGCGCTGATTTAAAATGAACACTCGCCTCTCTCTCTGCGTTGATTAAAAATGAACACTCGCCTCTCTCTCTGCGCTGATTTAAAATGAACATTCGCCTCTCTCTCTTCATTGATTTAAAATGAACTCTCGCCTCTCTCTCTGCGTTGATGTAAAATGAACACTCGCCTCTCTCTCTGGGCTGTTTTAAAATGAACTCTCGCCTCTCTCTCCATTCTGATTCATAACGAACTCTCACCTCTCTCTCCCCGCTGGTTTAAAATGAACTCTCGCATCTCCCTCCTCACTCTTTTGAACTGAACTCTTTCCTCTCTCTCCATGGTGTTTTAAAATGAAGCCAAGCCTCTCTCACTGCACTGATTTATAATGAACTATTGCACCTCTCTCCACGCTGATTTATAATGGACTCTCGCCTGTCTCTCCATGCTGATTTAAAATGAACTCTCACATCTCTCTGCACGCTGATTTAAAATGAACTCTCGCCTCTCTCCCCGTGCTGATTTAAAATTAACTCTCACCTCTCTCTCTGCGCTGATTAAAAATGAACTAACGCCTCCCTCTCCTCACTCTTGTGAAATGAACTCTCACCTTTCTCTCCTCACTCTTTTGCAATCAACGCTCGCATCTTTCTCTGCGCTGATTTAAAATGAACTCTACCCTCTCCCTCCTCACTCTTTTGAAATGAGCTCTTTTCTCTCTCTCCGCGCTGATTTAAAATGAACACTCGCCTCTCTCTCTGCGCTGATTTAAAATGAACTCTCGCCACTCTCTCTGCGCTGATTTAAAATGAACTCTTGCCTCTCTCTCTGCGCTGATTTAAAATGAACTCTCGCCTCTCTCTCTGCGCTGATTTAAAATGAACACTCGCCTCTCTCTCGGCATTGATTTAAAATGAACTCTCGTTTCTCTCACTGCGCTGATTTAAAATGAACACTCGCCTCTCTCTCTGCGCTGATTTAAAATGAACTCTTGCCTCTCTCTCTGCGCTGATTTAACATGAACTCTCGCCTCTCTCTCCATGCTGATTCATAATGAACTCTCGCCTCTCTCTCCCCGCTGATTTAAAATGAACTCTCGCATCTCCTTCCTCACTCTTTTGAACTGTACTCTTTCCTCTCTATCCATAGTGTTTTAAAATGAAGCCAAGCCTCTGTTCCTGCACTGATTTATAATGAACTATTGCACCTCTCTCCGCGCTGATTTAAAATGAACTCTCGCCTCTCTCTCTGCGCTGATTTAAAATGAACTCTCGCCTCTCTCACTGCGCTGATTTAAAATGAACACTCGCCTCTCTCTGCGCTGATTTAAAATGAACACTCGCCTCTCTCTCTGCGCTGATTTAAAATGAACTCTCGATTCTCTCTCTGCACTGATTTAAAATGAACACTCGCCTCTCTCTCTGCGCTGATTTAAAATGAACTCTCGCCTCTCTCTCTGCGCTGATTTAAAATGAACTCTCGATTCTCTCTCTGCGCTGATTTAAAATGAACACTCGCCTCTCTCTTCGCTGATTTAAAATGAACACTCGCCTCCCTCTCTGCGCTGATTTAAATTGAAAACTCGCCTCTCTCTCTGCGCTGATTTAAAATGAACTCTCGCCTCTCTCTCTGCGCTGATTAAAAATGAACTCTCGCCTCTCTCTCTGCGCTGATTAAAAATGAACTCTCATCTTTCTCTCCTCACTGTTTTGCAATCAACACTCGCATTTTTCTCTGCGCTGATTTAAAATGAACTCTACCCTCTCCCTCCTCACTGATTTGAAATGAGGTCTTTTCTCTCTCTCCGCGCTGATTTAAAATGAACACTCGTCTCTCTGCGCTGATTTAAAATGAACACTCGCCTCTCTCTCTGCATTGATTTAAAATGAACTCTCCCCTCTCTCTCTGCGCTGATTTAAAATGAACTCTCGCCTCTCTCTCTGCGCTGATTTAAAATTAAAACTCGCCTCTCTCTCTGCGCTGATTTAAAAGGAACTCTCGCCTCTCACTCTGCATTGATTAAAAATGAACTCTCGCCTCTCTCTCTGCGCTGATTTAAAATGAACACTCGCCTCTCTCTCTGCGCTGATTTAAAATGAACACTCGCCTCTCTCTCCCCGCTGATTTAAAATGAACTCTCGCATCTCCTTCCTCACTCTTTTGAACTGTACTCTTTCCTCTCTATCCATAGTGTTTTAAAATGAAGCCAAGCCTCTCTCCCTGCACTGATTTATAATGAACTATTGCACCTCTCTCCGCGCTGATTTAAAATTAACTCTCGCCTCTCTCTCCACACTGATTTGAAACGAACTCACACCCTCTCGTCACTCTTGTGAAATGAACGCTCACCTCTCTCTCCACGCTGTTTTAAAATGTTTTAAAACGAACTAGCATCCCTCTCTCTGCATTTATTTTAAATGAACTCTCGCCTCTCTCTCTGCGCTGATTTAAAATGAACATTCGCTTCTCGCTCTGCGATGATTTAAAATGAACACTCGCCTCTCTCTCTGCGGTGATTTAAAACGAACACTCGCCTCTCTCTCTGCGCTGATTTAAAATGAACACTCGCCTCTCTCTCTGCGCTGATTTAAAATGAACACTCGCCTCTCTCTCTGCGCTGATTTAAAATGAACTCTCGCATCCCCTTCCTCACTCTTTTGAACTGAACGCTTTCCTCTCTCTCCATGGTGTTTTAAAATGAAGCCAAGCCTCTCTCCCTGCACTGATTTATAAAGAGCTATCGCACCTCTCTACACGCTGATTTATAATATCCTATCGCCCCTCTCTCCGCGCTGATTTAAAATGGACTCTCGCCTGTCTCTCCGCGCTGATTTAAAATGAACTCTCACATCTCTCTGCACGCTGATTTAAAATGAACTCTCACCTCTCTCTCTGCGCTGATTTAAAATGAACTCACGCCTCTCTCTCTGCGCTGATTAAAAATGAACTCACACCTCTATCTCCTCACTCTTGTGAAATGAACTCTCACCTTTCTCTCCTCACTCTTTTGCAATCAACACTCGCATCTTTCTCTGCGGTGATTTAAAATGAACTCTACCCTCTCCCTCCTCACGCTTTTGAAATGAGCTCTTTTCTCTCTCTCATCGCTGATTGAAAATGAAAACTCGTCTCTCTCTCCGCGCTGATTTAAAATGAACACCCGTCTCTCTCTCTGCCCTGATTTAAAATGAACACTCGCCTCTCTCTCTGCGCTGATTTAAAATGAACACTCGCCTCTCTCTCTGCGCTGATTTAAAATGAACTCTCGCCTCTCTCTCTGCGCTGATTTAAAATGAACTCTCGATTCTCTCTCTGCGCTGATTTAAAATGAACACTCGCCTCTCTCTTCGCTGATTTAAAATGAACACTCGCCTCTCTCTCTGCGCTGATATAAAATGAACACTCGCCTCTCTCTCTGTGCTGATTTAAAATGAACTCTCACCTCTCTCTCCGCGCTTATTTAAAATGAACACTCGCCTCTCTCCTTGCACTGATTTATAATGAACTATCGCCCCTCTCTCCAAACTGATTTATAATGAACACTCGCCTCTCTCTCTACATTGATTTAAAATGAACACTCGCCTCTCTCTCTGCGCTGATTTAAAATGAACACTCGCCTCTCTCTCTGCGCTGATTTAAAATGAACTCCCGCCTCTCCATCCCCGCTAATTTAGAATGAACTCTCGCCTCTCCCTCCGCACTCTTTTGAAATGAGCTCTTTTCTCTCTCTCCGCGCTGATTTAAAATGAACACTCGTCTCTCTCTCTGCGCTGATTTAAAATGAACACTCGCCGCTCTTTCTGCGCTGATTTAAAATGAACACTCGCCTCTCTCTCTGCGCTGATTTAAAATGTACTCTCGTCTCTCTCACTGCGCTGATTTAAAATGAACACTCGCCTCTCTCTCTGCGCTGATTTAAAATGAACACTCGCCTCTCTCTGCGCTGATTTAAAATGAACACTCGCCTCTCTCTCTGCGCTGATTTAAAATGAACTCTCACCTCTCTCTCCATGCTGATTTATAACGAATTCTCGCCTCTCTCTCCCCGCTGATTTAAAATGAACTCTCGCATCACCTTCCTCACTCATTTGAACTGAACTCTTTCCTCTCTCTCCATAGTGTTTTAAATTGAAACCAAGCCTCTCTCCCTGCACTGATTTATAATGAACTATTGCACCTCCCTCCCCGCTGATTTAAAATGAACTATCGCCTGTCTCTCTGCGCTGATTTAAAATGAACTCTCGCCTCTCTCTCTGCGCTGATTTAAAATGAACACTCGCCTCTCTCTCTGCGCTGATTTAAAATTAGCACTCGCCTCTCTCTCTGCGCTGATTTAAATTGAAAACTCGCCTCTCTCTCTGCGCTGATTTAAAATGAACACTCGCCTCTCTCTCTGCGCTGATTTAAAATGAACACTCGCCTCTCTGCGCTGATTTAAAATTAGCACTCGCCTCTCTCTCTGCGCTGATTTAAAATGAACACTCGCCTCTCTCTCTGCGCTGATTTAAAATGAACACTCGCCTCTCTGCGCTGATTTAAAATTAGCACTCGCCTCTCTCTCTGCGCTGATTTAAAATGAACTCTCACCTCTCTCTCTGCGCTGATTTAAAATGAACACTCGCCTCTCTCTCTGCGCTGATTTAAAATGAGCACACACCTCTCACTCTGCATTGATTTAAAATGAACACTCGACTCTCTGTCTGCATTGATTTAAAATGTACTCCATCCTCTCTCTCTGCGCTGATTTAAAATGAGCACTCGCCTCACTCTCTGCGCTGATTTAATATGAACACTCGCCTCTCTCTCTGCGCTGATTTAAAATGAACACTCGCTTCTCTCTCTGCGCTGATTTAAAATGAACACTCGCTGCTCTCTCTGCATTGATTTAAAATGAACTCTCCCCTCTCTCTCTGCGCTGATTTAAAATGAACAATCGCCTCTCTCTCTGCGCTGATTTAAAATGAACACTCGCCTTTCTCTCTGCGCTGATTTAAAATGAGCAAACGCCTCTCTCTCTGCGCTGATTTAAATTGAACACTCGCCTCTCTCTCTGCATTGATTTAAAATGAACACTCGTCGCTCTCTCTGCGCTGATTTAAAATGAACTCTCACATCTCTCTGCAGGCTGATTTAAAATGAACTCTCGCCTCTCTCCCCGTGCTGATTTTAAATGAACTCTTTCCTCGCTCTTCACAGTGATTTAAAATGAACTCTCGCCTCTCTCTTCACAGTGATTTAAAATGAACTCTCGCCTCTCTCTTCACAGTGATTTAAAATGAACTCTCGCCTCTCTCTTCACAGTGATTTAAAATGAACTCTCGCCTCTCTCTTCACAGTGATTTAAAATGAACTCTCGCCTCTCTCCCCGTGCTGATTTAAAATGAACTCTCACCTCTCTCTTCACAGTGATTTAAAATGAACTCTCGCCTCTCTCTCCACGCTGTTTTAAAATGTTTTAAAACGAACTATCATCCATCTGTCTGCATTTATTTTAAATGAATTCACGCCCCTCTCTCTGCATTGATTTAAAATGAACATTGGCCTCTCTCTCTGCGCTGATTTAAAATGAACTCTCGCCTCTCTCTCTGAGCTGATTTAAAATGTACTCTCGTCTCTCTCACTGCGCTGATTTAAAATGAACACTCGCCTCTCTCTGTGCGCAGATTTAAAATGAACTCTCACCTCTCTCTCTGCGCTGATTTAAAATGAACTCTCGCCTCTCTCTCTGCGCTGATTTAAAATGAACTCTCGCCTCTCTCTCTGCGCTGATTTAAAATGAACACTCGCCTCTCTCTCTGCGCTGATTTAAAATTAGCACTCGCCTCTCTCTCTGCGCTGATTTAAATTGAAAACTCGCCTCTCTCTCTGCGCTGATTTAAAATGAACACTCGCCTCTCTCTCTGCGCTGATTTAAAATGAACACTCGCCTCTCTCTCTGCGCTGATTTAAAATGAGCAAACGCCTCTCTCTCTACACTGATTTAAAATGAACACTCGCCTCTCTGTCTGCGCTGATATAAAATGAACTCTCGCCTCTCTCTCTGCGCTGATTTAAAATGAACACTCGCCGGTCTCTCTGCGCTGATTTAAAATGAACACTCGCCTCTCTCTCTGCGCTGATTTAAAATGTACTCTCATCTCTCTCACTGCGCTGATTTAAAATGAACACTCGCCTCTCTCTCTGCGCTGATTTAAAATGAACACTCGCCTCTCTCTGCGCTGATTTAAAATGAACACTCGCTTCTCTCTCTGCGCTGATTTAAAATGAACTCTCGCCTCTCTCTCCATGCTGATTTATAACGAACACTTGCCTCTCTCTCCCCGCTGATTTAAAATGAACTCTCGCATCCCCTTCCTCACTCTTTTGAACTGAACTCTTTCCTCTCTCTCCATAGTGTTTTAAAATGAAGCCAAGCCTCTCTTCCTGCACTGATTTAAAATTAACTCTCGCCTCTCTCTCCACACTGATTTGAAACGAACTCACACCCTCTCGTCACTCTTGTGAAATGAACTCTCACCTCTCTCTCCACGCTGTTTTAAAATGATTTAAAACGAACTATCATCCCTCTCTCTGCATTAATTTTAAATGAACTCTCGCCTCGCTCTCTCTGCGCTGATTTAAAATGAACACTCGCCTCTCTCTCTGCGCTGAATTAAAATGAACAATCGCCTCTCTCTCTGCGCTGATTTAAAATGAACACTCGCCTCTCTCTCTGAGCTGATTTAAAATGAACTCTCGCCTCTCTCTCTGCGCTGATTTAAAATGAACACTCGCCTCTCTCTCTGCGCTGATTTAAAATGAACACTCGCCTCTCTCTCTGCATTGATTTAAAATGAACACTCGTCGCTCTCTCTGTGCTGATTTAAAATGAACTCTCACATCTCTCTGCAGGCTGATTTAAAATGAACTCTCGCCTCTCTCCCCGTGCTGATTTTAAATGAACTCTTGCCTCTCTCTTCACAGTGATTTAAAATGAACTCTCGCCTCTCTCTTCACAGTGATTTAAAATGAACTCTCGCCTCTCTCTTCACAGTGATTTAAAATGAACTCTCGCCTCTCTCTTCACAGTGATTTAAAATGAACTCTCGCCTCTCTCTTCACAGTGATTTAAAATGAACTCTTGCCTCTCTCCCCGTGCTGATTTAACATGAACCCTCGCCTCTCTCTTCACAGTGATTTAAAATGAACTCTCGCCCCTCTCTCCACGCTGTTTTAAAATGTTTTAAAACGAACTATCATCCGTCTGTCTGCATTTATTTTAAATGAATTCACGCCCCTCTCTCTGCGCTGATTTAAAATGAACACTCGCCTCACACTCTGCGCTGATTTAAAATGAACACTCGCCTCTCTCTCTCTGAGCTGATTTAAAATGAACTCTCGCCTCTCTCTCTGCATTGATTTAAAATGAATATTGGCCTCTCTCTCTGCGCTGATTTAAAATGAACTCTCGCCTCTCTCTCTGAGCTGGTTTAAAATGTACTCTCGTCTCTCTCACTGCGCTGATTTAAAATGAACACTCGCCTCTCTCTGTGCGCTGATTTAAAATGAACTCTCGCCTCTCTCTCTGCGCTGATTTAAAATGAACTCTCGCCTCTCTCTCTGCGCTGATTTAAAATGAACTCTCGCCTCTCTCTCTGCGCCGATTTATAATGAACACTCGCCTCTCTCTCTGCGCTGATTTTAAATTAGCACTCGCCTCTCTCTCTGCGCTGATTTAAATTGAAAACTCGCCTCTCTGCGCTGATTTAAAATGAACACTCGCCTCTCTCTCTGCGCTGATTTAAAATGAACACTCGCCTCTCTCTCTGCGCTGATTTAAAATTAGCACTAGCCTCTCTCTCTGCGCTGATTTAAAATGAACTCTCGCCTCTCTCTCTGCGCTGATTTAAAATGAACTCTCGCCTCTCTCTCTGCACTGATTTAAAATGAACACTCGACTCTCTGTCTGCATTGATTTAAAATGTACTCTTTCCTCTCTCTCTGCGCTGATTTAAAATGAGCACTCGCCTCACTCTCTGCGCTGATTTAATATGAACACTCGCCTCTCTCTCTGCGCTGATTTAAAATGAACACTCGCCTCTCTCTGTGCTGATTTAAAATGAACACTCGCTTCTCTCTCTGCGCTGATTTAAAATGAACTCTCGCCTCTCTCTCCATGCTGATTTATAACGAACACTTGCCTCTCTCTCCCCTCTGTTTTAAAATGAACTCTCGCATCCCCTTCCTCACTCTTTTGAACTGAACTCTTTCCTCTCTCTCCATAGTGTTTTAAAATGAAGCCAAGCCTCTCTTCCTGCACTGATTTAAAATTAAATCTCGCCTCTCTCTCCACACTGATTTGAAATGAACTCACACCCTCTCGTCACTCTTGTGAAATGAACTCTCACCTCTCTCTCCACGCTGTTTTAAAATGATTTAAAACGAACTATCATCCCTCTCTCTGCATTAATTTTGAATGAACTCTCGCCTCGCTCTCTCTGCGCTGATTTAAAATGAACACTCGCCTCTCTCTCTGCGCTGAATTAAAATGAACAATCGCCTCTCTCTCTGCGCTGATTTAAAATGAACACTCGCCTCTCTCTCTGAGCTGATTTAAAATGAACTCTCGCCTCTCTCTCTGCGCTGATTTAAAATGAACACTCGCCTCTCTCTCTGCGCTGATTTAAAATGAACACTCGCCTCTCTCTCTGAGCTGATTTAAAATGAACTCTCGTCTCTCTCTCTGCATTGATTTAAAATGAACACTCGCCTCTCTCTCTGCGCTGAATTAAAATGAACTCTTGCCTCTCTCTCTGCGCTGATTTAAAATGAGCACTCGCCTCACTCTCTGCGCTGATTTAAAATGAACACTCGCCTCTCTCTCTGCGCTGATTTATAATGAACACTCGCTTCTCTCTCTGCGCTGATTTAAAATGAACACTCGCTGCTCTCTCTGCATTGATTTAAAATGAACTCTCGCCTCTCTCTCTGCGCTGATTTAAAATGAACACTCGCCTCTCTCTCTGCGCTGATTTAAAATGAACAATCGCCTCTCTCTCTGCGCTGATTTAAAATGAGCAAACGCCTCTCTCTCTACACTGATTTAAAATGAACACTCGCCTCTCTCTCTGCGCTGATATAAAATGAACTCTCGCCTCACCCTCCCCGCTAATTTAGAATGAACTCTCGCCTCTCTCTCTGCGCTGATTTAAAATGAACACTCGCCGGTCTCTCTGCGCTGATTTAAAATGAACACTCGCCTCTCTCTCTGCGCTGATTTAAAATGTACTCTCATCTTTCTCACTGCGCTGATTTAAAATGAACACTCGCCTCTCTCTCTGCGCTGATTTAAAATGAACACTCGCTTCTCTCTCTGCGCTGATTTAAAATGAACTCTCGCCTCTCTCTCCATGCTTATTTATAACGAACACTTGCCTCTCTCTCCCCTCTGTTTTAAAATGAACTCTCGCATCCCCTTCCTCACTCTTTTGAACTGAACTCTTTCCTCTCTCTCCATAGTGTTTTAAAATGAAGCCAAGCCTCTCTTCCTGCACTGATTTAAAATTAACTCTCGCCTCTCTCTCCACACTGATTTGAAACGAACTCACACCCTCTCGTCACTCTTGTGAAATGAACTCTCACCTCTCTCCACGCTGTTTTAAAATGATTTAAAACGAACTATCATCCCTCTCTCTGCATTAATTTTAAATGAACTCTCGCCTCGCTCTCTCTGCGCTGATTTAAAATGAACACTCGCCTCTCTCTCTGCGCTGAATTAAAATGAACAATCGCCTCTCTCTCTGCGCTGATTTAAAATGAACACTCGCCTCTCTCTCTGCATTGATTTAAAATGAATATTGGCCTCTCTCTCTGCGCTGATTTAAAATGAACTCTCGCCTCTCTCTCTGAGCTGATTTAAAATGTACTCTCGTCTCTCTCACTGCGCTGATTTAAAATGAACACTCGCCTCTCTCTGTGCGCTGATTTAAAATGAACTCTCGCCTCTCTCTCTGCGCTGATTTAAAATGAACTCTCGCCTCTCTCTCTGCGCTGATTTAAAATGAACTCTCGCCTCTCTCTCTGCGCCGATTTAAAATGAACACTCGCCTCTCTCTCTGCGCTGATTTTAAATTAGCACTCGCCTCTCTCTCTGCGCTGATTTAAATTGAAAACTCGCCTCTCTGCGCTGATTTAAAATGAACACTCGCCTCTCTCTCTGCGCTGATTTAAAATGAACACTCGCCTCTCTCTCTGCGCTGATTTAAAATTAGCACTAGCCTCTCTCTCTGCGCTGATTTAAAATGAACTCTCGCCTCTCTCTCTGCGCTGATTTAAAATGAACTCTCGCCTCTCTCTCTGCACTGATTTAAAATGAACACTCGACTCTCTGTCTGCATTGATTTAAAATGTACTCTTTCCTCTCTCTCTGCGCTGATTTAAAATGTACTCTCATGTCTCTCACTGCGCTGATTTAAAATGAACACTCGCCTCTCTCTCTGCGCTGATTTAAAATGAACACTCGCTTCTCTCTCTGCGCTGATTTAAAATGAACTCTCGCCTCTCTCTCCATGCTTATTTATAACGAACACTTGCCTCTCTCTCCCCTCTGTTTTAAAATGAACTCTCGAATCCCCTTCCTCACTCTTTTGAACTGAACTCTTTCCTCTCTCTCCATAGTGTTTTAAAATGAAGGCAAGCCTCTCTTCCTGCACTGATTTAAAATTAACTCTCGCCTCTCTCTCCACACTGATTTGAAACGAACTCACACCCTCTCGTCACTCTTGTGAAATGAACTCTCACCTCTCTCTCCACGCTGTTTTAAAATGATTTAAAACGAACTATCATCCCTCTCTCTGCATTAATTTTAAATGAACTCTCGCCTCGCTCTCTCTGCGCTGATTTAAAATGAACACTCGCCTCTCTCTCTGCGCTGAATTAAAATGAACAATCGCCTCTCTCTCTGCGCTGATTTAAAATGAACACTCGCCTCTCTCTCTGAGCTGATTTAAAATGAACTCTCGCCTCTCTCTCTGCGCTGATTTAAAATGAACACTCGCCTCTCTCTCTGCGCTGATTTAAAATGAACACTCGCCTCTCTCTCTGAGCTGATTTAAAATGAACTCTCGTCTCTCTCTCTGCATTGATTTAAAATGAACACTGGCCTCTCTCTCTGCGCTGAATTAAAATGAACTCTCGCCTCTCTCTCTGCGCTGATTTAAAATGAACACTTGCCTCTCTCTCTGCGCTGATTTAAAATGAGCAAACGCCTCTCTCTCTGCGCTGATATAAAAAGAACACTCGCCTCTCTCTCTGCATTGATTTAAAGTGAACACTCGCCTCTCTCTCTGCGCTGATATAAAATGAACACTCGCCTCTCTCTCTGCGCTGATTTAAAATGAACTCTCGCATCTCTCCCCGTGCTGATTTAAAATGAACTCTCGCCTCTCTCTCCGCGCTGATTTAAAATGAACACTCGTCTGTCTCTCTGCGCTGATTTAAAATGAACACTCGCCTCTCTCTCTACACTGATTTAAAATGAACACTCGCCTCTCTCTCTGCGCTGATTTAAAATGAACTCTCGCCTCTCCCTCCCCGCTAATTTAGAATGAACTCTCGCCTCTCCCTCCGCACACTTTTGAAATGAGCTCTTTTCTCTCTCTCCACGCTGATTTAAAATGAACACTCGTCTCTCTCACTGCGCTGATTTAAAATGAACACTCGCCTCTCTCTCTGCGCTGATTTAAAATGAACACTCGCCTCTCTCTCTGCGCTGATTTAAAATGAACACTCGCCGCTCTCTCTGCCTGATTTAAAATGAACACTCGCCTCTCTCTCTGCGCTGATTTAAAATGTACTCTCATCTCTCTCATTGCGCTGATTTAAAATGAACACTTGCCTCTCTCTCTGCGCTGATTTAAAATGAACACTCGCCTCTCTCTGCGCTGATTTAAAATGAACACTCGCTTCTCTCTCTGCGCTGATTTAAAATGAACTCTCGCCTCTCTCTCCATGCTGATTTATAACGAACACTTGCCTCTCTCTCCCCGCTGTTTTAAAATGAACTCTCGCATCCCCTTCCTCTCTCTTTTGAACTGAACTCTTTCCTCTCTCTCCATAGTGTTTTAAAATGAAGCCAAGCCTCTCTCCCTGCACTGATTTATAATGAACTCTCGCCTCTCTCTCCTTGCTGATTTAAAATGAACTTTTGCCTCTCTTGCCTTGCTGATTTAAAATGAACTCTCACCTCTCTCTTCACAGTGATTTAAAATGAACCCTCGCCTCTCTCTCCATGCTAATTTAAAATGAACTCTCGCCTCTCTCTCCGCGCTGATTTAAAATGAACTCTCGCCTCTCTCTCTGCGCTGATTTAAAATGAACGCTCGCCTCTCTCTCTGCGCTGATTTAAAATTAACACTCGCCTCTCTCTCTGCGCTGATTTAAAGTGAAAACTCACCTCTCTCTCTGCGCTGATTTAAATTGAAAATTCGCCTCTCTCTCTACGCTGATTTAAAATGAACTCTCGCTCTCTCTCCATGCTTATTTAAAATGAACACTCGCTTCTCTCTCTGCGCTGATTTAAAATGAACTCTCTCCTCTCTCCCCGTGCTGATTTTAAATGAACTCTTGCCTCTCTCTTCACAGTGATTTAAAATGAACTCTCGCCTCTCTCTTCACAGTGATTTAAAATGAACTCTCGCCTCTCTCTTCACAGTGATTTAAAATGAACTCTCGCCTCTCTCTTCACAGTGATTTAAAATGAACTCTCGCCTCTCTCCCCGGGCTGATTTAAAATGAACTCTCGCCTCTCTCTTCACAGTGATTTAAAATGAACTCTCACCTCTCTCTCCACGCTGTTTTAAAATGTTTTAAAACGAACTATCATCCATCTGTCTGCATTTATTTTAAATGAATTCACGCCCCTCTCTCTGCGCTGATTTAAAATGAACACTCGCCTTACTCTCTGCGCTGATTTAAAATGAACACTCGCCTCTCTCTCTCTGAGCTGATTTAAAATGAACTCTCGCCTCTCTCTCTGCATTGATTTAAAATGAACATTGGCCTCTCTCTCTGCGCTGATTTAAAATGAACTCTCGCCTCTCTCTCTGAGCTGATTTAAAATGTACTCTCGTCTCTCTCACTGCGCTGATTTAAAATGAACACTCGCCTCTCTCTGTGCGCTGATTTAAAATGAACACTCGCCTGTCTCTCTGTGCGCTGATTTAAAATGAAATCTCGCCTCTCTCTCTGCGCTGATTTAAAATGAACTCTCGCCTCTCTCTCTGCGCTGATTTAAAATGAACTCTCGCCTCTCTCTCTGCGCCGATTTAAAATGAACACTCGCCTCTCTCTCTGCGCTGATTTAAAATTAGCACTCGCCTCTCTCTCTGCGCTGATTTAAATTGAAAACTCGCCTCTCTCTCTGCGCTGATTTAAAATGAACACTCGCCTCTCTCTCTGCGCTGATTTAAAATGAACACTCGCCTCTCTCTCTGCACTGATTTAAAATTAGCACTAGCCTCTCTCTCTGCGCTGATTTAAAATGAGCGAACGCCTCTCTCTCTGCACTGATTTAAATTGAACACTCGCCTCTCTCTCTGCGCTGATATAAAATGAACTCTCGCCTCTCCCTCCCCGCTAATTTAGAATGAACTCTCGCCTCTCTCTCTGCGCTGATTTAAAATGAACACTCGCCTCTCTCTCTGCGCTGATTTAAAATGAACACTCGCCTCTCTCTCTGCGCTGATTTAAAATGTACTCTCATCTCTCTCACTGCGCTGATTTAAAATGAACACTCGCCTCTCTCTCTGCGCTGATTTAAAATGAACACTCGCCTCTCTCTGCGCTGATTTAAAATGAACTCTCGCTTCTCTCTCCATGCTGATTTATAACGAACACTTGCCTCTCTCTCCCCTCTGTTTTGAAATGAACTCTCGCATCCCCTTCCTCACTCTTTTGAACTGAACTCTTTCCTCTCTCTCCATAGTGTTTTAAAATGAAGCCAAGCCTCTCTTCCTGCACTGATTTAAAATTAACTCTCGCCTCTCTCTCCACACTGATTTGAAACGAACTCACACCCTCTCGTCACTCTTGTGAAATGAACTCTCACCTCTCTCTCCACGCTGTTTTAAAATGATTTAAAACGAACTATCATCCCTCTCTCTGCATTAATTTTAAATGAACTCTCGCCTCGCTCTCTCTGCGCTGATTTAAAATGAACACTCGCCTCTCTCTCTGCGCTGAATTAAAATGAACAATCGCCTCTCCCTCTGCGCTGATTTAAAATGAACACTCGCCTCTCTCTCTGAGCTGATTTAAAATGAACTCTCGCCTCTCTCTCTGCGCTGATTTAAAATGAACACTTGCCTCTCTCTCTGCGCTGATTTAAAATGGACACTCGCCTCTCTCTCTGAGCTGATTTAAAATGAACTCTCGTCTCTCTCTCTGCATTGATTTAAAATGAACACTGGCCTCTCTCTCTGCGCTGAATTAAAATGAACTCTCGCCTCTCTCTCTGCGCTGATTTAAAATGAACACTTGCCTCTCTCTCTGTGCTGATTTAAAATGAGCAAACGCCTCTCTCTCTGCGCTGATATAAAAAGAACACTCGCCTCTCTCTCTGCATTGATTTTAAGTGAACACTCGCCTCTCTCTCTGCGCTGATATAAAATGAACACTCGCCTCTCTCTCTGCGCTGATTTAAAATGAACTCTCGCATCTCTCCCCGTGCTGATTTAAAATGAACTCTCGCCTCTCTCTCCGCGCTGATTTAAAATGAACACTCGTCTGTCTCTCTGCGCTGATTTAAAATGAACACTCGCCTCTCTCTCTACACTGATTTAAAATGAACACTCGCCTCTCTCTCTGCGCTGATATAAAATGAAAACTCGCCTCTCTCTCTGCGCTGATTTAAAATGAACTTTCGCCTCTCCCTCCCCGCTAATTTAGAATGAAGTCTCCCCTCTCCCTCCGCACTCTTTTGAAATGAGCTCTTTTCTCTCTCTCCACGCTGATTTAAAATGAACACTCGTCTCTCTCTCTGCGCTGATTTAAAATGAACACTCGCCTCTCTCTCTGCGCTGATTTAAAATGTACTCTCATCTCTCTCATTGCGCTGATTTAAAATGAACACTCGCCTCTCTCTCTGCGCTGATTTGAAATGAACACTCGCCTCTCTCTCTGCGCTGATTTAAAATGAACACTCGCCTGTCTCTCTGCGCTGATTTAAAATGAGCAAACGCCTCTCTCTCTGCGCTGATTTAAAATGAACACTCGCCTCTCTCTCTGCGCTGATTTAAAATGTACTCTCATCTCTCTCATTGCGCTGATTTAAAATGAACACTCGCCTCTCTCTCTGCGCTGATTTAAAATGAACTCTCGCATCTCTCCCCGTGCTGATTTAAAATGAACTCTCGCCTCTCTCTCCGCGCTGATTTAAAATGATCACTCGTCTGTCTCTCTGCGCTGATTTAAAATGAACACTCGCCTCTCTCTCTACACTGATTTAAAATGAACACTCGCCTCTCTCTCTGCGCTGATATAAAATGAACACTCGCCTCTCTCTCTGCGCTGATTTAAAATGAACTCTCGCCTCTCCCTCCCCGCTAATTTAGAATGAAGTCTCGCCTCTCCCTCCGCACTCTTTTGAAATGAGCTCTTTTCTCTCTCTCCACGCTGATTTAAAATGAACACTCGTCTCTCTCTCTGCGCTGATTTAAAATGAACACTCGCCTCTCTCTCTGCGCTGATTTAAAATGAACACTCGCCTCTCTCTCTGCGCTGATTTAAAATGAACACTCGCCGCTCTCTCTGCCTGATTTAAAATGAACACTCGCCTCTCTCTCTGCGCTGATTTAAAATGTACTCTCATCTCTCTCATTGCGCTGATTTAAAATGAACACTTGCCTCTCTCTCTGCGCTGATTTAAAATGAACTCTCGCCTCTCTCTTCACAGTGATTTAAAATGAACTCTCACCTCTCTCTCCACGCTGATTTAAAATGTTTTAAAACGAACTATCATCCATCTGTCTGCATTTATTTTAAATGAATTCACGCCCCTCTCTCTGCGCTGATTTAAAATGAACACTCGCCTCACTCTCTGAGCTGATTTAAAATGAACTCTCGCCTCTCTCTCTGCATTGATTTAAAATGAACATTGGCCTCTCTCTCTGCGCTGATTTAAAATGAACTCTCGCCTCTCTCTCTGAGCTGATTTAAAATGTACTATCGTCTCTCTCACTGCGCTGATTTAAAATGAACACTCGCCTCTCTCTGTGCGCTGATTTAAAATGAACACTCGCCTGTCTCTCTGTGCGCTGATTTAAAATGAACTCTCGCCTCTCTCCCTGCACTGATTTAAAATGAACTCTCGCCTCTCTCTCTGCGCTGATTTAAAATGAACTCTCGCCTCTCTCTCTGCGCCGATTTAAAATGAACACTCGCCTCTCTCTCTGCGCTGATTTAAAATTAGCACTCGCCTCTCTCTCTGCGCTGATTTAAATTGAAAACTCGCCTCTCTCTCTGCGCTGATTTAAAATGAACACTCGCCTCTCTCTCTGCGCTGATTTAAAATGAACACTCGCCTCTCTCTATGCGCTGATTTAAAATTAGCACTAGCCTCTCTCTCTGCGCTGATTTAAAATGAACTCTCGCCTCTCTCTCTGCGCTGATTTAAAATGAACTCTCGCCTCTCTCTCTGCGCGGATTTAAAATCAGCACACACCTCTCTCTCTGCATTGATTTAAAATGAACACTCGACTCTCTGTCTGCATTGATTTAAAATGTACTCTTTCCTCTCTCTCTCCGCTGATTTAAAATGAGCACTCGCATCACTCTCTGCGCTGATTTAATATGAACACTCGCCTCTCTCTCTGCGCTGATTTATAATGAACACTCGCTTCTCTCTCTGCGCTGATTTAAAATGAACACTCGCTGCTCTCTCTGCATTGATTTAAAATGAACTCTCGCCTCTCTCTCTGCGCTGATTTAAAATGAACACTCGCCTCTCTCTCTGCGCTGATTTAAAATGAACACTCGCCTCTCTCTCTGCGCTGATTTAAAATGAGCAAACGCCTCTCTCTCTGCACTGATTTAAAATGAACACTCGCCTCTCTCTCTGCGCTGATATAAAATGAACTCTCGCCTCTCCCTCCCCGCTAATTTAGAATGAACTCTCGCCTCTCTCTCTGCGCTGATTTAAAATGAACACTCGCCTCTCTCTCTGCGCTGATTTAAAATGAACACTCGCCTCTCTCTCTGCGCTGATTTAAAATGTACTCTCATCTCGCTCACTGCGCTGATTTAAAATGAACACTCGCCTCTCTCTCTGCGCTGATTTAAAATGAACTCTCGCCTCTCTCTCCATGCTGATTTATAACGAACACTTGCCTCTCTCTCCCCTCTGTTTTGAAATGAACTCTCGCATCCCCTTCCTCACTCTTTTGAGCTGAACTCTTTCCTCTCTCTCCATAGTGTTTTAAAATGAAGCCAAGCCTCTCTTCCTGCACTGATTTAAAATTAACTCTCGCCTCTCTCTCCACACTGATTTGAAACGAACTCACACCCTCTCGTCACTCTTGTGAAATGAACTCTCACCTCTCTCTCCACGCTGTTTTAAAATGATTTAAAACGAACTATCATCCCTCTCTCTGCATTAATTTTAAATGAACTCTCGCCTCGCTCTCTCTGCGCTGATTTAAAATGAACACTCGCCTCTCTCTCTGCGCTGAATTAAAATGAACAATCGCCTCTCCCTCTGCGCTGATTTAAAATGAACACTCGCCTCTCTCTCTGAGCTGATTTAAAATGAACACTCGCCTCTCTCTCTGCGCTGATTTAAAATGAACACTCGCCTCTCTCTCTGCGCTGATTTAAAATGAACACTCGCCTCTCTCTCTGAGCTGATTTAAAATGAACTCTTGTCTCTCTCTCTGCATTGATTTAAAATGAACACTGGCCTCTCTCTCTGCGCTGAATTAAAATGAACTCTCGCCTCTCTCTCTGCGCTGATTTAAAATGAACACTTGCCTCTCTCTCTGCGCTGATTTAAAATGAGCAAACGCCTCTCTCTCTGCGCTGATATAAAAAGAACACTCGCCTCTCTCTCTGCATTGATTTTAAGTGAACACTCGCCTCTCTCTCTGCGCTGATATAAAATGAACACTCGCCTCTCTCTCTGCGCTGATTTAAAATGAACTCTCGCATCTCCCCCCCTGCTGATTTAAAATGAACTCTCGCCTCTCTCTCCGCGCTGATTTAAAATGAACACTCGTCTGTCTCTCTGCGCTGATTTAAAATGAACACTCGCCTCTCTCTCTACACTGATTTAAAATGAACACTCGCCTCTCTCTCTGCGCTGATATAAAATGAACAATCCCCTCTCTCTCTGCGCTGATTTAAAATGAACACTCGCCTCTCTCTCTGCGCTGATTTAAAATGAACACTCGCCTCTCTCTCTGCGCTGATTTAAAATGTACCCTCATCTCTCTCACTGCGCTGATTTAAAATGAACACTCGCCTCTCTCTCTGCGCTGATTTAAAATGAACTCCCGCCTCTCTCTCCATGCTGATTTATAACGAACACTTGCCTCTCTCTCCCCTCTGTTTTGAAATGAACTCTCGCATCCCCTTCCTCACTCTTTTGAACTGAACTCTTTCCTCTCTCTCCATAGTGTTTTAAAATGAAGCCAAGCCTCTCTTCCTGCACTGATTTAAAATTAACTCTCGCCTCTCTCTCCACACTGATTTGAAACGAACTCACACCCTCTCGTCACTCTTGTGAAATGAACTCTCACCTCTCTCTCCACGCTGTTTTAAAATGATTTAAAACGAACTATCATCCCTCTCTCTGCATTAATTTTAAATGAACTCTCGCCTCGCTCTCTCTGCGCTGATTTAAAATGAACTCTTGTCTCTCTCTCTGCATTGATTTAAAATGAACACTGGCCTCTCTCTCTGCGCTGAATTAAAATGAACTCTCGCCTCTCTCTCTGCGCTGATTTAAAATGAACACTTGCCTCTCTCTCTGCGCTGATTTAAAATGAGCAAACGCCTCTCTCTCTGCGCTGATATAAAAAGAACACTCGCCTCTCTCTCTGCATTGATTTTAAGTGAACACTCGCCTCTCTCTCTGCGCTGATATAAAATGAACACTCGCCTCTCTCTCTGCGCTGATTTAAAATGAACTCTCGCATCTCCCCCCCTGCTGATTTAAAATGAACTCTCGCCTCTCTCTCCGCGCTGATTTAAAATGAACACTCGTCTGTCTCTCTGCGCTGATTTAAAATGAACACTCGCCTCTCTCTCTACACTGATTTAAAATGAACACTCGCCTCTCTCTCTGCGCTGATATAAAATGAACAATCCCCTCTCTCTCTGCGCTGATTTAAAATGAACTCTCGCCTCTCCCTCCCCGCTAATTTAGAATGAAGTCTCGCCTCTCCCTCCGCACTCTTTTGAAATGAGCTCTTTTCTCTCTCTCCACGCTGATTTAAAATGAACACTCGTCTCTCTCTCTGCGCTGATTTAAAATGAACACTCGCCTCTCTCTCTGCGCTGATTTAAAATGTACTCTCATCTCTCTCATTGCGCTGATTTAAAATGAACACTCGCCTCTCTCTCTGCGCTGATTTGAAATGAACACTCGCCTCTCTCTCTGCGCTGATTTAAAATGAACACTCGCCTGTCTCTCTGCGCTGATTTAAAATGAGCAAACGCCTCTCTCTCTCCGCTGATTTAAAATGAACACTCGCCTCTCTCTCTGCGCTGATTTAAAATGTACTCTCATCTCTCTCATTGTGCTGATTTAAAATGAACACTCGCCTCTCTCTCTGCGCTGATTTAAAATGAACTCTCGCATCTCTCCCCGTGCTGATTTAAAATGAACTCTCGCCTCTCTCTCCGCGCTGATTTAAAATGAACACTCGTCTGTCTCTCTGCGCTGATTTAAAATGAACACTCGCCTCTCTCTCTACACTGATTTAAAATGAACACTCGCCTCTCTCTCTGCGCTGATATAAAATGAACACTCGCCTCTCTCTCTGCGCTGATTTAAAATGAACTCTCACCTCTCCCTCCCCGCTAATTTAGAATGAACTCTCGCCTCTCCCTCCGCACTCTTTTGAAATGAGCTCTTTTCTCTCTCTCCACGCTGATTTAAAATGAACACTCGTCTCTCTCTCTGCGCTGATTTAAAATGAACACTCGCCTCTCTCCCTGCGCTGATTTAAAATGTACTCTCATCTCTCTCATTGCGCTGATTTAAAATGAACACTCGCCTCTCTCTCTGCGCTGATTTTAAATGAACTCTCGCCTCTCTCTTCACAGTGATTTAAAATGAACTCTCACCTCTCTCTCCACGCTGTTTTAAAATGTTTTAAAACGAACTATCATCCATCTGTCTGCATTTATTTTAAATGAATTCACGCCCCTCTCTCTGCGCTGATTTAAAATGAACACTCGCCTCACTCTCTGCGCTGATTTAAAATGAACACTCGCCTCTCTCTCTCTGAGCTGATTTAAAATGAACTCTCGCCTCTCTCTCTGCATTGATTTAAAATGAACATTGGCCTCTCTCTCTGCGCTGATTTAAAATGAACTCTCGCCTCTCTCTCTGAGCTGATTTAAAATGTATTATCGTCTCTCTCACTGCGCTGATTTAAAATGAACACTCGCCTCGCTCTGTGCGCTGATTTAAAATGAACACTCGCCTGTCTCTCTGTGCGCTGATTTAAAATGAACTCTCGCCTCTCTCTCTGCGCTGATTTAAAATGAACTCTCGCCTCTCTCTCTGCGCTGATTTAAAATGAACTCTCGCCTCTCTCTCTGCGCCGATTTAAAATGAACACTCGCCTCTCTCTCTGCGCTGATTTAAAATTAGCACTCGCCACTCTCTCTGCGCTGATTTAAATTGAAAACTCGCCTCTCTCTCTGCGCTGATTTAAAATGAACACTCGCCTCTCTCTCTGCGCTGATTTAAAATTAGCACTAGCCTCTCTCTCTGCGCTGATTAAAAATGAACTCTCGCCTCTCTCTCTGCGCTGATTTAAAATGAACTCTCGCCTCTCTCTCTGCGCGGATTTAAAATCAGCACACACCTCTCTCTCTGCATTGATTTAAAATGAACACTCGACTCTCTGTCTGCATTGATTTAAAAAGTACTCTTTCCTCTCTCTCTCCGCTGATTTAAAATGAGCACTCGCATCACTCTCTGCGCTGATTTAATATGAACACTCGCCTCTCTCTCTGCGCTGATTTATAATGAACACTCGCTTCTCTCTCTGCGCTGATTTAAAATGAACACTCGCTGCTCTCTCTGCATTGATTTAAAATGAACACTCGCCTCTCTCTCTGCGCTGATTTAAAATGAACACTCGCCTCTCTCTCTGCGCTGATTTAAAATGAGCAAACGCCTCTCTCTCTGCACTGATTTAAAATGAACACTCGCCTCTCTCTCTGCGCTGATATAAAATGAACTCTCGCCTCTCCCTCCCCGCTAATTTAGAATGAACTCTCGCCTCTCTCTCTGCGCTGATTTAAAATGAACACTCGCCTCTCTCTCTGCGCTGATTTAAAATGAACACTCGCCTCTCTCTCACTGCGCTGATTTAAAATGTACTCTCATCTCTCTCACTGCGCTGATTTAAAATGAACACTCGCCTCTCTCTCTGCGCTGATTTAAAATGAACTCTCGCCTCTCTCTCCATGCTGATTTATAACGAACACTTGCCTCTCTCTCCCCTCTGTTTTGAAATGAACTCTCGCATCCCCTTCCTCACTCTTTTGAACTGAACTCTTTCCTCTCTCTCCATAGTGTTTTAAAATGAAGCCAAGCCTCTCTTCCTGCACTGATTTAAAATTAACTCTCGCCTCTCTCTCCACCCCTGATTTGAAACGAACTCACACCCTCTCGTCACTCTTGTGAAATGAACTCTCACCTCTCTCTCCACGCTGTTTTAAAATGATTTAAAACGAACTATCATCCCTCTCTCTGCATTAATTTTAAATGAACTCTCGCCTCGCTCTCTCTGCGCTGATTTAAAATGAACACTCGCCTCTCTCTCTGCGCTGAATTAAAATGAACAATCGCCTCTCCCTCTGCGCTGATTTAAAATGAACACTCGCCTCTCTCTCTGAGCTGATTTAAAATGAACTCTCGCCTCTCTCTCTGCGCTGATTTCAAATGAACACTCGCCTCTCTCTCTGCGCTGATTTAAAATGAACACTCGCCTCTCTCTCTGAGCTGATTTAAAATGAACTCTCGTCTCTCTCTCTGCATTGATTTAAAATGAACACTGGCCTCTCTCTGCGCTGAATTAAAATGAACTCTCGCCTCTCACTCTGCGCTGATTTAAAATGAACACTTGCCTCTCTCTCTGCGCTGATTTAAAATGAGCAAACGCCTCTCTCTCTGCGCTGATATAAAAAGAACACTCGCCTCTCTCTCTGCATTGATTTTAAGTGAACACTCGCCTCTCTCTCTGCGCTGATATAAAATGAACACTCGCCTCTCTCTCTGCGCTGATTTAAAATGTACTCTCGCATCTCTCCCCGTGCTGATTTAAAATGAACTCTCGCCTCTCTCTCCGCGCTGATTTAAAATGAACACTCGTCTGTCTCTCTGCGCTGATTTAAAAAGAACACTCGCCTCTCTCTCTACACTGATTTAAAATGAACACTCGCCTCTCTCTCTGCGCTGATATAAAAGGAACAATCGCCTCTCTCTCTGCGCTGATTTAAAATGAACTCTCGCCTCTCCCTCCCCGCTAATTTAGAATGAAGACTCGCCTCTCCCTCCGCACTCTTTTGAAAAGAGCTCTTTTCTCTCTCTCCACGCTGATTTAAAATGAACACTCCTCTCTCTCTCTGCGCTGATTTAAAATGAACACTCGCCTCTCTCTCTGCGCTGATTTAAAATGTACTCTCATCTCTCTCATTGCGCTGATTTAAAATGAACACTCGCCTCTCTCTCTGCGCTGATTTGAAATGAACACTCGCCTCTCTCTCTGCGCTGATTTAAAATGAACACTCGCCTGTCTCTCTGCGCTGATTTAAAATGAGCAAACGCCTCTCTCTCTGCGCTGATTTAAAATGAACACTCGCCTCTCTCTCTGCGCTGATTTAAAATGTACTCTCATCTCTCTCATTGCGCTGATTTAAAATGAACACTCGCCTCTCTCTCTGCGCTGATTTAAAATGAACTCTCGCATCTCTCCCCGTGCTGATTTAAAATGAACTCTCGCCTCTCTCTCCGCGCTGATTTAAAATGAACACTCGTCTGTCTCTCTGCGCTGATTTAAAATGAACACTCGCCTCTCTCTCTACACTGATTTAAAATGAACACTCGCCTCTCTCTCTGCGCTGATATAAAATGAACACTCGCCTCTCTCTCTGCGCTGATTTAAAATGAACTCTCGCCTCTCCCTCCCCGCTAATTTAGAATGAACTCTCGCCTCTCCCTCCGCACTCTTTTGAAATGAGCTCTTTTCTCTCTCTCCACGCTGATTTAAAATGAACACTCGTCTCTCTCTCTGCGCTGATTTAAAATGAACACTCGCCTCTCTCTCTGCGCTGATTTAAAATGAACACTCGCCTCTCTCTCTGCGCTGATTTAAAATGAACACTCGCCGCTCTCTCTGCCTGATTTAAAATGATCACTCGCCTCTCTCTCTGCGCTGATTTAAAATGTACTCTCATCTCTCTCATTGCGCTGATTTAAAATGAACACTTGCCTCTCTCTCTGCGCTGATTTAAAATGAACACTCGCCTCTCTCTGCGCTGATTTAAAATGAACACTCGCTTCTCTCTCTGCGCTGATTTAAAATGAACTCTCGCCTCTCTCTCCATGCTGATTTATAACGAACACTTGCCTCTCTCTCCCCGCTGTTTTAAAATGAACTCTCGCATCCCCTTCCTCTCTCTTTTGAACTGAACTCTTTCCTCTCTCTCCATAGTGTTTTAAAATGAAGCCAAGCCTCTCTCCCTGCACTGATTTATAATGACCTCTCGCCACTCTCTCCTTGCTGATTTAAAATGAACTTTTTCCTCTCTTGCCTTGCTGATTTAAAATGAACTCTCACCTCTCTCTTCACAGTGATTTAAAATGAACCCTCGCCTCTCTCTCCATGCTAATTTAAAATGAACTCTCGCCTCTCTCTCCGCGCTGATTTAAAATGAACTCTCGCCTCTCTCTCTGCGCTGAGTAAAATGAACGCTCGCCTCTCTCTCTGCGCTGATTTAAAATGAACACTCGCCTCTCTCTCTGCGCTGATTTAAATTGAAAACTCACCTCACTCTCTGCGCTGATTTAAATTGAAAATTCGCCTCTCTCTCTACGCTGATTTAAAATGAACTCTCGCTCTCTCTCCATGCTTATTTAAAATGAACACTCGCTTCTCTCTCTGCGCTGATTTAAAATGAACTCTCGCCTCTCTCCCCGTGCTGATTTTAAATGAACTCTTGCCTCTCTCTTCACAGTGATTTAAAATGAACTCTCGCCTCTCTCTTCACAGTGATTTAAAATGAACTCTCGCCTCTCTCTTCACAGTGATTTAAAATGAACTCTCGCCTCTCTCTTCACAGTGATTTAAAATGAACTCTCGCCTCTCTCCCCGGGCTGATTTAAAATGAACTCTCGCCTCTCTCTTCACAGTGATTTAAAATGAACTCTCACCTCTCTCTCCACGCTGTTTTAAAATGTTTTAAAACGAACTATCATCCATCTGTCTGCATTTATTTTAAATGAATTCACGCCCCTCTCTCTGCGCTGATTTAAAATAAACACTCGCCTCACTCTCTGCGCTGATTTAAAATGAACACTCGCCTCTCTCTCTCTGAGCTGATTTAAAATGAACTCTCGCCTCTCTCTCTGCATTGATTTAAAATGAACATTGGCCTCTCTCTCTGCGCTGATTTAAAATGAACTCTCGCCTCTCCCTCTGAGCTGATTTAAAATGTACTCTCGTCTCTCTCACTGCGCTGATTTAAAATGAACACTCGCCTCTCTCTGTGCGCTGATTTAAAATGAACACTCGCCTGTCTCTCCGCGCTGATTTAAAATGAACTCTCGCCTCTCTCTCTGCACTGATTTAAAATGAACTCTCGCCTCTCTCTCTGCGCTGATTTAAAATGAACTCTTGCCTCTCTCTCTGCGCCGATTTAAAATGAACACTCGCCTCTCTCTCTGCGCTGATTTAAAAGTAGCACTCGCCTCTCTCTCTGCGCTGATTTAAATTGAAAACTCGCCTCTCTCTCTGCGCTGATTTAAAATGAACACTCGCCTCTCTCTCTGCGCTGATTTAAAATGAACACTCGCCTCTCTCTCTGCGCTGATTTAAAATTAGCACTAGCCTCTCTCTCTGCGCTGATTTAAAATGAACTCTCGCCTCTCTCTCTGCGCTGATTTAAAATGAACTCTCGCCTCTCTCTCTGCGCGGATTTAAAATCAGCACACACCTCTCTCTCTGCATTGATTTAAAATGAACACTCGACTCTCTGTCTGCATTGATTTAAAATGTACTCTTTCCTCTCTCTCTGCGCTGATTTAAAATGAGCACTCGCCTCACTCTCTGCGCTGATTTAATATGAACACTCGCCTCTCTCTCTGCGCTGATTTATAATGAACACTCGCTTCTCTCTCTGCGCTGATTTAAAATGAACACTCGCTGCTCTCTCTGCATTGATTTAAAATGAACTCTCTCCTCTCTCTCTGCGCTGATTTAAAATGAACACTCGCCTCTCTCTCTGCGCTGATTTAAACTGAACACTCGCCTCTCTCTCTGCGCTGATTTAAAATGAGCAAACGCCTCTCTCTCTGCACTGATTTAAAATGAACACTCGCCTCTCTCTCTGCGCTGATATAAAATGAACTCTCGCCTCTCTCTCCCCGCTAATTTAGAATGAACTCTCGCCTCTCTCTCTGCGCTGATTTAAAATGAACACTCGCCTCTCTCTCTGCGCTGATTTAAAATGAACACTCGCCTCTCTCTCTGCGCTGATTTAAAATGTACTCTCATCTCTCTCACTGCGCTGATTTAAAATGAACACTCGCCTCTCTCTCTGCGCTGATTTAAAATGAACACTCGCCTCTCTCTGCGCTGATTTAAAATGAACTCTCGCCTCTCTCTCCATGCTGATTTATAACGAACACTTGCCTCTCTCTCCCCTCAGTTTTGAAATGAACTCTCGCATCCCCTTCCTCACTCTTTTGAACTGAACTCTTTCCTCTCTCTCCATAGTGTTTTAAAATGAAGCCAAGCCTCTCTTCCTGCACTGATTTAAAATTAACTCTCGCCTCTCTCTCCACACTGATTTGAAACGAACTCACACCCTCTCGTCACTCTTGTGAAATGAACTCTCACATCTCTCTCCACGCTTTTTTAAAGTGATTTAAAACGAACTATCATCCCTCTCTCTGCATTAATTTTAAATGAACTCTCGCCTCGCTCTCTCTGCGCTGAATTAAAATGAACAATCGTCTCTCCCTCTGCGCTGATTTAAAATGAACACTCGCCTCTCTCTCTGAGCTGATTTAAAATGAACTCTCGCCTCTTTCTCTGCGCTGATTTAAAATGCACACTCGCCTCTCTCTCTGCGCTGATTTAAAATGAACACTCGCCTCTCTCTCTGAGCTGATTTAAAATGAACTCTCGTCTCTCTCTCTGCATTGATTTAAAATGAACACTGGCCTCTCTCTCTGCGCTGAATTAAAATGAACTCTCGCCTCTCTCTCTGCGCTGATTTAAAATGAACACTTGCCTCTCTCTCTGCGCTGATTTAAAATGAGCAAACGCCTCTCTCTCTGCGCTGATATAAAAAGAACACTCGCCTCTCTCTCTGCATTGATTTAAAGTGAACACTCGCCTCTCGCTCTGCGCTGATATAAAATGAACACTCGCCTCTCTCTCTGCGCTGATTTAAAATGAACTCTCGCCTCTCTCCCCGTGCTGATTTAAAATGAACTCTCGCCTCTCTCTCTGCGCTGATTTAAAATGAACACTCGTCTGTCTCTCTGCGCTGATTTTAAATGAACACTCGCCTCTCTCTCTCTACACTGATTTAAAATGAACACTCGCCTCTCTCTCTGCGCTGATATAAAATGAACACTCGCCTCTCTCTCTGCGCTGATTTAAAATGAACACTCGCCTCTCTCTCTGAGCTGATTTAAAATGAACTCTCGTCTCTCTCTCTGCATTGACTTAAAATGAACACTGGCCTCTCTCTCTGCGCTGATATAAAATGAACACTCGCCTCTCTCTCTGCGCTGATTTAAAATGAACACTTGCCTCTCTCTCTGCGCTGATTTAAAATGAGCAAACGCCTCTCTCTCTGCGCTGATATAAAAAGAACACTCGCCTCTCTCTCTGCATTGATTTAAAGTGAACACTCGCCTCTCTCTCTGCGCTGATATAAAATGAACACTCGCCTCTCTCTCTGCGCTGATTTAAAATGAACTCTCGCCTCTCTCCCCGTGCTGATTTAAAATGAACTCTCGCCTCTCTCTCTGCGCTGATTTAAAATGAACACTCGCCTCTCTCTCTCTACACTGATTTAAAATGAACACTCGCCTCTCTCTCTGCGCTGATATAAAATGAACTCTCGCCTCTCTCTCTGCGCTGATTTAAAATGAACACTTGCCTCTCTCTCTGCGCTGATTTAAAATGAGCAAACGCCTCTCTCTCTGCGCTGATATAAAAAGAACACTCGCCTCTCTCTCTGCATTGATTTAAAGTGAACACTCGCCTCTCTCTCTGCGCTGATATAAAATGAACACTCGCCTCTCTCTCTGCGCTGATTTAAAATGAACTCTCGCCTCTCTCCCCGTGCTGATTTAAAATGAACTCTCGCCTCTCTCTCTGCGCTGATTTAAAATGAACACTCGTCTCTCTCTCCACGCTGATTTAAAATGAACACTCCTCTCTCTCTCTGCGCTGATTTAAAATGAACACTCGCCTCTCTATCTGCGCTGATTTAAAATGTACTCTCATCTCTCTCATTGCGCTGATTTAAAATGAACACTCGCCTCTCTCTCTGCGCTGATTTTAAATGAACACTCGCCTCTCTCTCTGCGCTGATTTAAAATGAACACTCGCCTGTCTCTGTGCGCTGATTTAAAATGAGCAAACGCCTCTCTCTCTGCGCTGATTTAAAATGAACACTCGCCTCTCTCTCTGCGCTGATTTAAAATGTACTCTCATCTCTCTCATTGCGCTGATTTAAAATGAACACTCGCCTCTCTCTCTGCGCTGATTTAAAATGAACACTCGCCTCTCTCTGCGCTGATTTTAAATGAACACTCGCTTCTCTCTCTGCGCTGATTTAAAATGAACTCTCGCCTCTCTCTCCATGCTGATTTATAACGAACACTTGCCTCTCTCTCCCCGCTGTTTTAAAATGAACTCTCGCATCCCCTTCCTCTCTCTTTTGAACTGAACTCTTTCCTCTCTCTCCATAGTGTTTTAAAATGAAGCCAAGCCTCTCTCCCTGCACTGATTTATAATGAACTCTCGCCTCTCTCTCCTTGCTGATTTAAAATGAACTTTTGCCTCTCTTGCCTTGCTGATTTAAAATGAACTCTCACCTCTCTCTTCACAGTGATTTAAAATGAACAGTCGCCTCTCTCTCCATGCTAACTTAAAATGAACTCTCGCCTCTCTCTCCGCGCTGATTTAAAATGAACTCTCGCCTCTCTCTCTGCGCTGATTTAAAATGAACTCTCACCTCTCTCTCCATGCTAATTTAAAATGAACTCTCGCCTCTCTCTCCGCGCTGATTTAAAATGAACTCTCGCCTCTCTCTCTGCGCTGATTTAAAATGAACGCTCGCCTCTCTCACTGCGCTGATTTAAAATGAACTCTCGCTCTCTCTCCATGCTGATTTTGAACGAACTCTCGCGTCTCTCTCCCCGAAGATTAAAAATGAACTCTCGCCTCTCTCTCTGCGCTGATTTAAAATGAACTCACGCCTCTCTCTCCGTGCTGATTTAAAATGAACGCTCGCCTCTCTCTCTGCGCTGATTTAAAATGAACTCTCGCTCTCTCTCCATGCTTATTTTTAACGAACTCTCGCGTCTCTCTCCCCGAAGATTTAAAATGAACTCTCGCCTCTCTCTCTGCGCTGATTTAAAATGAACTCTCGCCTCTCTCTCCGTGCTGATTTAAAATGAACACTCGCATCTCCTTCCTCACTCTTTTGAACTGAACTCTTTCCTCTCTATCCATAGTGTTTCAAAATGAAGCCAAGCCTCTCTCCCTGCACTGATTTATAATGAACTATTGCACCTCTCTCCACGCTGATTTATAATGAACTATCGCCTCTCTCTCCATGCTGATTTAAAATGAACTCTCGCCTCTCTGTCTGCATTGATTTAAAAAGTACTCTCCCCTCTCTCTCTGCGCTGATTTAAAATGAACACTCGCCTCTCTCTACGCGCTGATTTAAAATGAACACTCGCCTCTCTCTCTGCGCTGATTTAAAATGAACACTCGCTGATCTCTCTGCATAGATTTAAAATGAACTCTCGCCTCTCTCTCTGCGCTGATTTAAAATTAACACTCGCCTCTCTCTCTGCGCTGATTTAAAATGAACACTCGCCTCTCTCTCTGCGCTGATTTAAAATGAGCACACACCTCTCACTCTGCATTGATTTAAAATGAACACTCGCCTCTCTGTCTGCATTGATTTAAAATGAACACTCGCCTCTCTCTCTGCGCTGATTTAAAATGAACACTCGCTGCTCTCTCTGCATTGATTTAAAATGAACTCTCGCCTCTCTCTCTGCGCTGATTTGAAATGAACACTCGCCCCTCTCTCTGCGCTGATTTAAAATGAACACTCGCCTGTCTCTCTGCGCTGATTTAAAATGAGCAAACGCCTCTCTCTCTGCGCTGATTTAAAATGAACACTCGCCTCTCTCTCTGCGCTGATTTAAAATGAACACT
This sequence comes from Isurus oxyrinchus, assembly GCA_026770705.1. Lineage (NCBI taxonomy): Eukaryota > Metazoa > Chordata > Chondrichthyes > Lamniformes > Lamnidae > Isurus > Isurus oxyrinchus. Next base: position 825,832 of record JANJGN010000006.1, on the reverse strand, counting down.
CGCTTCTCTCACTGCGCTGATATAAAATGAACTCTAGCCTCTCTCTCCATGCTGGTTCATAACGAACTCTCGCCTCTCTCTCCCCGCTGATTTAAAATGAACTCTCGCATCTCCTTCCTCACTCTTTTGAACTGAACTCTTTCCTCTCTCTCCATGGTGTTTTAAAATGAAGCCAAGCCTCTCTCCCTGCACTAATTTATAATGAACTCTCGCCTCTCTCTCCTTGCTGATTTAAAATGAACTTTTGCCTCTCTTGCCTTGCTGATTTAAAATGAACTCTCACCTCTCTCTTCACAGTGATTTAAAATGAACTCTCGCCTCTCTCTCCATGCTAATTTAAAATGAACTCTCGCCTCTCTCTCCGCGCTGATTTAAAATGAACTCTCACCTCTCTCTCTGCGCTGATTTAAAATGAACGCTCGCCTCTCTCTCTGCGCTGATTTAAAATGAACACTTGCCTCTCTCTGCGCTGATTTAAATTGAAAACTCACCTCACTCTCTGCGCTGATTTAAATTGAAAATTCGCCTCTCTCTCTGCGCTGATTTACAATGAACTCTAGCCTCTCTCTCCATGCTTATTTATAACGAACTCTCGCGTCTCTCTCCCCGAAGATTTAAAATGAACTCTCGCCTCTCTCTCTGCGCTGATTTGAAATGAACTCTCGCCTCTCTCTCCGTGCTGATTTAAAATGAACACTCGCATCTCCTTCCTCACTCTTTTGAACGGAACTCTTTCCTCTCTATCCATAGTGTTTTAAAATGAAGCCAAGCCTCTCTCCCTGCACTGATTTATAATGAACTATTGCACCTCTCTCCACGCTGATTTATAATGAACTATCGCCTCTCTCTCCATGCTAATTTAAAATGAACTCTCGCCTCTCTGTCTGCATTGATTTAAAATGTGCTCTCTCCTCTCTCTCTGCGCTGATTTAAAATGAACACTCGCCTCTCTCTATGCGCTGATTTAAAATGAACACTCGCCTCTCTCTCTGCTCTGATTTAAAATGAACACTCGCTGATCTCTCTGCAATGATTTAAAATGAACACTCGCCTCTCTCTCTGCGCTGATTTAAAATGAACACTCGCCTCTCTCTCTGAGCTGATTTAAAATGAACTCTCGTCTCTCTCTCTGCATTGATTTAAAATGAACTCTCACCTCTCTCTCTGCGCTGATTTAACATGAACACTTGCCTCTCTCTCTGCGCTGAATTAAAATGAACACTCTTGCCTCTTTCTCTGCGCTGATTTAAAATGAACACTTGCCTCTCTCTCTGCGCTGATTTAAAATGAGCAAACGCCTCTCTCTCTGCGCTGATATAAAAAGAACACTCGCCTCTCTCTCTGCATTGATTTAAAGTGAACACTCGCCGCTCTCTCTGCGCTGATTTAAAATGAACTCTCACATATCTCTGCAGGCTCATTTAAACTGAACTCTCGCCTCTCTCCCCGTGCTGATTTAAAATGAACTCTCGCCTCTCTCTCTGCGCTGATTTAAAATGAACACTCGTCTCTCTCTCTGCGCTGATTTAAAATGAACACTCGCCTCTCTCTCTACACTGATTTAAAATGAACACTCGCCTCTCTCTCTGTGCTGATATAAAATGAACACTCGCCTCTCTCTCTGCGCTGATTTAAAATGAACACTCGCCTCTCTCTCTACACTGATTTAAAATGAACACTCGCCTCTCTCTCTGCGCTGATATAAAATGAACACTCGCCTCTCTCTCTGCGCTGATTTAAAACGAACTCTCGCCTCTCCCTCCCCGCTAATTTAGAATGAACTCTCGCCTCTACCTCCGCACTCTTTTGAAATGAGCTCTTTTCTCTCTCTCCACGCTGATTTAAAATGAACACTCGTCTCTTTCTCTGCGCTGATTTAAAATGAACACTCGCCGCTCTCTCTGCGCTGATTTAAAATGAACACTCGCCTCTCTCTCTGCGCTGATTTAAAATGTACTCTCATCTCTCTCACTGCGCTGATTTAAAATGAACACTCGCCTCTCTCTCTGCGCTGATTTAAAATGAACACTCGCCTCTCTCTGCGCTGATTTAAAATGAACTCTCGCATCCCCTTCCTCACTCTTTTGAACTGAACTCTTTCCTCTCTCTCCATAGCGTTTTAAAATTAAGCCAAGCCTCTCTCTCTGCACTGATTTATAATGAACTATTGCACCTCTCTCCACGCTGATTTATAATGAACTCTCGCCTCTCTCTCCTTGCTGATTTAAAATGAACTTTTGCCTCTCTTGCCTTGCTGATTTAAAATGAACTCTCACCTCTCTCTCCATGCTAATTTAAAATGAACTCTCGCCTCTCTCTCCGCGCTGATTTAAAATGAACTCTCGCCTCTCTCTCTGCGCTGATTTAAAATGAACGCTCGCCTCTCTCTCTGCGCTGATTTAAAATGAACTCTCGCTCTCTCTCCATGCTTATTTTTAACGAACTCTCGCGTCTCTCTCCCCGAAGATTTAAAATGAACTCTCGCCTCTCTCTCTGCGCTGATTTAAAATGAACTCTCGCCTCTCTCTCCGTGCTGATTTAAAATGAACACTCGCTTCTCCTTCCTCACTCTTTTGAACTGAACTCTTTCCTCTCTATCCATAGTGTTTCAAAATGAAGCCAAGCCTCTCTCCCTGCACTGATTTATAATGAACTATTGCACCTCTCTCCACGCTGATTTATAATGAACTATCGCCTCTCTCTCCATGCTAATTTAAAATGAACTCTCGCCTCTCTGTCTGCATTGATTTAAAAAGTACTCTCCCCTCTCTCTCTGCGCTGATTTAAAATGAACACTCGCCTCTCTCTACGCGCTGATTTAAAATGAACACTCGCCTCTCTCTCTGCGCTGATTTAAAATGAACACTCGCTGATCTCTCTGCATAGATTTAAAATGAACTCTCGCCTCTCTCTCTGCGCTGATTTAAAATTAACACTCGCCTCTCTCTCTGCGCTGATTTAAAATGAACACTCGCCTCTCTCTCTGCGCTGATTTAAAATGAGCACACACCTCTCACTCTGCATTGATTTAAAATGAACACTCGCCTCTCTGTCTGCATTGATTTAAAATGAACACTCGCCTCTCTCTCTGCGCTGATTTAAAATGAACACTCGCTGCTCTCTCTGCATTGATTTAAAATGAACTCTCGCCTCTCTCTCTGCGCTGATTTGAAATGAACACTCGCCTCTCTCTCTGCGCTGATTTAAAATGAACACTCGCCTGTCTCTCTGCGCTGATTTAAAATGAGCAAACGCCTCTCTCTCTGCGCTGATTTAAAATGAACACTCGCCTCTCTCTCTGCGCTGATTTAAAATGAACACTCGCTTCTCTCTCTGCGCTGATATAAAATGAACTCTAGCCTCTCTCTCCATGCTTATTCATAACGAACTCTCGCCTCTCTCTCCCCGCTGATTTAAAATGAACTCTCGCATCTCCTTCCTCACTCTTTTGAACTGAACTCTTTCCTCTCTCTCCATGGTGTTTTAAAATGAAGCCAAGCCTCTCTCCCTGCACTAATTTATAATGAACTCTCGCCTCTCTCTCCTTGCTGATTTAAAATGAACTTTTGCCTCTCTTGCCTTGCTGATTTAAAATGAACTCTCACCTCTCTCTTCACAGTGATTTAAAATGAACTCTCGCCTCACTCTCCATGCTAATTTAAAATGAACTCTCGCCTCTCTCTCCATGCTAATTTAAAATGAACTCTCGCCTCTCTCTCCGCGCTGATTTAAAATGAACTCTCACCTCTCTCTCTGCGCTGATTTAAAATGAACGCTCGCCTCTCTCTCTGCGCTGATTTAAAATGAACACTCGCCTCTCTCTGCGCTGATTTAAATTGAAAACTCACCTCACTCTCTGCGCTGATTTAAATTGAAAATTCGCCTCTCTCTCTGCGCTGATTTAAAATGAACTCTAGCCTCACTCTCCATGCTTATTTATAACGAACTCTCGCGTCTCTCTCCCCGAAGATTTAAAATGAACTCTCGCCTCTCTCTCTGCGCTGATTTGAAATGAACTCTCGCCTCTCTCTCCGTGCTGATTTAAAATGAACACTCGCATCTCCTTCCTCACTCTTTTGAACGGAACTCTTTCCTCTCTATCCATAGTGTTTTAAAATGAAGCCAAGCCTCTCTCCCTGCACTGATTTATAATGAACTATTGCACCTCTCTCCACGCTGATTTATAATGAACTATCGCCTCTCTCTCCATGCTAATTTAAAATGAACTCTCGCCTCTCTGTCTGCATTGATTTAAAATGTGCTCTATCCTCTCTCTCTGCGCTGATTTAAAATGAACACTCGCCTCTCTCTATGCGCTGATTTAAAATGAACACTCGCCTCTCTCTCTGCTCTGATTTAAAATGAACACTCGCTGATCTCTCTGCAATGATTTAAAATGAACACTCGCCTCTCTCTCTGCGCTGATTTAAAATGAACATTCGCCTCTCTCTCTGAGCTGATTTAAAATGAACTCTCGTCTCTCTCTCTGCATTGATTTAAAATGAACACTGGCCTCTCTCTCTGCGCTGAATTAAAATGAACTCTTGCCTCTTTCTCTGCGCTGATTTAAAATGAACACTTGCCTCTCTCTCTGCGCTGATTTAAAATGAGCAAACGCCTCTCTCTCTGCGCTGATATAAAAAGAACACTCGCCTCTCTCTCTGCATTGATTTAAAGTGAACACTCGCCGCTCTCTCTACGCTGATTTAAAATGAACTCTCACATCTCTCTGCAGGCTCATTTAAACTGAACTCTCGCCTCTCTCCCCGTGCTGATTTAAAATGAACTCTCGCCTCTCTCTCCGCGCTGATTTAAAATGAACACTCGTCTCTCTCTCTGCGCTGATTTAAAATGAACACTCGCCTCTCTCTCTACACTGATTTAAAATGAACACTCGCTTCTCTCTCTGCGCTGATTTAAAATGAACTCTCAAATCTCTCTGCAGGCTCATTTAAACTGAACTCTCGCCTCTCTCCCCGTGCTGATTTAAAATGAACTCTCGCCTCTCTCTCCGCGCTGATTTAAAATGAACACTCGTCTCTCTCTCTGCGCTGATTTAAAATGAACACTCGCCTCTCTCTCTACACTGATTTAAAATGAACATTCGCCTCTCTCTCTGCGCTGATATAAAATGAACACTCGCCTCTCTCTCTGCGCTGATTTAAAATGAACTCTCGCCTCTCCCTCCCCGCTAATTTAGAATGATCTCTCGCCTCTACCTCCGCACTCTTTTGAAATGAGCTCTTTTCTCTCTCTCCACGCTGATTTAAAATGAACACTCGTCTCTTTCTCTGCGCTGATTTAAAATGAACACTCGCCGCTCTCTCTGCGCTGATTTAAAATGAACACTCGCCTCTCTCTCTGCGCTGATTTAAAATGTACTCTCATCTCTCTCACTGCGCTGATTTAAAATGAACACTCGCCTCTCTCTCTGCGCTGATTTAAAATGAACACTCGCCTCTCTCTGCGCTGATTTAAAATGAACTCTCGCATCCCCTTCCTCACTCTTTTGAACTGAACTCTTTCCTCTCTCTCCATAGCGTTTTAAAATTAAGCCAAGCCTCTCTCCCTGCACTGATTTATAATGAACTATTGCACCTCTCTCCATGCTGATTTATAATGAACTCTCGCCTCTCTCTCCTTGCTGATTTAAAATGAACTTTTGCCTCTCTTGCCTTGCTGATTTAAAATGAACTCTCACCTCTCTCTCTGCGCTGATTTAAAATGAACGCTCGCCTCTCTCTCTGCGCTGATTTAAAATGAACACTCGCCTCTCTCTGCGCTGATTTAAATTGAAAACTCACCTCACTCTCTGCGCTGATTTAAATTGAAAATTCGCCTCTCTCTCTGCGCTGATTTAAAATGAACTCTAGCCTCTCTCTCCATGCTTATTTATAACGAACTCTCGCGTCTCTCTCCCCGAAGATTTAAAATGAACTCTCGCCTCTCTCTCTGCGCTGATTTGAAATGAACTCTCGCCTCTCTCTCCGTGCTGATTTAAAATGAACATTCGCATCTCCTTCCTCACTCTTTTGAACGGAACTCTTTCCTCTCTATCCATAGTGTTTTAAAATGAAGCCAAGCCTCTCTCCCTGCACTGATTTATAATGAACTATTGCACCTCTCTCCACGCTGATTTATAATGAACTATCGCCTCTCTCTCCATGCTAATTTAAAATGAACTCTCGCCTCTCTTTCTGCATTGATTTAAAATGTGCTCTATCCTCTCTCTCTGCGCTGATTTAAAATGAACACTCGCCTCTCTCTATGCGCTGATTTAAAATGAACACTCGCCTCTCTCTCTGCTCTGATTTAAAATGAACACTCGCTGATCTCTCTGCAATGATTTAAAATGAACACTCGCCTCTCTCTCTGCGCTGATTTAAAATGAACACTCGCCTCTCTCTCTGAGCTGATTTAAAATGAACTCTCGTCTCTCTCTCTGCATTGATTTAAAATGAACACTGGCCTCTCTCTCTGCGCTGAATTAAAATGAACTCTTGCCTCTTTCTCTGCGCTGATTTAAAATGAACACTTGCCTCTCTCTCTGCGCTGATTTAAAATGAGCAAACGCCTCTCTCTCTGCGCTGATATAAAAAGAACACTCGCCTCTCTCTCTGCATTGATTTAAAGTGAACACTCGCCGCTCTCTCTGCGCTGATTTAAAATGAACTCTCACATCTCTCTGCAGGCTCATTTAAACTGAACTCTCGCCTCCCTCCCCGTGCTGATTTAAAATGAACTCTCGCCTCTCTCTCCGCGCTGATTTAAAATGAACACTCGTCTCTCTCTCTGCGCTGATTTAAAATGAACACTCGCCTCTCTCTCTACACTGATTTAAAATGAACACTCGCCTCTCTCTCTGCGCTGATATAAAATGAACACTCGCCTCTCTCTCTGCGCTGATTTAAAATGAACACTCACCTCTCTCTCTACACTGATTTAAAATGAACACTCGCCTCTCTCTCTGCGCTGATATAAAATGAACACTCGCCTCTCTCTCTGCGCTGATTTAAAACGAACTCTCGCCTCTCCCTCCCCGCTAATTTAGAATGATCTCTCGCCTCTACCTCCGCACTCTTTTGAAATGAGCTCTTTTCTCTCTCTCCACGCTGATTTAAAATGAACACTCGTCTCTTTCTCTGCGCTGATTTAAAATGAACACTCGCCGCTCTCTCTGCGCTGATTTAAAATGAACACTCGCCTCTCTCTCTGCGCTGATTTAAAATGTACTCTCATCTCTCTCACTGCGCTGATTTAAAATGAACACTCGCCTCTCTCTACGCGCTGATTTAAAATGAACACTCGCCTCTCTCTCTGCGCTGATTTAAAATGAACACTCGCTGATCTCTCTGCATAGATTTAAAATGAACTCTCGCCTCTCTCTCTGCGCTGATTTAAAATTAACACTCGCCTCTCTCTCTGCGCTGATTTAAAATGAACACTCGCCTCTCTCTCTGCGCTGATTTAAAATGAGCACACACCTCTCACTCTGCATTGATTTGAAATGAACACTCGCCTCTCTGTCTGCATTGATTTAAAATGAACACTCGCCTCTCTCTCTGCGCTGATTTAAAATGAACACTCGCTGCTCTCTCTGCATTGACTTAAAATGAACTCTCGCCTCTCTCTCTGCGCTGATTTGAAATGAACACTCGCCTCTCTCTCTGCGCTGATTTAAAATGAACACTCGCCTGTCTCTCTGCGCTGATTTAAAATGAGCAAACGCCTCTCTCTGCGCTGATTTAAAATGAACACTCGCCTCTCTCTCTGCGCTGATTTAAAATGAACACTCGCTTCTCTCTCTGCGCTGATATAAAATGAACTCTAGCCTCTCTCTCCATGCTTATTCATAACGAACTCTCGCCTCTCTCTCCCCGCTGATTTAAAATGAACTCTCGCATCTCCTTCCTCACTCTTTTGAACTGAACTCTTTCCTCTCTCTCCATGGTGTTTTAAAATGAAGCCAAGCCTCTCTCCCTGCACTAATTTATAATGAACTCTCGCCTCTCTCTCCTTGCTGATTTAAAATGAACTTTTGCCTCTCTTGCCTTGCTGATTTAAAATGAACTCTCACCTCTCTCTTCACAGTGATTTAAAATGAACTCTCGCCTCTCTCTCCATGCTAATTTAAAATGAACTCTCGCCTCTCTCTCCATGCTAATTTAAAATGAACTCTCGCCTCTCTCTCCGCGCTGATTTAAAATGAACTCTCACCTCTCTCTCTGCGCTGATTTAAAATGAACGCTCGCCTCTCTCTCTGCGCTGATTTAAAATGAACACTCGCCTCTCTCTGCGCTGATTTAAATTGAAAATTCACCTCACTCTCTGCGCTGATTTAAATTGAAAATTCGCCTCTCTCTCTGCGCTGATTTAAAATGAACTCTAGCCTCACTCTCCATGCTTATTTATAACGAACTCTCGCGTCTCTCTCCCCGAAGATTTAAAATGAACTCTCGCCTCTCTCTCTGCGCTGATTTGAAATGAACTCTCGCCTCTCTCTCCGTGCTGATTTAAAATGAACACTCGCATCTCCTTCCTCACTCTTTTGAACGGAACTCTTTCCTCTCTATCCATAGTGTTTTAAAATGAAGCCAAGCCTCTCTCCCTGCACTGATTTATAATGAACTATTGCACCTCTCTCCACGCTGATTTATAATGAACTATCGCCTCTCTCTCCATGCTAATTTAAAATGAACTCTCGCCTCTCTGTCTGCATTGATTTAAAATGTGCTCTCTCCTCTCTCTCTGCGCTGATTTAAAATGAACACTCGCCTCTCTCTATGCGCTGATTTAAAATGAACACTCGCCTCTCTCTCTGCTCTGATTTAAAATGAACACTCGCTGATCTCTCTGCAATGATTTAAAATGAACACTCGCCTCTCTCTCTGCGCTGATTTAAAATGAACACTCGCCTCTCTCTCTGAGCTGATTTAAAATGAACTCTCGTCTCTCTCTCTGCATTGATTTAAAATGAACACTGGCCTCTCTCTCTGCGCTGAATTAAAATGAACTCTTGCCTCTTTCTCTGCGCTGATTTAAAATGAACACTTGCCTCTCTCTCTGCGCTGATTTAAAATGAGCAAACGCCTCTCTCTCTGCGCTGATATAAAAAGAACACTCGCCTCTCTCTCTGCATTGATTTAAAGTGAACACTCGCCGCTCTCTCTGCGCTGATTTAAAATGAACTCTCACATCTCTCTGCAGGCTCATTTAAACTGAACTCTCGCCTCTCTCCCCGTGCTGATTTAAAATGAACTCTCGCCTCTCTCTCCGCGCGGATTTAAAATGAACACTCGTCTCTCTCTCTGCGCTGATTTAAAATGAACACTCGCCTCTCTCTCTACACTGATTTAAAATGAACACTCGCCTCTCTCTCTGCGCTGATATAAAATGAACACTCGTCTCTCTCTCTGCGCTGATTTAAAATGAACACTCGCCTCTCTCTCTGCGCTGATTTAAAACGAACTCTCGCCTCTCCCTCCCCGCTAATTTAGAATGATCTCTCGCCTCTACCTCCGCACTCTTTTGAAATGAGCTCTTTTCTCTCTCTCCACGCTGATTTAAAATGAACACTCGTCTCTTTCTCTGCGCTGATTTAAAATGAACACTCGCCGCTCTCTCTGCGCTGATTTAAAATGAACACTCGCCTCTCTCTCTGCGCTGATTTAAAATGTACTCTCATCTCTCTCACTGCGCTGATTTAAAATGAACACTCGCCTCTCTCTCTGCGCTGATTTAAAATGAACACTCGCCTCTCTCTGCGCTGATTTAAAATGAACTCTCGCATCCCCTTCCTCACTCTTTTGAACTGAACTCTTTCCTCTCTCTCCATAGTGTTTTAAAATTAAGCCAAGCCTCTCTCCCTGCACTGATTTATAATGAACTATTGCACCTCTCTCCATGCTGATTTATAATGAACTCTCGCCTCTCTCTCCTTGCTGATTTAAAATGAACTTTTGCCTCTCTTGCCTTGCTGATTTAAAATGAACTCTCACCTCTCTCTCTGCGCTGATTTAAAATGAACGCTCGCCTCTCTCTCTGCGCTGATTTAAAATGAACACTCGCCTCTCTCTGCGCTGATTTAAATTGAAAACTCACCTCACTCTCTGCGCTGATTTAAATTGAAAATTCGCCTCTCTCTCTGCGCTGATTTAAAATGAACTCTAGCCTCTCTCTCCATGCTTATTTATAACGAACTCTCGCGTCTCTCTCCCCGAAGATTTAAAATGAACTCTCGCCTCTCTCTCTGCGCTGATTTGAAATGAACTCTCGCCTCTCTCTCCGTGCTGATTTAAAATGAACACTCGCATCTCCTTCCTCACTCTTTTGAACGGAACTCTTTCCTCTCTATCCATAGTGTTTTAAAATGAAGCCAAGCCTCTCTCCCTGCACTGATTTATAATGAACTATTGCACCTCTCTCCACGCTGATTTATAATGAACTATCGCCTCTCTCTCCATGCTAATTTAAAATGAACTCTCGCCTCTCTGTCTGCATTGATTTAAAATGTGCTCTATCCTCTCTCTCTGCGCTGATTTAAAATGAACACTCGCCTCTCTCTATGCGCTGATTTAAAATGAACACTCGCCTCTCTCTCTGCTCTGATTTAAAATGAACACTCGCTGATCTCTCTGCAATGATTTAAAATGAACACTCGCCTCTCTCTCTGCGCTGATTTAAAATGAACACTCGCCTCTCTCTCTGAGCTGATTTAAAATGAACTCTCGTCTCTCTCTCTGCATTGATTTAAAATGAACACTGGCCTCTCTCTCTGCGCTGAATTAAAATGAACTCTTGCCTCTTTCTCTGCGCTGATTTAAAATGAACACTTGCTTCTCTCTCTGCGCTGATTTAAAATGAGCAAACGCCTCTCTCTCTGCGCTGATATAAAAAGAACACTCGCCTCTCTCTCTGCATTGATTTAAAGTGAACACTCGCCGCTCTCTCTGCGCTGATTTAAAATGAACTCTCACATCTCTCTGCAGGCTCATTTAAACTGAACTCTCGCCTCTCTCCCCGTGCTGATTTAAAATGAACTCTCGCCTCTCTCTCCGCGCTGATTTAAAATGAACACTCGTCTCTCTCTCTGCGCTGATTTAAAATGAACACTCGCCTCTGTCTCTACACTGATTTAAAATGAACACTCGCCTCTCTCTCTGCGCTGATATAAAATGAACACTCGCCTCTCTCTCTGCGCTGATTTAAAATGAACACTCGCCTCTCTCTCTACACTGATTTAAAATGAACACTCGCCTCTCTCTCTGCGCTGATATAAAATGAACACTCGCCTCTCTCTCTGCGCTGATTTAAAACGAACTCTCGCCTCTCCCTCCCCGCTAATTTAGAATGATCTCTCGCCTCTACCTCCGCACTCTTTTGAAATGAGCTCTTTTCTCTCTCTCCACGCTGATTTAAAATGAACACTCGTCTCTTTCTCTGCGCTGATTTAAAATGAACACTCGCCGCTCTCTCTGCGCTGATTTAAAATGAACACTCGCCTCTCTCTCTGCGCTGATTTAAAATGTACTCTCATCTCTCTCACTGCGCTGATTTAAAATGAACACTCGCCTCTCTCTACGCGCTGATTTAAAATGAACACTCGCCTCTCTCTCTGCGCTGATTTAAAATGAACACTCGCTGATCTCTCTGCATAGATTTAAAATGAACTCTCGCCTCTCTCTCTGCGCTGATTTAAAATTAACACTCGCCTCTCTCTCTGCGCTGATTTAAAATGAACACTCGCCTCTCTCTCTGCGCTGATTTAAAATGAGCACACACCTCTCACTCTGCATTGATTTGAAATGAACACTCGCCTCTCTGTCTGCATTGATTTAAAATGAACACTCGCCTCTCTCTCTGCGCTGATTTAAAATGAACACTCGCTGCTCTCTCTGCATTGACTTAAAATGAACTCTCGCCTCTCTCTCTGCGCTGATTTGAAATGAACACTCGCCTCTCTCTCTGCGCTGATTTAAAATGAACACTCGCCTGTCTCTCTGCGCTGATTTAAAATGAGCAAACGCCTCTCTCTGCGCTGATTTAAAATGAACACTCGCCTCTCTCTCTGCGCTGATTTAAAATGAACACTCGCTTCTCTCTCTGCGCTGATATAAAATGAACTCTAGCCTCTCTCTCCATGCTTATTCATAACGAACTCTCGCCTCTCTCTCCCCGCTGATTTAAAATGAACTCTCGCATCTCCTTCCTCACTCTTTTGAACTGAACTCTTTCCTCTCTCTCCATGGTGTTTTAAAATGAAGCCAAGCCTCTCTCCCTGCACTAATTTATAATGAACTCTCGCCTCTCTCTCCTTGCTGATTTAAAATGAACTTTTGCCTCTCTTGCCTTGCTGATTTAAAATGAACTCTCACCTCTCTCTTCACAGTGATTTAAAATGAACTCTCGCCTCTCTCTCCATGCTAATTTAAAATGAACTCTCGCCTCTCTCTCCATGCTAATTTAAAATGAACTCTCGCCTCTCTCTCCGCGCTGATTTAAAATGAACTCTCACCTCTCTCTCTGCGCTGATTTAAAATGAACGCTCGCCTCTCTCTCTGCGCTGATTTAAAATGAACACTCGCCTCTCTCTGCGCTGATTTAAATTGAAAACTCACCTCACTCTCTGCGCTGATTTAAATTGAAAATTCGCCTCTCTCTCTGCGCTGATTTAAAATGAACTCTAGCCTCACTCTCCATGCTTATTTATAACGAACTCTCGCGTCTCTCTCCCCGAAGATTTAAAATGAACTCTCGCCTCTCTCTCTGCGCTGATTTGAAATGAACTCTCGCCTCTCTCTCCGTGCTGATTTAAAATGAACACTCGCATCTCCTTCCTCACTCTTTTGAACGGAACTCTTTCCTCTCTATCCATAGTGTTTTAAAATGAAGCCAAGCCTCTCTCCCTGCACTGATTTATAATGAACTATTGCACCTCTCTCCACGCTGATTTATAATGAACTATCGCCTCTCTCTCCATGCTAATTTAAAATGAACTCTCGCCTCTCTGTCTGCATTGATTTAAAATGTGCTCTCTCCTCTCTCTCTGCGCTGATTTAAAATGAACACTCGCCTCTCTCTATGCGCTGATTTAAAATGAACACTCGCCTCTCTCTCTGCTCTGATTTAAAATGAACACTCGCTGATCTCTCTGCAATGATTTAAAATGAACACTCGCCTCTCTCTCTGCGCTGATTTAAAATGAACACTCGCCTCTCTCTCTGAGCTGATTTAAAATGAACTCTCGTCTCTCTCTCTGCATTGATTTAAAATGAACACTGGCCTCTCTCTCTGCGCTGAATTAAAATGAACTCTTGCCTCTTTCTCTGCGCTGATTTAAAATGAACACTTGCCTCTCTCTCTGCGCTGATTTAAAATGAGCAAACGCCTCTCTCTCTGCGCTGATATAAAAAGAACACTCGCCTCTCTCTCTGCATTGATTTAAAGTGAACACTCGCCGCTCTCTCTGCGCTGATTTAAAATGAACTCTCACATCTCTCTGCAGGCTCATTTAAACTGAACTCTCGCCTCTCTCCCCGTGCTGATTTAAAATGAACTCTCGCCTCTCTCTCCGCGCTGATTTAAAATGAACACTCGTCTCTCTCTCTGCGCTGATTTAAAATGAACACTCGCCTCTCTCTCTACACTGATTTAAAATGAACACTCGCCTCTCTCTCTGCGCTGATATAAAATGAACACTCGCCTCTCTCTCTGCTCTGATTTAAAATGAACACTCGCTGATCTCTCTGCAATGATTTAAAATGAACACTCGCCTCTCTCTCTGCGCTGATTTAAAATGAACACTCGCCTCTCTCTCTGAGCTGATTTAAAATGAACTCTCGTCTCTCTCTCTGCATTGATTTAAAATGAACACTGGCCTCTCTCTCTGCGCTGAATTAAAATGAACTCTTGCCTCTTTCTCTGCGCTGATTTAAAATGAACACTTGCCTCTCTCTCTGCGCTGATTTAAAATGAGCAAACGCCTCTCTCTCTGCGCTGATATAAAAAGAACACTCGCCTCTCTCTCTGCATTGATTTAAAGTGAACACTCGCCGCTCTCTCTGCGCTGATTTAAAATGAACTCTCACATCTCTCTGCAGGCTCATTTAAACTGAACTCTCGCCTCTCTCCCCGTGCTGATTTAAAATGAACTCTCGCCTCTCTCTCCGCGCGGATTTAAAATGAACACTCGTCTCTCTCTCTGCGCTGATTTAAAATGAACACTCGCCTCTCTCTCTACACTGATTTAAAATGAACACTCGCCTCTCTCTCTGCGCTGATATAAAATGAACACTCGTCTCTCTCTCTGCGCTGATTTAAAATGAACACTCGCCTCTCTCTCTGCGCTGATTTAAAACGAACTCTCGCCTCTCCCTCCCCGCTAATTTAGAATGATCTCTCGCCTCTACCTCCGCACTCTTTTGAAATGAGCTCTTTTCTCTCTCTCCACGCTGATTTAAAATGAACACTCGTCTCTTTCTCTGCGCTGATTTAAAATGAACACTCGCCGCTCTCTCTGCGCTGATTTAAAATGAACACTCGCCTCTCTCTCTGCGCTGATTTAAAATGTACTCTCATCTCTCTCACTGCGCTGATTTAAAATGAACACTCGCCTCTCTCTCTGCGCTGATTTAAAATGAACACTCGCCTCTCTCTGCGCTGATTTAAAATGAACTCTCGCATCCCCTTCCTCACTCTTTTGAACTGAACTCTTTCCTCTCTCTCCATAGTGTTTTAAAATTAAGCCAAGCCTCTCTCCCTGCACTGATTTATAATGAACTATTGCACCTCTCTCCATGCTGATTTATAATGAACTCTCGCCTCTCTCTCCTTGCTGATTTAAAATGAACTTTTGCCTCTCTTGCCTTGCTGATTTAAAATGAACTCTCACCTCTCTCTCTGCGCTGATTTAAAATGAACGCTCGCCTCTCTCTCTGCGCTGATTTAAAATGAACACTCGCCTCTCTCTGCGCTGATTTAAATTGAAAACTCACCTCACTCTCTGCGCTGATTTAAATTGAAAATTCGCCTCTCTCTCTGCGCTGATTTAAAATGAACTCTAGCCTCTCTCTCCATGCTTATTTATAACGAACTCTCGCGTCTCTCTCCCCGAAGATTTAAAATGAACTCTCGCCTCTCTCTCTGCGCTGATTTGAAATGAACTCTCGCCTCTCTCTCCGTGCTGATTTAAAATGAACACTCGCATCTCCTTCCTCACTCTTTTGAACGGAACTCTTTCCTCTCTATCCATAGTGTTTTAAAATGAAGCCAAGCCTCTCTCCCTGCACTGATTTATAATGAACTATTGCACCTCTCTCCACGCTGATTTATAATGAACTATCGCCTCTCTCTCCATGCTAATTTAAAATGAACTCTCGCCTCTCTGTCTGCATTGATTTAAAATGTGCTCTATCCTCTCTCTCTGCGCTGATTTAAAATGAACACTCGCCTCTCTCTATGCGCTGATTTAAAATGAACACTCGCCTCTCTCTCTGCTCTGATTTAAAATGAACACTCGCTGATCTCTCTGCAATGATTTAAAATGAACACTCGCCTCTCTCTCTGCGCTGATTTAAAATGAACACTCGCCTCTCTCTCTGAGCTGATTTAAAATGAACTCTCGTCTCTCTCTCTGCATTGATTTAAAATGAACACTGGCCTCTCTCTCTGCGCTGAATTAAAATGAACTCTTGCCTCTTTCTCTGCGCTGATTTAAAATGAACACTTGCTTCTCTCTCTGCGCTGATTTAAAATGAGCAAACGCCTCTCTCTCTGCGCTGATATAAAAAGAACACTCGCCTCTCTCTCTGCATTGATTTAAAGTGAACACTCGCCGCTCTCTCTGCGCTGATTTAAAATGAACTCTCACATCTCTCTGCAGGCTCATTTAAACTGAACTCTCGCCTCTCTCCCCGTGCTGATTTAAAATGAACTCTCGCCTCTCTCTCCGCGCTGATTTAAAATGAACACTCGTCTCTCTCTCTGCGCTGATTTAAAATGAACACTCGCCTCTGTCTCTACACTGATTTAAAATGAACACTCGCCTCTCTCTCTGCGCTGATATAAAATGAACACTCGCCTCTCTCTCTGCGCTGATTTAAAATGAACACTCGCCTCTCTCTCTACACTGATTTAAAATGAACACTCGCCTCTCTCTCTGCGCTGATATAAAATGAACACTCGCCTCTCTCTCTGCGCTGATTTAAAACGAACTCTCGCCTCTCCCTCCCCGCTAATTTAGAATGATCTCTCGCCTCTACCTCCGCACTCTTTTGAAATGAGCTCTTTTCTCTCTCTCCACGCTGATTTAAAATGAACACTCGTCTCTTTCTCTGCGCTGATTTAAAATGAACACTCGCCGCTCTCTCTGCGCTGATTTAAAATGAACACTCGCCTCTCTCTCTGCGCTGATTTAAAATGTACTCTCATCTCTCTCACTGCGCTGATTTAAAATGAACACTCGCCTCTCTCTACGCGCTGATTTAAAATGAACACTCGCCTCTCTCTCTGCGCTGATTTAAAATGAACACTCGCTGATCTCTCTGCATAGATTTAAAATGAACTCTCGCCTCTCTCTCTGCGCTGATTTAAAATTAACACTCGCCTCTCTCTCTGCGCTGATTTAAAATGAACACTCGCCTCTCTCTCTGCGCTGATTTAAAATGAGCACACACCTCTCACTCTGCATTGATTTGAAATGAACACTCGCCTCTCTGTCTGCATTGATTTAAAATGAACACTCGCCTCTCTCTCTGCGCTGATTTAAAATGAACACTCGCTGCTCTCTCTGCATTGACTTAAAATGAACTCTCGCCTCTCTCTCTGCGCTGATTTGAAATGAACACTCGCCTCTCTCTCTGCGCTGATTTAAAATGAACACTCGCCTGTCTCTCTGCGCTGATTTAAAATGAGCAAACGCCTCTCTCTGCGCTGATTTAAAATGAACACTCGCCTCTCTCTCTGCGCTGATTTAAAATGAACACTCGCTTCTCTCTCTGCGCTGATATAAAATGAACTCTAGCCTCTCTCTCCATGCTTATTCATAACGAACTCTCGCCTCTCTCTCCCCGCTGATTTAAAATGAACTCTCGCATCTCCTTCCTCACTCTTTTGAACTGAACTCTTTCCTCTCTCTCCATGGTGTTTTAAAATGAAGCCAAGCCTCTCTCCCTGCACTAATTTATAATGAACTCTCGCCTCTCTCTCCTTGCTGATTTAAAATGAACTTTTGCCTCTATGCCTTGCTGATTTAAAATGAACTCTCACCTCTCTCTTCACAGTGATTTAAAATGAACTCTCGCCTCTCTCTCCATGCTAATTTAAAATGAACTCTCGCCTCTCTCTCCATGCTAATTTAAAATGAACTCTCGCCTCTCTCTCCGCGCTGATTTAAAATGAACTCTCACCTCTCTCTCTGCGCTGATTTAAAATGAACGCTCGCCTCTCTCTCTGCGCTGATTTAAAATGAACACTCGCCTCTCTCTGCGCTGATTTAAATTGAAAACTCACCTCACTCTCTGCGCTGATTTAAATTGAAAATTCGCCTCTCTCTCTGCGCTGATTTAAAATGAACTCTAGCCTCACTCTCCATGCTTATTTATAACGAACTCTCGCGTCTCTCTCCCCGAAGATTTAAAATGAACTCTCGCCTCTCTCTCTGCGCTGATTTGAAATGAACTCTCGCCTCTCTCTCCGTGCTGATTTAAAATGAACACTCGCATCTCCTTCCTCACTCTTTTGAACGGAACTCTTTCCTCTCTATCCATAGTGTTTTAAAATGAAGCCAAGCCTCTCTCCCTGCACTGATTTATAATGAACTATTGCACCTCTCTCCACGCTGATTTATAATGAACTATCGCCTCTCTCTCCATGCTAATTTAAAATGAACTCTCGCCTCTCTGTCTGCATTGATTTAAAATGTGCTCTATCCTCTCTCTCTGCGCTGATTTAAAATGAACACTCGCCTCTCTCTATGCGCTGATTTAAAATGAACACTCGCCTCTCTCTCTGCTCTGATTTAAAATGAACACTCGCTGATCTCTCTGCAATGATTTAAAATGAACACTCGCCTCTCTCTCTGCGCTGATTTAAAATGAACACTCGCCTCTCTCTCTGAGCTGATTTAAAATGAACTCTCGTCTCTCTCTCTGCATTGATTTAAAATGAACACTGGCCTCTCTCTCTGCGCTGAATTAAAATGAACTCTTGCCTCTTTCTCTGCGCTGATTTAAAATGAACACTTGCCTCTCTCTCTGCGCTGATTTAAAATGAGCAAACGCCTCTCTCTCTGCGCTGATATAAAAAGAACACTCGCCTCTCTCTCTGCATTGATTTAAAGTGAACACTCGCCGCTCTCTCTGCGCTGATTTAAAATGAACTCTCACATCTCTCTGCAGGCTCATTTAAACTGAACTCTCGCCTCTCTCCCCGTGCTGATTTAAAATGAACTCTCGCCTCTCTCTCCGCGCTGATTTAAAATGAACACTCGTCTCTCTCTCTGCGCTGATTTAAAATGAACACTCGCCTCTCTCTCTACACTGATTTAAAATGAACACTCGCCTCTCTCTCTGCGCTGATATAAAATGAACACTCGCCCTCTCTCTCTGCGCTGATTTAAAATGAACACTCGCCTCTCTCTCTACACTGATTTAAAATGAACACTCGCCTCTCTCTCTGCGCTGATATAAAATGAACACTCGCCTCTCTCTCTGCGCTGATTTAAAACGAACTCTCGCCTCTCCCTCCCCGCTAATTTAGAATGATCTCTCGCCTCTACCTCCGCACTCTTTTGAAATGAGCTCTTTTCTCTCTCTCCACGCTGATTTAAAATGAACACTCGTCTCTTTCTCTGCGCTGATTTAAAATGAACACTCGCCGCTCTCTCTGCGCTGATTTAAAATGAACACTCGCCTCTCTCTCTGCGCTGATTTAAAATGTACTCTCATCTCTCTCACTGCGCTGATTTAAAATGAACACTCGCCTCTCTCTCTGCGCTGATTTAAAATGAACACTCGCCTCTCTCTGCGCTGATTTAAAATGAACTCTCGCATCCCCTTCCTCACTCTTTTGAACTGAACTCTTTCCTCTCTCTCCATAGTGTTTTAAAATTAAGCCAAGCCTCTCTCCCTGCACTGATTTATAATGAACTATTGCACCTCTCTCCATGCTGTTTTATAATGAACTCTCGCCTCTCTCTCCTTGCTGATTTAAAATGAACTTTTGCCTCTCTTGCCTTGCTGATTTAAAATGAACTCTCACCTCTCTCTCTGCGCTGATTTAAAATGAACGCTCGCCTCTCTCTCTGCGCTGATTTAAAATGAACACTCGCCTCTCTCTGCGCTGATTTAAATTGAAAACTCACCTCACTCTCTGCGCTGATTTAAATTGAAAATTCGCCTCTCTCTCTGCGCTGATTTAAAATGAACTCTAGCCTCTCTCTCCATGCTTATTTATAACGAACTCTCGCGTCTCTCTCCCCGAAGATTTAAAATGAACTCTCGCCTCTCTCTCTGCGCTGATTTGAAATGAACTCTCGCCTCTCTCTCCGTGCTGATTTAAAATGAACACTCGCATCTCCTTCCTCACTCTTTTGAACGGAACTCTTTCCTCTCTATCCATAGTGTTTTAAAATGAAGCCAAGCCTCTCTCCCTGCACTGATTTATAATGAACTATTGCACCTCTCTCCACGCTGATTTATAATGAACTATCGCCTCTCTCTCCATGCTAATTTAAAATGAACTCTCGCCTCTCTGTCTGCATTGATTTAAAATGTGCTCTATCCTCTCTCTCTGCGCTGATTTAAAATGAACACTCGCCTCTCTCTATGCGCTGATTTAAAATGAACACTCGCCTCTCTCTCTGCTCTGATTTAAAATGAACACTCGCTGATCTCTCTGCAATGATTTAAAATGAACACTCGCCTCTCTCTCTGCGCTGATTTAAAATGAACACTCGCCTCTCTCTCTGAGCTGATTTAAAATGAACTCTCGTCTCTCTCTCTGCATTGATTTAAAATGAACACTGGCCTCTCTCTCTGCGCTGAATTAAAATGAACTCTTGCCTCTTTCTCTGCGCTGATTTAAAATGAACACTTGCTTCTCTCTCTGCGCTGATTTAAAATGAGCAAACGCCTCTCTCTCTGCGCTGATATAAAAAGAACACTCGCCTCTCTCTCTGCATTGATTTAAAGTGAACACTCGCCGCTCTCTCTGCGCTGATTTAAAATGAACTCTCACATCTCTCTGCAGGCTCATTTAAACTGAACTCTCGCCTCTCTCCCCGTGCTGATTTAAAATGAACTCTCGCCTCTCTCTCCGCGCTGATTTAAAATGAACACTCGTCTCTCTCTCTGCGCTGATTTAAAATGAACACTCGCCTCTGTCTCTACACTGATTTAAAATGAACACTCGCCTCTCTCTCTGCGCTGATATAAAATGAACACTCGCCTCTCTCTCTGCGCTGATTTAAAATGAACACTCGCCTCTCTCTCTACACTGATTTAAAATGAACACTCGCCTCTCTCTCTGCGCTGATATAAAATGAACACTCGCCTCTCTCTCTGCGCTGATTTAAAACGAACTCTCGCCTCTCCCTCCCCGCTAATTTAGAATGATCTCTCGCCTCTACCTCCGCACTCTTTTGAAATGAGCTCTTTTCTCTCTCTCCACGCTGATTTAAAATGAACACTCGTCTCTTTCTCTGCGCTGATTTAAAATGAACACTCGCCGCTCTCTCTGCGCTGATTTAAAATGAACACTCGCCTCTCTCTCTGCGCTGATTTAAAATGTACTCTCATCTCTCTCACTGCGCTGATTTAAAATGAACACTCGCCTCTCTCTACGCGCTGATTTAAAATGAACACTCGCCTCTCTCTCTGCGCTGATTTAAAATGAACACTCGCTGATCTCTCTGCATAGATTTAAAATGAACTCTCGCCTCTCTCTCTGCGCTGATTTAAAATTAACACTCGCCTCTCTCTCTGCGCTGATTTAAAATGAACACTCGCCTCTCTCTCTGCGCTGATTTAAAATGAGCACACACCTCTCACTCTGCATTGATTTGAAATGAACACTCGCCTCTCTGTCTGCATTGATTTAAAATGAACACTCGCCTCTCTCTCTGCGCTGATTTAAAATGAACACTCGCTGCTCTCTCTGCATTGACTTAAAATGAACTCTCGCCTCTCTCTCTGCGCTGATTTGAAATGAACACTCGCCTCTCTCTCTGCGCTGATTTAAAATGAACACTCGCCTGTCTCTCTGCGCTGATTTAAAATGAGCAAACGCCTCTCTCTGCGCTGATTTAAAATGAACACTCGCCTCTCTCTCTGCGCTTATTTAAAATGAACACTCGCTTCTCTCTCTGCGCTGATATAAAATGAACTCTAGCCTCTCTCTCCATGCTTATTCATAACGAACTCTCGCCTCTCTCTCCCCGCTGATTTAAAATGAACTCTCGCATCTCCTTCCTCACTCTTTTGAACTGAACTCTTTCCTCTCTCTCCATGGTGTTTTAAAATGAAGCCAAGCCTCTCTCCCTGCACTAATTTATAATGAACTCTCGCCTCTCTCTCCTTGCTGATTTAAAATGAACTTTTGCCTCTCTTGCCTTGCTGATTTAAAATGAACTCTCACCTCTCTCTTCACAGTGATTTAAAATGAACTCTCGCCTCTCTCTCCATGCTAATTTAAAATGAACTCTCGCCTCTCTCTCCATGCTAATTTAAAATGAACTCTCGCCTCTCTCTCCGCGCTGATTTAAAATGAACTCTCACCTCTCTCTCTGCGCTGATTTAAAATGAACGCTCGCCTCTCTCTCTGCGCTGATTTAAAATGAACACTCGCCTCTCTCTGCGCTGATTTAAATTGAAAACTCACCTCACTCTCTGCGCTGATTTAAATTGAAAATTCGCCTCTCTCTCTGCGCTGATTTAAAATGAACTCTAGCCTCACTCTCCATGCTTATTTATAACGAACTCTCGCGTCTCTCTCCCCGAAGATTTAAAATGAACTCTCGCCTCTCTCTCTGCGCTGATTTGAAATGAACTCTCGCCTCTCTCTCCGTGCTGATTTAAAATGAACACTCGCATCTCCTTCCTCACTCTTTTGAACGGAACTCTTTCCTCTCTATCCATAGTGTTTTAAAATGAAGCCAAGCCTCTCTCCCTGCACTGATTTATAATGAACTATTGCACCTCTCTCCACGCTGATTTATAATGAACTATCGCCTCTCTCTCCATGCTAATTTAAAATGAACTCTCGCCTCTCTGTCTGCATTGATTTAAAATGTGCTCTATCCTCTCTCTCTGCGCTGATTTAAAATGAACACTCGCCTCTCTCTATGCGCTGATTTAAAATGAACACTCGCCTCTCTCTCTGCTCTGATTTAAAATGAACACTCGCTGATCTCTCTGCAATGATTTAAAATGAACACTCGCCTCTCTCTCTGCGCTGATTTAAAATGAACACTCGCCTCTCTCTCTGAGCTGATTTAAAATGAACTCTCGTCTCTCTCTCTGCATTGATTTAAAATGAACACTGGCCTCTCTCTCTGCGCTGAATTAAAATGAACTCTTGCCTCTTTCTCTGCGCTGATTTAAAATGAACACTTGCCTCTCTCTCTGCGCTGATTTAAAATGAGCAAACGCCTCTCTCTCTGCGCTGATATAAAAAGAACACTCGCCTCTCTCTCTGCATTGATTTAAAGTGAACACTCGCCGCTCTCTCTGCGCTGATTTAAAATGAACTCTCACATCTCTCTGCAGGCTCATTTAAACTGAACTCTCGCCTCTCTCCCCGTGCTGATTTAAAATGAACTCTCGCCTCTCTCTCCGCGCTGATTTAAAATGAACACTCGTCTCTCTCTCTGCGCTGATTTAAAATGAACACTCGCCTCTCTCTCTACACTGATTTAAAATGAACACTCGCCTCTCTCTCTGCGCTGATATAAAATGAACACTCGCCCTCTCTCTCTGCGCTGATTTAAAATGAACACTCGCCTCTCTCTCTACACTGATTTAAAATGAACACTCGCCTCTCTCTCTGCGCTGATATAAAATGAACACTCGCCTCTCTCTCTGCGCTGATTTAAAACGAACTCTCGCCTCTCCCTCCCCGCTAATTTAGAATGATCTCTCGCCTCTACCTCCGCACTCTTTTGAAATGAGCTCTTTTCTCTCTCTCCACGCTGATTTAAAATGAACACTCGTCTCTTTCTCTGCGCTGATTTAAAATGAACACTCGCCGCTCTCTCTGCGCTGATTTAAAATGAACACTCGCCTCTCTCTCTGCGCTGATTTAAAATGTACTCTCATCTCTCTCACTGCGCTGATTTAAAATGAACACTCGCCTCTCTCTCTGCGCTGATTTAAAATGAACACTCGCCTCTCTCTGCGCTGATTTAAAATGAACTCTCGCATCCCCTTCCTCACTCTTTTGAACTGAACTCTTTCCTCTCTCTCCATAGTGTTTTAAAATTAAGCCAAGCCTCTCTCCCTGCACTGATTTATAATGAACTATTGCACCTCTCTCCATGCTGTTTTATAATGAACTCTCGCCTCTCTCTCCTTGCTGATTTAAAATGAACTTTTGCCTCTCTTGCCTTGCTGATTTAAAATGAACTCTCACCTCTCTCTCTGCGCTGATTTAAAATGAACGCTCGCCTCTCTCTCTGCGCTGATTTAAAATGAACACTCGCCTCTCTCTGCGCTGATTTAAATTGAAAACTCACCTCACTCTCTGCGCTGATTTAAATTGAAAATTCGCCTCTCTCTCTGCGCTGATTTAAAATGAACTCTAGCCTCTCTCTCCATGCTTATTTATAACGAACTCTCGCGTCTCTCTCCCCGAAGATTTAAAATGAACTCTCGCCTCTCTCTCTGCGCTGATTTGAAATGAACTCTCGCCTCTCTCTCCGTGCTGATTTAAAATGAACACTCGCATCTCCTTCCTCACTCTTTTGAACGGAACTCTTTCCTCTCTATCCATAGTGTTTTAAAATGAAGCCA
The DNA here is from genome assembly GCA_026770705.1 of Isurus oxyrinchus. Lineage (NCBI taxonomy): Eukaryota > Metazoa > Chordata > Chondrichthyes > Lamniformes > Lamnidae > Isurus > Isurus oxyrinchus. Next base: position 801,827 of record JANJGN010000006.1, on the reverse strand, counting down.
AGCCTCTCTCCCTGCACTGATTTATAATGAACTATTGCACCTCTCTCCACGCTGATTTATAATGAACTATCGCCTCTCTCTCCATGCTAATTTAAAATGAACTCTCGCCTCTCTGTCTGCATTGATTTAAAATGTGCTCTATCCTCTCTCTCTGCGCTGATTTAAAATGAACACTCGCCTCTCTCTATGCGCTGATTTAAAATGAACACTCGCCTCTCTCTCTGCTCTGATTTAAAATGAACACTCGCTGATCTCTCTGCAATGATTTAAAATGAACACTCGCCTCTCTCTCTGCGCTGATTTAAAATGAACACTCGCCTCTCTCTCTGAGCTGATTTAAAATGAACTCTCGTCTCTCTCTCTGCATTGATTTAAAATGAACACTGGCCTCTCTCTCTGCGCTGAATTAAAATGAACTCTTGCCTCTTTCTCTGCGCTGATTTAAAATGAACACTTGCCTCTCTCTCTGCGCTGATTTAAAATGAGCAAACGCCTCTCTCTCTGCGCTGATATAAAAAGAACACTCGCCTCTCTCTCTGCATTGATTTAAAGTGAACACTCGCCGCTCTCTCTGCGCTGATTTAAAATGAACTCTCACATCTCTCTGCAGGCTCATTTAAACTGAACTCTCGCCTCTCTCCCCTTGCTGATTTAAAATGAACTCTCGCCTCTCTCTCCGCGCTGATTTAAAATGAACACTCGTCTCTCTCTCTGCGCTGATTTAAAATGAACACTCGCCTCTGTCTCTACACTGATTTAAAATGAACACTCGCCTCTCTCTCTGCGCTGATATAAAATGAACACTCGCCTCTCTCTCTGCGCTGATTTAAAATGAACACTCGCCTCTCTCTCTACACTGATTTAAAATGAACACTCGCCTCTCTCTCTGCGCTGATATAAAATGAACACTCGCCTCTCTCTATGCGCTGATTTAAAACGAACTCTCGCCTCTCCCTCCCCGCTAATTTAGAATGAACTCTCGCCTCTACCTCCGCACTCTTTTGAAATGAGCTCTTTTCTCTCTCTCCACGCTGATTTAAAATGAACACTCGTCTCTTTCTCTGCGCTGATTTAAAATGAACACTCGCCGCTCTCTCTGCGCTGATTTAAAATGAACACTCGCCTCTCTCTCTGCGCTGATTTAAAATGTACTCTCATCTCTCTCACTGCGCTGATTTAAAATGAACACTCGCCTCTCTCTCTGCGCTGATTTAAAATGAACACTCGCCTCTCTCTGCGCTGATTTAAAATGATCTCTCGCATCCCCTTCCTCACTCTTTTGAACTGAACTCTTTCCTCTCTCTCCATAGCGTTTTAAAATTAAGCCAAGCCTCTCTCCCTGCACTGATTTATAATGAACTATTGCACCTCTCTCCATGCTGATTTATAATGAACTCTCGCCTCTCTCTCCTTGCTGATTTAAAATGAACTTTTGCCTCTCTTGCCTTGCTGATTTAAAATGAACTCTCACCTCTCTCTCCGCGCTGATTTAAAATGAACTCTCGCCTCTCTCTCTGCGCTGATTTAAAATGAACGCTCGCCTCTCTCTCTGCGCTGATTTAAAATGAACTCTCGCCTCTCTCTCTGCGCTGATTTAAAATGAACACTCGCCTCTCTCTGCGCAGATTTAAAATGAGCACACGCCTCTCTCTCTGCGCTGATTCAAAATGAACTCTCGCCTCTCTCTCTGCGCTGATTTAAAATGAACACTCGCCTCTCTCTCCGCGCTGATTTAAAATGAACAGTCGCCTCTCTCTCTGCGCTGATTTAAAATGAACCCACGCCTCTCTCTCTGCATTGATTTAAAATGAACACTCTCCTCTCTCTCTGCGCTGATTTAAAATGAACTCTCGGCTCTCTGTCTGGATTGATTTAAAATGAACTATCGCCCCTCTCTCTGCGCTGATGTAAAATGAACACTCGCCTCTCTGCGCTGATTTAAAATGAACTCTCGCCTCTCTGTCTGCATTGATTTAAAATGAACTATCGCTCTCTCTCTGCGCTGATTTAAATGAACTATTGCCTCTCTCTCTGCGCTGATTTAAAATGAACTATCGCCTCTCTCTCTGCGCTGATTTAAAATGAACACTCGCCTCTCTCTTGGCCTTGATTTAAAATGAACTCTCGCCTCTCTCACCGCGCTTATTTGGAATGAACTCTCGCCTCACCCTGCTCGTTCATTTTAAATGAGCTCTTTCCTCACTCTCCGCGCTGATTTAAAATGAACCCTCGCCTCTCTCTCTGCGCTGATTTCAAACGAACTCACACCTCTCTCCTCACTCTTGTGAAATGAACTCTCACCTCTCTCTCCTCACTCTTTTGAAATTAACTCTTGCGTATCTCTCTGCGCTGATTTAAAATGAACACTCGCCGCTCTCTCTGCGCTGATTTAAAATGAACACTCGCCTCTCTCTCTGCGCTGATTTAAAATGAACTATCGTCTCTCTCTCCGCGCTGATTTAAAATGAACTCTCTCTATCTCTCTGCGCAGATTTAAAATGAACTATCGCCTCTCTCTCCGCGCTGATTTAAAATGAACTCTCTCTATCTCTCTGCGCAGGTTTAAAATGAACTCTCGGTTCTCTTTCCCCACTTATTTAAAATGAACTCTCGCCTCTCCCTCCTCACTCTTTTGAAATGAGCTTTTTTTTCTCTCTCCGCGCAGATTTAAAATGGACAGTCGCCTCTCCGCGTTGTTTTAAATTAACTCTCGCTTCTCTCACCACGCTGTTATAAAATGAATTCAAGCCTCTCTCCCCGCACTGATTTATAATGAACTCTCGCCTCTCTCTCCGGGCTGATTTCAAACGAACTCACACCTCTCTCCTCACTCTTGTGAAATGAATTCTCACCTATCTCTCCTCACACTTTTGAAATTAACTCTTGCGTCTCTCTCTGCGCTGATTTAAAAACAACTCTCGCCTCTCTCTCTGCACCAATTTAAAATGAACTCTCGCCTCTCTCTCCACGCTGATTTAAAATGAACACTCGCCTCTCTCTCCACGCTGATTTAAAATGAACACTCGCCTCTCTCTCTGCGCTGATTTAAAATGAACAGTCGCATCTAACTCTGCGCTGATTTAAAATGAACACTCGCCTCTCTCTCTGCATTGATTTAAAATGAACTCTCGCCTCTCTCTCAGCGCTGATTTAAAATGAACACTCGCCTCTCTCTCTGCATTGATTTAAAATGAACACTCGCCTCTCTCTCTGCATTGATTTAAAATGAACTCTCGCCTCTCTCACTGCGCTTATTTGGAATGAACTCTCGCCTCACCCTCCTCATTCTTTTGAAATGAGCTCTTTCCTCTCTCTCCACGCTTTTTTAAAATGGACAGTCGCCTGTCCGCGTGGTTTTAAATGAACTCTCGCCTCTCTCTCTGCGCTGATTTAAAATGAACACTCGCCTCTCTCTCTGCGCTGATTTAAAATGAACACTCGCCTCTCTCTCTGCGCTGATTTAAAATGAACTCTCGCCTCTCACTCCCCGCTGATTTAAAATGAGCTCTCGCATCTCATTCCTCTCTCTTTTGAACTGAACTCTTTCCTCTCTCTCCATTGTGTTTTAAAATGAAGCCAAGCCTCACTCCCTGCACTGATTTATAATGAACTATCGCACCTCTCTCCACGCTGATTTATAATGGACTCTCGCCTGTCTCTCAGCGCTGATTTAAAATGAACTCTCACCTCTCTCTCCGTGCTGATTTAAAATGAACTCTCGCCTCTCTCTTCACACTGATTTAAAATGAGCACACGCCTCTCTCTCTGCGCTGAATTAAAATGAACACTCGCCTCTCTGTCTGCGCTGATTTAAAACAAACTCACAACCCTCTTCTCACTCTTGTGAAATGAACTCTCAGCTCTCTCTCCACGCTTTTTAAAATGTTTTAAAACGAACTATCATCCCTCTCTCTGCATTGATTTTAAATGAACTCTCGCCTCTCTCTCCATGCTGATTTAAAATGAACTATCTCCGCTCTCTCGCCGCTGTTTCAAAATGAACTCTCGCATCTCCCCCCTCTCTCTTTTGAAATTAACTCTTCCTCTCTCTCCACACTGTTTTAAAATGAAGTCATGCCGCTCTCCCCGCGCTGATTTATAATGAACTATCACCCCCCTCTCTGCATTTATTTTAAATGAACTCTCGCCTCTCTCTCCGTGCTGATTTAAAATGAACTCTCGCCTCACTCTTCACACTGATTTAAAATGAACTCTTGCCTCTCTCTCCCCGCTTATTTAGAATGAACTCTCGCCTCTCCCTCCTCACTCTTTTGAAATGAGCTCTTTCCTGTGTCTCCGCGCTGATTTAAAATGGACAGTCACCTCTCCGCGTTGTTTTAAATTAACTCTAGCTTCTCTCGCCCTGCGCTGTTTTAAAATGAAGCCTTTCCTCTCTCCCCGCGCTGATTTAAATGAAATCTCACCCCTCTCTCTGCACGCTGATTTAAATGAACTCTCGCTCCTCTCTCCGTGCTGATTTAAAATGAACTCTCACCTCTCTCTCTGCGCTGATTTAAAATGAAGTCTCACCTCTCTCTCTGCGCTGATTTAAAATGAACTCACTCCACTCTCTCCTCACTCTTGTGAAATGAACTCTCACCTTTCTCTCCTCACTCTTTAGCAATCAACGCTCACATCTTTCTCTGCGCTGATTTAAAATGAACTCTAGCCTCTCCCTCTTCACTCTTTTGAAATGAGCTCTTTCCCCTTTCTCCACGCTGTTTTAAAATGAAGTCATGCCGCTCTCCCCGCTCTGATTTATAATGAACTATCATCCCAATCTCTGTATTGATTTAAATGAACTCTCGCCCCTCTCTCTGCATTGATTTAAAATGAACTCTTGCCTCTCTCTCTATGCTGATTTAAAAGGAATTCTCACCACTCTCTCCCTGCTTATTTAGAATGAACTCTCGCCTCTCCCTCCTCACTCTTTTGAAATGAGCTCTTTCCTCTCTCTCCGCGCTGATTTAAAATGAACACTCGCCTCTCTGTCTGCGCTGATTTAAAATGAACACTCGCCTCTCTCCCAGCGCTGATTTAAAATGAACACTCGCCTCTCTCTCTGCGCTGATTTAAAATGAACACTCGCCTCTCTCTCTGCGCTGATTTAAAATGAACACTCGCCTCTCTCTCTGCGCTGATTTAAAATGAACACTCGCCTCTCTCCTTGCACTGATTTATAATGAACTATCGCCCCTCTCTCCACACTGATTTATAATGAATAATCGCCTCTCTCTCCGCGCAGATTTAAAATGGACTCTCGCCTGTCACTCTGTGCTGATTTAAAATTAACTCTCACCTCTCTCTGCACGCTGATTTAAAATGAACTCTCGCCTCTCTCTCCCTGCTGATTTAAAATGAACTCTCGCATCTCCCTCCTCAGTCTTTTGAACTGAACTCTTTCCTCTCTCTCCATGATGTTTTAAAATGAAGCCAAGCCTCTCTCCCTGCACTGATTTATAATGAACTATCACCCCTCTCTCCACGCTGATTTATAATGTCCTATCGCCCCTCTCTCCACGCTGTTTTAAAATGAACTCTCACCTCTCTCTGCACGCTGATTTAAAATGAACTCTCACCTCTCTCCCCGTGGTGATTTAAAATGAACTCTCACCTCTCTCTCTGCGCTGATTAAAAATGAACTCACGTCTCTCTCTCCTCACTCTTGTGAAATGAACTCTTACCTCTCTCTCCTCACTGTTTTGCAATGAACGCTCACATCTTCCTCTGCGCTGATTTAAAATGAACTCTCGCCTCTCTCTCTGCGCTGATTTGAAATGAACACTCGCCTCTCTCTCTGCGCTGATTTAAAATGAACACTTGCCTCTCTCTCTGTGCTGATTTAAAATGAACTCTCGCCTCTCTCTCTGCGCTGATTTGAAATGAACACTCGCCTCTCTCTCTGCGCTGATTTAAAATGAACACTTTCCTCTCTCTCCATGCTGATTTGAAATGAACTCTCGCCTCTCTCTCCCCGCTTATTGAGAATGAACTCTCGCCTATCGGTCCTCACTCTTTTGAAATGAACGCTTTTCCCTTTCTCCACACTGTTTTAAAATGAAGTCATGCCGCTCTCCCCGCTCTGATTTATAATGAACTATCATCCCAATCTCTGTATTGATTTTAAATTAACTCTCGCCCCTCTCTCTGCATTGATTTAAAATGAACTCTCGCCTCTCTCTCCATGCTGATTTAAAATGAATTCTCGCCTCTCTCTCCCCGCTAATTTAGAATGAACTCTCGCCTCTCCCTCCTCACTCTTTTGAAATGAGCTCTTTCCGCTCTCTCCGCGCTGATTTAAAATGAACACTCGCCTCTCTCTCTGTACTGATTTAAGTTGAACTCTCGCCTCTCTGTCTGCATTGATTGAAAATGAACACTCGCTTCTCTCTCTGCGCTGATTTAAAATGAACTATCGCCTCTCTAACTGCGCTGATTTAAAATGAACTCTCGCCTCTCTGTTTGCGCTGATTTAAAATGAACTCTCGCCTCTCTCTCCGCGCTGATTTAAATTGAACTCTCGCCTCTCTGTCTGCATTGATTTAAAATGAACACTCGCCTCTCTCTCTGCGCTGATTTAAAATGAACACTCGCCTCTCTGTGCTGATTAAAAATGAACTCTCGCCTCTCTGTCTGCATTGATTTAAAATGAACTCTCGCCTCTCTGTCTGCATTGATTTTAAATGAACTCTCGCCTCTCTATCCGCGCTTATTTAAAATGAACTCTCGCCTCTCTCTCCGCGCAGATTTAAAATAAACTCTCGCCTCTCTCTCCGCGCTTATTTAAAATGAACTCTCGCCTCTCTCTCCACGCTGATTTAAAACGAACTCACACCCTCTCCTCACTCTTGTGAAATGAACTTTCACCTCTCTCTCCTCACTCTTTTGAAATTAACTCGTGTCTCTCTCTGCGCTGATTTAAAATGAACACTCGCCTCTCTCTCTGCGCTGATTTAAAATGAACAATTGCCTCTCTCTCTGCGCTGATTTAAAATGAACACTCGCCTCTCTCTCTGCGCTGATTTAAAATGAACACTCGTCTCTCTCTCTGCGCTGATTTAAAATGAACACTCGCCTCTCTCTCTGCGCTGATTTGAAATGAACACTCGCCTCTCTCTCTGCGCTGATTTAAAATGAACACTCGCCTCTCTGCGCTGATTTAAAATGAACTCTTGCCTCTCTGTCTGCATTGTTTTAAAATGAACTATCGCCTCTCTCTCTGCGCTGATGTAAAATGAACTCTCGCCTCTCTCTCTGCGCTGATTTATAATGAACATTCGCCTCTCTCTCTGCGCTGATTTAAAATGAACTCTCGCCTCTCTCTCTGCGCTGATTTAAAATGAACTCTCGCCTCTCTCTCTGCGCTGATTTAAAATGAACACTCGCCTCTCTCTCTGCGCTGATTTAAAATGAACACTCGCCTCTCTCTCTGCGCTGATTTAAAATGAACTCTCGCCTCTCTATCTGCATTGATTTAAAATGAACTCTCGCCTCTCTCTCCACGCTGATTTAAAATGAACTCTTGCCTCTCTCTCCACGCTGATTTAAAACGAACTCACACCTCTCTCCTCACTCTTGTGTAATGAACTTTCACCTCTCTCCTCACTCTTTTGAAATTAACACTTGCGTGTCTTCTGCGCTGATTTAAAATGAACTCTCGCCTCTCTCTCTGCACCAATTTAAAATGAACTCTCGCCTCTCTCCACGTGCTGATTTATAACGAACTCTCGCCTGTCTCTCCCCGTTGATTTAAAATGAACTCTCGCCTCTCTCTCTGCGCTGATTTAAAATGAACTCTCACCTCTGTCTCCGCGCTGATTTAAAATGAACACTTGCCTCTCTCTCTGCGCTGATTTAAAATGAACACTCGTCTCTCTCTCTGCGCTGATTTAAAATGAACTCTCACCTCTGTCTCCGCGCTGATTTAAAATGAACACTTGCCTCTCTCTCTGCGCTGATTTAAAATGAATTCTCGCCTCTCTCTCCCCGCTTATTTAGAATGAACTCTCGCCTCTCGGTCCTCACTCTTTTGAAATGAACTCTTTCCCCTTTCTCCACACTGTTTTAAAATGAAGTCATGCTGCTCTCCCCGCTCTGATTTATAATGAACTATCATCCCAATCTCTGCATTGATTTAAATGAACTCTCGCCTCACTCTCCATGCTGATTTAAAATGAATTCTCGCCTCTCTCTCCCCGCTAATTTAGAATGAACTCTCCATCCTCACTCTTTTGAAATGAGCTCTTTCCTCTCTCTCTGCGCTGATTTAAAATGAACACTCGCCTCTCTCTCTGCATTGATTTAAGTTGAACTCAAGCCTATCTGTCTGCATTGATTGAAAATGAACACTCGCTTCTCTCTCTGCGCTGATTTAAAATGTACTCTCACCCATCTGTCTGCATTGATTTCAAATGAAATATCACCTCTCTAACTGCGCTGATTTAAAATGAACTCTCGCCTCTCTGTTTGCGCTGATTTAAAATGAACTTTCGCCTCTCTCTCCGCGCTGATTTAAATTGAACACTCGCCTCTCTCTCTGTGCTGTTTTAAAATGAACACTCGCCTCTCTCTCTGCGCTGATTTAAAATGAACTCTCGCCTCTCTGTCTGCATTGATTTAAAATGAAGTATCGCCTCTCTCTCTGCACTGATTTAAAGTGAAATATCGCCTCTCTCTCTGCGCTGATTTAAAATGAACACTCGCCTCTCTCTTGGTATTGATTTAAAATGAACTCTCGCCTCTCTCACCGCGCTTATTTGGAATGAACTCTCGCCTCACCCTCCTCATTCTTTTGAAATGAGCTTTTTCCTCTCTCTCTGCGCTGATTTAAAATGAACTCCCGCCTCTCTCACTGCGCTGATTTAAAATAGACAGTCGCCTGTCCACGTTGTTTTAACTTAACTCTCGGCTCTCTCTCCGTGCTGATCTAAAATGAAATCTCGCCTCTCTCTCCGCGCAAATTTAAAATAAACTCTTGCCTCTCTCTCCACGCTGATTTAAAACGAACTCACACCTCTCTCCTCACTCTTGTGTAATGAACTTTCACCTCTCTCTCCTCATTCTTTTGAAATTAACTCTTGCCTCTCTCTCTGCACCAATTTAAAATGAACTCTCGCCTCTCTCCACGTGCTGATTTATAACGAACTCTCGCCTCTCTCTCTGCGCTGATTTAAAATGAACTCTCGCCTCTCTCTCTGCATTGATTTAAAATGAACTATCGCCTCTCTCTCTGTGCTGATTTAAAATGAACTCTCGCCTCTCTGTCTGCGCTGATTTAAAATGACCTCTCGCCTCTCTCACCACGCTTATTTGGAATGATCTCACGCCTCTCCCTCCTCATTCTTTTGAAATGAGCTCTTTCCTCTCTCTCCGCGCTGATTTAAAATGGACAGTCGCCTGTCCATGTTGTTTTAAATGAACTCTCGCCTCTCTCTCCGTGCTGATTTAAAATGAACTCTCGCCTCTCTCTCCGTGCTGATTTAAAATGAACTCTCGCCTCTCTCTCCGCGCAAATTTAAAATAAACTCTCGCCTCTCTCTCCGTGCTGATTTAAAATAAACTCTCGCCTCTCTCTCCACACTGATTTAAAGCGAACTCACACCTCTCTGCTCACTCTTGTGAAATGAACTTTCACCTCTCTCTCCTCACTCTTTTGAAATTAACTCTTGCATCTCTCTCTGCGCTGATTTAAAATGAACTCTCGCCTCTCTCTCTGCGCTGATTTAAAATGAAATCTCACCTCTCTCTCTGCGCTGATTTAAAATGAACTCTCTCTATCTCTCTGCATGCTGATTTAAAATGAACTCTCGGTTCTCTTTCCCCACATATTTAGAATGAACTCTCGCCTCTCCCTCCTCACTCTCTTGAAATGAGCTCTTTTTTCTCTCTCCGCGCTGATTTAAAATGGACAGTCGCCACACTGCGTTGTTTTAAATTAACTCTCGCTTCTCTCACCACGCTGTTCTAAAATGAAGTCAAGCCTCTCTCCCCGCACTGATTTATAATGAACTATCGCCTCTCTTTCCGGGCTGATTTATAATGAACTCTCGCCTCTCTCCGTGCTGATTTATAATGAACTCTCGCCTCTCTTTCCGGGCTGATTTCAAACGAACTCACACCTCTCTCCTCATTCTTGTGAAATGAATTCTCACCTATCTCTCCTCACTCTTTTGAAATTAACTCTTGCGTCTCTTTCTGCGCTGATTTAAAATCAACTCTCGCCTCTCACTCTGCACCATTTTAAAATGAACTCTCGCCTCTCTCTCCGTGCTGATTTAAAATGAACTGTCGCCTCTCTCTCCACACTGATTTAAAATAAACACTCGCCTCTCTCTCTGCGCTGATTTAAAATGAACTCTCACCTCTCTCTCTGCGCTGATTTAAAATGAACACTCGCCTCTCTCTCTGCGCTAATTTAAAATGAACACTCGCCTCTCTCTGCGCTGATTTAAAATGAACACTCGCCTCTCTCTCTGCGCTGATTTAAAATGAACACTCGCCTCTCTCTGCGCTGAGTTAAAATGAGCACACGCCTCTCTCTCTGCGCTGATTCAAAATGAACTCTCGCCTCTCTGTCTGGATTGATTTAAAATGAACTATCGCCCCTCTCTCTGCGCTGATGTAAAATGAACACTCGCCTCTCTGCGCTGATTTAAAATGAACTCTCGCCTCTCTGTCTGCATTGATTTAAAATGAACTATCGCTCTCTCTATGCGCTGATTTAAATGAACTATTGCCTCTCTCTCTGCGCTGATTTAAAATGAACTATCGCCTCACTCTCTGCGCTGATTTAAAATGAACTCTCGCCTCTCTCACCGCGCTTATTTGGAATGAACTCTCGCCTCACCCTCCTCTTTCATTTGAAATGAGCTCTTTCCTCACTCTCCGCGCTGATTTAAAATGGACAGTCGCCTGTCCACGTTGTTTTAAAATGAACTCTCGCCTCTCACTCCGTGCTGATTTAAAATGAACCCTCGCCTCTCTCTCCATGCTGTTTTAAAATGAACTCTCGCCTCTCTCTCCGCGCAAATTTAAAATAAACTCTCGCCTCTCTCTCCACACTGATTTCAAACGAACTCACACCTCTCTCCTCACTCTTGAGCAATGAACTTTCACCTCTCTCTCCTCACACTTTTTAAATTAACACTTGCGTCTCTTCTGCGCTGATTTAAAATGAAATCTCGCCTCACTCTCTGCACCAATTTAAAATGAACTCTCGACTCTCTCCACGTGCTGATTTATAACGAACTCTCGCCTGTCTCTCCCCGTTGATTTAAAATGAACACTCGCCTCTCTCTGCGCTGATTTAAAATGAACTCTCACCTCTCTCTCTCTGCGCTGATTTAAAATGAACACTCGCCTCTCTCTCTGCGCTAATTTAAAATGAACACTCGCCTCTCTCTGCGCTGATTTAAAATGAATACTCGCCTCTCTCTCTGCGCTGATTTAAAATGAACACTCGCCTCTCTCTGCGCAGATTTAAAATGAGCACACGCCTCTCTCTCTGCGCTGATTCAAAATGAACTCTCGCCTCTCTCTCTGCGCTGATTTAAAATGAACACTCGCCTCTCTCTCCGCGCTGATTTAAAATGAACAGTCGCCTCTCTTTCTGAGCTGATTTAAAATGAACCCACGCCTCTCTCTCTGCATTGATTTAAAATGAACACTCGCCTCTCTCTCTGCGCTGATTTAAAATGAACTCTCGGCTCTCTGTCTGGATTGATTTAAAATGAACTATCGCCCCTCTCTCTGCGCTGATGTAAAATTAACACTCGCCTCTCTGCGCTGATTTAAAATGAACTCTCGCCTCTCTGTCTGCAATGATTTAAAATGAACTCTCGTCTCTCTCTCTGCGCTGATTTAAATGAACTATTGCCTCTCTCTCTGCGCTGATTTAAAATGAACACTCGCCTCTCTCTTGGCCTTGATTTAAAATGAACTCTCGCCTCACTCACCGCGCTTATTTGGAATGAACTCTCGCCTCACCCTCCTCATTCATTTTAAATGAGCTCTTTCGTCACTCTCCGCGCTGATTTAAAATGAACCCTCGCCTCTCTCTCTGCGCTGATTTATAATGAACTCTCGCCTCTCTCTCTGCGCTGATTTCAAACGAACTCACACCTCTCTCCTCACTCTTGTGAAATGAACTCTCACCTCTCTCTCCTCACTCTTTTGAAATTAACTCTTGCGTATCTCTCTGAGCTGATTTAAAATGAACTCTCGCCTCTCTCTCCGTGCTGATTTAAAATGAACACTCGCCGCTCTCTCTGCGCTGATTTAAAATGAACACTCGCCTCTCTCTCTGCGCTGATTTAAAATGAACTATCGCCGCTCTCTCCGCGCTGATTTAAAATGAACTCTCTCTATCTCTCTGCGCAGATTTAAAATGAACTATCGCCTCTCTCTCCGCGCTGATTTAAAATGAACTCTCTCTATCTCTCTGCGCAGGTTTAAAATGAACTCTCGGTTCTCTTTCCCCACTTATTTAAAATGAACTCTCGCCTCTCCCTCCTCACTCTCTTGAAATGAGCTTTTTTTTCTCTCTCCGCGCAGATTTAAAATGGACAGTCGCCTCTCCGCGTTGTTTTAAATTAACTCTCGCTTCTCTCACCACGCTGTTATAAAATGAAGTCAAGCCTCTCTCTCCGCACTGATTTATAATGAACTCTCGCCTCTCTCTCCGGGCTGATTTCAAACGAACTCACACCTCTCTCCTCACTCTTGTGAAATGAATTCTCACCTATCTCTCCTCACACTTTTGAAATTAACTCTTGCGTCTCTCTCTGCGCTGATTTAAAAACAACTCTCGCCTCTCTCTCTGCACCAATTTAAAATGAACTCTCGCCTCTCTCTCCACGCTGATTTAAAATGAACACTCGCCTCTCTCTCTGCGCTGATTTAAAATGAACAGTCGCATCTCTCTCTGCACCAATTTAAAATGAACACTCGCCTCTCTCTCTGCATTGATTTAAAATGAACTCTCGCCTCTCTCTCAGCGCTGATTTAAAATGTACTCTCGCCTCTCTCTCTGCGCTGATTTAAAATGAACACTCGCCTCTCTCTCTGCGCTTATTTGGAATGAACTCTCGCCTCACCCTCCTCATTCTTTTGAAATGAGCTCTTTCCTCTCTCTCCATGCTTTTTTAAAATGGACAGTCGCCTGTCCGCGTGGTTTAAAATGAACTCTCGCCTCTCTCTCTGCGCTGATTTAAAATGAACACTCGCCTCTCTCTCTGCGCTGATTTAAAATGAACACTCGCCTCTCTCTCTGCGCTGATTTAAAATGAACACTCGCCTCTCTCTCTGCGCTGATTTAAAATGAACTCTCGCCTCTCTCTCTGCGCTGATTTAAAATGAACACTCACATCTCATTCCTCTCTCTTTTGAACTGAACTCTTTCCTCTCTCTCCATTGTGTTTTAAAATGAAGCCAAGCCTCTCTCCCTGCACTGATTTATAATGAACTATCGCACCTCTCTCAGCGCTGATTTAAAATGAACTCTCACCTCTCTCTCCGTGCTGATTTAAAATGAACTCTCGCCTCTCTCTTCACACTGATTTAAAATGAGCACACGCCTCTCTCTCTGCGCTGAATTAAAATGAACACTCGCCTCTCTGTCTGCGCTGATTTAAAACGAACTCACAACCCTCTTCTCACTCTTGTGAAATGAACTCTCAGCTCTCTCTCCACGCTTTTTAAAATGTTTTAAAACGAACTATCATCCCTCTCTCTGCATTGATTTTAAATGAACTCTCGCCTCTCTCTCCATGCTGATTTAAAATGAACTATCTCCGCTCTCTCGCCGCTGTTTCAAAATGAACTCTCGCATCTCCCCCCTCTCTCTTTTGAAATTAACTCTTCCTCTCTCTCCACACTGTTTTAAAATGAATTCATGCCGCTCTCCCCGTGCTGATTTATAATGAACTATCACCCCCCTCTCTGCATTTATTTTAAATGAACTCTCGCCTCTCTCTCCGTGCTGATTTAAAATGAACTCTCGCCTCACTCTTCACACTGATTTAAAATGAACTCTTGCCTCTCTCTCCCCGCTTATTTAGAATGAACTCTCGCCTCTCCCTCCTCACTTTTTTGAAATGAGCTCTTTCCTCTCTCTCCGCGCTGATTTAAAATGAACACTCGCCTCTCTGTCTGCGCTGATTTAAAATGAACACTCGTCTCTCTCTCTGCGCTGATTTAAAATGAACAATCGCCTCTCTCCCAGCGCTGATTTAAAATGAACACTCGCCTCTCTCTCTGCGCTGATTTAAAATGAACACTCGCCTCTCTCCCAGCGCTGATTTAAAATGAACACTCGCCTCTCTCTCTGCGCTGATTTAAAATGAACACTCGCCTCTCTCTCTGCGCTGATTTAAAATGAACACTCGCCTCTCTCCTTGCACTGATTTATATTGAACTATCGCCCCTCTCTCCACACTGATTTATAATGAACTATCGCCTCTCTCTCCGCGCAGATTTAAAATGGACTCTCGCCTGTCACTCTGCGCTGATTTAAAATGAACTCTCACCTCTCGCTCCGCGCTGATTTAAAATGAACTCTCGCCTCTCTCTGCATGCTGATGTAAAATGAACTCTCACCTCTCTCTCCTCACTCTTTTGCAATGAACGCTCACGTCTTTCTCTGCGCTGATTTAAAATGAACTCTCGCGCCTCTCTCTGCATTGATTAAAAATGAACTCTCGCCTCTCTCTCCATGCTGATTTCAAATGAATTCTCGCCTCTCTCTCCCCGCTTAGTTAGAATGAATCCTCGCCTCTCCCTCCTCACTCTTTTGAAATGAGCGCTTTCCTCTCTCTCCGTGCTGAATTAAAATGAACACTCGCCTCTCTCTCTGCGCTGATTTAAAATGAACACTCGCCTCTCTCTCTGCGCTGATTTAAAATGAACACTTGCCTCTCTCTCTGCGCTGATTTAAAATGAGCACACGACTCTCTCTCTGCATTGATTTAAAATGAACACTCGCCTCTATCTCTGCGCTGATTTAAAATGAACACTCGCCTCTCTCTCTGCGCTGATTTAAAATGAACTCTCGCCTCTCTCTCTGCACTGATTTAAAATGAACACTCGCCTCTCTCTCTGCGTTGATTTAAAATGAACTCTCGCCTCTCTCTCTGCGCTGATTTAAAATGAGCACACGCCTCTCTCTCTGCGCTGATTTAAAATGAACTATCGCTTCTGTCTCTGCGCTGATTAAAAATGAACTCTGCCTCTCTCTCTGAGCTTATTTAAAATGTACTCTCGCCTCTCTCTCTGCGCTGATTTAAACTGAACACTCGCCTCTCTCTCTGCGCTGAATTAAAATGAACTCTCGCCTCTCTCTCTGCGCTGATTTAAAAAAAACTCTCGCCTCTCTCTCTCTTCTGATTTAAAATGAACACTCGCCTCTCTCTCTGCGTTGATTTAAAATGAACACTCGCCTCTCTCCCTGCGCAGATTTAAAATGAACTATCATCCCTCTCTCAGCATTGATTTTAAATGAACTATCGCGCCTCTCTCTGCATTGATTAAAAATGAACTCTTGCCTCTCTTTCCATGCTGATTTCAAATGAATTCTCGCCTCTCTCTCCCCGCTTAGTTAGAATGAACTCTCGCCTCTCCCTCCTCACTCTTTTGAAATGAGCTCTTTCCTCTCTCTCCGTGCTGAATTAAAATGAACACTCGCCTCTCTCTCTGCGCTGATTTAAAATGAACACTCGCCTCTATCTCTGCGCTGATTTAAAATAAACACTCGCCTCTCTCTCTGCGCTGATTTAAAATGAACTCTCGCCTCTCTCTCTGCGCTGATTTAAAATGAACACTCGCCTCTCTCTCTGCGTTGATTTAAAATGAACACTCGCCTCTCTCTCTGCATTGATTTAAAATGAACTCTCGCCTCTCTCTCTGCGCTGATTTAAAATGAACACTCGCCTCTCTCTCTGCGCTGATTTAAAATGAACACTCTCCTCTCTCTGCGCTGATTGAAAATGAACTCTCGCCTCTCTCCCCGCGCTGATTTAAAATGAACACTCGCCTCTCTCTCTGCGCTGATTTAAAATGAGCACTCGCCTCTCTCTCTGCATTGATTTAAAATGAGCACAAGCCTCTCTCTCTACATTGATTTAAAATGAACACTCGCCTGTCTCACTGCGCTGATTTAAAATGAACACTCGCCTCTCTCTCTGCATTGATTTAAAATAAACACTCGCCTCTCTCTCTGCGCTGATTTAAAATGAACACTCGCCTCTCTCTCTGCATTGATTTAAAATGAACACTCGCCTCTCTCTCTGCGCTGATTTAAAATGAACACACGCCTCTCTCTCTGCATTGATTTAAAATGAACACTTTCCTCTCTCTCCATGCTGATTTGAAATGAACTCTCGCCTCTCTCTCCCCGCTTATTTAGAATGAACTCTCGCCTATCGGTCCACACTCATTTGAAATGAACGCTTTCCCCTTTCTCCACGCTGTTTTAAAATGAAGTCATGCCGCTCTCCCCGCGCAGATTTAAAATGAACAATATCCCTCTGCATTGATTTTAAATGAACTCTCGCGCCTCTCTCTGCATTGATTAAAAATGAACTCTCGCCTCTCTCTCCATGCTGATTTCAAATGAATTCTCGCCTCTCTCTCCCCGCTTAGTTAGAATGAACTCTCGCCTCTCCCTCCTCACTCTTTTGAAATGAGCTCTTTCCTCTCTCTCCGTGCTGAATTAAAATGAACACTCGCCTCTCTCTCTGCGCTGATTTAAAATGAACTCTCGCCTCTCTCTCTGCGCTGATTTAAAATGAGCACACGACTCTCTCTCTGCATTGATTTAAAATGAACACTCGCCTCTCTCTGCGCTGATTTAAAATGAACACTCGCCTCTCTCCCTGAGCTGATTTAGAATGAACTCTCGCCTATCGGTCCTCACTCTTTTGAAATGAACGCTTTCCCCTTTCTCCACGCTGTTTTAAAATGAAGTCATGCTGCTCTCCCTGCGCAGATTTAAAATGAACTATCATCCCTCTCTCAGCATTGATTTTAAATGAACTCTCGCGCCTCTCTCTGCATTGATTAAAAATGAACTCTCGCCTCTCTCTCCATGCTGATTTCAAATGAATTCTCGCCTCTCTCTCCCCGCTTATTTAGAATGAACTCTCGCCTCTCCCTCCTCACTCTTTTGAAATGAGCTCTTTCCTCTCTCTCCGTGCTGAATTAAAATGAACACTCGCCTCTCTCTCTGCGCTGATTTAAAATGAACACTCGCCTCTCTCTACACGCTGATTTAAAATGAACTCTCGCCTCTCTCTACACGCTGATTTAAAATGAACTCAGGCCTCTCGCTCTCCATCTTGTTTTGAAATGAACTCTCACCTCTCTCTACGTGCTGATTTAAAATGAACTGTCTCTTCAATCTCCAGGCTGTTTAAAAATGAACTCTCGCCTCTCTCTCTGCGCTAATTTAAAATGAACTCTCACCTCTCTCTCCATGCTGATTTATAACGAACTCTCGCCTCTCTCTGCGCTGATTTATAACGAACTCTCGCCTCTCTCCCCGCACTGATTTAGAATGAACTATCACCCCTCTCTCTGCATTGATTTAAAATGAACTCTCGCCTCTCTCTCCGTGCTGATTTAAAATGAACACTCGCCGCTCTCTCTGCGCTGATTTAAAATGAACACTCGCCTCTCTCTCTGCGCTGATTTAAAATGAACTCTCGCCTCTCTCTCTGCGCTGATTTAAAATGAACACTCGCATCTCATTCCTCTCTCTTTTGAACTGAACTCTTTCCTCTCTCTCCATTGTGTTTTAAAATGAAGCCAAGCCTCTCTCCCTGCACTGATTTATAATGAACTATCGCACCTCTCTCAGCGCTGATTTAAAATGAACTCTCACCTCTCTCTCCGTGCTGATTTAAAATGAACTCTCGCCTCTCTCTTCACACTGATTTAAAATGAGCACACGCCTCTCTCTCTGCGCTGAATTAAAATGAACACTCGCCTCTCTGTCTGCGCTGATTTAAAACGAACTCACAACCCTCTTCTCACTCTTGTGAAATGAACTCTCAGCTCTCTCTCCACGCTTTTTAAAATGTTTTAAAACGAACTATCATCCCTCTCTCTGCATTGATTTTAAATGAACTCTCGCCTCTCTCTCCATGCTGATTTAAAATGAACTATCTCCGCTCTCTCGCCGCTGTTTCAAAATGAACTCTCGCATCTCCCCCCTCTCTCTTTTGAAATTAACTCTTCCTCTCTCTCCACACTGTTTTAAAATGAATTCATGCCGCTCTCCCCGTGCTGATTTATAATGAACTATCACCCCCCTCTCTGCATTTATTTTAAATGAACTCTCGCCTCTCTCTCCGTGCTGATTTAAAATGAACTCTCGCCTCACTCTTCACACTGATTTAAAATGAACTCTTGCCTCTCTCTCCCCGCTTATTTAGAATGAACTCTCGCCTCTCCCTCCTCACTTTTTTGAAATGAGCTCTTTCCTCTCTCTCCGCGCTGATTTAAAATGAACACTCGCCTCTCTGTCTGCGCTGATTTAAAATGAACACTCGTCTCTCTCTCTGCGCTGTTTTAAAATGAACAATCGCCTCTCTCCCAGCGCTGATTTAAAATGAACACTCGCCTCTCTCTCTGCGCTGATTTAAAATGAACACTCGCCTCTCTCCCAGCGCTGATTTAAAATGAACACTCGCCTCTCTCTCTGCGCTGATTTAAAATGAACACTCGCCTCTCTCTCTGCGCTGATTTAAAATGAACACTCGCCTCTCTCCTTGCACTGATTTATATTGAACTATCGCCCCTCTCTCCACACTGATTTATAATGAACTATCGCCTCTCTCTCCGCGCAGATTTAAAATGGACTCTCGCCTGTCACTCTGCGCTGATTTAAAATGAACTCTCACCTCTCGCTCCGCGCTGATTTAAAATGAACTCTCGCCTCTCTCTGCATGCTGATGTAAAATGAACTCTCACCTCTCTCTCCTCACTCTTTTGCAATGAACGCTCACGTCTTTCTCTGCGCTGATTTAAAATGAACTCTCGCGCCTCTCTCTGCATTGATTAAAAATGAACTCTCGCCTCTCTCTCCATGCTGATTTCAAATGAATTCTCGCCTCTCTCTCCCCGCTTAGTTAGAATGAATCCTCGCCTCTCCCTCCTCACTCTTTTGAAATGAGCGCTTTCCTCTCTCTCCGTGCTGAATTAAAATGAACACTCGCCTCTCTCTCTGCGCTGATTTAAAATGAACACTCGCCTCTCTCTCTGCGCTGATTTAAAATGAACACTTGCCTCTCTCTCTGCGCTGATTTAAAATGAGCACACGACTCTCTCTCTGCATTGATTTAAAATGAACACTCGCCTCTATCTCTGCGCTGATTTAAAATGAACACTCGCCTCTCTCTCTGCGCTGATTTAAAATGAACTCTCGCCTCTCTCTCTGCACTGATTTAAAATGAACACTCGCCTCTCTCTCTGCGTTGATTTAAAATGAACTCTCGCCTCTCTCTCTGCGCTGATTTAAAATGAGCACACGCCTCTCTCTCTGCGCTGATTTAAAATGAACTATCGCTTCTGTCTCTGCGCTGATTAAAAATGAACTCTGCCTCTCTCTCTGAGCTTATTTAAAATGTACTCTCGCCTCTCTCTCTGCGCTGATTTAAACTGAACACTCGCCTCTCTCTCTGCGCTGAATTAAAATGAACTCTCGCCTCTCTCTCTGCGCTGATTTAAAAAAAACTCTCGCCTCTCTCTCTCTTCTGATTTAAAATGAACACTCGCCTCTCTCTCTGCGTTGATTTAAAATGAACACTCGCCTCTCTCCCTGCGCAGATTTAAAATGAACTATCATCCCTCTCTCAGCATTGATTTTAAATGAACTATCGCGCCTCTCTCTGCATTGATTAAAAATGAACTCTTGCCTCTCTTTCCATGCTGATTTCAAATGAATTCTCGCCTCTCTCTCCCCGCTTAGTTAGAATGAACTCTCGCCTCTCCCTCCTCACTCTTTTGAAATGAGCTCTTTCCTCTCTCTCCGTGCTGAATTAAAATGAACACTCGCCTCTCTCTCTGCGCTGATTTAAAATGAACACTCGCCTCTATCTCTGCGCTGATTTAAAATAAACACTCGCCTCTCTCTCTGCGCTGATTTAAAATGAACTCTCGCCTCTCTCTCTGCGCTGATTTAAAATGAACACTCGCCTCTCTCTCTGCGTTGATTTAAAATGAACACTCGCCTCTCTCTCTGCATTGATTTAAAATGAACTCTCGACTCTCTCTCTGCGCTGATTTAAAATGAACACTCGCCTCTCTCTCTGCGCTGATTTAAAATGAACACTCTCCTCTCTCTGCGCTGATTGAAAATGAACTCTCGCCTCTCTCCCCGCGCTGATTTAAAATGAACACTCGCCTCTCTCTCTGCGCTGATTTAAAATGAGCACTCGCCTCTCTCTCTGCATTGATTTAAAATGAGCACAAGCCTCTCTCTCTACATTGATTTAAAATGAACACTCGCCTGTCTCACTGCGCTGATTTAAAATGAACACTCGCCTCTCTCTCTGCATTGATTTAAAATAAACACTCGCCTCTCTCTCTGCGCTGATTTAAAATGAACACTCGCCTCTCTCTCTGCATTGATTTAAAATGAACACTCGCCTCTCTCTCTGCGCTGATTTAAAATGAACACACGCCTCTCTCTCTGCATTGATTTAAAATGAACACTTTCCTCTCTCTCCATGCTGATTTGAAATGAACTCTCGCCTCTCTCTCCCCGCTTATTTAGAATGAACTCTCGCCTATCGGTCCACACTCATTTGAAATGAACGCTTTCCCCTTTCTCCACGCTGTTTTAAAATGAAGTCATGCCGCTCTCCCCGCGCAGATTTAAAATGAACAATATCCCTCTGCATTGATTTTAAATGAACTCTCGCGCCTCTCTCTGCATTGATTAAAAATGAACTCTCGCCTCTCTCTCCATGCTGATTTCAAATGAATTCTCGCCTCTCTCTCCCCGCTTAGTTAGAATGAACTCTCGCCTCTCCCTCCTCACTCTTTTGAAATGAGCTCTTTCCTCTCTCTCCGTGCTGAATTAAAATGAACACTCGCCTCTCTCTCTGCGCTGATTTAAAATGAACTCTCGCCTCTCTCTCTGCGCTGATTTAAAATGAGCACACGACTCTCTCTCTGCATTGATTTAAAATGAACACTCGCCTCTCTCTGCGCTGATTTAAAATGAACACTCGCCTCTCTCCCTGAGCTGATTTAGAATGAACTCTCGCCTATCGGTCCTCACTCTTTTGAAATGAACGCTTTCCCCTTTCTCCACGCTGTTTTAAAATGAAGTCATGCTGCTCTCCCTGCGCAGATTTAAAATGAACTATCATCCCTCTCTCAGCATTGATTTTAAATGAACTCTCGCGCCTCTCTCTGCATTGATTAAAAATGAACTCTCGCCTCTCTCTCCATGCTGATTTCAAATGAATTCTCGCCTCTCTCTCCCCGCTTATTTAGAATGAACTCTCGCCTCTCCCTCCTCACTCTTTTGAAATGAGCTCTTTCCTCTCTCTCCGTGCTGAATTAAAATGAACACTCGCCTCTCTCTCTGCGCTGATTTAAAATGAACACTCGCCTCTCTCTACACGCTGATTTAAAATGAACTCTCGCCTCTCTCTACACGCTGATTTAAAATGAACTCAGGCCTCTCGCTCTCCATCTTGTTTTGAAATGAACTCTCACCTCTCTCTACGTGCTGATTTAAAATGAACTGTCTCTTCAATCTCCAGGCTGTTTAAAAATGAACTCTCGCCTCTCTCTCTGCGCTAATTTAAAATGAACTCTCACCTCTCTCTCCATGCTGATTTATAACGAACTCTCGCCTCTCTCTGCGCTGATTTAAAATGAACTCTCGCCTCTCTCTCCGTGCTGATTTAAAATGAACACTCGCCGCTCTCTCTGCGCTGATTTAAAATGAACACTCGCCTCTCTCTCTGCGCTGATTTAAAATGAACTATCGTCTCTCTCTCCGCGCTGATTTAAAATGAACTCTCTCTATCTCTCTGCGCAGATTTAAAATGAACTATCGCCTCTCTCTCCGCGCTGATTTAAAATGAACTCTCTCTATCTCTCTGCGCAGGTTTAAAATGAACTCTCGGTTCTCTTTCCCCACTTATTTAAAATGAACTCTCGCCTCTCCCTCCTCACTCTCTTGAAATGAGCTTTTTTTTCTCTCTCCGCGCAGATTTAAAATGGACAGTCGCCTCTCCGCGTTGTTTTAAATTAACTCTCGCTTCTCTCACCACGCTGTTATAAAATGAAGTCAAGCCTCTCTCTCCGCACTGATTTATAATGAACTCTCGCCTCTCTCTCCGGGCTGATTTCAAACGAACTCACACCTCTCTCCTCACTCTTGTGAAATGAATTCTCACCTATCTCTCCTCACACTTTTGAAATTAACTCTTGCGTCTCTCTCTGCGCTGATTTAAAAACAACTCTCGCCTCTCTCTCTGCACCAATTTAAAATGAACTCTCGCCTCTCTCTCCACGCTGATTTAAAATGAACACTCGCCTCTCTCTCTGCGCTGATTTAAAATGAACAGTCGCATCTCTCTCTGCACCAATTTAAAATGAACACTCGCCTCTCTCTCTGCATTGATTTAAAATGAACTCTCGCCTCTCTCTCAGCGCTGATTTAAAATGTACTCTCGCCTCTCTCTCTGCGCTGATTTAAAATGAACACTCGCCTCTCTCTCTGCACTTATTTGGAATGAACTCTCGCCTCACCCTCCTCATTCTTTTGAAATGAGCTCTTTCCTCTCTCTCCACGCTTTTTTAAAATGGACAGTCGCCTGTCCGCGTGGTTTAAAATGAACTCTCGCCTCTCTCTCTGCGCTGATTTAAAATGAACTCTCGCCTCTCTCTCTGCGCTGATTTAAAATGAACACTCGCATCTCATTCCTCTCTCTTTTGAACTGAACTCTTTCCTCTCTCTCCATTGTGTTTTAAAATGAAGCCAAGCCTCTCTCCCTGCACTGATTTATAATGAACTATCGCACCTCTCTCAGCGCTGATTTAAAATGAACTCTCACCTCTCTCTCCGTGCTGATTTAAAATGAACTCTCGCCTCTCTCTTCACACTGATTTAAAATGAGCACACGCCTCTCTCTCTGCGCTGAATTAAAATGAACACTCGCCTCTCTGTCTGCGCTGATTTAAAACGAACTCACAACCCTCTTCTCACTCTTGTGAAATGAACTCTCAGCTCTCTCTCCACGCTTTTTAAAATGTTTTAAAACGAACTATCATCCCTCTCTCTGCATTGATTTTAAATGAACTCTCGCCTCTCTCTCCATGCTGATTTAAAATGAACTATCTCCGCTCTCTCGCCGCTGTTTCAAAATGAACTCTCGCATCTCCCCCCTCTCTCTTTTGAAATTAACTCTTCCTCTCTCTCCACACTGTTTTAAAATGAATTCATGCCGCTCTCCCCGTGCTGATTTATAATGAACTATCACCCCCCTCTCTGCATTTATTTTAAATGAACTCTCGCCTCTCTCTCCGTGCTGATTTAAAATGAACTCTCGCCTCACTCTTCACACTGATTTAAAATGAACTCTTGCCTCTCTCTCCCCGCTTATTTAGAATGAACTCTCGCCTCTCCCTCCTCACTTTTTTGAAATGAGCTCTTTCCTCTCTCTCCGCGCTGATTTAAAATGAACACTCGCCTCTCTGTCTGCGCTGATTTAAAATGAACACTCGTCTCTCTCTCTGCGCTGATTTAAAATGAACAATCGCCTCTCTCCCAGCGCTGATTTAAAATGAACACTCGCCTCTCTCTCTGCGCTGATTTAAAATGAACACTCGCCTCTCTCCCAGCGCTGATTTAAAATGAACACTCGCCTCTCTCTCTGCGCTGATTTAAAATGAACACTCGCCTCTCTCTCTGCGCTGATTTAAAATGAACACTCGCCTCTCTCCTTGCACTGATTTATATTGAACTATCGCCCCTCTCTCCACACTGATTTATAATGAACTATCGCCTCTCTCTCCGCGCAGATTTAAAATGGACTCTCGCCTGTCACTCTGCGCTGATTTAAAATGAACTCTCACCTCTCGCTCCGCGCTGATTTAAAATGAACTCTCGCCTCTCTCTGCATGCTGATGTAAAATGAACTCTCACCTCTCTCTCCTCACTCTTTTGCAATGAACGCTCACGTCTTTCTCTGCGCTGATTTAAAATGAACTCTCGCGCCTCTCTCTGCATTGATTAAAAATGAACTCTCGCCTCTCTCTCCATGCTGATTTCAAATGAATTCTCGCCTCTCTCTCCCCGCTTAGTTAGAATGAATCCTCGCCTCTCCCTCCTCACTCTTTTGAAATGAGCGCTTTCCTCTCTCTCCGTGCTGAATTAAAATGAACACTCGCCTCTCTCTCTGCGCTGATTTAAAATGAACACTCGCCTCTCTCTCTGCGCTGATTTAAAATGAACACTTGCCTCTCTCTCTGCGCTGATTTAAAATGAGCACACGACTCTCTCTCTGCATTGATTTAAAATGAACACTCGCCTCTATCTCTGCGCTGATTTAAAATGAACACTCGCCTCTCTCTCTGCGCTGATTTAAAATGAACTCTCGCCTCTCTCTCTGCACTGATTTAAAATGAACACTCGCCTCTCTCTCTGCGTTGATTTAAAATGAACTCTCGCCTCTCTCTCTGCGCTGATTTAAAATGAGCACACGCCTCTCTCTCTGCGCTGATTTAAAATGAACTATCGCTTCTGTCTCTGCGCTGATTAAAAATGAACTCTGCCTCTCTCTCTGAGCTTATTTAAAATGTACTCTCGCCTCTCTCTCTGCGCTGATTTAAACTGAACACTCGCCTCTCTCTCTGCGCTGAATTAAAATGAACTCTCGCCTCTCTCTCTGCGCTGATTTAAAAAAAACTCTCGCCTCTCTCTCTCTTCTGATTTAAAATGAACACTCGCCTCTCTCTCTGCGTTGATTTAAAATGAACACTCGCCTCTCTCCCTGCGCAGATTTAAAATGAACTATCATCCCTCTCTCAGCATTGATTTTAAATGAACTATCGCGCCTCTCTCTGCATTGATTAAAAATGAACTCTTGCCTCTCTTTCCATGCTGATTTCAAATGAATTCTCGCCTCTCTCTCCCCGCTTAGTTAGAATGAACTCTCACCTCTCCCTCCTCACTCTTTTGAAATGAGCTCTTTCCTCTCTCTCCGTGCTGAATTAAAATGAACACTCGCCTCTCTCTCTGCGCTGATTTAAAATGAACACTCGCCTCTATCTCTGCGCTGATTTAAAATAAACACTCGCCTCTCTCTCTGCGCTGATTTAAAATGAACTCTCGCCTCTCTCTCTGCGCTGATTTAAAATGAACACTCGCCTCTCTCTCTGCGTTGATTTAAAATGAACACTCGCCTCTCTCTCTGCATTGATTTAAAATGAACTCTCGCCTCTCTCTCTGCGCTGATTTAAAATGAACACTCGCCTCTCTCTCTGCGCTGATTTTAAATGAACACTCGCCTCTCTCTGCGCTGATTGAAAATGAACTCTCGCCTCTCTCCCCGCGCTGATTTAAAATGAACACTCGCCTCTCTCTCTGCGCTGATTTAAAATGAGCACTCGCCTCTCTCTCTGCATTGATTTAAAATGAGCACAAGCCTCTCTCTCTACATTGATTTAAAATGAACACTCGCCTGTCTCACTGCGCTGATTTAAAATGAACACTCGCCTCTCTCTCTGCATTGATTTAAAATAAACACTCGCCTCTCTCTCTGCGCTGATTTAAAATGAACACTCGCCTCTCTCTCTGCATTGATTTAAAATGAACACTCGCCTCTCTCTCTGCGCTGATTTAAAATGAACACACGCCTCTCTCTCTGCATTGATTTAAAATGAACACTTTCCTCTCTCTCCATGCTGATTTGAAATGAACTCTCGCCTCTCTCTCCCCGCTTATTTAGAATGAACTCTCGCCTATCGGTCCACACTCATTTGAAATGAACGCTTTCCCCTTTCTCCACGCTGTTTTAAAATGAAGTCATGCCGCTCTCCCCGCGCAGATTTAAAATGAACAATATCCCTCTGCATTGATTTTAAATGAACTCTCGCGCCTCTCTCTGCATTGATTAAAAATGAACTCTCGCCTCTCTCTCCATGCTGATTTCAAATGAATTCTCGCCTCTCTCTCCCCGCTTAGTTAGAATGAACTCTCGCCTCTCCCTCCTCACTCTTTTGAAATGAGCTCTTTCCTCTCTCTCCGTGCTGAATTAAAATGAACACTCGCCTCTCTCTCTGCGCTGATTTAAAATGAACTCTCGCCTCTCTCTCTGCGCTGATTTAAAATGAGCACACGACTCTCTCTCTGCATTGATTTAAAATGAACACTCGCCTCTCTCTGCGCTGATTTAAAATGAACACTCGCCTCTCTCCCTGAGCTGATTTAGAATGAACTCTCGCCTATCGGTCCTCACTCTTTTGAAATGAACGCTTTCCCCTTTCTCCACGCTGTTTTAAAATGAAGTCATGCTGCTCTCCCTGCGCAGATTTAAAATGAACTATCATCCCTCTCTCAGCATTGATTTTAAATGAACTCTCGCGCCTCTCTCTGCATTGATTAAAAATGAACTCTCGCCTCTCTCTCCATGCTGATTTCAAATGAATTCTCGCCTCTCTCTCCCCGCTTATTTAGAATGAACTCTCGCCTCTCCCTCCTCACTCTTTTGAAATGAGCTCTTTCCTCTCTCTCCGTGCTGAATTAAAATGAACACTCGCCTCTCTCTCTGCGCTGATTTAAAATGAACACTCGCCTCTCTCTACACGCTGATTTAAAATGAACTCTCGCCTCTCTCTACACGCTGATTTAAAATGAACTCAGGCCTCTCGCTCTCCATCTTGTTTTGAAATGATCTCTCACCTCTCTCTACGTGCTGATTTAAAATGAACTGTCTCTTCAATCTCCAGGCTGTTTAAAAATGAACTCTCGCCTCTCTCTCTGCGCTAATTTAAAATGAACTCTCACCTCTCTCTCCATGCTGATTTATAACGAACTCTCGCCTCTCTCTGCGCTGATTTATAACGAACTCTCGCCTCTCTCCCCGCACTGATTTAGAATGAACTATCACCCCTCTCTCTGCATTGATTTAAAATGAACTCTCGCCTCTCTCTGCGCTGATTTAAAATGAACTATCGTCTCTCTCTCCGCGCTGATTTAAAATGAACTCTCTCTATCTCTCTGCGCAGGTTTAAAATGAACTCTCGGTTCTCTTTCCCCACTTATTTAAAATGAACTCTCGCCTCTCCCTCCTCACTCTCTTGAAATGAGCTTTTTTTTCTCTCTCCGCGCAGATTTAAAATGGACAGTCGCCTCTCCGCGTTGTTTTAAATTAACTCTCGCTTCTCTCACCACGCTGTTATAAAATGAAGTCAAGCCTCTCTCTCCGCACTGATTTATAATGAACTCTCGCCTCTCTCTCCGGGCTGATTTCAAACGAACTCACACCTCTCTCCTCACTCTTGTGAAATGAATTCTCACCTATCTCTCCTCACACTTTTGAAATTAACTCTTGCGTCTCTCTCTGCGCTGATTTAAAAACAACTCTCGCCTCTCTCTCTGCACCAATTTAAAATGAACTCTCGCCTCTCTCTCCACGCTGATTTAAAATGAACACTCGCCTCTCTCTCTGCACCAATTTAAAATGAACACTCGCCTCTCTCTCTGCATTGATTTAAAATGAACTCTCGCCTCTCTCTCAGCGCTGATTTAAAATGTACTCTCGCCTCTCTCTCTGCGCTGATTTAAAATGAACACTCGCCTCTCTCTCTGCGCTTATTTGGAATGAACTCTCGCCTCACCCTCCTCATTCTTTTGAAATGAGCTCTTTCCTCTCTCTCCATGCTTTTTTAAAATGGACAGTCGCCTGTCCGCGTGGTTTAAAATGAACTCTCGCCTCTCTCTCTGCGCTGATTTAAAATGAACACTCGCCTCTCTCTCTGCGCTGATTTAAAATGAACACTCGCCTCTCTCTCTGCGCTGATTTAAAATGAACACTCGCCTCTCTCTCTGCGCTGATTTAAAATGAACTCTCGCCTCTCTCTCTGCGCTGATTTAAAATGAACACTCACATCTCATTCCTCTCTCTTTTGAACTGAACTCTTTCCTCTCTCTCCATTGTGTTTTAAAATGAAGCCAAGCCTCTCTCCCTGCACTGATTTATAATGAACTATCGCACCTCTCTCAGCGCTGATTTAAAATGAACTCTCACCTCTCTCTCCGTGCTGATTTAAAATGAACTCTCGCCTCTCTCTTCACACTGATTTAAAATGAGCACACGCCTCTCTCTCTGCGCTGAATTAAAATGAACACTCGCCTCTCTGTCTGCGCTGATTTAAAACGAACTCACAACCCTCTTCTCACTCTTGTGAAATGAACTCTCAGCTCTCTCTCCACGCTTTTTAAAATGTTTTAAAACGAACTATCATCCCTCTCTCTGCATTGATTTTAAATGAACTCTCGCCTCTCTCTCCATGCTGATTTAAAATGAACTATCTCCGCTCTCTCGCCGCTGTTTCAAAATGAACTCTCGCATCTCCCCCCTCTCTCTTTTGAAATTAACTCTTCCTCTCTCTCCACACTGTTTTAAAATGAATTCATGCCGCTCTCCCCGTGCTGATTTATAATGAACTATCACCCCCCTCTCTGCATTTATTTTAAATGAACTCTCGCCTCTCTCTCCGTGCTGATTTAAAATGAACTCTCGCCTCACTCTTCACACTGATTTAAAATGAACTCTTGCCTCTCTCTCCCCGCTTATTTAGAATGAACTCTCGCCTCTCCCTCCTCACTTTTTTGAAATGAGCTCTTTCCTCTCTCTCCGCGCTGATTTAAAATGAACACTCGCCTCTCTGTCTGCGCTGATTTAAAATGAACACTCGTCTCTCTCTCTGCGCTGATTTAAAATGAACAATCGCCTCTCTCCCAGCGCTGATTTAAAATGAACACTCGCCTCTCTCTCTGCGCTGATTTAAAATGAACACTCGCCTCTCTCCCAGCGCTGATTTAAAATGAACACTCGCCTCTCTCTCTGCGCTGATTTAAAATGAACACTCGCCTCTCTCTCTGCGCTGATTTAAAATGAACACTCGCCTCTCTCCTTGCACTGATTTATATTGAACTATCGCCCCTCTCTCCACACTGATTTATAATGAACTATCGCCTCTCTCTCCGCGCAGATTTAAAATGGACTCTCGCCTGTCACTCTGCGCTGATTTAAAATGAACTCTCACCTCTCGCTCCGCGCTGATTTAAAATGAACTCTCGCCTCTCTCTGCATGCTGATGTAAAATGAACTCTCACCTCTCTCTCCTCACTCTTTTGCAATGAACGCTCACGTCTTTCTCTGCGCTGATTTAAAATGAACTCTCGCGCCTCTCTCTGCATTGATTAAAAATGAACTCTCGCCTCTCTCTCCATGCTGATTTCAAATGAATTCTCGCCTCTCTCTCCCCGCTTAGTTAGAATGAATCCTCGCCTCTCCCTCCTCACTCTTTTGAAATGAGCGCTTTCCTCTCTCTCCGTGCTGAATTAAAATGAACACTCGCCTCTCTCTCTTCGCTGATTTAAAATGAACACTCGCCTCTCTCTCTGCGCTGATTTAAAATGAACACTTGCCTCTCTCTCTGCGCTGATTTAAAATGAGCACACGACTCTCTCTCTGCATTGATTTAAAATTAACACTCGCCTCTATCTCTGCGCTGATTTAAAATGAACACTCGCCTCTCTCTCTGCGCTGATTTAAAATGAACTCTCGCCTCTCTCTCTGCACTGATTTAAAATGAACACTCGCCTCTCTCTCTGCGTTGATTTAAAATGAACTCTCGCCTCTCTCTCTGCGCTGATTTAAAATGAGCACACGCCTCTCTCTCTGCGCTGATTTAAAATGAACTATCGCTTCTGTCTCTGCGCTGATTAAAAATGAACTCTGCCTCTCTCTCTAAGCTTATTTAAAATGTACTCTCGCCTCTCTCTCTGCGCTGATTTAAACTGAACACTCGCCTCTCTCTCTGCGCTGAATTAAAATGAACTCTCGCCTCTCTCTCTGCGCTGATTTAAAAAAAACTCTCGCCTCTCTCTCTCTTCTGATTTAAAATGAACACTCGCCTCTCTCTCTGCGTTGATTTAAAATGAACACTCGCCTCTCTCCCTGCGCAGATTTAAAATGAACTATCATCCCTCTCTCAGCATTGATTTTAAATGAACTATCGCGCCTCTCTCTGCATTGATTAAAAATGAACTCTTGCCTCTCTTTCCATGCTGATTTCAAATGAATTCTCGCCTCTCTCTCCCCGCTTAGTTAGAATGAACTCTCGCCTCTCCCTCCTCACTCTTTTGAAATGAGCTCTTTCCTCTCTCTCCGTGCTGAATTAAAATGAACACTCGCCTCTCTCTCTGCGCTGATTTAAAATGAACACTCGCCTCTATCTCTGCGCTGATTTAAAATGAACACTCGCCTCTCTCTCTGCGCTGATTTAAAATGAACTCTCGCCTCTCTCTCTGCGCTGATTTAAAATGAACACTCGCCTCTCTCTCTGCATTGATTTAAAATGAACTCTCGCCTCTCTCTCTGCGCTGATTTAAAATGAACACTCGCCTCTCTCTCTGCGCTGATTTAAAATGAACACTCGCCTCTCTCTGCGCTGATTGAAAATGAACTCTCGCCTCTCTCCCCGCGCTGATTTAAAATGAACACTCGCCTCTCTCTCTGCGCTGATTTAAAATGAGCACTCGCCTCTCTCTCTGCATTGATTTAAAATGAGCACAAGCCTCTCTCTCTACATTGATTTAAAATGAACACTCGCCTGTCTCACTGCGCTGATTTAAAATGAACACTCGCCTCTCTCTCTGCATTGATTTAAAATAAACACTCGCCTCTCTCTCTGCGCTGATTTAAAATGAACACTCGCCTCTCTCTCTGCATTGATTTAAAATGAACACTCGCCTCTCTCTCTGCGCTGATTTAAAATGAACACACGCCTCTCTCTCTGCATTGATTTAAAATGAACACTTTCCTCTCTCTCCATGCTGATTTGAAATGAACTCTCGCCTCTCTCTCCCCGCTTATTTAGAATGAACTCTCGCCTATCGGTCCACACTCATTTGAAATGAACGCTTTCCCCTTTCTCCACGCTGTTTTAAAATGAAGTCATGCCGCTCTCCCCGCGCAGATTTAAAATGAACAATATCCCTCTCTCTGCATTGATTTTAAATGAACTCTCGCGCCTCTCTCTGCATTGATTAAAAATGAACTCTCGCCTCTCTCTCCATGCTGATTTCAAATGAATTCTCGCCTCTCTCTCCCCGCTTAGTTAGAATGAACTCTCGCCTCTCCCTCCTCACTCTTTTGAAATGAGCTCTTTCCTCTCTCTCCGTGCTGAATTAAAATGAACACTCGCCTCTCTCTCTGCGCTGATTTAAAATGAACTCTCGCCTCTCTCTCTGCGCTGATTTAAAATGAGCACATGACTCTCTCTCTGCATTGATTTAAAATGAACACTCGCCTCTCTCTGCGCTGATTTAAAATGAACACTCGCCTCTCTCCCTGAGCTGATTTAGAATGAACTCTCGCCTATCGGTCCTCACTCTTTTGAAATGAACGCTTTCCCCTTTCTCCACGCTGTTTTAAAATGAAGTCATGCTGCTCTCCCTGCGCAGATTTAAAATGAACTATCATCCCTCTCTCAGCATTGATTTTAAATGAACTCTCGCGCCTCTCTCTGCATTGATTAAAAATGAACTCTCGCCTCTCTCTCCATGCTGATTTCAAATGAATTCTCGCCTCTCTCTCCCCGCTTATTTAGAATGAACTCTCGCCTCTCCCTCCTCACTCTTTTGAAATGAGCTCTTTCCTCTCTCTCCGTGCTGAATTAAAATGAACACTCGCCTCTCTCTCTGCGCTGATTTAAAATGAACACTCGTCTCTCTCTACACGCTGATTTAAAATGAACTCTCGCCTCTCTCTACACGCTGATATTTAAAATGAACTCAGGCCTCTCGCTCTCCATCTTGTTTTGAAATGATCTCTCACCTCTCTCTACGTGCTGATTTAAAATGAACTGTCTCTTCAATCTCCAGGCTGTTTAAAAATGAACTCTCGCCTCTCTCTCTGCGCTAATTTAAAATGAACTCTCACCTCTCTCTCCATGCTGATTTATAACGAACTCTCGCCTCTCTCTGCGCTGATTTATAACGAACTCTCGCCTCTCTCCCCGCACTGATTTAGAATGAACTATCACCCCTCTCTCTGCATTGATTTTAAATGAACTCTCGCCTCTCTCTCCATGCTGATTTAAAATGAACACTCGCCGCTCTCTCTCCCTGCATATTTAGAATGAACTCTCGCCTCTCCCTCCTCACTCTTTTGAAATGAGCTCTTTCCTCTCTCTCCCCGCTGTTTTAAAATGAACTCTTGCCTCTCTCTCCCCGCTGATTTAAAATGAACTCTCACCTCTCTCTCCGTGCTGATTTAAAATGAACTCTCACCTCTCTCTCCGTGCTGATTTAAAATGAACTCTCACCTCTCTCTCCATGCTGATTTAAAAGGAACTCTCGCCTCTCTCTCCACACTGATTTAAAATGAACTCTCGCCTCTCTCTCCACACTGATTTAAAATGAACTCACACTCTCTCCTCACTCTTGTGAAATGAACTCTCACCTCTCTCTCCACGCTGTTTTAAAATGTTTTAAAATGAACTATCATCCCTCTTCTCTGCATTGATTTACAATGAATTCTCGCCTCACTCTCCGTGCTGATTTAAAACGAACTATCGCCTCTCTCTCGCCGCTGTTTTAAAATGAACTCTCGCATCTCCCTCCTCACTCTTTTGAAATTTACTCTTTCCTCTCTTTCCACGCTGTTTTAAAATGGACAGTCACCTCTCCACGTTGTTTTAAATTAACTCTAGCTTCTCTCGCCCTGCGCTGTTTTAAAATGAAGTCTTTCCTCTCTCCCCGCGCTGATTTAAATGAAATCTCACCCCTCTCTCTGCGCTGATTTAAAATGAACACTTTCCCCTCACTCCATGCTGATTTAAAATGAACTCTCGCCTCTCTCTCCCCGCTTATTTAGCATGAACTCTCGCCTCTCGGTCCTCACACTTTTGAAATGAACTCTTTCCCCATTCTCCACGCTGTTTTAAAATGAAATCATGCCGCTCTCCCCGCGCTGATTTATAATGAACTATCATCCAAATCTCTGCATTGATTTAAAATAAAATTTCGCCTCTCTCTCCATGCTGATTTAAAATGAATTCTAGCCACTCTCTCCCCGCTTATTTAGAATGAACTCCTGCCTCTCCCTCCTCACTCTTTTGAAATGAGCTCTTTCCTCTCTCTCTGCGCTGATTTAAAATGTTCACTCGCCTTTCTGTCTGCGCTGATTTAAAATGAACACTCGCCTCTCTCTCTGCGCTGATTTAAAATGTTCACTCGCCTCTCTCTCTGCGCTGATTTAAAATGAACACTCGCCTCTCTCTCTGCGCTGATTTAAAATGAACTCTCGCCTCTCTCCTTGCACTGATTTATAATGAACTATCGCCCCTTTCTCCACACTGATTTATAATGAACTATCGCCTCTCTCTCCGCGATGATTTAAAGTGGACTCTCGCCTGTCACTCTGCGCTGATTTAAAATGAATTCTCACCTCTCTCTGCACGCTGATTTAAAATGAACTCTCGCCTCTCGCTCCGCGCTGATGTAAAATGAACTCTCACCTCTCTCTCCTCACTCTTGTGAAATGAACTCTCACCTCTCTCTTCTCACTCTTTTGCAATGAACGCTCACGTCTTTCTCTGCGCTGATTTAAAATTAACTCTCGCCTCTCTCTCTGCGCTGATTTAAAATGAATTCTCGCCTCTCTCTCTGCGCTGATTTAAAATGAACACTCGCCTCTCTCTCTGCATTGATTTGAAATGAACACTTTCCTCTCTCTCCATGCTGATTTGAAATGAACACTCGCCTCTCTCTCCCCGCTTATTTAGAATGAACTCTCGCCTATCGGTCCTCACTCTTTTGAAATGAAAGCTTTCCCCTTTCTCCACGCTGTTTTAAAATGAAGTCATGCCGCTCTCCCCGCGCAGATTTAAAATGAACTATCATCCCTCTCTCTGCATTGATTTTAAATGAACTCTCGCCTCTCTCTCCATGCTGATTTAAAATGAACACTCGCCGCTCTCTCTCCCTGCATATTTAGAATGAACTCTCGCCTCTCCCTCCTCACTCTTTTGAAATGAGCTCTTTCCTCTCTCTCCCCGCTGTTTTAAAATGAACTCTTGCCTCTCTCTCCCCGCTGATTTAAAATGAACTCTCACCTCTCTCTCCGTGCTGATTTAAAATGAACTCTCACCTCTCTCTCCGTGCTGATTTAAAATGAACTCTCACCTCTCTCTCCATGCTGATTTAAAAGGAACTCTCGCCTCTCTCTCCACACTGATTTAAAATGAACTCTCGCCTCTCTCTCCACACTGATTTAAAATGAACTCACACTCTCTCCTCACTCTTGTGAAATGAACTCTCACCTCTCTCTCCACGCTGTTTTAAAATGTTTTAAAATGAACTATCATCCCTCTTCTCTGCATTGATTTACAATGAATTCTCGCCTCACTCTCCGTGCTGATTTAAAACGAACTATCGCCTCTCTCTCGCCGCTGTTTTAAAATGAACTCTCGCATCTCCCTCCTCACTCTTTTGAAATTTACTCTTTCCTCTCTTTCCACGCTGTTTTAAAATGGACAGTCACCTCTCCACGTTGTTTTAAATTAACTCTAGCTTCTCTCGCCCTGCGCTGTTTTAAAATGAAGTCTTTCCTCTCTCCCCGCGCTGATTTAAATGAAATCTCACCCCTCTCTCTGCGCTGATTTAAAATGAACACTTTCCTCTCACTCCATGCTGATTTAAAATGAACTCTCGCCTCTCTCTCCCCGCTTATTTAGCATGAACTCTCGCCTCTCGGTCCTCACTCTTTTGAAATGAACTCTTTCCCCATTCTCCACGCTGTTTTAAAATGAAATCATGCCGCTCTCCCCGCGCTGATTTATAATGAACTATCATCCAAATCTCTGCATTGATTTAAAATAAAATTTCGCCTCTCTCTCCATGCTGATTTAAAATGAATTCTAGCCACTCTCTCCCCGCTTATTTAGAATGAACTCCTGCCTCTCCCTCCTCACTCTTTTGAAATGAGCTCTTTCCTCTCTCTCTGCGCTGATTTAAAATGAACACTCGCCTTTCTGTCTGCGCTGATTTAAAATGAACACTCGCCTCTCTCTCTGCGCTGATTTAAAATGTTCACTCGCCTCTCTCTCTGCGCTGATTTAAAATGACCACTCGCCTCTCTCCCTGCACTGATTTAAAATGAACACTCGCCTCTCTCTCTGCGCTGATTTAAAATGTTCACTCGCCTCTCTCTCTGCGCTGATTTAAAATGAACACTCGCCTCTCTCTCTGCGCTGATTTAAAATGTTCACTCGCCTCTCTCTCTGCGCTGATTTAAAATGAACACTCGCCTCTCTCTCTGCGCTGATTTAAAATGAACACTCGCCTCTCTCCTTGCACTGATTTATAATGAACTATCGCCCCTTTCTCCACACTGATTTATAATGAACTATCGCCTCTCTCTCCGCGATGATTTAAAGTGGACTCTCGCCTGTCACTCTGCGCTGATTTAAAATGAATTCTCACCTCTCTCTGCACGCTGATTTAAAATGAACTCTCGCCTCTCGCTCCGCGCTGATGTAAAATGAACTCTCACCTCTCTCTCCTCACTCTTGTGAAATGAACTCTCACCTCTCTCTTCTCACTCTTTTGCAATGAACGCTCACATCTTTCTCTGCACTGATTTAAAATTAACTCTCGCCTCTCTCTCTGCGCTGATTTAAAATGAATTCTCGCCTCTCTCTCTGTGCTGATTTAAAATGAACACTCGCCTCTCTCTCTGCATTGATTTGAAATGAACACTTTCCTCTCTCTCCATGCTGATTTGAAATGAACACTCGCCTCTCTCTCCCCGCTTATTTAGAATGAACTCTCGCCTATCGGTCCTCACTCTTTTGAAATGAAAGCTTTCCCCTTTCTCCACGCTGTTTTAAAATGAAGTCATGCCACTCTCCCCGCGCAGATTTAAAATGAACTATCATCCCTCTCTCTGCATTGATTTTAAATGAACTCTCGCGCCTCTCTCTGCATTGATTAAAAATGAACTCTCGCCTCTCTCTCCATGCTGATTTCAAATGAATTCTCGCCTCTCTCTCCCCGCTTAGTTAGAATGAACTCTCGCCTCTCCCTCCTTACTCTTTTGAAATGAGCTCTTTCCTCTCTCTCCGTGCTGAATTAAAATGAACACTCGCCTCTCTCTCTGCGCTGATTTAAAATGAACTCTCGCCTCTCTCTCTGCGCTGATTTAAAATGAGCACACGACTCTCTCTCTGCATTGATTTAAAATGAACACTCGCCTCTCTCTGCGCTGATTTGAAATGAACACTCGCCTCTCTCCCTGAGCTGATTTAGAATGAACTCTCGCCTATCGGTCCTCACTCTTTTGAAATGAATGCTTTCCCCTTTCTCCACGCTGTTTTAAAATGAAGTCATGCTGCTCTCCCTGCGCAGATTTAAAATGAACTATCATCCCTCTCTCAGCATTGATTTTAAATGAACTCTCGCGCCTCTCTCTGCATTGATTAAAAATGAACTCTCGCCTCTCTCTCCATGCTGATTTCAAATGAATTCTCGCCTCTCTCTCCCCGCTTATTTAGAATGAACTCTCGCCTCTCCCTCCTCACTCTTTTGAAATGAGCTCTTTCCTCTCTCTCCGTGCTGAATTAAAATGAACACTCGCCTCTCTCTCTGCGCTGATTTAAAATGAACACTCGCCTCTCTCTACACGCTGATTTAAAATGAACTCTCGCCTCTCTCTACACGCTGATTTAAAATGAACTCAGGCCTCTCGCTCTCCATCTTGTTTTGAAATGATCTCTCACCTCTCTCTACGTGCTGATTTAAAATGAACTGTCTCTTCAATCTCCAGGCTGTTTAAAAATGAACTCTCGCCTCTCTCTCTGCGCTAATTTAAAATGAACTCTCACCTCTCTCTCCATGCTGATTTATAACGAACTCTCGCCTCTCTCTGCGCTGATTTATAACGAACTCTCGCCTCTCTCCCCGCACTGATTTAGAATGAACTATCACCCCTCTCTCTGCATTGATTTTAAATGAACTCTCGCCTCTCTCTCCATGCTGATTTAAAATGAACACTCGCCGCTCTCTCTCCCTGCATATTTAGAATGAACTCTCGCCTCTCCCTCCTCACTCTTTTGAAATGAACTCTTTCCTCTCTCTCCCCGCTGATTTAAAATGAACTCTTGCCTCTCTCTCCCCGCTGATTTAAAATGAACTCTCACCTCTCTCTCCGTGCTGATTTAAAATGAACTCTCACCTCTCTCTCCGTGCTGATTTAAAATGAACTCTCACCTCTCTCTCCATGCTGATTTAAAAGGAACTCTCGCCTCTCTCTCCACACTGATTTAAAATGAACTCTCGCCTCTCTCTCCACACTGATTTAAAATGAACTCACACTCTCTCCTCACTCTTGTGAAATGAACTCTCACCTCTCTCTCCACGCTGTTTTAAAATGTTTTAAAATGAACTATCATCCCTCTTCTCTGCATTGATTTACAATGAATTCTCGCCTCACTCTCCGTGCTGATTTAAAACGAACTATCGCCTCTCTCTCGCCACTGTTTTAAAATGAACTCTCGCATCTCCCTCCTCACTCTTTTGAAATTTACTCTTTCCTCTCTTTCCACGCTGTTTTAAAATGGACAGTCACCTCTCCACGTTGTTTTAAATTAACTCTAGCTTCTCTCGCCCTGCGCTGTTTTAAAATGAAGTCTTTCCTCTCTCCCCGCGCTGATTTAAATGAAATCTCACCCCTCTCTCTGCGCTGATTTAAAATGAACACTTTCCCCTCACTCCATGCTGATTTAAAATGAACTCTCGCCTCTCTCTCCCCGCTTATTTAGCATGAACTCTCGCCTCTCGGTCCTCACACTTTTGAAATGAACTCTTTCCCCATTCTCCACGCTGTTTTAAAATGAAATCATGCCGCTCTCCCCGCGCTGATTTATAATGAACTATCATCCAAATCTCTGCATTGATTTAAAATAAAATTTCGCCTCTCTCTCCATGCTGATTTAAAATGAATTCTAGCCACTCTCTCCCCGCTTATTTAGAATGAACTCCTGCCTCTCCCTCCTCACTCTTTTGAAATGAGCTCTTTCCTCTCTCTCTGCGCTGATTTAAAATGTTCACTCGCCTTTCTGTCTGCGCTGATTTAAAATGAACACTCGCCTCTCTCTCTGCGCTGATTTAAAATGTTCACTCGCCTCTCTCTCTGCGCTGATTTAAAATGACCACTCGCCTCTCTCCCTGCGCTGATTTAAAATGAACACTCGCCTCTCTCTCTGCGCTGATTTAAAATGTTCACTCGCCTCTCTCTCTGCGCTGATTTAAAATGAACACTCGCCTCTCTCTCTGCGCTGATTTAAAATGTTCACTCGCCTCTCTCTCTGCGCTGATTTAAAATGAACACTCGCCTCTCTCTCTGCGCTGATTTAAAATGAACACTCGCCTCTCTATCTGCGCTGATTTAAAATGAACACTCGCCTCTCTCTCCGTGCTGATTTAAAATGAACTCTCGCCTCTCTCTCCTCACTCTTGTGAAATGAACTCTCACCTCTCTCTTCTCACTCTTTTGCAATGAACGCTCACGTCTTTCTCTGCGCTGATTTAAAATTAACTCTCGCCTCTCTCTCTGCATTGATTTGAAATGAACACTTTCCTCTCTCTCCATGCTGATTTGAAATGAACTCTCGCCTCTCTCTCCCCGCTTATTTAGAATGAACTCTCGCCTATCGGTCCTCACTCCTTTGAAATTAACGCTTTCCCCTTTCTCCACGCTGTTTTAAAATGAAGTCATGCTGCTCTCCCTGCGCAGATTTAAAATGAACTATCATCCCTCTCTCAGCATTGATTTTAAATGAACTCTCGCCTCTCTCTCCATGCTGATTTCAAATGAATTCTCGCCTCTCTCTCCCCGCTTATTTAGAATGAACTCTCGCCTCTCCCTCCTCACTCTTTTGAAATGAGCGCTTTCCTCTCTCTCCGTGCTGAATTAAAATGAACACTCGCCTCTCTCTCTGCGCTGATTTAAAATGAAGACTCGCCTCTCTCCCTGCGCTGATTTAAAATGAACATTCGCCTCTCTCTCTGCGCTGATTTAAAATGAACACTCGCCTCTCTCTCTGCGCTGATTTAAAATGAACTCTCGCCTCTCTCTCCGCGCTGATTTAAAATGAGCACACGCCTCTCTCTCTGCATTGATTTAAAATGAACACTCGCCTCTCTCTCTGCGCTGATTTAAAATGAACACTCACCCCGCTCTCTGCATTGATTTAAAATGAACACTCGCCTCTCTCTCTGCATTGATTTAAAATGAACACTCGCCTCTCTCTCTGCGCTGATTTAAACTGAACACTCGCCTCTCTGTCTGCATTGATTTAAAATGAACACTCGCCTCTCTCACCGCACTTATTTGGAATGAACTCTTTCCTCTCTCTCTGCGCTGATTTAAAATGAACTCTTGCCTCTCTGTCTGCATTGATTTAAAATGAACTCTCGCCTCTCTCACCGCGCTTATTTGGAATGAACTCTTTCCTCTCTCTCCGCGCTGATTTGGAATGAACACTCGCCTCTCCCTCCTCATTCTTTTGAAATTAGCTCTTCCCTCTCCCACCGCGCTGATTTAAAATGGACAGTCGCCTGTCCGCGTTGTTTTAAATTAACTCTGGCTTCTCTCTCCACGCTATCTTAAAATGAACCCTCGCCTTTCTCTCCACGCTTATTTAAAATGGACTCTCGCCTCTCTCTCCGCGCTGATTTACAATGAACTCTCGCCTCTCTCTCCGTGCTGATTTAAAATGAAAACTCACCTCGCTTTCTGCGCTGATTTAAATTGATCTCTCCTCTCTCTCTCCCCGCTGTTTTAAAATGAAGTCATGCATCTCTCCCCGCGCTGATTTAAAATGAACACTCGCCTCTCTCTCTGCGCTGATTTAAAATGAACACTCGCCTCTCTCCCTGCGCTGATTTAAAATGAACACTCGCCTCTCTCTCTGCGCTGATTTAAAATGAACTCTCGCCATTCTCTCCGTGCTGATTTAAAATGAACTCTCGCCTCTCCCTCCTCACTCTTTTGAAATGAGCTCTTTCCTCTCTCTCCGCGCTGATTTAAAATGAACATTCGCCTCTCTGTCTGCGCTGATTTAAAATGAACACTCGCCTCTCTCTCTGCGCTGATTTAAAATGAACTCTCGCCTCTCTCTCTGCGCTGATTTAAAATGAACACTCGCCTCTCTCTCTGCGCTGATTTAAAATGAACACTCGCCTCTCTCTCTGCATTGATTTAAAATGAACACTCGCCTCTCTCTCAGCGCTGATTTAAAATGAACACTCGCCTCTCTCTCTGCGCTGATTTAAAATGAACACTCGCCTCTCTCTCTGCGCTGATTTAAAATGAACACTCGCCTCTCTCTCTGCGCTGATTTAAAATGAACACTCGCCTCTCTCTCCGCGCTGATTTAAAATGAACTCTCGCCTCTCTCTATGCGCTGATTTAAAATGAACACTCGCCTCTCTCTCTGCGCTGATTTAAAATGAACTCACGCCTCTCTCTCTGCGCTGATTTAAAATGAACACTCGCCTCTCTCTCTGCGCTGATTTAAAATGAACACTCGCCTCTCTCTCTGCGCTGATTTAAAATGAGCACACGCCTCTCTCTCTGCGCTGATTTAAAATGAACTCTCGCCTCTCTCTCTGTGCTGATTTAAAATGAACACTCGCCTCTCTCTCTGCACTGATTTAAAATGAGCACACGCCTCTCTCTCTGCATTGATTTAAAATGAACACTCGCCTCTCTCTCTGCGCTGATTTAAAATGAACACTCGCCTCTCTCTTTGCATTGATTTAAAATGAACACTCGCCTCTCTCTCTGCATTGATTTAAAATGAACACTCGCCTCTCTCTGTGCGCTGATTTAAAATGAA
The DNA here is from genome assembly GCA_026770705.1 of Isurus oxyrinchus. Taxonomy (NCBI): domain Eukaryota; kingdom Metazoa; phylum Chordata; class Chondrichthyes; order Lamniformes; family Lamnidae; genus Isurus; species Isurus oxyrinchus. Next base: position 760,673 of record JANJGN010000006.1, on the reverse strand, counting down.
CACTCACCTCTCTGTCTGCATTGATTTAAAATGAACTCTCGCCTCTCCCTCCTCATTCTTTTGAAATTAGCTCTTCCCTCTCCCACCGCGCTGAATTAAAATGGACAGTCGCCTGTCCGCGTTGTTTTAAATTAATTCTGGCTTCTCTCTCCACGCTATCTTAAAATGAACCCTCGCCTCTCTCTCCGCGCTTATTTAAAATGGACTCTCGCCTCTCTCTCCATGCTAATTTAAAATGAACTCTCACCTCTCTCTCCGTGCTGATTTAAATTGATCTCTCCCCTCTCTCTCCCCGCTGTTTTAAAATGAAGTCATGCATCTCTCCCCGCGCTGATTTAAAATGAACTCTCACCTCTCCCACCACACTCTTTTGAAATGAGCTCTTTCCTCTCTCTCCGCGCTGATTTAAAATAAACACTCACCGCTCTCTCTGCGCTGATTTAAAATGAACTCTTTCCTCTCTCTCCACGCTGATTTGGAATGAACTCTCGCCTCTCCCTCCTCATTGTTTTGAAATTAGCTCTTCCCTCTCCCACCGCGCTGAATTAAAATGGACAGTCGCCTGTCCGCGTTGTTTTAAATTAACTCTGGCTTCTCTCTCCACGCTATCTTAAAATTAACCCTCGCCTCTCTCTCCGCGCTTATTTAAAATGGACTCTCGCCTCTCTCTCCATGCTAATTTAAAATGAACTCTCACCTCTCTCTGCACGCTGATTTACAATGAATTCTCGCCTCGCTCTCCGCGCTGATTTACAATGAACTCTCGCCTCTCTCTCCGTGCTGATTGAAAATGAAAACTCACCTCTCTTTCTGCGCTGATTTAAATTGATCTCTCCTCTCTCTCTCCCCGCTGTTTTAAAATGAAGTCATGCATCTCTCCCCGCGCTGATTGAAAATGAACTCTCGCCTCTCTCTCCCCGCTGATTTAAAATGAACTCTCGCCTCTCCCTCCTCACTCTTTTGAAATGAGCTCTTTCCTCTCTCTCCGTGCTGATTTAAAATGAACACTCGCCGCTCTCTCCGCGCTGATTTAAAATGAACACTCGCCTCTCTCTCTGCGCTGATTTAAAATGAACACTCGCCTCTCTCTCTGCGCTGATTTAAAATGAACACTCGCCTCTCTCTCTGCGCTGATTTAAAATGAACACTCGCCTCTCTCCTTGCACTGATTTATAATGAACTATCGCCCCTTTCTCCACACTGATTTATAATGAACTATCGCCTCTCTCTCCGCGATGATTTAAAGTGGACTCTCGCCTGTCACTCTGCGCTGATTTAAAATGAATTCTCACCTCTCTCTGCACGCTGATTTAAAATGAACTCTCGCCTCTCGCTCCGCGCTGATGTAAAATGAACTCTCACCTCTCTCTCCTCACTCTTGTGAAATGAACTCTCACCTCTCTCTTCTCACTCTTTTGCAATGAACGCTCACATCTTTCTCTGCGCTGATTTAAAATTAACTCTCGCCTCTCTCTCTGCGCTGATTTAAAATGAATTCTCGCCTCTCTCTCTGTGCTGATTTAAAATGAACACTCGCCTCTCTCTCTGCATTGATTTGAAATGAACACTTTCCTCTCTCTCCATGCTGATTTGAAATGAACACTCGCCTCTCTCTCCCCGCTTATTTAGAATGAACTCTCGCCTATCGGTCCTCACTCTTTTGAAATGAAAGCTTTCCCCTTTCTCCACGCTGTTTTAAAATGAAGTCATGCCGCTCTCCCCGCGCAGATTTAAAATGAACTATCATCCCTTTCTCTGCATTGATTTTAAATGAACTCTCGCGCCTCTCTCTGCATTGATTAAAAATGAACTCTCGCCTCTCTCTCCATGCTGATTTCAAATGAATTCTCGCCTCTCTCTCCCCGCTTAGTTAGAATGAACTCTCGCCTCTCCCTCCTTACTCTTTTGAAATGAGCTCTTTCCTCTCTCTCCGTGCTGAATTAAAATGAACACTCGCCTCTCTCTCTGCGCTGATTTAAAATGAACTCTCGCCTCTCTCTCTGCGCTGATTTAAAATGAGCACACGACTCTCTCTCTGCATTGATTTAAAATGAACACTCGCCTCTCTCTGCGCTGATTTGAAATGAACACTCGCCTCTCTCCCTGAGCTGATTTAGAATGAACTCTCGCCTATCGGTCCTCACTCTTTTGAAATGAACGCTTTCCCCTTTCTCCACGCTGTTTTAAAATGAAGTCATGCTGCTCTCCCTGCGCAGATTTAAAATGAACTATCATCCCTCTCTCAGCATTGATTTTAAATGAACTCTCGCGCCTCTCTCTGCATTGATTAAAAATGAACTCTCGCCTCTCTCTCCATGCTGATTTCAAATGAATTCTCGCCTCTCTCTCCCCGCTTATTTAGAATGAACTCTCGCCTCTCCCTCCTCACTCTTTTGAAATGAGCTCTTTCCTCTCTCTCCGTGCTGAATTAAAATGAACACTCGCCTCTCTCTCTGCGCTGATTTAAAATGAACACTCGCCTCTCTCTGCACGCTGATTTAAAATGAACTCTCGCCTCTCTCTACACGCTGATTTAAAATGAACTCAGGCCTCTCGCTCTCCATCTTGTTTTGAAATGATCTCTCACCTCTCTCTACGTGCTGATTTAAAATGAACTGTCTCTTCAATCTCCAGGCTGTTTAAAAATGAACTCTCGCCTCTCTCTCTGCGCTAATTTAAAATGAACTCTCACCTCTCTCTCCATGCTGATTTATAACGAACTCTTGCCTCTCTCTGCGCTGATTTATAACGAACTCTCGCCTCTCTCCCCGCACTGATTTAGAATGAACTATCACCCCTCTCTCTGCATTGATTTTAAATGAACTCTCGCCTCTCTCTCCATGCTGATTTAAAATGAACACTCGCCGCTCTCTCTCCCTGCATATTTAGAATGAACTCTCGCCTCTCCCTCCTCACTCTTTTGAAATGAACTCTTTCCTCTCTCTCCCCGCTGATTTAAAATGAACTCTTGCCTCTCTCTCCCCGCTGATTTAAAATGAACTCTCACCTCTCTCTCCGTGCTGATTTAAAATGAACTCTCACCTCTCTCTCCGTGCTGATTTAAAATGAACTCTCACCTCTCTCTCCATGCTGATTTAAAAGGAACTCTCGCCTCTCTCTCCACACTGATTTAAAATGAACTCTCGCCTCTCTCTCCACACTGATTTAAAATGAACTCACACTCTCTCCTCACTCTTGTGAAATGAACTCTCACCTCTCTCTCCACGCTGTTTTAAAATGTTTTAAAATGAACTATCATCCCTCTTCTCTGCATTGATTTACAATGAATTCTCGCCTCACTCTCCGTGCTGATTTAAAACGAACTATCGCCTCTCTCTCGCCACTGTTTTAAAATGAACTCTCGCATCTCCCTCCTCACTCTTTTGAAATTTACTCTTTCCTCTCTTTCCACGCTGTTTTAAAATGGACAGTCACCTCTCCACGTTGTTTTAAATTAACTCTAGCTTCTCTCGCCCTGCGCTGTTTTAAAATGAAGTCTTTCCTCTCTCCCCGCGCTGATTTAAATGAAATCTCACCCCTCTCTCTGCGCTGATTTAAAATGAACACTTTCCTCTCACTCCATGCTGATTTAAAATGAACTCTCGCCTCTCTCTCCCCGCTTATTTAGCATGAACTCTCGCCTCTCGGTCCTCACTCTTTTGAAATGAACTCTTTCCCCATTCTCCACGCTGTTTTAAAATGAAATCATGCCGCTCTCCCCGCGCTGATTTATAATGAACTATCATCCAAATCTCTGCATTGATTTAAAATAAAATTTCGCCTCTCTCTCCATGCTGATTTAAAATGAATTCTAGCCACTCTCTCCCCGCTTATTTAGAATGAACTCCTGCCTCTCCCTCCTCACTCTTTTGAAATGAGCTCTTTCCTCTCTCTCTGCGCTGATTTAAAATGTTCACTCGCCTTTCTGTCTGCGCTGATTTAAAATGAACACTCGCCTCTCTCTCCGCGCTGATTTAAAATGAACATTCGCCTCTCTGTCTGCGCTGATTTAAAATGAACACACGCCTCTCTCTCTGCGCTGATTTAAAATGAACTCTCGCCTCTCTCTCTGCGCTGATTTAAAATGAACACTCGCCTCTCTCTCTGCGCTGATTTAAAATGAACACTCGCCTCTCTCTCTGCATTGATTTAAAATGAACACTCGCCTCTCTCTCTGCGCTGATTTAAAATGAACACTCGCCTCTCTCTCTGCGCTGATTTAAAATGAACACTCGCCTCTCTCTCTGCGCTGATTTAAAATGAACACTCGCCTCTCTCTCTGCGCTGATTTAAAATGAACACTCGCCTCTCTCTCCGCGCTGATTTAAAATGAACTCTCGCCTCTCTCTATGCGCTGATTTAAAATGAACACTCGCCTCTCTCTCTGCGCTGATTTAAAATGAACTCACGCCTCTCTCTCTGCGCTGATTTAAAATGAACACTCGCCTCTCTCTCTGCGCTGATTTAAAATGAACACTCGCCTCTCTCTCTGCGCTGATTTAAAATGAGCACACGCCTCTCTCTCTGCGCTGATTTAAAATGAACTCTCGCCTCTCTCTCTGTGCTGATTTAAAATGAACACTCGCCTCTCTCTCTGCACTGATTTAAAATGAGCACACGCCTCTCTCTCTGCATTGATTTAAAATGAACACTCGCCTCTCTCTCTGCGCTGATTTAAAATGAACACTCGCCTCTCTCTTTGCATTGATTTAAAATGAACACTCGCCTCTCTCTCTGCATTGATTTAAAATGAACACTCGCCTCTCTCTCTGCATTGATTTAAAATGAACACTCGCCTCTCTCTCTGCATTGATTTAAAATGAACACTCGCCTCTCTCTCTGCGCTGATTTAAAATGAACACTCGCCTCTCTCTTTGCATTGATTTAAAATGAACACTCGCCTCTCTCTCTGCATTGATTTAAAATGAACACTCGCCTCTCTCTGTGCGCTGATTTAAAATGAACACTCACTTCTCTGTCTGCATTGATTTAAAATGAACTCTCGCCTCTCCCTCCTCATTCTTTTGAAATTAGCTCTTCCCTCTCCCACCGCGCTGAATTAAAATGGACAGTCGCCTGTCCGCGTTGTTTTAAATTAATTCTGGCTTCTCTCTCCACGCTATCTTAAAATGAACCCTCGCCTCTCTCTCCGCGCTTATTTAAAATGGACTCTCGCCTCTCTCTCCATGCTAATTTAAAATGAACTCTCACCTCTCTCTCCGTGCTGATTTAAATTGATCTCTCCCCTCTCTCTCCCCGCTGTTTTAAAATGAAGTCATGCATCTCTCCCCGCGCTGATTTAAAATGAACTCTCACCTCTCCCACCACACTCTTTTGAAATGAGCTCTTTCCTCTCTCTCCGCGCTGATTTAAAATAAACACTCACCGCTCTCTCTGCGCTGATTTAAAATGAACTCTTTCCTCTCTCTCCACGCTGATTTGGAATGAACTCTCGCCTCTCCCTCCTCATTGTTTTGAAATTAGCTCTTCCCTCTCCCACCGCGCTGAATTAAAATGGACAGTCGCCTGTCCGCGTTGTTTTAAATTAACTCTGGCTTCTCTCTCCACGCTATCTTAAAATTAACCCTCGCCTCTCTCTCCGCGCTTATTTAAAATGGACTCTCGCCTCTCTCTCCATGCTAATTTAAAATGAACTCTCACCTCTCTCTGCACGCTGATTTACAATGAATTCTCGCCTCGCTCTCCGCGCTGATTTACAATGAACTCTCGCCTCTCTCTCCGTGCTGATTGAAAATGAAAACTCACCTCTCTTTCTGCGCTGATTTAAATTGATCTCTCCTCTCTCTCTCCCCGCTGTTTTAAAATGAAGTCATGCATCTCTCCCCGCGCTGATTGAAAATGAACTCTCGCCTCTCTCTCCCCGCTGATTTAAAATGAACTCTCGCCTCTCCCTCCTCACTCTTTTGAAATGAGCTCTTTCCTCTCTCTCCGTGCTGATTTAAAATGAACACTCGCCGCTCTCTCCGCGCTGATTTAAAATGAACACTCGCCTCTCTCTCTGCGCTGATTTAAAATGAACACTCGCCTCTCTCTCTGCGCTGATTTAAAATGAACACTCGCCTCTCTCTCTGCGCTGATTTAAAATGAACACTCGCCTCTCTCCTTGCACTGATTTATAATGAACTATCGCCCCTTTCTCCACACTGATTTATAATGAACTATCGCCTCTCTCTCCGCGATGATTTAAAGTGGACTCTCGCCTGTCACTCTGCGCTGATTTAAAATGAATTCTCACCTCTCTCTGCACGCTGATTTAAAATGAACTCTCGCCTCTCGCTCCGCGCTGATGTAAAATGAACTCTCACCTCTCTCTCCTCACTCTTGTGAAATGAACTCTCACCTCTCTCTTCTCACTCTTTTGCAATGAACGCTCACATCTTTCTCTGCGCTGATTTAAAATTAACTCTCGCCTCTCTCTCTGCGCTGATTTAAAATGAATTCTCGCCTCTCTCTCTGTGCTGATTTAAAATGAACACTCGCCTCTCTCTCTGCATTGATTTGAAATGAACACTTTCCTCTCTCTCCATGCTGATTTGAAATGAACACTCGCCTCTCTCTCCCCGCTTATTTAGAATGAACTCTCGCCTATCGGTCCTCACTCTTTTGAAATGAAAGCTTTCCCCTTTCTCCACGCTGTTTTAAAATGAAGTCATGCCGCTCTCCCCGCGCAGATTTAAAATGAACTATCATCCCTCTCTCTGCATTGATTTTAAATGAACTCTCGCGCCTCTCTCTGCATTGATTAAAAATGAACTCTCGCCTCTCTCTCCATGCTGATTTCAAATGAATTCTCGCCTCTCTCTCCCCGCTTAGTTAGAATGAACTCTCGCCTCTCCCTCCTTACTCTTTTGAAATGAGCTCTTTCCTCTCTCTCCGTGCTGAATTAAAATGAACACTCGCCTCTCTCTCTGCGCTGATTTAAAATGAACTCTCGCCTCTCTCTCTGCGCTGATTTAAAATGAGCACACGACTCTCTCTCTGCATTGATTTAAAATGAACACTCGCCTCTCTCTGCGCTGATTTGAAATGAACACTCGCCTCTCTCCCTGAGCTGATTTAGAATGAACTCTCACCTATCGGTCCTCACTCTTTTGAAATGAACGCTTTCCCCTTTCTCCACGCTGTTTTAAAATGAAGTCATGCTGCTCTCCCTGCGCAGATTTAAAATGAACTATCATCCCTCTCTCAGCATTGATTTTAAATGAACTCTCGCGCCTCTCTCTGCATTGATTAAAAATGAACTCTCGCCTCTCTCTCCATGCTGATTTCAAATGAATTCTCGCCTCTCTCTCCCCGCTTATTTAGAATGAACTCTCGCCTCTCCCTCCTCACTCTTTTGAAATGAGCTCTTTCCTCTCTCTCCGTGCTGAATTAAAATGAACACTCGCCTCTCTCTCTGCGCTGATTTAAAATGAACACTCGCCTCTCTCTGCACGCTGATTTAAAATGAACTCTCGCCTCTCTCTACACGCTGATTTAAAATGAACTCAGGCCTCTCGCTCTCCATCTTGTTTTGAAATGATCTCTCACCTCTCTCTACGTGCTGATTTAAAATGAACTGTCTCTTCAATCTCCAGGCTGTTTAAAAATGAACTCTCGCCTCTCTCTCTGCGCTAATTTAAAATGAACTCTCACCTCTCTCTCCATGCTGATTTATAACGAACTCTTGCCTCTCTCTGCGCTGATTTATAACGAACTCTCGCCTCTCTCCCCGCACTGATTTAGAATGAACTATCACCCCTCTCTCTGCATTGATTTTAAATGAACTCTCGCCTCTCTCTCCATGCTGATTTAAAATGAACACTCGCCGCTCTCTCTCCCTGCATATTTAGAATGAACTCTCACCTCTCCCTCCTCACTCTTTTGAAATGAACTCTTTCCTCTCTCTCCCCGCTGATTTAAAATGAACTCTTGCCTCTCTCTCCCCGCTGATTTAAAATGAACTCTCACCTCTCTCTCCGTGCTGATTTAAAATGAACTCTCACCTCTCTCTCCGTGCTGATTTAAAATGAACTCTCACCTCTCTCTCCATGCTGATTTAAAAGGAACTCTCGCCTCTCTCTCCACACTGATTTAAAATGAACTCTCGCCTCTCTCTCCACACTGATTTAAAATGAACTCACACTCTCTCCTCACTCTTGTGAAATGAACTCTCACCTCTCTCTCCACGCTGTTTTAAAATGTTTTAAAATGAACTATCATCCCTCTTCTCTGCATTGATTTACAATGAATTCTCGCCTCACTCTCCGTGCTGATTTAAAACGAACTATCGCCTCTCTCTCGCCACTGTTTTAAAATGAACTCTCGCATCTCCCTCCTCACTCTTTTGAAATTTACTCTTTCCTCTCTTTCCACGCTGTTTTAAAATGGACAGTCACCTCTCCACGTTGTTTTAAATTAACTCTAGCTTCTCTCGCCCTGCGCTGTTTTAAAATGAAGTCTTTCCTCTCTCCCCGCGCTGATTTAAATGAAATCTCACCCCTCTCTCTGCGCTGATTTAAAATGAACACTTTCCTCTCACTCCATGCTGATTTAAAATGAACTCTCGCCTCTCTCTCCCCGCTTATTTGGCATGAACTCTCGCCTCTCGGTCCTCACTCTTTTGAAATGAACTCTTTCCCCATTCTCCACGCTGTTTTAAAATGAAATCATGCCGCTCTCCCCGCGCTGATTTATAATGAACTATCATCCAAATCTCTGCATTGATTTAAAATAAAATTTCGCCTCTCTCTCCATGCTGATTTAAAATGAATTCTAGCCACTCTCTCCCCGCTTATTTAGAATGAACTCCTGCCTCTCCCTCCTCACTCTTTTGAAATGAGCTCTTTCCTCTCTCTCTGCGCTGATTTAAAATGTTCACTCGCCTTTCTGTCTGCGCTGATTTAAAATGAACACTCGCCTCTCTCTCTGCGCTGATTTAAAATGTTCACTCGCCTCTCTCTCTGCGCTGATTTAAAATGACCACTCGCCTCTCTCCCTGCGCTGATTTAAAATGAACACTCGCCTCTCTCTCTGCGCTGATTTAAAATGTTCACTCGCCTCTCTCTCTGCGCTGATTTAAAATGAACACTCGCCTCTCTCTCTGCGCTGATTTAAAATGTTCACTCGCCTCTCTCTCTGCGCTGATTTAAAATGAACACTCGCCTCTCTCTCTGCGCTGATTTAAAATGAACACTCGCCTCTCTATCTGCGCTGATTTAAAATGAACACTCGCCTCTCTCTCCGTGCTGATTTAAAATGAACTCTCGCCTCTCGCTCCGCGCTGATTTAAAATGAACTCTCGCCTCTCTCTGCATGCTGATGTAAAATGAACTCTCACCTCTCTCTCCTCACTCTTGTGAAATGAACTCTCACGTCTTTCTCTGCGCTGATTTAAAATTAACTCTCGCCTCTCTCTCTGCATTGATTTGAAATGAACACTTTCCTCTCTCTCCATGCTGATTTGAAATGAACTCTCGCCTCTCTCTCCCCGCTTATTTAGAATGAACTCTCGCCTATCGGTCCTCACTCTTTTGAAATGAACGCTTTCCCCTTTCTCCACGCTGTTTTAAAATGAAGTCATGCTGCTCTCCCTGCGCAGATTTAAAATGAACTATCATCCCTCTCTCAGCATTGATTTTAAATGAACTCTCGCGCCTCTCTCTGCATTGATTAAAAATGAACTCTCGCCTCTCTCTCCATGCTGATTTCAAATGAATTCTCGCCTCTCTCTCCCCGCTTATTTAGAATGAACTCTCGCCTCTCCCTCCTCACTCTTTTGAAATGAGCGCTTTCCTCTCTCTCCGTGCTGAATTAAAATGAACACTCGCCTCTCTCTCTGCGCTGATTTAAAATGAAGACTCGCCTCTCTCCCTGCGCTGATTTAAAATGAACATTCGCCTCTCTCTCTGCGCTGATTTAAAATGAACACTCGCCTCTCTCTCTGCGCTGATTTAAAATGAACTCTCGCCTCTCTCTCCGCGCTGATTTAAAATGAGCACACGCCTCTCTCTCTGCATTGATTTAAAATGAACACTCGCCTCTCTCTCTGCGCTGATTTAAAATGAACACTCACCCCGCTCTCTGCATTGATTTAAAATGAACACTCGCCTCTCTCTCTGCATTGATTTAAAATGAACACTCGCCTCTCTCTCTGCGCTGATTTAAACTGAACACTCGCCTCTCTGTCTGCATTGATTTAAAATGAACACTCGCCTCTCTCACCGCACTTATTTGGAATGAACTCTTTCCTCTCTCTCTGCGCTGATTTAAAATGAACTCTTGCCTCTCTGTCTGCATTGATTTAAAATGAACTCTCGCCTCTCTCACCGCGCTTATTTGGAATGAACTCTTTCCTCTCTCTCCGCGCTGATTTGGAATGAACACTCGCCTCTCCCTCCTCATTCTTTTGAAATTAGCTCTTCCCTCTCCCACCGCGCTGATTTAAAATGGACAGTCGCCTGTCCGCGTTGTTTTAAATTAACTCTGGCTTCTCTCTCCACGCTATCTTAAAATGAACCCTCGCCTTTCTCTCCACGCTTATTTAAAATGGACTCTCGCCTCTCTCTCCGCGCTGATTTAAAATGAACACTCGCCTCTCTCTCTGCGCTGATTTAAAATGAACACTCGCCTCTCTCTCTGCGCTGATTTAAAATGAACACTCGCCTCTCTCTCTGCGCTGATTTAAAATGAACACTCGCCTCTCTCTCCGCGCTGATTTAAAATGAACTCTCGCCTCTCTCTATGCGCTGATTTAAAATGAACACTCGCCTCTCTCTCTGCGCTGATTTAAAATGAACTCACGCCTCTCTCTCTGCGCTGATTTAAAATGAACACTCGCCTCTCTCTCTGCGCTGATTTAAAATGAACACTCGCCTCTCTCTCTGCGCTGATTTAAAATGAGCACACGCCTCTCTCTCTGCGCTGATTTAAAATGAACTCTCGCCTCTCTCTCTGTGCTGATTTAAAATGAACACTCGCCTCTCTCTCTGCACTGATTTAAAATGAGCACACGCCTCTCTCTCTGCATTGATTTAAAATGAACACTCGCCTCTCTCTCTGCGCTGATTTAAAATGAACACTCGCCTCTCTCTTTGCATTGATTTAAAATGAACACTCGCCTCTCTCTCTGCATTGATTTAAAATGAACACTCGCCTCTCTCTGTGCGCTGATTTAAAATGAACACTCACTTCTCTGTCTGCATTGATTTAAAATGAACTCTCGCCTCTCCCTCCTCATTCTTTTGAAATTAGCTCTTCCCTCTCCCACCGCGCTGAATTAAAATGGACAGTCGCCTGTCCGCGTTGTTTTAAATTAATTCTGGCTTCTCTCTCCACGCTATCTTAAAATGAACCCTCGCCTCTCTCTCCGCGCTTATTTAAAATGGACTCTCGCCTCTCTCTCCATGCTAATTTAAAATGAACTCTCACCTCTCTCTCCGTGCTGATTTAAATTGATCTCTCCCCTCTCTCTCCCCGCTGTTTTAAAATGAAGTCATGCATCTCTCCCCGCGCTGATTTAAAATGAACTCTCACCTCTCCCACCACACTCTTTTGAAATGAGCTCTTTCCTCTCTCTCCGCGCTGATTTAAAATAAACACTCACCGCTCTCTCTGCGCTGATTTAAAATGAACTCTTTCCTCTCTCTCCACGCTGATTTGGAATGAACTCTCGCCTCTCCCTCCTCATTGTTTTGAAATTAGCTCTTCCCTCTCCCACCGCGCTGAATTAAAATGGACAGTCGCCTGTCCGCGTTGTTTTAAATTAACTCTGGCTTCTCTCTCCACGCTATCTTAAAATTAACCCTCGCCTCTCTCTCCGCGCTTATTTAAAATGGACTCTCGCCTCTCTCTCCATGCTAATTTAAAATGAACTCTCACCTCTCTCTGCACGCTGATTTACAATGAATTCTCGCCTCGCTCTCCGCGCTGATTTACAATGAACTCTCGCCTCTCTCTCCGTGCTGATTGAAAATGAAAACTCACCTCTCTTTCTGCGCTGATTTAAATTGATCTCTCCTCTCTCTCTCCCCGCTGTTTTAAAATGAAGTCATGCATCTCTCCCCGCGCTGATTGAAAATGAACTCTCGCCTCTCTCTCCCCGCTGATTTAAAATGAACTCTCGCCTCTCCCTCCTCACTCTTTTGAAATGAGCTCTTTCCTCTCTCTCCGTGCTGATTTAAAATGAACACTCGCCGCTCTCTCCGCGCTGATTTAAAATGAACACTCGCCTCTCTCTCTGCGCTGATTTAAAATGAACACTCGCCTCTCTCTCTGCGCTGATTTAAAATGAACACTCGCCTCTCTCTCTGCGCTGATTTAAAATGAACACTCGCCTCTCTCCTTGCACTGATTTATAATGAACTATCGCCCCTTTCTCCACACTGATTTATAATGAACTATCGCCTCTCTCTCCGCGATGATTTAAAGTGGACTCTCGCCTGTCACTCTGCGCTGATTTAAAATGAATTCTCACCTCTCTCTGCACGCTGATTTAAAATGAACTCTCGCCTCTCGCTCCGCGCTGATGTAAAATGAACTCTCACCTCTCTCTCCTCACTCTTGTGAAATGAACTCTCACCTCTCTCTTCTCACTCTTTTGCAATGAACGCTCACATCTTTCTCTGCGCTGATTTAAAATTAACTCTCGCCTCTCTCTCTGCGCTGATTTAAAATGAATTCTCGCCTCTCTCTCTGTGCTGATTTAAAATGAACACTCGCCTCTCTCTCTGCATTGATTTGAAATGAACACTTTCCTCTCTCTCCATGCTGATTTGAAATGAACACTCGCCTCTCTCTCCCCGCTTATTTAGAATGAACTCTCGCCTATCGGTCCTCACTCTTTTGAAATGAAAGCTTTCCCCTTTCTCCACGCTGTTTTAAAATGAAGTCATGCCGCTCTCCCCGCGCAGATTTAAAATGAACTATCATCCCTCTCTCTGCATTGATTTTAAATGAACTCTCGCGCCTCTCTCTGCATTGATTAAAAATGAACTCTCGCCTCTCTCTCCATGCTGATTTCAAATGAATTCTCGCCTCTCTCTCCCCGCTTAGTTAGAATGAACTCTCGCCTCTCCCTCCTTACTCTTTTGAAATGAGCTCTTTCCTCTCTCTCCGTGCTGAATTAAAATGAACACTCGCCTCTCTCTCTGCGCTGATTTAAAATGAACTCTCGCCTCTCTCTCTGCGCTGATTTAAAATGAGCACACGACTCTCTCTCTGCATTGATTTAAAATGAACACTCGCCTCTCTCTGCGCTGATTTGAAATGAACACTCGCCTCTCTCCCTGAGCTGATTTAGAATGAACTCTCACCTATCGGTCCTCACTCTTTTGAAATGAACGCTTTCCCCTTTCTCCACGCTGTTTTAAAATGAAGTCATGCTGCTCTCCCTGCGCAGATTTAAAATGAACTATCATCCCTCTCTCAGCATTGATTTTAAATGAACTCTCGCGCCTCTCTCTGCATTGATTAAAAATGAACTCTCGCCTCTCTCTCCATGCTGATTTCAAATGAATTCTCGCCTCTCTCTCCCCGCTTATTTAGAATGAACTCTCGCCTCTCCCTCCTCACTCTTTTGAAATGAGCTCTTTCCTCTCTCTCCGTGCTGAATTAAAATGAACACTCGCCTCTCTCTCTGCGCTGATTTAAAATGAACACTCGCCTCTCTCTGCACGCTGATTTAAAATGAACTCTCGCCTCTCTCTACACGCTGATTTAAAATGAACTCAGGCCTCTCGCTCTCCATCTTGTTTTGAAATGATCTCTCACCTCTCTCTACGTGCTGATTTAAAATGAACTGTCTCTTCAATCTCCAGGCTGTTTAAAAATGAACTCTCGCCTCTCTCTCTGCGCTAATTTAAAATGAACTCTCACCTCTCTCTCCATGCTGATTTATAACGAACTCTTGCCTCTCTCTGCGCTGATTTATAACGAACTCTCGCCTCTCTCCCCGCACTGATTTAGAATGAACTATCACCCCTCTCTCTGCATTGATTTTAAATGAACTCTCGCCTCTCTCTCCATGCTGATTTAAAATGAACACTCGCCGCTCTCTCTCCCTGCATATTTAGAATGAACTCTCACCTCTCCCTCCTCACTCTTTTGAAATGAACTCTTTCCTCTCTCTCCCCGCTGATTTAAAATGAACTCTTGCCTCTCTCTCCCCGCTGATTTAAAATGAACTCTCACCTCTCTCTCCGTGCTGATTTAAAATGAACTCTCACCTCTCTCTCCGTGCTGATTTAAAATGAACTCTCACCTCTCTCTCCATGCTGATTTAAAAGGAACTCTCGCCTCTCTCTCCACACTGATTTAAAATGAACTCTCGCCTCTCTCTCCACACTGATTTAAAATGAACTCACACTCTCTCCTCACTCTTGTGAAATGAACTCTCACCTCTCTCTCCACGCTGTTTTAAAATGTTTTAAAATGAACTATCATCCCTCTTCTCTGCATTGATTTACAATGAATTCTCGCCTCACTCTCCGTGCTGATTTAAAACGAACTATCGCCTCTCTCTCGCCACTGTTTTAAAATGAACTCTCGCATCACCCTCCTCACTCTTTTGAAATTTACTCTTTCCTCTCTTTCCACGCTGTTTTAAAATGGACAGTCACCTCTCCACGTTGTTTTAAATTAACTCTAGCTTCTCTCGCCCTGCGCTGTTTTAAAATGAAGTCTTTCCTCTCTCCCCGCGCTGATTTAAATGAAATCTCACCCCTCTCTCTGCGCTGATTTAAAATGAACACTTTCCTCTCACTCCATGCTGATTTAAAATGAACTCTCGCCTCTCTCTCCCCGCTTATTTGGCATGAACTCTCGCCTCTCGGTCCTCACTCTTTTGAAATGAACTCTTTCCCCATTCTCCACGCTGTTTTAAAATGAAATCATGCCGCTCTCCCCGCGCTGATTTATAATGAACTATCATCCAAATCTCTGCATTGATTTAAAATAAAATTTCGCCTCTCTCTCCATGCTGATTTAAAATGAATTCTAGCCACTCTCTCCCCGCTTATTTAGAATGAACTCCTGCCTCTCCCTCCTCACTCTTTTGAAATGAGCTCTTTCCTCTCTCTCTGCGCTGATTTAAAATGTTCACTCGCCTTTCTGTCTGCGCTGATTTAAAATGAACACTCGCCTCTCTCTCTGCGCTGATTTAAAATGTTCACTCGCCTCTCTCTCTGCGCTGATTTAAAATGACCACTCGCCTCTCTCCCTGCGCTGATTTAAAATGAACACTCGCCTCTCTCTCTGCGCTGATTTAAAATGTTCACTCGCCTCTCTCTCTGCGCTGATTTAAAATGAACACTCGCCTCTCTCTCTGCGCTGATTTAAAATGTTCACTCGCCTCTCTCTCTGCGCTGATTTAAAATGAACACTCGCCTCTCTCTCTGCGCTGATTTAAAATGAACACTCGCCTCTCTATCTGCGCTGATTTAAAATGAACACTCGCCTCTCTCTCCGTGCTGATTTAAAATGAACTCTCGCCTCTCGCTCCGCGCTGATTTAAAATGAACTCTCGCCTCTCTCTGCATGCTGATGTAAAATGAACTCTCACCTCTCTCTCCTCACTCTTGTGAAATGAACTCTCACGTCTTTCTCTGCGCTGATTTAAAATTAACTCTCGCCTCTCTCTCTGCATTGATTTGAAATGAACACTTTCCTCTCTCTCCATGCTGATTTGAAATGAACTCTCGCCTCTCTCTCCCCGCTTATTTAGAATGAACTCTCGCCTATCGGTCCTCACTCTTTTGAAATGAACGCTTTCCCCTTTCTCCACGCTGTTTTAAAATGAAGTCATGCTGCTCTCCCTGCGCAGATTTAAAATGAACTATCATCCCTCTCTCAGCATTGATTTTAAATGAACTCTCGCGCCTCTCTCTGCATTGATTAAAAATGAACTCTCGCCTCTCTCTCCATGCTGATTTCAAATGAATTCTCGCCTCTCTCTCCCCGCTTATTTAGAATGAACTCTCGCCTCTCCCTCCTCACTCTTTTGAAATGAGCGCTTTCCTCTCTCTCCGTGCTGAATTAAAATGAACACTCGCCTCTCTCTCTGCGCTGATTTAAAATGAAGACTCGCCTCTCTCCCTGCGCTGATTTAAAATGAACATTCGCCTCTCTCTCTGCGCTGATTTAAAATGAACACTCGCCTCTCTCTCTGCGCTGATTTAAAATGAACTCTCGCCTCTCTCTCCGCGCTGATTTAAAATGAGCACACGCCTCTCTCTCTGCATTGATTTAAAATGAACACTCGCCTCTCTCTCTGCGCTGATTTAAAATGAACACTCACCCCGCTCTCTGCATTGATTTAAAATGAACACTCGCCTCTCTCTCTGCATTGATTTAAAATGAACACTCGCCTCTCTCTCTGCGCTGATTTAAACTGAACACTCGCCTCTCTGTCTGCATTGATTTAAAATGAACACTCGCCTCTCTCACCGCACTTATTTGGAATGAACTCTTTCCTCTCTCTCTGCGCTGATTTAAAATGAACTCTTGCCTCTCTGTCTGCATTGATTTAAAATGAACTCTCGCCTCTCTCACCGCGCTTATTTGGAATGAACTCTTTCCTCTCTCTCCGCGCTGATTTGGAATGAACACTCGCCTCTCCCTCCTCATTCTTTTGAAATTAGCTCTTCCCTCTCCCACCGCGCTGATTTAAAATGGACAGTCGCCTGTCCGCGTTGTTTTAAATTAACTCTGGCTTCTCTCTCCACGCTATCTTAAAATGAACCCTCGCCTTTCTCTCCACGCTTATTTAAAATGGACTCTCGCCTCTCTCTCCGCGCTGATTTAAAATGAACACTCGCCTCTCTCTCTGCGCTGATTTAAAATGAACACTCGCCTCTCTCTCTGCGCTGATTTAAAATGAACACTCGCCTCTCTCTCTGCGCTGATTTAAAATGAACACTCGCCTCTCTCTCCGCGCTGATTTAAAATGAACTCTCGCCTCTCTCTATGCGCTGATTTAAAATGAACACTCGCCTCTCTCTCTGCGCTGATTTAAAATGAACACTCGCCTCTCTCTCTGCGCTGATTTAAAATGAACACTCGCCTCTCTCTCTGCGCTGATTTAAAATGAACACTCGCCTCTCTCTCCGCGCTGATTTAAAATGAACTCTCGCCTCTCTCTATGCGCTGATTTAAAATGAACACTCGCCTCTCTCTCTGCGCTGATTTAAAATGAACTCACGCCTCTCTCTCTGCGCTGATTTAAAATGAACACTCGCCTCTCTCTCTGCGCTGATTTAAAATGAACACTCGCCTCTCTCTCTGCGCTGATTTAAAATGAGCACACGCCTCTCTCTCTGCGCTGATTTAAAATGAACTCTCGCCTCTCTCTCTGTGCTGATTTAAAATGAACACTCGCCTCTCTCTCTGCACTGATTTAAAATGAGCACACGCCTCTCTCTCTGCATTGATTTAAAATGAACACTCGCCTCTCTCTCTGCGCTGATTTAAAATGAACACTCGCCTCTCTCTTTGCATTGATTTAAAATGAACACTCGCCTCTCTCTCTGCATTGATTTAAAATGAACACTCGCCTCTCTCTGTGCGCTGATTTAAAATGAACACTCACCTCTCTGTCTGCATTGATTTAAAATGAACTCTCGCCTCTCCCTCCTCATTCTTTTGAAATTAGCTCTTCCCTCTCCCACCGCGCTGAATTAAAATGGACAGTCGCCTGTCCGCGTTGTTTTAAATTAACTCTGGCTTCTCTCTCCACGCTATCTTAAAATGAACCCTCGCCTCTCTCTCCGCGCTTATTTAAAATGGACTCTCGCCTCTCTCTCCATGCTAATTTAAAATGAACTCTCACCTCTCTCTCCGTGCTGATTTAAATTGATCTCTCCCCTCTCTCTCCCCGCTGTTTTAAAATGAAGTCATGCATCTCTCCCCGCGCTGATTTAAAATGAACTCTCACCTCTCCCACCACACTCTTTTGAAATGAGCTCTTTCCTCTCTCTCCGCGCTGATTTAAAATAAACACTCACCGCTCTCTCTGCGCTGATTTAAAATGAACTCTTTCCTCTCTCTCCACGCTGATTTGGAATGAACTCTCGCCTCTCCCTCCTCATTGTTTTGAAATTAGCTCTTCCCTCTCCCACCGCGCTGAATTAAAATGGACAGTCGCCTGTCCGCGTTGTTTTAAATTAACTCTGGCTTCTCTCTCCACGCTATCTTAAAATGAACCCTCGCCTCTCTCTCCGCACTTATTTAAAATGGACTCTCGCCTCTCTCTCCATGCTAATTTAAAATGAACTCTCACCTCTCTCTGCACGCTGATTTACAATGAATTCTCGCCTCGCTCTCCGCGCTGATTTACAATGAACTCTCGCCTCTCTCTCCGTGCTGATTGAAAATGAAAACTCACCTCTCTTTCTGCGCTGATTTAAATTGATCTCTCCTCTCTCTCTCCCCGCTGTTTTAAAATGAAGTCATGCATCTCTCCCCGCGCTGATTGAAAATGAACTCTCGCCTCTCTCTCCCCGCTGATTTAAAATGAACTCTCGCCTCTCCCTCCTCACTCTTTTGAAATGAGCTCTTTCCTCTCTCTCCGTGCTGATTTAAAATGAACACTCGCCGCTCTCTCCGCGCTGATTTAAAATGAACACTCGCCTCTCTCTCTGCGCTGATTTAAAATGAACACTCGCCTCTCTGTCTGCGCTGATTTAAAATGAACACTCGCCTCTCTCTCTGCGCTGATTTAAAATGAACTCTCGCCTCTCTCTCTGCGCTGATTTAAAATGAACACTCGCCTCTCTCTCCGCGCTGATTTAAAATGAACTCTCGGCTCTCACTCCTCGCTGATTTAAAATGAACACTCGTCTCTCTCTCTGCGCTGATTTAAAATGAACTCTCACCTCTCTCTCTGCGCTGATTTAAAATGAACACTCGCCTCTCTGTCTGCGCTGATTTAAAATGAACACTCGCCTCTCTGCGCTGATTTAAAATGAACTCTCGCCTCTCTCTCTGCGCTGATTTAAAATGAACACTCGCCTCTCTCTCTGCGCTGATTTAAAATGAACACTCGCCTCTCTCTCCATGCTGATTTAAAATGAATTCTCTCCTCTCTCTCTCCCCGCTTATTTAGAATGAACTCTAGCCTCTCCCTCCTCACTCTTTTGAAATGAGCTCTTTCCTCTCTCTCCGCGCTGATTTAAAATGAATACTCGCCTCTCTCTGCGCTAATTTAAAATGAACACTCGCCTCTCTCTCTGCGCTAATTTAAAATGAACACTCGTCTCTCTCTCTCTGCGCTGATTTAAAATGAACACTCGCCTCTCTCTCTGCGCTAATTTAAAATGAACTCTCGCCTCTCTCTGCGCTGATTTAAAATGAACACTCGCCTCTCTCATGCAGTGATTTAAAATGAACTCGCGCCTCTCTCTCAGCGCTGATTTAAAATGAACTCTCGCCTCTCTCTCCGCGCTGATTTAAAATGAACACTCGCCTCTCTCCCTGCGCTGATTTAAAATGAACACTCGCCTCTCTGTCTGCATTGATTTAAAATGAACTCTCGCCTCTCCCTCCTCATTCTTTTGAAATGAGCTCTTCCCTCTCCCACTGCGCTGATTTAAAATGGACAGTCGCCTGTCCGTGTTGTTTTAAATTAACTCTGGCTTCTCTCTCCAAGCTATCTTAAAATGAACCCTCGCCTCTCTCTCCGCGCTTATTTAAAATGAACTCTCGCCTCTCTCTCCATGCTCATTTAAAATGAACTCTCACCTCTCTCTGCACGCTGATTTACAATGAACTCTCGCCTCTCTGTCTGCGCTGATTTAAAATGAAAACTCACCTCTCTTTCTGCGCTGTTTTAAATTGATCTCTCCCCTCTCTCTCCCCGCTGTTTTAAAATGAAGTCATGCATCTCTCCCCGCGTTGATTTAAAATGAACTCTCGCCTCTCTCTCCGTGCTGATTGAAAACAAACTCTTGCCTCTCTCTCCCCGCTTATTTGGAATGAACTCTCGCCTCTCCCTCCTCACTCTTTTAAAATGAACTCTTTCCTCTCTCCCTGAGCTGATTTAAAATGAACTATCGCCTCTCTCTCCACGCTGATTTAAAACGAACTCACACCTCTCTCCTCACTCTTGTGAAATGAACTTTCACCTCTCTCTCCGGACTCTTTTGAAATTAACTCTCGCCTCTCTCTCTGCGCCAATTTAAAAAGAACTCTCGCCTCTCTCCGTGCTGATTTAAAACGAACACTCGCCTCTCTCTGCCCGCTGATTTAAAATGAACTCTCGCCTCTCTCTCCTCACTCTTTTGAAATGGACTCTTTCCTCTCTCTCCACGCTGTTTTAAAATGTAGTCAAGCCTCTCTCCCAGCGCTGATTTATAATGAACTATCATCCCTCTCTCTGCATTGATTTTAAATGAACTCTTGCCCCACTCTCTGAATTGATTTAGAATGAACTCTCGCCTCTCCCTCCTCACTCTTTTGAAATGAGCTCTTTCCTCTCTCTCTGCGCTGATTTAAAATGGACAGTCGCCGCTCCACGTTGTTTTAAATTAACTCTCGCTTCTCTCTCCCTTCTGTTTTAAAATGATCTCTTGCCCCTCTCTCCGCGCTGATTTAAAATGAATTCTTGCCTCTCTCCCCGCGCTGATTTAAAATGAAATCTCGCCTCTCTCTCCGCGCTTATTTAGAACGAACTCACACCTCTCTCCACACTCTTGTGAAATGAACTTTCACCTCTCTCTCCTCACTCTTTTGAAATTAACTCTTGCCTCTCTCTCTGCGCCAATTTAAAATGAACTCTCGCCTCTCTCTCCACGCTGATTTAAAATGAACTCTCACCTCTCTGCGCTGATTTAAAATGAACTCTCGCCTCTCTCTCCGCGCTGATTTAAAATGGACAGTCGCCTCTCCACGTTGTTTTAAATTAACTCTCGCTTCTCTCTCCACGCTGTTTTAAAATGAACACTCGCCTCTCTCTCTGCGCTGTTTTAAAATGAACTCTTGCCTCTCTTTCTGCGCTGATTTATAATGAATTCTCGCCTCTCTCTCCGCGCTGATTTAAAATGGACTCTCGCCTCTCTCCCCTCACTCATTTGAAATGAACTCATGCCTCTTTCTCCGCACTGATATGAAATGAAATTCGGCCCTCTCTCCGCGCTGATGTAACATGACCTCTAGGCTCTCTCTCTGGCCCTTTTGAAATGAACACTCGCCTCTCTCTCCGCGCTTATTTAATTTGAACATTCAGCTCCCTCTCTCCGCGCTGATTTAAAATGAACTCTCGCCTATCTCTCTGTGCTGTTTTGAACTGAAATCTCGCCTCTCTCCCAGCGCCGAGTTAAAATTAATTCTCTCCTTTCCGTCCGTGCTGCTTTGAAATAAACTGACATCTCTCTGTCCAGGCTTTTTAAAAATGAACTCATGCCTCTCTCGCCGCGTTGATTTAAAATGAACGCTCGCCTCTCTCTCCGCGCTGATATGAAATGAACTCTCGCCTCTCTCTCCGTGCTAATTTAAAATGAACTCTCTCCTTTCCTTCCGAACTGTTTTAAAATGAACTCATGCCTCTCTCTTCATGCTGATTTATAATGAACTATCACCGCTCTCTCCGCAATGATTTAAAATGAACTGTCGCCTCTCTCTCCGCACTGATTTAAAATGAACTCTCGCCTCTCTCCTCACTATTTTAAAATGAACTCTCGCCTCTCTCTACACGCTGATTTAAAATGAACTCTCACATCTCTCTCTTCACTGTTTGAAAAACTCGTCTCGCCTCTCTCTCTTTGCGCTGATTCAAAATATACTCTGGCCTCCCTTTCCGCGCCAGTTTGAATGAACTCTCGCCTCTCCCTCTCCACCTTGTTATAAAATGAACTCTCACCTTGCTCTAGGCGCTGATTTAAAATGAACTCTCGCCTCGCTCTCTGCATTGATTTAAAATGACCTCTCGGCTCTCTTTCCGCACTGTTGGAAAAAGTATTCTCACCTCTCTCTCCGCGCGGATTTAAAATGAACTCTCGCCTCTCCGCATTGTTTTAAATTAACTCTCGCTTCTCTATCCACGCTGTTTTAAAATGAACTCTCACCTCTCTCTACTCGGTGATTTACAATGAACTATCACCCCCCATTCCACGTTGATTTAAAATGAACTCTCACCTCTCCCTTCTGCACTGATTAAAAATGAACTCTCACCTCTCTCTGCATGTTGATTTAAAATGAACTCACGCCTGTCTCTCCGTGCTGATTTAAAATGAATTCTCGCCTCTCTCTCCACACTGATTTAAAACAAACTCACACCTCTCTCCTCACTCTTGTGAAATGAACTTTCACCTCTCTTTCCTCACTCTTTTGAAATTAACTCTTGCCTTTCTTTCTGCTCCAATTTAAAATGACCTTTCGTCTCTCTCTCCGTGCTGATTTAAAACGAACTCTCGCCTCTCTCTCCCCGCTGATTTAAAATGAACTCTCGTATCTCCCTCCTCACTGTCTTGAAATGAATTCTTTCCTCTCTCTCTCTGCGCTGATTTAAAATGAACACTCGCCTCTCTCTCTGCGCTGATTTAAAATGAACACTCGCCTCTCTCTCTGCGCTGATTTAAAATGAACACTCGCTTCTCTCTCTGCATTGATTTTAAATAAACTCTCGACCCTTTCTCTGCATAGATTTAAAATGAACTCTCGCCTCTCTCTCCCCGCTTATTTAGAATGAACTCTCACCTCTCCCTCCTCACTCTTTTGAAATGAGCTCTTTCCTCTCTCTCCGCGCTGATTTAAAATGGACAGTCACCTCTCCGCGTTGTTTTAAATTAACTCTCGCTTCTCTCTACCTACTGTTTTCAAATGAACTCTCGCCCCTCTCTCCGCGCTGATTTAAAATGAATTCTCGCCTCTCTCTCTGGACTGATTTAAAATGAACTCTCGCCACTCTCTCTGTGCAGATTTAAAATTAACTCTCGCTTCTCTCTACCTGCTGTTTTCAAATGAACTCTCACCCCTCTCTCCGCGCTGATTTAAAATGAATTCTCGCCTCTCTCTCTGGACTGATTTAAAATGAACTCTCACCTCTCTCTCTGCGCTGCTTTAAAATGAATTCACGCCTCTCTCTCCACACTGATTTATAATGAACTATCGCCCCACACTCCGCGCTGATTTAAAATGGTCTCTCGCCTCTCTCCCCTCACTCATTTGAAATGAACTCATGCCTCTTTCTCCGCACTGATATGAAATGAAATTCGGCCCTCTCTCCGCGCTGATGTAACATGACCTCTAGGCTCTCTCTCTGCCCCCTTTTGAAATGAACTCTCGCCTCCCTCTCCGCGCTTATTTAAATTGAACATTCGGCTCTCTCTCCGCACTGATTTAAAATGAACTCTCGCCTATCTCTCTGCCCTCTTTTGAAATGAACTCTCTCCTCTCTCAAAACAAAAATAGAATTACCTGGAAAAACTCAGCAGGTCTGGCAGCATCGGCGGAGAAGAAAAGAGTTGACCTTTCGAGTCCTCATGACCCTTCGACAGAACTTGAGTTCGAGTCCAAGAAAAAGTTGAAATATAAGCTGGTTTAAGGTGTGTGTGGGGGGGCGGAGAGATAGAGAGAGAGAGGTGGTTGTGTGGACAAACAAGCAGTGATAGAAGCAGATCGTCAAAAGATGTCAACAACATCTCTCCTCTCTCTCTGTGCTGTTTTGAACTGAAATCTCGCCTCTCTCCCAGCGCTGAGTTAAAATTAATTCTCTCCTTTCCCTCCGTGCTGCATTGAAATAAACTGACACCTCTCTGTCCAGGCTTTTTAAAAATGAACTCTCGCCTCTCTCTCCGCACTGATATAAAATGAACTCTCTCCTTTCCCTCTGCACTGTTTTAAAATGAACTCATGCCTCTCTCTTCATGCTGATTTATAATGAACTATCACCGCTCTCTCCGCAATGATTTAAAATGAACTGTCACCTCTCTCTCCGTGCTGATTGAAAATGAAATCTTGCCTCTCTTTCTGCGCTGATTTAAATTGATCTCTCCCCTCTCTCTCCGCACTGATTTAAGATGAACTCGCGCCTCTCTCCACACTGTTTTAAAATGAACTCTCACCTCTCTCTCCACACTGTTTAAAAATGAACTCTCGCCTCTCTCTCCATGCTAATTTATAATCAACTCTCGCCTCTCTCTCCTCACTCTTTTGAAATGAACTCTCGCCTCTCTCTCCTCACTCTTTTGAAATGAACTCTCGCCTCTCTCTCCGTGTTGATTTAAAATGAAATCTCTCCTCTATCTCCACGCTGTTTAAAAATGAACTCTCGCCTCTCTCTCCATGCTGATTTATAATCAACTCTCACCTCTCTCGCAGCCTTATTTTCAAATGAAATCCTGCCTTTCTCTCCGCGCTGTTTTATAATAAAATCTCACCTCTCTCTACACGCTGATTTAAAATGAACTCTCACATCTCTCTCATCACTGTTTGAAAAAGTCGTCCCGCCTCTCTCTCTCTGCGCTGATTCAAAATATACTCTGGCCTCCCTTTCCGCGCCAATTTAAATGAACTCTCGCATCTCCCTCTCCACCTTGTTTTAAAATGAACTCTCACCTCTCTCTAGGCGCTGATTTAAAATGAACTCTCGCCTCGCTCTCTGCATTGATTTAAAATGACCTCTCGGCTCTCTTTCCGCACTGTTGGAAATAGTATTCTCGCCTCTCTCTCCGCGCGGATTTAAAATTAACTCTCACCTCTCCGCATTGTTTTAAATTGACTCTCACTTCTCTATCCACGCTGTTTTAAAATGAACTCTCACCTCTCTCTACTCGGTGATTTACAATGAACTATCGCCCCCCATTCCGCGTTGATTTAAAATGAACTCTCGCCTCTCTCCGTGATGATTGAAAATGAACTCTCACCTCTCTCTACTCGGTGATTTACAATGAACTATCGCCCCTCATTCCGCGTTGATTTAAAATGAACTCTCACCTCTCCGCGCTGATTTAAATGAACTCTCGCCTCTCTCTCCTTGCTGATTTAAATGAACTCTCGCCTCTCTCTCCTTGCTGATTTAAATGAAATCTCACCTCTCTCTCCGCACTGATTTAAAATGAATTCTCGCCTCTCTCTCCGCGCTAATTTAAAATAAAATCTCACCTCTCTCTCCACGCTGATATAAAATGAACTCTCTTCTTTCCCTCTGCGCCTTTTTGAAATAAACTGACACCATCCTCTCCACGCTGATTTAAAATGACCTCTTGCCTCACTCTGTGCGCTGATTTAAAATGAACAGTTCCCTCTCTCCTCAAACTTTTGAAAAGAACTCTCACATCTCTCTCCGCGCTGTTTTAAAATGTACTCTATCCTCTCTCTCTGCGCTGCTTTAAAATAAACTCTCACCTGTTTCTCCGCTCTGATTTAAAATCAACTCTCGCCTCTCTCTCTGCACTATTTAAAATAAACTCTCACATCTCTCTCCGCACTGTTTGAAAAAGTCATCTCGCCTCTCTCTCCACGCTGATTCAAAATTATCTCTCTCCTGTATGTCTGCACTGATTTAATTCACCCTCTCTCTGCGCTGATTTAAAATGACCTCTCCTCTCTCTCTCTGCACTGTTTGAAAAATTACTCTCACCTCTCACTCTGTGCTCATTTAAAATCAAGTCTCGCCTCTCTCGCCAACTTATTTTCAAATGAACTCTTTCCTCTCTCTCCACGGTGATTTAAAATGAACAATTGCCTCTCTTCCGCGTGGATTTAAAATGTACTCTTTCCTGTCTCTCTGCGCTGATTTAAAATAAACTCTCGCCTCTCTTTCCATGCTGATTTAAAATCAACTCTCTCCTCTCTCGCCGCGCTGATTTAAAATGAACTCTCGCTTCTCTCTCTGTGCTGATTTAAAATGAACTCTCTCCTCTCCGCGTTGTTTTACATTAGCTCTTGCTTCTCTCTCCACGCTGTTTGAAAATGAATTCTCGCCTCTCTATCTGCGCTGATATAAAATGAACTCTCTCCTTTCCCTCTGCGCTGTTTTGAAATAAACTGACATCTCTCTATCCACCCGGTTTTAAAATGAACTCTCGCTTTTCTCTATGCGCTGATTTAAAATGAACTCTCGCCTCTCTCAGCGCTGATATAAAATGAACTCTCTCCTTTCCCTCTGCGTCTTTTTGAAATAAACTGACACCTCTCTCTCTGCGCTGATTTAAAATGACCTCTCGCCTCACTCTATGAGCTGATTCAAAATGAACACTCGCCTCTCTCTCCTCACACTTTTGAAAAGAACTCACACATCTCCCTCCGCGCTGATTTAAAATGATACCTCACCTCTCTGTCCGCGCTGATTTAAAATGTACTCTCGTCTCTCTCTCTCTGCGTTACTTTAAAATAAACTCTCGCCTCTCTCTCCGCGCTAATTTAAAATAAACTCTCACATCTCTCTCCGCACTGTTTGAAAAAGTCATCTCGCCTCTCTCTCTGCGCTGATTCAAAATTATCTCTCTCCTGTATGTCTGCACTGATTTAATTCATCCTCTCTCTGCGCTGATTTAAAATTACCTCTCCTCTCTCTCTCTGCACTGTTTGAAAAATTACTCTCGCCTCTCTCTCTGTGCTCATTTAAAATCAACTCTCGCCTCTCTCGATGCCTTTTTTCAAATGAACTCTCTCCTCCTTCTCCATGGTGATTTAAAATGAACTATTGCCTCTCTCTCCACGCTGATTTAAAATGAACTCTCGCCTCTCTCTCCGCGCTGATTTAAAATGAACTCTCGCCTCTCTCTCCGCGCTGATTTAAAATGAACACTCGCCTCTCTCTCTGCGCTGATTTAAAATGAACAATCGCCTCTCTCTCTGTGCTGATTTAAAATGAACACTCGCCTCTCTCAGCGCTGATATAAAATGAACTCTCGCCTCTCTCTATGCGCTGATTTAAAATGAACACTCGCCTCTCTCTATGTGCTGATTTAAAATGAACTCTCCCCTCTTTCTCTGTGCTGTTTTAAAGTGAACTCTCGCCTCTCTCTCTGCTCAGTTTTAAAATGACATCTCACCTCTCACTCAGGCAGATTTAAAATGAAATCTCGCCTCTCCGCGTTGTTTTACATTAGCTCTTGCTTCTCTCTCCACGCTGTTTGAAAATGAATTCTCGCCTCTCTATCTGCGCTGATATAAAATGAACTCTCTCCTTTCCCTCTGCGCTGTTTTGAAATAAACTGACATCTCTCTATCCACCCGGTTTTAAAATGAACTCTCGCTTTTCTCTATGCGCTGATTTAAAATGAACTCTCGCCTCTCTCAGCGCTGATATAAAATGAACTCTCTCCTTTCCCTCTGCGGCTTTTGAAATAAACTGACACCTCTCTCCGCGCTGATTTAAAGTGACCTCTCCCTTTACTCTATGTGCTGATTTAAAATGAATACTTCCCTCTCTCCTCACTCGTTTGAAATGATATCTCACCTCTCTCTCTGCGCTCCTTTAAAATGAACTCTCGCCTCTTTCTCCGCTCTGATTTAAAATAACTCTCGCCTCTCTCTCCATGCTGATTTAAAATCAACTCTCACATCTCTCTCCGCACTTTTTGAAAAAGTCATCTAGCCTCTCTCTCTCTGCGCTGATTCAAAATTATCTCTCTCCTATAACTCTGCACTGATTTAATCCACCCTCTCTCTGCTCTGATTTAAAATGACCTCTCCTCTTTCTCTCCGTACTGTTTGAAAAATTACTCTCACCTCTCTCTCCGTGCTGATTTAAAATCAACTCTCACCTCTCTCGCCGCCTTTTTTTTTAAATAAACTCTCTCCTCCTTCTCCACAGTGATTTAAAATGAACTATTGCCTCTCTTCCGCGATGATTTAAAGTGAACTCTCACCTGTCTCTCCGCGCTGATTTAAACTGAACTCTTACTTCTCTCTCAGCGCTGTTTTAAAATAAACTCGCACCTCTCTCTCGGTGCTGATTTAAAGTGGACTCTCGCCTCTCTCTCTGCATTGATTGAAAATGAACTCTCGCCTCTCTCTCAGCACAGATTAAAAATGAAATTCGACCCTCTCTCCGTGCTGATTTAAATAACCTCTCGGCTATCCCTCCGCACTGATGGAAAAAGTATTCTTGCCTCTCTCTCTGCGCTGATTTAGAATGAACTCTCACCTCTTCGCATCGTGTTAAATTAACACTTGCTTCTCTCTCCACGCTATTTTAAAATGAACTCTCGCCTCTCTCTCCATGCTGTTTTGAACTGAACTCTCGCCTCTGCGCTGATTTAAAATGAACTCTCTCCTTTCCCTCCACACTGTTTTGAAATAAACTGACACCTCTCTGTCCATGCTTTTTTAAAATGAACTCATGCCCCTCTCTCCACGCTGATTTAAAATGAACTCTCGCCTCTCTCTCCGCACTGATATGAAATGAATTCTCACCTTTCCCTCTGCGATATTTTGAAATACACGGAAACGTTTCTATCCACGCTGTTTTAAATTGAACTCATGCCTCTCTCTCCACGCTGATTTATAATGAATTATCACCCCTCTCTCCGTGCTGATTTAAAATGAACTCTCTCCTCTCACTCCGCGTTGATTTAAAATGAACTCTCGTCTCTCTCTCCTCACTCATTCTAAATGAACTCTAGGCTCTCTCTCCTTAATCTTTTGAAATGAACTATCACCTCTCTCTCCGCGCTGAATTAAAATGAACTATCGCCTCCCTCTCCGTTCAGATATAAAATGAAATCTCACCCCACTCTCCGTGCTGATTTAAAATGAACTCTCTCCTCAATCTCCGGCTGATTTGCAATCAACTCTCGTCTCTCTCTCTCTGCTGATTTGAAGTGAACTCTCGCCTCTCTCTCTGCTCTGATTTAAAATGAAATCTCGCCTCTCTCTCTGTGCTGATTTAAAATGAACTCTCTCATTTCCCTCTGTGCCTTTTTGAAATAAACTGACACCTCTCTATCCTCGATGCTTTAAAATGAACTCACGGCTCACTGTCCATGCTGATTTAAAATGACCTCTTACCTCACACTCCACACTGATTTCAAATGAACACTTTCCTCTCTCTCCTCACACTTTTGAAATGAACTCTCAACTCTCTCTGCGTGCTGATTTAAAATAAACTCTCGCCTCCCTCACCGCTCAGATTTAAAATCAACTCTCGCCTCTCTCTCTGTGCTGATTTAAAATGAACTCTCCTCTCACTCTCAACGCTGTTTTATAATGATATCTCACCCCACTCTCCACGCTGATTTAAAATGAACTCTCGCCTCGTTCTCCGTGCTGACTTGCAATCAACTCTCGCCTTTTACTCTGCGCTGATTTAAAATGAAGTCTCGCCTCTCTCTCTGTGCTGATTTGAAGTGAACTCTCGCCTCTCTCTCTGCTCTGATTTAAAATGAAGTCTCGCCTCTCTCTCTGTGCTGATTTGAAGTGAACTCTCGCCTCTCTCTCTGCTCTGATTTAAAATGAACTATCACCTCTCTCTCCGCGCTGAATTAAAATGAACTATCGCCTCCCTCTCCGTTCAGATATAAAATGAAATCTCACCCCACTCTCCGTGCTGATTTAAAATGAACTCTCTCCTCAATCTCCGGCTGATTTGCAATCAACTCTCGTCTCTCTCTCTGTGCTGATTTGAAGTGAACTCTCGCCTCTCTCTCTGCGCTGATTTAAAATGAAGTCTCGCCTCTCTCTCTGTGCTGATTTAAAATGAACTCTCTCATTTCCCTCTGTGCCTTTTTGAAATAAACTGACACCTCTCTATCCTCGCTGCTTTAAAATGAACACGCGGATCACTCTCCATGCTGATTTAAAATGACCTCTTGCCTCACACTCCACACTGATTTCAAATGAACACTTTCCACTCTCTCCTCACACTTTTGAAATGAACTCTCAACTCTCTCTCTGCGTTGATTTAAAATAAACTCTCGCCTCCCTCACCATGCTGATTTAAAATGAACTCTCGCCTCTCTCTCCTCACTCTTTTGAAATGAACTCTCGCCTCTCTCTCCTCACTGTTTTGAAATGAACTATCACCTCTCTCTCTGCGCTGATTTAAAATAAACTCTTGCCTCCCTCTCTGCTTAGAATAAAAATGAAATCTCGCCTCTCTCTCCGCGCTGATTTGAAATGTACTCTCGCCTCTCCATGTTGTTTTAATTTAACTCTCGGTTCTCTCTCCATGCTGTTTTAAAATGAAATCTCACCTCTCTCTCCACGCTGATATAAAATGAACTCTCTCCTTTCCATCTGTGCTGTATTGAAATAAACTGACACCTCTCTATCCATGCGGTTTTAATATGAACTCTCGCCTCTCTCTCCGCACTGATTTAAAATAAATCATCACCTCTCTCTCCGCGCTGATTTAAAATGGACTCTTGCTCCTCTCTCGGTGCTGTTTTAAAATAAACTCTCGCCTCTCTCTCGATGCTGATTTAAAGTGAACTCTCACCTCTCTCTCTGCATTGACTTAAAATGAACTCTCGCCTCTCTTTCTGCATTGACTTAAAACGAACTCTCGCCTCTCTGCACTGATTAAAAATGAAATTCGACCCTCTCTCCATGCTGATTTAAAATGAACTCTAGCCTCTCCGTGTTCTTTTAAATTAATTCTCGCATCTCTCTCCACGTTGTTTTAAAATGAACTCTTGCCTCTCATGCTGCGCTGATTTAAAATGAATTCTCGCCTCTCTCTCTGCGCTGATTTAAAATGAACACTCACCTCTCTCACCACACTGTTATGAAATGAACTCTCGCCTCTCTCACCTCACTCTTTTGAAATGAACTCTCGCCGCTCTCACCTCAATCTTTTGAAATGAACTATCACCTCTCTCTCCTCACTCTTTTGAAATGAAATCTTGATTCTCTTCCCTCAATCTTTTGAAATGAACTATCACCTCTCTCAGCGCGCTGATTTAAAATGAACACTCACCTCTCTCTCCTCACTCTTATGAAATGAACTCTCGCCTCTCTCTCCTCACTCTTTTGAAATGAAATCTTGATTTCTCTTCCCTCAATCTTTTGAAATGAACTATCACCTCTCCATGCTGATTTAAAATAAATTCTCACCTCCCTCTCCTCACAGATTAAAAATTAACTCTCACCCCACTCTCCGCACTGATTTAAAATGAACTCTATCCTCAATCTCCGTGCTGATTTGCAATCAACTGTCACCTCTCACTCCGCACTGATTTAAATTGAACTCTATCCTCAAACTCCACACTGATTTGCAATCAATTCTCGCCTCTCATTCTGTGCTGATTTGAACTGAACTCTCACCTCTCTCTCTGCTCTGATTTAAAATGAAGTCTCGCCTCTCTCTCCACGCTGATTTAAAATGATCTCTCTCATTTCCCTCTGTGCCTTTTTGAAATAAACTGACACCTCTCTATCCTCGCTGCTTTAAAATGAACTCACAGCTCAGTCTCCATGCTGATTTAAAATGACCTCTTGCCTCACACTCCACACTGATTTCAAATGAACAATTTCCTCTCTCTCCTCACACTTTTGAAATGAACTCTCAACTCTCTCTCCGTGCTGATTTAAAATAAACTCTCGCCTCCCTCACCATGCTGATTTAAAATGAACTCTCGCCTCTCACTCTCCTCACTCTTTTGAAATGAACTCTCACCTCTCTCTCCTCACTCTTTTGAAATGAACTCTCACCTCTCTCTCCTCAATCTTTTGAAATGAACTCTCGCATCTCTCTCCGCGCTGATTTAAAATAAACTCTCGCCTCTTTTACCGCTCAGATTTAAAATCAACTCTCGCCTCTCTCTCCATGCTGATTTAAAATGAACTCTCCCCTCACACTCAGCGCTGTTTTATAATGATATCTCACCCCACTCTCCGCGCTGATTTGAAATGAACTCTCGCCTCTTACTCTGCGCTGATTTAAAATGAACTCTCGCCTCTCTCTCTGAGCTGATTTAAAATGAACTCTCACCTCACACTCAGCGCTGTTTTATAATGATATCTCACCCCACTCTCCGCGCTGATTTGAAGTAAATCTTCCCCTCAATTTCTGCACTGTTTTATAAAGAAATGTCACCTCTCTCTCAGTGCTGATTTAAAGTGAACTCTCATCTCTCTCTCAGTACTGATTAAAAATGAAATTCGACCCTCTCTCCATGCTGATTTAAAATGAACTCTCACCTCTCGCGCCTCACTCTTTTGGAATGAACTCTTTCCTCTCTCTCCGCACTGATTTAAAATAAAATACGACCCTCACTTCGCGCTGATGTAAAATGACTTCTAGGCTCTCTCTCTGCACTGCTTTGAAATGAACTCTCTCCTCTTTCTCCGCGTTTATTTAACTTGAACATTCGGCTCCCTCTCCGCGCTGATTTAAAATGAACTCTCCCCACTCTCTCTGCCCTCTTTTGCAATGAACTCTTCCCTCACTCTCCTCACTTTTTTGAAATGATCTATAGCCTCTCTCCCCGCGCTGATGTAAAATGAACTCTCTCATTTCCCTCTGTGCCTTTTTGAAATAAACTGACACCTCTCTATCCTCGCTGCTTTAAAATGAACACGCGGATCACTCTCCATGCTGATTTAAAATGACCTCTTGCCTCACACTCCACACTGATTTCAAATGAACACTTTCCTCTCTCTCCTCACACTTTTGAAATTAACTCTTGCCTCCCACTCCTCAACCTTTTAAAATAAACTCTCGCCTCCCTCACCATACTGATTTAAAATGAACTCTCGCCTCTCTCTCCTCACTCTTTTGAAATAAACTCTCGCCTCCCTCACCATACTGATTTAAAATGAACTCTCGCCTCTCTCTCCTCACTCTTTTGAAATGAACTCTCGCTCCTCCCTCCTCACTGTTTAGAAATGAACTGTCGCCTCTCTCTCCTCACTCTTTTGAAATGAACTCTCGCCTCCCACTCCTCAATCTTTTAAAATCAAATCTCGCCTCTCTCCATGCTGATTTAAAATGAACTCTCCCCTCACATTCAGCGCTGTTTTATAATGATATCTCACCCCACTCTCCGCACTGATTTGAAATGAACTCTCCCCTCACTTTCTGCGCTGTTTTACAAAGAAATCTCACCTCTCTCTCCGTGCTGATTTAAAGTGAACTCTCGCCTCTCTCTCTGCTCTGATTCAAAATAAACTCTCAGCTCTCTCTCGGTGCTGATTTAAAGTGAACTCTCGTCTCTCTCTCAGTACTGATGTAAAATGAAATTCGACCCTCTCTCCATGCTGATTTAAAATGAACTCTCACCTCTCTCGCGTCACTCTTTTGGAATGAACACTTTCCTCTCTCTCCGCACTGATTTAAAATAAAATACGACCCTCTCTTCGCGCTGATGTAAAATGGCTTCTAGGCTCTCTCTCTGCACTCCTTTGAAATGAACTCTCTCCTCACTCTCTGCGTTTATTTAACTTGAACATTTGGCTCCCTCTCCGCTCTGATTTAAAATGATCTCTCTCATTTCCCTCTGTGCCTTTTTGAAATAAACTGACACCTCTCTATCCTCGCTGCTTTAAAATGATCACGCGGATCACTCTCCATGCTGATTTAAAATGACCTCTTGCCTCACACTCCACACTGATTTCAAATGAACACTTTCCTCTCTCTCCTCACACTTCTGAAATGAACTCTCGCCTCCCACTCCTCAATCTTTTAAAATAAACTCTCGCCTCCCTCACCATACTGATTTAAAATGAACTCTCGCCTCTCTCTCCTCACTGTTTTGAAAAGAACTCTCGCCTCTCTCTCCTCACTCTTTTGAAAAGAACTCTCGCCTCTCTCTCCTCACTCTTGTGAAATGAACTCTCGCCTCTCTCTCCTCAAACTTTTGAAATGAACTCTCGCCTCTCTCTCCTCACTCTTTTGAAATGAACTGCCGCGTCTCTATCCTCACTGTTTTGAAATGAACTGTCGCCTCTCTCTCCTCACTTTTTTGAAATGAACTCTCGCCTCTCTCCTCACTCTTTTGAAATGAACTCTCGCTCCTCCCTCCTCAATGTTTAGAAATGAACTTTGCCTCTCTCTCCTCACTCTTTTGAAATGAACTCTCGCCTCCCACTCTTCAATCTTTTAAAATCAAATCTCGCCTCTCACCATGCTGATTTAAAATGAACTCTCCCCTCACATTCAGCGCTGTTTTATAATGATATCTCACCCCACTCTCCGCACTGATTTGAAATGAACTCTCCCCTCACTTTCTGCGCTGTTTTACAAAGAAATCTCACCTCTCTCTCCGTGCTGATTTAAAGTGAACTCTCGCCTCTCTCTCTGCTCTGATTTAAAATAAACTCTCAGCTCTCTCTCGGTGCTGATTTAAAGTGAACTCTCGTCTCTCTCTCAGTACTGATTAAAAATGAAATTCGATCCTCTCTCCATGCTGATTTAAAATGAACTCTCACCTCTCTCGTGTCACTCTTTTGGAATGAACACTTTCCTCTCTCTCCGCACTGATTTAAAATAAAATACGACCCTCTCTTCGCGCTGATGTAAAATGACTTCTAGGCTCTCTCTCTGCACTCCTTTGAAATGAACTCTCTCCTCACTCTCTGCGTTTATTTAACTTGAACATTCGGCTCCCTCTCCGCTCTGTTTTAAAATGATCTCTCTCATTTCCCTCTGTGGCTTTTTGAAATAAACTGACACCTCTCTATCCTCGCTGCTTTAAAATGAACACGCGGATCACTCTCCATGCTGATTTAAAATGACCTCTTGCCTCACACTCCACACTGATTTCAAATGAACACTTTCCTCTCTCTCCTCACACTTCTGAAATGAACTCTCGCCTCCCACTCCTCAATCTTTTAAAAGAAACTCTCGACTCCCTCACCATACTGATTTAAAATGAACTCTCGCCTCTCGCTCCACACTGTTTTGAAAAGCACTCTCGCCTCTCTCTCCTCACTCTTTTGAAAAGAACTCTCGCCTCTCTCTCCTCAATCTTTTAAAATCAACACTTGCCTCTCTCTCCATGCTGATTTGAAATGAACTCTCCCCTCACTTTCTGCGCTGTTTTATAAAGAAATGTCACCTCTCTCTCCATGCTGATTTAAAATGAACTCTCCCCTCACACACAGCGCTGTTTTATAATGATATCTCACCCCACTCTCCGCGCTGATTTGCAATGAACTCTTCCCTCACTTTCTGCGCTGTTTTATAAAGAATTGTCACCTCTCTCTCCGTGCTGATTTAAAATGAACTCTACCCTCACATTCAGCGCTGTTTTATAATGATATCTCACCCTACTCTCCACGCTGATTTAAAGTGAACTCTCGCCTCTCTCTCTGCTCTGATTTAAAATAAACTCTCAGCTCTCTCTCGGTGCTGATTTAAAGTGAACTCTCGTCTCTCTCTCAGTACTGATTAAAAATGAAATTCGACCCTCTCTCCATGCTGATTTAAAATGAACTCTCACCTCTCTCGCCTCACTCTTTTGGAATGAACTCTTTCCTCTCTCTCCGCACTGACTTAAAATAAAATACGACCCTCTCTTCGCGCTGATGTAAAATGACTTCTAGGCTCTCTCTCTGCACTGCTTTGAAATGAACTCACTTCTCTCTCTCCACATTTATTTAACTTGAACTTTCGGCTCCCTCTCCGCGCTGATTTAAAATGAACTCTCGCCTCTTTCTCTGCCCTTTTTTGAAATGAACTCTCCCCTCACTCTCCTCACTTTTTTGAAATGATCTCTCGCCTCTCTCCCCGCGCTGATTTAAAATGAAATCTCTCATTTCCCTCTGTGCCTTTTTGAAATAAACTGACACCTCTCCATCCTCGCTGCTTTAAAATGAACACGCGGATCACTCTCCATGCTGATTTAAAATGTGCTCTTGCCTCACACTCCACACAGATTTCAAATGAACACTTTCCTCTCTTTCCTCACACTTTTGAAATGAACTCTCACCTCCCACTCAATCTTTTAAAATAAACTCTCGCCTCCCTCACCATACTGATTTAAAATGAACTCTCACCTCTCTCTCCTCACTCTTTTGAAATGAACTCTTGCCTCTCTCTCCTCACTCTTTTGAAATGAACTCTCGCCCCTCTCTCCTCACTGTTTAGAAATGAACTGTTGCCTCTATCTCCTCACTTTTTTGAAATGAACTCTCGCCTCCCACTCCTCAATCTTTTAAAATCAACTCTCGCCTCTCTCTCCATGCTGATTTAAAATGAACTCTCCCCTCACATTCAACGTTGTTTTATAATGATATCTCACCCCACTCTCCATGCTGATTTGAAATGAACTCTCCCCTCACTTTCTGCGCTGTTTTATAAAGAAATGTCACCTTTCTCTCCATGCTGATTTAAAATGAACTCTCCCCTCACACTCAGTGCTGTTTTATAATGATATCTCACCCCACTCTCCACGCTGATTTGAAATGGACTCTCCCCTCAATTTCTGCGCTGTTTTATAAAGAAATCTCACCTCTCTCTCCGTGCTGATTTAAAATGAACTCTCGTCTCTCTCTCAATACTGATTAAAAATGAAATTCGACCCTCTCTCCATGCTGATTTAAAATGAACTCTCGCCTCTCTCGCCTCATTCTTTTGGAATGAACTCTTACCTCTCTCTCCGCACTGATTTAAAATAAAATACGACCCTCTCTTCGCGCTGATGTAAAATGACTTCTAGGCTCTCTCTCAGCACTACTTTGAAATGAACTCACTTCTCTCTCTCCGCGTTTATTTAACTTGAACATTCGGCTCCCTCTCCACACTGATTTAAAAGGAACTCTCGCCTCTCTCTCTGCACTCTTTTGAAATGAACACTCCCCTCACTCTCCCCACTTTTTTGAAATGCTCTCTAGCCTCTCTCCCCGCGCTGATTTCAAATGAACACTTTCCTCTCTCTCTTCACACTTTTGAAATGAACTCTCAACTCTCTCTGCGCGCTGATTTAAAATAAACTCTCGCCTCCCTCACCGCTCAGATTTAAAATCAACTCTCGCCTCTCTCTCCGTGCTGATTTAAAATGAACTCTCCCCTCACTCTCAACGCTGTTTTATAATGATATCTCATCCCACTCTCCACGCTGATTTAAAATGAACTCTCGCCTCGCCCTCGGCGCTGACTTCCTATCAACTCTCGCCTCTTACTCTGCGCTGATTTAAAATGAACTCTTTCCTCTCTCTCTGAGCTGATTTAAAATGAAAACTCACCTCTCTTTCCTCACTCTTTTGAAATGAACTATCACCTCTCTCTCCATGCTGATTTAAAATAAACTCTTGCCTCCCTCTCCGCTCAGATCAAAAATGAACTCTCGCCTCTCTCTCCGTGCTGTTTTAAAACGAACTTTCCCCTCACTTCCTGCGCTGTTTTATAAAGAAACCTCGCTCACTCTCTCCGCGCTGATTTGAAATGTACTCTTGCCTCTCCATGTTGTTTTAATGTAACTCTCGGTTCTCTCTCCATGCTGTTTTAAAATGAAATCTCGGCTCTCTCTCCACGCTGATATAAAATGAACTCTGTCCTTTCCATCTGTGCTGTATTGAAATAAACTGACACCTCTCTATCCATGCGGTTTTAATATGAACTCTCGCCTCTCTCTCCGCACTGATTTAAAATGGACTCTTGCTTCTCTCTCGGTGCTGATTTAAAGTGAACTCTCGCCTCTCTCTCTGCATTGACTTAAAACGAACTCTCGCCTCTCTGCAGTGATTAAAAATGAAATTCGACCCTCTCTCCTCGCTGATTTAAAATGAACTCTTCCCTCTCACGCTGCACTGATTTAAAATGAATTCTCGCCTCTCTCTCTGCACTGATTTAAAATGAACACTCACCTCTCTCTCCTCACTGTTATGAAATGAACTCTCACCTCTCTCTCCATGCGGATTTAAAAAGAACTCTCGCCTCTCTCCTCACTCTATTGAAATGAACTCTCGCCTCTCTCCCCTCAATCTTTTGAAATGAACTATCACCTCTCTCTCCGCGCTGATTTAAAATAAACTCTCGCCTCCCTCTCCGCTCAGATTAAAAGTTAACTCTCACCCCACTCTCCGCACTGATTTAAAAAGAACTCTCTCCTCAATCTCCGGCTGATTTGCAATGAACTCTCGTCTCTCACTCCGCACTGATTTAAAATTAACTCTCTCCTCAATCTCCGCACTGATTTGCAATCAACTCTCGCTTCTCCCTCTGTGCTGATTTGAACTGAACTCTCACCTCTCTCTCTGCTCTGATTTAAAATAAAGTCTCGCCTCTCTCTCCGCGCTGATTTAAAATGAACTCTCTCATTTCCCTCTGTGCCTTTTTGAAATAAACTGACACCTCTCTATCCTCGCTGCTTTAAAATGAACACGCGGATCACTCTCCATTCTGATTTAAAATGACCTCTTGCCTCTCTCCCCGCGCTGATTTCAAATGAACACTTTCCTCTCTCTCCTCACACTTTTGAAATGAACTCACAACTCTCTCTGCGCGCTGATTTAAAATAAACTCTCGCCTCCCTCACCGCTCAGATTTAAAATCAACTCTTGCCTCTCTCTCCGTGCTGATTTAAAATGAACTCTCCCCTCACTCTCAACGCTGTTTTATAATGATATCTCACCCCACTCTCCGCGCTGACTTAAAATGAACTCTCGCCTCTCTCTCCTCACTCTTTTGAAATGAACTCTCACCTCTCTCTCCTCACTGATTTGAAATAAACTCTCACCTCTCTCTCCTCACTCTTTTGAAATGAACTCTCGCCCCTCTCTCTTCACTGTTTAGAAATGAACTGTTGCCTCTCTCTCCTCACTCTTTTGAAATGAACTCTCTCCTCCCACTCCTCAATCTTTTAAAATCAACTCTTGCCTCTCTCTCCATGCTGATTTAAAATGAAATCTCCCCTCACATTCAACGCTGTTTTATAAAGATATCTCACCCCACTCTCCGTGCTGATTTGAAATGAACTCTCCCCTCACTTTCTGCGCTGTTTTATAAAGAATTGTCACCTCTCTCTCCGTGCTGATTTAAAGTGAACTCTTTCCTCTCTCTCTGCTCTGATTTAAAATAAACTCTCAGCTCTCTCTCGGTGCTGATTTAAAGTGAACTCTCGTCTCTCTCTCAGTACTGATTAAAAATGAAATTCGACCCTCTCTCCATGCTTATTTAAAATGAACTCTCACCTCTCTCGCCTCACTCTTTTGGAATGAACACTTTCCTCTCTCTCCGCACTGATTTAAAATAAAATCCGACCCTCACTTCGCGCTGATGTAAAATAAATTCTAGGCTCTCTCTCTGCACTCCTTTGAAATGAACTCTCTCCTCTTTCTCCGCGTTTATTTAACTTGAACATTCGGCTCCCTCTCCGTGCTGATTTTAAAGGAACTCTCGCCTCTCTCTCTGCCCTCTTTTGAAATGAACACTCGCCTCACTCTCCTCACTTTTTTGAAATGATCTCTAGCCTCTCTCCCCACGCTGATTTAAAATGAACTCACTCATTTCCCGCTGTGGCTTTTTGACATAAACTGACACCTCTCTATCCTCGCTGCTTTAAAATGAACACGCGGATCACTCTCCATTCTGATTTAAAATGACCTCTTGCCTCTCTCCCCGCGCTGATTTCAAATGAACACTTTCCTCTCTCTCCTCACACTTTTGAAATGAACTCACAACTCTCTCTGCGCGCTGATTTAATATAAACTCTCGCCTCCCTCACCGCTCAGATTTAAAATCAACTCTCACCTCTCTCTCCGTGCTGATTTAAAATGAACTCTCCCCTCACTCTCAACGCTGTTTTATAGTAATATCTCACCCCACTCTCCACGCTGACTTAAAATGAACTCTCGCCTCGCTCTCCGCGCTAACTTGCAATCAACTCTCGCCTCTTCCTCTGCGCTGATTTAAAATGAACTCTTACCTCTCTCTCTCTGAGCTGATTTAAATGAAAACTCACCTCTCTTTCCTCACTCTTTTGAAATGAACTATCACCTCTCTCTTCGTGCTGATTTAAAATAAACTGTTGCCTCCCTCTCCGCTCAGATCAAAAATGAACTCTCGCCTCTCTCTCCGTGCTGATTTAAAACGAACTTTCCCCTCACTTCCTGCGCTGTTTAATAAAGAAATCTCGCCTCTCTCTCCGCGCTGATTTGAAATGTACTCTTGCTTCTCCATGTTGTTTTAATTTA
Organism: Isurus oxyrinchus; assembly: GCA_026770705.1. Classification (NCBI taxonomy): domain Eukaryota; kingdom Metazoa; phylum Chordata; class Chondrichthyes; order Lamniformes; family Lamnidae; genus Isurus; species Isurus oxyrinchus. The sequence goes on along the minus strand of JANJGN010000006.1, from coordinate 720,659 downwards.
ACTCTCGGTTCTCTCTCCATGCTGTTTTAAAATGAAATCTCGCCTCTCTCTCCACGCTGATATAAAATGAACTCTCTCCTTTCCATCTGTGCTGTATTGAAATAAACTGACACCTCTCTATCCACGCTGTTTTAAAATAAACTCTCGCCTCTCTCTCTGTGCTGTTTTAATATGAACTCTCGCCTCTCTCTCTGCACTGATTTAAAATGGACTCTTGCTTCTCTCTCTGTGCTGTTTTAAAATAAACTCTCACCCCTTTCTCTCGGTGCTGATTTAAAGTGAACTCTCGCCTCTCTCTCTGCATTGACTTAAAATGAACTCTCGCCTCTCTGCACTGATTAAAAATGAAATTCGACCCTCTCACCGCGCTGATTTAAAATGAACTCTTTCCTCTCACGCTGCGCTGATTTAAAATGAATTCTCGCCTCTCTCTCCGCGCTGATTTAAAATGAACATGCACCTCTCTCTCCTCACTGTTATGAAATGAACTCTCACCTTTCTCTCCATGCTGATTTAAAAAGTACTCCCGCCTCTCTCCTCACTCTGTTGAAATGAACTCTCACCTCTCTCTCCTCACTGTTTTGAAATGAACTGTCGCCTCTCTCTCTTCACTCTTTTGAAATGAACTCTCGCCTCCCACTCCTCAATCTTTTAAAATCAACTCTCGCCTCTCTCTCCATGCTGATTTAAAATGAACTCTCGCCTCTCTCTCCATGCTGATTTAAAATGAACTCTCCCCTCACACTCAACGCTGTTTTATAATGATATCTCACCCCACTCTCCGCGCTGATTTGATGTAAATCTTCCCCTCACTTTCTGCGCTGTTTTATAAAGAATTGTCACTTCTCTCTCCGTGCTGATTTAAAATGAACTCTCCCCTCACACTCAGAGCTGTTTTATAATGATATCTCACCCCACTCTCCACATTGATTTAAAGTGAACTCTCGTCTCTCTCTCAGTACTGATTAAAAATGAAATTCGATCCTCTCTCCATGCTGATTTAAAATGAACTCTCACCTCTCTCGCCTCATTCTTTTGGAATGAATTCTTTCCTCTCTCTCCGCACTGATTTAAAATAAAATACGACCCTCTCTTCGCGCTGATGTAGAATGACTTCTAGGCTCTCTCTCTGCACTCCTTTGAAATGAACTCACTTCTCTCTCTCCGCGCTTATTTAACTTGAACATTCGGCTCCCTCTCCGCGCTGATTTAAAAGGAACTCTCGCCTCTCTCTCTGCCCTCTTTTGAAATGAACACTCCCCTCACTCTCCTCACTTTTTTGAAATGCTCTCTAGCCTCTCTCCCCGCGCTGATTTCAAATGAACACTTTCCTCTCTCTCCTCACACTTTTGAAATGAACTCACAACTCTCTCTGCGCGCTGATTTAATATAAACTCTCGCCTCCATCTCCGCTCAGATTTAAAATCAACTCTCGCCTCTCTCTCCATGCTGATTTAAAATGAACTCTCCCCTCACTCTCAACGCTGTTTTATAGTGATATCTCACCCCACTCTCCGTGCTGATTTAAAATGAACTCTCGCCTCCCTCTCAGTACTGATTAAAAATGAAATTCGATCCTCTCTCCATGCTGATTTAAAATGAACTCTCACCTCTCTCGCCTCATTCTTTTGGAATGAATTCTTTCCTCTCTCTCCGCACTGATTTAAAATAAAATACGACCCTCTCTTCGCGCTGATGTAGAATGACTTCTAGGCTCTCTCTCTGCACTCCTTTGAAATGAACTCACTTCTCTCTCTCCGCGCTTATTTAACTTGAACATTCGGCTCCCTCTCCGCGCTGATTTAAAAGGAACTCTCGCCTCTCTCTCTGCCCTCTTTTGAAATGAACACTCCCCTCACTCTCCTCACTTTTTTGAAATGCTCTCTAGCCTCTCTCCCCGCGCTGATTTCAAATGAACACTTTCCTCTCTCTCCTCACACTTTTGAAATGAACTCACAACTCTCTCTGCGCGCTGATTTAATATAAACTCTCGCCTCCATCTCCGCTCAGATTTAAAATCAACTCTCGCCTCTCTCTCCATGCTGATTTAAAATGAACTCTCCCCTCACTCTCAACGCTGTTTTATAGTGATATCTCACCCCACTCTCCGCGCTGATTTAAAATGAACTCTCGCCTCCCTCTCCACTCAGATTAAAAATTAACTCTCACCCCAGTCTCCGCACTGATTTAAAATTAACTCTCTCCTCAATCTCCGGCTGATTTGCCATCAACTCTCGCCTCTCTCTCTGCTCTGATTTAAAATGAAGTCTCGCCTCTCTCTCCGTGCTGATTTAAAATGAACTCTCTCATTTCCCTCTGTGCCTTTTTGAAATAAACTGACACCTCTCTATCCTCGCTGCTTTAAAATGAACTCACGGCTCACTGTCCATGCTGATTTAAAATGACCTCTTGCCTCACACTCCACACTGATTTCAAATGAAAACTTTTCTCTCTCTCCTCACTTTTTTGAAATGAACTGTCGCGTCTCTATCCTCACATTTTTGAAATGAACTATTGCCCCTTTCTCCTCACTTTTTAGAAATGAACTGTCGCCTCTCTCTCCTTACTCTTTTGAAATGATCTCTCGCCTCCCACTCCTCAATCTTTTAAAATCAACTCTCGCCTCTCTCCATGCTGATTTAAAATGAACTCTCCCCTCACATTCAGCGCTGTTTTATAATGATATCTCACCCCACTCTCCGCACTGATTTGAAATGAACTCTCCCCTCACTTTCTGCACTGTTTTATAAAGAAATGTCACCTCTCTCTCCGTGCTGATTTAAATTGAACTCTCGCCTCTCTCTCTGCTCTGATTTAAAATAAACTCTCAGCTCTCTCTCAGTGCTGATTTAAAGTGAACTCTTGCCTCTCTCTCCGCGCTGATTTAAAATAAACTCTCGCCTCCCTCTCCGCTCAGATTAAAAATTAACTCTCACCCCACTCTCCGCACTGATTTAAAATGAACTCTCTCCTCAATGTCCGCGCTGACTTGCAATCAACTCTCGCCTCTTACTCTGCGCTGATTTAAAATGAACTCTTTCCTCTCTCTCTGAGCTGATTTAAATGAAAACTCACCTCTCTCTCCTCACTGTTTTGAAATTAACTGTCGCCTCTCTCTCCTCACTCTTTTGAAATGAACTGTCGCGTCTCTATCCTCACTCTTTTGAAATTAACTCTCCCCTCTCCTCACTCTTTTGAAATGATCTCTCGCCTCTCTCTCCTCACTTTTTAGAAATGTACTGTCGCCTCTCTCTCCTCACTCTTTTGAAATGAATTCTCGCCTCTCTCTCCTCACTCTTTTGAAATGAACTCTCGCCCCTCTCTCCTCACTGTTTAGAAATGAACTGTCACCTCGCTCTCCTCACTCTTTTGAAATGAACTCTCACCTCCCACTCCTCAGTCTTTTGAAATGAACTTTCGCATCTCTCTCCGTGCTGATTGAAAATGAACTCTACCCTCACATTCAGCGCTGTTTTATAATGATATCTCACCTCTCCCTCCGTGCTGATTTAAAGTGAACTCTCGCCTCTCTCTCTGCTCTGATTTAAAATAAACTCTCAGCTCTCTCTCAGTGCTGATTTAAAGTGAACTCTCGTCTCTCTCTCAGTACTGATTAAAAATGAAATCCGACCCTCTCTCCATGCTGATTTAAAATGAACTCTCGCCTCTCTTGCCTCATGCTATTGGAATGTATTCTTTCCTCTCTCTCCGCACTGATTTAAAATAAAATACGACCCTCTCTTCGCGTTGATGTAAAATGACTTATAGGCTCTCTCTCTGCACTACTCTGAAATGAACTCACTTCTCTCTCTCCGCGTTTATTTAACTTGAACATTCGGCTCCCTCTCCGCGCTGATTTAAAAGGAACTCTCGCCTCTCTCTCTGCCCTCTTTTGAAATGAACTCTCCCCTCACTCTCCTCACTTTTTTGAAATGAACTCTAGCCTCTCTCCCCGTGCTGATTTAAAATGAACTCACTCATTTCCCTCTGTGCCTTTTTGAAATAAACTGACACCTCTCTATCCTCGATGCTTTAAAATGAACTCACGGCTCAGTCTCCATGCTGATTTAAAATGAACTCTTGCCTCACACTCCACACAGATTTCAAATGAACACTTTCCTCTCTCTCCTCACTCTTTTGAAAAGAACTCTCGCCTCTCTCTCCTCAATCTTTTAAAATCAACACTTGCCTCTCTCTCCATGCTGATTTGAAATGAACTCTCCCCTCACTTTCTGCGCTGTTTTATAAAGAAATGTCACCTCTCTCTCCATGCTGATTTAAAATGAACTCTCCCCTCACTCTCAACGCTGTTTTATAGTGATATCTCACCCCACTCTCCGCGCTGATTTAAAATGAACTTTTGCCTCGCTCTCGGCGCTGACTTGCAATCAACTCTCGCCTCTTACTCTGCGCTGATTTAAAATGAACTCTTTTCCTCTCTCTCTCAACTGATTTAAATGAAAACTCACCTCTCTCTCCTCACTCTTTTGAAATGAACTATCACCTCTCTCTCCGCGCTGATTTAAAATAAACTCTTGCCTCCCTCTCCGCTCAGATCAAAAATGAACTCTTGCCTCTCTCTCCGTGCTGTTTTAAAACAAAGTCTTCCTTCACTTCTTGCGCTGTTTTATAAAGAAATCTCGCCTCTCTCTCCGCGCTGATTTAAAATGAACTCTCCCCTCACTCTCAACGCTGTTTTATAGTGATATCTCACCCCACTCTCCGCGCTGATTTAAAATGAACTTTTGCCTCGCTCTCCGCGCTGACTTGCAATCAACTCTCGCCTCTTACTCTGCGCTGATTTAAAATGAACTCTTTTCCTCTCTCTCTCAACTGATTTAAATGAAAACTCACCTCTCTCTCCTCACTCTTTTGAAATGAACTATCACCTCTCTCTCCGCGCTGATTTAAAATAAACTCTTGCCTCCCTCTCCGCTCAGATCAAAAATGAACTCTTGCCTCTCTCTCCGTGCTGTTTTAAAACAAAGTCTTCCTTCACTTCTTGCGCTGTTTTATAAAGAAATCTCGCCTCTCTCTCCGCGCTGATTTGAAATGTACTCTCGCCTCTCCATGTTGTTTTAATTTAACTCTCGGTTCTCTCTCCATGCTGTTTTAAAATGAAATCTCGCCTCTCTCTCCACGCTGATATAAAATGAACTCTCTCCTTTCCATCTGTGCTGTATTGAAATAAACTGACACCTCTCTATCCACGCTATTTTAATATGAACTCTCGCCTCTCTCTCCGCACTGATTTAAAATGGACTCTTGCTTCTCTCTCGGTGCTGTTTTAAAATAAACTCTCGGCTCTCTCTCGGTGCTGTTTTAAAATAAACTCTCGCCTCTCTCTCGGTGCTGATTTAAAGAGAACTCTCGCCTCTCTCTCTGCATTGACTTAAAATGAACTCTCGCCTCTCTCTCTGCATTGACTTAAAATGAACTCTCGCCTCTCTGCACTGATTAAAAATGAAATTCAACCCTCTCTCCATGCTGATTTAAAATGAACTCTTGCCTCTCCGTGTTCTTTTAAATTAATTCTCACATCTCTCTCCACGCTGTTTTAAAATGAACTCTTGCCTCTCATGCTGCGCTGATTTAAAATGAACACTCGCCTCTCTCTCTGCGCTGATATAAAATGAACATGTACCTCTCTCTCCTCACTGTTATGAAATGAACTGTCGCCTCTCTCTCCTCACTCTTTTGAAATGCACTCTCGCCTCTCTCTCAGCGCTGATTTAAAATATGCACTCAACTCTCTCTCCTCACTGTTATGAAATGAACTCTCGCCTCTCTCTCCTCACTCTTTTGAAATAAACTGTCGCCTCTCTCTCCTCACTCTTTTGAAATGAACTCTCGCCTCTCTCTCCTCACTCTTTTGAAATGAACTCTCGCCTCTCTGGCCTCAATCTTTTGAAATGAACTATCACCTCTCCGCGCTGATTTAAAATGAACACTCACCTCTCTCTCCTCACTCTTTTGAAATGAAAACTCACCTCTCTCCCCTCAATCTTTTGAAATGAACTATGAACTATGAACCTCTCTCTCCCTGCTGATTTAAAATAAATTCTCGCCTCCCTCTCCACTCATTTTAAAAATTAACTCTCACCCCACTCTCCGCACTGATTAAAAATGAACTCTCTCCTCAATCTCCGCACTGATTTGCAACTAATTCTCGCCTCTCTTTCTGTGCTGATTTGAACTGAACTCTCACCTCTCTCTCTGCTCTGATTTAAAATGAAGTCTCGCCTCTCTCTCCACGCTGATTTAAAATGAAATCTCTCATTTCCCTCTTTGCCTTTTTGAAATAACCTGACACCTCTCTATCCTCACTGCTTTAAAATGAACACGCGGATCACTCTCCATGCTGATTTAAAATGACCTCTTGCCTCACACTCCACACTGATTTCAAAAGAACACTTTCCTCTCTCTCCTCACAGTTTTGAAATGAACTCTCAACTCTCTCTCCGCGCTGATTTAAAATGAACTCTCGCCTCCCTCACCATGCTGATTTAAAATGAACTCTCACCTCTCTCTCCTCACTCTTTTGAAATGAACTGTCGCCTCTCTCTCCTCACTCTTTTGAAATGAACTCTCGCATCTCTCTCCGCGCTGATTTAAAATGAACACTCACCTCTCTCTCCTCACTCTTATGAAATGAACTCTCGCCTCTCTCTCCTCACTCTTTTGAAATGAAATCTTGCCTGTCTCTCCTCACTCTTTTGAAATGAAAACTCACCACTCTCCCCTCAATCTTTTGAAATGAACTATCACCTCTCTCTCCGTGCTGATTTAAAACAAACTCTCGCCTCCCTCTCCGCACAGATTAAAAATTAACTCTCACTCCACTCTCCGCATTGATTTAAAATGAACTCTCTCCTCAATCTCCGCGCTGATTTGCAATCAACTGTCGCCTCTCACTCCTCACTGATTTAAGATGAACTCTCTCCTCAATCTCCGCACTGATTTGCAACCAATTCTCGCCTCTCTCTCTGCGCTGATTTGAACTGAACTCTCACCTCTCTCTCTGCTCTGATTTAAAATGAAATCTCGCCTCTCTCTCTGTGCTGATTTAAAATGAACTCTCTCATTTCCCTCTGTGCCTTTTTGAAATAAACTGACACCTCTCTATCCTTGCTGCTTTAAAATGAACTCTCGCCTCTCTCTCCTCACTCTTTTGAAATGAAATCTCGCATCTCTCTCCGCGCTGTTTTAAAATGAACTCTTGCCTCTCATGCTGCGCCGATTTAAAATCAATTCTCGCCTCTCTCTCTGCGCTTATTTAAAATGAATAATCACCTCTCTCTCCTCACTGTTATGAAATGAACTCTCGCCTCTCTCTCCTCACTCTTTTGAAATGAACTCTCGCCTCTCTCTCCTCACTCTTTTGAAATGAACTCTCACCTCTCTCTCAGCGCTGAATTAAAATGAGCACTCAACTCTCTCCTCACTGTTATGAAATGAACTCTGGCCTCTCTCGCCTCACTCTTATGAAATGAACTCTCGCCTCTCTCTCCTCACTCTTTTGAAATGAAAACTCACCTCTCTCCCCTCAATCTTTTGAAATGAACTATCACCTCTCTCTCCCTGCTGATTTGAAATAAACTCTCGCCTCCCTCTCCGCTCAGATTAAAAATTAACTCTCACCCCACTCTCCGCACTGATTTAAAATGAACTCTCTCCTCAATCTCCGCACTGATTTGCAATCAATTCTGGCCTGTCTCACTGTGCTGATTTGAACTGAACTCTCACCTCTCTCTCTGCTCTGTTTTAAAATGAACTCTCGCCTCTCTCTCCGTGCTGATTTAAAATGAAATCTCTCCTCTCTCTCCTCACTGTTATGAAATGAACTCTCGCCTCTCTCCCCTCAATCTTTTGAAATGAACTCTTGCCTCTCTCCTCACTCTTTTGAAATGAACTCTCGCCTCTCTCCCCTCAATCTTTTGAAATGAACTATCACCTCTCTCTCTGCGCTGATTTAAAATGAACATGCAGCTCTCTCTCCTCACTGTTATGAAATGAACTCTCGCCTCTCTATCCTCTCTCTTTGGAAATGAACACTCGCCTCTCTCCTCATTCTTTTGAAATGAACTCTTGCCTCTCTCCCCTCAATCTTTTGAAATGAACTATCACCTCTCGCTCCGCGCTGATTTAAAATAAACTCTCGCCTCCCTCTCCACTCAGATTAAAAATTAACTCTCACCCCACTCTCCGCACTGATTTAAAATGAACTCTCTCCTCAATCTCCGCGCTGATTTGCAATCAACTCTCGTCTCTCACTCTGCACTGATTTAAAATGAACTCTTGACTCACTCGCCACCCTGATTTGCAATCAATTCTCGCCACTCTCTCTCTGCTGATTTGAAGTGAACTCTCGCCTCTCTCTCTGCTCTGATTTAAAATGAAGTCTCTCCTCTCCCTCTGTGCTGATTTAAAATGAACTCTCTCATTTCCCTCTGTGCCTTTTTGAAATAAACTGACACCTCTCTATCCTCACTGCTTTAAAATGAACACGCGGATCACTCTCCATGCTGATTTAAAATGACTTTTTGCCTCACACTCCACACTGATTTCAAATGAACACTATCCTCTCTCTCCTCACACATTTGAAATTAACTCTCAACTCTCTCTCTGCGCTGATTTAAAATAAACTCTCGCCTCCCTCACCATGCTGATTTAAAATGAAGTCTCGCCTCTCTCTCCTCACTGTTTTGAAATGAACTCTCGCCTCTCTCTCCTCACTCTTTTGAAATGAACTCTCGCCTCTCTCTCCTCACTCTTTTGAAATGAACTCGCGCCTCTCTCCTCACTGTTTTGAAATGAACTCTCGCCTCCGTCTCCTCACTTTTTTGAAATGAACTCTCGCCTCCGTCTCCTCAATCTTTTGAAATGAACTGTGGCATCTCTCTCCGCGCTGATTTAAAGTACACTCTCGCCTCCTTTACCACTCAGATTTAAAATCAACTCTCGCCTCTCTCTCCATGCTGATTTAAAATGAACTCTCCCCTCACACTCAGCGCTGTTTTATAATGATATCTCACCCCACTCTCCGCGCTGATTTGAAATAAACTTTCCCCTCACTTTCTGCGCTGTTTTATAAAGAAATCTCACCTCTCTCTCCGTGCTGATTTAAAGTGAACTCTCGCCTCTCTCTCTGCTCTGATTTAAAATAAACTCTCAGCTCTCTCTCGGTGCTGATTTAAAGTGAACTCTCGTCTCTCTCTCAGTACTGATTAAAAATGAAATTCGACCCTCTCTCCATGCTGATTTAAAATGAACTCTCACCTCTCTCGCGTCACTCTTTTGGAATGAACACTTTCCTCTCTCTCCGCACTGATTTAAAATAAAATACGACCCTCTCTTCGCGCTGATGTAAAATGACTTCTAGGCTCTCTCTCTGCACTCCTTTGAAATGAACTCACTTCGCTCCGCGTTTATTTAACTTGAACATTTGGCTCCCTCTCCGTGCTGATTTAAAATGAACTCTCACCTCTCTCTCTGCCCTCTTTTGAAATGAACTCTCCCCTCACTCTCCTCACTTTTTTGAAATGAACTCTAGCCTCTCTCTCCGCGCTGATTTAAAATGACCTCTTGCCTCACACTCCACACAGATTTCAAATGAACACTTTCCCCTCTCTCCTCACACTTTTGAAATGAACTCTCAACTCTCTCTCTGCGCTGATTTAAAATAAACTCTCGCCTCCCTCACCATACTGATTTAAAATGAACTCTCGCCTCTCTCTCCTCACTCTTTTGAAATGAACTCTCGCCTCTCTCTCCTCACTGATTTAAAATGAACTCTTGCCTCTCTCTCCTCACTGTTTTGAAATGAACTCTCGCCCCTCTCTCCTCACTGTTTAGAAATGAGTGTCGCTTCTGTCTCCTCACTCTTTTGAAATGAACTCTCGCCCCTCTCTCCTCACTGTTTAGAAATGAACTGTCGCCTCTCTCTCCTTACTCTTTTGAAATGATCTCTCGCCTCCCACTCCTCAATCTTTTAAAATCAAATCTCGCCTCTCTCTCCATGCTGATTTAAAATGAACTCTCCCCTCACATTCAGCGCTGTTTTATAATGATATCTCACCCCACTCTCTGCGCTGATTTGAAATGAACTCTCCCCTCACTTTCTGCACTGTTTTATAAAGAAATGTCACCTCTCTCTCCGTGCTGATTTAAATTGAACTCTCGCCTCTCTCTCTGCTCTGATTTAAAATAAACTCTCAGCTCTCTCTCGGTGCTGATTTAAAGTGAAATCTTGCCTCTCTCTCTGCTCTGATTCAAAAAAACTCTCGCGTCTCTCTCCACGCTGCTATAAAATGAACTCTTGCCTTTCCCTCTGCGCTGTTTTCAAATAAACTGACACCTCTCTATCCACGCTGTTTTAAGATAAACTCTCGCCTCTCTCTCCGCACTGATTTAAAATGAACTCTTGCTTCTCTCTCGGTGCTGATTTAAAGTGAACTCTTGCCTCTTTCTCTGCATTGACTTAAAATGAACTCTCGCCTCTCTGCACTGATTAAAAATGAAATTCGACCCTCTCTCCGCGCTGATTTAAAATGAACTCTAGCCTCTCACGCTGCGCTGAGTTAAAATGAATTCTCGCCTCTCTCTCTGCGCTGATTTAAAATGAACACTCGCCTCTCTCTCTGTGCTGATTTAAAATGAACACTCGCCTCTCTCTCCTCACTCTTATGAAATGAACTCTCGCCTCTCTCCTCACTCTTTTGAAATGAACTCTCACCTCTCTCTCCTCACTCTTATGAAATGAACTCTCGCCTCTCTCCTCACTCTTTTGAAATGAACTCTCGCCTCTCTCGCCTCAATCTTTTGAAATGAACTATCACCTCTCTCTCCGTGCTGATTTAAAATAAATTCTCGCCTCCCTTTCCGCTCAGATTAAAAATTAACTCTCACCCCACTCTCCGCACTGATTTAAAATGAACTCTCACCTCAAACTCCGCGCAGATTTGCAATCAACTCTCGCCTCTCACTCCGCACTAACTTAAAATGAACTCTCTCCTCTCTCTTCTTACTCGTTGGAAATGAACTCTCGCCTCTCTCTCCTCTTGCTTTTGAAATGAACACTTGCCTCTCTCTCTGCACTTATTTAGAATGAACTCTCGCATCTCTGCGTTGTTTTAAATGAACTCTCGCCTCTCTCTCTCCTCACTCTTTTGGAATGAACTCTCACCTCTCTTTCCGCGCTGATTTAAAATAAAATCTCACCGCTCTCTCCAAGCTATTTTAAATTGAACTCTCACCTCTCTCTCTGCACTTATTTAGATGGAACTCTCGCCTCTCCGCATTGTTTAAAATTAACTCGCACTTCTCTCTTCACGCTTGTTTAAAAAAGAATTTGCATCTCTCTCTCCGCGCTGATTTAAAATGAACTCTTGCTACTCTCTCGGTGGTGATTTAAAGTGAACTCTCGTCTCTCACTCAGTACTGATTAAAAGTGTTCGACCCTTCCTCCGTGCTGATTTAAAATGAACTCTTTCCTCTCTCTCCACGCTGCTATAAAATGAACTCTCGCCTTTCCCTCTGCGCTGTTTTCAAATAAACTGACACCTCTCTATCCACGCTGTTTTAAAATGTACTTTTTCCTCTCTCTCCATGCTGATTTAAATTGATCTCTCACCTCTCTCTCCACGCTGATTTAAAGTGAACTCTCGCCTCTCTCTCTCTGCTCTGATTTAAAATAAACTCCCCTCTCTCTCTGCCCTGATTAAAAATGAAATTCGACCGTCTCTCCACACTGATTTAAATGAACTCTCACCTCTCTCTCCTCAATCTTTAGGAATGAACTCTCGCCTCTCTCCCCTCACTCTTTTGAATTGAACTCTTTCTTCTCTCTCCGCACTGATTTAAAATAAAATACGACCCTCTCTCTGCGCTGATGTAAAATGACTTCTAGACTCTCTCTCTGCCCTCTTTTGAACTCAACTCTCACCTCTCTCTCCGTGCTTATTTAAATTGAACATTCGGCTCCCTCTCCGCGCTGATTTAAAATGAACTCTCGCCTCATTCTTCGCGCTGATTTGCAATCAATTCTCACCTCTCACTCCGCACTTATTTAAAATGAACTCTTGCCTCTCTCTCCATGCTGATTTAAAATGAACTGACACCTCTCTGTCTGCTCTGATTTAAAATGAACTCTTCCTGCTCTCTCAACGCTGTTTTAAAATGAACTCTCTCCTCACTCTCGGTGCTGATTTAAAGTGAACTCACGCCTCTCTGCTCTGCTCTGATTTAAAATTAACTCTCGCCTCTCTCCCTGCTCTGATTTAAAATAAACTCTCACCTCTTTCTCGGTACTGATTTAAAATGAACTCTCGCCTCTTTCTGCTCTGATTAAAAATGAAATACGACCCTCTCTCCGCGCTGATTTAAAATGAACTCTCTCCTCACTCTTCGCGCTGATTTGCAATCAATTCTCGCCTCTCACTCCGCACTTATTTAAAATGAACTCTCTCCTCATTCTTCGCGTTGATTTGCAATCAATTCTCGCCTCTCACTCCGCACTTATTTAAAATGAACTCTTTCCTCACTCTCGATGCTGATTTAAAATGAACTCACACCTCTCTTCCGCGCTGATTTAAAATGAACTTTTCCTTCTCTCTCGGCTCTCTTTTAAAATAACCTCTTGCCTCTCTCTTGGTGCTGATTTAAAGTGAACTCTCTCCTCTCTTTCTCTGCTCTGATTTAAAATAAACGCTCCCCTCTCTCTGCACTGATTAAAAATGAATTTCGACACTCTCTCCACGCTGATTTAGAATGAACTCTCGCCTCTCACTCCGTGCTGATTTAAAATGAACTCTTTCCTCTCAGTGCGCTGATTTAAATGAAAACACATCTCTCTCTCCTCACCCTTTTGAAATGAACTATCACCTCTCTCTCCACGCTGATTTAACTTAAACTCTCGCCTCCCTCTCTGCTCAGATTAAAAATGAACTCTCGCCTCTCTGTCCGTGCTGATTTAAAACGAACTCTCCCCTCACTTCCTGCGCTGTTTTATAAAGAAATCTCGCCTCTCTCTCCGCGCTGATTTGAAATGTACTCTCGCCTTTCCGTGTTGTTTTAATTTAACTCTCAGTTCTCTCTACATGCTGTTTTAAAATGAACTCTCGCCTCTATTACCATTCTGATTTAAAATGAACTCTCACCTCTCTCTCCATGCTGATTTAAAATGAACCGACACCTCTCTGTCTGCTCTGATTTAAAATGAACTCTTCCTTCTCTCTCGACGCTGTTTTAAAATGAACTCTCTCCTCACTCTCGGTGCTGATTTAAAGTGAACTCACGCCTCTCTGCTCTGCTCTGATTTAAAATTAACTCTCGCCTCTCTCCCTGCTCTGATTTAAAATAAACTCTCACCTCTCTCTCGGTACTGATTTAAAGTGAACTCTCTCCTCTCTCTCGGTACTGTTTTAAAATGAACTCTCGCCTCTTTCTGCTCTGATTAAAAATGAAATACGACCCTCTCTCTGCGCTGATTTAAAATGAACTCTAGCCTGGCCGTGTTGTTTTAAATCAACTCACGCATCTCACTCCATGCTGACATAAAATGAACTCTCACCTCTCTCTCCACGCTGTTTTAAAATGAACTCTCACCTCTCTCTGTTCATGCTTTTGAAATGAACCCTCATCTCTCTCTCTGCGCTTATTTAGAATGAACTCTCGCCTCTCCGGGTTATTTAAAATTAACTCTCGCTTCTCTCTCCACGCTGTTTTAAAATGAACATGCACCTCTCTCTCCAAGCTACTTTAAATTGAACTCTCGCCTCTCTCTCCAAGCTACTTTAAATTGAACTCTCGCCTCTCTCTCCTCACTCTTTTGGAATGAACTCTCGCATCTTTCTTCGCGCTGATTTAAAATAATCTCTCACCTCTCTCTCCACCTTGTTTTAAAATGAAATCTCGCCTCCCACATCGTGCTGATTTAAATGAACTCTTTCTTCTCTCTGTGCTGATTTAAATGAAAACTCACCTCTCTCTCCTCACTCTTTTGAAATGAACTATCACCTCTCTCTCTGCGCTGATTTAAAATAAACTCTTGCCTCCCTCTCTGTGTAGAATAAAAATGAAATCTCACCTCTCTCTCCGCGCTGATTTGAAATGTACTCTCGCCTCTCCGTGTTGTTTTAATTTAACTCTCGGTTCTCTCTCCACGCTGTTTTAAAATGAACTCTCGCCTCTCTCTCCATGCTGATTTAAAATGCTCTCCTTTCTCTCCACCCTGTTTTGAAATAAACTGACACCTCGCTGTCCACGCATTTTAAAATGAATTCATGCCTCTCTATCCGCGCCGATTTATAATGAACTATCGCTCCTCTCTGCGCTGATTTGCAATCAACTCTCACCTCTCTCTCCGCACTGATTTAAAATGAAAGCTTGACTCTCTCTCCGTGCTGATTTTAAATGAATTCTCGCCTCCATGCTGATTTAAAATGAACTCTTCCTTCTCTCTCGGCGGTGTTTTAAAATTAACTCTCACCTCTCTCTCGGTGCAAATTTAAATGAACTCTCGCCTCTCTCTCCATGCTGATTTAAAATGCTCTCCTTTCTCTCCACCCTGTTTTGAAATAAACTGACACCTCTCTGTCCACGCATTTTAAAATGAACTCATGCCTCTCTATCCGCGCCGATTTATAATGGACTATCGCCCCTCTCTCTGCGCTGATTTAAAATGAAATCTCGGCTCTCTCTTAGTGCTGATTTAAAATGAACTCTCGCCTCTCTCTCCTTGCTGATTTGCAATCAAATCTCACCTCTCTCTCCGTACGGATTTAAAATCAAAGCTTGCCTCTCTCCCCGTGCTGATTTAAAATGAAATCGTGTCTCTCACTCTCTGCTGATTTAAAATGAACTCTCGCCTCTCTCTCTGCGCTGATTTAAAATGAACTCTCATCTCTCTCTCTCCACCTTGTTTTAAAATAAACTCTTGCCTCTCCCTCCGTGCTGATTTAAAATCACCTCTCTCTCCTCTCTCTCCGCGCTGTTTTATAATAAAATCTTGCCTCTCTCTCCGCGCTGATTCAAAATGAACTCTCACATCTCTCTCCGCACTGTTTGAAAAAGTTGTCTCACCTCTCTCTCTGCACTGATTCAAAGTGAACTCTCTCCTCTATCTCTGCACTGATTTAATTCGACACTCTCTAAGCTCTGATTTAAAATGACCTCTCCTCTTTCTCTCCACACTATTTGAAAAATTACTCATGCCTCTCTCTCCGTGTTGATTTAAAATGAACTCTTGCCTCTCCGCGTTGTTTTAAAATGAACTCTCACCTCTCTCTCTGCGCTGATTTAAAATGAACTCTCGCCTCGCTTTCTGCACTGATTTAAAATGAACTCTCGCCTCTCTCTCTGCGCTGTTTTAAAATGAACTCTCATCTCTAAATCCACGTTGATTTAAAATGAACTCTTGCTTCTCTCTCGGCGCTGTTTTAAAATAAACTCTCGCCTCTCTCTCTGAATTGATTTAAAATGAGATTCAACCCTCTCTTCGCGCCGATTTACAATGACCTCTCGGCTATCTCTCCGCACTGTTGGAAAATGTATTCTCAGCTCTCTCTCTGCGCTGATTTAAAATTAACTCTCTCCTCTCTCTCTCTGCACTAATTAAAAATGAAATTTAACCCACTCCGGGCGCTATTTTAAAATGAACTCTTGCCTCTCTCTCTGCGCTGTTTTAAAGTAAAAACTCACCTATCTCTCCGCTTTGATTTAAAATGAACTCTCGCCTCTCTCTCCGTGCTGATTTTAAATCAAATCTTGCCTCTCTCGCCGCCTTATTTGCAAATGAACTCTCGCCTCTCTCTCTGCCCTATTTTGAAATGAACTCTCGCTTCTCTCTCTGTGCTGTTTTGAACTGGACCCTCGCCTCTCTCCCTGCACTGATTTAAAATTAAATCTCTCATTTCCCTCCACACCGCTTTAAAATAAACTGACACCTCTCTGTCCCTGTTTTTTTAAAATGAACTCTCGCCTCTCTCTCCGCACAGTTTTAAAATGAAATTTCCGCCTCTCTCTCTGCGCTGTTTTGAAATGAACTGGCGCCTCTATCCATGCTATTTTGAAATGTACTCTTTCCTCTCTCTCCACACTGATTTAAAATGAACTCTCGCCTCTATCTCTGCGAAAATTTAAAAGGAACTCTTTCCACTCCACATTGTTTTAAATCAACTCTCGCCTCTCTCTCCGCGCTGTTTTAAAATGAACTCTCGCCTCTCTCCACGGTGTTTTAAAATGAACTCTCCCCTCTCTCTCCCCGCTGATTTAAGATAAACTCATGCCCCTCTCTCCGCACTGTTTTAAAATGAACGCTCGCCTACCTCTCCGTGCTGATTTAAAATGAACTCTCGTCTATTTCTCCGTGCTGATTTAAATTCAACTCTCGCTTCTCTGTCTGCATTGTTTTCAAATGAACACTCACTTCTCCGCATTGATTGAAATGAACTCTTTCCTCTCTCCGCGCTGTTTTAAAATAAACTTTCGCCTCTCTCTGCACTGATTTAAAATGAACTTTCGCCTCTCTCTCTGCACTGATTAAAAATGAAATTTGACCCTCTCTCCACGCTGATTTAAAATGACCTCTCTGCTCTCTCTCCGCACTGTTTGAAAAAATACTCTCGCCTCTCTCTCCACGCTGATATAGAATGAACTCTCGCCTCTCCGCTTTGTTTTAAATGAACTCTTTCCTCTCTCTCCGCGCTGTTTTAAAATGAACTCTCGCCTCTCTCTACACTATTTTAAAATGAACTCTCGCCTCTCTCTCCGCGCTGATTAAAAATGAACTCTCGCCTCTCTCTCCCTGCTGGTTAAAAATTAACACAGGTCGCACACTCTGCACTGACGAACTTTTGCCTCTCTCTCTGCACTGATTAAAAATGAAATTGGACCCTTTTTCCCGCGCTGCTTTAAATTCACCTCTCAGCTCTCTCTCCGCACTGTTTGAAAAAGTACTCTCGCCTCTCTATCCGCGCTGATTTAAAATGAACTCTCGCCTCTCTGCATTGTTTTAAATGAACTCTCGCCACTCTCCCCGCGCTGATTTAAAATGGGCTCTTTCCTCTCTAAAACCCGCTTTCACAGCCATATCTCCTTTCTCAGTGACTGTCTCCGTCTCCGACTTACCCCACGTGGATTTCAACTGAAATTCCACCCCTCATCTTTCGAACCCACCCAGGATTACCGGTATCTCCGGGACATAAAACGTTTCTCAGACTGCTGTTCCTGTCACATTCTGAAATCCACACTCAGTGCCATGCGCTGCCATATGAACACACTCGACCTCTCCCTCCAGCAGCACCACTGTACCCTTTTTCAAAGCTGCGCGTGCCCCCAGTTTCATTTTATCCTTCGGCTCATCCGACGCCTCAACAAGAAACTTTTTCTCTTTCTCTCAACTGCTAAGGAACGCAAGCTCCAACAACTCATCGACACCAACACCCATCTAGGACCCTCCACCCCAGCCTGTCCCTCCGTCCCCACCCCATCTTCCAATCCCAGCCCCAGCCGTGTATTCACTATACCCCCTGACCTTCCCCTCTCCGATGCTGAACGTTCAGTGCTCAGCAAAGGACTTAGTTTCATACCCTTACGCCCTCACCTCAATGAATTTCGGGCTCGGCATGATGCTGAACTCTTCTTCCGCCGTCTTCGTCTCCGGGCTCACTTCTTTGGGCAGGAGTCCTCTCCCAGTTCAACGGATCCTTTTACCCATCTCCAATATTCTCCCTCCACCTGGACCCCTCCCTCTGGATTCTTACCTTCTCTCGATCTTTTCATTGAGAACTGTCGGCGCGACATTAGTCATCTCAATTTCTCTGCTCCTCTCACCCATTCTAACCTGTCTCTCTCTGAACTTACTGCACTCCATTCTCTCAGGTCCAACCCTGACATTGTCATCAAACCCGTTGACAAGGGTGGTGCTGTTGTTGTCTGGCGCACTGACCTCTACCTCGCGGAGGCTGAGCGTCAACTCGCAGACACTTCCTCCTACCTCTCTCTGGACCATGACCCCACCACTGAACATCAAGCCATTGTTTCCAGGACTGTCACTGACCTCATCTCCTCTGGGGATCTCCCTCCCACAGCTTCCAACCTGACAGTCGCCCAACCTCGGACGGCCCGCTTCTATCTCCTACCCAAAATCCACAAACAGAACTGCCCCAGTAGACCGATCGTCTCAGCTTGCTCCTGCCCCACAGAACTCATTTCTCGTTAACTTGACTCCCTTCTCTCTCCCCTTGTCCAGTCCCTTCCCACCTACATCCGTGATTCCTCTGACACCTTACGTCACATCAACAATTTCCAGTTCCCTGGCTCCAACCGCTTCCTCTTCACCATGGACGTCCAATCCCTCTACACCTCCATCCCCCACCAGGATGGTCTGAGGGCCCTTAGCTTCTTCCTCGAACAGAGGCCCGAACAATCCCCATCCACCACTACTCTCCTCCGTCTGGCAGAACTTGTTCTCACACTGAACAATTTCTCCTTCAACTCCTCTCACTTCCTCCAAATAAAAGGTGTGGCTATGGGTATCCGCATGGGCCCCAGCTATGCCTGTCTCTTTATGGGGTATATGGAACATTCCTTGTTGCAGTCCTACTCCGGCCCCCTTCCACAACTCTTTCTCCGGTACATCGATGATTACTTCGGTGCTGCTTCATGCTCTCGTCGGGACTTGGAAAAATTTATTAATTTTGCTTCCAATCTCCACCCCTCCATCATTTTCACGTGGTCCATCTCTGACACTTCCCTTCCCTTCCTTGACCTCTCTGTCTCAATCTCTGGTGATAGACTGTCCACCAATATCCATTACAAACCCACCGATTCCCACAGCTACCTTGACTACAGCTCCTCACACCCCGCTTGCTGTAAGGACTCCATCCCATTCTCCCAGTTCCTTCGCCTTCGTCACATCTGTTCCGATGATGCTACCTTCAAAAACAGTTCCTCTGACATGTCCTCCTTCTTCCTTAACCGAGGTTTTCCACCCACGGTCGTTGACAGGGCCCTCAACCGTGTCCAGACCATCTCCCGCGCATCCGCCCTCACGCCTTCTCCTCCCTCCCAGAAACATGATAGGGTCCCCCTTGTCCTCACTTATCACCCCACCAGCCTCCGCATTCAAAGGATCATCCTCCGCCATTTCCGCCAACTCCAGCATGATGCCACCACCAAACACATCTTCCCTTCACCCCCCTTATTGGCATTCCGTAGGGATCGCTCCCTCCGGGACACCCTGGTCCACTCCTCCATCACCCCCTACTCCTCAACCCCCTCCTATGGCACCACCCCATGCCCACGCAAAAGATGCAACACCTGCCCCTTCACTTCCTCTCTCCTCACCGTCCAAGGACCCAAACACTCCTTTCAAGTGAAGCAGCATTTCACTTGCATTTCCCCCAACTTAGTCTACTGCATTCGTTGCTCCCAATGTGGTCTCCTCTACATTGGAGAGACCAAACGTAAACTGGGCGACCGCTTTGCAGAACACCTGCGGTCTGTCCGCAAGAATGACCCAAACCTCCCTGTCGCTTGCCATTTTAACACCCCACCCTGCTCTCTTGCCCACATGTCTGTCCTTGGCTTGCTGCATTGTTCCAGTGAAGCCCAACGCAAACTGGAGGAACAACACCTCATCTTCCGACTAGGCACCTTACAGCCTTCCGGTCTGAATATTGAATTCAACAACTTTAGGTCGTGAGCTCCCTCCCCCATCCCCACCCCCTTTCTGTTTCCCCCTTTTTCCCTTTTTTTTTCCCTATAAATTTTATAGATTTTTCTTTTCTCACCTATTTCCATTATTTTTAAATATTTTTAAATCTTTTATGCTCCCCCCACCCCCACTAGAGCTGTACCTTGAGTGCCCTACCATCCATTCTTAATTAGCACATTCGTTTAGATAATATCACCAACTTTAACTTTAACACCTATGTGTTCTTTTGTACCATTGTCACTGACATCTTTTGATGATCTGCTTCTATCACTGCTTGTTTGTCCACACAACCACATCCGCCCCCCCACCTCTCTCTCTATCTCTCTCCGCCCCCCACACACACACCTTAAACCAGCTTATATTTCAACTCTTTCTTGGACTCGAACTCAAGTTCTATCGAAGGGTCATGAGGACTCGAAACGTCAACTCTTTTCTTCTCCGCTGATGCTGCCAGACCTGCTGAGTTTTTCCAGGTAATTCTGTTTTTGTTTTGGATTTCCAGCATCCGCAGTTTTCTTTGTTTTTATCTTTCCTCTCTGCACTGATTTAAATGAACTCTTGCCTCTCTCTCCGCGAAAATTTAAAATGTACTCTCGCCTCTCCGCATTGTTTTAAAGCAACTCTCACCTCTCATTCCGCACTGTTTTAAAATGAACTCTCGCCTCTATCTCCGCGAAAATTTAAAATGAACTCTTTCTTCTCCACATTGTTTTAAATCAACTCTCGTCTCTCTCTCCACGCTGTTTTAAAATTAACTCTCGCCTCTCTCCATGCTGTTTTAAAATGAACTCTCGCATCGCTCTTCATGCTGTTTTGAAATGAACTGACGCTACTCTCTCCGCCATGATTTAAAATGGACTCTCGCCTCTCTCCTCTCTGGTCAAAAATTAACTCATGCCTTTCTCTCCACGCTGATTTAAAATGAAATTCACCTCTCTCTCTGTACTTTTTCAAAATTAAAATGAACACTCGCTTCTCTCTCTGCGCTGTTTTAAAATGAACTCTTTCCTCTCTTTCTATGCTGTTTTAAAATTAATTCTCACCTCTCACTGCGTTGTGTTAAAATGAACTCTTTCCTCTCTCTCCACTCTGATTTATAATGATCTCTCGCCACTCTCTGTGCTGATTTGAAATGAACTGACGCCTCTCTCTCCGCGCTGATTTAAAATGGAATCTCGCCTCTCTCTCTGCGCTGATTTAAAATGAACTCTCGCTTCTCTCTACGCGTAAATTTAAAATGAACTCTCGCCTCCTCGCATTGTTTTAAATTAACTCTCGCTTCTCTCTCTGCGCTGTTTTAAAATAAACTATCGCCTCTCACTGTGCTGATCCAAGGTGAACTTTCGCCTCTCTCTGTGCACTGATTAAAAATGAAATTCGATCCTCTCTCCGCGCTGATTTAAAATGAACTCTCAGCTCTCTCTCCGCACTGTTTGAAAAAGTACTCTTGCCTCTCTCTCCACGCTGATATAGAATGAACTCTCGCCTCTCCGCATTGTTTTAAATAAACTCTTTCCTCTCTCTCCACGCTGTTTTAAAATGAACTCTCGCCTCTCTCTCTGCGCTGGTTAAAAATTAACACAGGTCGCACACTCTGCACTGATTTAAAATAAACTTTCAACTCTCTCTCTGCACTGATTAAAAATGAAATTGGACCCTTTTTCCCGCGCTGCTTTAAATTGACCTCTCAGCTCTCTCTCTGCACTGTTTTAAATGAACTCTCGCTTCTCTCCACGCTGTTTTAAAATGAACTCTCGCCTCTCTTTCTGCGCTGATTAAAAATGATCTCCTGTCTCTCTCTGCGCTGATTTCTATTGATCTTTCGCCACTCTCCCCGCACTGATTTAAAAAGGGGTCTTTACTCTCTCTCCGCGCTGTTTTAAAATGAACTCATGCCTCTCCGTGTTGTTTCAAAATGAACTCTTTCCTCTCCACATTGTCTTAATTCAACTCTCGTCTCTCTCTCCGCACTGTTTGAAAAAGTACTCTCGCCTCTCTCTCCTCGCCGATTTAAAATAAACTCTGGCCTCTCCGCGTTGTTTTAAATGAACTCTCGCCTCTCTCTCCGCGCTGATTAAAAATGAACTCCCCTCTTTCTCCCCGCGCTGATTTATATTGATCTTTCGCCACTCTCCTCACACTGATTTAAAATGGGCTCTTTCCTCTATCTCTGCGCTGATTTAAAATGAACTCTCGCCTCTCCACGCTGTTTTAAAATGAACTCCCGTCTCTCTCCACGCTGTTTTAAAATGAACTCTCGCCTCCCTCTCCGCGTGATTTAAAATGAACTCTCGCCTATCTCTCTGCACTGATTTAAAATGAACTCTCGCCTCCCTCTCCGCGTGATTTAAAATGAACTCTCGCCTCTCTCCACCCTGTTTTAAAATGATATCTTTCCTCTCTCTCCACGCTGTTTCAAAATGAACTCTCGCCTCTCTCTCCGCATTGTCTTCAAATGAATTCTCGCCTCTCCGCGTTGTTTTAAATGAACTCTCTCCTCTCTCTCCGCGCCGTTTTAAAATAAACTC
Source organism: Isurus oxyrinchus (assembly GCA_026770705.1). NCBI lineage: Eukaryota > Metazoa > Chordata > Chondrichthyes > Lamniformes > Lamnidae > Isurus > Isurus oxyrinchus. The sequence goes on along the minus strand of JANJGN010000006.1, from coordinate 698,414 downwards.
TCACCTCTCTCTCTGCACTGATTTAAAGTGAACTCTCCACTCTATCTCTGCACTGATTAAAAATGAAATTCGACCCTCACTCCGCACTGTTTGAAAACATACTCTCTCCTCTCTCTCCACGCTGATTTAAAATGAACTCTCGCCTCTCCAGTTTGTTTTAAATAAACTCTTTCCTCTCTCTCCACACTGTTTTAAAATGAACTCTTGCCTCTCCGCATTGTTTTAAATCAACTCTCGCCTCTCTCTGCGTAGTGTTTGAAAATGAACTGACGCCTCTCTCTCCATGCTGTTTTAAAGTGAACTCTCGCCTCTCTCACTGCACTGATTTAAAATGAACTCTCGCCTCTCTCTCCGCGCTGTTTTAAAATGAACTCTCGCCTCTCTCTCTCAGCGCTGATTTCTAATGAGCTTTCGCCACTCACTCCGCGCTGATTTAATATGGACTCTCACCTCTCTCTCTGCGCTGATTTCAAATGAACTCTCACTTCTATTTGCGAAAATTTAAAATGGACTCTCTCAATGCCTCTTGGCATTGTTTTAAATCAACTCTCACCTCTCTCACCGCGCTGATTTAAAATCAATTCTCTCCTTTCCCTCCGCGCTGTTTTAAAATGAACTCTCGCTTCTCACGCTGCTCAGGTTAAAAATTAATTCACGCCTCTCTCTCCTCGCTGATTTATAATGAACTCACGCCTCTCTCTCCGCACTGATTTAAAATGAACTCTCGTCTGTTTCTCCATGCTGATTTAAATTCAACTCTCGCCTCTATCTCCGCATTGTTTTCAATGAATTCTCGCCTCTCCGCGTTGTTTTAAATGAACTCTCGCCTCTCTCTCGGTGCTGATCTGAAGTGAACTCTCGCCTTTCTCTCAGTGCTGATTTAAAGAAAGCTCTGTCCTCTCCCTCCGTGCTGTTTTGAAATGAACTGACGCCTCTCTAACCACACTGTTTTGAAATGAACTCTCGCCTCTCTCTCCGCGCTGGTTAAAAATTAACTCACGGCCCACACTCTGCACTGATTTAAAATGAACTGACACCTCTCTCTCCGCACTGTTTGAAAAAGTACACTCGCCTCTCTTTCCGTGCTGATTTAAAATGATCTCTCGTCTCTCTCTCTGCGCTGATTTATAATGAACTCTCGTCTCTCCGCGTTACATTAAATTAACTCTTGCTTCTCTCTCCACACTGTTTTCAAATGGACTCTCGCCTCTCTCAATGCTGATTTAAAATTAACTCTCGCTTCTCCGCATTGTTTTAAATGAACTCACGTCTCTCTCTCCGTGCTGATTTAAAATGAACTCTCACCTCTACGCGTTGTTTTAATTTAACTCTCGCTTCTCTCTCCACGCTGTTTTCAAATGATCTCTCGCCTCTCTCTCCGCGCTGATATGAAATGAACTCTCGCCTTTACCTATGCGCTGTTTTGAAATAAACTGACACCTCTCTGTCCACGCTGTTTTAAAATGAACTCTTGCCTCTCTCTCCGCACTGATTTAAAGTGAACTCTCGCCTCTCTCTCCATGCTGATTTATAATAAATTATCACCCCTCTCACCGCGCTGATTTAAAATGAACTCTTGCCCCTCTCTCTCTGCACTGATTTGCAATCAACTATCTCCTCTCTCTCCGCACAGATTTAAAATGAACTCTCGCCTTTCTGTGCTGATTTAAAATTAACTCTCGCCTCTCTCTCCTCACACTTTTGAAATGAAATCTCACCTCTCTCTCTACGCTGATTTAAAATAAACTCTCGCCTCTCTCTTTTCACCTTCTTTTAAAATGAACTCTCACCTCTCACTCTGCGCTGATTTAAAATGAACTATTTATCTCTCTCTGCCACGCTGATTTAAAATGAAAACTCACCTCTCCCTCCATGCTGCTTAGAAATGAACTCGTTCCTCTCTCTCCATGCTGCTTTTAATACACTCCCGCCTCTCTCTCTGCTCAGATTTAAAATGAATTCACGCCTCCCTCTCCACGCTGTTTTAAAATGAACTCTCACCTCTCTCTCCGCATTGTTTTCAAATGAACTCTTGCCTCTCACTCTGCGCTGATTTAAAATGAACTTGGCGAGGTTTTAAAATAAATTCTCGCCTCTCTCTCCGTGCTGATGTAAAATGACCTCTCGGATCTCTTTCCACACTGTTGAAAAAGTACTCTCGCCTCTCTCTCAGCGCTGATTTAAAATGAACTTTCACCTCTCTCTCCGCGCTGATTTAAAATTAACTCTCGCCTCTCTCTCCGCGCTGATTTAAAATTAACTCTCGCCTCTCTCTCCGTGCTGATTTAAAATGAACTATTTATCTCTCTCTGCCACGCTGATTTAAAATGAAAACTCACCTCTCCCTCCATGCTGCTTAGAAATGAACTCGTTCCTCTCTCTCCATGCTGCTTTTAATACACTCCCGCCTCTCTCTCTGCTCAGATTTAAAATGAATTCACGCCTCCCTCTCCGCGCTGTTTTAAAATGAACTCTCACCTCTCTCTCCGCATTGTTTTCAAATGAACTCTTGCCTCTCACTCTGCGCTGATTTAAAATGAACTTGGCGAGGTTTTAAAATAAATTCTCGCCTCTCTCTCCGTGCTGATGTAAAATGACCTCTTGGATCTCTTTCCACACTGTTTGAAAAAGTACTCTCGCCTCTCTCTCCGCGCTGATTTAAAATTAACTCTTGCCTCACCGCTTTGTTTTAAATGATCTCTTGTCTCTCTCTCCGCACTGATGTAAAATGAACTCTCGCCTCTCTCTCTGCGCTGATTAAAAATGATTTCACGCCTCTCTCTCAGCGCTGATTTAAAATGAGCTTTCGCCACTCACTCCACGCTGATTTAATATGGACTCTTGCCTCTCTCTCTGCGAAAATTTAAAATGAACTCTCGCCTCTCCGCATTGTTTTAAATCAACTCTCGCCTCTCACTCTGCGCTGATTTAAAATTAACTCTTGCTTCTCTCTCGGCGTGGTTTTAAAATAAATTCTCACCTCTCTCTCTGCGCTGATTTACAGTGAACTCTCGCCTCTCTCTCTGCACTGATTTAAAACGAACTCTCCGCTCTCTCTCTGCACTGATTAAAAATGAAATTCGACACTCTGTGCTGATGTAAAATGACCTCTCGGATCTCTCTCCGCACTGTTTGAAAAAGTACTCTCGCCTCTCTCTCCGCCCTGATTTAAAATGAACTTTCACCTCTCTCTCCGCGCTGATTTAAAATTAACTCTCGCCTCTCTCTCCGCACTGATTTAAAATTAACTCTTGCCTCACCGCTTTGTTTTAAATGATCTCTCGCCTCTCTCTCTGCGCTGATTTAAGATAAACTCTCGCCTCTCTCTCCGCACTGATGTAAAATGAACTCTCGCCTCTCACTCTGCGCTGATTTAAAATGAATTCTTGCTTCTCTCTCGGTGAGGTTTTAAAATAAATTCTCACCTCTCTCTCGGTGCTGATTTAAAATTAACTCTTGCCTCACCACTTTGTTTTAAATGAACTCTCGCCTCTCTCTCGGTGCTGATTTAAAACGAACTCTCCGCGCTCTCTCTGCACTGATTAAAAATGAAATTCGACACTCCGTGCTGATGTAAAATGACCTCTCAGATCTCTCTCCGCACTGTTTGAAAAAGTACTCTCGCCTCTCTCTCCGCCCTGATTTAAAATGAACTCTCGCCTCTCTGCGCTGTTTTAAAATGAATTCTTGCCTCTCCGCATTGTTTTAAATCAACTCTTGCCCCTCTCCAAACTGTTTTAAAATGAACTCTCGCCTCTCTCTGCGTACTGTTTGAAATGAACTGACGCCTCTCTCTCCATGCTGTTTTAAAATGAACTCTCACCTCTCTCTCCGTGCTGATTTTTAATGAGCTCGCGCCTCTCTCTCCGCTCGGATTTAAAATGAATTCACGCCTCTCTCCGTGCTGATTTAAATTCATCTCTCGCCTCTCTCACCGCCTTATTTTCAAATGAACTCTCTCGTCTCTCTCCGCGTTATTTTAAAATGAACTCTCACCTCTCTCTCCTCACACTTTTGAAATGAAATCTCACCTCTATCTCCGCGCTGATTTAAAATGAACCATCCCCTCTCACTCCGTGCTGATTTAAAATGAACTCTTGCTTCTCTCTCGGTGCTGTTTTAAAGTGAAATCTCCAGTCTCTCTCTGCACTGATTAAAAATGAACTCTCGTCTCTCTTTCCATACTATTTGAAACAGTAGTTTCGCCTCTCTCTCTGCAGTGATTTAAAATGAAATTCGACCCTCTCTCCGCTCTGATTTAAAATGACCTCTCCTCTCTCTCTCCACACTGTTTGAAAAAGTACTCACGCTTCTCTCTCCGTGCTGATTTAAAATGAACTCTCGCCTCTCTCCACGCTGATTTAAAATGAATTCTCGCCTCTCTCCACGCTGTTTTAAAATGAACGCTCACCTATTTCTCCATTCTGATTTAAAATGAGCTCTCGCTTCTCTCTCTGCATTGTTTTCAAATGAACTCTCGCCTCTCTCTCCGCACTGATTTAAAATTAACTCTTGCCTCACCGCTTTGTTTTAAATGATCTCTCGCCTCTCTCTCTGCGCTGATTTAAGATAAACTCTCGCCTCTCTCTCCGCACTGATGTAAAATGAACTCTCGCCTCTCACTCTGCGCTGATTTAAAATGAATTCTTGCTTCTCTCTCGGTGAGGTTTTAAAATAAATTCTCACCTCTCTCTCGGTGCTGATTTAAAATTAACTCTTGCCTCACCACTTTGTTTTAAATGAACTCTCGCCTCTCTCTCGGTGCTGATTTAAAACGAACTCTCCGCACTCTCTCTGCACTGATTAAAAATGAAATTCGACACTCCGTGCTGATGTAAAATGACCTCTCAGATCTCTCTCCGCACTGTTTGAAAAAGTACTCTCGCCTCTCTCTCCGCCCTGATTTAAAATGAACTCTCGCCTCTCTGCGCTGTTTTAAAATGAATTCTTGCCTCTCCGCATTGTTTTAAATCAACTCTTGCCCCTCTCCAAACTGTTTTAAAATGAACTCTCGCCTCTCTCTGCGTACTGTTTGAAATGAACTGACGCCTCTCTCTCCATGCTGTTTTAAAATGAACTCTCACCTCTCTCTCCGTGCTGATTTTTAATGAGCTCGCGCCTCTCTCTCCGCTCGGATTTAAAATGAATTCACGCCTCTCTCCGTGCTGATTTAAATTCAACTCTCGCCTCTCTCACCGCCTTATTTTCAAATGAACTCTCTCGTCTCTCTCCGCGTTATTTTAAAATGAACTCTCACCTCTCTCTCCTCACACTTTTGAAATGAAATCTCACCTCTATCTCCGCGCTGATTTAAAATGAACCATCCCCTCTCACTCCGTGCTGATTTAAAATGAACTCTTGCTTCTCTCTCGGTGCTGTTTTAGAGTGAAATCTCCAGTCTCTCTCTGCACTGATTAAAAATGAACTCTCGTCTCTCTTTCCATACTATTTGAAACAGTAGTTTCGCCTCTCTCTCTGCAGTGATTTAAAATGAAATTCGACCCTCTCTCCGCTCTGATTTAAAATGACCTCTCCTCTCTCTCTCCACACTGTTTGAAAAAGTACTCACGCTTCTCTCTCCGCGCTGCTTTAAAATGAACTCTCGCCTCTCTCCCCGCTGTTCTAAAATGAACTCTCGCCTCTCTCCACGCTGTTTTAAAATGAACTCTCGCCTCTCTCCACGCTGTTTTAAAATGAACGCTCACCTATTTCTCCATTCTGATTTAAAATGAGCTCTCGCTTCTCTCTCTGCATTGTTTTCAAATGAACTCTCGCCTCTCACTCCGCGCTGATTTAAAATTAACTCTTGCTTCTCTCTCGGCGCTGTTTTAAAATAAACTCTCGCCTCTCTCTCAGTGCTGATTTAAAGTGAAATCTCCGGTCTCTCTCTGCACTGATTAAAAATGAAAGTCGACCATCTCTCTGCACTGATTTAAAACGAACTCTTGTCTCTCTCTTTGCACTGATTTAAAACGAACTCTTGTCTCTCTCTTTGCACTGATTAAAAATGAAATTCAACCCTCTCTCCGCGCTGATTTAAGATGACCTCTGGGCTCTCTCTCCACATTGTATGAAAAAGTACTCTCGCCTGTCTCTCCGTGCTGATTTAAAATAAACTCTCGCCTCTCTGCGTTGTTTTAAATGAACTCTCGCCTCTCTCTCTGCGCTGATTAAAAATGATCTCACGCCTCTCTCTCAGCGCTGATTTGTAATGATCTTTCGCCACTTTCTCCGCGCTGATTTAAAATGAATCATCACCTCTCTCTCCGCACTGATTTAAAATGAACTCTTGTCTCTCTTTCCGCACGATATGAAACAGTAGTTTCGCCTCTCTCTCCGCACTGATTTAAAGTGAACACTCTCCTCTCTCTCTGCAGTGATTTAAAATGAAATTCGACCCTCTCTCCGCTCTGATTTAAAATGACCTCTCCTCTCTCTCTCCGCACTGTTTGAAAAAGTACTCTTTCCTCTCTCTCCGCACCGATTTAAAATGAACTCTCGCCTCTCTGCGTTGTTTTAAATGAACTCTCGCCTCCCTCTCTGCGCTGTTTTAAAATGAAATCTCACCTCTCTCTCTGCGCTGATTAAAAATGATCTCACGCCTCTCTCTCAGCGCTGATTTGTAATGATCTTTTGCCACTCTCTCCGCGCTGATTTAAAATGAATCATCGCCTCTCTCTCCGCACTGATTTAAAATGAACTCTCGCCTCTATCTGGGCGCTGATTTAAAATGAACTCTCGCCTCTCTCTCTCCACCTTGTTTTCAAATGAACTCTCGCCTCTCTCTCCATGCTGATTTAAAATGAACTGTCATCTCTCTCTCCGCGCTGTTTTAAAATGAACTCTCGTCTCTCTTTCCACACTATATGAAACAGTAGTTTCGCCTCTCTCTCTGCTCTGATTTAAAGTGAACACTCTCCTCTCTTGCCTCTCTTGCCTCTTGAAATCTTGCCTCTCCGCATTGTTTTAAATCAACTCTTGCCCCTCTCCAAACTGTTTTAAAATGAACTCTCGCTTCTCTCTGCGTACTGTTTGAAATGAACTGACGCCTCTCTATCCAAACTGTTTTAAAATGAACTCTCACCTCTCTCTCCATGCTGATTTTTAATGAGCTCGCGCCTCTCTCTCTGTGCTGATTTAAAATTGACTCTCGCCTCTCTCTCGGTGCTGATTTAAAACGAACTCTCCGCGCTCTCTCTGCACTGATTAAAAATGAAATTCGACACTCCGTGCTGATGTAAAATGACCTCTCAGATCTCTCTCCGCACTGTTTGAAAAAGTACTCTCGCCTCTCTCTCCGCCCTGATTTAAAATGAACTCTCGCCTCTCTCTCCGTGCTGATGTAAAATGACCTCTCGGATCTCTCTCCGCACTGTTTGAAAAAGTACTCTCGCCTCTCTCTCCGCCCTGATTTAAAATGAACTCTCACCTCTCTGCGCTGTTTTAAAATGAATTCTTGCCTCTCCGCATTGTTTTAAATCAACTCTTGCCCCTCTCCAAACTGTTTTAAAATGAACTGACGCCTCTCTCTCCATGCTGTTTTAAAATGAACTCTCACCTCTCTCTCCGTGCTGATTTTTAATGAGCTCGCGCCTCTCTCTCCGCTCGGATTTAAAATGAATTCACGCCTCTCTCTCCATGCTGATTTAAATTCAACTCACGCCTCTCTCGCCGCCTTATTTTCAAATGAACTCTCTCGTCTCTCTCCGCTCTGATTTATAATGAAATCTCGCGTCTCTCTCCGTGCTGATGTAAAATAAACTCTCACCTCTCTCTCTGTGCTGATTTAAGATAAACTCTCGGCTCTCTCTCTGCACTGATTTAAAATGAACTCTTTCTTCTCCCTCGGCGAGGTTTTAAAATAAATTCTCGCCTCTCTCTCTGCACTGATTTAAAACGAACTCTCCGCTCTCTCTCTGCACTGATTAAAAATGAAATTCGACACTCCGTGCTGATGTAAAATGACCTCTCGGATCTCTTTCCGCACTGTTTGAAAAAGTACTCTCGCCTCTCTCTCCGCGCTGATTTAAAATGAACTCTCGCCTCTCTCTCCGCGCTGATTTAAAATTAACTCTCGCCTCTCTCTCCGCGCTGATTTAAAATTAACTCTCACCTCTCCGCATTGCTTAAAATGAGCTCACGCCTCTCTCTCCGCGCTGATTTCGAATTTCGAATGATCTTTCACCACTCTCTCTGCGCTGTTTTAAATGAATTCTCGCCTCTCCGCATCGTTTTAAATCAACTCTTTCCCCTCTCCAAACTGTTTTAAAATGAACACTCACCTCTGTCTCCGTGCTGATTTTTAATGAGCTCGCGCCTCACTCTCTGTGCTGATTTAAACTGGACTCTCGCCTCTCTCTCTGCCTTGATTAAAAATGAACTCTCGCCTCTCTCTAAGCGAGAATTTAAATGAACTCTCGCCTCTATCTCTGCACTGATTTAAAATGAACTCTCTCCTCCCTCCCTGCACTAATTAAAAATGAAATTTGAACCTCTCTCCGCGCTGATTTAAAATTAACTCTCGCCTCTCCGCGTTGTTTTAAATTAACTCTCGCTTCTCTCTCCACGCTGTTTTCAAATGGACTCTCGCCTCTCTCTGTGCGCTGTTTTAAAATGAACTCTTTCCTCTCTCTCCACGCAGTTTTAAAGTGAACTATCTCCTTTCTCTCCACGTTGTTTTAAAATGAACTCTTTGCCCTCGCTCTCCGCGCTGATTTAAAATGTATTCTCGCCTCCCTCTCTGCGCTGATTTAAAATGAACTCTCGCCTCTCTCTCTCAGCACTGATTTCTAATGAGCTTTCACCACTCACTCCGCGCTGATTTAATTTGGACTCTCACCTCTCTCTCTGCGCTGATTTCAAATGAACTCTCGCTTCTCTCTGCGAAAATTTAAAATGGACTCTCTCAATGCCTCTTGGCATTGTTTTAAATCAACTCTCACCTCTCTCACCGCGCTGATTTAAAATCAATTCTCTCCTTTCCCTCTGCGCTGTTTTAAAATGAACTCTCGCTTCTCACGCCGCTCAGGTTAAAAATTAATTCACGCGTCTCTCTCCTCGCTGATTTATAATGAACTCACGCCTCTCTCTCCGAGAAAATTTAAAATGTATTCTTGTCTCTCCGCATTGTTTTAAATCAACCCTCTCCTCTTTCTCCGCGCTGCTTTAAAGTGTACTCTCGTCTCTCTCCACGCTGTTTTAAAATAATCTCTCACCTCTCTCTCAGTGCTGATTTAAAGTGAAATCTCTCCTTTCCCTCCACGCTGTTTTGAAATGAACTGATGCCTCTCTATCCGCGCTGTTTTAAATTGAACTCTTTCCTTTCTCTCCGTGCTGGTTAAAAATGAACTCTCATCTCTCTCTCTGTACTGATTTAAGATGAACTCTCGCCTCTCTCTACCTGAAAATTTAAAATGAACTCTCACCTCTCCACATTGTTTTAAATTAACTCTTGCTTCTCTCTCTGCGCTGATTTAAAATGAGCTTCCTCCTTTCCCTCTGCACTGTTTTGAAATAAACTGACACCTCTCTGTCCAAACTGTTTATAAATGAACTCTCGCCCCTCTCTCCGCGCTGCTTTAAAATGAACTCTCCCTTGTCTCTCTGCGCTACTTTGCAATCAATTCTCACCTCTCTCTCCGTGCTGATTTAAAATGAACTCTCGTCTCGCTTTCCGCACAGTTAGAAAAAGTAGTCTTGCCTCTCTGCGCTGATTTAAAATGAACTATCTCCTCCTTCTATGCAGTGATTTAAAATCAAATTCGACCCTCTCTCCGCTCTGATTTAAAATGACCTCTCCTCTCTCTCTCTGCACTGTTTGAAAAAGTACTCTCGCTTCTCTCTCCGCCCGGATTTAAAATGAACTCTCGCCTCACTGCGTTGTTTTAAATGAACACTCACCTCTCTCCGTGCTGCTTTAAAATAAACTCTCGCATCTCTCTCGGCTCTGAATTAAAATGAACTCTCATCTATTTCTGTAATGATTTAAATTCAAAACTCACCTCTCTCTCCGCATTGTTTTCAAATGAACTCTCGCTTCTCTGTGTTGTTTTAAATGAACTCTTTTCTCTCTCTCCGCACTGAGTAAAAAAGAACTGTCGCCTATTTCTCCGTGCTGATTTAAAATGAACTCTCGTCTCTCTCTCTCTGCACTGTTTTCAATTGAAGTCTCGTCTCTCACTCTGCGCTGATTTAAAATGGACTCTTGCTTCTCTCTCGGTGCTGTTTTAAAATAAACTCTCACCTCTCTCTCGGTGCTGATTTAAAATGAAATTGGAGCCTCTCTCCGCTCTGATTTAAAATGACCTCTCCTCTCTCTCTCTGCACTGTTTGAAAAAGTACTCTCGCTTCTCTCTCCGCGCTGATTTAAAATGAACTCTCGCCTCTCCGCGTTGTTTTAAATGAACTCTCACCTCTCTCTCCACGCTGTTTTAAAATGAACTCTTGCCTCTCTCCACACGGTTTTAAAATGAACTCTCGCCTCCCTCTCCACGCTGTTTTAAAATGAACTCTCGCCTCTCTCTCCACACCGATTAAAAATGAACTCATGCCTCTCTCTCCGCACTGATTTAAAATGAACTCTCACCTCTCTCTCCGCACTGATTTAAAATGAACCATTGCCTCTCTTTCTGCGCTGATTTAAAATGAAATCTCACCTCTCTCTCTGCGCTGATTTAAAACGAACTCTTGTCTCTCCTTCCGCACTGTTTGAAAAAGTAGTCTCGGCTCTCTTTCCATTCTGATTTAAAGTGAACTCTCGCCTCTCTCTCTTCACTGATTTAAAATGACCTCTCCTCTCTCTCTCTGCACTGTTTGAAAAAGTACTCTCGCTTCTCTCTCCGCGCTGATTTAAAATGAACTCTCGCCTCTCCGCGTTGTTTTAAATGAACTCTCACCTCTCTCTCCACGCTGTTTTAAAATGAACTCTTGCCTCTCTCCACACGGTTTTAAAATGAACTCTCACCTCTCTCTCCACGCTGTTTTAAAATGAACTCTTGCCTCTCTCCACACGGTTTTAAAATGAACTCTCGCCTCCCTCTCCACGCTGTTTTAAAATGAACTCTCGCCTCTCTCTCCACACCGATTAAAAATGAACTCATGCCTCTCTCTCCGCACTGATTTAAAATGAACTCTCACCTCTCTCTCCGCACTGATTTAAAATGAACCATTGCCTCTCTTTCTGCGCTGATTTAAAATGAAATCTCACCTCTCTCTCTGCGCTGATTTAAAACGAACTCTTGTCTCTCCTTCCGCACTGTTTGAAAAAGTAGTCTCGCCTCTCTTTCCATTCTGATTTAAAGTGAACTCTTGCCTCTCTCTCTTCACTGATTTAAAATGACCTCTCCTCTCTCTCTCTGCACTGTTTGAAAAAGTACTCTCGCTTCTCTCTCCGCGCTGATTTAAAATGAACTCTCCTCTCTCTCTCTGCACTGTTTGAAAAAGTACTCTCGCTTCTCTCTCCGTGCTGATTTAAAATGAACTCTCGCCTCTCCGCGTTGTTTTAAATGAACTCTCACCTCTCTCTCCACGCTGTTTTAAAATGAACTCTTGCCTCTCTCCACACGGTTTTAAAATGAACTCTCGCCTCCCTCTCCACGCTGTTTTAAAATGAACTCTCGCCTCTCTCTCTTCACTGATTTAAAATGACCTCTCCTCTCTCTCCGCACTGTTTGAAAAAGTACTCTCGCCTCTCTCTCCGTGCTGATTTAAAATCAACTCTCGCCTCTCTTTCCGCACTGTTTTATAATGAAATCTCGCCTCTGTCTCTGCACTGATTTAAAATGAAATGTGACCCTCTCTCCGCTCTGATTTAAAATGACCTCTCTGCTCTCTATCCGCACTGTTTGAAAAAGTACTCATGCCTCTCTCTCCGGACTGATTTAAAATGAACTCTCGCTTCTTTGCGTTGTTTTAAATAGACTCTCACCTCTCTCTCCACGCTGTTTTAAAATGAACTCTAGTTCTCTCTCTGAACTGATTTAAAATGAACTCTCTCCTCCCTCTCTGCACTGATTAAAAGTGAAATTCAACCCTCTCTCTGCGCTGATTTAAAATGAACTCTCGCCTCTCCACGTTGTTTTAAATTAACTCTCGCTTCTCTCTCCGCGCTGTTTTAAAATGAACTCACGCCTCTCTCTCAGCGCTGATATAAAATGAACTCCCTCCTTTCCCTCCACACTGTATTGAAATAAACTGACACCTCTCTCTCTGCGCTGATTTGCAATCAACTCTCACCTCTATCTCCGCGCTGATTTAAAATGAACTCTTTCCTCTCTCTCCACGCTGTTTCAAAATAAACTCTCGCCTCTCTCTCGGTGCTGATTTAAAGTGAAATCTCCAGTCTCTCTCTGCACTGATTAAAAATGAACTCTCGTCTCTCTTTCCACACTATTTGAAACAGTAGTTTCGCCTCTCTCTCTGCAGTGATTTAAAGTGAACACTCTCCTCTCTCTCTGCAGTGATTTAAAATGAAATTCGACCCTCTCTCCGCTCTGATTTAAAATGACCTCTCCTCTCTCTCTCCACACTGTTTGAAAAAGTACTCACGCTTCTCTCTCCGCGCTGCTTTAAAATGAACTCTCGCCTCTCTCCCCGCTGTTCTAAAATGAACTCTCGCCTCTCTCCCCGCTGTTCTAAAATGAACTCTCGCCTCTCTCCCCGCTGTTCTAAAATGAACTCTCGCCTCTCTCCACGCTGTTTTAAAATGAACTCTCGCCTCTCTCCACGCTGTTTTAAAATGAACTCTCGCCTCTCTCCACGCTGTTTTAAAATGAACTCTCGCCTCTCTCCACGCTGTTTTAAAATGAACTCTCGCCTCTCTCCACGCTGTTTTAAAATGAACTCTCGCCTCTCTCCACGCTGTTTTAAAATGAACTCTCGCCTCTCTCCACGCTGTTTTAAAATGAACTCTCGCCTCTCCACGCTGCTTTAAAATGAACTCTCGCCTCTCTCCACGCTGTTTTAAAATGAACTCTCGCCTCTCTCCACGCTGTTTTAAAATGAACGCTCACCTATTTCTCCATTCTGATTTAAAATGAGCTCTCGCTTCTCTCTCTGCATTGTTTTCAAATGAACTCTCGCCTCTCACTCTGCGCTGATTTAAAATTAACTCTTGCTTCTCTCTCAGCGCTGTTTTAAAATAAACTCTCGCCTCTCTCTCAGTGCTGATTTAAAGTGAAATCTCCGGTCTCTCTCTGCACTGATTAAAAATGAAAGTCGACCATCTCTCCGCACTGATTTAAAACGAACTCTTGTCTCTCTCTTTGCACTGGTTTAAAATGTACTCTCGCCTCTCTCTCTGCACTGATTAAAAATGAAATTCAACCCTCTCTCCACGCTGATTTAAGATGACCTCTTGGCTCTCTCTCCACATTGTATGAAAAAGTACTCTCGCCTGTCTCTCCGTGCTGATTTAAAATAAACTCTCGCCTCTCTGCGTTGTTTTAAATGAACTCTCGCCTCTCTCTCTGCGCTGATTAAAAATGATCTCACGCCTCTCTCTCAGCGCTGATTTGTAATGATCTTTCGCCACTTTCTCCGCGCTGATTTAAAATGAATCATCACCTCTCTCTCCGCACTGATTTAAAATGAACTGCCATCTCTCTCTCGGCGCTGTTTTAAAATGAACTCTCGTCTCTCTTTCCGCACTATATGAAACAGTAGTTTCGCCTCTCTCTCTGCACTGATTTAAAGTGAACACTCTCCTCTCTCTCTGCAGTGATTTAAAATGAAATTCGACCCTCTCTCCGCTCTGATTTAAAATGACCTCTCCTCTCTCTCTCCGCACTGTTTGAAAAAGTACTCTTTCCTCTCTCTCCGCACGGATTTAAAATGAACTCTCGCCTCTGCATTGTTTTAAATGAACTCTCGCCTCCCTCTCTGCGCTGTTTTAAAATGAACTCTCACCTCTCTCTGCGCTGATTAAAAATGATCTCACGCCTCTCTCTCAGCGCTGATTTGTAATGATCTTTCGCCACTCTCTCCGCGCTGATTTAAAATGAATCATCGCCTCTCTCTCCGCACTGATTTAAAATGAACTCTCGCCTCTCTCTCCATGCTGTTTTAAAATGAACTCTCGTCTCTCTTTCCACACTATATGAAACAGTAGTTTCGCCTCTCTCTCTGCTCTGATTTAAAGTGAACACTCTTCTCTCTTGCCTCTCTTGCCTCTTGAACTCTTGCCTCTCCGCATTGTTTTAAATCAACTCTTGCCCCTCTCCAAACTGTTTTAAAATGAACTCTCGCCTCTCTCTGCGCGCTGATTTAAAATGAACACTCGCCGGTCTCTCTGCTCTGATTTAAAGTGAACACTCTCCTCTCTCTCTGCAGTGATTTAAAATGAAATTCGACCCTCTCTCTGCTCTGATTTAAAATGAACTCTCACCTCTCCGCATTTTTTTAAATGAGCGCTTTCCTCTCTCTGCGCTGTTTTAAAATTGACTCTCGCCTCTCTCTCCCCGCTGATTTAAGATAAACTCTCGCCTCTCACTCCACACTGATTTAAAATGAACTCTCGTCTATTTCTCCGTGCTGATTTAAATTCAACTCTCGCCTCTCTCTCCGCATTGTTTTCAAATGAACTCACGCCTCTCCGCATTTTTTTAATGAACTCTTTCCTCTCTCTCCGCGCAGTTTTAAAATAAACTCATGACTCTCTCTCTGCACTGATTTAAAGTGAACTCTCTACTCTCTCTCTGCACTGATTAAAAATGAAATTCGACCCTCACTCCGCACTGTTTGAAAACATACTCTCGCCTCTCTCTCCACGCTGATTTAAAATGAACTCTCGCCTCTCCAGGTTGTTTTAAATAAACTCTTTCCTCTCTCTCCACACTGTTTTAAAATGAACTCTCGCCTCTCCCTACGCGCTGTTTTAAAATGAACTCTCGCCTCTCTGCATTGTTTTAAATCAACTCTCACCTCTTTCTCCACGCTGTTTGAAAATGAACTGACGTCTCTCTATCCATAACAAAAACAGAATTACCTGGAAAAACTCAGCAGGTCTGGCAGCATCGGTGGAGAAGAAAAGAGTTGACGTTTCGAGTCCTCATGACCCTTCGACAGAACTTGATTTCGAGTCCAAGAAAGAGTTGAAATATAAGCTGGTTTAAGGTGTGTGTGTGGGGGGGGCGGAGAGATATATAGAGAGAGAGGTGCTTGTGTAGACAAACAAGCAGTGATAGAAGCAGATCATCAAAAGATGTCAGCGACAATGGTACAAAAGAACACATAGGTGTTAAAGTTGGTGATATTATCTAAACGAATGTGCTAATTAAGAATGGATGGTAGGGCACTCAAGGTACAGCTCTAGTGGGGGTGGAGGGAGCATAAAAGATTTTAAAATATTTAAAAATAATGGAAATAGGTGGGAAAAGAAAAATCTATAAAATTTATAGGGAAAAAAAAGGGGAAAAAGGGGGAAACAGAAAGGGGATGGGGATGGGGGAGGGAGCTCACGACCTAAAGTTATTGAATTCAATATTCAGTCCGGAAGGCTGTAAGGTGCCTAGTCGGAAGATGAGGTGTTGTTCCTCCAGTTTGCGTTGGGCTTCACTGGAACAATGCAGCAAGCCAAGGACAGACATGTGGGCAAGAGAGCAGGGTGGAGTGTTAAAATGGCAAGCGACAGGGAGGTTTGGGTCATTCTTGCGGACAGACCGCAGGTGTTCTGCAAAGCGGTCGCCCAGTTTACGTTTGGTCTCTCCAATATAGAGGAGACCACATTTTTGATGATCTGCTTCTATCACTGCTTGTTTGTCTACACAAGCACCTCTCTCACTCTCTATCTCTCCGCCCCCCCACACACACACCTTAAACCAGCTTATATTTCAACTCTTTCTTGGACTCGAAATCAAGTTCTGTCGAAGGGTCATGAGGACTCGAAACGTCAACTCTTTTCTTCTCCGCCGATGCTGCCAGACCTGCTGAGTTTTTCCAGGTAATTCTGTTTTTGTTTTGGATTTCCAGCATCCGCAGTTTTCTTTGTTTTTGCCTCTCTATCCATGATGTTTTAAAATGAACTCTCACCTCTCTCTCCGTGCTGATTTTTAATTAGCTCGCGCCTCACTCTCCGCGCTGATTTAAAATGAACTCTCGCCTCTCTCTCAGCGCTGATTTCTAATGAGCTTTCGCCACTCACTCCACGCTGATTTAATATGGACTCTCACCTCTCTCTCTGCGCTGATTTCAAATGAACTCTCACTTCTCTCTGCGAAAATTTAAAATGAACTCTCTCAATGTCTCTTGGCATTGTTTTAAATCAACTCTCGCCTCTCTCACCGCGCTGATTTAAAATCAATTCTCTCCTTTCCCTCCGCGCTGTTTTAAAATGAACTCTCGCCTCTCACACTGCTCAGGTTAAAAATTAATTCACGCCTCTCTCCCCTCGCTGATTTATAATGAACTCACGCCTCTCTCTCCGCACTGATTTAAAATGAACTCTCGTCTCTCCGCGTTACATTAAATTAACTCTTGCTTCTCTCTCCATGCTGTTTTCAAATGGACTCTCGCCTCTCTCTCAGAGCTGATTTAAAATTAACTCTCGCCTCTCCGCGTTGTTTTAAATGAACTCTCTCCTCTCTCTCTGCTCGGATTTAAAATGAATTCACGCCTCCCTCTCCGCGCTGATTTAAATTCAACTCACGCTTCTCTCGCCACCTTATTTTCAAATAAACTCTCTCGTCTCTCTCCACTCTGATTTGTAATGAAATCTCGCCTCTCTCTCTGTGCTGATGTAAAATGAACTCTGGCCTCTCTGTCCGCACTGTTTGAAAAATTTGTCTCGCCTCTCTCTCTGCACTGATTTAAAATGAACTCTTGCCTCACCGCTTTGTTTTAAATGAACTCTCGCCTCCCTCTCTGCGCTGATTTAAAATGAACTCTCGCCTCTCTCACAATGCTGATTGAAAATGATCTCACGCCTCTCTCTCAGCGCTGATTTAAAATGAGCTTTCGCCACTCACTCCACGCTGATTTAATATGGACGCTCACCTCTCTCTCTCTGCGAAAATTTAAAATGAACTCTCGACTCACCGCATTGTTTTAAATCAACTCTCGACTCTCTTTCCATGCTGTTTTAAAATGAACTCGCGCCTCTCTCTCCGCGCTGATTTAAAATTAACTCTCGCCCCTCTCTCCGCGCTGATTTAAAATTAACTCTCACCTCTCCGCATTGTTTAAAATGAGCTCACGCCTCTCTCTCCGCCCTGATTTCGAATGATCTTTCGCCACTCTCGCTGCGCTGTTTTAAAATGAATTCTCGCCTCTCCGCATTGTTTTAAATCAACTCTTTCCCCTCTCCAAACTGTTTTAAAATGAACTCTCGCCTCTCTCTCCATGCTGTTTTAAAATGAACTCTCACCTCTCTCTCCGTGCTGATTTTTAATGAGCTCGCGCCTCACTCTCCGCGCTGATTTAAACTGGACTATCGCCTCTCTCTCTGCCTTGATTAAAAATGAACTCTCGCCTCTCTCTACGCGAGAATTTAAATGAACTCTCGCCTCTATCTCTGCACTGATTTAAAATGAACTCTCTCCTCCCTCCCTGCACTAATTAAAAATGAAATTCGACCCTCTCTCCGCGCTGATTTAAAATTAACTCTCGCCTCTCCGCGTTGTTTTAAATTAACTCTCGCTTCTCTCTCCACGCTGTTTTCAAATGGACTCTCGCCTCTCTCTGTGCGCTGTTTTAAAATGAACTCTTTCCTCTCTCTCCACGCAGTTTTAAAGTGAACTATCTCCTTTCTCTCCACGTTGTTTTAAAATGAACTCTTTGCCCTTGCTCTCCGCGCTGATTTAAAATGTATTCTCACCTCCCTCTCTGCGCTGATTTAAAATGAACTCTTTCCTCTCTCTTCATGCTGATTAAAAATGATCTAACACCTCTCTCTCCGCGCTGATTTAAAATGAACTCTCGCCTCTCCGCGTTGTTTTAAATTAACTCTCGCTTCTCTCTCCACGCTATTTTCAAATGAACTCACGCCTCTCTCGGCGAAAATTTAAAATGAACTCTCGCCTCTTGGCATTGTTTTAAATCAACTCTCACCTCTCTCACCGTGCTGATTTAAAATCCACTCTCTCCTTTCCCTCCGCGCTGTTTTAAAATGAACTCTCGCCTCTCTCTCCGCGCTGATTTAAAATGAACTCTCGCCTCTCTCTCCAAACTGTTTTAAAATGAACTCTCACCTCTCTCTCCGTGCTGATTTTTAATGAGCTCGCGCCTCACTCTCCGCGCTGATTTAAACTGGACTATCGCCTCTCTCTCTGCCTTGATTAAAAATGAACTCTCGCCTCTCTCTAAGCGAGAATTTAAATGAACTCTCACCTCTATCTCTGCACTGATTTAAAATGAACTCTCTCCTCCCTCCCTGCACTAATTAAAAATGAAATTCGACCCTCTCTCCGCGCTGATTTAAAATTAACTCTCGCCTCTCCGCGTTGTTTTAAATTAACTCTCGCTTCTCTCTCCACGCTGTTTTCAAATGGACTCTCGCCTCTCTCTGTGCGCTGTTTTAAAATGAACTCTTTCCTCTCTCTCCACGCAGTTTTAAAGTGAACTATCTCCTTTCTCTCCACGTTGTTTTAAAATGAACTCTTTGCCCTCGCTCTCCGCGCTGATTTAAAATGTATTCTCACCTCCCTCTCTGCGCTGATTTAAAATGAACTCTTTCCTCTCTCTTCATGCTGATTAAAAATGATCTAACACCTCTCTCTCCGCGCTGATTTAAAATGAACTCTCGCCTCTCCGCGTTGTTTTAAATTAACTCTCGCTTCTCTCTCCACACTATTTTCAAATGAACTCACGCCTCTCTCGGCGAAAATTTAAAATGAACTCTCGCCTCTTGGCATTGTTTTAAATCAACTCTCACCTCTCTCACCGCGCTGATTTAAAATCCACTCTCTCCTTTCCCTCCGCGCTGTTTTAAAATGAACTCTCGCCTCTCTCTCCGCACTGATTTAAAATTAACTCTCGCCTCTCACACCGCTCAGGTTAAAAATTAACTCACGCCTCTCTCTCCTCGCTGATTTATAATGAACTCACGCCTCTCTCTCTCCGTGCTGGTTTTAAATGAACTCTCGTCTCTCCGCATTGTTTTAAATGAACTCTCGTCTCTCTCTCTGCGCTGATTTAAAATGAACTCTCGCCTCTCTCTCCTCCCACTTTTGAAATGAACTCACGTCTCTCTCTCTGCGCTGATTTATAAGGAAATCTCACCTCTCTCTCCGCTCTGATTTATAATGAAATCTCGCCTCTCTCTCCGTGCTGATGTAAAATGAACTCTGGCCTCTCTGTCCGCACTGTTTGAAAAATTCGTCTCGCCTCTCTCTCCGCATTGTTTTAAAATGAACTCTCACCTCTCTCTCCGCATTGTTTTCAAATGAACTCTCACCTCTCGCTCTGCGCTGATTTAAAATGAACTATTTATCTCTCTCTGCCACGCTGATTTAAAATGAAAACTCACCTCTCCCTCCATGCTGCTTAGAAATGAACTCGTTCCTCTCTCTCCATGCTGCTTTTAATACACTCACCTCTCTCTCTGCTCAGATTTAAAATGAATTCACGCCTCTCTCTCCGTGCTGATTTAAATTCAACTCACGCCTCTCTCGCCACTTTATTTTCAAATAAACTCTGTCGTCTCTCTCCGCTCTGATTTATAATGAAATCTCGTCTCTCTCTCCGTGCTGATGTAAAATGAACTCTCGCCTTTCTGTCCGCATTGTTTGAAAAATTCGTCTCGCCTCTCTCTCTGCACTGATTTAAAATGAACTCTCCGCGCTCTCTCTGCACTGATTTAAAATGAAATTCGACACTCCGTGCTGATGTAAAATGACCTCTCGGATCTCTCTCCGCACTGTTTGAAAAAGTACTCTCGCCTCTCTCTCCGCCCTGATTTAAAATAACTCTCTCTCTCTCTGTGCTGATTTAAAATGAACTCTTGCCTCACCACTTTGTTTTAAATGATCTCTCACCTCTCTCTCTTGCGCTGTTTTAAAATTAACTCTTCCTTCTCTCTCTGCGCTGATTTAAAATGAATTCTCGCCTCTCTCTCCGCACTGTTTGAAATATTACTCTCGCCTCTCTCTCCGCACTGATGTAAAATGAACTCTCGCCTCTCTGCACTGTTTTAAAATGAACTCTTGCCTCTCCGCATTGTTTTAAATCAACTCTTGCCCCTCTCCAAACTGTTTTAAAATGAAGTCTCGCCTCTCTCCATGCTGTTTTAAAATGAACTTCACCTCTCTCTCCGCGCTGATTTAAAATGAACTCTCACCCCTCCGCATTGTTTTAAATGAGCTCACGCCTCTCTCTCCGCGCTGATTTCGAATGATCTTTCGCCTCTCTCTCTGCGCTGATTTAAACTGGACTATCGCCTCTCTCTCTGCCTTGATTAAAAATGAACTCTCACCTCTCTCTAAGCGAGAATTTAAATGAACTCTCGCCTCTATCTCTGCACTGATTTAAAATGAACTCTCTCCTCCCTCCCTGCACTAATTAAAAATGAAATTTGAACCTCTCTCCGCACTGATTTAAAATGAACTCTCGCCTCTCCGCATTGTTTTAAATTAACTCTCGCTTCTCTCTCCACGCTGTTTTCAAATGGACTCTCGCCTCTCTCTGTGCGCTGTTTTAAAATGAACTCTTTCCCCTCTCTCCACGCAGTTTTAAAGTGAACTATCTCCTTTCTCTCCACATTGTTTTAAAATGAACTCTTTGCCCTCGCTCTCCGCGCTGATTTAAAATGAACTCTTTCCTCTCTCTTCATGCTGATTAAAAATGATCTAACACCTCTCTCTCAGCGCTGATTTCTAATGAGCTTTCGCCACTCTCTCTGCGCTGATTTAATATGGACTCTCGCCTCTCTCTCTGCGCTGATTTCAAATGAACTCTCGCCTCTCTCTGCGAAAATTTAAAATGAACTCTCGCCTCTTGGCATTGTTTTAAATCAACTCTCGCCTCTCTCTCCGCGCTGATTTAAAATGATCTCTCGTCTCTCTCTCTGCGCTGATTTAAAATGATCTCTCGTCTCTCTCTCTGCGCTGATTTAAAGTGAACTCTCGTCTCTCCGCGTTGTTTTAAATTAACTCTTGCTTCTCTCTCCACGCTGTTTTCAAATGGACTCTCGCCTCTCTCTCAGCGCTAATTTAAAATTAACTCTCGCCTCTCCGCGTTGTTTTAAATGAACTCACGTCTCTCTCCGCGCTGATTTAAAATGAACACTCGCCTCTCCGCGTTGTTTTAATTTTACTCTCGCTTCTCTCTCCACGCTGTTTTCAAATGAACTCATGGCTCTCTCTCCGCGCTGATATGAAATGAACTCTCTCCTTCCCTCTGCGTTGTTTTGAAATAAACTGACACCTCTCTGTCCATGCTGTTTTAAAATGAACTCTCGCTTCTCTCTCCGCACTGATTTAAAGTGAACACTCGCCTCTCTCTCCACGCTGATTTATAATAAACTATCACCCCTCTCACCGCGCTGATTTAAAATGAATTCTCGCCTCTCTCTCTGCGCTGATTTGCAATCAACTATCTCCCCTCTCTCCACACTGATTTAAAATGAACTTTCGCCTCTCCGGGCTGATTTAAAATTAACTTTCGCCTCTCTCTCCTCACACTTTTGAAATGAAATCTCACCTCTCTCTCCGCGCTGATTTAAAATAAACTCTCGCCTCTCTCTTTTCACCTTCTTTTAAAATGAACTCTCACCTCTCACTCTGCGCTGATTTAAAATGAACTATTTATCTCTCTGCCACGCTGATTTAAAATGAAAACTCACCTCTCCCTCCATGCTGCTTAGAAATGAACTCGTTCCTCTCTCTCCATGCTGCTTTTAATACACTCCCGCCTCTCTCTCCGCTCGGATTTAAAATGAATTCACGCCTCTCTCTCCGCGCTGATTTAAATTCAACTCACGCTTCTCTCGCCACCTTATTTTCAAATGAACTCTCTCATCTCTCTCCGCTCTGATTTATAATGAAATCTCGTCTCTCTCTCCGTGCTGATGTAAAATGAACTCTGGCCTCTCTGTCCGCACTGTTTGAAAAATTCATCTCGCCTCTCTCTCTGCACTGATTTAAAATGAACTCTTGCTTCTCTCTCGGCGTGGTTTTAAAATAAATTCTCACCTCTCTCTCGGTGCTGATTTACAGTGAACTCTCGCCTCTCTCTTGGTGCTGATTTAAAATGAACTCTTCCCTCTCTCTCCGCGCTGATTTAAAATAAATTCTCGCCTCTCTCTCGGTGCTGATTTACAGTGAACTCTCCGCTCTCTCTCTGCACTGATTTAAAAAGAATTCTCACCGTTCTCTCTGCGCTGATTTAAAATGAATTCTCGTCTCTCCACGTTACGTTAAATTAACTCTTGCTTCTCTCTCCAAGCTGTTTTCAAATGGACTCTTGCCTCTCTCTCTGCACTGATTTAAAATGAACTCTCGCCTCTCTCTCCGCGCTGATTTAAAATGAACTCTCGCCTATCTCTCCACATTATTTTAAATGAACAATCGCTTCTCTCACCGCGCTGTTTTAAAATGAACTCTTTCCTCTCTCTCCACGCACTTTAAAGTGAACTATCTCCTTTCTCTCCACATTGTTTTAAAATGAACTCTTTGCCCTCGCTCTCTGCGCTGATTTAAAATGAACGCTCACCTCTCTCTCTGCGCTGATTTAAGATGAACTCTCGCCTCTCCGCGTTGTTTTAATTTAACTCTTGCTTCTCTCGCCATGCTGGTTTTAAATGAACTCATGGCCCTCTCTCCGCGCTGATATGAAATGAACTCCCGCCTTTCCCTATGCGCTATTTTGAAATAAACTGACACCTCTCTGTCCACGCTGTTTTAAAATGAACTCTCGCCTCTCTCTCCGCACTGATTTAAAGTGAAGTCTTGCCCCTCTCTCCGTGCTGATTTATAATAAACTATCACCCCTCTCACCGCGCTGATTTAAAATGAATTCTCGCCTCTCTCTCTGCGCTGATTTGCAATCAACTATCTCCCCTCTCTCCGCACTGATTTAAAATGAACTTTCGCCTCTCCGGGCTGATTTAAAATTAACTTTCGCCTCTCTCTCCTCACACTTTTGAAATGAAATCTCACCTCTCTCTCCGCGCTGATTTAAAATAAACTCTCGCCTCTCTCTTTTCACCTTCTTTTAAAATGAACTCTCACCTCTCACTCTGCGCTGATTTAAAATGAACTATTTATCTCTCTCTGCCACGCTGATTTAAAATGAAAACTCACCTCTCCCTCCATGCTGCTTAGAAATGAACTCGTTCCTCTCTCTCCATGCTGCTTTTAATACACTCCCGCCTCTCTCTCCGCTCGGATTTAAAATGAATTCACGCCTCTCTCTCCGCGCTGATTTAAATTCAACTCACGCTTCTCTCGCCACCTTATTTTCAAATGAACTCTCTCATCTCTCTCCGCTCTGATTTATAATGAAATCTCGTCTCTCTCTCCGTGCTGATGTAAAATGAACTCTGGCCTCTCTGTCCGCACTGTTTGAAAAATTCGTCTCGCCTCTCTCTCTGCACTGATTTAAAATGAACTCTTGCTTCTCTCTCGGCGTGGTTTTAAAATAAATTCTCACCTCTCTCTCGGTGCTGATTTACAGTGAACTCTCGCCTCTCTCTTGGTGCTGATTTAAAATGAACTCTTCCCTCTCTCTCCGCGCTGATTTAAAATAAATTCTCGCCTCTCTCTCGGTGCTGATTTACAGTGAACTCTCCGCTCTCTCTCTGCACTGATTTAAAAAGAATTCTCACCGTTCTCTCTGCGCTGATTTAAAATGAATTCTCGTCTCTCCACGTTACGTTAAATTAACTCTTGCTTCTCTCTCCAAGCTGTTTTCAAATGGACTCTTGCCTCTCTCTCTGCACTGATTTAAAATGAACTCTCGCCTCTCTCTCCGCGCTGATTTAAAATGAACTCTCGCCTATCTCTCCACATTATTTTAAATGAACAATCGCTTCTCTCACCGCGCTGTTTTAAAATGAACTCTTTCCTCTCTCTCCACGCACTTTAAAGTGAACTATCTCCTTTCTCTCCACATTGTTTTAAAATGAACTCTTTGCCCTCGCTCTCTGCGCTGATTTAAAATGAACGCTCACCTCTCTCTCTGCGCTGATTTAAGATGAACTCTCGCCTCTCCGCGTTGTTTTAATTTAACTCTTGCTTCTCTCGCCATGCTGGTTTTAAATGAACTCATGGCCCTCTCTCCGCGCTGATATGAAATGAACTCCCGCCTTTCCCTATGCGCTATTTTGAAATAAACTGACACCTCTCTGTCCACGCTGTTTTAAAATGAACTCTCGCCTCTCTCTCCGCACTGATTTAAAGTGAAGTCTTGCCCCTCTCTCCGTGCTGATTTATAATAAACTATCACCTCTCTCTCTGCGCTGATTTAAAATGAACTCTTTCCTCTCTCTCTGCGTTGATTTGCATTCAACTCTCACCTCTCTCTCCACACTGATTTAAAACTATCTCTCGCCCCTCCGTGCTGATTTAAAATGAACTCTCGCCTCTCTCTCTGCGTTATTTTAAAATGAACTCTCACCTCTCTCTCCTCACACTTTTGAAATGAAATCTCACCTCTATCTCCGTGCTGATTTAAAATGAACCATCCCCTCTCACTCCGTGCTGATTTAAAATTAACTCTTGCTTCTCTCTCGGTGCTGATTTAAAATAAACTCTCGCCTCTCTCTCGGTGCTGATTTAAAGTGAACTCTCTGCTCTCTCTGCACTGATTTAAAATGAACTCTCGCCTCTCTCTCTGCACTGATTAAAAATTGAAATTCATATCTCTCTCCGTGCTGATTTAAGATGACCTCTCAGCTCTCTCTCCACATTGTTTGAAAAAGTACTCTCGCCTCTCTCTCCGCGCTGATTTGAAATAAACTCACACCTCTCCGCTTTGTTTTAAAATGAACCCTTTCCTCTCTCTCCACGCTGATTAAAAACGATCTCACGCCTCTCTCTCAGTGCTGATTTGTAATGATCTTTCCCCACTCTCTCCGCGCTGATTTAAAATGAACTCTCGCCTCTCTCTCTCCACCATGTTTTCAAATGAACTCTTGCCTCTCTCTCCTCACTCTTTTGAAATTAACTCTTGCCTCTCTCTCCACGCTGTTTTAAAATGAACTCTCGTCTCTCTTTCCGCACTATATGAAACAGTAGTTTCGCCTCTCTCTCTGCACTGATTTAAAGTGAACACTCTCTTCTCTCTCTGCAGTGATTTAAAATGAAATTCGACCCTCTCTCCGCTCTGATTTAAAATGACCTCTCCTCTCTCTCTCTGCACTGTTTGAAAAATTACTCTTTCCTCTCTCTCCGCCTTATTCTCAAATGAAATCTCTGTCCTCTCTCTGCGCTGTTTTATAATGAAATCTTGCCTCTCTCTCCACGCTAATTTAAAAAGAACTCTCATCTCTCTTTCCGCACATTTTGAAAATGTAGTCTTCACTCTCTCTCTGCACTGATTTAAAGTGAACTATTCGTGCATTGATTTAAAATGAAATTTGACCCTCTCTCCGCTCTGCTTTAAAATGACCTCTCCTCTCTCTCTCCGCACTGTTTGAAAAAGTACTCTCGCCTCTCTCTCCACGGTGATTTAAAATTAACTCTCGCCTCTCCGCATTGTTTTAAATGAACTCTTTCCTTTCTCTCCACGCTGTTTTAAAATGACTTCTCGCCTCTCTCTCCACACTGATATAAAATGAACTCTCTCCTTTCCCTCTGCGCTGTTTTGAAATAAACTGACACCTCACTGTCCACGCTGTTTTAAAATGAACACATGCCTCTCTCTGCGCACTATTTTCAAATGAACCTTCGCCTCTTCGCGTTGTTGTAAATGAACTCTTTCCTCTCTCTCGGTGCTGTTTTAAAATAAACTCTCGCCTCTCTCTCGCTGCTGATCTAAAGTAAACTCTCTCCTCTCTCTCTGCACTGATTAAAAATGAAATTCAACCCTTTCTCCCCGCTGATTTAGATTGACCTCTCAGCTCTCTCTCCGCACTGTTTGAAAAAGTACTCTCGCCTCTCTCTCTGTGCTGATTTAAAATGAACTCTTGCCTCTCCGCGTTGTTTTAAATGAACTCTCGCCTCTCTCTCCACGCTGTTTTAAAATAAATCACAGCTCTCTCTCCGCGCTGATTAAAAATGATCTCCCCTCTCTCTTCCCGCGCTGATTTCTATTGATCTTTCGCCACACTCCTCGCACTGATTTAAAATGGGCTCTTTCCTCTCTCTCTGCGCTGATTTGAAATGAACTCTCGCCTCTCTCTGCACTGATTTAAAATGAACTCTCACCTCTCTCTCCACGAAAATTTAAAATGTACTCTCACCTCTCCGCATTGTGTTAAATCAACTCTCCTCTCTCTCCACGCTGCTTTAAAATGAACTCTCCCCTCTCTCCACGCTGTTTTAAAATGAACTCTCGCCACTCTCTCCACGCTGGTTAAAAATTAACCCTCGCCTCTCTCTCCACGTTGATTTATAATGAACTTGCACCACTCTCTCCCCGCTGATTTAAAATGCACTCTCGCCACTCTCTCTGCGCTGATTTAAAATGAACTCTCACCTCTCTCTCCTCACTCTTTTGAACTGAATTCTTGCCTCCCTCTCTACACTGATTTAAAATGAACTCTCACCTCTCTCTCCACGCTGGTTAAAAATTAACCCTCGCCTCTCTATCCACACAGATTTATAATGAACTTGCACCACTCTCTCCACGCTGATTTAAAATGAACTCTCGCCTCTCTCTACATGAAAATTTAAAATGAACTCTCGCCTCTCCGCATTGTTTTAAATTAACTTTCGCCTCTCTCTCCGCGCTGATAAAAAATGAGCTCCCTGCTTTCCCTCCATACTGTTTTGAAATAAACTGACACCTCTCGGTCCATGTTGTTTTAAATGAACTCTCGCCTCTCCGCGCTGATTTAAAATGAACTCTCGCCCCTCTCTCCACGCTGAGTTAAAATTACCACTCACTTCTCTCTCTGCGCTGATTTGCAATTAACTCTCGCCTCTCTCTCTGTGCTGATTTAAAATGAACTCTCGCCTCTCTCTCTGTGCTGATTTAAAATGAACTCTCGCCTCTCACTCCGCGCTGATTTAAAATGAACTCTCGCCCCTCTCTCCGTGCTGATTTAAAATTACTCTCACTTTTCTCTCTGTGCTGATTTGCAATCAACTCTCGCCTCTCTCTCCTCACTCTTTTGAATTGAATTCTTGCCTTTCTCTCCGCATTGTTTTAAATCAACTCTCGCCTCTCTCTCCAGGCTGTTTTGAAATGAACTCTCACCTCTCTCTCCGCCCTGGTTAAAAATTAACTCTCGCCTCTCTCTCCGCGCTGATTTATAATGAACTCGCACCACTCACTCCGCACTGATTTAAAATGAACTCTCGTCTCTCTCTCCACACTGACTTTAAATTAACTCTTGCCTCTATCTCTGCGCTCTTTTAAAGTGAACTCTCGCCTCTCCCTGCGCACTGATTTAAAATGAACTCTCACCTCTCTCTCCACGCTGTTTTAAAATGAAATTCACACCTCTCTCTGCACTTTTTCAAAATTAAAATGAACTCTCGCCTCTCTCTCCGCACTGTTTTAAATGAATAATCGCTTTCTTCTCCGCGCTGTTTTAAAATGATCTCTGTTCTCTCTCTCCACGCTGTTTTCAAATGAACTCTCGCCTCTTTCTCCGCGCTGATTTAAAATGAATTCTCGCCCCTCTCTCCGTGTTGATTTATAATGAACTCTCACCTCTCTCTCCTATTTCTTTCGAAATGAACTCTCGCCTCTCTCTCTGTGCTGATTTGAAAAGAACGCTCGCTTCTCTCTCCGCGCTGATGTAAAATGTATTCTCGCCTCTCTGCACTTATTTAAAATGAACTCACGCCTCTCCGCATTGTTTTAACACTCGCTTCTCTCTCCATGTTGTTTTCAAATGAACTCACGCCTCTCTCCCCGCGCTGATATGAAATGAACTCCCTCCTTTACTTCCACGCTGTTTTGAAATAAACTGACAACTCTCTGTCTACGCTGATTTAAAATGAACTCTCGTCTCTCTCTCCGCACTGATTTAAAATGAATTCTCGCCCTTCTCTCCGCGCTGATTTATAATGACTTCTCACCTCTCTCTTTCTCTTTCAGAATGAACTCTCGTCTCTCTCTCCACGCTGATTTATAATGAACTCCTGCCTCTCTCTCCTCTCTCTTTCAAAATGAACTCTCGCCCCTCTCTCCGCGCTGATTTATAATGAACTCTCCTTTCTCTCCTCTCTCTTTCGAAATGAACTCTCACCTCTCCCTCCACACTGATTTAAAATGAACTCTCGCCTCTCCACGTTGTTTTAATTTAACACTCGCTTCTCTCTTCACGTTGTTTTCAAATGAACTCATGCCTCTCTCTCAGTGCTGATATGAAATGAACTTCCTTTCCCTCCACGCTGTTTTGAAATAAACTGACATCTCTCTGCCCACGCTGTTTTAAAGTGGATTCTCGCCTCTCTCTCTGCGCTGATTTAAAATGAACTCTTACCTCTCTCTCCGCAAAAATTTAAAATGAACTCTCGCCTCACCGCATTGTTTTAAATCAACTCTCGCCTCTCTCTCTGCGCTGTTTTAAAATGAACTCTCACCTCTCTCCATGCTGTTTTAAAATGAACTCTCGCCCCTCTCTCCACGCTGTTTTGAATGAACTGACGCCTCTCGATCCATGCTGTTTTAAAATGAACTCTCACCTCTCTCCACGCTGATTTAAAATGAAATCTCACCACTCTCTCTGCGCTGTTTTGAAAGGAACTCTTTCCTCTCTCTCCGCGCTCTTTTGAAATGAAGTCTCTCTTTTCTCTCTGCATTGTTTTAAAATGAACTCTCGCCTCTCTCTCCATGCAGATTTATAATGAAATCTCACCACTCTCTCTGTGCTGATTTTAAATGAACTCTCGCCTCTCCGCGTTGTTTTAATTTAATGCTCGCTTCTCTCTCCACGCTGTTTTCAAATGAACTCACTCCTCTCTCCTCGCGCTGATATGAAATGAACTCCCTCCTTTCCCTCCACACTGTTTTGAAATAAACTGACAACTCTCTGTCTACGCTGATTTAAAATGAACTCTCGTCTCTATCTCTACACTGACTTTAAATTAACTCTCGCCTCTATCTCTGCGCTCTTTTAAAGTGAACTCTCGCCTCTCCCTGCGCACTGATTTAAAATGAACTCTCACCTCTCTCTCCACGCTGTTTTAAAATGAACTCTTTCCTCTCTCCATGCTGTTTTATAATGAACTCTTTCCTCTCTCTCCGCGCTGATTTAAAATGAAATTCGCACCTCTCTCTGCACTTTTTCAAAATTAAAATGAACTCTCGCCTCTCTCTCCGCATTGTTTTAAATGAATAATCGCTTTTCTCTCTGCGCTGTTTTAAAATGATCTCTGTTCTCTCTCTCCACGCTGTTTTCAAATGAACTCTCGCCTCTCTCCCCGCGCTGATATAAAATGAACTCCCTTCTTTCCCTCCCCACTGTTTTGAAATAAACTGACATCTCTCTATCCACAGAATTACCTGGAAAAACTCAGCAGGTCTGGCAGTATCGGTGGAGAAGAAAAGACGTTTCGAGTCCTCATGACCCTTCATGAGGACTCGAAACGTCAACTCTTTTCTTCTCCGCTGATGCTGCCAGACCTGCTGAGTTTTTCCAGGTAATTCTGTTGTTTTGGATTTCCAGCATCCGCAGTTTTTAGTTTTTACCTCTCTATCCACGCTATTTTAAAATGAACTCATGCCTCTCTCCGCACTGATTTAAAATGAACTATCGCCCCTCTCTCTGTGCTGATTTGAAAAGAACGCTCGCTTCTCTCTCCACGCTGATTTAAAATGTATTCTTGCCTCTCTCGCTGCGCTGATTTAAAATGAACTCTCGCCTCTCCACGTTGTTTTAATTTAACGCTCCTTTCTCTCTCCACGCTGTTTTCAAATGAACTCACGCCTCCCTCTCCGCGCTGATATGAAATGAACTCCTTCCTTTCCCTCCACACTGTTTTGAAATAAACTGACACCTCTCTGTCCACGCTGTTTTAAAGTGGACTCTCGCTTCTCTCTCCGCACTGATTTAAAATGAACTCTCGTCTCTCTCTCCACACTGTTTTAAACTGAACTTTCTTCTTCCCCTCCGCGCTGTTTTAAAATGAATTCTCATGTCTCTCTCCACTCTGGTTAATAATTAACTCAGGCCTCTCTCTCCGCGCTGATTTATAAAGAACTCGCACCTCTCTCTCCACACTGATTTAAAATGAACGCTCACCCCTCTCTCCACACTTATTTTAAATTAACTCTCCCCTCTATGTCTGTGCTCTGTGAACACTCGCCTCTCCCTGTGCACTGATTTAAAATGAACTCTAGCCTATCTCTCCGCACTGTTTTAAAATTAACTCTTGCTTCTCTCCACGCTGTTTTTAAATGAACTCTTTCCCCTCTCTCCACACTGATTTAAAATGAAATTTGCACCTCTCTCTGCACTTTTTCAAAATTAAAATGATCTCTCACCTCTCTCCCTGCACTGTTTGAAAATGAACACTCGCCTCTCTCCGCACTGTTTGAAAAAGAACTCCTGCCTCTCTCTCCACGGTGATTTAAAATGAAAACTCACCTCTCTCTCCACATTGTTTTAAATGAACCATCGCTTTTCTCTCCGCGCTGTTTTGAAATGAACTCTTTCCTCTCTCTCCACCCTGTTTTCAAATGAACTCACGCCTCTCTCTCCGCGCTGTAATAAAATGAGCTCCCTCCTTTCCCTCCACAATGTTTTGATATAAACTGACACCTCTCTGTCCACGCTGTTTTAAAATGAACTCATGCCTCTCTCTCCGCACTGATTTAAAATGAATTCTCCCCTCTCTCCACGCTGATTTAAAATGAACGATCGCCTCTCTTTCTGCGCTGATTTAAAGTGAACTCTCGCCTCTCTCCACGTTGTTTTAAAATAATCTCTCACCTCTCTCTCAGTGCTGATTTAAAGTGAAATCTCTCCTTTCCCTCCACGCTGTTTTAAAATGAACTCTCGCCTCTCTCTCCACTCTGGTTAAAATTAACTCACATCTCTCTCTCTCTCTGCACTGATTAAAAATGAAATTCAACCCTCTCTCCGCGCTGATTAAAAATGATCTTTCGCCAGTCTCCCCGCGCTGATTTAAAATGAACTATTTCCTCTCTTTCTGCGCTGATTTAAAATGAACTCTTACCTCTCCACGTTACTTTAAAATAACTCTCGCTTCTCTCTTCACGCTGTTTTAAAATGAACTATTTCCTCTCTCTCCACGCTGTTTTAAAATGAAATTCGCCTCTCTCTCTGCACTGTTTCAAACTTAAAATGAACTCTCGCCTCTCCGCGTTGTTTTAAATGAACAACCGCTTCTCTCTCCATGCTGTTTTAAAATGAATTCTCGCCTCTCTCACGCGCTGTTTTAAAATGAGCTCTTTCCTTTCTCTCCGCATTACTTTAAAATGAACTCTCGCCTCTCTCTTTGACTTTGAAAACAGAGCCACCCAGCTGGCCGGCGATGACCGGGACCGGTCCTGTGCTGACAGTGAGGTCGGTGCTGCTCTACCAAGTGAGGATCCAGCAGTGCAACATCCATCAGACAACCATGCTGTGAGTGATGTGTCCTGTTTCACAGGCCCCTGCCAGGCACTAATTATCTCTCCTTACTTTCACAGGCACATCTGGGAAACAGCCGACAGAGTCCATGACCCAGGGCCTCCAATCAAGGTCCTAAGACACCTCTGAAGAGGAATCTGAAGGCACCCTCCCTGAAGTCCTGTCTCAGCGTCACCCACACCCTCCACCAGCGCAGAGATACACACCTTAGTGGGACCCAGCTTCAGAGTAGCCTCAGGATCACAATCTGGTGAGCACATTGCACTGTCTGATCCACAGCTGGCAGAGGCAGGGACTTCCCAGGTCCCCGGCACTCGGAGGGCTGCTGGAGGCCAGAACGTTGCTGAATCCGAGTCAGATGACGAGCCTCTGGACTCGGTCATGTCACAGTTGCTGGAGCTGCAAAGATAAGCTCGGGAACATCAGGAAGGGATGTCCGCTGCACTCCTCAGATTGCAAGGCATGATGGAGGAGTCTGTCCACCTTCAGGCTGAGGTGATAGCGCTGGCATTGCAATGCACCGAGGTTAACACTGGTAGGATGGCAGCTGCCAAGGAGATCTTGGTCCAGGATGTCACTCCTGCACTGATGCGTGGGCTTAACTCCATCGCTGATACAATAGTTGGCCTCCAACAGTGTGTACACAAGAGGGGTGCAGGGCAGCTCAATCTCACTCCAGCTACCCCTTCTCCTCAAAGAGTCAGCCAGGGGCCCTCAGGCACCCATAGGGAGGAGGATCAGCAGGTTAACACTCCGGGCCCATCCACCCAGGTGACTTTGGGAGTGACCGGCCCATCTGACTCCCCTCTTCCTGTGACCCCCACAGCTCCAGCTCCACAGACCGAGGAGGGTGCCACTGCCACACAGCAGGATCCTGAAAGCAGACCAGGGCCCATCAAGTCTTGTCCCTCCAGAGGATGCCCGCCAAAGTCATCACAGACAAGGTGATGGCATCATGGTATTGTTGCTGGACTAGTAATCCAGAGAGCCAGGGTAATGCTCTGGGAAAGCGGATTTGAATCATACTCTGGCAGGTGGTGGAATTTGAATTCAATAAAAATCTGGAATTAACGGTCTAATGATGATCATTGCCAATTGTTGTAAAAATCCATCTGCCCTTCAGGAAGGGAAATCTGCCGTCCTTACCCGGTCTGGCCTACATGTGACTCCAGACTCACAGCAATGTGGTTAACTCTTAAATGCCCTCTGAACAAGGGCATCTAGGGATGGGCAATAAATTCTGGCCTAGACAGTGACACCCACCATCCCATGAATGAATTAAATAAAAGTCAGTAGGCTGTTTCCACCTCTGCTGTGGGTGTCTGGGGAGCACCAAAATGTAGCAGCTGGGTTAGTAAAGTTAAGGAGAATTAGTTGCACAGCCTGGGCACGTGTGTTAATCACCTGTACACAATATTCATTATTGTCAATAAACTTCCAAGAATGTCTCCCTGCCTATGGCTCCTTGTTCTGATGAGCAGTGTCCGTGTCACTCAGATGTGAAACCTTTCAGCACAAGATAAAGGCAGGAGTCTCAATCCAGGGCCCCTTCCCCGTGTCTGTGCAGCCTTCAGACCACAGTGATGGTCCAGCCTCACACTCCTTGGAAACGTTACTGACATCTGCACCTCGGCGGTGCTGGTCATTGCTGCCAGAATGTAGTGGGCAGGCCCCACAGAGTTCTCTCATTCTCTCTGTGTGCTCTCAGCACCTTTAAGGTGGGGCTGGCCCCCATCACACCAGCATCTGTGGCCAGTGATGCTGGGCACCATCTCCTGAAGGGCTGAGATGCTGAAGGTGGACACAGCATCAGATGTATCTAAAGGTTCATGGCTGTGTCTCTGAGATGGCCCTGATCATGTAGCTCAAGCGAGCTGCCCTCGGCCAGTCAGGAGTCAGATATTCTCAGACGCTGTGTGAAGATCTAAGGAGTGTCCTCACTGCATGTTGTCATCATCCTCCTGCGATCGAGAGACTTAGGCCTTCACTGCATCTCCATGACAGGAGCATTCTCACAGGGGGTATTGGTGCTGCCATAAACCAGACTGGAGTCAAACATTCACAACTGCGAGGTGAGGATCTACAGGGACACCTCACTGCATGTCGTCATCCTCCTCCACAAATCTGGCAGCTATGAGGGCCTCCCAAGTGCGCCTGCCTCATCTAGTCAGTGCGAGTGCCTCATGCCCCTCATCGTCACCACCGAGAACCCCCTCACCCTCATCCCGGTCCGTGGTGTCCTCAGTTGAGGAGACCTCCAGCTCCTCCATCTCCTCCTCAGCCGCTCCTCTCCCTGTTGCAGTGCCAGGTTGTAAAGGGCGCAGCAGACGATGATGATGTGTGACACCCTCTGTGGACTGTATTGCAGGGCTCCACCAGACTGGTCCAGGCACCGGAACCTCATCTTCAACATCCCGATGGTCTGTCCCACCAAGTTGTGAGCTGCTGCATGAGTCTCATTATCCCGTTGCTCTGCTGCAGTCTGAGGCCCCCACACGGTGTCATCAGCCACGGCCTCTGTGGGTAACCCTTGTCCCCAAGGAGCCAACCCTGCAGCTTCTGTGGAGCCTGGAAGACTCCAGGGATCTGTGACCAACTGAGAATGTAGGCATCATGCACACTCCCTGGAAACCGTGCGCAGACCTGCAGGACGTGTTTGTGGAGGTCACACACCAGCTGCACGTTCAGTGAGTGGAAGCCCTTGTGGTTGATGAAGTTCACTGAGTGTAGTGATGGAGACCTGAGCACCACATGAGTGCAGTGGATCGCACCCTGTACCTGTGGGAATCCTGAGATCAGGGTGAATCCAATGGGCCTTGTATCCTGGCTGTCCCAGTCCTGGGCGAAATGCATAAAGTTGTTGCCATGGAGAAGATGCATCTGTGACCTCATGGATGCATTTGTGGGTGATGGATTGTGAAATCCCACAGAGGTCGCCTGTGGAGCCCTGAAAGGAGCCACTGGTGTAGAAATTGAGCACCACCGTCACTTTCACAGCCACTGGCAGTGGATGCCCTCCATGTCCCCTTGGCACCAACTCCTGCAGTAAGCGGCAGATGTGAGCCACCAGCTCCCTAAAGATGTACAGTCATCGGTGACACTGGTTCTCAGTCATCTGCAGGAATGGCAGGTGGTGTCTATAGACCCTGGGTGTCACTAGGCACTGACCAGCCACGGCTCACTGTCACTCCTGGGCAGTGTGTGTGGGAGCTCCTGTTGCCCTTTCTTCATGTGGTTGCTGCTCCTGCCTTTGCACAGCCAGGAGCCTCAGTCACTCTCTCCTCTGTCTTCTACACTCTCTGTAGGCATCAGGCACACAGCTAGGTCACCAGGATCCACGATCCTGACATGGTCCTCCTGTAGCATGAAAGAGTGAGAGAGAGAGAGACGTGGTTATCATGGCTGTACTTAGCACCTTTCCTGGCCTGTGACCGCCCCTTAATGCCTCCTGGAGAGTGCTGATCACCCCTCGGATGGCCAGAGGTGAGTGCGCTGCATGGCTGCCCTGTCAACCTGTGACATGGGGGACACTGGTCCAAACCAGGATGCTGAGATTGCGAGGAGGCTGTGAGCTCCTCCAGCAGTGACTGCTCCATGGCCAGTGTTAGCGAGGAGACTGTGCAACGTGTACATTAACTGGTTGCGGACTGGCAGCCTGTGCCGGGGGGGTTAGGGGGTTACGGGGGGTGGGGTGGGGTGCGTGGGTGAGGTCTGGGGGGTTTGCTGGCCCTTTGGTGCCTCTGCATTGTTTGCATGGGCGGCCAGGCTAGGGGCCTGACCCCAGTCACATCACTGTGGCTGTGCCTGGTCTGTCTCAGTCGCTGAGGTCTGGTCAGTTTATACAGTGTGGCCACTTCCCTCACTTACCCTGACACCACCTCAATTGCCTCTGTGTGGGATCCAACATCAGGGCAGCAGCAGGTCCCCCCCATCTGCCCCCCTCTCCCCATACCTTACCCCCTCTCGCCCTCCTCCCCCTCCCCCCTCCCCCCACCTCCCCACCACTCTCCCTCCCCTCCTCCCCCCACCCCACCTGCCCCTCCCCCAACCTCCGCCCCTCTCCTCACCTCCCCAATACCTCCCCCCTCCCCCACCTCCCACTCCCCCCAATGCCCCCTCCCCCAACCACCCCAACACCCACCTCCCCCCGAACCCCCCCACCTCCCACTCCTCCCACCTCCCCAATACCTCCTCTCCCCTCCCCCAACCCCCTCCCCCAACCTCCTCAATTCCTCCCTGCCTCCCCCATCCCCCCACCCCCCACCTCCCCACCTCCCCCTCCCCCCACCTCTCCCACCTCCCCCCACCTCCCCCATCCCCCCAACCTCCCCAACATCTCCCCCCCCCACCCCCCCACCTCTCCCCCTTCCCCCACTTCCCCAACACCTCCCCCCCTCCCCCCACCTCCCGCCCTCCATGGCAGGGCAGCAGTTGCCCTTGGACACCACCCCCACCAACGCTCGCCTCTCTCCCTACACTGAGTTAAAATGAACTGAAGCCTCACTCCACGCTGCTTTAAGATGAAGTCTCACAATGATTTAAAACGAACACTTGCCCCTCTCTCTCCACACAGTTTTAAAATAAGCTCTTTCCCCTCTCTCCGTGCTGTTTAATAATGGACTCTCACCTCGCTCTCCATGTTGAATTAAAATGAACTCTCATCTCTCTCTCCGCACTGTTTTAAAATGAACTCTCACCTCCCTCTCTGTGCTGTTTTAAAATGAACTGTGGTAATCTGAGGTGCAATACACCTTTAATACAGTGTGACCAGATGGTCCATGTTTGTGTTATCCAATTACTGTGTAACAAGGGCTACAATGTTAATCAGTAGTTTAGAACAGGGTTTGGTTGGAGAAGTGTTAGTGCTCCGTTACTGATGTTAATAAGCATGTGCTTCGTCTTACAACGATCTCTTCATTGGCATCATCTTGGTGACCAGCTCACTCACCGTAGATAGGCGTGCAATTGTGTTCACTGAGCAAAGCTACTCGACAGAAGGAACATAACATGAACTCTGTTTTAACATGAATCCTCGCATTTCTCTTCATGCTGTTTTGAAATGAGTCATAGAGTCTACAGCGCAGAAAAAGGCCCTTCGGCCCACTGAGTCTGCGCTGGTCAAACAAGTACCTAACTATCCTAATCCCATTTTCCAGCACCAGGCCCATAGCCTTGTATGCCATGGCATCGCAAATGCACATCCAAATACTTCTTCAATGTTATGAGGGTTTCTGCCTCTACCACCCTTTCAGGCAGTGAGTTCCAGATACCCACCACCTTCTGGGTAAAAAAATTCTTCCTCACATCCCCTCTAAACCTCCTGCCCCTTACCTTAAATCTATGCCCCCTGGTTATTGATCCCTCCACATAGGGGAAAAGTTCCTGCCTGTCTATCCTATCTATGCCCCTCATAATTTTATACACCTCAATCATGTCCCCCCTCAATCTCCTCTGCTCCAAGGAAAATAACCCCAGTCTAACCAATCTCTCCTCATAATTAAAACTCTCCAGCCCAGGCAACATCCTGGTAAATCTCCTCTGCACTCTCTCTAGTGCAATCACATCCTTCCTATAATGCGGATTCCAGAACTGCATGCAATACTCTAGCTGTGGCCTAACCAGCGTTTTATACAGTTCCAGCATAACCTCCCTGCTCTTATATTCTATACCACGGCTAATAAAGGCAAGTATCCCACATGCCTTCTTAACCACCTTATCTACCTGTCCTGCTACTCTCGCACCTCTCACCACACTGATTTAAAATTTACTCTCGCCTCTCTCTCAGCACTAATTTAAAGTGAACTGTCATACTGTTTTAAAATGAAATCTCACATCTCTCTCCGCGCTGTTTTGAAATGAAGTCTCGCGCTAATTATAAATTAACCCTCATCTCTCTACATGCTTTTTAAAAATGAACTTTTTCCTCTCTATTCACTAATTTAAAATAAACTCTTGTGCTGATTTAAAATGAAACCTCTCCTTCTGTGTGTTTTTAAAATGAACTCTCACCTCTCTCTCTGCACTGTTTTAAATGAACTCTCACCTCTCTCTCCACACTGTTTTAAAATGAACTCTCACCTCTCTCTGCACTGTTTTAAATGAACTCTCAGCTGTCTCTCCGCGCTGTTTTAACATGAGCACTCGGCTCTCCCTCCGCGCTGATTTAAAATGAATCTATATCATTCTGACTGCTGGCAGCCATTATAATGAAGTTGCTCCTGATGAAGATGTGACCTGCTTAATGCATTGATGAACAACAGGCTGGGAAGAATAGGTCATGTCTCTTATTGCATCTTGGAAATACCATGTGTCAATGAATGGCCATTTTTACCTTCACTGACACTGGAAGTACATCGTGGCTCATGTTGCAGGAGGCTGTAGAGTTCTGCGACAGTCTGCCTGGTTATGCATAACTCTTCAGACAGATCCAGGAAACTCGCTCTGGACTGTGCATCATTTATACTTTATATGGTCTTCTTTGTGCAGCCTTCCCCCAATCCACCCCTGTTGCCTTTCAAAAGGCCCAACTGCTGCCTCTGGTAGCTGGGCAGGTTTACATTTCTGCTGCTACTTATACATCCCCCTCCTCTTCTACCTTTGCACAAATCAAAATACCAAGTGTGACACTATTATAAGCAAAATAAATGAAGTAAAATCAAATTTCAAGGCAAAATTTCCTATAGAAATACAAAAACTGCAATAGTAAACAAATAGCTATGATCTGAGCATTTGCAGATGAGTGCCCCTTTAAATGCTGTTTCCAATGGCCCTTAGGACAGTCCTATCAAATATTACTGAACAGACCCTAACCCTAACCCTAAAAAACCTGCAAAGTTAATCTACCAATGGGCAGGAATTAAGTAGAATGGATGCAGAGTAGGGTCTTCAGGTGTAATTTTAACACTGCTATGATTAAAAATCCCATTTATGTCTGAAACTGTGTTTGCAATCTGTCGATCACTCATTGTTTTCCTGAAGTTGACATCTTTTATAAATGGAAGTGCACTAATAAAACATGCCCAGGGTTAGTCATCACTTTGTATTTTCAATACATTCTTAGCAGTGGTGACCAGACCTTCTCACCTCACTTGAAGCTCTAAGTGAACTTTAACTCACTATCTTTTAGAAAAAGAAATTTTGAAATGGTTTTTGATTAATTATTGTCAAAGCCTTCGCTCCTAACACCCACTTGTCTTTCTGCAACTTCCCTGGTCATTGCAATATGGCCGTATAACTGGCCATTATATGCAGTGGGCAGCAGGGCATGAGGTGCCATGATTGGCATGGATGGGGTAGGGGCATGGGAAGTGTGTGGGGGATGAGCATGTTTGAGGGGTGAGGGCCAGAAGGCTGTTTTGCTATCATTATGACACTAAAAGGTGGGTCTTTTTAGCCAGCCTGTCTCAGCACTCAGCTGTCCCGGTGACTGCCCCCTCCAAACTTCTGCGGACGTGGGAGGTCCCATTCCAGTTAGCACCCACACCACTCCGCCCCTCGGAACCAAAATCCCATCTTTGCTGGCACTTTCCGCTGAGACAAGTGGGCCAAGGCAGAAAATTTCCCAACTCCTGTTACCCACCTCCAGGGTGAAAATGCAGACCATTGAGATAGAAGGTTCCTTACTCGCTGCCTGTTCACCTGAATTGACTGGTAGTGCAAATTGATGCCTTTGGCCCAAACTGAATTGTGTGGTTTGTGCTATTTAGAAGACTTTGTGAGCATAGGGACTTTATACTAATACTGAGATAACTAGTCTGCTCTCATGTTTTCTGCTTTTTTGCCATATTTCCTCAGCTTGGTTGATGAAGGTTCATTGGCTCCAAAAGCAGCCCTTCTTGCTGGTTTGCTGCTGTGAGCTTAGGTATTTGTATTGAAGCCACTGTGGCTCATTCTTCAGAGTTGATTTGCATTGTTTGTGACGCAGAGAGGATTTCAGAGAAATGACTTCATAGCTGTTACCAATGAAAGAAGTTCGACATTGGGGTGCTGGTATTTAATCACCACCATGAACGGATCATGGGGAAGGATTTTCAGGAGAAACCCAGAAGTACTCATTTCCCAGATATCCTGCAGAAATTAACTGGACATTTTAAACAATTTTCAACAGGCAGCCAGCTGGTTTGATGAGCAAATTGGTCATTGCGTCCAAGTGGGATGATGGTGGTGGTGAGTGAATTGGACATTGTGAGGGATGGGACCTGATTGGTTACAGTATGGGCAGATTAATGTTATTGGGGATTTGGCAGTCAGCTGATCACAGGGGTCCAATCATGAGGCGATAAGCTAATTGGGCCTGGGGGAAATACTACCGCTTTTCCAGCCTCACCAGCATTGCAAGAAAGGCACTTACCTCATTAATCCAGCCATTCTCAACTCATTTTATCTGTCAGGTTTCCGGACCGGGTTTCCCAACCTCCATGTGTTAAAAATAAAAAATCTACTTAAAGTGGCACACAGCCTCCTTAAAAGATTTAAATGATTGACCTGCCTCCAGAGAATAAATTAACCATTTGTTGCCTGACCCATGTCCATTAAACCGCAGTTGGCCGGATTGGACGTGGGTTGGAGGCAGCTTGGAAGGAAGTTATTTTTAAATTTTTGCTATTCCACTCAACACACCTCTCCTTTGGGGTTAAAATGCCCCCATAACTGTGCCTGCAAAATGTTGTTTGATATTTCACGTGCCTGCATGCCGTTGCAATGTAAAAGTGCTCGGCAGAGCAAGGGTTAAAGTGGGACTGGAATATAGCACAGTATGCCGTATAGAGTCACATGGTAGTAGACTGATAGAACAGCGTAGAGAGAACACTCTGGAACTGGCTGCATGGAGGTAACAGCACCATGCATGACAGTAACCTGAGATCCGTGAACATTTAAAGATTAACAATAAAGGGTTCATGTTTAAATATACAAGCATCAAGATCTCATCATAGAGACAACTAAAGAACCATATTACAACATGGTGGCAGCAGTGGGATCTTCCAAAATATATCACATCAGCGGTGACCTGAAAGGTGGCAGCATTTTATATGATGAACCCAGAACCATATCCCAAAGTCTGAAACACTAAAAGCAGCTGAAGCCAACGTAGAGAGATATACACCTCAAGAAAAAACTTGACAAAACAATTGCAGAAGCTTCTCTACAGACTTAGAATTCCACAGGAGTGAGTGGAAGCCAATTGCAAGAGCCCTGTGTGGCACAGAGTGAAGGAACTGCTTAGATCACAAGACAGGTGAGTAACACTACAAAACTTGCAAGACTCTGAGATGGCGCTGAGCTCAGACACTTAGTTAGATCACAAGATGGTGTGCAAAACTACAAAAATTGCAAGACCCTGAGTAACGAACCTGGTCAGTTTATGAGACAGTGAGCAAAGTTTTAAAAAAAATAAGCTGCCCTTACATTATAGAATAGGTGGTGGTCCCAGGGTTTAGCAGATTGCAACATTGGTGACCATGCTGCACGGTAGTTCAAAAAAATTGTCTGGCAGAGTCAAGGGAGAAACCTGCAGGGCACAGTAAAAAAAAGTTAAAATCCTGCAGAGTTTAAGAGACAGGGATCCCCTTTCAGTCAGAAAAAATAAAGTTTTTCAGTAAAGACCAAAAAAAGAATTGCTGTTGTTCTGAAGAGTTTAAAACAACTGAGAGTGAAAAAAAAACAGAAAACAAAACCTTCAGAGTTGACAGCTTGTGTCTTTTAAAAAAAAGCATGCAGCTGCCAAAACTCTCAATGCACAAAGCTCAAAACTGCAGAGTTTCAGAAAAGAAAGAATTGACCAGAAAGGAACTGCTGCAGTGGTCTCTTTTAATAAAGTTTGAAGGAAGGCCCACAATTGCAGATATCCCAGGAAAGCATGGGAAAATTACTGGGAGAAAACTAATTGGCTACCAATAAGCCCAAATTTCAAAATAAACAGAATCTGCAGAATTCAAAGAGAAGGAAAAGAGAGAAGTGTTACTGCTTTAAAAAGTTTGCAGCCATAGTCACCAGGGAGCCAGCCAAAATCAGAAAAGTGCAGGAAAATTGCAGTGACAGAACGGACAGCTGCAGATAGCCCGAAGTGAAAAAAATCGTTACTGCACTGACAGTCTTAAAGGGAAAATGAAATTTAAAACTGTAACTTCAAGAAAAAACAAGCAGCCATGGACAGCAAATTAGAAGAGCCAGATGCATTAGGAGTCTTGGAGAAGGCAATTTTTGGTTTACAGGAGACTTACAGGATTAAGTAAGGAATCAGAAGAAGTGCAAGTTGATAAGTGTTTATCCATCTTTGGTTCATTTCCTGATGTAGTTCCCCACAGTCAATGTATAGTTTCATACTTGACAACATTTTGGTGAAATATCAAAAAGCTTTGCCAAATATTTTGAACTCCAAGTTATGGAGAGCGCAGACCAAAAGAAAGTCTAGCATAGCCCCAATAAATCGCCAAGGGCAACAAGAGACCCCAGAGAGAAGGAAACTCCCAATAAAGTGCCAAGGACAACAAGAGACTCCGGAGAGAGGGCAGCTCCCAGGAAAGTGCTGAGGGAAACAAAAGATCTCAGAGGGAGGGCAACAAAAGACCCCAGAGTGAGAGGGAACCTGACAATGGCAGAGAGAGGGAGCCAAAGGACCCCAGAGTGAGGGAGATAGATGGCAGTGCAGAGGGAGCAGATGGCTATGAATGAAGGAAAGCTATCTGAGGTAACTCAAAAGAAGCAAAACATACAAAATGTAAATGAAGCTGTTCTATAGGAAAATGTTCACATCAAAGCTGAACTGGAAGGTTTAAAATGCAAGATTCAAGCTGAGTATATACCTTTGAAAATGCATAATAAACTGAAGTCTTCAATGAATCAAGCTGTTTGAGATCTGAGCAAACAAATTTCAGAGATGACACAACACTACCAGGAGGAGATAATGACCATCAGTTCCACAGGTGAAAAATCAAAGCAGGAGTTGCGAAAACGCAACCAAACATATAGCCAGCCAAAACAGCAGGCATAACAGGCATGCAAAGAAGTTGCTACCCTGAAAGACACCTTGATGAATCAATATGTAGCCATGAAAAACATGAGGAACTAAAAAGAATATTGAATATCACTTCAGAATAGGTTACATTGGAATTATCAGTCGCAACAAAACAATGCACTGAAGCCCAGAGTGAGTTGGCAAGAGGTAACATGAAAATAAACCGTTGAAAGAACAATTGATTGTCTTTCAAGATCAAGTGCAAAAAGAATGCATAGCCATTCAGCAACATGAAGAAATGAAGACTGTCTTAAACAGCAGAATGGTAGCACAGCAGAAGAAACTCAAGGAGACTACACTAAATTACAGGAAAGCTCAAGGTGAAGCAAGTGAGCTTGGCAAAGAAAAGGAAAACCTGTTGACACACCTTCACATGCTACAAGAATCCCTTAGGACAAAGTTTATTCCTCTGGAAAATTATGAAGAAAAGGAAAATTAATTTAACATCATTCTGAACAAACTGTAGAACCAGTCGTCAGAGAAGACTCTGCAATGTTTTATATTCCAGGAGAAAGCCAAGAGCTACAAGAAACACATGGAAGAGCCAAAGGAGCAGTTGAATGGCAAGAGGAGGCATTGAAAGGAAAATCTGTTGAACTTTCCAAACTGCAAGTAGATAATAAAACCATGAGAAATGAAACAAGGTAAGACTTCATCAGAGACAGAACTGGCCAACAGTGAAACCAAAACAAAGAACAAGGACAAAGTTCTGTTGCAGACAGAAAAATAAGAGACAGAAATGAGATTGGAATATGTAAATCTGACACTGAAGCTCCTTGCACTAGAAGAAAGAAAAGCTGAGCTGAATGAAAGGATTCATAAGTATGTAAAAGGATTTGAAAATAAAACAGCAAATAAGTGTTTGGTTAAAATTGTGAAACAAATGGATATGAAGGTCCTATTTGCAAAATGTATACATCCTGCAAGAACGTGGTGGACACCAAGGAAAAAGAAGATTTGAGTCTAGCCTGGGAGTGAACAGAGTGCACATTCCCTTCGGAAGGAACAGGGCAAACACACAGTGTCCAAAAATAGCAGATGAATTGTTGATAAAGAGAAATGCAACTCGAAGGAGTGCAAAAAGCGAATCAAATGGAGACAGCCAAGTATCAGAAACACAGAGAACTACTACCATTCCTCCAAACATGACAGACCAAGATGTGGAATAACTATCAAGCCTCAAAACTGTCTGAATTTATAAATTCAGAGACTTGAGGTGAGGAAGAAGAGACAGCAAGTAAAGTTGTATTGTAATACTCCGTTAGAAGGGAGGAAAGTTTTCATTGGAGGAGAAAGGGGGATGTTGTATGATGCTGTACATGCCTGCATGCCATTGTAAGGTAAAGGTGCTCAGCAGTGCAAGGGTCAATGTGGGACTGGAGAATAGCACTGCCCACTATATGATGTATAGAGTCACATGGTAATAGACTGATAGAACAGTCTAGAAAGTTCACTCTGGAACCAGCCTGCATGGAGATAACAGCACCATGTATGACAGTAACCTGAGATCTGTGAATAGTTAAAGATTAACAATAAAGAGTTCATGTTTAAATATACAATTCTCAAGGTCTCATCATTGAGATATATAAAGGACCCATATTACAACACAAAGCACAAATTCTCCATGAGAATATGTTTCATTTCCTATCATGGATGCATAAGCAAAACTTCAATAAGAGGGCCTACAGGGGACATTTATTTATTATTATTTATAATTTATAATTTATTTATTCAATAAGAGGGCCTACAGGGAACACATCTTTCTATTTCTGATGATTACTGAATTAGACAGTGCACATCAATGTGGATATTGTGCCCTCTGGTTATTAGCATTCATTTGATATTTATTTTAATACATTTACACATTATTTATATTTTTGCTTTCAAATCAACCATAAAAACGGTTTGGTGCCGATCGCTGGCAGCTTTCTAACTGCCACCACCCGCCGCTGCCAAGCATCCCCGCCAAGGGCAAAATTCTGCCCCTGATATGTAGGAGCTGAT
Organism: Isurus oxyrinchus; assembly: GCA_026770705.1. NCBI lineage: Eukaryota > Metazoa > Chordata > Chondrichthyes > Lamniformes > Lamnidae > Isurus > Isurus oxyrinchus. The sequence goes on along the minus strand of JANJGN010000006.1, from coordinate 653,754 downwards.
GACCTCAGTAGTGCAGACTAGTCATACAACATTAGTCTTTGTATTGGGAGCTTGTGAAATCGTGACTGAGTGACAGGGTTGTATGTATTTATTTATTGTAGGGGCTCGAGTTTTATTGTTGTGCCTCTCTGCTTTAGGATGCTGATGACTCCAAAACAGATAATTTAGAACTGGAAAGCTGTGTCATGTTGCAACTTTTCACCTAGTATGAAAGCGGTGGGGACTGTAAATTCAAATTTTGTTCTATAGGAGACTGATGAGTGATATGACACAACTAAAAATACTGTGACATAGTTTCAGTATTAACAATGCAAACTGAATATGTATATTTACTTGAATTGAATGTAATCTAGTTAAACAATCTAAGATTCATTTAGCATGATAGCATTACACCACTGCACAAGATATATTTCATATAACTTAATATATCCAAAATGTTCCATTGATTATTTGAACAACTGACAAAATATTACAATATCAAAATAATCAGTTGGCATAATCTTAACATTCTAAAGAAACCGTCTTCTACGAACACACAGCTCCAATTAAGGCCCGCCCAGTGTAGAATGTGAGCGGCAGTGCTGAGCAGAGGGAGGAGGGCAAGCGAGCTGAGTGAAAACTTTGCACATGGGTGCGGAAGAGCCCTTCAACCTCCTTAAGGCCTGGAGCTGCTTCAGGGAGATGAAGAGCTGTTTAAAAAACTAATGTGCAAAATAAAAATGTCATAAAACATGGCCCTGCTCATCTGACTCTGTCACATGAGCAGGGACATGTTTTTATTTCAAGAGTTAAATTTTTATTTCAGTTTTAAAAAATGCCCTCATTATTTCTTGATTTATTCTCTGTCTGACAGCATAGTTACAGTAAAGGAACTTATAGACTATTCCCACCAATGTCGTCTTCCCCTTGTTATTTCTTACCTCCACCCATATGAATTCCACATCTTCCAATCAAAGATCATTTCTTGCTATCGTACTTATTCCATCTGGTACTAACAAAGCTACCCCACCATGTATGATTAACAATCATACCCCTGATTTTCTTTCCTGCCTGTCCTTTCGAAAATCACATACCCCTGAATATTTAGTACCCAGCTTTGTTCTCCTTGTAACTGTCTCCATAATGGTTATACAATCATACCCATTAATCTCTATTTGTGCTGTTAATTCATTTATTTTGTTCTGAACGCTACATTTAAGTAAAGCGCCATTAATTTTGCCTTTTTCCCATTTTTTCCTCCTTTGATCCTATTTGCTGCTTTTTTTTATGCTTGTACTTTTGAACTTAAAGACTCATAGAAACTGCCTCCCCGAGGGATAATGGGAGTTTCCAGCACTGAGATGGTTAGGTATTTGTCAGGTAAGAGATATGGAGCAAAGGCAGTTAAAGGAAGTTGAGAAGCAGATCAACCATGATCTAACTGAATGACAGAGGGGCTCGAGGAGCTGACTGGTCTACTCCTATTCCTAATGCTTCTAATCTTATTAATAATCTTTTCAATTTACCTGAAATCAATGAGGCTTTTAAAGTGGTAAATTGAGAGTGATTAAGGTAATTGCATTTTAATAAGCTGCACAGCTAATGACTCCAAACCACGTCTGGCTACCTTCTGGAAATATGCTCGTGGGCACCTGACTCCTCCACCTCCTGGAGAAATCCCAGTGACTGTGTAAAGCTTCAAGGGTCTTGTGGCATCATTTGAGGCCAGGAGTTACGAACAAATCACTGTAAAGGATGCGGCCACAGAAATTGTGATGTGGCAAGGTCATTGGCTGAAGAAGCCTGATTGGATATAATGTCTGAACTCTAGCCTGTGTTAGACCAGCATTCCATTGTAAATGAATGAATAATACTTTAAATTAAATAAAGCCATTTTTAAGACTTAAATAAACAAATTGCCCAAAATAGCTATTGTGTTTAATTCAATGTATATATCTCCACAACTTCTATACTGATGAGAAATGATTATAAGAAGTTTGTCCACTGTAAGGGCAGGATTTCCCCCCACCCCACATAGCGTGTTCAATGGCAGACAGGGGGAGGGGGAATGCCACAGGAGCTCCAAAAGTCAGTTTCACGCTGGCATAAAATGAGACGGGATCTTCCACTCCCCCCTGCTATGGCGGGTCACAATTCCCACCAGCGACTGGCATGAAACTGATTTGCATCCTATAATGGGATGCAGAAGAAGGCCCGGCCAGAATCACCCCCTCTACACCCTACCATCCGTGATGCCAGTGGGAAATGATGCTGTTCCAGAACACGCTTGGACCAAGGTGGTGTGTACACATCCACACTTCCCTGGGGTTGGCACCGGAGTTCGGGATGGAGGCCTCCAATGACCATGGACCCTGGAGCATGCAGCAGTGAGTGGGGGGAGCATCTATCAGGTGGATCTTCCAGCTTCCGTGTCTTTGAGGAGGTCCATCTTCCAGCTTCTAAGGGTTCCTGGAGGTCCATCTTCTATCTCCAACAGTGGATCAGTTATCTCTGGGTGCCTTTTAAAAATGATGGTGGGGTGCTGGTTATCCAGCCCACCCCACCCTGCAACATGCTGCAAAACCTCCAATGCATATTTTGTGAGGCCAGGACAGTGCAATTCAGCACAAATTCCCACCGACTTCAGCAGCGGGAAACACTCCCTATTCCCATCTCCGCCTCTGCCACGGGACTTAGTCCCAGAATGGAAAATTCCACCCATGGTGTGGGTGATATAAGTGGTGATGACTGTATAAATTATTTATGTGTTGCAATTTTACATTCAGCAGTGGTGAAAATTAAACACCCCTCACCTCCATCATCTTCATTAAACATATTGCTAAATTGAAGTTAATGGACAGGAATATTGGGCTGAGTTTGTAACAGGCGGCTGACCTGCTACTGCCAGTATTCTGCTGTCAAAAGTGGAAATTCCCTTGTGATGGCGGGGGGGGTGAGTGGGTTGAAATCTTCAAATTCGGCTTAAAATGGACAGTGCATCCACCACATTTAAACCATTTTGAGGAGCAGGGTCTGAATTGACTCTTTCTAACAAGCTGCAAGCACCAAATGGGAACTTAACTGTGATTTGCTGATTTCGGATTATTCGGGATTTGGCTGCTATGTCCATGGAGCTGACCGACAGGTTGGCTCTGTTTGTAGGAGATGGGTGGTGAGAACAGGCTGGCACTGGGCCAGAAGATTATAAAAAGTCTTTAAAAATAAACAAAATATGTCTCTTCTGTGTGGTCTCCCGAGGTCCCTTTAGGAACTGCTGGTTAGGCTGTTCAAAGCTTGTACAATTGGGACTGACATGCATGGTGTATGTTCTGCCCATTTATACAGTAAAGATGCATTCAAGGTTTTACAGATTTAAACTGCCTCTGGCTTTTATTGGGTGGGATTGTTGGACAGCCATTTAAATGCCTGCCTGAAAATTAAATCAAGTGGGAAAATGGGTGTCCATCAGAGTTACCTGTGACAGTAACCCATTCTTCATGTGAAAGATGGATGGCAAATAGTTGAAAATCCACCATCCAAAGTGCCTAGTTCAATGGTAATAGCGGATTCATTTCTTGGTTGAAAATTGTTTGCAATCAATGAATTCAGAAGAAGCTTCAGTCATTCCAGTTTTCTGTAGTGAGATTGCTGAAGTGCATTGTGCTCTAGTTTAAATCTTGTTTTTTCAGGTATATCCGAACAATGTATTTGGGCATTCAGAGCAGGAGAAAGAACGAACACCAGCGCCGATTTTACTGGGCCATGATGTACGAGTATGCAGATGTGAACATGCTGCGCCTTCTGGAGACTTTCCTGGAGAGTGCGCCACAACTGGTGCTACAACTCTGCATAATGATCCAGAAAAACCAGGCAGAAACCTTACCATGTAAGTGTCTATGTTACATATTTATGTTCATTTATATCTACAGTGAGTGATTTATGAAGACAGCATCCATATTATGGTGTGCATCTTCAGAGATTAAAAGCTCACTGTACGTTAAAAATATTTGGCAAGCTTTTCCTCATTTGCTTGCAAAACAGAATACCACGACATAAAGCACATTAAAATATATAATTATGTAGTTTGTGCATTGACCTAATGATACACATTTCTTCTGTCTCAACTGCGCAGAAAGATTCTGCCAAATACATATTCATTGCATTGTTGCCCCTTTGCAGCAACAGGATTTAGCTGAGGCTTTTACTTTTAGTTGGAAGCATTTAGCATAACCATTCAAAATTAGGAACTGTGCGCAAACTGAAAAAATGTTACATATTGCACCTACTTGGAATGTTCTTGCAAAATGATACTGAGAAGAGCACTATGCCTGAAAATGTTATCTTAAAAACCCAGTTGAGGCATTTCTGTTTATTCTGAAAACCCAACAAATAGGATGCAAATTGATTGAATACATGAGGATTTTTATCTGCTGATCTTTCATACCCAAGTGAATAAATTGTAATCCATGCAGGGGAAAAACATTGTCCCTTTAAATGTCTGTCACCTTGTATCGCTGGCTTAGCACATTGTTGTTCCCTAGCCTTGTGTATATAAGATGAAAAATGATGCGTGAAATCAAAAGGTATATTGTTGCTGAGTAAGACAGTGGTCAGAAGGTATTGTGACTACAGTATGCAGTTCTATTTAACCAACATTAGAAGGGATATTGTTGCCCTCAAGATGTACAGAAGTAAGCAAGTGAACCAACTCCAGGAATCTAAGTTGTGAAGAGGTTAAGCAAAGTGGGCTTATTGTCACTGTAAAAGGACATTTGAAGATGACCTCATGAAGTATTGATAATTCCAACAGAATTGACAAAGTTGATCAAGATAAATAATTTACAATAGTAAAAGGGTCAACTAGCCATGAACAAAAGTTCAAATAGGCATTTGAGTAAAAAATGCTATCAAGTGAATATTTCTTTACACAAGGCATGGTATACTTGTAGAATTAAGTTACCAGGGAGGGCTATTGAAGCAATTAATTAGGTTCAGAAGGTAACTGGGCATGTCTCTGGCGAGGAATGAGACTGTGAATGCAAGTGTGAGGCAACTACATTGCTTTGAGATTTTGGCTCTTTTTTTCGCTCCTACAAGTTCCCAAGCTGGAAAGTTACCACTTGCACATCCTGCCATCAGCCTTTTCTGTTGACAAACACTAGTGCTTGCATTCATTCTCAACTTAATGCAGAAATCTGCTCTGAATAATTCATTTGGAGCTCTCAAAGACTTGAGGTCTCAAAACACAAATGAAGAGCAATGCTGATGATCTCTGCTGACTCAAAAACGCAGTTTTAATGGCCAGGCCAGGCCCACCACTTATGCCCCCACTCCCCCCAGCCCACACTGGAAACATTCTGTCTGTACCTCAGGTAGCCTCCTTGCCATGCAAAAGAAAAAAAAATTAAAAATGTGAAAATCCTCCCCTTCCAGGATCGAGGCTATAGCCTATGCTTGGGCCTCAATGTGGAACCTGCAATGTTACTGCTGAGGCCAGTATGACTGTTCCTTCTAGGTGTATCAGCTGCTAATTCCTGTATCAGTGTTTGGCAGGTCAGAGCCATAGGAACTTCCAATCTTGGGAAACATGCATTTGGTTCATCATTTAACCTTGTTTAAGACAAAGTCAAAGATCACTCCCAGGCAATGTGAAGACCCAACATATCTGAGTTCTGACCTAGTTTGCACATTTTACCACCACATTCTCACCAGAATTACTAGGCTGAGTACTGAGGATTTCTGGCCACATTATGTTGTATTGGAAAAATGAGTTGCATTGTTCAATTACCTCTACCTTAGCAGGATCTTAGACTCATTAATACATTACATAGAATGAGACTGTTAAACACAATCATGCTTCATCAAAAGCCCTGGCTAGGTCCTATTTTATGTCAATCCATTGCCAGCAATAGATGCTCAGAATCATCCACTGGAAACTCAATCGGTACCTCATCCAGAGACACTCTGCTCCCTGTATTGGTCTGAGGTGGTATCAGTCTCAGTTGTGATACTGTAACTGAAAGGCCTGGAGTTAAATTGGCCTTGGACATTAGTGTAAAATGGACAAGAGCAAAACAGCAGACCATTTTACATCCTGCCTCATTTACTTTTTCATCATTATCAATAACAGTACAACCAAGCAAAACAGAACGGCGACGAGAGAGCGATCGGTTTTCTGATCTTTAGCATGCCATGTATGTTAGTTCATAGGATGCTGGGGCAGGAAATAGTACTACAAATCCAGCTTTAAGCACAATGGACGTTATTTTTGTCTCAAATAATCAGAAGAATTTAAATCGCATGTATATGTCATTTTAAGGGTTACAAGGATCACGGGTGAGCTTGGCTGGAATATTTTACTTAAACAGCAGTAAAATAATTAAAGGCCTCAGCAACCGCACTAATTGAAGTTTGAAAGGGAACAGTGTGGATACTAAAAGAGTATTTTATTTATTCATTCACGGGATGTGGGCTTCGCTGGCTGGGCCAACATTTTTATTGCCCATCCCTAGTAGCCCTTGAGAAGGTGGTGGTGAGCTGCCTTCTTGAACCGCTGCAGTCTATGTGGTGTAGGTACACCCACAGTGCTGTTAGGAAGTTCCAGGATTTTGACCCAGCGACAGTGAAGGAACGGTGATATATTTCCAAGTCAGGATGGTGAGTGACTTGGAGGGGAACTTCCAGGTGGTGGTGTTCCCATCTATCTGCTGCCCTTGTCCTTTTAGGTGGTAGTGGTCTTGGGTTTGGAAGATGCTTTCTAAGGAGCCTTGGTGAATGTTATGGTCAGTTGTAGCGCAATTCAGGAAGTGCACAACATCGGTTGATGGCTGCCACATTGGGTCGGGTTTCAGTCTAACAGATGATTCAAAATGTTTAATACAGAACAAAAGGTCAAACCATATTAGTCTAATACATGGGGGCTATTTACAATACATGTTTGACATGGTTCTGTGTGGCAGTAGCATCAATTTGAATCTTGTAAATAGCTCACCCCCTAATCCTTTCTTTAAATGTTACAAATCTATAAATAAATCTTATAAATCTATCTGTGAGATTTTCTTCTCCTCTGGCAAAATTGCCAGGGGTGTGGTGGGGTAGAAGGCTCCACCCATCCAAGTGACCAACCACTAGCAAACTTCCTGTGCTCTGGCTAATTTAAATATTTTCAGTGGGTTCACTGCTTGAGTTGGAGAACTCGCTGCTGTGAGGGAGATGGGTAATGGCTGCAGCAGCAGGACACTCAGACATCTGCAGCACCTTAAAGGGAAGACAGCCATGACATTTGTGGTACCAATAAAGTGGTAAGATTCACTGATGTGGATTTGTCTCTGAGAAGCAGGTATCAATTAGCTGGCTTGCTTTGTGGATTTTAGGGATTGGAGACTTGACACAATCTAGACTGGCTTACCGGTGCAGTGCTAAGGGAGCATGGTACTTTCCAAGGTATTGGCTTTCGAATCAGACGTTATCTTTCTCTTTTCCATTTTTTAAGCTCTCTGGGAAGTAAAAGGTCCTGTGGAATATCCGAACATTTTCCTGGCAGTTTTTCTTAGTCATTTACAGGATGTGAGTATCACTGGCTGGGCCAGCATTTATTGCCCACCCCTAATTGCCCTTGTTCAGATGGGCAAGTCTGTGGGTCTGGAGTCACATGTAGGCCAGAGCAGGTGGGGACAACAGATTTCCTTCCCGAGAGGGCATTCATGAACCAGATGGGTTCTTATGACAATTGGCAATGGTTTCATGGTCATGACTTTTAATTCCAGATACTTGTTGAATTCAAATTCCACCATCTGCCATGGGGGATTTGAGCACAGGTCCCCAGAGCGTTACCCGGGGGTCTCTGGATTACCAGGCCAGTGACACTATCACTACACCACCACCTCCCCCTGATTGGCCTTGAGAAGGTGGTGGTGAGCTGCCTTCTTGAGCCGCTGCATGTGGTGTAGGTACACCCACAGTGCTGTTAGTGAGGGAGTTCCAGGATTTTGACCCAGCGACAGTGAAGGAACAGCGATATATTTCCAAGTCAGGATGGTGAGTGGCTTGCGGGGGGAACTTCCAGGTGGTGGTGTTCCCATCTATCTGCTGCCCTTGTCCTTCTAGATGTGGGTTTGGAAGGTGCTGCCTAAGGAGCTTTGGGGGAGGATGGGGCCCGGGAGCGGCCGCTGCCCATGACTGGGCCCCAGCTGTGATTTCACACTGGTCCGGCCAATTAACGACCAGCACTGAGAGCCTCAGCGCTGCCAGGGTGGGGGTAGGAGGAGTGTGAGCTGTAGTGTATGTATACACAGGGATGTGCTCACTGAAAGCTGCCTCAAGGCACAGAACTGCCTCAGGGAGCTGAAGATTTTTTGAAACAAAATGAAAGATGTTAAAAATCCAGAAAAATGTCCGCACAGCGGACTCCCACACCTTTACATGGTGGGTTTTAAAATCCTGCCCAAACATATCCTGCCTGTGGATTCACAAAAGAATGCAAAGGCCGCCTGGCCCATCCACCCACCCGGCAAACATAAGGTTTGATGGGCAGTGAAAAATTCAACTTAATTACCCGCTTATGGACCTTAATAGGCCTCTTAATTGTCGGTGAGCGCGTTGCCAATTCTCGAGCATGCCCACCGACTGAAACATTGTGTGAGTACGCAATGACATCGGGACACTCACCCAACGTTATCTCTCGCTATTTCACGCTCGGGGGTGTTGGGCGTGGACCCACATGCCAAGCTGAAAATCCTGCCGTTGGTGAGTTCCTGCAGTGCATCTTGTAGATGGTACACACTGCTGTTACTGTGCGTTGGTGGTGGAGGGAGTGAATGTTTGTGGATGGGGTGCCAATCAAGTGGGCTGCTTTGTCCTGGATGGTGTCAAGCTTCTTGAGTGTTGTGGGAGCTGCACTCATCCAGGCAAGTGGAGAGTATTCCATCACACTCCTGACTTGTGCCTTGTGGATGGTGGACAGGCTTTGAGGAGTCCGGAGGTGAGTTACTTGCCACAGGATTCCCAGCCTCAGACCTGCTCTTGTAGCCACAGTATTTATACAGCTAGTCCAATTTAGTTTCTGGTCAATGGTAATCCCAGGATGTTGATAGTGGGGGATTCAGTGATGGTAATGCCATTGAATGTCAAGGGGCAATGGTTAGATACTCTCTTGTTGGAGATGGTCATTGCCTGACACTTGTGTGGTGTGAATGTTACTTGCCACTTATCAGCCCAAGACTGGATATTGTCCAGGTCTTGCTGCATTTGGACATGGACTGCTTCAGTATCTGAGGAGTCACAAATGGTGCTGAATATTGTACAATCATCAGTGAACATCCCCATTTCTGACCTTCTGATGAAAGGAAGGTCATTGATGAAACAGCTGAAGATGGTTGGGCCGAGGACACTACCCTGAGGAATTCCTGCAGTGATGTCCTGGAGCTGAGATGACTGACCTCCAACAACCACAACCATCTTCCTTTGTGCTGGGTATGACTCCAAGCAGTGGAGATTTTTTCCCCTGATTCCCATTGACTCCAGTTTTGCTCGGGCTCCTTGATGCCACACTTGGTAAAATGCTGCTTTGATGTCAAGGGCAGTCACTCTCACCTCACCTTTGGAGTTCAAATCTTTTGTCCATATTTGAACCAAGACTGTAAGAGCTCAGGAGCTGAGTGATCTTGAAGGAACACAAACTGAGCATCAGTGAGCAGGTTATTGCTAAGCAAGTGCCACTTGATAGCACTGTTGATGACCCCTTCCGTCACTTTACTGATGATTGAGAGTAGACCGATGGGGCGGGAATTGGTGACATTGGATTTGTCCTGCTTTTTGTGTACAGGACATACCTCAGCAATTTTCCACATAGCCGGGTAGATGCCAGTGTTGTAGCTGTACTGGAACAGCTTAGCTAGGGGTGCGGCAAGTTCTGGAGCACAAGTCTTCAGTACTATTGCTGGAATATTGTCAGGGCCCATAGCTTTTGCAGTATCCAGTGCCTTCAGCCATTTCTTGTTATCATGTGGAGTGAATCGAATTGGCTGGAGACTGGCATCTTTGGTGCTGGGGACCTCCAGAGGAGACCGAGTTGGATCATCCATTCGGCACTTTTGGCTGAAGATTGTAGCAAATACTCCAGTTTTATCATTTGTATAGATATGCCCGGCTCCTCCATCACTGAGAATGGGGATATTTGTGGACCCTCCTCCTCCAGTGAGTTGTTTAATTGTCCACAACCATGCAGGACTGGACTGGATGTGGCAGGACTGCAGAGCTTAAATCTGATTCACAGTGGTCATGAAATCACTAAGTTCTGTCTATCACTTGCTGCTTATGCTATTTGGCCTGAAGTAGTCCTGTGTTGTAGCTTCAGTAGGTTCATTTTCAGGTATGCCTGGTGCTGCTCCTGGCATTGTCTCCTGCACTCTTCATTGAACCAGGGTTGATCCCCTGGCCTGATGGTAATGGTAGAGTGGGGGATATGCTAGACCATGAGGTTACAGATTGTGTTCGAGTACAATTCTGCTGCTGCTGATGGCCCACAGCTCCTCATGGATGCCCAGTCTTGAGCTGCTAGATCTGTTCGAAATCTGTCCCATTTAGCATGCTGGTAGTGCTACACAACACGTTGGAGGGTATCCTCAATGTGAAGGTGGGACTTTGTCTCCACAGTGACTGTGTGGTGGTCACTCCTACTGATACTGTCATGGACAGATGCATCTGCAGCAGGCAGGTTGGTGAGGATAAAATCAAGTATGTTTTTCCCTCTCATTAGTTCCTTCACCACCTACCACAGACTTTTGTCCTTTGGGACTCAGCCAGCTCAGTCTGTGCTGGTGTTACTGAGCCACTCTTGGTTATGGACATTGAAGCCCTCACCCAGAGTACATTCTGCCATCCTCAGTGCTTCCTCCAAGTGGTGTTCAACATGGAGGAGCACTGATTCATCAGCTGAGGGAGGGCGGTACGTAGTAATCAGCAGGAGATTTCCTTGCCCATGTTTGACCTGATGCCATGAGGCCCGAAGTCGATGTTGAAGACTCCCAGGGAAAGTCCCTCCTGACTGTGTACCACTGTGTCATCACCTCTGCTGTGTCCTGTCCTGCCGGTGGGACAGGACATACCCAGGGATGGTGATGGTGGTGTCTGGGACATTATCTGTAAGAAATGATTCCGTGAGGATGACTATGTCAGGCTGTTGCTTGACTAGTCTGTGAGACAGCTCTCCCAATTTTGGGCAAAGGAGGACTTTGCAGGGACAACAGAGCTGGGTGTGCTGTTGTCATTTCCAGTGCCTGGGTCATCTATCCAGTTTCATTCCTTTCTATTGACTTGATACAACTGAATTCACATTACTGCCGATCTGGAGTCATGTGTGAGAACAGCAGATTTCCTTCCCTAAAGGGCATTAGGGAACCAGATGGGTTTTTACAACAATCAACAATGGTTTCATGGTCATCATTAGACTTTTAATTTCAGATTTTTATTGAATTCAAATTCCACTGTGGTGGGATTTGAACCCTGTTCACCAGACCATTACTCTAGGCCTCTGGATTACCAGGCTAGTGACACTACCGCTATGCTACCACCTCTTCCTGGAGACTTAAGTTTATCTCTCAATCTGTAATTAAAACAGATGATCTGGTCATTTATTTCCTACAGTAACAGGTTACAGGCTTTTCGGGCCATTGTAACCCTGCTGACTCTCTGTAAGAGCAACTCAGTAAATCCCACTCCCCAGGCCTTTCCCTGTAGCTCTGCAAATGCTTTCTCTTCAGGTGCTTATTCAATTGCCTTTTGAAAGCGACATTTGAATCCACCACACTCTCAGAGAGTGCATTCCAGATTGTAACCATTTGCTGCATACTCATGTTGCTGTTGATTCTTTTGCCAATCACAAATCAGTGATGTCTGCTTCTCGATCCTTCTCTCTATCCACCCCATCCAGATCCCTCTTGATTTGGAACACATTCTCAAATCTCCTCTGAAACTTCTCTTCTCTAAGGAAAGCAACTCAGCTTCTCCAATCTATCCATGTAAGTGAAGACCCTTATCCCTGGAAACATTCTATTAAATCTTCTTTGCACTCTCTTTGAAGCATTCACATCCTTCCTAAAGTCTGGCACCTCGATTTGGACACAATATTCCAATTGAGGCCAACCCTGTGTTTTATAAACATTCATAATAACCTCCTCGCTTTTGTACTCTATGCATCTATTTATAAAGATGAGGATCCCGTATGCTTTTATAAACACTTTCTCAACCTGCCCTGCCACCTTCAACGATTTAATAACCCTGAGTCCTCTCTCTGTTCTTCATCCTCTTCAGAATTTTACCCTTGTGCTGCACCTCTTCGTTCTTCCTACTTCAATATATAGCTTCACATTTCTCTACATAAAATTTTATGAGCCACATGTTCACACATTCCACCAGCCTGTCTTTGTCCTCTTGAGTCTACCACTATCACCCTCACAGTTTACGATGCTTCCAAATTTTGTGTCAACTGTAAGTTTTGAAACTGTATCATGTACACCACAGACTGGTCATTAATATTTGTCAAGAAAAACAGTGGTCTTAATATCGACCCTTGGGAAATCCCATTTAATACCTTCCTCCAGTTTGAAAAACAACCACTCACCACTATTCTCTGTTTCATGTCACCCACCCAACTTCATATCCATACTGGCACTGTCCCTTTTATTCCATGGGCTTTAACTTTGCTGGCAAGTCTATTATCAAGTGTCCATGTATACCACATCAACTGCATTATCCTCATCAATCCTCTCTGTTACCTCATCAAGAAACTCAATTACATTAGCCAAACACAATAAAAATCTGTGCTGGCTTCCCTTAATTAATCCACATTTGTCCAATTGACTGTTAATTTTGTCCTGACCATAATTTCTTATTGGTTTCCCATCATAAGGTTAATCTGATTGACCTGTAGTTACTGGGTTTATCCTTACTCCCTTTTTGAATAAGAGTGTAACATTTGCAATTCTCCAGTACTCTGGTACCACCCCCATGTCTTAGGGGTGGGGAGTTGGGGGTGGGGGTTGTTGTGGTTGAACGATTATGGACAATGCCTCCTCAATTTCCACCCTTACTTCCCTAAGTATTCTCAGATGCATCTCACCTGTTCCTGGTGTCTTATCAACTTTAAGTATGGACAACCTTGTTAATATCGCCTCTTCATCAGTTTTTGGCTCATTCAATGTCACAATTATCTCTGCTTTTACTTTCTCATGATCAGCATCTTCTTCCTTGGTAAAGACAGGTGCAAAGTATTCATTTAATACCTCAGCCATGATCTCTGCCTCCATGCATAGACCCCTTTTTGCTCCCTAATTAGCTTCACCCCTCTTCTTGCTACAGTTTTTATTATTTATATACCTATATTACTGTTTGTGGGATCTTGCAGCATGCAAATTAGCTGCTGTGTTTCCTATGTTATAACAGTAACTACACTTCAAATATATTTCATTCACAAGATATTTCTTTACACTTTGGTACTGTTTTGCTTCTTAGCAATGTTGGACACTTGTCGTGTACACTCATCCTTTACACCCAATGTTGCAAAGATGATAATGATGGATAACCATATATGATCTCACTCCATCATCACCACTTTCTACAATACTTCTAGTATCGCTTCCAGTGAAAAATCCAATGCACATAAATTAGAATGGCGATTCAACATTATTTGTGCAGATTTAATACCACCGCCAACTCAAAATCATCCCACTATGGGCATAAAATAGTTGGACAAAGGATTGAAATTCTAAAAATTAAGATTGTCTCACCAAACCACTGTACTCCCAATCACTGTAATACCTACAGTGGCAGTTCAGGCCCTGGACAAGGCTCCCACTGGATGGAATGGGGGCCTACTAAAGATATCAAATTACAGCCTGCTGATGTCAACAATGCTCCACACAGGGGGAGTCCAATGCTATCAGCTGCCCAGCAACAGCAACAAGCCAACTGGCCAGAGGAGACCCATGTGAAGTTTAAAACATTGAAATCTTTGTGGGCAGGAGTACTCCACCAAGTCACATAAGGAGTTCTTGGGCTTCCCCAGCCCTGTCATTCTCCCAATCTTCAATGAAGAGGAAATCCTAGCCTACCCCTCCCAACGTGAACTTGGGAAAACCCCTCCACAGTCTGACTGCCAGGGAAAGGAGACCCAGCATCTTCAGTCTCTTTATGATGATATATTCCTATAAGCCAGGGTACAGTGGCAAGAATTTTCTGTTCAAGCCTGGACAGTAAAAGGCAGACGTTGCTGCATAAGCTCTGCTGATGGGAAACATTTATGAAGAAAAAAACAAAGCATCAATTTATACCGTTGAACTTGCAGTTTTGTGTAATGATAAATTTCTGCCTTTGAAAAGTATCATGTTTCTTTTTATTGCTCGTACAGTATGTGAACTTCATGCTCTAGTGTTTGGTGTACCGTTTGTTATTTGTCAACTCTAACATGTTGTCCTTATTTTTTGTCTTAAACTGGTTAGCTGTTCTATTTTTCTCAGGAAATTATGATGCTAAAGTGTTACTTTCACATCTGGAGAGAGTGCCTTGATACAATAAGGCAACACGCATGTTAGTACCTTGGTGTGTGCAGCTAGTAGAGATATTGAGTTATGATTGCTAACTTGTATTTTGTCTAATTTGATTAGTTTATTTGCATGTGGAGGTTCAACAAATGAGAAAAATATTCATTTATTTACAATCAAAGTTTCCTTCTTCATTCTATGAATGCAGTTCAACATCCACGTAGAAAGTTTTGATCCTACTACGCCAGGTTTTTTTTATTCTTAGCTGAAATATTTAGAGCTGATCATTTTATATTTGAGTCAATTTGCTTTGTTCTATTAACCTGATGCCTTTGTCACTGCTATTTAAAATAAAATGATAATAAAACAAGGCTTTGTACCTGGTGAGGGCTGGGGAAGCTTAAATAGTTATTCTGCTTTGCAAAACTCATGTCCATATAGTTTTTACCTTGCTTGGAAAAAGGCTTACATATTTGTATGTACATTCAAACAATTAAGAAATTCATACTTAAAGTAATACAACATTATTCCCCTTTAGGTATAAGTGTCCCTTACTCTTTGGATAGAGTTATCCTGTACTTGGATAAGTCACGTTCTACGCCATGATTCTGTATTGGTGCAAATTAGAATGGATGCCTATTTTTTTAAGAGATTGAAATTTCAAAATCTTCATCTGAAAATCCCAGCCTTGTTGATATTTAGCTCTTCTCAACAAAAGTACAAGGATTTCAATTTTTTTTTGAAAAACATGTGCATACTGTCATAGTTAATCTGTTCAACAGTAAAAAATGCTTTATTCCCTGGTACCCTTTGTACATTGTATTTAGGTTTGTTAAGATTAAATGCAGCACAAATCATTTGCATGGAAATATCACTTTGTTGCATCACTACACATATTACCTACAACATAAAATAATGTATTTGTAAAGCAAATTAAGATGATAAATATGAATATGTTTACAAATTAGATGCTGTCCCTCACAATATTTAGTTTAATTATTTTCATATTTCTATTTGTGCATTGATTGTCTATGTCTAATATCATGGGCAGAATCTGTGAAGAGGTTTGCCTGGGGCAGAGAAATATGATGAACACTGGTTGTGGAACATTTCAGCATTTTCTTTTCTGACCCACAAGTTGGCTCATGACTTTCCAAACTGAGCATATTGGGGAAGAATGGATTTCCTCATGTCACAGTGTTGCAAGCCAGGCAAACTATACCAATTTAAAGTATCACTGCTGCCCCCAGAATTATAAACAATCATTCCATTTTTCTTGGGTGTAAAGTTGTCTTAGCCATTTTGGGAAATATTTTTTCTTTAAATTTACATCTAGTAGACTATATAATTCATGCATGTTCCCTGGTAAATGTGGCATTTGGAGTTCTATTGAGAAATCTTTGAGCTAAACAATCCTGCCAGGGAAATGCTAGCATTGCATTGCTAATATCTGAAGTACCAAATTCTTTAATGTGTTGTGCCAGTACATAGATACTTCAGATATCTGGAGCATACTTATGGGAATCAAAATATATTATGCAAGTGGATGTTCAAGGGATATTCAAAATTTTTAACATCCCAACAGTGAAGAAAAATTCAGCTGTAATCATATGCAGAACATTTTATGGAAAACAAGAATTATTGTGGGATGTAATTCCCTTAAGTCCACTTTTGGTAAATACACAAAATACTATCTAAATTAAGATTCTGAATTTTAAACTGATATTTTTATAAAACAATGGAAAATGAAAAAATAAAGTATCGGATAGCTCAATAACTGATGTTCCCAATTTCAGACTGTGGAAAACAGAATTCTCAAATGTTCAGTATGCATCACAAGTAACTTATCAGGTGTAGGATAACATAAATATCAAAACTTGGAATAGGTTTACATTCGAGCGAGGCCCAAGTGGGTTAAAGGTAGCAAAGTTAGTTTATGAAGGATGACCATTTGAAAAATTGGGAATAGTGTAATTAAAGGTGAGTAATTTGTGTCTCTTTCTTTACATTTATCCAGATAAAATGGTTAATCCTCCCAATATAGTACCACTTTCAGAGAGATGACTTGTCTGTTTAAATACCCAAAGCAGAGATAAGTTTAGCTCTGACAAACTGCACATGCATTTTTGCAGGCCAAATCCAACAATAAGGTTTGGTTATTATGTGACAGTTACTCACTTGGTTGCCTTTCTTAAGAAAGATGCTTAAAACTAGTCACAGTTCTTCTCTTGAGAATAGCTTAGTCTAGACAGATGGAGCTCTCTCTGCTTCTGGATATGATGTAGAATACATTCTACTATTTAATAGACCGTTCTTTGTTTGGTGACAGAAGGTTGCTTCTATAGGACTTAGCTATGTAGATGTTCTGACGTTTTAAGCTTTGTCTGCACAGTAACAGAGAGCTGTCCTCACATCCACATGATTTCAAACTGCGTTCCATTTCAGACTTATGTGGAGAAGGGAAGATGGAATGATGATTTCATGCGTCACATGGAATTCAGACAGAACTTTGGGGACGAAATTTTGGATGTGGTCTAAGCACTGCTTTGTCCTCATGCCAGATGAGGTAGGGATATTCAGTGACTAAGCCATAAGGCTCACTTACCCTTGCAGCAGACACTAAAGCCTTTAGAATGGCAGTTTTCCATGAAAGGAACTTCATTCCACATGAAGCCTATTGAAATGTTGAAGTGTAAATGCTTTCCCTGTTCTTAGTGGTGGATCCTATAAGGGGAGCCTTCTCCTCTACTATCTGGAATCAATGCCTTTTCTGTCCTCTGTCCTAATAGTTAAGATACCCAAGGGCTAACAAATAATCTACTTACTATGAGCTACTCACTGAACTTGATTTGCAACATGCTATTAAATTCCATTTAAAATGATGGCTATACCACTGCACCAAACCAGGGTTTCAGAAATTATAGTCACTGAAAATTTTATTTATAAGCAAAAAGTTAAGCAAAGCATGCGTAGTAATAAAAATAATATATTGTACCAAAAATAGCAAGTGAATGTCCAGAATCTGTCAGTCACTATTGGAAAGGCATTTTTCAGATGAAATATCAAACCTAGGTACTGTATACCCTCTCTACCCTCTCAGGTTGGTGTAAAATCTCATTTTACACATATTTCATATATTTCATAGGGTAGAGAAAATACTGCACTGATATGGCGCTCAGATCTCTGTCGCAACAAGTGGTCAACTATGTCAACCACAAGAACTTCGATTTGCTGAACGTGCAGCTGGTGTGCAGCCACCACAAACCCATCCTGCAGGTCTGCGCTCGGTTTCCAGGGAGTATCCACAACTCCGACATCCTCAGTCAGTCACAGATCCCTGATGTCTTCCAGGGTCCAGAGAGAGACAAGGGCCACCCACAGAGACCGTGGCTGATGACACCGTGAGGCAGCCTCAGACTGCAGCAGAGCGACGGGATAATGAGGCTCATGCTGCAGCTCACAACTTGGTGGAGCAGACCATCGGGATGCTGAAGAGGAGGTTCCGGTGCCTGGACTGGTCTGGTGGAGCCCTGCAATACAGTCCACAGAGGGTGTCACACATTGTCATCACCTGCTTTTCCCTTTACAACCTGGCGCTGCAACAGGGAGAGGAGCTGGGCTGAGGAGGATATGGAGGAGCTGGAGGTCTCCTCCAATAAGGAAGATGTCAACGGGGATGAGGGTGAGGAAGTCCTCGAAGACACCAGTGATGGTTATGTGGCCCTCGCACTGGTCGGACGAGGCAGGTGTGCTCGGAAGTGATTAACACCCGTGCCCAGGCTGTGCAACTACATCTTCTTAACTTTCCTAACCCTGCCGCTATGTCTTGGTTCTCCCTGGACATCCACAGCGGAGATGGGGACAGCCTGCTGACTGCTACGCCCTGTCTGTGATGACCTTGATGAGTGTCCTCTGGAGGGTTGAGACCTGGAGGGCCCTGGCCTGCTTTCAGGGTCCTGCTGTGTGGCAGTGAAACCCTCCTCTTCCTATGGACCTGAGGTTGCTGAGATCATAGGAAGAGGGAATTCAAATGGGCCAGAACTGCTGATCCTATTCCCTATGGGTGCCTGAGGGCTCCTGGCTGACTCCTTGAGGAGGAGGGGTAGCTGGAGTGAGATTGAGCTGCCCCACACCCCTCTCGCGTATACACGGTTGGGGCCCAACTATGGCGTCAGTGATGAAGTTCAGCTTGCACAGCAGTGCAGGAGCGACATCCTGGACCAAGGTCTCCATTGCAGCCGCCATCCTACCAGTGTTAACCTCGGTGCATTGCAACGCCAGCGCTATCACCTCATCCTGAAGGCAGACAGACTCCTCCATCGTGCCTTGCAGTCTGTGGAGTGCAGCGGACATCCCTTCCTGATGTTCCCGAGCTTGTCTTTGCAGCTCCAGCAACTGTGACATGACCGAGTCCAGAGGCTCCTCATCTGACTCGGATTCAACAGATTTCTCACCTCCTGCAGTCCTCCGAGTGTCGGGGACCTGGGAAGTCCCAGTCTCTGCCTGCTGTGGATCAGACTGTGCAATGTGCTCACTAGATTGTGATCCCAGGGCTACTGTAAAGCTGGGTCCCACCGAGGTGTGTGTCTCTGCGCTGGTGGAGGGTGTGGGTGACGCTGTGACGGGACTTCAATGAAGGTGCCTTCAGATTCCTCTTCAGATGTCCTTCAGTGTTTGATTGGAGGCCCTAGGTTATGGACTGTGTTAGTTGTTTCCGAAATGTGCCTGTGAAAGCAAGGGGAGATAATTAGTGCCTGGCAGGGGCCTGTGAAACAGGACACATCACTCACAGCATGGTTGTCTGATGGATGTTGCACTGCTGGATCCTCACTTGCTAGAGCAGCACCGACCTCACCGTCAGCACAGGACCGGTCCCGGTCATCGCTGACCAGCTGGGTGGCTCTGTTGAGGAGCTTGATTTCAGGCATCCCTCCACCAATCTGTGACCTCTCTCTCTTGTTGTGTGCCAGTTTGTCCTGCATGAATGCAGGTGGAGAGAGTGTATCAGAGTGCCTGTCAGGCCAGGTGATAAGCGTGCCTGGTCTGTGTGGGTGGTGAGTGGTCCCATGGTCAGGATGAGGACAATGAGTGTGAGTGTGAGAGAGTGAATGGTGATGTCCCTCGCACTGGCAGTGAGTGAGGGTCCTGTGGATGTGTGATGGGTTTGTGAGTGTGTGAGTTGAGAGTGATAAGAAGAGTGACTTACCCTGGTGGAACGGAGGAGATCATTCATCCTCTCACAGCACTGAGTGTCTGTCCTCCTTTGCAGGGTGTTGGCGCTGACCACCACTGCCTCTGCCCCCCAAGCCAGATTGGTGATGTTGCTGCCCATCCTGTGGCCAGAGCAGGAGTAGAGGACATCTCTGAGGGCCTCAATGGCATCCAAAAGGCTCTTGAGAGATACATCATTAAACCTGGGGGCTTCAGTCTTCTTGCCTTTTGGTGCCATTCCCATTCAGCAGGTGCACTTTAAACATGGCGCCCGGCATGATGAAATGGCGAGGTGATGGCGTGGCGGACACATGAGAGCCCGCCCACCATCAGAACAATGTGTTTCCCAGGAAAGCATATTTAATGCAGCGGGATTGCGATGATACAGTGTGACAAGTCGCCATTGTGTCCGGCAAGTAAAACAATGCTTTTCCTGCCAGTTCCTGCACTCAGTGCAAATCTGGGACGATTTCACCCTGTGTTTCTAAAATCCAAATCAAAAATTCAATCTATTTGTTATTAAATCACGGATGGAGACACTTCCCACTGAGGATGCATTTTTCAGGCTCTATTCTGTATGTTTGGGAAGAGATAGCTGCCCTTTGGAACAATAAAGACAACATTCTTTTGCTGTTTGGATAGATTAGTGTTTTGAGTTTCTGCTGGTCCTGGTGGGTCCTTACAAATGTTAAAACTTGAAGTATAAATTAGAATTTAGCCTTTGAAAAAGATGTGAAATCAAATATGAACTTTACATCCTGATCCTGACTAGCTCTCTGTGCCATCTGGGGCAAAAGTCATCAGTGTGCTAGTAATTTGACAACTGGAATAAGGATTCCTGCTACAGAGCACACAGTGACCTGAACAAGGCTTCTTCTAGAATCATATGAAATGGTTACAAAGGTTTCAGTTTTTATTGGGATGTTCAAATTTTCTTTTTAATCTGGAAGGGAGCTTAGTCCTAGAAAAACCTAGAACCTGGTTTCATTGAAGGCACTTTCCTGGAGAGATCTCTCGGTGATTTTACAATTTTTTAATAAAAAGACAATTCAGCGAAAAGTACCCATTGTCCAAAAAAAGTAACATTTCCATCATGAGTAAGGAGACATGGGCTGGGTCCATGTGACATGAGAAGAAATCTAAAACTTTATTCTTTTGCCATGTTTAAAAAATGGACTTTCTGCTGAACAAAAAAAGATGGCTGCTGCAAGTCACATGATCATAGGACCGGGCCTTGGTTCTGGGTGCTACCACCAGTAGCTACAAGAACAAAATAATTCCTCTCTCTGCCTCTGGAATCTCAGACCTCATTGTATCAGCCCCTTGTAATCAACAAAAGCAGAGGAAGTACAAATGAACTGGCTCCCCAACCTGAACTCCCACAACAGAAAGAGATCAAAACTCATTATCCTGGAGAAGATGCTAATAACCACCTCATCTCTCTCCTAAGGAGGAACAATAGAATTCTGGCCAGAAGCACAGAAACTATTAATTAAGCTGAAATCAACCATTAATGGGTCATGTCACATGCCCCAAGCTTTTGGCCTTTTGGACAGTTTTAACATTACATCTTTGGCCTCACAGGCAGTTTGTTTTCTAACATCCAACCGGGGAACCCCCAAGAAGCAGAACTCCAGGCAGAACAGCAGCCTGCTCCTCGAAACTTGTCTCCACTGGAAGATTTCCTACCATCACCTGCAGAACCGACCCAGTCTCTGTATTCCTACTTCATCTTGCAGTATCAGGACCAACTGTAAATTAAGCTCCACAACATTGCTCTTCAGCCATCTGAAACCAACTCCTACATGAAAGAATTCCTCATTGGACTCTGACTCTGAAAATCACGTGAACTAATATTCCCTACTCTGGTTCTTGTACTGTTACTATCCATAGTTGTAAAATTCTTGTTTCTCCCACCCCCCACCCCCCTCCCCCCACTCTATGGGTAGCCTCTGTCACTGGGCTGGGCAGGAGCGGGTGGGGGCACGGAGATCCCTCAGAGAAATTAAGTAGATAATAAAAAATGTTAAATAATAAAGTAAAACATTATTTAAACATGTTCCCTCATGTGGTAGTGTCACATGAGCTGGGACATGTTTGTGAAGAAAATGTATTTATTTATTATATACAAGATTCATGAAACCTCATCCCGCCTGTGGATGAGGTTTCCTGAAAAACACAAAGGCCACTTGGGCTCTTCGCCTGCCCCGTGCCAGTCTTAAGGTTGGACAGGCATCATCGTTAATAACTTCAATTCTTTTTATAATGGCCTTTATAGGCCGTTGACAATTCGGCAAGCGTGCATCCACCTCCAGCGTGCACCCGCCAAACAAATTATCGAAATGATGCGCGATGATGTCAGGACGCACGCCCGACATCACCGCGCATCATTTTACACATTGGCATGTTGGGCACAGCCCCACACTCCGATAGCAATATTCTGCCCTATGTGTAGTGGAGTGCGAAGTTGTGAACGCTCCTCCCTGAGTTTTGAATAAGCTAACCTTCTGAGCTAACCTGAGTTTGCTGCGAGTTATTAATAAATTGGATCACACAACAACCCAGTGGCCAGGATTTTTCAGCCCTGTGGTGGTTGGGACCCGCCGTGGGTGAGGCTGCGTCTCGGCCAGAAGTCCACTGATTTGCAGCGAGACCGGAAGATCCTGGTGGCAGGCGGGTGCAGAAAATCCCACCCAGTGTGAGGGAAAACATGCCACCGCATACTTTAAAAACAATTCAGAACACCTTCCGCCTACGGACAGTTGGTGAGAGGAACTAAGTAGTTTGCCTATTTCTCTCCTGTCCATAACACATCTCTTTAAAGCACAAAATTCTACTATTGACGTAATGATAGAATAATTTTACAAAGAACTCTGGGAACTGAAGGTACACTAAGTGGCAGCAGTCTACATATTCTGCCAACCAGTGTGTAGAGATATGTTTCAGATATATCACATTTTGCTAGTCTGTTGAGCATATTACCTGAATAATGTATCAGAGCTGTGTCCATCTTGTCTCCTTTTTGAGAAGCTCATTCAATTTGTTTGCAACAGATACAGTCAAGTCCTGCTGTTTGCAGAGATTACGTTCCCGTGAAACATTGCAAACTGTGAAATCGTGAACGGTGAACATGCTTTTCAATGGAGTCAATTCGATAGATTCCAGCCATCTGAAAATTTGACATGTATAAATGATCAAAGGCAATAAAAATTTTAAAGAGAAATTTACTGGAGAGATTGTTTAATAAAGCAAGAAAATAAGAAAAATGTAAAATTTGCCCCACTTAAGTACTTTACTTGAGAATGGAATTGGACTATGATCAGGAATTAAATCGCAGCAACAAGGAACACCCACATGCAAACAGCAGACGATGCATGTGCAGTGCACACTTTCTGCAGCAGGAAATCCTCACTGACACCTTCCGTCTCTTTAAGTTTCATTTAGGCAGGTTTTCTTTGTCGGCATTTTCTAAATGGCGGTTTCTATTTTTTATCTTTAAAACCCTGGATAAGTGAACATTTGGACCCCCGGTGGGTGAAGTGGTGCACAAAGACCTTTGCGTGGAGAAGCAAATTTGCGAAAGAGGAATTCATTTTACTGTACCACTTTTTGAAAAACATAAAAAATGGAACTAGAACACAATACTGTCCCAGCCTTTTGGTGAGCACTCAGTAACAAAATATCAAACTTATAAAAACAGTTTGTATGAGAACTTTTGTTTGCCAGTTTGTATGAGAACTGCAAAATGCTTGGGTATCAACAACCAAAAACCCTGCAAATGATGTAAACCTGAAATTTACCAGAAAGGGGTAAACAATGCTTACATTTAAAAGCAGATAACTGACTAAACCAAAATAATTCCACATTTTCTCGTGTATTTGCGACCTTTTTCCACTTGTGGTGATATGAGTCTATTGACATGAATCTTTTTCCAACTGCACATCTGGAGATGGCACAAAATAAGGCTGTTATGACCAGCATTATGCTTGAAAGAGCAGAGGTACCGGCTATGTTACATCCTTCTGGATTGATGACTGAAATCTGATTGATAATGCAAATTCTGATGATTGAAAACCTTTGGAACAATAAAAGCAGCCTTGTTTGGATCTGCGCGGTGGGTGTCTCGGACGTTTATGGCCTGGATTTTGCAGATGTAGCGACTGCAATAATCCTCAGCATTTGCTGCCATTACTGCTGTGAAACTGACAGCAACATCTGGCATCCACAGCTAAATGTGAAAATCTGGAAGTTGCTGTTAGTGAGTTCTCACTTCTCCACAGGATTGAAGTCCTTGCAGATGGTGATTTTAGGAATCGCTTGATTTGACGTGAACTACCACTATTTAGTTGATGGAGTTGAAGTTGAAGATCAGCCATGATCTTGTTGAATTGTGAAGCAGGCATGAAGCGCCAAATGCCTACCTCAGCTCCTATTTATGTGCTTTTAAGCGATTAGCCTCACTCTAAAAAATCTGCTACAGCTGATACTGGAATGAAATTAACTTCAGAAAAGATGAAATCTGCACCACAGAGATCACTGGACCTTTGTGAGTAGCTTTTTAGACAAGGAAGGTTCATAATAGAGCCTCCCCAATTTCAACTTTTACTTCCCTCAGTATCCTTGGATGCATCCCATCCAGTCCTGGTGCCTGATCAACTTTAAATATAGACAGCCTTTCCAATAGCTCCAGCTTATCAAGTTTAAACCCATCAAGTGTCTGAATTCCCTCCTATTTCACCATGAACTGCACAGCATCTTGTTCCTTAGGTGCAAAATATTCATTTAATATCAGTACTTTAATAGTAGTTGTCTCCTAGAGGCTACTAGATGCAGAGATTTTTGCTTGTAAATTTATTAGAGGAAAGGATATTCACAAACAACACACACAATGATATGAAGGCTGTGGGAGACCTTGTGTTGCAACTGTTGAGTGCAGAGCAGCGTTATTACCCCAGGGTCCGCTCAGCCTTCCAGAGGAATGGCCTTGTTTTTATCCTCTAGTTCTCAGGTCATTGCATCATGTCCTGCACTTTATGACCTTTGCTCTTGGTTTAGAAAAATTACATCAGATCAGCATTTCAAACGTTTGTTGATTTCTATAATATCAGTGAGTAAATGTTTCATGGCCTTAACCATCTATGCTTATGGTAGCCTGATATTAATACAGATACATAGCTATATAAAAGAACAGGCATTTAGTTATCTTTACAACCCGAGCCACACTAGCCTTGAACGTCCAAGCAAGCTTTGATTGTGTTTTGAAATGCTGTTGCCAACAGATTCTGTTTGTTACTAAGTGAATTGTTTAAATTAAAACAGATGCTTCAACAGAACTTTCCTTGATGGCATTCTGAAATACTGTGCTGTTAATCAGGCAGAAGGGTGGTGAGAATGGATGCGGCACCTTCCCACCTTCACCCCGACTAAGTCGGTGGTGGAAAGGCCTATGGATGGCCTTCCCTCCCCGACACAAATTGAGGCCCTTACTGGCAATTAATGCCCACTTAAAGGCCTCATCCCGCTGCTGTTGGTATTAACCTAATGCAGCAGCAGGTGGGGGCCTCACCATGTGAGAAGCAGGTCAATCAAAGCCATGAAGGGTTATTTTCAAGCTCCCGGGGATAGGAGGGAGTTCCCATATCAACGGCACTCAGTGCCTGATCAAGGGACTGGCATCGGACAGTAGGGCCTACTGTTGGCCAACCCCCTGCTCTTGCTACAGATACCACAGCCTCCCCGTGACCTCCACCCCATAACCCCCGCCTCCCGCCATCACTCACCTGTGGCCTGGGATCTAATGTCTCTACTAAGCCTCGTGTGTGTTGGACTGCCTCCCTGGCAGCACTGCTTTTCAATAGAGATGCCGGCCTCTGATTGGCTGGCAGCACTCATCAGGTGGGACTTCACCCCCTGGGTCCTTCATCCCAGAGAGGGCTTGCTGCCTGCCCAGTTAAGTGCTTGAGTAGCATTTAAAAGCATGGACCTTCCTAAAAAGGCAAGGTAGGGCTCATCAAAGAAGAGTTTCAGGCTCAGTCTCAGTTCCAAAGAAAAGTCATACGGACTCAAAACGTTAACTGTGTTTCTGTCACTACAGATGCTGCCAGACCTGCTGGGTTTTGCCAGTGTTTTGTGTTTTTATTAATGCAGGGCCCTCACTGGACCTCAGGCGACTGGGCACAACTCCTTGCACCCAAATAGAGACACATAACTTTATTTTAGATTTTTTTTTGTCAATAGGTTTTACTCCCCTAAGACCACTTCTTGTTCATAGAAACTTCCCTAAAATGAAAGGAATTGCTGCAAAATGTTGTTTCCTACTTTTTATAATTTTTTTGTTGGAATAGGAAGATGAGGACAACAAAAAAGTCAAGATTATTTTGCAATCTATATTCTTAGATCGAAACTTTTTAATACGTTGCTAGCACCTCCTGTCATCTAAACCTAAACAGGGCGGAATCATCCCAGATTTGTACGAGGTGTGGTAGTCCGCAGGATAAAGAGCCTTTTACCCACCGGCCGCAATGTTAATCATGGACTTCTGGAAAATACACCATTTCACTGGCAGGTGACCCCTGACTGGCCCACCAGGTCATCACCTCGCTGCCTGCTCACTCCGGGAACCACATTGAAAGTGCAGCCACACGTATACGTCTCAGTGCTTCCAGCCCACAACCAAAGGCAAGAAGACTGCAGGCCCCCAATTCAGCAATGCATCCCTGGAATGCATTTGGACGCTGTGGAGGCTCACATGATGTGCTCTACCACCCGTCCTGGCTGCAGGAGGGGCAGCAACATCACCAATCCAGTTTGGGGGATGGTGGCAGTGGTGGTCAGTGCCAATGTCCTGCAAAAGAGGACAGCCACCCAGTGCCACAAGAGGATGAATGATCTCCTCTGTTGCACCAGGGTAAGTCACTCTTCTCACACTCACAAACCCATCACGCACCCACAGGGCCCTCACTCACTGCCAGTTCAAGGGACATCACCGTTCACTCTCTCACACACACCGTCACTGCTCTCATCCCATCCATGGGACCACTCACCACCCACTCATGCCAGGCATACTTATCACTTGGCATGGCAGTTGTCCTGCTTACACTCTCTCCATCTGTCTTCCTGCAGGACAAACTGGCACACAACAAAAGGGAGAGGTCACTTACTGGTGGAGGAAGGCCTGAAATCAAGATCCTCACAGATTTTGAAAACAGAGCCATCCAGCTAGCTGGCTTTAATGTCTTGGGTAAATCAGTTTGTTGGCCAATCGAACTCTAACTGCACGCCTTCCTATGTTCTCATCAATGGCTGCTTGCAATTAATAACGGGGAGAGACTGATGTAAGAATAAACAGTGATGGTTTATTGAGACAGAGGGCAGAGCACCAGATCTTACATGCTCACTCAGAAACCTCCAGAACTAGACTTACAGTTCCAAGTTGCCCACACTGTACAGTGATTGGTCAGTGCTATTACATGATCAGTACACTTGCATTCTCTTAAAGGACAGGGTATCTCACTTTACCACATCCCTCTCCCTTTACGTAAAAGGACAGCTAACAAGTCTAAAATACATTAACTATTCACACCATAACTATTTCCAGGTCATGTCTCTCAGGAAATTTTCTTTGATGAGTAGAGCATTATAGACCCACAGCCTCAGCTGGTGTTTCTGAGACCCCCTTTTCGGGGCAGTTGCCAACTACGTCCCTCAGTGGATGATTTCACCATCTTCCGGGTGCAGTCACGTTCACTCCAGCTGCCCCTCCCCTCCAAGCTGAAACACATAAACAGCAACAAGGACAACGCAGCACAGCGACAAAGTGTGAGGAGAAAGAGGGAAAGGGGAAAAAAAATCTTTTTGCTTTTCTTTTCGAGGACTGTCAATAATTTCTCCTTTTCTTCCTGTGTGTCCCTTTCCTTGGGAGCACTGACCCATGTCTCTGTCTTGTTTTTAAATTTCCTGCTGGCTGGACTAGACTCAGGCGTGAGCTGAACGTGAACGAGCTCAGTTGTTCGATTTTTGCGTACTCATCTTTTCTTGCAGCAACACTTCTGGTTTCACGTTGGGAATTTAGCTGGTCCTCAAGATTTATCTGTCCCAGCCAGCACTCGCTCTATGGCAATAATATCCTTTCTGAGCTAAGGGGACCAAAACTGCACACACTACTCCAGGTGCGATCTAACCAAGCTTCTATACAATTGAAGCAAGACTTCACTATTCCTCTATTCAAATCCTCTTGCGATATAGGCTAACATTTCATTAGCTTCCTAATTACCTGCTGCGCCTGCATGTTAGCTTCCAGTGACCTATGGACAAGGACACCCAGGTCTCTTTGCACATCTACACTTTCTCATCTCTTACCATTTAGGAAATACTCTGCACATCTGTTCCTTCTGCCAAAATGGATAACTTCACATTTTTCCACATTATATTCCATCTGCCATGTTCTTGCCCATTCACTGGCCTTTTTGCCCTTGGTTGGGGGCAGTTGGGCAGCTGAACATTGCCACCGAAATGGGCCCCGCCGCCATTTTAAGTGGGCGGGCCAATTAAAGCCCACCCAGTGGCCTGCCTGATGGGAAGCGCTATCTGCTTACTGTGTGGGAGGGGGAGGGAATCCCCATCTGTCAGAGTGCGCACTGCTCCCTGAGACTAAGTACTGTCTCAGGGAGAGCACTGAATATTTAAAAATCTTTAAAAATAGAGAAAGAAAAACATTATTAGCATGACCCCCTCATGTGACACTATCACATGAGATGGGACATGTTAATAAATATGAGTGAAACTTTAATAAACTTTTTAAAAACTGAGATGAACCCTCTTCCCACCGGTGGATGAGGTTTTATCTTTTTTCAGAAGCCCACTGGGGCTCTTGACCTTCCCACCAGCTTTAAGGTTGGACGGGCAGGTCTTTAATGAGCTTAATTATCCTGTCAATGGCCTCAATTGGCCATCAATAGATCAGCGGACGGACAGCTGATTTCACAGTCCACCCACCTTCCTGAATATCGAAATGGACCGGGATGATGTCGGGGGTTCCTCCCAATGTCACCCCGTGTCACGTTCCCACCGGTGAGCAGGCCCCACCCCCAAATCACCGACAGGAAAATTCTGGCCACTAAGTCTGTCCAAATCCTCCTGTAGCCGCTTTACATCTTCCTCACAACACACATCCCTGCCTGGCTTTGTATCATCTGCGAACTTGGAAATCTTATATTTGGTCCCCACATCCAAATTATTGATATTTATTGTGAACAGCGGGGCTCAAGTACTGATCCTTGCAGTACCCCACTCTGTTTTCTTCCTGTTAGCCAATCCTTAGCCCATGCCAGTATATTATCTCCTATCCCATGTGCTTTTATTTTGCTAATCAACCTCCTGTCGGGGACTTTATCAAAAGCCTTTTGAAAATCCAAGAATACTACGTCCATCGACTCTCCTTTATCAATTTTGTTCGTAACATCCTCAAAAAACTCCAACAAGTTTATCAAACAAATTTTCCCATTCGCAAATCCATGCTGACTATGTCCAATCAGATCATGATTATTCAAGTATCCATCTATCCCATCCTATAAAATAGATTTTAGCATTTTCCCTACTACTGATGTAAGGTTAACAGGTCTGTAGTTCCTGTTTTCTCTCTCCCTCCCTTCTTAAATAGTGGGGTGACCTTTGCTACCTTCCAATCTTCAGGAATCATTCCAGAATCTATAGAATTTTGGAAAATGATCACCAATGCATCCACTAGCATGTGGCAATGGGAATTATCCTGAGATTACTGCTCTTGAGGTCCTGCTTTTTAATTCCCTTCCTAACTCCCTGAAATCTGCTTTCAGGACCTCATCCCTCTTCCTACTTATGTTGTTGGTACCAATGTGGACCAGGACTTCTGGCTGATCCCTCTCCCCCACAAAGGATGTCCTGTAGCTGCTCCATGACATTCTTGACCCTGGCACCAGGGAGGCAACATACCATCCTGAAGTCACATTTACGGCCACAGAAATGCCTGTCTGATCCCCTAACTATGGAATCCCCTATCACTATTGCCCTTCCATTCTTCCTCCTCCCACCACCCCCCCCCCCCCCCCCCCCCCCCCGCCCCTGTACCCGTGGTGCCACAGTCTTGGCTCTGGCTGCACTTCCCTGAGGAGCCATCACTCTCATCAGCATCCAAAATGGAAAGCCGATTAGCAAGCACGATAGACTCAGGGGGCTCCTACACTACCTGCCTGGCCGTCACCCATTCCCTCTCTGGCTGTATGCTTCTGGCCTGCAGTGTGACCACCTCCCTAAACATGCTGTCCACATAGTCCTCTGCCTCGTGGATGCACAACAGTGACTCCAGCCGCCACCCAAGTTCCAAAACCCAGAACTCAAGTTGTGCAGGTGGTGACACTTGCTACAGACGTGTTTGTCTGGGACACATGGTGCATCCACGACTTCACACGTACTGCAGGATGCACACTCCACTTGGCTGAGCTGACCTGCCATTCTGTAACTCTAAAAACTATTTATTACACTTAGGGCAGAATTTTTCACTGAGCAGGTGGGCGCGTGCCCCACCCACATGAGCGTAGAATTGCAGGTGATGACACTGGGTGAGCATCCTGACATCATCGCACACTCACACGATATTTCAGGCGGTGGGCACATAGAGGAATCAGAGCCATGCCCACCATCAATTACGAGGCCATTAGAAAAGGCAAATAAGCTAGATTTTACATTGCCCATGCGATTTTGCGCTCGTTGCATGGGCAAATCGAATAGGCGGGTAGCCGACAATCTGCTAAACCTCATCCAAAGGCAGGATAAAAAGGGTCAGCAGCACTGCCAGTGTGAGCAGTGAGGAAATAGTTTGCTGCTGGTTACTTATCAATACTTGGCAGCTTCAACTCTGTTCAGGGCATCATTGTTAGCATTTCCAGACCTTATTGGTGTCTCCAAGGCTCCTGGAGTATTTAGACCATGTGGACCCTTCCAGGTAGCACACAGCCTTCCCTTACCCTGGTATTGGGGATTGTGGCACCTCCTCTGAGGGGGAAGGGAGGGGACGAAATGAGAGGAGGCCGGGTGTCCCAATACAGCTTCCAGTGGAGGGACCTGTGGGAGGAGAGACACAGGCACAAGCACACGGCCAGCAGGCAGCCCAAGTCCATTGTCATTTCCGGTGCCTCAGTCAATGCCAGGTGGTCTGTCCAGTTTCATTGCTTTTTTGAGATTCTGTAGCGGTTTGATACAACTGAGTGGCTCTCTAGGCCGTTTCAGAGTCCACGTTGCTGTGGGCCTGGAGTCATATATAGGATGGCAGATTTGCTTCCCTAAAGGGCATTAGTGAACCAGAAGGGTTTTTACAATAATCAACAATGGTTTCATGGTCATCATTAGACTTTTAATCCCAGATTTTTTATTGAATTCAAATTCCACCATCTGCCAGAGTTGGATTCAAACCCGGATCCCTAGAGCATTACCCTGGGTCTCTGGGTTACTAGTCCAGCGACAATACCACTAAACCATCGCCTCCCTACCATCAACCGCAGGGCAGCCCTTGTCCCTAGCACTGCACGATCAGCCATAACAATATGCAGGTGTATTACAGTGATGTTCCCGATGTGCGGTGGGGGAAAACACTGCCCACCATTGATGGGTGGAGCGGGCGATTGCAAATGACATCGTGAATCCGATTTCTGGCTTTCCTGCCATATTGTCCACTCACGCCCGCCATGACATCCGACGTCAACGGGCACAGAATATTCCACCCATTGAGCCAGATTTTTGCTGATTATGGAAGACTCTGCAGGCTTTTACAAATGGCAGGTGGGACCCAGATGCATAAGTCCCATTCCCATTTCCGACAGGTCCAAACTTTGCTGGAAAGGAGAAGGGTGAGGGGTTTGATTCACACAGGATGAAAACCCAAACCCAATAGGGCCATTTGAACTCAGTGCTGAGTTCAAACAGAGTCCATTTTGGCTGTTGCAAGAACCTTAACTCCCAGCATGTGAGTCACAAATTGATGGAGTTGACGCCAACACTCCTGAAGGATTGGATAAGGTCTGTATAATTGTCATGATCTGAAGTTTTTTAAATCCCCTCTCTTTAAACTTTAAAAGAAGTATACCATGGGATGGAAAGAGAATCACATGTGAACGAGTGATTGAATGAAGTGATAGCTAAATGTCATCTGGTCTTATTTTAAAATTATTTATAGATTTACTCCCTTAGCCCTTTAATACTCAACATCAATCAATATACTTTAACTGAAACAGGAGCAAAATGGTGCAGGCACTGACAGTATGAAATTCTTTAACTGGATGAGTACTGTAGGAACATTTCAACAGCAATGTCATATAAAATAATCATTGTTGGCTTAATTTGTTTGTGATTATTGTGAATTGCTGTTAGAAGGTGATTATGACTCTCTTCACCCAGTGGAAATCTGGCAGTATGGAAGCTAAAACTAAAGCGATCCACTTGCTGTTCTTTTTCTGGCCACCTGCTGTCTTCAAGTTGGACAAATGAGTCACCCGCCTGATTCAAATGGCAATCTCATGAATTGATACTAGTCAGGATTCTATCATATATCTAGGACTTTTACGGCCTCCACTTCTGATCCAAATATCAGAAGCTGTTAGACCAGTAGTGGAAGCCCGTCAAGGTAAAAGGAGCTAGGAGAAGCAGATATATTCCTCCTAGTCCCAGAAAACAAGCTGCACTTCCTGAAGTCAGGACACTTGCAAAGTTGCAGCAGGAAGCTGTACCTGTATCACCAGCTCTTGGATATCTGATGGGGTGGAGTGGTGGCAGAAAAAGTGAAACGTTTGGGCACAACCAATTGATCTGAATACAAACAGCTGAAACAATTTACAATTGGCCCACCTTATAAGAGAGCTAAATTTTGCCAAAATTTAAGAAATTAGGTTGTAAGGGAATGTGCACACCTATTGCTGATGCAAATCAAAGTGATAAATGATTGAAGAAATTCACATGTTGCAATGTTTTGCATAAAACCAGTGCAAATTAGGTGAGAATTTGCGCAGAAATAAATGACACAATTTTACTCCTACATCAAATTAAACTGGAAACTTCCAGGGAATTTCAAGCCATTCCCTTTTACCTATTACTCTTTTATGTCTTGAGAGCGGTGAGATGCAGGTTAGTGAGGGAGGTGAGATGGTGGTGAGAGGGTAAACATGGGTTAGTGAGGGAGGTGAGATGGTGGTGAGAGGGTAAATATGGGTTAGTGAGGGAGGTGAGATGGTGGTGGGAGGGTAAACATGGGTTAGTGAGGGAGGTGAGATGGTGGTGGGAGGATAAGCATGGGTAAGTGAGGGAGGTGAGATGGTGGTGGGAGGGTAAGCATGGGTAAGTGAGGGAGGTGAGATGGTGGTGGGAGGGTAAGCATGGGTAAGTGAGGGAGGTGAGATGGTGGTGGGAGGGTAAGCATGGGTTAGTGAGGGAGGTGAGATGGTGGTGGGAGGGTAAGCATGGGTTAGTGAGGGAGGTGAGATGGTGGTGGGAGGGTAAGCATGGGTTAGTGAGGGAGGTGAGATGGTGGTGGGAGGGTAAACATGGGTTAGTGAGGGAGGTGAGATGCTGGTGGGAGGGTAAGCATGGGTTAGTGAGGGAGGTGAGATGGTGGTGGGAGGGTAAACATGGGTTAGTGAGGGAGGTGAGATGATGGTGAGAGGGTAAGCATGGGTTAGTGAGGGAGGTGAGATGGTGGTCTGAGGTAGTGCAATGAAGTTTTTTGGTACATCGCCAACAGGATTGTTCAGAGCTAAAAACATGCACAGAGAATAGGGCAGGAAAAGAGGAACACACAAGTAGTGTGAAGAAATTGTAGAACCGAAAGAGGAGGAAGAGGATTCGGAAATGAATAAATGCTGTTAAAAAAGACACAATAATAGGAGAATGAAATAACTGAGAAGGCACAAGAAAAGAAACATTATATCAATATCGAAAAGATATTCAGGGAATTCAATCAGTGGTCCAGTTCTAGTAACATGATTGGTCAGAAAGGATAGTAAAGTTCACAGTTTTAACTAGAAAATGAAAGAAATTATGGAGAAAACTATAGAACAAACAACCAGTATCAGCAAAGCTAAGGGAATCTATGAGGAACTTTGAGAAATATGAAAAATAACAGAAATAATTAAATCTACATGTTCAAAAATAGGAAAATTCAAGAGCAATTGAAAAATGAGAATAAACAAGAAACCTAAATTACTATCAGAGTTTAAAAAAAAGTACCTGCACCACAAAAACTTACACAGCACTGTTAATTATTTCATTGTAACCGTTTCAGTGCAAGTTACTGAAAATGTCTCTTCATAAAATTGCTGTTCAATAAAACATTTCATAAGATCATTTGCTGAAATTATTACTGATGCGATTGGTGTTAAGAAAGGATCTTGTTGTTGCGCAGAATATGGAAATTATTTTACTCCGTTTGCCTCAGTTCCGATATACATTTTCTAACTCTCTGCATCCTCAGCAAATACCAGAGTCAAATTTGCAAACAATTTATTTTTGGCACAGTTGCTTCCAGCTACTCACTATTCTTGTGTCATCCAATTTATTAAGATAAAAACCCAAGAAACAAAATGAATTAATAGTATGTTGATTAACCCTTATTGCACATGAGATAAATTATCTCAGCTCGTTGTGAATTAGCTGCTGGTACCAGGCACAAGAGAACTTGTCCAATTTCAGTTCACTGCTAGAAAATTGCACAGAGACTGTTTTCAGAGGACAAGAGGCTATTTTTTCAAAGCTATTTTTTTTGCCACCTTTAAACTAGACGCTTGGAACTATGGGATACTAGAGAAAAGGTAATGCTAGCATTATAATTTTACTGTTGTAAGGAAAAGAATGCAGAATAATTTAGAGAAAAAGTACATGAAAGTAAAGGTTAAACTGATAAAATGGAAGAAAGCTCCCTTCATTAATTTTGAGCCCTTGCTGGAAAGCATGCAATGTCAACAATTTTGTTGGACAGCAAAGTATAGTATCAGCAAAGTAAGAAATCAAACATCAGTTCATTATTGAAGCTAGCAGAATGATCAGTAATTACAGTGTTTTAAAACCCCTGGGGCAGAATTTCCCCCCTGTCAGGGGGGGAGTTTAGGAGTGGGCGCATGGAAGCGTGCCTCCAATCTCGCCGCCATTTTACGTGGGTGGGCCAATTAGGGCCAAGCGAGGAAGTGCTGTGCGCTCCCTGTGCAAGCGGGGGGTGGATTCCCTGAGCCAAGACTGCACTCTTTCACACATGCGCACTGTCACATGAGTTGGGACATGTCCATCACTTTCATTGACAATTTTATTAAAAATGTTAAAACCCTCATGAAACCTCCTCCCACCCATGATGAGGTTTGATGCTTTTTCTGAAGCCTGCCAGGGCTCCCGCTGCCCAACAAGCCTAAGGTTGGACAGGCAGGTCTATTTATTACTTTAACTACTTTGTCAATGGCCTCACTTGGCCATTGACAGGTTGGCGGGTGCACAGCTGATTCTGCTGAGCTCCCGTCGGCCTGAGAATTGAAATGGGGCACGGTCTTGTCAGGGGTGCTGCCCGATGTCATCTCGTATCATTTTACATGTCGGTGAGCGAGCCCCACCCTTGCTCACCAACCGGGGAATCCTGGCCCTGGAATAATTGCTTCCAATGTTTATTATGAATTCAATAGTTTCACATTATGCTTTTGTTTGACTGCTATTTTTAGCTTATTCTTAATTTACTTATCATAAGAATTTAAGTAATATTCTATTACATAACATCTGGACACAGAAATAGGTCATCCAGCCAAGCACCCCATGTCAGCATTTAAACTGCACTCGAGTCTTCTCCCATCCCACCTCATCTAACTCGATTAGTACTTCCCTCTGAACCCTTCTCCCTTTTATGTCTTTCACGTCTCCCCTTAAATGCATCTACACGCTTTGTGTCAACCACTCCCAGGGAGAGCTGGTTATCGCCACTCTCTCTTACCAGTGGGAATGATAGACAAACAATTTCACACTGCTGTCTCTGAACCCACTGTTCCACTTCAGTCCTGCCCAATGGGTAGATAAATAACGTCCACAGTATTTTAAATCTTATAGGTCGACTTCTCACCTCTTCCAGAACCCAGTGAGGCTCAAAGGCTACTCCCCACAACCTGATAGGTGTCAGGGTTGGTAACCAGGAGCATCCTAAGGGGTAAAATGATTGAAAAGGCAGCAGTAATGGGACTAAACTTTCTACATATGGCTCAAATAGGCACTTCTACTCTTACTGGTTCCTAAGGAAAATAAAAACAGATGCTAAAAATCCCTAATATTTTGAACCTCTTCTGACTCTAATTCATTTTCCTGCTGGATTGATCTTATGGGAAGCTCACTGAAGCTTTCCACTCAGGTCATCAGTTAAAATTGTATTTGGGTCCCCAGCACATCACTGAAACCCAAAATGCACATGTAAAAATGGTCCCTGCAGGCAAATGGCTTTACCACATCCTCAGTGGATCTGTTTAAAATTCTGATCCATCATCTCCCAGTGGCTTCTGGATGAGTAAGTGGGTTATCAGTGCATCAGTGCCTCCATGAAATGTTTATTTTAAAACTGTAATATTATAACAATGGTTACTGATCACCTGTGGATGTGCAAGTCTCAATGTAAAAATAGGCTCTGGATACAGCACTAGTCAAACTCACTATCTGCTATTTATTAAGAAAACATTTTAACCACTGTGCAAAGGTTACATTAAAGGAAACAAATGAATATTAACTGTTTTGAGATGTTGGTGGCAATGGAGAACTCAAAGACCTCTAACTTTAGAAATAAATGTTGGGAGACTTTGCAAACTAATCTATAGAAATATATCAACCCATAATATTTTCTATGGCCTGAATTTTCCCGTTGGCGACTTGGGGGCGGGGCCCACTCGCTGAGGGGAAAATGACGTGGGATGACATCGAGAGGAACCCCCGACATCATCCCAGTCCTTTTAAATCTTGAGGAAGGCGGGCGGACAGCGAAATCAGCTGTTCGCCTGCCGACCTGTCATTGGCCAATTGAGGCCATTGACAGGATAATTAAGGTCATTAAAAACCTGTCCATCCAACCTTAAGGCTGGCGGGAAGGCCAGGAGCCCCAGTGGCTTCTGACATTACATGAAACCTTGGGCAGAATTTTGCCCTGGATGGGCGGGTGGGCCCCACCGGCTCGGCGGCGGGTGGGCAGCCAAACTCCGCCGGGGAAGCGGGTCCTGCCGCCATTTTAAGTGGGCGGGCCAATTAAGGCCTGTCCAGCAGCCTGCCCGATGGGAAGTGCCATGCGCTCCCTGTGCGGGAGGAGGGGGGAGGGATTCCCCATCTGTTGAGGTGCGCACTGCTCCCTGAGACTAAGTGCTGTCTCAGGGAGATCAGTGACAGTGTTACAAAGTGTCAAAATAGAAAAATAAAAACATTATTAACATGTCCCCCTCATGTGACAATGTCACACAAGATGGGACATGTTAATAATTTTCACATTACATTTATTAATTTTTTTTAAAACGGACATGAAACCACACCCGCCAGTGGATGAGGTTTGATGTAATGTCAGAAGCCGCTGGGGCTCCTGGCCTTCCCGCCAGCCTTAAGGTTGGACGGGCAGGTCTTTAATGACTTTAATTATCCTGTCAATGGCCAATGACAGGTCAGCGGACGAACAGCTGATTTCGCTGTCCGCCCGCCTTCCTAAAGATTTAAAGGGACCGGGATGATGTCAGGGGTTCCCCCTGATGTCGTCCCACGTCACTTTCCCCTCAGCGAGTGGGCCCCGCCCCCAAATCACCGACGGGAAAATTCAGGCCCTCATCCACTGGCGGGAAGAGGCTTCATGTCCGTTTTAAAAACTTAAATAAGCTTTATGTGAAATTTATTAACATGTCCCATCTTGTGTCACATTGTCACATGAGGGGGACATGTTAATAATGTTTTTATTTTTCTGTTTTTTAACTTTGTAACACTGTCACTGATCTCCCTGAGACAGCACTTAGTCTCAGGGAGCAGTGCGCACTTTGACAGATGGGGAATCCCTCCCCCCTCCTCCCGCACAGGGAGCGCATGGCACTTCCCATCGGGCAGGCTGCTGGACAGGCCTTAATTGGCCCGCCCACTTAAAATGGCGGCAGGACCCGCTGCCCCGGCGGAGTTTGGCTGCCCACACGCCAGCCAAGGGCAAAATTCTGCCCTATATTATCATAAGATCTTTTGCACCATCTGTCTTTTCTCAGATTATCTTTCATAATTAATTCAATGCTCACGATTACAATTTTAAGAAGTATGATTCTAGATCGGATACAATAAAACACAGTTACTATGTTCTTTACAGCCTCTATGGGGCTAGACATACTTATATTATTACCTTATTTTCTATTGTATGAAGGCAATTTGTCAGATAAAATCACATGAATTATAGAATTTAATGTATTGCAATGAAAATGTATAGAGATGGCATTTTATTTTACTGGTGCTGGTTATATTCACCTTCTTCATAATTATTTTATAAATTCAATTAGATATAATTGTTATAGAAGACAAACCGTGAGAAAGGTTCTACTCAGTGAAGTGCCAGGCAATCTTCAGATTTTGTCAATCCAAGTTGGAAACCCATATTATTAGAAGTTATCAAAATGCAGTTTTGTATTAATATTAATATGATAAATTGATACTAGTATGATGATATTATGATATTCTAATTTAAGCCAAGACAGTTCCTTTCTGAGAACTAGATATATAAAGAATAAGAGTTACTTGGATGGAATTAGAGTGCTTTAGCTTAATCTAAGGGTTCAGATGATGTCATGAGTTGTATGATTGCACCCTGGTTAGTTTCACTATGTTTGAATTGTACAGTTAAACACTATTGCAATCACTTTATTTTATTTTTAGTATCCTAATAGGACAAACTATTTCAAATTTTCGTTTAACTTGTATTAATTTTTTTTACCAACACAAGTTAACATGGCTGCGATCAGTATGTTTGTTATCAATTATACACGTGATATTCATACTTCAGGGTAATGGGGTGGTATAATAATAACTGTGAATTTCTTGATTAAAAAATCTGTAGTTGGTTACCTGTAATTTGGATGTACAGTCTGGAATACAACACTTTCATCTTCATCAAATCACAATAACTGTCCTGGGACAATCAGGCTTCCTGATTACTTCACAATTCAGCTTCAACATTTAAAATACAACTGGAAAGTTTTATTATACAAATCTCAGTTTGTTTTTTTAAAAATCCGATGAAGTTAATAATTAAAAAGCATATTTAATTAATACATTTTACAAATTCTGAAAGTTTAATGTTTACTATTCTCTAATAAAGATCTACACAATTCAGTTACAACTACCATTTATGAGTATAGTCCTATCCTCTCAAATTTCCAGCTTTGCATGAAATACTTCTGATACACAGATCTAATGCTATTGGATTTGTTCACAAAACCTCTAAGATGTTGGAAAAAATGGAGCAGGTGAGATGGGATTATATTACTGTCATAAGATAATTTCACTTAGATCAAGGAAATTGAATTTACCAAAAACAGTGTCTTTGTTGTCTTTGGCATGTTATAGTTATTAATGGAAGTTTATATTTCTCAGTTTGTGTGCAAATTTCCATTATGGTTCCATGCTTCATCTAAGGCTCACTTGAACCAAAGAGAATTTAATACTGTAATTATTATTATAACCATGTTTTCTCTCTGTCATGCCAGGTTTGTCCTCTATGGCCTCCCTGATGTCCCTTGCCTGGGTGCTAGCTTCATACCACAAATTGCTGCGGGACTCCAGGGATGACAAAAAAAGCATGAGCTACAGAGGTGCCCTAATCCACATCTTTTGGCGTTTGTTTACCATATCATCCAGGGTCATTTCGTTTGCATTGTTTGCTTCTATTTTTCAGTTATATTTTGGAATATTTGTAGTTGTGCACTGGTGTGCTATGGCGTTCTGGATCATTCATGGAGGAACAGATTTCTGCATGTCCAAGTGGGAGGAAATTCTGTTCAATATGGTGATAGGGATCGTGTACATATTCTGCTGGTTTAATGTCAAAGAAGGACGGACACGATATCGAATGTTTGCCTATTATACTGTAATCTTGACAGAAAATGCTGCCTTGACTTTTCTTTGGTATCTTTACAGAGATCCAACAACCACTGACTTTTATGCCATAACTGCACTGTGTACAGTTTTTGTTAGTTTTGTTGCTGGGGCAGCATTTATGTTCCTGTATTATGGTTTACTTCATCCCATGGGACCACGGACCAGGATCCTTGCCAGTTCTTGCTGTGCCGAACTGCTCTGGGGGATCCCTCTGCCTCCAGAGCTGGAGGCCATGGCAGCAACGCCAGCAGCACCTAGAGGATCCCAGACCACACCAACGAGAGTGGCAGGGGATCAGGAGGAGGAGGATGCAGCAGAGACCTGCCTGCCTGTGTTCCAAGTGCGACCCACAGTGCCACTTACACCATCAGGCCGACCCTACCTACCGGAGGGACCAATCATCAAGATTGACATGCCAAGGAAAAGATATCCTGCCTGGGATGCCCACTTTGTAGACAGAAGACTGAGGAGAACTGTTAATATATTACAGTATGTAACTCCCACATCTGTAGGTATTAGATATAGAGATGGACCACTTGTATATGAGCTGCTACAGTATGAATCTTCACTTTAAAGCTTCACCCATTGAAACTGACAAAGAAGTAATTATGTTTACGTCAGGCACTCAGACACTCTCATACAACTCCCAAAACACAAAGCTCACATATGTTTTCCTTTTCCTGGTAACTGTCTGTATATAAAGATATTCTATATGTTTTGTAAGTAACAAAAAAAGTGAAAAAAATCTTTTTACACAGCAAGGTACAGTATTTATACTGTATATTTAATGGTAGAAGTCTTCATTAAGAATTTCCAACAGTTATTAAAAAAAGTCACAAATACTGGTGCATACATAAACACATACAGACAGATACAGCATACATAACACATATACATACACTCCCTTTATCTGTATGCAGAGCATTTAAGGACTGATGGTAGGTGGGACTGAAAAAGCAAATCATACATCTATTAACAAGAAAACTTAAAAGTGGTGCAATTTTAAATCCCTTTCAGGGTTTTGTGATCTTGTGGGGTTTTTTCAGTTCCACAATCCCATCCTTGGCAAAAAATTATGTTTCTAAGTAAATACTGTATGTTTCTTTGTGTACGTGAGCTTTTTATTCAAGTAATAGCAATCTGTTATTACCGTTCAAGGTGCAACCATATGTCAAGTACAGCGCATCAGATCCTTGACATATAGTTTTTCTTTTTTAACTGAAATATTGCTGTTTGTTTTTGTAATTTACAGAGTGCTTTTTTAATTTAAATAGTTGCAGAAAATTTATCAATTTTATAACTTGCAGCATGGGAAAAAACTGGAGTTTTTCTTTACCTGAATATACCTGATTAATTGGTAACAATCACATGAGCCACAGTGTTATATAACAGGTTTTTATACATGTTCAATCTATCACAACCGTCTGCCATACACGGACAGGCCAAAATACTCTGGCCAAAGCCATATGGTGAGATTCAATAAGCCGATTTACAACCTCCGACACCTAGCTTTCTTTTTAGCCCTTGTGTGCCTAATCAGGCCTTTGCATGAGGAACGTGCATGCAAACTTCTGGAAAAGGGTTACTCTTATGACTTCCTTGTGCAGCTCAGGTGTATTCTGGTGCAGAGATTCCCAGATAGCTTTGACTTAGGAGACTTAAAGGCTTCCTTGGATAATGTGGATAGATATTTTACTACTAAGAAGCAATGTCTAATATGGCAATTATCACAATGCTATTCACTGTGCAGAGAGATACAGCTTAGATATTTGGTTATATCGTACAACTCAATGGACATCATAGTTTTGTTGCATATGTCAGAATAATCTAAGTTAATGAAATTTTCCTTAAAGTAAATTTCTTTCCGATCACACAGGGTACTTCATTTCATACTTAAAAAATAAATGCAAAAGCATGTTCACCTTTGTCAGCCCCCCTGAATTTCAAGCAATCTGACATGATAGAATTTCTCCAATTTGTTTAAAAATCATTTTCTGTTTGTTTTCCATTAAAACTATCCCTCTCCCTTTATCAAACACTTCAAATAACCAATATATTGAACACAGTTTAATTGTCCACGCTACTTTCTGTCTGAGTAAAGTGCATCTCCCTGTGCAGTAATGTACTTCACCCACCGTGTTGGTTTATCAAACGGGAGATGTTTTCGTGCTTGGCTATGATTTTACATTTGTAAATCGGGACTGCTGCTGTCCCACGCACGTGTAAAATCCTGCATGATGATATCGGTTCACAAACCTTACATCAACATGCTCGTTTCCCATAATACCGGAGATGGTTTGGTGTCCACCCACCTTCCAATTAAAAAAAAGGCATTTAAGGGCAATTGAGCCTGTTAACAAGCCAATGGACCGAATATTATGTTGTCCAAGCTGTAGTGTGGTTGCAGTGGGGAGTCTGCTTTTTCAT
This sequence comes from Isurus oxyrinchus, assembly GCA_026770705.1. Classification (NCBI taxonomy): domain Eukaryota; kingdom Metazoa; phylum Chordata; class Chondrichthyes; order Lamniformes; family Lamnidae; genus Isurus; species Isurus oxyrinchus. Next base: position 611,467 of record JANJGN010000006.1, on the reverse strand, counting down.
GGGAAAGAAGGGGTGTACATTCTTTGGGGAGTGTCCTGTGCACATTATGGCCACGTCCCCCCAAAATGATGCTCCACCCCTTTGTGCCTCCCTGCCTAGCTTTCAAAACCCATTCCCATAAACCCTTTGCTCCACCCCCCCACCCCCCCCACCCCTTCAGGGGTGCCTGATCCCCCAACCTGCCCCAAAATTGCGCACTTATCTGAGCCTGGGATCCATTACTCTCTTCATCGTGGGCAGCATGTAGTCCCAGCAACACTGACGACTGAGCTCTGGTGCTGCTGGGACTGCTGGAGGTGCTGACCAATCAAATTAGCCAGCAGCTCTTGAGGGCAGGACGTCTTCCCGCTGAGAGGCGGAAGTCCCACTCTCTCTTTGATAAGGCCACCCACAGCGTCTTATCACTATGGTTTGCGACTGGCTTGTCTAAGGAGGGGGGAAGAGAGTAATACACCGCACCCCCCCACCCACCCCTAGAAAATCCAGTCCCAAATAACCTATTGTAATGATAGTATTTTGTAATAGTATCACCCACCTGCCGGTCATCAAAATGAAATGATATCCTTTCTTATGAGACAGGTAATGATCATATACTGAGCATACATACTTGCACTCTGTCATAGATTGTCATTAGTAGAAAACTTTTCATTAAATATGTCGCATTAGCTGAAAGTGAGGAGTATTTACTAGACCTTGCTGCTTTACACAATAGGTAACTTCAAACACCTATTCTGTATTTCACTGCTCAAAAGCCAAATCATTCCATCTCTGGTTCCACAAACAAACTGATAGCATACTTCAGTAAAGGGATGTTGCAGCAGGTGTGAGGCAATTGTATTTATGCATATTCCCCGTGGGAAAATACACCATAATTATGAAAATATATATACAGCATACTGCCCAATCAGTAAGAATGTTTCTATTATATATCTATGTTTTGAATATGTTTTTTGTAAATCATAATGTTGTTTATTAACTCTGTCAATCAGAGACATAAACCTCTTGACATGAGATATCACCAACTCACCAACAATGACTAGAACCATAGAACATTATAGCGCAGAAACGTACAATCCATCAAACTGATAAGTACGTTTAAACAATTAGTAATGCTTTGCTCTATTTGCTTAAAAATGGATCTCATGCAAATTTCCACCTCCATATTACACTGCTACATTTCCCATTCGAATGCATTTTTTGCATTTAAAATTCATTTAACCAGGTTATTCCAAGTTCATAATGTACCTGTACAAAACTATATAACATAGGAACTGAAGTATGGTAACTATAAAATAACTCCATGTTATCCTGCAAGATCATCCCTTTCCATTACTGATGGCAACTAATATTTTCTAACTTTAGGCCACCATCAATTATAGCATTACACCTTTCAGTATAATGGTAGATAGCCAATGACTTTTAATAAGAAAGTAATGTAAAAATTATTTCATCTCATGACCAAAGGTCATACTTACCTATTATTTCTATTCTAGAATTTTGCCCCAAATGGACGCCAAATGTTTTTTCTCCAGTTGCCATGGTTAGACCACTCGCTTCCAGCCAGCTGTTATGGACTAATAAATTGAAAAAGGCAGTTATTCCACAGAGGCCTTTGCTGGTGTGAGCTTTTCAACTGAAGCTATCTACATTAATCCCATTTTTCATCCCTTTCCTCCATCCCTTTATATTCTTCTGTTTTAAATATTGTCCAATTCTCTGTCTATAGTCTCTGCCTCAATAATCAGTTGTAGCATATAATTCTAACGCTATCTTTCATTATTTAACCATTCCAAACCTTTCATCATTTTGAAAACCTTCCACTCCTAGTGTTCTCTGTTTTATGAGGATTTCTTCATAACTACAACATAATTGCCCAGGCATTATTCGAATGATTTTTCCATGGCTCTAATATCCTTCCTATAATGTCGTGCTCAGAACCTCAGTTGTGGCCCAATCAATGTATTCAACATCACTGCCCACCTTTTATATTCAATCCAACTATGTATGAAAACTAAATCCAATTTGCTATTTAATGGCATCTTTCATCTGCACCCTATACGCATAGACCTCACTGATTTTCTACTCAAAGAATATTCAGCTATATTTCCTTTCACTCTTTTCCCTCCAAAAATATACCACTTTGCATTTTCCCTGTTTTGAACTAAAGATATCTGCCCACCCTACTAACCTCACCACGCCCCTTTCAAACCTCTCCCTATTTGTTATGCCTCCTAATTTGATATCAGCAAACTTCAAAATCATTCCCCTTGTGCCCTACATCTAAATTATTTATACAAATAGAAAACTAGCAGAACTCCCAGCATAGATCCCCATGCACATGTCATCACATCATCCAATCTTAAACAAAGTCCGTTCCCTTACTCTTTGATTTTTAGCCTTTTTCTCTAGATGCATCTGCAATGTGAGACATACTGATCATCACAATCTTAATTATGCCTTTTTACCTTTGCCGGGAAGATCCCCTAATATCTTGGCCTGGGTTTTGCCTCATCGGTGAAGCAAGAGCGATTACCACTGACCTCGAAGAAAACAGCCCACAAAGACCTCTGGGGTGTGGTTTCCCCCTTTCCGGGTGGCAAGTTTAAATCTGCGCCAAGTCAAGGGGACATTTTGGCATTGCAGGAGCAGTGATGTCAGCAAGCAGGTACAGAACCAATCACAATGAAGTATTCATGCGGCAAAATGTTTAGCTCGGTGGGCAGGTGGGATGTGTTAATAACATGTCCCTGCTCATGTGACATTTTTAATTTCTTTATTTTTTTAAAATAAGTCTTCACCTCCTTGAGGCAGCTCTGTGCCTCACGGACATTATGAAGCGAGTACTCATGCGCATGTGTGAATCTCAGACTAGCCCCGCTCGCACTCCACACACACACCCCCCCACCCCCCCCCCCACCGCCTGTACAGGCAACACTGAGTGCTGGGCCGGCATGAAATCACTGTTCGGCCCCAAACGCAGGCAGTAGTCAGCTTCCCAACTGCTCTGGCCAAGCCCACCCGACAAGGGCTAAATTCTGTTCATACAGAACAAACTAGGAAGTTAGAATATGCTTCACTTTCAATTTAAATTCTCAGATTCTGAAATAAATTATTATGATTGGATTAAGATAGAAAACAAAATAAAGATATACAAACGTTTAAAAACTAAAATAATTTTTTTAATATGTGGAATGTTTTTATCATTATGGAGAAATTTGACATCCCACAAAGGACCAGTGAGGCTGTTTAGCAATAATTATGAGGTTGTTATTTGGTAGTACACAACTTGAGTATTGCTGAAAATAGAGAGATGTTAAAACGTTTTGTTTTGCACTCATCAGGACACTTCACAAGAATACCAATTTGGGGAAAACAGCAATTTATACCAACAATCAGAGTCCATTTGCCAACCAATCAGCACTCTCTTCTCATACAGTATAAATTGTTGTTTCCCCTTTATATTGTATATTCTTGTGAATTGTCCTGATGGGTGCAAGACAAAAAGCTTCAATGTGCCTCTTTTTTCAGCAACTATGAAGTTAGTACATTATTAAACTCCCAATTACATCTCATTCAACCAGGTGTAACTTTTTCAAAGGTTTTATTACAGAGAGACCAACAGCATAAGAGTATAAGTTCTCATCAATTCAATTGATTTCCTTTATGACTGCAGTCAGGGGTATTTCAACAATGCGCCCTCTGAAGAAGAGTAGAATCCCTGACAGAAACTTCTGGACCTTCTGTTTTATTCTACATGTGTGTGGACTCCAGAAGATGATGTCCGTTCAGTGGAGTAATGATGGCAAATGTTGATATGTTTCACCATCATTACCACCACAAAATCCAGATAATTATATGGAATGATTCCAAACCAGTGTGATGACTGATAAAGCAGAAACTCACATTAGAGCAGTGTGCAGTGAATACAACCAGAAATACAATTTTGATTCACTCTTTGAATGTTGCTTTAAGTTCAAGCATTTTTGAATATATCTTATGAAAGGATGTAAGAATTCAGTAAAACACTTCACCTAAATTAATTTTCAAATCTTACATATAGAAAGGAACATATTTTCATTCCACAGAAGTTCAGGGTATATTGGCTGCAGCTGCCATCCATTTACAACCAAATGAAATGAGACAAGTTAAGTTGATGGGCTCGCTCCATTTGTTTTTAAAGAAACTACATTGTTCCAGTCAAAATTGGTGGCATCATGCCAAAACAGTAAAGCTTAGCAAATTGTTTTCTCTTGAATAAACTGTATCTTCTCTTCTGGTAAGAAAAATGCATTGTTTGTTGCAATGTTTTTAAAGTTCCTTTATGCCATTGTTTAATGTAGTGAAACATCTGTCCACATTATTGAGGAATATTTTTTAATTCAGACTGTGGTGCACTGTTGTTTGCTGGGGAGTCTAATGAACTCAAGCAAGATGAAGCTTATCACTAACAAAAAAAAATCTGCCTTTTTATTTCTGGACTGTCTAGCACAATAGTCATGATTCGTTATACTAGAATACTTAGTGTGATATCTTTACGCAACTTTAGTAAGCTAACCCTTTGTGTGCTGAGAAAATAGATCCACTTCCTTTCAGAATCTAATCTAATAACCTGCCACAATGAAACTTGGTATCATTAAATCTCAATTGACAGTCACAAAGTAAATGTAATGTTGCTATTTTGAAAATAATCTGCAAGTTAACTGAAAGTGCACAAAGAAAAGATCTTTTCAGCACTCAAGGGGTTACAATAATTTAATTTAATTATATAATGCCAACGTCTATATTGCCTAGTGTGATTGGCTGACAGGTGTGTATTAGCAAACAGAAAAGCATACCTTCCTTGAAACAGCAAATTGCAAGGGTGCTAAATTTCCAAACACACTAAATTGATGTACTTTTTTAATGACAGAAATAGTATGATTTATTTTTATAAACTGACGTTTAATGCTCTGAGGCATTATATAATAGTGGTAATGAACAATATGGTATGCATTATTGGTTGGTAAATTGCACTTTAAGATATTCTAACTCTGGCACGCATTACCATCTGATAATCACCGCATTTATGTTCCTTATCACTGAAGCAAATTAGTATTTTGTGTCATCGTATTTCATCATATGTAATACTTATTATATCTTTAGATACACAAGGAAAGGTGCAGCAGCAATGATGTAAAAGATGCAACTAACTCTAACTTAGCAGCACTCGAAGGACCTAGTTAGTAAATCATGAATCATCCAAAGGGCTTTCAAGGTTAGCTAGTTAGCTAGTTCAACTATCATGTTAATTATAAAATATTACTATATGTATTTGCTATTTTAATTGAATTTATATAAAGCAGCAATAGCTTAAGTTGTCTTCCTAGGAAACTAACGTATGAGAGATCATTTCTTAAATTAGTCGAAGACATTAGATCAGGTTTTATGCTCTTTCAGTGATATCCAGTTGGAAATCTTTTTAACAGCAGGTGGGCCAAAGCCAAACACTTCAGACTGGTGCTAGCAACCTGCAAATTTGCTGGTTGCACTTTACAATCTGCCACAGTGACTTGTCATCAGATGAACCAATATGTTGCGCTGTCAATGCGAAAAATCTCAATATGAAAGCTATAAAAGGCCCAGTTATTTGTTTCCTAGGAACAAATAGGATATTGATTGATTACTACGAGTTAACAAAAAATGCTTTTGAGACTTTTGATTCACGTGTCATCCATTGTTTAGTGTATTCCTTTCATTTTAAAAAGAGATTGATCAATTACACACCTTAGCTGCAGAAATAATGTTCATTAACACTGACATTACTTTAAAGGTACTTTGCAGGTACTTTGCCACTGTACATTTGTAAATGTATGTGCTTGCCTTTATGGATATACTGTTCAGCAAACCCTAGCATATCAGGTAATGACATGCATTATAGGTAACTTCCTTTATAGTTGGCTGGTGCTCTTCCAACCATATCTGGGCCTGTACATTTTACTGCAAGAATAATGAATAGTAACGTTTAAAATTAACAGCAAAGAAATGAACCCTACAACTTTGCATCATCCATTGCTTAATTATAGATTTTTTAAAGTAGGATTCCCTAGCAACGTTATAACAAAACATTTTTCAATGTTTATTCAGGGCCAAACTGTGCGTCAAGGTCTCAGATGTATTTTAACTTAATAGTGTTAAAACAAGACCAGAAACCAAGCGGTGAATATTACGCTCCCCGTTCCCCCACCCCACACAGCTTATTTGAAGGCAGGGGAGCCTGTCGAATAAAGTGGGTGTTGAGCAACTTCCCACCCATCACTGGCATGTCTCCCACTATACACAGGGTGAGGGGGTGGGTGGATAAGTCGTCAGACAGCCTGGTCACCCATAGACCTATTGTAGCCCTTAAGTAGACAATTAACTTCCACCTAATGGCCTCATTTCACCTCCACTGCAATTTTTCAGTCTGCAGAGAAGGCAGAAGCAAGGTGAACAATCTGGCAATTTTGACAGCACGGGCATGAAGGGGGGTGTGTCCTTTGGGGAGTCCCCTGTGCCCATTGGGGACATCCCTCAAAAATAGTGCCCGCCCTTTATCCTTCCCTCCCAGCCTCTGTAACCTGACCCCCAACCCCCTTCCCCCCTCCTTGCTGGGGTCTCCCATCAATGCATGTCCAAAATCCCTGAATTTAACTGAAGTTTGGGAGACATCTTCACTTCTCCTTTGGAACTGCTTGTAACCTCAGCAGTGGCCACTACTGTCTTGAGCACTGCTGGGACTTCAGAACTGCCAACTAATCAGATTGGCTAGCTGCTCTTTAGGGCAGGGCATTCTGTCCCTGAGGAGCAGAAGTCCCACTCTGCACTAATTAAGGCTGCTCCCATTGTGTTATCGCTGTGGGGCAGACAGATTTCACATTGGCGAGGTGCCAACAGACTTAGCTCATGAGGGCATGTAATCCACTCCGCTGTAAAATCCACCCCTAAGGGTGGAATTTCATGGGCCCTTACAAGTGGGTTGGGAGGTGCAGGGGGACTGGAGAATTGGGAAGGAAGGCAGCAGGTGGAGTGCCTGTCGCCTCCCCAATGCCAGGGAATTTTCTCAGTTGTGGGGAAGGTGAAGGATAGCCTCCCTGCCCAGTGGCCAATTGAGGCCATTCAGTGGCTAATTAAGGGCCACTTAAGGGCTTCTTCCCACCACAGATGGCATTTTTACCAGCGGTAGTTGGGGAGACAGCACATTAAAACCTGATGGCTGCCCCACTGCCTGGGGGGTGCCCTCCTGATTGGACACCATGTAGTCCATAGAGGGCCTTCCCATGGCAAGGGCCATCCCACAGAAACCTCACTAACCACCAACACCCGACCTTGCCGAGACCTACCTGACACACCTGGCAACACCGACTTACCTTGGTCCCAGGATGGCTTCCATGATGCTGTTCCAGTCCCAGTGCAGACTCAGCAATGGCCCCCATTCCTGATGTAGCTGCTAGGAATGAAGAGCTGCTGGCCATCTGATTAGAATGTCCTCCCTTAAAGAGGCAGGACTGCCGATGGCAGCTTGCTGCCTGATTGCCGCAGAACCTGGTCATGGCTCCGACTACTGGGGCCACCATTGCCCCGGCAAAACTCAGCCTGCAAATCCAATTTCAGAAGCAATATTTTTCCAGAGTTTTCCGGCCCAGTTGGTGTTGAGCTTTGTGATGGGCAGGGGGGGGGGGGTGGAGTGGGGGGCTTAATATACGAGAAGACCAAAATTCAGTTTCACGCCATTGTGAAACCAATTTGTGATTGTCCGTTGTGCCGGTCAGCGTCAGGCCATGTTTCCTGTCACCGCATGTTGGGAACCTAATTTCAATACATTAGCATTTCATTATAAACCCACTAGAATCAACCCCCCAGGCTGGATCATCCGTTGTTGAGATCGCACATTGACATGTTTCACAACTGCACATAAGCAACGTGCACCTGGTGAGCTGCACTTCACTCGGGACTTTGAGGTTTGTTTGCCTGTCTTGCTTCAGGCAGCACTCACAGTCACCAGCGCCAGGCTTCACAGGCAGCACCACATCACTGTTAGGGGGGCTCATGGGCAGCTCTCTACCTACCAGACCAGCCGTATGAGGGGGGCTTTTCAATGGCTGCAGGACAAGGTCTTGCCTGGGGAGAGGGGAGAAGTGGCCTCAGGCAAGAGAAGATGCTGCAGGGTGAGGGCTGTACTGGGGAAGTGGGGTATCCCAGGGTGTGTGTGTGGGGACACATGTTGACCTGAGCATGTGGCCTCAAGATGGTGAGGGCTGAGGAGGCAGCCTCCAGAGGAGATGTGAGGGTGTGTGTGAGGGAGTGAGTGGTGATGTCCTTTGAGTTGGCAGTGAGTGAGATGCCAGTAACTGTGTGATGGGCTTGTGAATGTGTGAGTTTAGAATAATATGATGGTTGCCTTACCCTAGTGGCACGGATAAGATCATTCATCCATTTCCTGCACTGTCCGATGTCTTGTGTGCAGCACTGCCACCGCCTCCCAAGCCAGTGTGGTGTGACCGATGGGCCTCCTGCAGCCAGAGCAGGGGTAGAGGACATGGTGGTGGGCCTCCACAACATCCAGAAGGTGTCCCGGGGTGCATAACTGAATCGGGGGCTGCACTCTTGTTGGCTTTTGAGTCCATGTCTTCACTGGAGCAGGTCCTGGCCTGAAAGCATTGAGAAGTGTGCAGTTTAAATATAGCACCCAGTGTGAGGAAGCGGTGAGCTAACAGGGTAAATCTGAGGCTGCCAGCCAGCCAAATTATGCAGCCAAAGGGGGCAATGGAATGAGAAGGGAATGGTACGATATGGAACAAAAACCCGCGATTGCGGCCCGTGGCTAAAACATTTCTTTACTTGCAGCTACCACACTTTGTGTAAATCTGGGACAATTACGCCCTTTATCTTATTTTAAGTAACTAATAAAATGTACATTAAAAGAAACATGTTCAGCTAATGACCAGCCTAGGCAATATCATTTAAAATCCTCTTTACCCTCTTTTCCATTTTTATCTCTATGTTCTACAGGTAGAAATGAATACTCATTTAGGAGTATCTCATAAAGCTACAACTGAGATCCAGATCTCATCAGTTTGAGGACACCTCAGACATAAAACTAAACTCAACCATAAAACGGACTCAACCACTCCATATTTCCTTGTGCTGATTGACCATGTAGTTTTGCAGTCTTTTAAAGTGATGTCTGTGTTAATGAAAATAATCGATTATTTATTCTGCTGACCATGAAAGCCCTATGTTCTTAAATCATCTTAGCTTAGGATGTGATTTTAAATAAACAAAGGAAAAACACTTTGCTTCTCAACCTTGTGGTGCCTTTTCCCTAGGTGCTTATGGTACTCCTATCAAGGCAGCCACTTACAGCAAACAACAATGCCAGTACCTTTTCATATTATGTGCCAGTGCAGTAAAAATAAAAGAATCACTGTATATATATATATGTATATTATATGTGAGGTTCTAGTGCAGCTGCATGGAGAATTTGTAATTCTCCGGCAGGAACAAAAAATGTTTAAAAAATAAGGTTCTCAACAGGAAATAGCTACTGTGTTAATGGGAGCAACATCAATAATCAAAGGTGCTAACATCGAACCTCAATTTTATAGTGTGGTTTTTAGAAAACAAAAATAAACCGAATACTTCCTGTGAAGCCTTACTGTAGATTGATATAGCTGTTTATCCAAAAACAACACAAAGAAACTGTAAATAATGTACGGAAGAAAAACTTTGCTATTTCCTATAATGTAATGTATATGTTCAGATGTATGTTTGGTTAGTGAACTACTCTTACCTCAAGACAGTTGAGAAGTTTGTAGTTATTTTTTTCCTATTTCAAGTTGCAGCAGTCCATGTGAAGCTGAACTTTGCCCAGGTGCTTTTTCCCTTCTCTCTGAGGAAGAGGTGGGTCTGTGAGTTAAATTCATAGGCTTAAAAGTGATGACAAATTTATTTAAAAAAAATTGTGCATGAAGTAATTAAGAAAGGATATTTATATGGCTGTAAATGTCAGGAGTTTGTGAGCATGTGTGTACTGTACATACATTTCCTGTGTGAGATATACAGTTAAAAAAGTCAAATGAAAAAAATAAACAAAAATGATTTTCAAAGGATATTTTATCTGACAGTGTTCTTTTCACCTTGATACGAAGCCCCAGCTCCCAACTATGCAATCTTCCTGTCTCTCAAACCTCCAAATTTTAGGTAACTTTTATTTCCCATATTCAAACAGTTTTTCCTTACAAATATCTCGTATCAACAAGGTGAAAATGCTAGTGACTTTTTCTTGAAGTATACATATTTAATTCATCGTTTCTTAATGTGACCTTCAATAATGAAAGGCATCTTCTAACCATGCCAGATTTCTTTTCCAATTTGATATAGCTTTGTTTTACTTTATTGTAGTTGTATCTACCTCATTATAATTTCTCTGATTTCATGTGGTTTTAGCATTTACTTTCCATTTGAGATTTAATCATTCATTGGTAGATAGTAAGTAAATTAAAGTATTTTGCTTTTGCAATCAATCACAAAGTTATATAATATTCACAGATCACAGTCTTGACAGGCCCCTGCAACAATTACAATCAGTTATATGAATATTACAGCTCTGTATAGAAATTATGACTTGAACTAATATTATTAGAAATACACAAGATGTTATGTTCCTGCTTTAAATAACTGCAATTTTGCATCAGTTTTCTAACGTGTATTAGGGAAAGACCAATGATGCCAAGTAACTGCACCTGTGATTCACATTCTAATGGGCTGTCCAACGTAGGCAGCTCCAATTGCCTGGATACCAATTATAGAAACAATTCCTGTAATGTGTACCACATTTTCTTCTGTGGCGTCCTTTACATGATATATGCTGATACCGTTTTGCCTACTTTCTTTTTCTTAAAGCACACTGTCCAGTATGTTCTATGAGAAATCATATTATTAAAATAAATTATGATGTTAAATCATTTTGGAATGTCTTTTTGGAGTCTCATATTTCATATCCCTAAACTCAACAATCCAATCAGTGTATACAGTACTATATAATAACTATAAATAGCATATAGAATAACATTTTAAAAAAATTAAGCAATGTTAAGTGCTTTTTCACAAAGAGCTTGTATTGGGATGTGGTATCAATAAATTGAGTAAGTGGTCTTTGTATCTATTGACAAATGAAGTTTTTGTCAGTTCTTCTTGTGTATTACATTAACTGTCTGCAGAAGGTAGAATTGTGAATCAGTAGATTGTAGTTGGAACCTGGAATCAAAAAGATATCAGAAAAAGTTGTGAATACTTGAAAATAAACTCCCAAATATTTCATTTGATTGAAGCCATGTCACTCCTTTGTGCACTATCCACAGAAATATATCATTAATTTGAAAGCTTCATTTTCTGTGCATCTGAAGTGTTTGATGCAAAAATGTCCTAGAAGCACAAGGAACGTTGCAGTCCGTATTGCCATTGTTTTCCATTACTATCTGTATAGCTGGTACTTGATCAATTAACAATATGCAAAGCTATTAAAATAAAATAATCAATTTGTAATACTAATGTTTTGTCTGAACAAGATCACACATATTTGTTCTTCTGAACTGCTAAGATTTAATCTTTTTCAGGTATAAAATAACATGTGTCATTCCTTTACAGTTAGACTGACCTTCTATTTCAACAACCTCCTGTTGTGCACAAAATAAGTTTATAAACCTTTTCTTGAAACACAGCTGCTTATTTATATAATTTAAATAACAGTATTAGGAGACAGTCACATTAAGTATAACTAACAAAACAAATGTTATTCTGCTACAATCCAGTTGTGATGTGTCCCTTACTGAAAAAAAACTTAAACAGCTGCGTATTTCCTTTGTGAAATTAAGATAAAATAATGTACAATTCAACCTGCTTTTGGTGAACTCAAATGTAGTGAGACCATTTAAATTGAATATATTTCAATGTTCCAATTCACTTAGAACACAATAATGAGTGAATGTTTGTTAACTTTTGATTCCAACCTATTTGTAATGATAATTGAAGCTCTTTTTTATTGTTTTCCCCAATAGAAGATCTGGAAATCAATGCCTCAAGTGATAAAATGCTCTTCATATTCATGGTATCTCTTAGTTATGAAGAAAGAGCTGATTCCAGTTCAGCTGCAGAAAATAGTAAATTTTTGTACTGGGTTTTTCTGATGTATCCAGTTGTTTTTTTTAGGTCAGGCTTATAACAGAAAAGGGGAATGTTATAGCTTCTTTCAACAATATTTAAATCAGTTTTAAAATTAACCTGAGGAATTTAAAAAATTCACATTGAGTTTTTTTAATATTAATTTCCTTTGCAACAACATTCCTTGTCTTTTAATTGTTAGTATTTATAGTTAGTACCCATAGTTTCTCATCTTGCAACATTTAGGCTTTGTAAAAAGTAAAGAAAAATTAATATTACCTTCCTATTAAAATCACAAAATGTCTCACATTTACCATAAAGAAATAATCTAACCACAACAACAACGTGTATTTATATAATGCCTTTAATGTAATAAAATGTCTCATGGCACTTCATTGGATCATTATAAAACAAAATTTGACACCGAGCCACCTAAGATGATAATAGACAGATGATCAAAAAGGTTGATCAAAGAGATAAGTTTTAACGAGCATCTTAAAGGAGGAATGTGAGGTAGTGAGGCAAAGAGAATTAGGCGGGAATTCCTGAATTTATGGCCCAGGCAGCTGAAGGCATGGCCACCAATTGTGAAGCAATTAAAAATCGGGGGTGGGGGGTGCTCAGGAGGCCAGAAATAGAGGAGTGCAGATATCTCTGGGGTTTGTGGGGATTACAGAGATAGAGAGCGGTGAAGCCATGAAGGGATTTAGAATCATGGAATAGCTGCAGCAGGAGGCCACTTGGTTTTTTGTGCCTGTATCAGCTCTCTGAGCAAGGGCAATTTAGCAAGTCCCACTCTCCTGCTTTTTCCTTGTAGCCCTGCAATTATTTTTCTTTGGGTGCTAATTGAATTCCCTTTTGAAAGCCACAATTGAATCAGCCTCCACCGTCCTTTCTGGCAGTGCATTTCAGAATGAAGTCTTTGAAATCAGGCATGAATATTTTAAAATCAAGGTGATGTTTAATCAAGAACCAATGTATGTCAGCGAGTACAGGGGGTTGGTGGGTGCACAGGATTGGAAACAAGCTATCATATGGACAGCAGAGTTTGGGATGACATCAAGTTTACAGTGTGCAGGAAGTGGGAGGACATCCAGGAATGCATTGGAACAGTCAAGTGCAGAGGTAACAAAGGCACGGTTGAAGGTTTCAGCAGCAGATGAGCTGAGGCAGGATTGAATCATGCAATATTACAAAGCCGGAAGCAGGCTGTCACAGTGATGGTGCAGATATGTAGTCAGAGGCTCAAGCCAGGGTCAAATATGAAACCAAGGTTGGAAAAAGTCTGTTTCAGCCTCAGCCAGTTGCTGGGGACAGGGATAGATTGGGTGGTCAAGGAACATGGTATGTGGTGGGGGCCAAAGACAATGGCTTCAGTCTTTCCAATATTTCATTGGAGGAATATCCAATATTGGGTGTCAGCCAAGCAGTCTGATAATTTGAAGACAATGAGATGGTTGAAAGACCCAATAATGTTAATGTTTATTTTAAATGTATGGCTTTGCAGGTGCATGTACTTCACTCTTATTAAGTAACATATATCACAGAGTGTGATTTAATCATATCATATTCACAAACTAATGGAGATCTGTGTTGAATTAGTTCACAAACTGATCTTAATGCTGTGACCATATTTTGCTCAGTATTTGCCCCAAAATTGCAAGATAAAAATAGCCCATCTTACCTCTTGCATTATAGAATCAGTTTCGATTAGTGATGAATTTTGAAGTTAGAACAAACTTTCATCCAATCTGAACCGGATTTAAATCTCTGTTCTGCTGCAATCACTTAACAACATACCCATTAAGTCAGTTAACTTGTTTCCTTGCACTATTATGTCATTCCAATGTCTAAATCTCTTTCTGCAAATTGTTCTGTGAATGTAAATATTGTAGTCTACCATATCTTGAGGGAACGACTGAGAATCATTACAAAACTTCAATTTTCTTCTCACCTAGCATTGACACATATATCCGTTCCAGCTCACTGCTTGAAGTCAGTGTGACAATAGCATAAGACTATTGGCACAAAAGAATTTGATATCAGTTACTATAGTGTCAATCCCTTATTAATTTCTTATCAGTGCATTTGTTTTGCAGGTTACGTATTGGTCAACATGTCACACAAACAAAAAGAAAGCTCAGGTAAACAAAATAAAAATGCCAGGAAACTGAGCTGTAAAATCGAGATTAAGAATTTTTTTTACCCTATTTATTCTTCTTCCTCCTTCATCTAAGTTAACTTTAGGCAGATAGGACAATCCAATCAACTGATAGCTCTCAAGTCCATAGTGGTCTGCTTTCTCTCCTTTCCCCAGATAGCACAGCTAAAACAGTTAAACATCCCTAAGAAAGGCTGAGACTGAGTTGTGATTCAAACTCGTGTCTTGTTAACCATTCAATTGCTTTAGTAATGTAACTATTAGACTGCTCAGGTTTTGTGTATAATTAAAATAAAACTTAGAAGATGCAACAAATTCTGCTTGTGGTCAAAAGTATTGTATTTGTAGGTCTCCATATCAAAATTAAATAATTCCACATACTAATTGCCTGTTAGATAAAAGTGTTGACTGTGCAACCAGTTCATATGACTTCAGCCCCAGAGCTATCTTCCTTGAATCCAGCAGCTATGATACATTTTCAAAAAACATTTATGATAGTTTTTAATTTGGTGAATTGATAGAAGTCAAATTGCTATTCATCCTTCATAACTTAATAGTTTCATGTAGTAATTAATTGATATCTTCAACTCAGACCACCCTTTCTGCGTACAGGAAGAATTCATATCAATCAAATTTCAGAGAAAATCTAAACAGTAAAGTTATTTACCCCCTTTTATAATTAATTAAAATGCATTAGTCGGTGAGTCATTAAGCAATGGATTTTTCTAAGAAAGCTTTGAGTCACTTTTGTGTAACACTGACAGTTCTGCCTATAATTTTGAATGGATTAAAATCTACCTTCGCTGTATAATTTTAGTAAGTAGAAGGGAGATAAATTCATGTCATTTTCACAGATGTGGATTGTACCTCTTCGGGTAAATCCCCTATAATTCATAAAAGTATAACATTTTGTGTTGGCATTATCCTCCATATGAGGATACTGTTCGAATTACATTTGCCCACACTGTTTGCATAATCCTTAAAAAACTTTTTCCAGCATTCACCTATTCAATTTAGTCTTGAAAGTATTGAATAGTGAATGGGGCTGAGCTTTTGCAGCACATTTGTAACCAGGCTGATTTTTCAGGAGAGAGTTACTCATGAATCCATTGTGCTCCCAATTTGATATTGACACTTTTGCCCTATTTTTACCACCCTTTAGTGTGAATAGTTCTGAAATAATTGCAGATTTAATCTGGATCAAACTAAAACGGATTCTCTAAACCAACCGCAACCAATTTGGCAGAATCGGTTCTGAAATCTGCCTTGCTTTTACTGTCAGCTGTCATCACATGAACATCATCACAGGAGATCAACTGGCCTGTGGGAAAGAACAATCTTCCTATCATGGTAGCAATCTGTGCTATATGTTTTAATATAGAATCACAATGAAATGTACAATCACCTGCAAAACTTGCTAGGTATGTGAAAAAAGGAAACATACAAAACAATAAATTGCCTTATACTTCATTTCAAAATGCTAATGACTGTTATGTCACATGCACACAAACTCACACACACACATACACACACACATGCAGACACCTTGGTATGTCTTATATCTGGTGCAGGTTATACAGATCCACATTAGTAAGTATGATTGATGGGAATTACTCAGGTACAATTAATTATCAAGCAAATGCTGTACTTGTGTTTTAACATGTAGGAAAAGACTTGGTACAGATCCATAGACTATCCCTGATCAGATAATTTCCTCTTTGTTTAAAGTGCTATTTTAATAAGGGCTAGAGATTCAGTACCTTAAATTATTGCCATTTATTCATATGCTGTAGGCTATTCTACAAACTATACAAACTGCAATTATTCAAACCTCCTGATACAAACTATGAAATGGAATGGTCAAATTTTGTGAGAATACTGTGGTAAAAAACAGTACAGTGTACATTTAAATTACAATATGGAGGTATAAGCAAAACAACAACTGCCAAAGGGAAATTGCAGCATCTGCATTCTTTTCTGATCTCAAATGAGGCAGGATTTATGGTGCTTCATCATAGCTGTTTTTCCTATTGATTTATATCTTAAATCTTTGCAGTGCAAACATTGCTTATCTGCAAAGAGATTTATTTTATTTGCTTTATGAATCATCAAAATTTAGAGTGGAATTTAGGGCTTATCATTGTCATTGTAACTTTTTTAAAAAAAAAATTCATAATGTATCCAAAGCACATTTCTCAAAGATAACAATAATCAAATGTATCAGAAAAAATCATACTGGTGCTTGCTAGCAGTTCTACATGCCAACTTCTAGCTCTGATTACCTGGGCATTTCAGAATATTAGCTTCACTGAGAAGCGACAACCAGAAATTCATGCAAAAATATAAATAAGATAGTTTTTTAAAGCTATTTAGCTGACTTACTTAGAAGCTTAAGATCTGTACTCATTCCGAGTAATACAAGAGTGATGGTAAATAGAATACCAGTCTACAGGCGATCTATATACTGACTTGTTGCTGTTATGTATCATATGGCAATAGTACACAGGCCAGTTGTTCACTTACAGCCAAGGAGAAGCTATGTTTATGTTATGCACAGAAAAGGACAAAAGTACTGACTAATAATCATTTGAAAGATAAAAACAAACATTACACTCTAAAATTATACCTGACACTTTAAGTGCAAGATGGTAGCTGTACCTAAAGTGCAGGCAATGCTGTTATTATCTCAGTTTTCTATTTACGGTATACTAATTATTTTGCTATGAAAGTCATAGCTCCATGGAGAAAATAATCCAATTGTTTTGACTTAAATGTCATTACAGTGCATATTATCTATTTCCACTTCAGTATGGAAATGTCCGTTACATTGATTATCTAACTATAATTATTAAATGAAGATTCTTGGTCAATGATGTTAAAGTTATAGAGCACAATGGAGTGATATAATACTTTAATTAAATGGGATGTTTGATGAATAAGTTGTGATTTTTGTATCTTCTTTCTTTGTATTTAGGCATTAATATATTAATTGAGAAAGCAGTTTGTAAAAAGTGATTGTAATGTATCATTTGTAAATGTAAAATAATATATTTGTTCTTTTAACCTTTACTGTGCTGAATTTCTCAATAATTGGTGCATACGTCAGAGATACTCAATATATAAACACTAACAAATGCAGATAAACTAAATGTGAAACTTCTTCATTTTAATAAGAATGGTTTCTGCATAGTAATGGTTAAAATATAAGGCCTGTCTCTTGACTGTAATGTTACTGTTCAATTATCTTTAAAGAAAATGTTCATATTGTTTAAAGTTATTGGACCCCAATTTCTACTGCTTTGGAAGCAGTGTGAACAAACCTGTTTAAACAATTTAAAAATAAGTTCTAACAGGGTTTTTATATTCATGAAAACCGTATGCATTGTTTCCAGTACTGTCAGTCTGGGCAACTACTCAAACATAAAGCTTACATGTTCAAAACAATGATTGACTTATGGTATTAGTGTTGATTGTGATGGGCATAACTAATCCTATTGAAATGGGCTACCAATGTAACTGAATAGCTTCCTTACATATGGCATATTTGTGTCATTTTTCTACTAGATTGCAACAGTGAGCTCATATATTTATCCATCTAATTATTTCTCTTCAAAGTTCACTTGAAACTGATCTGATGAATTGTTGAAAAGTATTTTTGAGGAAATGTTTCAGTTCGTTTATACAATCTGACTTCATTTTCAAAATCCTATCCACTGTTAACTTGAATTGTGGATTAGCTGCTCAAGGGTTAGTTTGGAGATAACTTTGCCTCACTTTCAAACAGTAGCATGAAAGATTAATCAATAGTTCTGATACAGTTTGGACTGATTCCATTTTCATGATGACAACTGCTAAAAAACATACTCCTGTAAGTCTCATCCAGTACACAATGTAGCTGTCAGTTCATGAAGGTCAACAAAACTAACACCAGGTTCAACATTTATAGAGCCCAAATTTAAGACATTAAAGATGAAATAATAATAAGACATTATTTTAGAAAACAACCTAGTACTTATTAACTGTGCTGCCAAGAAATATTTTTCACCAAAGTTTGTGGCACAGGGAAAAAACCAATCAGATAAGATGTCCAAATAGTCAAAACTAGTATTAGTCTTTCATCAGCATCCTCTGATGGTTTGCCCAGGGGCAGTGACAGTATGCAATGCTTCATGGGTGAACAGGATCCATGGTTAATAATCGGCCCACAAAAGTTGGAAATGTTAATATGAATCAGACAGCATGATGTTAATGCTTCTATATTTTGATAATATGCCTTATATGTGCTGTGTCATTGTCTAGTCCTTTATTAGCTTTTTAAAGGCCACTAAGTAATGTGGATGTATATTGTTTTGAGCCAGTTGATCCTTATTGTACTGTATTTTGTATTATTTCATGTAAACTTAAGTTGGTAGCAAAATACTTTTCCTATTCTTTGAGAAAGAAGTGTTTTCTATAATATATGTAATGTTGTGTTGTCAAGATTCTATATACAAAAAACAAAAAATATATGTATATGATGTATCTGATATTTGACAGCTATTAGCTGTTACTTTAACCAGTATAATTATGAAAAATTGCATAATGTCAGTGTTTAAAAGTTTAAAACTAGTTAAGATGTTTGTGTAATCTTGCATGGTCAGATGTACTTAGTGAAATGTTGAGAAATGTTGTTGAGGTCTTCAGTGCACAGGATGGTTTCATTTTGACTATAATGGTGATTGGTTGTTGACCAGAAAATAACTCTTTTATCCTTTTACTGCATCTTGTCTCAAATTAGAGTTCTACTTAAGTTTATCTATTGTATTTTAATACTGTTCCTTAAAACCAGGTCGTGGAAATTAAAGCAGTCTTTGGCAAATTATTGTCCAAGAACCACAGTATTTTTTCTTCTATTTTGTTCAATAGCAACGTTTTTCATTGAGGTGTAGACAACTGAGTTAAACCAAATTCTAAAAAGGTATTTTATTTAGTTGCGATAGAAGATAAAAGAAAATCTATGTTGCTTAATTAATTTAATTCCTCTATAAAATAATATAGGCACACATGCAAACAATAGACAAAACTATTTGTTTCCCCCCATAGAATAAATTGATCAAAAGCTTTATTAGCGGACGGGCACCAACTATATCATACGTAACTTTGTATTATTTAAATGTGATTCCAGTTAAGCTTGTGTTGAATCATTTTGGATTAAGGATTATTGTAGTTGTTTAACAGAAATTACAGATGGCTGTTGTTCTGCACTGACTCCTCAGGTGGGATTTTCCAGCTCCTCTATAACAGGACCCGCCACAGGAGGCCAGCCAAAAGCCCATTGAAAAGTTATCAATGCAAAGAGTTGCATTATTTAAAAATATATTTTAATGGATAGATATATTTCTTGGGCATCACATTGCACCTCCAAATTCTAACAGTAAAAAAATTAGGACTGGCCAAAGAACAAAACCACGGCAAATAATTGCTGTAAACTTATAAAATTACAATATCTGATAATTCCCTTTATTTATGATATTAGATTCTGAAAATACAGAAGCACTTGTGTTTTATTCTGCATTTTATAATTTCATGTCCTGTTGCCAAGTCTTCTAGACGTAGAAATAACTTCCCAATATTTGCAGGTGAACACTTAACACGTTGACGTGGCATTCCTCTATGCAGTGTTTTAATGGAGATCTTCATCCATTTAAAATAAACTAGTTAACGCCTGTGTTAAAATAGTCCATGGGAGTATTATATGAATTTGTTCATCATTTATTTGTTAATATTACTACAAGTAATTTCGAAGTTGTAGTCCTATTTTTGGTACTTTAGGCCTATTCTTATTTTTAAAACATTGCCATAAACACCAAAGGGTAGATTTTTGACTGGAACCCAGGCTTGGCTTTGCATAACAATTGCACATCCAAACTGAGAGGCTTAAATATCAATGGGAATTTATCCTTGGGCCTCATTAACATACTCAGTGAAGAGTACACTCTGCCAGATCATCTGCCTCACCCACCCTTGCCCTAGGTTCTGATAGAAGGGTTGGAGTGGACTACCAGTTAGGGGGTAATTTGAACGCCTGTGGAGTCAGGAGGTCCACTCCTTCTCCTCCTGACTCCATAGGAACAGTTCAAAAACTAATTAAACTTAAGTACTGTTGAAGGCCACCATTTAAAAAATCCAAGGCCTACCCACTCATTGACATTTAATTTCAGCAAGGGGCACTTCAACACATGTTAAGCTTTTAATTTAAATAATTAATGGAACTGAATGGATGCTTTGGTTTTCTGTCCAGGGTACTTGGAAAAAAAGTTCCCACAAATTTAAACAGTGGGGCCAACACTGCATATTGGCCATAATGCAGACCAATTTCTACCCCAAAGGCTGCCTAATGAGCTGTATTGAGAATGTTGTTATCTAAAGTCCTGAGAATCCACATACACACAGTGCAAAGCTTTTTTTGCTCAGGTCTAAGTATCGTTCTGTGCGAATAATGAGAGGAGTAACCTTTCAGATTTGGTTTAACTCAAGTACTTTTTAATGTGTGTTTCTTAAATTATTCCTCTTTATTTTTTCTTATAGTTTTTGTTCTAGTATGTAAAGTTACCGCAGCCATAAAAAAATGTTTCTTGACCTTCACCAACACTTTCAATTTCTGTGGCTGTCTTCCCTTGGACATTAATGAATGTATGTAACCTAAGTGCAGAACATGGCTTTGCTTATTTAGACTGATTGGAAATTGCAGTTTTAAAAGTATGTTTATTTAACAAATTCAAATTCTACTGTTTTCACCACTATTTACGTGGTTTTGGGGAACGTAGTGTGTCAAGACATCACGCCAAAACAATTTTTTGTTGTTGTATTTGTTAATGTTCTGTTTCACAGAACACATTTTAAAAAAAGTGAAATGCCATTTAAAATGTTTTATTGTAACATGAACAGATAAAATCATCTGGACAAAAGATTTATACATGAATCAGAAAATATTTATTTCAAATTTTGTACCTTTCCATTTTAATACATTATATGATGTATTGATTGAAATGAAAAAAAAATATAAACAGTTTTCATTTTATTAAGTTGTTCCTGTGGCTTTTCCTGTCCAAACACAAACCTGGTTGTGAAACTTCAAGATGTTTCAGCAAGTGCTACAATTATATACGTTCTTAAAAGTCTTAAGTTTCACCATTTTCCCTTGATGTTAAGTGGTAACAGTTAAGACTGTGAGGTGCAGGTTGGTAGGACATGGGAAGTACTAAACACTATGCAGAACAAATATCCCAAAGTTCCATGTGGTACACTAGACTTGCATCTATCCTTTTTCACTTTGTAATGATCAGGATTAGAGACAGTACAAAAGTTTTATTTACATTATCGTTGTCCAGTATGTTCTGCTTACATCTGTTCCAAGAACAGCCATCAAATTGTAAGAGTTCATTTTGGTACCAGAAATAGACTTTCCTTCTCTTTCGATACATGGGGTGGAATCTTTCCGGTCCCACTGAGGAGGGCTATAAAGGGTGAGGTGGGGGATGAAACCTGTAAGGGCTACCCACCTGGTAGCAGTGGGTTGCCAATTTATATAATTACGTGCCTAATTATGGGCAGATTGGGAATCCTGCCAGGATCTTCCTGTGAGTGAATGGGCCCAATGCTGAGGCCAAAGTACGGCAGGTGCCAGGAGGTGGCTTGGGTCTGGTGAGGCATTTTGCAGATCTCTCCGCCTGAGGTAATGATAATAAGGGGTCATAGCTGCTGCAGCAAGTCATCGTATGTGGTCTGGCAGCAGAGGCCACATTTTAACTTTAAAATCTTAATATCTCTTCAGAGGGTGCCTCAAGATGGAGGCGCTGTACTATCCACATCCCACACAGGAGGGCCCATGTCTGCCACTGGGGCTACCATCCCTCTAGGGCTGCAGCTTCTTTGATTGGGCCTGCAACCTCAGAAGCCTGCTCACCATCCTCAATTGGCTGACAGATGCAGAGGTGGCCAGTTAAGAGGCTGCATCCCGACAGTTCGAGTTGGTGCGCTAGATCCAACCATCTTCGTCTGCTTCAATAATGACCTTCCTTCTTCATAAGGTCAAAAGTGGAGATGTTTGTACAAAGTTCAGCACCATTCACAACTCGACAGATACTGATACAGTTCATGTCCAAATGTAGCAAGACCTCAACAATATCCAGGCTTAGGCTGATAAGTGGCAAGTAACATTCATGCCACACAATTGCCAGGCAATGAACATCTCCAACAAGAGAGAATCTAACCATTGCCCCTTGATGTTCAATGACATTACCATCACTGAATCCCCCACTATCAACATCCTGGGGGTTACCGTTGACCAGAAACTGAACTGGACTAACCGTATAAATACTGTGGCCACAAGAGCGGGTCAGAGGCTAGAAATCCTGTGGCGAGTGACTCACCTCCTGACTCCCCAATGCCTGCCCATCATCTACAAGGCACAAGTCAGGAGTGTGATGGAATACTCCCCACTTGCCTGGATGAGTGAAGCTTCAACAAAACTCAAAAAGCTTGACACCATCCAGGACAAATCAACCCGTTTGACCAGCACCACATCCACAATCCCTTCATTGCCAAAGCACAGTAGCAGCAGTGTGTGCTATCTACAAAGATGCACTGCAGGAAATCACCAAGGCTCCTCAGACAGTACCTTCCAAACCCATTTCTACTACCTAGAAGGACAAGGGCAGCAGATGGATGAGAACACCACCACCTGGAAGTTCCCCTCCAAGTCACTCACCATCCTGACTTGGGAATATATCGCCGTTCCTTCATTGTCGCTGGGTCAAAATCCTGGAACTCCCTCCCTAACAGCACTGTGCATGTACCTACACCACAGCGGTTCAAGAAGTTAGCGCACCACCACCTTCTCAAGGGCAATTAGGGATGGGCAATAAATGCTGGCTTACCCTGCAATGCCCACATCCCATGAATGAACAAAAAAAGTGCCACAATTATTTTTTAAAGGCTATCGGATTCCTCCCATTAAGAGCATAATTGTAGCTCCCCCATGGTCCAGTGGGTTAAGATACTGCCCAACAAGGCACTAAGTTATACAGGCCGGAGGTTCTAAATTCACTTCTTGGCCTATGATGAATTGGCTATTATTAGCTGGGATAACAGTTGAATAGTTGGGCTATAATGGCCTCTGTGGTATAATGACCAAACTGAGTCTTGATGGACACATCTGGCAGAACAGGTCTCTCTCTGCCCAGGGATGAGGGAATCAACACAAGGGAGTATTCTACTTGACCTGTTCCTCACAAACCTATGCTTCACATGCACTTCTGTTCATGATAGCATTAATAGGACTGTCTTCAAATTGAGTACACTTCCTTTGCGCGTGGTGTGTCAAAACTACAGAGAGGTCTAGCAGCCTAAAATGACATCCATGAGGTCCTGTGGGCCATTAGCAGCAGTATTGGGTGGTACCACAATCATGACTTAATGGCCAAATTTGCCTTTTACATCTCGATCATCATCAAACCAACAGACCAATCCCAAAGGATAACCCAGAAGCAATATCAGGCATACCTTACAATGAAAACCAACCAAATGAAGCTACAACAGGAGGACCTTTATGTTAAATACCAAAAGCAAAATGATATAGGCACAGAAAAGCATTTTTATGAGCAATAATCTGAAACAGATCTCTGTAGCCCCTCCACAGCCAAATGAGAATAGTGCAGGACAAGCAGGCAGCTAATGTGAAAAGGATGTTCCAAGAACAATCCCACCCTCAACTATGAAAGAGCCCAGTGTGCGGCTGAAAGAAACAAGTCTGAAATGCTTTCATCTTTAGCCAAAAATGTGAAGTGAACAATTCCACTTGTTACCCACATAAGGTTCCCACTAATATAGATGCCGATGTCCAACCAATTTAGTTCACTAGTTGTGATAGCAGGAAGCAGGAGAGTGCATAAGATACAGCAAAGCCTGTGAGTCCTAACAGCATCCCAATGTAATGCTGAAGCTTAGTGCATCAGAACGAGCTACTTGTCTAACCGAGCTGCCCCAGTACAGCTATGACATGACAACTACTGTCTTAGCAGCCTTCTCCAAAACACCAGCAGAGTATTGGAAGAAATCATTAATAGTGCAATTAAGTGACAACCACTCTTCAATAACCTGGTTGACCATCAATGCTCAATTCTGCTTTGATCAGAAGCACTCAGCTCCAGAGCTCATCACAGCCTTGATCCAGAATGAATGTACAAGCTGAATTCCAGAGAAGAAGTGAAAATAGCTGCTGTTGACATCAAGGCAGGACTTAACCACACGCACAAAGGGGCCTAAACACCAATTCCACTACAGCAAGAGAACAGGGGCAAGAAAATATTGAAGGGCCAGAGCACCCCAAAACTGGAACTAATCTGGCACTGAAGGCCTCAGTCAAGGTCTTCAACAGGTAAGCAATCGAAGAGAGATGAGACCTCAATTAGGCCCACCTCCCTCCATTTATAAATTTTGTGAATATTACTATGGTTATCATATAGTTAGTACCATCTTTCACCAGGTGGTTTTAAAGAGTAATGGTAAGAGTTACATTCAAACAGGAAGTGGACTGAGAATTTGACCCTCCTGCCAGCATTTGCTTGAAGAGACAAACAATAATCCCATTTTGGGTGTAAGGAAAGAAACAAAGTTGGGACAGTGCATGGCAGAAGGTCTTGCTGTCTGATTTCCCCTGCTGTTTGTGCTGCTATTATGACTGATTTGGGATGAGGTAGCAGAGGAAAATTATAATGTCATTGGATAAATAATAGCTGTAGCTATTTTTCCAGCAAATGGCAAAATCCTGCATCTGGTTGGTCTTTGCCAGGTAGGTATAAGATTATCTGTAGAAATTGCGGGGTGACCACTCGTTGTGTATCAGGGTACACGGGTTGCTGATCACTCTAGCCTGCTTTCTTTCATGTATTGAAAGCATAACGTATAGTGTTTGGGATACTTTCGAAGAAACATTTGTTACAGTTGGACATTCAACTACCTTTGTAGTGTCTTTGGAAATAGGAGCCTCTGTCTGCCAGACTGAAATTTGGTCCCCTCTGAGGATTGAAGGAGGTGGAGGCACAGCACTTCTCATACAACCTGACCTGGCATCCTTTCATTGGTCCTCTTTGGGTAACCTTAAATGTGGGGGGATTTCATCTAAGAAATCTATTTGTTAGCAATGGTGAGTTGGCGAGTTGCCACCAAGGAGACAATAAGAACTGGAAGAAAGAACAGAATGTAACACAAATGAATAAAATTTTAAGGATTGAGGTGCCTTGCTTGTGCCCTGTAAATCAACTACTGTCCTAGCAACCTTGACTTTTGACCTCTGTTTGAAGGCCTCGGCCATTTTTTGATTTAAATGTCACTGGCAGGTTGTAAATTCCAAAACAGCACTTGGCTGTAGCGTGCCGGTTTCTGGGAGTGGGAGGGCAGGAAATCATGCATTTCCCATTCCGAGTTGGCCAGTAGATCCTGTCTGGGATTTGGAACTGGTTCTAGGTAAGGCTGAAATGGGCCAACCATGACTGGAGATTTTTATGGGCCCAAAAGGAGCACTCCTGCTCCTCTTAACCACACAAAATAGAAATTAAAAGTGTTATAATGTCCATTTTTTGGGCAGTTTGAAATGTTATTTTTAAGGACTATTGGTAGCTCAGCACCACATGCTCTGTCCATTTGTACCTGCAGATTGCAATATTTTCCTTTTCAGGCAGTCTTTCCCAACATTACTCTACTCATCCCTTTTCAGGAACTTGCAGTTATCCAATTAAAACCACTACAACAAATAACCTGCAGCATAAATCTGGCTTTAATGTCCACTGATAGACCATATATTTTCACGTGGTTGATGCTTGAAATGCAGGTAATGAGATCCTACAGATGTGTGAAGCACTTATATGTTATGATCAGAAAGCCATCCCTCTGCTATAACTATTAGGAGATCTTTGAGATCGATGTTAATAGGAGCTATCTGTAAGGTAACTTCACTCGCCAGGGTGGGTGGGGGGTGTGGGTGGTGGTGGGTGGTGGAAACCATATTTTAAGAGAATGTAGGTGGAAGGATCAGGGCTATTGTATTGTAGGACCCTCCTTCACTCTGCCCTGTACTGGGAATGTGGCATTGATTAATTAACAAGCATACCTGAGAATAATGCAGTCATTGCAGTCACTTACGAGATGATTCACTGCCAGCAGTAGCTTGATAACAAATTGGGGCTGATTGTCCTTTGGCTACTATTTTGTGTGCACTAACTTCTAGGGCTTGAAGCAGAAAAGAAGAGGCAGATTGTAACGCTGACTGAAATTTTTTGTTACCCTTGGGGGCTGAAACAGGAGCTTTGAAATTGCACTCCTGGATGGGCATGTCAATGTTCTGGGATATGCTGGGGTTTTCAAAGTGAGGGTGTGGGGAACCAGGAACTCGTATACCTCCAATTAATGGCCTGTCAAGCTCCTTGAGGAGTTTCCAGTGGGCAAGGGAGGGCCAGTTAGCAATTTTCAATTTGTAAGCTAGTGCATAGTTGTTGGGTTCAATGAGTGTAGAAATTAAGATTTTTGGCTTAGGCAGAAAAAGTTTTGAAGCTGGGAAGTCTCGCTTCAGATTGTGGCCATTAAAATTCATTTGACCCTTTGGCAACTTCTCCGCACAGTGAGACCGCTGGCCTTCGATGTGCTGCCTCCTCTCTTCTGCAAGGCTGTCATCATGGCTGCCATCCACCTTTGCCACTCATGCCCTGCAGGCAGGTTCTGTCCCCTGGTAACGCTTGACACTAGTAATTGGGCGCCAGTCTCACCTCTGGCCCAGTTAGGACATTTACCCAGAAATTATCCAGGTGTCAGCTTCTTGAACCTGAATTGAAAATCTAGCCCATTGAGTCTGCATTTGATATACATTTTCTAGGGTATCCACAATGTGTGATATGAACATGATGTTATAAAGAGACACTTGCTAACACAAGAGTTGAATGGAGTCAGGAGATATATACATGTAATGTTTCACTCTGTGAATAAATCTATTCCAAGTAAAGACTGGCTTTGAATTCTTCCTTCACCAACTGGCTATCAGGAGTATAACATGGCCCAAATCATGTTATGAGATTCTCTGGATAATGGGATCCCCATGGAAATTGGCATTCATGTTGCTAAGCTGAATATTCAGATTGGAGGACCTGCACATTAGGTAGAAGAGGAAAAATGTTTGCTTCACCCTATAACTGATGTACCTGCCTCCCTAAATAAGCAGCAAAACCTAACTGGCATAAAAACAATCTCTCACAGGCAACAGGATTTCATCAAACCTTTTAGATTTTTGCAATAGAAATGATCTTTCATTGATAGAGAAAATGTAACTTGGCATCAAAGCTAATAAAATTATTTAACAATTTGCAGGTCAGAACATGAGCTTCTGAAGGTCATCAAGGAACAATAATTCATTTCCCATGAAACCATTATAACACTGGCTAGGAATAAGGAATAAACTATGAAAGCATCATTTAAATCTCAACCATTGCACTGTAACAATGATGGAAATTTTGCCAAGGGTCAGATGTCAGAATTGTCCCCTTTTGAGGAGTTGCTCCATGTGTTACTTGGGGAGGTACAACAGAGGAAAATAAGCATTTCTGAGTAAAGGAAAACCACCTTCCTAGAGCCAATGTATATGTGGTAAAGTGCAGTACATTGTACCTTTAGTAGAATGCAAGTGGTCTAACCATGTTACAGTACTGACCAATCACTGTATAGCATAAGCTACTGGTTAACTGTAAGTCTAGAGCTGGAGGTGGTTGTGGGAATATGCAAGGATTTAGTGCTCTGCCTTCTGTTGCAATAAACAATCACAATTTATTCTTATGTCGGTCTCTCTCCATTATTGATAGCAAGCATCAACTAACAAGTATATATGAAGGCAATTCGAGTTTACTTGACTTGAACTCATAGACTCAAGACATAAAACTGGTGAAGAGGATTAAAATATCAGAAAATAGCACACTGAATGAGAATCCATAAGACAGGTGAGCAAAACATTAGAAAGAGAATCTGTACTTTATGTATTAAATAGACGGCAATCAGAGCAGAAAGCAATGCTGCAGCTTTAAATTTTAAAAAAATAAAAGAAAACCCTGCAAATTTGTGATCATGTGGATCCCATCAAAACTCAAAAAGAGTGTGAAACTCAGCGCAGAAGAGCCCACAGCTGTAGAGACGGAGTTGAAAGAAATGATGACTACTCTTAAAGCAGCAATACATTTAAAGAGGTGCATGCAAGAAAAATGGCTACACACAGAAAATTATAAAAGACCACAGAGAGAGGGCATCTCTGCAGAAGGCAAAATTTGAATTGATCAACGGCAGTCAGGAAAGCTGCGGTAAGCCAAACATTTGAATTCATCATTAACTGGGAAGCCATCAGAAGTACTGTCCCCTTGCAGTTGTTTATGAGTAAAACATATGGGCTGATCTGCAGCCTCACATCACCTCACAACCCCAACTTGGAAACTTTCGATGAGTTATAGATATTGCACAAAACCACCTGAGACCAAAGTCCTCAGTTACTATACAGTGCTTCAAGTTCAATTCAAGGAATAGGTTCAAGCAATAGCTGTCTATGGTCTGAATCTTCTGGTGGGCGTGCAGGGGCAGGTCCTGCTCGCTGATGTGTAAAATGATGCGCAGTGTGTCTCGATGTCACTGTGCATCATTCTGAACTTCAGATCGGCAGGCGCGCACCAGAGTTGGCTGTGTGCTCGCCAAACTGCCAAAGGCCTATTAAGGCCATTAATAATCTAATTAAACTGGTTGTCTGGGCTGCCCATCCAACCTTAGGGTTGTCGGGCAGGCAAAGAGCCCAGGCGGCCTTTGCATTTATTATGAAACCTCATCCACGGGCAGGGTGAGGTTTCATGAAGGCTTTAAAAATTGAATAAAAAATATTTATTACAATTCATTGATATGTCCCAACTCATGTGACACTGCCTCATGAGGGGACGTGTCCGAGATTTTTTTTCTTTATTTTAATTCTTCATTATCAGACTAATCTCCCTGAGGCAGCTCTGTGCCGCCAGGAGATTCCTGCTCTCTCTTGTGCACATGTGTGAAAGAGCACAGGCCCCTACTCTCCCTCCTCCCCCCACCCACACAGGGAGCACTCAGCACTTCCAGACGCACGTTACGCTGGGTGCGCCTTAATTGACCCGCCCATGTAAAATGACAATGGGCAGCCAATCGCGGGCAGCAATTGGCTGTGCGCCTGCCTGCTCCAGCCCAGCCCCCCTCAACAGGGAGAAAATTCTTCCTTATGTTGCCGTTTTAAAGGCATTAACTGAACATTGCGAATTCAGACGGTGATATGTTGAGAGACATAAAAACATAGAAACTATGAGCAGGAGTAGGCCATTCGGCCCTTCGAGCCTGCTCTGCCATTCAGCATGATCATGGCTGATCCTCTATCTTAACACCATATTCTCGCTTTCTCTCCATACCCCTTGATGTCCCTAATATCCAAAAAATTATCAATTTCTTTCTTGAATATACTCAGTGACCCGGCCTCCACAGCCTGTGTGGTAGAGAATTCCACAGGTTGACCACCCTCTGAGTGAAGAAATTTTTCCCCATCTCAGACCTAAATGGCCTGTCCCATATCCTGAGACTTGGCCCCTGGTTCTAGATTCCCCAACCAAGGCAAAACATCCTCCCTGCATCCAGTCTGTCCATCCCTGTTAGAATTGTATACGTTTCAATCAGATCCCCTCTCATTCTTCTAAACTCTAGTGAATACAGGCCCAGTCGAACCAATCTCTCCTCATACGACAATCCTGCCATCCCCGGTATCAGCCTAGTGAACATTTGCTGCACTCCCTCTATGGCAAGTATTTCCTTTCTTAGATAGGGAGACCAAAACTGCACACAATACTCCAGGTGTGCTCTCAACAAGGTCTTGTATAACTGCAGTAAGACATCCCTAATTCTGAACTCAAATCCTCTTGCAATGAAGGCCAACATACCATTTGCCTTCCTAATTGCTTGTTGCACCTGCCTGTTTACTTTCACTGACTGATGTACAAGGACTCCCAGATCCCTTTGTGCATCTACATTTTCCAATATATCACCATTTAAAGAATACTCTGCCTTTCTGTTTTTCACACCGAAGTATATAACTTCACATTATCCACATTATACAGCATCTGCCATGTGTTTACCCACACACACAACTGGTCTAAATCACCCTGAAGCCTCCTTGCATCCTCCTCACAAATCCGTCCAGTTTAGTGTTCTCAGCAAACTTGGAAATATTGCATTTGGTTTCCTCATCCAAGTCATTTATATATATCATGTATAGCTGGGGCCCAAGCACTGATCCCTGGGGTACGCCACTAGTCACTGCCTGACTTTCCATCTGGAAAAAGACCCATTTATTCCCACTCTCTGTTTCCAGTCTGTCAACCAATTCTCATGCCATGCCAATATGTTACTCCCAATTCCATGTGCTTTAATTTTCCCCATAGCCTGTTATGTGGGGCCTTATCAAAAGCTTTCTTGAAATCTAAATACACCACATCCACTGGTTCTCCTTTATCTATTCTACTAGTTACATCCTCAAAAGACTCCAGTAAATCAGTTAAGCATGATTTCCCTTTCATAAACCCATGCTGACTTTGTCTAATCCTGCTTTGACGTTAGACTAACTGGTCTGTAATTCTCTGTTTTTTCCCTCCCTCCTTTTTTAAACAGTGGGGTTACATTTGCCACCCTCCAATCTGTAGGAACTGCTCCAGAGTCTATAGAATTTTGGAAGATGACCACCAATGCATCCGATATTTCCAGGGCCACCTCCTTTCGTACTCTGGGATGTAGATTACCAGGCCCTGGGGATTTTTCAGCCTTTAACCCCATTAATTTCTCCAGCACCATTTTTTTACTAATACTGATTTTCTTCATTTCCTCCCTCTCACTAGACCCTTGGTTCCCTAACATTTCTGGGAAATTATTTGTGTCCTCTTTTGTGGAGACAGAACCAAAATATGTGTTCAATTCTTCTGCCATTTCTTTGTTCCCCATTATAATTTCCCCCTGTTTCTGACTGTAAGGGACCCACGTTTGTCTTCGCTAATCTTTCTCTCTTCACATTTTTATAGAAGTTTTTACAGTCAGTTCCCTGTTCTCTTATTCCATTTTCCCCTTCTCGATCAATCTTTTTGTCCACTTTTGCTGAATTCTAAACTGCTCCCAATCCTCAGGCTTGCTGTTTTTCCTGGCAATTTTATATGTCTCCACTTTGGATCTAATACTGTACCTAATTCTTTTGTAATCCATGGTTTCCTTTCCTGTTTTATTTTTGTGCCAGACAGGAATGAATAATTGTTGTAATTCATGCATACATTCTGTAAATATTAGCCATTGCCTATCCACCATCAACCCTTTCAGTAAGGTTCCCCAATCCGTCATTGCCAACTCACACCGCATACCCTCGTGGTTCCCTTTATTTAGATTCAGGATCCTAGCTTCAGATTCAACTTCTTCATTCTCCATCTTAATGGACAATTCTATCATTTTATGGTTGCTCTTCCTCCAAGGGACCAACAACAAGATTGTTAATTAATCCTTTCTCATTGCACAATACGCAGTATAGGATAGCTTGCTCTCCAGTTGGTTCCTCAATGTTTGGTCTAAAAAGCCATCACGCACATTCCAGGAAATCCTGCAGCACAGTATTATAGCTAGTTTGGATTGTCTAATTTATATGTAGATTAAAGTCACCCATGATTACAGTTGTACCCTTATTGCACACATCTCTAATTTCCTGTTTAATACCTTCCCTTACATCTCTGTTACTGTTTGGGGGCCTATAGACAACACCCACCAATGTTTTCTGCCCCTTGGTGTTTCTTATCTCTACCCAAGCAAGATTCCACACCATGATTTTCCGAGCCAATATCCTTCCTCACTGCTGCATTGATTTCCTCCTTTACTAACAATGCTAGCCTACCTCCTTTCCCTGTTTGTCTGTCGTTCCTAAATATTGGGTGTTCAGTTCCCATCCTTGGTCACCCTGCAGTCATATCTACATAATTGGAACTACATCATAACCATTTATATCTATTTGCACTGTTAATTCATCTACCTTCTTGCAAATGCTCCATGCATTAAGATACAATACCTTTAGACTTGTCTTTTTAGACCGACTGATATGTGGGATTGGAGATGATACTATTCAAAGGCGTTTGCTAGCCAAAGCTAATCTAGACTTCAATAAGGCATTAGAATTAGCCATAGCCATGGAGAGTACTGTTGGAAATTCAAAAGCTATAAGAGATGCACAAAATGGCACATCCATCTGGGAGGGTGGGACAGACCAGCAACAAAAGGCGTGAAAACATCAGATCCCTCAGAAAGTGGGAAATGCCACTTATGTACAAATCAGTACCAAACAGCAGTATCACAGTGAAAACCCACAGAGTGAATGAGAGAAATGCATCCAGGCATCCAGTGGATGATCGACAATTCAAACAAGTCAAATGCTTC
The DNA here is from genome assembly GCA_026770705.1 of Isurus oxyrinchus. NCBI lineage: Eukaryota > Metazoa > Chordata > Chondrichthyes > Lamniformes > Lamnidae > Isurus > Isurus oxyrinchus. The sequence goes on along the minus strand of JANJGN010000006.1, from coordinate 578,604 downwards.
TTCTGCCACCATTATGGTCACATAAGGTGGCACTGCAGAGATAGGCTGAGACAGCATTTTAAAAACAAAGGGAGAAATTGTGACATACGTCTCATGGAAGAACCAGAAGAAATAGAATCGGACATCCATTCATTACATAACCTGAAAGTGGGCAGAACTGAGTCAATCCAAGTAGTCATTATAGTCAATGGACAATCCGTTAAGATGGAAGTTGATACTGGAGTGTTGATGTCTATCATTGGAGAACATACATTCAGATACTTGAATAAAGGAACCCATCCTTTAAGATTGGAAGTTTCCTACACTAAACTGAGAATGTACATGGGTGAAGATATAAGCCTAAAAGAGTTAAGTCAAGTCTTGGTGGCAGGTGGGGATCAATCTGAAAGATGGCTCTGGATAGTGGGAGCTGGAGAGGGCCCCAGCTGAATAGGCTGCAACTGACTCAAAAATGGGCCAAATATTTTCAAATTACAATGAAAGGCTTACAGGAATTGTTGCAAAAATATGCTTCTGTTTTCAACGATGAGTTTGGAAGGACTTGAGGGCTACAGGCCAGAATCCATGTAGACCCAACACAACCCCCAGATTTATAAGAGCCAGACCAGTCCCTTATGCTGGATGGGACAAGGTTGAAAATGAACCGGACAAACTGGAAAAATTGGGTATCCTACAACCAATGCAATTTTCTGAGTGGGTGGCACCCACTGCACCTGTACTGAAGCTGGACCAAAGCCTTTATGCGGTGTCTGTAAACTAACTGTCAATAAGGTGGCTAAATTTGATAGACACCTGATACCCAAGATTGAGGAATTATATTCAAAGTTGACAGGGGGCACCACATATTCAAAATTAGACATGAGCCATGCCTACTAATAGGTAGAGTTGGAATAAGCACCATTAATACACACCGAGGATTTTATCAATGCACACATCTACCCTTTGGAGTCTCCTTGGCGTGTGATATTTTCCAAAGAACGATGGAAAACTTGCTCCAAGGATTGTCCCATGTTATCGTTTACTTAGATGACGTATTGGTCACAGGACTGATTGACAATGAACACTTAGCAAATCTAGAAGAGGTGCTCAATGCTTCGCACAAGCAGGGGTAAGTTTAGAATGAGAGCAGTGTCTGTTCCAAGCTAAGGGGGTAGTTTACTTGGCCCACAAGGTTGATGCACAGGACCTGAATCCTGTGGAAGAAAAAGTCCAGGCCATTCGTGAGGTGCCTGTCCTGAGAAATACCACAGAGCTTAAGGCCTTCTTAGGCATGGTAAACTACAACAGACAATTCATCCCAAATCTCTTCTCTGTGCTGGCCCCATTGTATACCTTCCCCTGCCAGCTAATAACAGGGAGGCTGCGATTCCACAAGAACTGGTCGGTGCTCAATTTTCTGGATTCCTCCCCTGACAGAATCCACGAGAGCACAAGCCGGCACCCACTATTGTCTAATGTCCGGGAGCATGGTCAGATGGATCTAAATCCGAGGTGCTGAAGTCCTATTCTGATCGCAAATGTGAATTCTCCTGCCAGGACAACATATTACTCTGGGGAGCAAGGGTTATCATGCCCCGTGGGGCAAAAGCTACATATCACTCACTCGGGCATTAGCAGAATGAAGGTGCTCACATGCAGTTATTTCTGGTGGTCAGGCATAGACTTGGATATCGAAACCCAGATCAAAAGCTGTACTCAATGCCAACAGGTGCAACTCCACCCTTAGCTCCATTGCACTCATAGGATGGCCATGGGTAAACCTCCATGTCGATTACATGGGACCCTTCTTTGGAACAATGTTCCTTTTACTGATTGACTCCCACTCCAAATGGATGGACATCTATGAAATCCGGTCACCCATGTCGGCGGCCACCATAGACCGTTCGCAGTGCATGGGTTGCCAGAGATCCTGGTGTCTGACAATGGGGCCACTTTTACCAGTGGGGACTTCCACAGGTCATGACCCTTAATGACATTACCCATATCGAAACCTCACCCTACCACCCAATATCGAACGGCGTGGCTGAGCGTGCAGTCCAAACTTTTAAATCCGGGGATGAAAAAGACAGAAGGGGATTCCATCGGCACAAGATTGTCCCGGTTCTTGTTCGCATACTGGACCACACCACACAGAACAATGGGCATTGCCCCTGTAGAATTACTAATGAAGAGACATCTCGGCACCCGCCTGACCCTTATCCGGCTGAATTTAGAGGGGAGGGTGAAGAAATGCCAAGAGGCACAGAAGACCAAGCCCGAAGGTCATGGTTGTGAAAGAACTTTCACGGTGGGAGATGTGGTCCTCATGAAGAACTTTGGAGATGAGTCCAATTGGCTGTTGGGCGAGGTGAGTGCAGTAACTGCACCCCTCTCCTATAATGTATCGGTGAATGGCTGAATAATTAGACGACACGTGGATCATCTCCACAAAAGAACGCCAGTCCCACAAGAAGAAATACAGTCTTCATCTGCGCTTGAGACTGTGCTGCATGTAGAGGACAGGTCACACGATTTGAAAGTACCGGTGGGGCATGTGGGACCCGAGGGGGTTAGGGAGACAAACCTGCCAATTTCCACAGAGGAACCAAGGAGACAAGAGCTCCCTGAAAATGAGGCCTTGGAAAAACCAGCCAAAGTTGTTGAACTGAGACGAGCAACGCGTATGAGAAAGCTTCCTGAAAGACTTGATTTGTAAATAATTGTTAGTATAAATAGTTCATATGTTATTAAGTTTGTCAACTGTATTTTTTAAGTAAAGTGAAGTACCATGTACCTTTAAGAGAATGCAAGTGGACTAACCATCTGACAGTACTGAACAATCACTGTACAGTGCAGGCTATTGGTTAACTGGATGTCTAGAACTGGAGGTGATTGTGGGAGCACGCAAGGATTTAGTGCTCTGCCTTCTGTTGCAATAAACAATCACAATTTGTTCCTATGTCAGTCTCTCTTCATTATTGGTAGCGAGCATCAATTCACAAGTATGAAGGCGTGCAATTTGAGTTTACTTGACTAGTGACCTCATAAATTCAAGACATAGAAGTGTAGAAAGCAGGGTAAAAGATTTTCCAGAGAGCAAATGTGATCTGCTTGTCCACACACCATGGAAGGTAATGAGAAAGAGACTCTCTAACCCGAGGAAGACTGTCAAGGTACAGTTAACAATGGCCAGGGTTTTCCAGCCCTGTCATTGTGGGACCTGCTACAGGAGGTTTAGTAGCCCATTGACTTTCGGTGAGACTGGACAATGCCAGTGGCAGGCAGGGCTGGAAAATCCATCCTATAGCTTGACAATTCACTTATGCCTTTGTCGCCTTCTTTATTTGAATATTCAAATGCACCCCAGCCAGACTCCCACCCTCCACCCTCCATAAACCTCAGCTCCTCCAGAACTCTATGGTCTGTATTTTATATTATACTAAATCACACTTGTTTTTTAACCTCGTCCTTACCGGCCCACATTTTTTTTCCCAGTCCCTCATTTAAAACTCTTATCCTTGTGTTTAAATCCCTTCATGGCTTTACCTCTCCCTTTCTCTGTGCCCTCCTACAACTCTACAAACCCTCCCCGCACCCAGAATTCTCTAATCCTCAGATTCTAGACTGTTACACCTTCTACTTTCCTCTGCCTCACCATTAACAGTTTTGCCTTCCACATTCTGAAATTCTTTCCCAAAACCCCTTCATCTCCCTCTCTCTGTTCCTTTAAAATAGTCCTCTAAACATATCCCTTAAGAAGTTTCTTTAAACATACCTCTCTGAGTATGCTTTTGGCCTAAGATCACATTTTTGGCTTGGGGGAGGCAATGGCATAGCAGTATTGTCTATTGGACTAGTAATCCAGGAACCCAGGGTAATGCTCTGGAGACCCAGGTACAAATCCTGCCATGGAAGATGTTGGAATTTGAGTTCAATGAAAATCTGGAATTAAACGTCTACTGGTGTGACCATGAAACCATTGTCATAAAAACCCATCTGGTTCACTCATCCCTTTTAGGGAAGGAAATCTGCCATCCTTACCTGGTCTGGTCTACATGTGACTCCAGACCCACAGCAATGTGGTTGACTCTTAACTGTGCTCTGAACAAGGACAATTAAGAATGAGCAATAAATGCTGGCCCAGCCAGCGATGCCCACATTCCATGAATGAATTTTAAAAATCCAATTTCTGAGCACACTTAAACATTTAGAATGTTAAGAGTGCTATAATAAATACAAGTTGTTGTGACTCAAATAGAATGAATACTTTTTATAAACATTGAGAGACCAACATGATGTGACATCAGCAGCACAGCATTGGAAGAACTGGTAGAAATTCTCACATCGAATACCTTGACTGTTATTCTTTTTCTAGAAACTGTGGGCTGCCAAAGGGAGGGCTGCAATTGCCTTACATAGCTGATGCACATTTTTTTCACCAAGTACAAAATGGGACCTTGAAATTCATGCAAGCTGTGGAGTCGAGCCAAGATAAAATGTAGGCTCGGCACAGGGGCAAAGGGAGATGTGATACGATGGGACATGGGACCCCAATTTCTGATCCACTCACTGACTGGGCACCTAAGGGCAGGGGTGTCCAGAAAACATGAAACAACTCTAGGTGTTCAACGATCAAACTGATGATGTAATATTTGGCCACTTTTAAAGCTTTCAAACTGTCAACATTTCCGAGATCTTCAGATGAAATCAGAATCTTCATCTCCATAAACTGCCCAAAGGCCTAGATGTCAAAGGCCTACAGCTGCATCTCAGTTTGCTGCTCATTCTGCAAAGCCAGACCCTGCCAGTTAGCAGACCTTTGCTGGGGATGCTCCTGAGCTATTGTGACAGGAAATCCTGGCATTTCTTTCTGCTGCTGAGTCAGGGGAATTATTCTTCGCCTGATTATCAAACTGGACACATTCATGTTACATGTTATAGTGAAAAAAGCAGGATGGTAAAAGTGGTGATTAGACAGAGCTTTTCGTTCATTGGCCCATATCATAAGTACTATAGGATTACTCATGCAGAACCATAAGTACAGATTGTAGATGACTGACATACCAGTTTTCCACATCTAATCTATTTAGATAGTAGAATTGCTATTTCATAATGCCAGTTGAGTGTTTCACCAGAATTGAGCTAAAGGCATGAGTCTCATTGCAGAGCCAATTTGATTCACTCCACAAGAAACAGCTGAAGGCACTGGATACTGCAAAGGCTCTGGACCCTGACAATATTCTGGCGATAGTACTGAAGACTTGTGCTCCAGAACTTGCCGTGCTCCTAGCCAAGCTGTTCCAGCACAACTACAACACTGGCATCTACCCGGCTATGTGGAAAATTGCCCAGGTATGTCCTATATGCAAAAAGCAGGACAAATCTAACGCAGCCAATTACTGCCCTATCAGTCTACTTTCGAGTAATGGAAGGGGTCATCAAGAGTGCTATCAAGTGGCACTTACTTGGCAATAACCTGCTCACTGACACCCAGTTCAGGTTCCACCAGGGCAACCCAGCTCCTGACCTCATTACAGCCTTGGTTCAAACATGGACAAAAGAGCTGAATTGCCGAGGTGAGGTGAGAGTGACTGCCCTTGACATCAAGGCCAAGTGTGGCATCAAGGAGCCTTAGAAAAACTGGAGTCAATGGGAATCGGGGGGAAAACTCTCCTCTGGTTGGAGTCATAACTAGCACAAAGAAAGATGGTTGTGGTTTTGGAGGTCAGTCATCTCAGATCCAGGAAATCACTGCAGGAGTTCCACAGGGTAGTGTCCTCGGCCCAACCATCTTCAGCTGCTTCATCCATCATAAGGTCAGAAGTGGCGATATTCGCTGATGATTGCACAATGTTCAGCACCATTCGTGACTCTTTAGATACTGAAGCAGTCCATGTCCAAATGCAGAAAGACCTGGACAATATCCAGTCTTGGGCTGACAAGTAGCAAGTAACATTCACGCCACACAAGCGCCAGGCAATGACCATCTCCGACAAGAGAGAATCCAACCATCACCCCTTGATGTTCAATGGCATACCCATCAGTGAATCCCCCACTGTCAACATCCTGGGGGTTACCATTGACCAGAAACTGAACTGAATGAGCCATATAAATACTGTGGCTACAGAGCAGGTCAGAGGCTAGGAATTGTGTGACATGTAACTCACCTCCTGACTCCCCAAAGTCTGTCCACCATCCACAAGGCATAAGTCAGAAGTGGAATGGAATACTCCCCACTTGCCTGGATGAGTGCAGCTCCCACAACCCTCAAGAAGCTTGACACTGCCCAGGACAAAGCAGGCCGCTTGATTTGCACCACATCCACAAACATTCACTCCCTCCACCACCGACGCACAGTAGCAGAAGTGTATACCATCTATAAGATGCAATGCAGGAATTCACCAAGGCTCCTTTGACAGCACCTTCCAAACCCACGACCACTACCGTCTAGAAGGACAAGTGCAGCAGATAGATGGGAACACCACCACCTGGAAGTTCCCCACCAAGCCACTCACCATCCTGACTTGGAAATATCCTGGAATTCCCTTCCTGGCAGCACTGTGGGTGTACCAAAAGCACATGGACTGCTGCAATTCAAGAAGGCAGCTCACCCCCACATTCTCAAGGACAACTAGGGATGGGCAATAAATGCTGGACCAGCCAGCAAAGCCCATGTCCCGTGAATGAATTTTTAAAAAATCCTTATGCCTTCTAGGGATTCCTTATTGGTCATAAATAGCCATAGCTCCAGTGGGTATCTCTGGCCTACTAACAAACAGCCTATCTGTTCCTCAGAATAGTATTGGCATAATGAATTGTTGCTAAATTAAAATACTGAGTCAGCTGCTGAGGTATCATGCATTCACTTGCATTATTCTGTCCCTGTGGCTAGAACCATCTGTGTATTGATGGAATGGAAGCTTTTCTATTCATATATGCAATGGGATTGTTGTTAGGGACATTAATGGCTACATGGGTGCATCAGTGGGGTCTTTAAGGAAGCTTGCCACCTGATAATTGCTGTGCCTTCTTGTGTTGTTGCTTCTTCTCATGGGCAATAGTGTTCCCTGGCAAACAAGGCATCTGCTTGACACACTGTTGGATTGAAGGATGATCAATGTAGAAAATGACACCTGTCACTATCACTTGTTGGAGATGGTTGGAAATGCATTCCAGCCGTGCATTATTCCCTTGTGCCTTAACAGGTCTATATTTGCTCTGCCTTCTAGTTTCTCTTCTATATTTGGCTGTGCATCACCCAGTACTGTACCTCCCCCTCTGTATCCCACCCCCCTGCCAAATTAGTTTAAACTGTCCCCCTCCCCCCAACAGTACTAGCAAATCTCCCCCTAAGGATGTTGGTCCTGTTCCAATTCACGGGCAACCCATCCGACTTGTACAGGCCCCACCTTCACCAGAAACAGACCCAGCGATCCAGGAAACTGAAGCCCTCCCTCCTGCACCGTCCCTTCAGCCAGACATTCATCTTCTCTATCCTCCTATTTCTACAGTCAATACCATAGGGAGTAACCCAGAGATTACAACCTTTGGGTGTCCTAGTGCACGAATCACAAAAGGTTAGTGTGCAGGTGCAGCAGGTAATTAGGAAAACTAATAGAATGTTATTATTTACTGTGAGGGGAATTGAATACAAAAGTAGGGAGGTTATGCTTCAGTTGTACAGGGCATTGGTTCTGGAGCGTGTCCACTTGCACAGGAGAATAAATCAATGAGCTCTATCCTCCAAGCACCTACCTCCAGCCGTGGAAGCAGCGTGCTTTCTTTCTGCTCTGAATTGTTTTAATATTCGTTCATTGGATGTGGGCCTTGCTGGCTAGGTCAGCATTTATTGCCCATCCTTAACTAGTCTTGTTCAGAGGGCTTTTTTATTAAGAGTCAACCACATTGCTGTGGGTCTGGAGTCACATGTAGGTCAGACCAGGTAAGGACAGCCGATTTCCTTCCATAAAGGGTATTAGTGAATCAGGTGGGTTTTTACAACAACCAACTGTGGTTTTCATGGTCATCATTAGACTTTTAATTCCAGTTTTTAATTGAATTCAAATTTCACCATCTGCTGTGTTGGGATTTGAACCCAGGTCCCCAGAGCATCACCCTGGGTCTCTGGATTACTGGTCTAGTGATAATACTGTAACCTCTTCACTCTCAATGCCCATCAATCCAATCTCTGCATCAGAGATGGAATGGCTGCTCTGCTGTCTGGTCAAACTGAGTGTCTCCATCTCAGTGGGAGTCAGGGTTTAAATTTCTGGCACTCCTCTGTCCTCACACTGTCCCAGTTGTTGTGGCCCCTTTTCTCCTGCATGCAGAAGAGGAGAGTGAGTCTCCAGAAAATGACGAGGTTGACCCATTTTCACCAGCCTTCTCTCAGGCCCATGATGGGCCCTCGGGTATGTCTTATTCACATGTCCACTGTTATGGGATTAGGAAGACGCTGGCATCAGGATGCAGATGCCTGTCACCCACATGAAGCTATTCCTCCTGAGGTTTCAGCTGCAGGAGACAATTGCATACATAGCCACCCTTACGATCTCTTCCAAGTTAGTGACCCTTCACTTCTGGCCAACCCTGCAACCACTGTGTGCAAGTCATTCACTCAAACTCACCCTGTGGTGCAGATTAGATCATTCATCATCATCCTGCAATGGACCTAGTCTTTTTGTTGCATCCCATGGCTGCTTACCTCCACTACATGGTTAGGTGGGAGGGAGTCTTCCCTAGTTGATGAAATGTACATGGACTTCCAAAAAGTGTTTGATAAAGTTCCACATAACAGGCTTGTCAGCAAAGTTGAAGCCAGTGCAATAAAAGACCGTGGAAGCATGCTTACAAAGTTAACTAAGTGGCAGGAAATAGAGAGTAATGGTGAATGGTTGTTTCTCAGACTGGAGGACAATATATAATAAGGTAAATAAAAGCAAAATACTGCGGACACTGGAAACCTGAAATAAAAACAGAAAATGCAGGAGTAACTCAGCAGGTCTAGCAGGACCTGTGGAGAGAAACAGGTTAATGTTTTGTTACAGACAGGAGGGGGGGTTAATTTAAATTGCATTAATTTCTTCTTTCACCACCCGTCCATAAACAGAAAGGTGTTTTTGATTTGTTTCCCTCTTTATAAGCGGTGATATATACCCCAGCCCCTCAGTTTTGGTGTGATCCAATTTTCTATCAATAACCTCACAGCAAACTTGAGATAGGATGATCACACAGGTTTAGTGTTTTGTACACACTCAAAATGCGAAAGGAGGTTTGCTACATTTCCTCCACACTCAGACAGTAAAGAAAGGGTTGAAGAAAAGAAGGTTTTATAGTACAGAGACCACAGAGAATAAGTATTGGTTCACGTGGGTTCCAGAGTCCAGTATCAAAGCCCAATGAGGTATTCCTTCACGGAGGTTGGCGGGCTGAAAACTGATGTTGCAGAATTTACCTTTCTGGTAGTGTGGACTTCACAAGATAAGATAGGCATGCAGAGATGAATCAGTCTTATAGGTAATGGCACAGAACTTCCAACAGAAGTAGTGTAGCTGGGGCCAAGAGTTCAACCTGGGCAGAGCTCCTTTTCTGTGAGGCTGCTAGTCAGATGGTAAGCAGCAGAACAGGGAAGAGTGTCGTCTGTGAGAAGAGTGTCCTCTGCGGTCACCATCACCGTGAAGCAGTCTGGGAAGAGTGTCCTCTGCGGTCACCATCACCATGAAGCAGTCTGGGAAGAGTGTCCTCTGCAGTCACCATCGCTGAGTGAAAAAAACAAAGAGTGACATCACAGGAAAACCATAAGTTCATTGGTTAGTAAGTAATGGCTAGTTTGAACTACCTATTCTAAGTTGATTTCAGATTAAAGGTGACTACTGGGGCCCAGGATTGGAGGCCGAACACTTCAACTTCAGCTCAACAGAGAGACCAAGTTCCAGTTGATTTTAAAAAGTGTATTTTGAATCTCTATTCTAACTTGCTTTCAGATTAAAGGTAAATAGGAGAAATATTTTACAGATTGATAAACTGAAGACCAGTAGGAAATTTCAAAACAAATTGAAAAGCTAATTAAATAAAATAGAGATGCTGGGCCAGGCGATGTGTTGTAGCTGCATGATGTGGGAGCTGGTGGACCCCATTGTGGTTCCTTGTGACCACATCTGTAGCAAACGTTAGTTGCTTGAGGAACTCCGGCTCAGTGTTGATGAGCTGGAGTCTGAGCTTCGGACACATCAGGGAGGGGGAGAGTTATCTGGATGCTGTGTTTCAGGAGACAGTCACAACTCTTAGATTAACTACCTTAAATTCAGCCAGTGGTCAGGGACAGGAGGGTGTGACTATGAATGAGGCAGGTACAGGGATCCAGGAAGTAGCACTGCAGGATCCTCAGCCCCTGCCCTTATCTAACAGGTTCGAGATTCTTGCTCCCTATGTGGATGAGAGCGGGACAGTAGGGAGGATGAGCAAACTGACCATAGCATCGTGGTACAGGGAGCCATTCAAGCGGGGGGAGAAAAGACAAATGTAGTTGTAATTGGGGATAGTATAGTTAGGGCAATAGCTACTGTTCTCTGTAGCCAGGATCGAGAGTCCCGAAGGCTGTGTTGACTACTTGGTGCCAGGGTTAAGGATATCTCATCTTGGCTGCAGAAGGGCTTAGAGTGGGAGGGGAAAGATCCAGTTGTCGTGGTCCATGTGGGTACCAACAATATAGATAGAATGAGGAAAGAGGTTCTGCTGAGGGAATATGAGCAGCGAGGGGCTAAATTAAAAAGCAGAACCAAAAAGGTAATAATCTCCGGATTACTACCTGAGCCAGGAGTTAATTGGCACAGGGTCAATAAGGTTAAAGAGGTAAATGTGTGGCTCAAAGATTGATTCAGGAGAAGTGGGTTCAAATTCATGGGACATCGGCACCAGAACTGAACGAGGGAACTATTCCATTCAGACAGGCTCCACTTGAATCAGGCTGGGACCAGTGTCCTGGTGAATAGCATAACTAGGGTTGTTGATAGGGCTTTCAACTAAATAGTGGGAGGCAGGGTTCAGTTGCATGGAAATATTGAAAATCCAGAGATTTTTTGGAGAGAGTAAGAGTGCAGGTTAGTGACGAGGCTGATTGCTATCAAAAAGTGAAAGGAAGGGACAAAGTGTGTGAACACCATATTGCACCAAAGAGTCATATAAGAGTAGGGGAAATTGACAATAGGGCAAACTTAAAGGCTTTGTATCTGAATGTGTGTAGCATTCGGAATAAAACTAATGAGTTAACAGTGCAAATAGAGATAAATAGGTATGATTTGGTGGCGATTACTGAGATGTGGTTACAGGGAGAACAGGTTTGGGAGTTGAATATCCAAGGGTGTTTCAGAAGGATAGGCAGGAAAGAGAAAGAGGTGGTGTAGCTTTGTTAGTAAAGGTAGAGATCAGTGCTATAGTGAGGAATGATATAGGCACTGGAGAGCAAGACATAGAGTCAGTCTGGGATAGAAATAAGAAAGAGCAAGTGAAAGAAGTCCCTGGTGGGAGTAATCTATAGGTCCTCAGCAGTAAGGCACAGTATAAACCAGAAAATACTGGGAGCATGTAAGAAAGGCACAGCAATAATCATGGGTGATTTTAATATGCATATAGACTGGACTAATCAAACTGGCAAAGGTAGCCTCGAGGGAGAGTTCATAGAGTGTATTAGAGATTGTTTCTTGGAGCAATATGTTGTGGAACCAACCAGGGAGCAGGCTATTCTGGAACTGGTTTTGTGTAACGAGATGGGATTAATTAATGATCTCAGAGTAAAGGATCCTCTAGGGAAGAGTGATCATAGCATGCTAGAATTTCAAGTTCAGTTTGAGAGTGAGAAACCTGAGTCCCACACTATTGCTCTGGAGTTAAACAAAGGGAACTACATAGGCATGAGGGCAGATTTGGCCCTAGTGGACTGGGCAGGAAGACTACAAGGTAGGACAGTTGATGAACAGTGGCAGATATTTAAGGAGATAATCAATTTCTCCCAAGTAAAATATATCCCAATGAGGAAAAAAGATGGTAAGAGGGGGAAATAGCATCCATGGCTAAGCAAGGAAGTTAAAGATAACGTAAAGGCAAAAACTAAGGCATACCAAATTGCAAAGGTCAGTGGCAGGCTGGAAGGTTGGGAAACTTTTAAAGATCAACAAAGAGTTACAAAAAAAAAAATTAAAAGCGAAAAGGTAAATTATGAAAGAAAACTAGCGTAAAATGTAAAAACTGATAGCAAAAGCTTCTGCAAGTATATAAAAGGAGAGAGAGTAGCTAAAGTGAATGTTGGTCCCTTGGAGGATGAAGAGTGGGGAGTTAATAGTGGGGAGCGCAGAAATGGCAATGACACTTAGTCAATATTTTGCCTCAATTTTCACAGTGGAGGACACTAGTACCACCCCAAAAGTAACAGGTAGTGCAGAGGGTATAGAGAAGGAGGAATTTAGAACAATCACCATCACTAGAGAAAAAGTACTGAGTAAAGTATTGGAATTAAAGGGTGACAAGTCCCCAGGACCTAATGGCCTACATCCCAGGGTCTTAAAGGAAGTGGCAGCGGAGATAGTGGATGCATTGTCTATAATATTCCAAAATTCCCTGGATTCCGGAAAGGTTCCAGTGGATTGGAAAAATGCTAATGTAACACCCTTATTCAAAAATGGGGGGAAACAGAAAATAGGAAACTACAGACCAGTTAGTTTAATGTCTGTTGTTGGAAAATTGGCGGATCCATTGTTAAAGAAATTGTAATGGAGCATTTGGAAAGTCAAAATGCAACCCATCAGAGTCAGCGTGGTTTTATGAAGAGTAAATCATGTTTGACTAATTTGCTAGAGTTCTTTGAAGATGTGACAAGCAAAGTGGATAATGGGGATCCTGTAGATGTAGTATATCTGGACTTCCAGAAGGCTTTTGATAAGGTGCTGCACAAAAGATTGATACACAAGATAAGATCACTCAGAGTTAGGGGTAATATATTAGCTTGGATAGAGGATTGGCTAACCAACAGAAAGCAGAGAGTCGGGATAAATGGGTCTTTTTCTGGATGGCAAGCTGTAACTAGTGGGGTGCAACAGGGTTCGGTCCTTGGGCCCCAACTATTTACAATCTATATTAATGACTTGGATTCAGGGATAGAAGGCACTATAGATAAATTTGCAGATGACACCAAAAGGTGGGAAAATAAGTTGCAATGAAGAAATAAGAAATTTACAAATGGATATGGACAGGTTAGGTGAATGGGCCAAAATTTGGCAGATGGAGTTTAACGTGGATAAGTGTGAGGTTATTTATCCATTTTGGCCGGAAGAATAAAAAGGTGACTTATTATTTAAATGGAGAGAAACTTCAGGATGCTTCAGTGCAGAGGGATCTGGGTGTCCTCATGCATGAATCGCTGAAAACTAGTATGCAGGTACAGCAGGTAAGGAAAGCAAATGGATTTTTGGTATTTATTGCTAAAGGAATAGAGTATAAAAACAGGGAGGTGTTGTTGGAACAGTATAAGGCATTGGTGAGACCGCACCTGGAGTACTGTGCACAGTTTTGGACCCCTTAATTGAGGAAGGATGTGGCTGCACTGTAGATGGTTCAGAGGAGGTTCACTAGATTGATTCCAGAGATGTGGGACAAAAACAGAATTACCTGGAAAAACTCAGCAGGTCTGGCAGCATCGGCGGAGAAGAAAAGAGTTGACGTTTCGAGTCCTCATGACCCTTCGACAGAACTTGAGTTCGAGTCCAAGAAAGAATTGAAATATAAGCTGGTTTAAGCTGTGTGTGTGGGGGGCGGAGAGATAGAGAGAGAGACAGAGGTGGGGGGTGTGGTTGTATGGACAAACAAGCAGTGATAGAAGCAGATCATCAAAAGATGTCAGCAACAATAGTGAAACTCTCGCACACGCGAGAGTTGGCAGTGCACCTGCCGACTGTTAAGATGCCTATTAAGGCCATTAATATGCCAATTAATGCGGATTTTACACTGCTTGTCCAACGTTACAATTGGCAGGCAGGTGAGTCGGCCAAGCAACCTTTGCATTTTTGAGGAAACCTCATCCAAGGACAGGATGAGGTTTCCAAAATTAATTTTAAAAATGTTTGGACAGAGTTTTTATTATCAATATGTTTAAGTGAGCGAGTCCAATGTGTGGGCATTTTTTTTGGAATTACACACTTTTTCTTGTTATTAAAATTCTTCAGCTCACAGAGGCAACTCTCTGCTTTCATGGAGCTCTCATTGCACCCTCTCCCACGCCCGTGTTCACCCTCTCCCACGCCCGTGTTCACCCTCTCCCACGCCCGTGTTCACCCTCTCCCACGCCCGTGCTCACCCTCTCCCACGCCCGTGTTCACCCTCTCCCACCCCCGTGCTCACCCTCTCCCACGCCCGTGTTCACCCTCTCCCACGCCCGTGTTCACCCTCTCCCACGCCCGTGTTCACCCTCTCCCATGCCCGGGCTCACCCTCTCCCACGCCTGTACTCACCCTCTCCCACGCCCGTGCTCACCCTCTCCCACGCCCGTGCTCACCCTCTCCCACGCCCGTGTTCACCCTCTCCCACACCCGTGCTCACCCTCTCCCACGCCCGTGTTCACCCTCTCCCACGCCCGTGTTCACCCTCTCCCACGCCCGTGTTCACCCTCTCCCACACCCGGGCTCACCCTCTCCCACACCCGGGCTCACCCTCTCCCACGCCCGTGCTCACCCTCTCCCACACCCGTGTTCACCCTCTCCCACACCCGTGTTCACCCTCTCCCACGCCCGTGTTCACCCTCTCCCACACCCGTGCTCACCCTCTCCCACGCCCGTGTTCACCCTCTCCCACACCCGGGCTCACCCTCTCCCACGCCCGTGCTCACCCTCTCCCACGCCCGTGCTCACCCTCTCCCACGCCCGTGTTCACCCTCTCCCACGCCCGTGCTCACCCTCTCCCACGCCCGTGTTCACCCTCTCCCACACCCGGGCTCACCCTCTCCCACGCCCGGGCTCACCCTCTTCCCGCCCCCACCCCAGCAATGCTGAGTTTCTCAGTGCGCGCTTCATGCTAGCTGTCAATTGGACAGTGTGGGGGCTGATTGTGGGTGGTGACCTGTTCCCCGCTGGTCATGGGCCCACCCACCGCACCCACCCAACAACCTGCCCATGGGGGTGAGTTGCTTGTCACCACCACCTACCCCTTGCCCCCAGATAGAAAAGTTGGTCAGCAGCTTTTAGGGTTCTGCAGCCATAATACGCTGGGGCCCCCTTAAAAATCTAGGAATAGAACTTCCTCCCCTCAGGCAAAGGAAGTCTCAGCCTCAATGCTTGCCGGGACCGAGTAGTGTCAGAACGAAGCAGTGGCCACTGATGGAACTTACAAAGATGTCCTGAGCAGAAGAGAACATGCCGATCGGATTGAAGTAAGTCCAAGGTTCATGATCTGAAGATGAGGTGCTGTTCCTCCAGTTTGCGTTGAGCTTCACTGGAACATTGCAGCAGGCCAAGGACAGACATGTGAATGTGATGACAGGATGATGAATTAAAGTGGCAAGTACACTTGTGGACTGAGCAGGGGGATTCTGCAAAGTGGTCACTTAGTCAACGTTTGGTCTCCCCAGTGTAGAGGAGACTGCACTGTGAGCAGCAAATACAGTATAGTAAATTGAAAGAGGTACAAGCAAATCAGTCTTCACCTGGAAGGATTGTTTGGGGCCCTGGATGGTGAGGATGGAGAAGGTAAAAGTGTAGGAGTTACACCTCCTGCAATTGCATGGAAGGTACCTTGGGAGGGGGATCAGGTGCTGAGGGTGATAGAGGAGTGGACCGGGGTTTCACAGAGGGATCGATCCCTTTGAAATGTTGATGGGGGAGATGTTTTTGGTGGTGGCATCATGCTGGAGATGGCAGAAATGGCAGAGGATGATCCTTTGCATGTGGAGGCTGGTGGGATAGAAAGTGCGGATAGAGGGAGCCATATCACAGTTCTGGGAGGCTGGGGAAGGGGTCAGGGTAAAAGTACAGGAAATGGATCAGACATGGTTGAGGGTTCAGTCAGCCACTGTAGGGGGAGATCCTTGGTTGACGAAAAGGAAGACCTGTCAGAAGCGCGTTGTGAAATGTAGCATCAACAGAACAGGTGATAGTAGAGAGTCTATCACCAGAAATGGAGACAGGGAAGTCGAGGAAGGGAAGGGAAGTGTCAGAGATGGACCATATGAAGCTGAAACAAGGATGGAAATTGGAAGCAAAATTGATTAATTTTTCCAGTTCTGGGCAAGAGCAGGAAGTGGCATTGATACAGTCACCGATGTACTGGAAAAAGAGTTGTGGAGAGGGCCCGCATAGGACTGGAACAATGAATGTTCCACATACTTCACAAAAAGACAGGCCTAACTCAGGCTCATGCTGATATGCATAGCAACACCTTTTATTTGAAGGAAGTGAGACAAGCTAAAGGAGAAATTGTTCAATGAGAAAACAAGTTCAGCCAGACAGAGGAGGGTGGGGTGGAGGAGGACAGTTTGGGCCTTTGTTTGAGGAAGAAGTGGAAAACCCTCAGACTGTTTAGTTTATAGATTTTAAGAAGTAGGCTGTTTGGAGTTGGGGATTGAGGTGGGAACGTGTGGAGGAAAGATCCCGAGGAGATGAGGTCATTGACAGTCCCGGGGAATGGAGGTTTAGAGGAATTGGCTGACCATAGTGAAAGATGTGGTTAGGGCCAGGAAACCAAAAATTGGTGAAATTATATAGGGTGTCAGGATAATTATGAATGTAAGTGGGAAGAGATTGGACAAGGGGAGAAAAACTAGAGTCAGGACAGGAAGAAATAAGTTGGGTGGGGCAGGAACAGGCTGAAATGATATCTCTACCAGGACAGTCCTGTTTATGGATTTTGGGAAGGAGGTAGAAGCGGGCTGTTCTGAGTTGGGGATTATGAGGTTGGAAGCTGTGGAGGAAAGATCTCAAGAGAAGATGAGGTCATTGACCGTCCTGGAAACGATGGTTTGATGTTCAGCGGTGGGGTCATGGTCCAGGGGCAGGTAAGAAGAAATGTTTGCGAGTTGCTGCTCAGTCACTGCGAGGTAGAGGTTGGTACACCAGACAACAACAGCAACACCCTTGTCAGCAGGTTTGATGACAATATCAGGGTTAGACCTGAAAGAACAGAGTATAACAAGTTCAGAAGGAGACAGGTTAGCGTGAGGTTTCCCAGGAATTGGTGTTAGGACCACTGTCTTATTACTGAACTAGACTTGGGTGTACAGTGCAAAATTTAAACAGTTGCAAATGATACAAGACTTTCAAGTATTGTGAACTGTAGGGAGGATAAACTTCAAGAGGACATAGAAGGCTACTGGAATAAGTGGACAAATGGCAGGTGAAATTTAATGCAGAGGAGTGTGAAGTGATTAATTTTGGGTAGGAATAACTAGGAGGCAAAATGAAGGGTACAATTATAAAGGTGGGACAGGGGTGAGGGTAGGGGGCAGGGTAGGTTGAGGAAGTAGTTAATAATAAAGGGTTAATAAAGCACAGAAGATCATGGCTTCATAAACAGGGACATTGAGTACAAGAGCAAGGAAGTTATGATGAACCTGTATAAAACAATGGTTCTGCCTCAACTGGAGCATTCCCCAGGGCTATGGGGAAAAGGCAGGAAAAAGGGACCAGATTGGTTGGTCTTGCAGAGTGCCAGTGTGGCCTGCTTTTGTGTTATAACCATTCTATGAGATGGATTTTACCATCCCTTTGGGGATGGGCTGGGAAGCAGAAAGGCTGGCAAGATGACACAGGAGGCAGTGGCTGGCATGCCTGTCATCTTATTGCTGCCATGTGAACTTGCCAGCAGTGGGTAAAGTGGTAGATGGCCATCCTATCCAGAGCCCAATTGAACCATTTAAATGGGCAGCTAAGGACCTCTTCCTGAATCTGCTGTCATTTAACCAGGGGTTCTATGCTGCTTGTGGAAACCAGGTAAAGGCCAGTACCCTCTCAATGGGCTTCAGGGGTGCACTCTTTTTCAGGCACTCTTTGGCCTTGTTATGGACAGGAGGGGGGTCAGACTGAACAGTGCTTATTTTCCTCTCACTGCCCATCTGAGAGCAGAAAGGTGTTTTGATTTGTTCCTTTTTTTTCAATAAGCAATGGCGAATTCCCCAACCCCTTGGTTTTGTCTAATCCAATTTTTACTAATAACTCCACAGTAAACTCAAGGTAGGATGAACTCAAAAGGGTTATTTTATTGCAATAATTCAAAAATACAAAAAGGAGGGCTTGCAACTTCCTCCCACCCTCATTCAGTAAAGAAAGGGATAGGGTCAAGATGGATTTACAGTACAGAGACCACAGAGAAAATAAATATTGGTTCATGTGAGTTCCAGAATCCCGAATCAAAGTCCTCCCTTCATGGGGGTCAGTAGGCTGAAAGCCGATGTTGTATATTTCACTTTTCCTATGATGTTAACTTCACATGATGAAATTGACACTCAGAGCTGAATCATGTAGGCAATGATACAGAGACTCCAGCAGAGGCAGGGTAGATGGGGCCAGGTGTCCAACCCTGGCCTGCAACAGGTTGAGCTATGCAGTTCAGCAAGGCATTATTAACTTGTTCAACAAGCCAGAGGCCTAGGTCAGGTGACCTACAAGGTCTTCAACAAAAGACATTTATCCATTGTCTGGAATTCGGCTGGGTCTCCAGGGCTGCTTAACGTCCCTGTCATTATGGGTTAAAAGGAATGTTTGAGAAGTCTTTGACTTGGTAGCTTTTCTGTCTCCGCTGGCAAGCCTGCGTCATCAAACACAAAAGGCCTTCATGTAGTTCCCTTTGAAGTTGAGCTGTGCGGCCCCCAGGTGATCATTACTAGCTTCTCAGAAATAATTACGTGTGAAATTTCCAAAACTGCAATGGGGCTTCTTTTGTTCTGGGGTCACAGACAAAAATTCACAGACCTTGTTCAGCCAAGGTCCAGTTTTAAAATAAGAAATAGGCATCAGGATATGTTTTTATAAAAATATACAGTGACAGAATTTGTTCTGTCTCTGGCACCTTGAAGGGGCCCCTTGGTGGCAATGTTTTGCCCTAACTAACACCCCCCCTCCATCACCAGCGCTTACCCGCTCGGCCCTGGTACCTCCAGTCCCCACTTACCAGGATGTGAGAGTGCATGTCCATCAATGTGCCTTCTTCCTCCAGGTTAAGACCCAGCACTGGTCCTGCTCTCTGATTGGCCAAAGCTCTTGTGGACAGGCAGCTGTGCTTAATAGTGATAACAACCCTGGCAGGTTGACAACCTATGAACATATGGATTAGGAGCAGTAATAGGCCGTGGCCCTCAGGCCTGCTCCATCATTCGATAAGATCATGGCTGATCTGACTGTAACTTCGACTTCACATTCCCGCCTACCCCTGATTCACTCTTTTGTTTATCAAGAATCTATCTAGCTCTACCTTAAAAATATTCAAAGACTCTGCCTCCACCACCTTTTGAGGAAGAGAGTTCCAAAGAATCATGACCTTAAAAGAAAAGATTTCTTCTCAACTCTGTCTTAAATGGTGATTCCTTATTTTTAAACAGTGACCTCTAGTTCTAGATTCTCCCACAAGAGGAAACATCCTCTCCAGATTCACCCTGTCAAGACCCCTCAGGCTCATATATGTTTCAATCAAGTCACCTCTTACTCTTCTAAACTCCAGTGGATACAAGCCTAACCTGTCCAGCCTTCCCTCATAAGACAGCCCACCCATTCTAGATATTAGTCTGGCAAACCTTCTCTGAACTGCTCCAACACATTTACATCCTTCCTTAAATCAGGAGACCAATACTATACACGATACTCCAGATGTCTGAGACCCAATACTGTACACAATACTCCAGATGTCTGAGACCCAATACTGTACACAATACTCCAGATGTCTGAGACCCAATACTGTACACAATACTCCAGATGTCTGAGACCCAATCATCTTCAGCTACTTCATCAAAAGGCCAGAAATGGGGATATTCGCTGATGATTGCACAATGTTCCACACCATTCACAAATCCTCAGATACTGAAGCAATCTATGTCCAAATGCAGCAAGATGTGGCAATTTCCAGGCTTGGGCTGACAAATGGGAAGTAACATTTGCACCACACAAGTGCCAGGTAATCTCCAACAAGTTAGAATCTAATCATCACCCTTGACATTCAATGGCATTATGATCACTGAATGCGCCCCACCATCAACATCCTGGAAGGTTACCATTGACCTGAAACTGAACTGGACTAGCCATATAAATACTATGGCTACAAGAGTGGGTCAGAGGTTAGGAATGCTGTGGCAAGTAACTCACCTCCTGACTCCCCAAAGCCTGTCCACCATTTACAAGGCACAAGTGAGGAGTGTGATGGAATACTCTCCACTTGCCTGGATGAGTGCAGCTCCCACAACACTCAAGAAACTTGACACCATTAGGACAAAGCAGCCCACTTGATTGGCACCACATCCACTAACATTCACTCGCTCCACCACCGAAGCACAGTAGCAGCAGTGTGTACCATATACAAGATTCACTGCAGGAATTCACCAAGGCTCCTTATACAGCACCTTCCAAACCCACAACTGCTACCATGTAGAAGGACAAGGGCAACTGATGCATGGGAATACCACCACCTGCAAGTTCCCCTCCAAGCCACACACAATCCTGGCTTGGAAATAGATCATTGTTCCTTCACTGTCGCTGGGTCAAAATCCTGGAACTCCCTCTCTAACAGCACTGTGGTTGTACCTACACCACATGGTCTGCAGGAGATCTGGAAGGCAGCTCACCACCACCTTCTCAAGGGTAATTACGGATGGGCAATAAAATGCTGGCCTAGCCAGCGACGCCCACATCCCATGAGTGAATGAAAAAAATGTGGACTCACCAATGCCTGTGTAACTGAAGCATGACCTTCCTAATTTTGTATTAAATTTCCTTCACAATAAAGGATAACTTTCTATTAGCTTTCCTAATTACTTGCCGTACATGCATATTAACCTTTTCGATTAATCCACTTGAACATCCAAATCTTTCTGCATCTCTGAGATCCACAATCTCTCACCATTTAGATAATATTCTTTTTTTATTCTTCCTGCCAAAGAGACAATTTGATTTTCCCACATTATGCTCCGTTTGCCAGATCTTTGCCCACTCACTTAACCTATCAAAACCCTTTGTGGCCTTATTATGTCCTCTTCAGAACTTACTTTCATTGTGTCAACAGCAAATTTAGCAACAATATCTTTATGTCCCTTCATTCAAGGCATTTATATGAATTGCAAAAAGTTGAGGCCCAGCACTGATCCCTGTGGCACACCACTCGTTACATCCTGCCAACCAGAAAATTACCCATTTATGCCTATTCTGTTCCCTGTTAGCTAGCCAATCTCTATCCATGCCAATATGTTACCCCCTACACCATGAGCTTAAGTTTTATGCAATAACCTTTGATGTGGCACCTTATCAAATGCCTTCTACAAATCTAAGTACAGTAGATCCACCAGTTCGCCTTTATGTACAGCACTTATTACTTCTTCAAAGAACCCCAATAAATTGGTTAAACATAATTTCCCTTTCACAAAACCATGTTGACTCTGCCTGGTTACCTTAAATTTTTCCAAGTGCCCTGCCATAATGCCTTTAATAATAGCTTTGAACATTTTCCCTAAGACAGATGTTAAGCTAACTGGTCTGTAGTTTCCTGCTTTCTGTCTCCCTACACTGTTGAATAAAGGAGTTATATTCGCTATTTTCCAATCCAGTGGAACCTTAAAATCAACACATGAACTATCTCACTAACCATTTCTTTTAAGGCCCTAGAATGTCCATCAGAATCCGAGGGCTTGTTAGCCCACAGCTCCAACAATTTGCTCAGTCCACTCCCTGATTGTAATTTACTTGAGTTCCTCCCTCCCTTCCAATTCCTAATTTACAGCTATTTTTGGGATGTAACTTGTACCCTCTATAGTGAAGACTGATGCAAAATACCTGTTCAATTCACCTGCCAACTCCCTATCTTCCCTTATTAATCCCCCAGACTTACTTTCTATAGGACCAATGCTCATTTGTTCCTCTTTTCTTTTTAAAATATCTTTAGAAACTCTTACTATCTGTTTTTAAATTTCTAGTTATCCTTTTCACATACTCTAAATTTTCCTTCCTTATCAATCTTTTAGTCGTTCTTTGCCATTTTTTATATTCTATCCAATCTTCTGACCTGCCACCCACTTTTGTGCAATTAAATGCTTTTTCTTTAAGTTTGATATTATCTTTAACTTTTTTAGTTAACCATGGATGGTGGGTCCTCCCCTTGGGATTTTCCTTTCTTGTTGGAATGTATCTATTCTGTGTATTCTGAAATATCCCCTTAAGTGTCTGCCACTACTTCTCCTTTGGCCTATCCTTTAACCTAATTTTCCACTTCACTTGAGTGAGTTCTGCTTTCATGCCCTCATAATTGCCCTTATTTAAATTTAAATACTAGTCTTGGGCACACTCTTCTCTCCCTCAAACTGAATGTAACGTTCAATCATATTATGATTGTTTCTACCTGGGGATGCCTTCACTATGAGGTCATTGCTAAATACCAGGTCTAGTATAGCCCGCTCACTGATTGTCTCCAGAACGTGCTGTTTTAAGAAACTATCCCGAAAACATTCTATGAACTCCTCATCTAGGCTGCTTTTGCCCATCATTTCCAACTGATATGTAGATTAGAATCCCCCAGGATTATCACCATATATTTCTGACAAGCTCCCATTAACTCTTCCTTTGTACTACCATGTAGGTACAGATAGGGGGCCTGTACACCACTCCCACAACTGACTTCTTGCCTTTATCATTTCTCATCTCTACCCAAACTGCTTCTACATCCTGGTTTCTTGAATTTAGGTAATCCCTCTCTAATGTGCTAATAGTATCATTAATTAACAGAGCCGCCCCTCCACCTTTTCTAGCTTCTTGTCCTTCCTAAATGTCATGTACACTTCAACATTCAGGTCTCAACATATGTCATCCTGCAGCTTTGTCTCTGTAATTGCTATCAGATCATACTTATGTATTTCCATTTGTGCTGTCAGTTCATCTGTTTTGTTTCAAATACTATGTAAATTCAGATACAGAGCCTTCAGTTTTGTCATTTTAGTATTTTTGTAATGTCTAGCCTTGACTGCTGATTTACTCTTAGACTTGTACTCCTTATCCCTTCCTGTCACATTCTGTTTATCATTTTCCATATTAATACTGTTCTCTCTTGTTTGTCTCTGCTCTTTGATATACCACATCTTCCCAAATTTGAACCCTTGCCTCACATTACTTGGTTTAAAACCCTCTCTATGTCCTTAGTTATGCAGCTTGCTAGAACACCAGCCTCAGCATGGTTCAGATGTAGACCATCCGAATTGTAGAGCTTCCACTTTTCCCAGTATTGGTGCCAGTGCCCCACAACCCACTTCTCCCACGCAAGGTTTTGAACCACGCATTCATCTCTCTAATCTGATCTGCCCTATGCCAATTTGCATGTGGCTCAGGTAATAATCCAGAGATTATTACCTTTGAGGTCCTGCTCCTTCATTTGGTGCTTAGCTCCTCATATAGACCACCGACTCCTTCTTTATCCTGCCTATGTTGTTGGTACCTCTATGGACCACGACACCTGGATCCTCCCACTCCCACTGCAAGTTCCTCTCCAGCATTGAGCAAATGTCCCAAACCCTGGCACTAGAGAGGCAACACATTCTTTTGGACTCTCGCTCCTTGCTGCAGAGAACAGTGTCAATCCCCATCACTATACTGTCCCTTCCTACCACTACATTCCTTTTTGCACTTGAAAGGCTTCCTGTACCACGGTGCCATGGTCAGTTTGCTCATCCACCCTGCAGCCCCCTCTCTCATCCAGACAAGCTGAGAGAACCTCAAACCTGTTGGACAATTGCGATGCTGAGGCTCCTGGATTCCTGCCCTCTGGGTCCCCATACCTGCCTTAGGTGCATTCATATCCACCTGGCCCTGGCCACCTTCCAAATCAGAAGACCCTAACCTAAGGGGTGTGATTGCCTCCTGGTACAAAGTGTCCAGGTAACTTTCCCTTTCCCTGATGTGTGGCAGTGTCTGCAGCTCAGCCTCCAACTCAATGACTCTGAGCCAAAGATCCTCAAGCCGTGTTTGCCCTGGATCACACTGGCATCCAGGAACTCCCACATGCTACAGCCATGACACATTACCTGTCCTGCCTTCTTTAATGTGTTTTAATTAAGTGCTTAATTACTTAGTATACTTTATGCATTTTATTAATCTTAACCACAAGTTCCTTACTATTTAAACCTTAGGAATAGAATAGACTTTAACCACTTACCAGCTGTTCACCAGATACTCACTAAACAGCTAGCTTCTTTATCTGTAGTAGAGCTAGAACCAATTTCTACACGGTGAAAAAGTTAGAAAAAGCAAAGGAGCACCTCCCTCCTCTTCTAACTCCCTTAACTCACCAAACTCCAGAATTCCATTCAAGTCACACTCCAGTGCTAGGTCGGACTGAGATGCCTGTATTTGTATGTTCTGAAACTAAAGAAATTAGCTGAGCCCCAAGTACAGGAAAAAACAGTTCACGCGAGTTTCCTTAATTAACTAACTACAGCTGCTCCCCAGTGGATAATTTCTATCTCCCTGCTTAGGCCCTTGGATGAGATTTAGAATTTAAACAGTACTTTCAGTTAAATGTTAAATACAATCAATATTAGCTTTTTTAAAGAAGAGATTTAAGATTCCCTCATCTCACCAAACTCCAACACTCTGATCAAGTCATACTCCAGACAAGCTGTGGTCCTGGGTTCTGCCGCCTGTCAAAGTGAGTTTGATGACTGACCAACCCACCCCAATATTTAGACTAATTAGTGGAACCCCTGTTCCACCAATCAATCCAGCTCCATGGACGGAATTTTCCATGCCCGCTGGCGTGGGGCTTGCTCAGCAGCCTGAACATACAATATGGTGAGGAGGTCAGAAATCAGTTACATGACATCATGAAACCAGATTGCGATTGTCCACTCAGCCTGTCGATTGGCACGTCCCGTTACCTGCCATTACCCGTCCATTACCTGTCCATTACCCGTCCATTACACGTCCATTATACGTCCATTACACATCCATTACATGTCCATTACCCGTCCATTACCCGTCCATTACACGTCCATTACACATCCATTACCTGCCATTACACGTCCATTACACGTCCATTACCCGTCCATTACACGTCCATTACACGTCCATTACCTGCCATTACACGTCCATTACACGTCCATTACACGTCCCGTTACCTGCCATCAGATGTCAGGAACCTCACTGGAATACATCTGCATATCACTATAAGGCCAGCCCAACAGAATCATCCCCCACCCCTGCTGGATTGTCACCCATGTCGGTGTGATTGCACACTGGTGCAGAACGCGTCTTGACAATGGTGACAGGCAGATGTGGGACTTACCACCAGGGCCTTGTTCACATTGTGGACATCCGAGGAACAGAAGATACTGGAGCCCGACAGCAAAGGCACACTGGAGGAATGTCCACGGCATGCTGGATGGCTTCTCATGGACATGGCTCTACCATGGAGCAGCTCATGGAAGGTGGAAAGTCACTGTTGAGAGTCTGCTCACAATGGATGATGGTTGAGGGGGTGGTGAGGAAGGTCCAGCTTAGTTTGGGAGAGGAAGATATACCGGTGTGGGGGGGGGGGGGGGGGTGGGGGAGGTGGTGGAATAGGAAGGTCTAGGAGCGACTGGGAGAGGAAGAGGTGTCAGGATGGGGTGCGGTTTGGATGGGGGGAATGAAGGTTTCGGGGGGGAGGGAGTACCAGGGGGAGGAGTAGCTGGGGAGAAAACAGCATCTGGGGAGGTAGGTATGGGGGGGGTGGAAGATGTAAGGGAAGGAGTTCGGAGAGGGGGTGGAGTGCAGAGGTGGGGGGAGTCCAGGAGGAGGAAGGGATGCAGACAGTGGAGGGAGTAAGGCTGGAGGAAGAAGTAAGGGTGGAGGAAGAAATCGGGAATGGGGAAGGACTAAGGGTGGCAGAAGGAGTATGGAAGGGGGAAGGACTAAGCAGGGGAGGAATTCAGGGGGAGACAGCACCAAGGGGGGTGGGGCAGAGTTCCAAGGTTCTACGGGGGAAGAGGTCCAGAAGGGGGAAGGGGTCCGGAGGGGGGAAGGGGTTCCAAGGGGGGAAAGTGGTCTGGAAGGGGAAATGTCTAGGTGAACGTGCAAGGGAGGGCTCTGAGGTATCCATGGCTGCCTCCTGGGGAGAAACTGAGGGTGGGCATGGAACGAGGGCATGGTGAGTATGACTGAGGGCAGGATGAGGCAGTAGGATGGGAGGGTGAGGGTTCGATGGTAATGGTGGAAGGGACGGCGAGGGTGGTTGTTGGGGACTTGAATGCTGACCTTGGGAATGGGAAGGAAGAGGTCAGGGAGGTGAATGTGGATGGGGTGAGATTTTTGGGAAGGAAGAGAACTGCACTTTCACCTGGACATCGCCAAAGGAAAAGGGTTGTGGCTGGTTGGTCACGGAGGTGGAAGGTGATGCCAGAGGGGTCAACTGTGATGGGGGAAAGGAAATGGTGGGGGAGGGGAAAAGATGGCGGAGTGCAGGAAAAAGTGAATCCAGACCATGCTGTCCAAATCGAAAGGGAAATGAGAGTCGTGGTGGGGAGATCAGGTGCTGCATGGGAGTATGGTCAGTGGGTGGGTGGAGATACAGGTCAGCTCAGATGGACAACTGAAAGAGAACCCCAGCAGGCAGCAGTGAAAATGCTCAGCACCTTGAGGTGAGTGTGATATGGGAAGGATCCGTGTGCATGACAGAATTTTTGTACGAGGCTCTGAAAGACCCTACCTCACACACTTCTCCCTCCAGAATCACTCATTGACCAGCTGCTCCCTCTGCGGTGATAGAGGATGAGGTTGAGGGGGTCACAGGGAAAGGGGACTCGGAGGGAGAGGACAGTCTCTGAGATTCCTGAGTGGATGACCCAGGAGTGTCCAGCTGCTGCTCCTCTTCCCTTCGGGCGCCCAGGGTCCCCGGCCTGACTCCTTGAAGGGAAGGAGCACCTGGAGGGATGTTGAGGTGCCCTGTTTCCCTCTCGCATTGTCACTACAGGAACTCACCCATGGCTCCTGTGATGGAGTGCATGTATGTACACATCTCCACATCTCCGAATTCTGCTGGACCAGGGTCTCCATGGCATCCACTATCCTCCCCACGGAGACCTCCATATGCGCACATGTGGGCATCACTTCATCAGAGAGCAGGCGGACACACTCCTCCGACTCACCAGCCACTCTATTCAGGGCTTCCAACAGCTCTGTGTGATGTTCCCCTGCCTCCTGCTGACTCTCCAGGATGAATTGGAAGGACAAATCCAGGAGCTCATCATCTGACTCGGACCTTCCAGATGCCTGATCCTTAGCAGTCCTGGAAGCTCGGCTGAACCTGCCTCCTCCTGCTGTGGACATGTGTCCATGCAGTGACCACCAGATTGTGAACCCCAGACTGCCCTAGATCTTGATGCAACCAAGGTGTGTGTCTCTGCGCTGGTGCAGGGTGTGGGTAAGCGCTGTGACGGGTCTTCCAGTCTGCTTATTTCCAGCTCTTCAATGGAGGAGGTGACCACTTGGCTGGAGGTGAGGATGTGGATGGAGCTGAGGGACTGTCTGGCTGAGGGAGTCGGTCACTTGGCAGAGCTCCCCGTGAACCAAAGTAGAGATAATTAGTGCCTGGCAGCAGAGTCAGAAGCAGGAGAGAGAGAGAGAGACACTCACAGTTGTATTGAGAGAGGGATGATGTGGTGCAGGATCCTCATGAGGGTGTTCACCACCAACCTCACTGTCACCTCAGGGAGAGTCCACATCCTCACCAGTCAGCGCAATGGCTCCTCAAAGTGTGAGGGGCCTAATATGGGCCACTCTACCCCCAGTCAGGGATTTCTTCCTGCTGATACGTGCAGGCTTCTCCTGCATGAAAACAGATGGAGAGTGTGAGCAGGACACATGGCACTGAGTGGAATGTTTGTGTGGTGAGTGGAGCCATGGACAGGATGAAGATGCGAGTTGGAGAGGCTATGAGCCTGATGGAGATGTGAGGGTGTGTGTGAGAGTTAGTGGTGTTGTCCCTTGAGATGTGAGATCCCTGTGGGTGTGTGATGGGTTTGGGAATGTGTGAGTTGGGAGTGATGAGAAGAGTGACTTACCCTGGCGGAACAGATGGGGCCATTCACTCTGTCGTGGCACTGGGTGGCTGTCCTCTTTTGCAGGGTGTTGGCGCTGACCTTCACTGCCACCACCTCCCACGCTGGATTAGTGATACAGCCAGCCCATTCTGGAGCCAGAGCAGGGGTAGGGGATATACTGCCGGGCCTCCACAGCCATCAAAAGGCACTCGAGGGATGCATGACTGAAGCGGGGGGGCTGCCGTCTCTTTGCTTGTCTTCTGTCGTTTTGTCTTCTGTGCAGCAGTTGTGGGCTGGAAACAGTGAGAGGTGTGTGCGCACGGCTGCACTTTAAACATGGTGCCTGGCATGATGGAGCGGTGAGGTGATGGTGTGGCAGGCGAATGAATTACCCCCGCCATCGAAACGCTGTGTTTCATGGGAATGTATAATTAATGCGGTGTGATTGGGGTGAAGTGGTGTGAGAAGCTGCAGGTAAAACATCCATTTACCTGCCCACTACCACACTTAGTACCAATTTGGGATGATTCCGCCCTATGATTCTAGGAGAAAGAGAAGTTATAGGAGGAGAGGAGAGAGATAGAGAGGAAAAAAAGCAGAATTCCTAAAGAAGGCAAGGAACAGAAAAAGAGTTGGTGAAGAAGGAGATAGAGAGATAGGGAGGAGAGAGGATCGTGTTAGTGGATGGGGAATAAGAAATGAGGAGAGAGAGGTGGAAGAGAGGTGAAAGTAAAGAAGGAGCTAGAAGAAATGGAAGGTAGGGAATAGAAGGATGAAAAGGGCAGAAGGGAATGCGATGACATTAAAAGTGAAGGGAAGAGAGAGAAAAGACAGAAACCAGTGACAGTTGAAGATGGCGGAGAGAGAGGAAAAGAGACAGAAGGCTAGGGGGAAGAGAAAAAAGCTAGTTAAGTGTGGACAATCATTTTCAAACTTACCAGTATTGTTATTTTGTGGACCATGAGAAGCTGGGAGTTTTTGGTAAGTTTGACCAGTTGTTAAATATTTTGCTTATAATTAATGCCAACGATGATTTATTGACTGAGTGAGCTACAAATATTGCTTTAAAAAGTAAAATACCATTTTGTTTCAACAATTAGATGTAACCACAAGTTTGGAAAAAAAATCCATGCGCATGTCGCAGTGAGAACTGTTAAACAGAAATCCAATCGGTTAACGGGGAAGACTGACTCAAGATGTAACTACAAAGTGTGCTAAAGGAAATAAAAGCTTCTTGTTTCCTTTGCTAGCCCAACAAAGAAGAAGTTCTGTAACATGGGGAACTCCAAACGGCAAAATACATCAGTGATGTTCATAGCAAGGAAAAACACTTTTCACTTATAAGAAGATGTATGTAGCTTGAAATGTGACTCATAATTAAGAAAATTCAATGTACTCTAAAGAAAATGAAAGAACTTTGGAGGTTAGTAAAAAAAAAAATTGTCTACTATGTACTTGGAGAAGCTGTTTAGTGTAAAAACTCTATCTGTTGCTTGTTGATGCAGCTTATGGTGTTAAAATGCACAGGCCTGTGCACTGAAAGACAGGATGTCAATATTTTCCTGTGTTTACCCACATGTTGAGTTTACAATTTTGGTTATGGTACTGGCATTTGACAAGAATAAGAGAGGTAAAATAGGAGACATGGCAGTCTGGCCTACTTGATTTTGTATCTCACAATTTAGCTATACAATGCCAATGATGTGAAAATTGGTTGGATTTGGTTGAGTCAGGAGCAGGTAGAATGTCCCTAAAAATCAGACAAGAAGGGTATGTGGGATTGTACTGGAGTCACCAAGAATCTATAATCACAGTTTTTGTCTGTCTGGACTGTTATGATTGGTCACTTTAAGGGGGGCATCTGTTGATGGGTTGACTTGATGTTCACAGAAGCTTGCAGGGCGAGGTGAGGATTGGAGCAGGTGACACACATGCTGCTGCCAAAAGTTGGTGTGTCATTTTCCTGAAATTTTCAGGTCCAGTGCGCTGTGGGAGTCATCGCAGGCGGGATGTAAAATTTAAAGGACCAGCAAACGGTCCGTTGACTTCAGGCCAGTTATTTCTGGTCCTGTGGCAGACTGGACGGGAAAATCCCGCTCTGTGTGTGTGTGTGTGTGTGTGTGTGTGCAATGGTGAAGCTGTTCCCTGATAATTATGGAGGCCATGTTCAATTAAAGCTGGGGGTGTGAGAGGAACAGCAGGGAGCACCAGGATTCATCCTTTTCCTCTCATCTCTCTCCGGTGGTGTGAATGTAGCAGTGTACAGGAGATTAGTATATGTGAGCATTACCTAGAATCACCTCAGCAATGACTGCCAGCTCGGTCAGTAACCTCACACTGGTCACGGCCAGCAGTCAGGGTTACAGAGGGGCTGACACAAGAAGGTACCCCATGCCCCACTGCTACAATAAAGGTTCAAGCTGAGGTCCTGTTCCACTTTGTGAGTCAGCGCTGCCTTGTGTTTTGTTCAGGCATAACCAATCCCAATCCTATTGAATTTTAATGAGATGATTTTCAAAATGTCAGCCCTGGAACTACTGTTTGCAGGGGATGGGGGTTGGGAAGGTGGGGGTCAATATGAAAATGTCGTGGGATGTGTTAGCATGAGATGAATGGCATGGCATGGGAAGGGTGGTTTGGGAAGCATGGGATGGAGAAGGAGGGGTTGGACTGAGAGGGATGGCATGATAGGGATGAGAGGGATGGCATGAGAGGGATGGCATGGGATGGAGAAGGAGGGGTTGGACTGAGAGGGATGGCATGTTAGATATTAGAAATTATTTTTCTAAAGCTATTCTTTGTGCTAAAATTAAAGATTCACTAGATTTGAATCAGAATTTTTTAGAAAAGCTGTCAGTGAACTAAAATAATACATTAGCTTTGATTCTATCTTCAAAAATGAAAGCTGAGGGGAGGCGATGGTGTCTTGGTCTTGTCACTGGACCAGTATTCCAGAGACTCAGGGTAGTGCCATGGGGACCTGAGTTTGGTGGAATTTAAATTCAATAGAAATCTGGAATTAAAAGCCTAATGATGACCACAAAACCATTGTCAATTGTTGTAAAAACCCATCTGGTTCACTTTAGGGAAGGAAATCTTACCTGGTCTGGTCTACATGTGACTCCAGACCCACAGCATTGTGGTTGAGTCTTAAATGGCCGAGGAAGCCACTCAGTTGTATCAAACCTCTATAAAGTCTGTAAGGAATGAAACCAGACAGACCACGCGGCGTCAACTTAGGCACTGGAAACGACAACGGCAAACTCAGCCCTGTCGACCCTGCAAAGTCCTCCTTACTAACATCTGGGGTCTTGTGCCAAAATTGGGAGAGCTGTCTCACAGACTAGTCAGCAACAGCCTGACATAGTCATGCTAATGGAATCATACCTTACAGGTGGTGTCCCACACACCAATATCACCACTCCAGGTATGTCCTGTCCCACTGGCAGAGGTGGTGCCACATGGTATACAGTCAGGAGGGAGTTGCCCAATGAGTCCAAAACATCAGCTCTGGACCCCATGAAGTCTCATGGAACCAGGTCAAACATGGGCAAGGAAACCTCCTGCTGATTACCACGTACTGCCCTCCACCCCCTCAGCTTATGAATTAGAACTCCTCCATATTGAACACCATTTGGAGGAGGCACTGAGATTGGAAATGGTGCAGAATGCACTCTTGGTGGGGACTTCAATGTCCATCACCAAGAGTGGCTCAGTAACACCACAACTGACCAAGGTGGCCGAGTCCTAAAGGACATAGCTGCCAGACTGGGTCTGCGGCAGGGGGTGAGGGAACCAACAAGAGGAAAAAACATACTTGACCTCATCCTCACCAATCTGTCTGTGGCAGTACTGCAGATGCACCTGTCTGTGACAGTACTGGTAGGAGTGACCAATGCACAGTCCTTGTGAAGCTGAAGTCCTGTCTTCACATTGAGAATGCCTCCATCGTGTTGTGTAGCACTACCACTGTGCTAAATGGGAGAGATTTCAAACAGATCTAGCAACTCAAAACTGGGCATCCATGAGGCGCTGTGGGCCATCAGCAGCAGCAGAATTGTACTCGAGCACAATGTGTAACCTCATGGCCCAGCATATCCCCCACTCCACCATTACCATCAAGACAGGGGATCAACCCTGGTTCAATGAAGAGTGCAGGAGGACATGCCAGGAGCAGCACCAGGCATACCTAAAAATGAGGTGTCAAGCTGGTGAAGCTACAATGAAGCACTAGCATGACAAACAGCCTAAGCAACAAGTGATAGAGCTCTACCATCGGATCAGATCTAAGCTCTGCAGTCCTGCCACATCCAGTCGTGAATGGTGGTGGACAATTAAACAACTCACAGGAGGAGGAGGCTCCACAAATGATCCCATCCTCAATGATGGAGGAGCCCAGCACATCAGCGCAAAAGATAAGGCTGAAGCATTTGCTACAATCTTCAGCCAGAAGTGCCGAGTGCATGATCCATCTTGGCCTCCCCAGAGGTCCCCAGCATCACAGATGCCAGTCTCCAGCCAATTCAATTTACTTCACGTGATATCAAGAAACAGCTGAAGGCTCTGGATACTGCAAAGGCTATGGGCCCTGACAATATTCCGGCAATAGTACTGAAGACTTGTGCTCCAGAATTTGCCGTGCCCCTAGTTCTGCTGTTCCAGTAGAGCTACAACACTAGCATCTATGGATGGAAAATTTCCCAGGTATGTCCTGTACACAAAAAGCAGGACAAATCCAACCCGTCCAATTACCGCTAAGTCTACTCTCGATCATCAGTAAAGTAATGGAAGGGGTCATCAACAATGCTATCAAGGAGCACTTGCTCAGCAATAACCTGAGCTCACTGATGTCCTATTTGGGTTCCGCCAGGGCCCTCAGCTCCTGACCTCATTACAGCCTTGGTTCAAACATTGGTTCAAAGCTGAACTCCCGAGGGGAGGTGAGAGTGACTGCCCTAGACACCAAGGCAGCATTTGATTGAGTGTGGCATCAAGATACCCTAGCAAAACTGGAGTCAATGGGAATCGGGTGGAGAATGCTGCACTGTTTCGCGTCATTTCTAGCACAAAGAAAGATGGTTGTGGTTGTTGGATGTCAATAATCTCAGCTCCAGGACATCACTGCAGGAGTTCCTCAGGGTAGTGTCCTCGGCCCAACCATCTTCAGCTGCTTCACCAATGACCTTCCTTCCATCAGAAGGTCAGAAGTGGGGATGTTCACTGATGATTGCACAATGTTCAGCACCATTTGTGACTCCTCAGATTCTGAAGCAGTCCATGTCCAAATGCAGCAAGACCTGGACAATATCCAGGCTTGGGCTGACAAGTGGCAAGTAACATTCAGGCCACACAAGTACCGGGCAATGACCATCTCCAACAAGAGAGATTCTATCCATTACCCCTTGATGTTCAATAGCATTCCCATCACTGAATCCCCCACTATCAACATCCTGGGGGGTTATCATTGACCAGAAACTGAACTGGACTAGCCATATAAATACTGTGGCTACAAGAGCAGGTCAGAGACTAGGAATCCTGCGACAAGTAATTCACCTCCTGACTCCCCAAAGCCTGTCCACCATCTACAAGGCACAAGTCAGGAATGTGATGGAATACTCCTCACTTGCCTGAACAAGTGCAGCTCCAACAACACTGAAGAAACTGGGCACCATCCTGGACAAAGCAGCCCACTTGATTGGCATCACATCCACAAACATTCAATCACTCCGCCACCGATGCATAGTAGCAGCAGTGTGTACCACTTACAAGAGGCACTGCAGGAACTCACCAAGCATCCCTAGACAGCACCTTCCAAACCCATGACCACTGCCATCTAGAAGGACAAGAGCAGCAAACACATGGGAACTCCACCACCTGGAAGTTCCCCTCCAAGCCACTCACCACCCTGACTTGGAAATATATCACCGTTCCTTCACTGTTGCTGGGTCAAAATCCTGGAACTCTCTCTCCTAACAGCGCTGTGTTTCTGCTTACAGCACACGGAGTGAAGTGGTTCAAGAAGGCAGCTCACCATCTCCTTCTCAAGGGCAGTTAGGGATGGACAATAAATGCTGGCCTAGCCAGCGACACCCACATCCCATGAAGGAATTTTAAATAATGATACCTCCAGAGTTTCTACATAGTCTAGCTGCAATGGGCCAGCTACTGTACAAACTTAGACTGAAGGGAGAAGCAGGTATCATGGGCAAAATTTTTACCTTGGCGGGTGGGTGCGCTCCCAAACCGCTCGAGTGTAAAATGACGCACACTCATGTTGGGCGAGCATCCCAACGTTGACACGCGGTCGTGCGATGTTTCAGTCGCCTGTCTACAATTAAAAGGCCTGTCAGGGCCATTAAAGTTTTAATTATCTTCCATTTTTCCCTGTCTGTCCAGCCTTACGGCTGGTAGGCAGACAAAAGGCCAAGCACCTTTTAGGAAACTTCATCCACAGACGGGATGAGGTTTCCAAAAGCAAATAAAAATAAAATTAACATTTTTAAATTGAATTAATAACATGTCGCTGTTCATGTGACAGAGTCACATGAGGGGAGATGTTTTATAACATTTTTTGAGCCCTTATTTATTTTTCTGAAAGCTCAGCATCTCCCTGAGGCAGTTCTGTGCCTTGGGGATATTTGCAAACACTCACTCACACGTCTGCATGAAGTTCATGCTGCACAGGCCGTGCTGAGTGGGCCCTCACTGGCCCACCAGTGTCAAATTGTGGTCCAACCCCAACTGAGGGTGGCAGCCGACTTCCCGGCTGAGCCCCCCCCCACCCCCACCCCCCACCCCCACCCCCACCCCCCACCCCCACCCCCCACCCAACAAGGGCTAAATCCAGAGATAAAAACAAAAAAACTGCGGATGCTGGAAATCCAAAACAAAACAGAATTACCTGGAAAAACTCAGCAGGTCTGGCAGCATCGGCGGAGAAGAAAAGAGTTGACGTTTCGAGTCCTCATGACCCTTCGACAGAACTGTCCTAGCCCATGATTCTATGGGCAGAATTTTTCCGTCGGCGATTTGGGGGCGGGGCCCACTCGCCGAAGCGGAAATGACACGGGATGATGTCGGGGGAACTCCCAATGTCATCCGGCCCCATTTAAATATTCAGGAAGGCGGGCAGACAGCGAGGCCATTGGCAGGGTAGTTAAACCAACCTTAAGGCTGGTGGGTCGGCCAGGACCCCCGGCGGGGACTAGAGAAAACATGAAACCTCATCCAGCGGCGGTTTCGGTGATATTTATTAACATGTCCCGTCTCGTGTGACATTGTCACATGAGGGAAACATGTTAATAATTTTTTTATTTTTCTATTTTTAAAGTTTCAAAC
Source organism: Isurus oxyrinchus (assembly GCA_026770705.1). Classification (NCBI taxonomy): domain Eukaryota; kingdom Metazoa; phylum Chordata; class Chondrichthyes; order Lamniformes; family Lamnidae; genus Isurus; species Isurus oxyrinchus. The sequence continues at coordinate 543,056 of JANJGN010000006.1, read as the reverse complement.
ACTGTCAGTGATCTCCCCGAGTCAGCACTTAGTCTCAGGGAGCAGTGCACTCTTTCGTGCAGATGCGTGAAACCGTGCATTCTGACAGTTTGGGAATCCCTACCACCCCCAACACAGCACAGTATGTACATAGCGCTTCCCATTGGGCAGGCCGCTGGCTGGGCCTTAATTGGCGGCAGGGCCTGTTTCAGCAGTGGCGATCGGCTGCCCACCCACCACCAAGCCAATGGGGCCCACCCACCAACCAAGGGCAAAATTCTGCCCTATGACACTAGAATCCTAAATGAGGATTTTGTGATGGACCAAAGTTGCCAATTTTCTTCAATGATACTGTGTTTATTTGTTAAATAATATTGAGCCATCAGATGGAAACTTTCCTTTACAACACAAGAGAAAATACAGTCCGCTTTGACTTTCACATTCTATGACTATAAGCAAGTCATTTGGCCAGATACTTGACAAAAATAGCATTTATATTTCTTAGCTTGCTTTTACATGCGGACTGCTTTATGTAGCTTCTTCCAGAGTGAGATGTTTTGATTCTGTTAACGTCTTTGGTGAACAAATAACTAGAAATCCTGTATTTAAAGAAGTAATGTTGCAATAAAGATACTAAATTGACCACAAATATTTTGAGTTTCGGCAAGTTAAAGACCAATTCCCAGCACACTGCTGCAAACAACTTAGGGAAAAAATCAATAGGGCAGGGGGAGGTGTTATGGGGGTTGAAATGAATTGTGTTTTGTTTTGAGTGTTGGTTATAGTTCTGTAGGTCTCAAGAAGTCCTTGCAGTCATACATAGGTTAACTGCAACTCTTCATTGACTCTTAGAACTATTTGCAAAGATACAGTAAGGGGTACAAGCTCAGAGCTGTCTCCATGCTTGCTAATGCACACGGCTCTGTCTAATACTCGACTGACCCTGGGTGTGGGTCTTGTGCTGTCTTATCACTATCTGGTGGTACTGTACTCAATGCCACATTAGCCCTATATGTGGCAGACCCTTATATATGTTTATACAATTTTATTAGAACAATTTATTTTGTTAGTTATTAAAATGGGGGTGCAGAATAGGCTGTGGAAAAATTAAGTCACCCAATCTGCTGAAGAAGAGTATTATTTTTCAAATTGGTGTGGCAAGGCAGTATACCATGAGATAAAAACAAAAAAACTGCGGATGCTGGAAATCCAAAACAAAAACAAAAACAGAATGACCTGGAAAAACTCAGCAGGTCTGGCAGCATCGGCGGAGAAGAAAAGAGTTGATGTTTCGAGTCCTCATGACCCTTCGACAGAACTTGAGTTCGAGTCCAAGAAAGAGTTGAAATATTTCAACTCAAGTTCTGTCGAAGGGTCATGAGGACTCGAAACATCAACTCTTTTCTTCTCCGCCGATGCTGCCAGACCTGCTGAGTTTTTTCAGTATACCATGAGGCTGGACATGTCAGGTGGCCAATATTGGGAGCTTGGCAACGGGTGGTTAATGTAACTTCCTGGAACATGTCCAACCAGAATTGGTAAATTTTACGGAAGTGCAAGTCTGTTGGAAAATTCAAATGTCAATTTGTTTTACCCCTATTTTAGATTAGCAAAATCTAGAAACTATGGAATAAAAAATGCTTACAATTAAATAGATTGCATTTTAAATGCAAAATTTCAACATTTGCCAGAAAAGTATGTCTCTTGGCGACACATTCATTTTCTGCCTTTAAAAGTTGCATTTGCTCTGAGTATATTTTCCCAATACAAGTGAAGTGAAGTTTTGAGAAGGCTCACATAACGGTTGTACTGAGGTTTCGATTATGTTTAGAGGCTATTGGTCAACATAGGCTGGTTGTATTTATTTGTCCATGGGATGTGGGTGCCACTGGCTGGGCCATCCCTAATTGCCCTTGTTCAGGTGACATTTTAAGAGTCAGCACGTTGCTGTTGGTCTGGAGTTGCGTGAAGGCCAAACCACGTAAACCAGATTCTCTAAAGGAAATTAGTAAACCAGATGGGTTTTTATACCAAAACAAAAACAGAATTACCTGGAAAAACTCAGCAGGTCTGGCAGCATCGGCGGAGAAGAAAAGAGTTGACATTTCGAGTCCTCATGACCCTTCGACAGAACGGTTCTGTTTTTTTTTGTTTTTATCTCTGTGTTTAATTGACTGCCACTGCTCTTCAAGAAATGCCTACCTCCTTGAAGAAGTTCTGTTCCTCTCTGCGACAACATTTCCGTATCTCTCTGTTGCCTTGCTCACCTTCATTGCTTTCTATTTCCCTCCTGGTGTTTGACAAGGTGTTTACTAAAACCCGCTTTCACAGCCATATCTCCTTTCTCAGTGACTGTCTCCGTCTCCGACTTACCCCACGTGGATTTCAACTGAAATTCCACCCCTCATGTTTCGAACCCACCCAGGATTACCGGTATCTCCGGGACATAAAACGTTTCTCAGACTGCTGTTCCCGTCACATTCTGAAATCCACACTCAGTGCCATGCGCCGCCATATGAACACACTCGACCTCTCCCTCCAGCAGCACCGCCGTACCCTTTTTCAAAGCTGCGCGTGCCCCCAGTTTCATTTTATTCTTCGGCTCATCCGACGCCTCAACAAGAAACTTTTTCTCTTTCTCTCAAGTGCTAAGGAACGCAAGCTCCAACAACTCATCGACACCAACACCCATCTAGGACCCTCCACCCCGGCCTGTCCCTCCGTCCCCACCCCATCTTCCAATCCCAGCCCCAGCCGTGTATTCACTATACCCCCTGACCTTCCCCTCTCCGATGCTGAACGTTCAGTGCTCAGCAAAGGACTTAGTTTCAGACCCTTACGCCCTCACCTCAATGAATTTCGGGCTCGGCATGATACTGAACTCCTCTTCCGTCGTCTTCATCTCCGGGCTCACTTCTTTGGGCAGGAGTCCTCTCCCAGTTCAACGGATCCTTTTACCCATCTCCAATATTCTCCCTCCACCTGGACCCCTCCCTCTGGATTCTTACCTTCTCTTGATCTTTTCATTGAGAACTGTCAGCGCGACATTAGTCGTCTCAATTTCTCTGCTCCTCTCACCCATTCTAATCTCTCTCTCTCTGAACTTACTGCACTCCATTCTCTCAGGTCCAACCCTGACATTGTCATCAAACCCGCTGACAAGGGTGGTGCTGTTGTTGTCTGGCGCACTGACCTCTACCTCGCGGAGGCTGAGCGTCAACTCGCAGACTCTTCCTCCTACCTCACCCTGGACCATGACCCCACCACTGAACATCAAGCCATTGTTTCCAGGACTGTCACTGACCTCATCTCCTCTGGGGATCTCCCTCCCACAGCTTCCAACCTGACAGTCGCCCAACCTCGGACGGCCCGCTTCTATCTCCTACCCAAAATCCACAAACAGAACTGTCCCGGTAGACCGATCGTCTCAGCTTGCTCCTGCCCCACAGAACTCACTTCTCGTTATCTTGACTCCCTTCTCTCTCCCCTTGTCCAGTCCCTTCCCACCTACATCCGTGATTCCTCTGACACCTTATGTCACATCAACAATTTCCAGTTCCCTGGCCCCAACCGCTTCTTCTTCACCATGGACGTCCAATCCCTCTACACCTCCATCCCCCACCAGGATGGTCTGAGGGCCCTTAGCTTCTTCCTCGAACAGAGGCCCAAACAATCCCCATCCACCACTACTCTCCTCCGTCTGGCAGAACTTGTTCTCACGCTGAACAATTTCTCCTTCAACTCCTCTCACTTCCTCCAAATAAAAGGTGTGGCTATGGGTACCCGCATGGGCCCCAGCTATGCCTGTCTCTTTATGGGATATGTGGAACATTCCTTGTTGCAGTCCTACTCCGGCCCCCTTCCACAACTCTTTCTCCGGTACATCGATGATTACTTCGGTGCCGCTTCATGCTCTCGTCGGGACTTGGAAACATTTATTAATTTTGCTTCCAATCACCACCCCTCCATCATTTTCACGTGGTCCATCTCTGACACTTCCCTTCCCTTCCTTGACCTCTCTGTCTCAATCTCTGGTGATAGACTGTCCACCAATATCCATTACAAACCCATCGACTCCCACAGCTACCTCGACTACAGCTCCTCACACCCCGCTTCCTGTAAGGACTCCATCCCATTCTCTCATTTCCTTCACCTCCGTCGCATCTGTTCCAATGATGTTACCTTCAAAAACGGTTCCTCTGACATGTCCTCCTTCTTCCTTAACCGAGGTTTTCCACCCACGGTCATTGACAGGGCCCTCAACCGTGTCCGGCCCATCTCCCGCACATCCGCCCTCACGCCTTCTCCTCCCTCCCAGAAACATGATAGGGTCCCCCTTGTCCTCACTTATCACCCCACCAGCCTCCGCATTCAAAGGATCATCCTCCGCCATTTCCGCCAACTCCAGCATGATGCCACCACCAAACGCATCTTCCCTTCACCCCCCTTATCGGCATTCCGTAGGGATCGCTCCCTCCGGGACACCCTGGTCCACTCCTCCATCACCCCCTACTCCTCAACCCCCTCCTACGGCACCACCCCATGCCCACGCAAAAGATGTAACACCTGCCCCTTCACTTCCTCTCTCCTCACCGTCCAAGGGCCCAAACACTCCTTTCAAGTGAAGCAGCATTTCACTTGCATTTCCCCCAACTTAGTCTACTGCATTCGTTGCTCGCAATGTGGTCTCCTCTACATTGGAGAGACCAAACATAAACTGGGCGACCGCTTTGCAGAACACCTGCGGTCTGTCTGCAAGAATGATCCAAACCTCCCTGTCGCTTGCCATTTTAACACTCCACCCTGCTCTCTTGCCCACATGTCTGTCCTTGGCTTGCTGCATTGTTCCAGTGAAGCCCAACGCAAACTGGAGGAACAACACCTCATCTTCCGACTAGGCACCTTACAGCCTTCCGGTCTGAATATTGAATTCAACAACTTTAGGTCGTGAGCTCCCTCCCCCATCCCCACCCCCTTTCTGTTTCCCCCTTTTCCCTTTTTTTTCCAATAAATTTTATAGATTTTTCTTTTCCCACCTATTTCCATTATTTTTAAATATTTTAAAATCTTTTATGCTCCCCCCACCCCCACTAGAGCTGTACCTTGAGTGCCCTACCATCCATTCTTAATTAGCACATTCGTTTAGATAATATCACCAACTTTAACTTTAACACCTATGTGTTCTTTTGTACCATTGTTACTGACATCTTTTGATGATCTGCTTCTATCACTGCTTGTTTGTCCACACAACCACACCCCCCCTCCACTTCTCTCTCTCTCTCTCTCTCTCCCCCCACCCCCCACACCTTAAACCAGCTTATATTTCAACTCTTTCTTGGACTCGAACTCAAGTTCTGTCGAAGGGTCATGAAGACTCGAAACGTCAACTCTTTTCTTCTCCGCCGATGCTGCCAGACCTGCTGAGTTTTTCCAGGTAATTCTGTTTTAGTCTCTGGAATACCAGTCTAGTGACAATACCACTCTGCTACCGCCTCCCCCTGGTGAGGAAATAAGTAATTTGATTACTAAGGTGGGGCTGTGGGTAGGGGAGAGAAGGATGAAGGAAGCTCTGTTCATGTCTCCATTCTCACAAATTGTGGGGAGGGAGAGGGAACCTTTTCTCCCTTCTGGAAAGTACCACCGTCTTCCTGGAGATGGCGCCTGGGAGCAGACCGCCTCGGAAGCATATTGGGAATTGCACCGTCCCCTGCTGGTCGGGAGGAGGAGGGGCGGAGGACGAGGAGCGCGCCCGCCCTCTGCCGGCCGGGAGGAGGAGGCGCAGTGGGCGAGGAGCGCGCCCGCCCTCTGCCGGCCGGGAGGAGGAGGCGCGGAGGACGAGGAGCGCGCCCGCCCCCTGCCGGCCGGGAGGAGGAGGGGCGGAGGACGAGGAGCGCGCCCGCCCCCTGCCGGCCGGGAGGAGTAGGCGGCGGCGATGGTCCTCCAGAGCCAACCCAGTGCGAGCTGGGAAGATACGCCCAAGATGGCGGCAGGATTGAAAAGTTGCTCCGGGCGGTGGGCGCTGTGAGCGGGTCGGTGACGGGGAGGAGCCGCCGCCGCTGTCGCCGGCCGGGCCGCGGACACTGTCCAGCCTGTTGAGATGTTGCTGCAGTAATGTCATTGTGGGCGGGAGGCGTCACCCGGGGTGTGAGGAGTTGTCGCTGGTTCTTCAGCTAGAAATGGAGGATGATGCGAAGAAAGGTAAAAAGGTGAGGGTTTGAGGCCGGGGCCGGTGGCGGGATCGGGGCCGGGGCCGGGCCGGGGCCGGGGCGGATGTGGTCGGAGGGGAAGGTGAGCGGGAAATACCCCCGGCCCCGCCGCCGGTTTGTATCGAGGCTCCGGCTGTGGGTAAGTTTCTCATCGCCCGGGGGCTATCACCCGGATTGGGGCCGAGTGGACGACCCGGGAAAAAGTGGGAGGGGGGACAGTCTGGTGTTTGCTGGGGGGGGGGGGGGGGGACTGTCTTGGGGAGGGGGACAGTCTGGGGGGGGGGACTGTCTGGGTGGGGGACAGTCTGGGGGGGGGACTGTCTGGGTGGGGGACAGTCTGGGGGGGGACTGTCTGGGGGACAGTCTGGTGTTTGCTGAGGGGAGGGACAGTCTGTGCTGGGGGGGTTAGTCTGGGTGGGGGGGGTTAGTCTGGCTGGGGGGGGGTTAGTCTGGGTGGGGGGGGTTAGTCTGGGTGGGGGGGGTTAGTCTGGCTGGGGGGGGGGTTAGTCTGGGTGGGGGGGGTTAGTCTGGGTGGGGGGGGTTAGTCTGGCTGGGGGGGGGGTTAGTCTGGGTGGGGGGGTGGGTAGTCTGGGTGGGGGGGGTTAGTCTGGGTGGGGGGGAGTTAGTCTGGGTGGGGGGGGGTGGGTAGTCTGGGTGGGGGGGGTTAGTCTGGGTGGGGGGGTGGGTAGTCTGGGTGGGGGGGGGTTAGTCTGGGTGGGGGGGTGGGTAGTCTGGGTGGGGGGGGTTAGTCTGGGTGGGGGGGGTTAGTCTGGGTGGGGGGGGGTTAGTCTGGGTGGGGGGGGTTAGTCTGGGTGGGGGGGAGTTAGTCTGGGTGGGGGGGGGTGGGTAGTCTGGGTGGGGGGGGGTTAGTCTGGGTGGGGGGGGTGGGTAGTCTGGGTGGGGGGGGTTAGTCTGGGTGGGGGGGAGTTAGTCTGGGTGGGGGGGGTTAGTCTGGCTGGGGGGGGGGGTTAGTCTGGCTGGGGGGGTGGGTAGTCTGGCTGGGGGGGTGGGTAGTCTGGCTGGGGGGGGTGGTAAGTCTGGCTGGGGGGGGTTAGTCTGGCTGGGGGGGGTTAGTCTGGGTGGGGGGGGGGTGGGTAGTCTGGGTGGGGGGGGGGTTAGTCACACTGGTGGAGAAGGGCGGGCGATAGTTAAGTAAAACAAAATGTAAACCGGCTTTTCAGAATTTGCCGTTTGACCAAAAATGTGTTTACACTTTGTGTGTGTGTGTGTGTGTGTGTGTGGGAGTCTCCCTCTGTGTGTTTGTGTCTGTGTGTGTGTGTGTCTGTGTGGGAGTCTCCCTCTGTTGTGTGTCTGTGTGTGTGTGTGTCTGTGTGTGGGAGTCTCCCTCTGTGTGTGTCTGTGTGTGTGTGTGGGAGTCTCCCTCTGTGTGTTTGTGTCTGTGTGTGTGTGTGTCTGTGTGTGGGAGTCTCCCTCTGTGTGTGTCTGTGTGTGTGTGTGTGAGTCTCCCTCTGTGTGTTTGTGTGTGTGTTTGTGTCTGTGTGTGTTTGTGTCTGTGTGTGTGGGAGTCTCCCTGTGTGTGTGTGTGTCTGTGTGTGTGTGTTTGTGTGTCTCCCTGTGTGTGTGTGTGTTTGGGGGGCGGGGGGTGGGGATGGGGGTTTGATGTGTTTGTAATGCAGGTAATTTTGGAGCCGCGCGCTTAAAATCCAGGAAACTTCGGTTCAAAAAAAGCAACGTGTTCCAGATGCAGTTGCTGGAAGTTGAGATGCAGAGTGAAGGGCGTTTCTGCTGCTACTTTGGGTTGGGCTGTTTTTCAGCGGTAACTTTTTTTCTAACGTCCGCTGGGAGCTGCAGGCGGAGGCACTTCAGAGACTGAGACCAAACTGCGGTGTCTTCTCACTGCCCCCGACATGTAAACCTCTTTCCAGCTCCTCCTGCTTCATCTCCAATACTTTGCTTTTTTTTTACTTGACATCTCCTTCCTTGTCGCCTTAACGTAAGGGTTTGTGGCGCTCAAATGTTAAAATAACAGGGGTGCCTTACACGAAAATGTTATGTGCCTAGTGTGTTTTGTTTCACAGTTGAGAACGGTGGCATTTCAAATTAAAATGAATACAAATTTACAGCTTCAAATATGGAGGTTTTTTCCTCTTCTGTGCAGTTTGATTAAGCAGGTGTCCAAAATCCAGTGACTTTCGGTTTACAAACTTTGATTGAAACTGTTATTTCATTGAACTTGTCTGTCATGCTGCAGCATTTGTTTTGTACAAGGTTTTCGGTGTGCATTTTTGTGAATTTTTAGCATGATACAACATGGAAATGAGCCTTTTGGTCCAACAAATCTCGTTGTCTTCGCATGAGCCAGCTTTAAGAGTGCGCTCATTCCAAGCCCTTTAATAATTCTGGCTCTTGGTCAACCATCGAACTCTCGTTCAAAATAATTTGATTGTAAGTCAGTGATTTGTGACAGAATCTTGCATTCTAACTACCCTCCATAAAGAGTTTATTTTTGTTAACCTCCACTTTAACTTTTGTAATTGTCTTTTAATTTGTACTTTGCTAAGGTCAGCAACACATATTTTATCTATTCATAACTTTTTCATAATATTAGGCTTTCAAATGACTGAATGAAAAATGCTCCAACCTTTCATGTCCGTCTTTGAAGGTGCAATTCCATACTTAGGAAAATTAATCCACACTTTTTTTTCTCATTGCTTTTACATCCTTTTTTTAATTGGGTGCCCCAAAACTGCATGCACCTGTGATACAGATACAGAATCGGGGGTTCTATGGAAGATCATCAACCTGAAACATTAACTCTGATTCGCTTTCTGCAGTTGCTGCCTGATCAGTGTATTTCCACCATCTTGTTTTTTTTATCTCAGATTTCCAGCAACTACAATATTTTGCTTTTGTATCAACGATACTATCTTTTCATCTCATTAATTTGCTATTGCTATCTTTAACCTACATATTTGTGCATCAGGGCCCTTCTGTGCTGACTTCACTGGCCCTTCATTTAAAAATATTTCCAATTTCTATTTTTGGGAAAGTGTTTTCCACATCGCAACCAGGAGTTGCAAACTTGGAAACCAGTGGTACTGGTTTGAATTACTTCATCTTAATTATGTTCAGTTCGCTTAAGAGTTGCAATTGCCAAAGCATTAGTAGTTTATAGAAAAACAATTGCCAAGTTACAGACCATTGAATTTAGATAAATGAGAGATTCTGGTTTTTAAATGCCTTACCCTTGAGTGGTATTTTTAAAAACGTTGCATTCTATGGATGACTGGCTGGTGTGTACGTTTTTAATGCTTTTTTTTGTTCCAACAAATACACACAAAAATAGAAGTCATATCCCCAATAAGTAGTTCTAAACTTGACACAAAATAAGGGGCAAAAACAGTGAAGTTGAACAGTAGCCATAACCATTATTTTTGACCTTGCTGCCACAGCTTAGTACTAAATGAAGTTAAGTACCAGGTGGTTTTGGACAAGTCTTTTGTAATTTCTTGTATGGTGTACAATACCTCTATGGACATTCAGTTCTCCTTGATGTTAATATTTGTGAACTGCATTTATTGGAGGTATTGTAATTTGTTGGGTTGTTTAATCACATAATTTTGGTCCTTGCTTAATTGCTGAGATGAGGATATGTGCTTTTCAGTTTCTTAGGGATTGGAAATGAGTTCTAACTTGTGTTGTATCCTCTGATATTTCAGTGAGAATTTTAATACTTGGTATGCAATTGTTGTAGTCCATCACCAAGAATTGCTCGATAGCACCACTACAGACTGAACTGGCTGAGCCCCAAAGGACACAGCTGCTAGACTAGGTCTGTGGCAGGCGGTGAGCAAACCAATAGCAAGAAAAAACATACTTGACCTCATCACCACCAACCAGCCTGCCGCAGGCTAATTGGGATAGATTTTGAACAGATCTAGCAACACAAAACTGGGCAACCATGAGACGCTGTGGGCCATCAGCAGCAGCATAATTGTACGCAACCACAATTGGTAACCACTCTACCATTGCCACCAAGCCAGGAGATCAACCCTGGTTCAAAGAAGGCAGGAACAGCACCAGACATACCTAAAAATGAGGTGTCAACCTGGTGAAAAATGGCATAAGCCAGTAAGTTATAGCCAGCTAGCCGATCCCATCACCAACGGATCAGATCAAAGCTCTGCAGTCCTGCCACATCCAGTCGTGAATGATGGTGGACAATTAAACAACTCACTGGAGGAGGAGACTCCACAGATATCCCCATCCTCAATGATGGGGGAACCCAGCACTTCAGTGCAAAAGATAAGGCTGAAGCATTTGCTACAATCTTCAGCCAGAAGTGCTGAGTGCATGATCCATCTCGGCTTCCTCCAGAGGTCCCCAGCATCACAGATGCCAGTCTTCAGCCAGTTCAATTCACTTCATGTGCTATCAAGAAACTACTGAAGGCACTGGATATTGCAAAGGCTAGGGCCCTGACAAAGTTCCAGCAATAGTACTGAAGACTTGTGCTCCAGAATTTTCCGCCCCCCTAGCCAAGCTGTTCCAGTACAGCTACAACATTGATATCTACCTAGCTATGTGGAAAATTGCCCAGGTATGTCCTACACACACAAAGTAGGACAACCCAATCAATTACCATCAGTCTACTCATGATCATCAGCAAAATGATGGAAGCGGCCCTCAACAGTGCCATCAAGTAGCACTTGCCCAGTAATAACGCTCAGTGTGGATTCTGGCAGGGTCACGCAGCTCCTGACCTCATTGCAGCCTTTTCTCAAACATGGACAAAAGAGCTGAACCCCAGAGGTGAGAGTGACTGCCCTTGACATCAAGGCAGCATTTGACAAAGTGTGGCATCAGGGGAGCCCCAACAAAACGAGTCAATGGGAACGGCGGGATGGGGGATCTCTGGTTGGTGTCATACTTGGCATCAAAGGAAGATGGTTGTGGTTGTTGCAGGTCAATCAGCTCAGTTCCAGGATATCACTGCAGGAGTTCCTCAGGGCAGTGTCCTTGACCCAACCATCTTCAGCTGCTTCATTGACCTTCCTTTCATCATAAGGTCGGAAGTGGGGATTGCGCAACCATCAGCGAACATGTTCATCCATTGCAATTCCTCAGATATTGAAGCTGTCTGTGTCCATGGCTTGCTGCATATGGGCTGATGTCACAAGTAACATTCGTGCCATACAAGTGCTAGGCAATGGCCATCTCCAACAAAGGATCTAACCATCACCCCTGATGTTCAATGGCATTACCATTGCTGGATTCCTCCCACTATCAACATCCTGGGGGTTACATTGATCAGTGACTGAACTGGACTAGCTGTATAAACACTGGCTACGAGAGCAGGCCAGAGTCCAGGAATCCTGTGGTGAGTAATTCACCTCCTGACTCCCTGAAGCCTGCTCACCATCTACAAGGCACAAGTCAGGAGTGTGATGGAATGCTGTCCACTGGCCTGGATGAGTGCAGCTCCTACAACACTCAAGAAGCTTGACAACATCCAGGATGAAGCAGCCCGCTTGATTGGCACCACATCTACAAACATTCCCTCTCTTCACCACCGAAGCATAGTGGCAGCAGTGTGTACCATCTATTAGTTGCACTACAGGAACTCGCCAAACCTCCTTAGACAGCACTTTCCAAACCGATGAGTGCTACCATCTAGAAGGACAAGTGTGGCAGACACATGGGAACAACCATTACATGGAAGTTCTCCAAACTGCTCGCACCCTGACTTGGAAATATATTGCTGTTCCTTCACTGCTGGGTCAAAATCCTGGAGCTCCCTTCCTAACAGCACTGTGGGTGTTCAGGGCTGCAGCTCACCACTGCCTACTCGTGGGCAATTGGGGATGGGCAATAAATGTTTACCTAGCTGGCCACACCTAATCCCATGAAATGATTATTTTTTTTTTTAAAAGCCTGTGATTGGAGGAATTGGAGCAGTTGTTCTGTTTGACGAATCAAACCCACTTGACTGTCTAATCTTGAAATTCTCTGGGAGACTGCGGAGAAGAAGCCGGGGGCGGAAGGAAGAGGTTGGAGGCGGTGGCTGGGAGCAGGTCCAATGGAGCTGCCTGTACAGAGAATGCTTTCAAGGGCAGCAGCCAGTGGATTGAAGGTCTGTTCCAATTTAATTTCCTCGTAATCCAATGGTAGAGTTCCTGAGAATTTGAGTTGATTAGACTCCATTCTGAAAGTATTTTATTCCTCAGAGATGGTTTAATATCTCGTGTATTTCTATCAGATCTCATAGTTTTGTTTCTACAAAATAGTTGTCTTCTAATGGGGCTAATTTTTATTTTCCCCTGATGTAGTGAGTTCTTAATGCCATTTTAGATATTCTGATGGATCTGGTAATAAATGTAAAAAATCTCATTTTAGTTGATTATACTATAGTGTAATATTAAGCCACACAGATCACAATGGTCCCAAGTTGTGCTTTTGTATCCCTTGGCTAGAGAGCAGAGGGGAAAAAAAACTGCCACAATTCCTGCCTTGTCACTGCCTAGTAACTCAGTGGTAAGTTTGGGTGTTTAATATCTGGGATTGTTGAGGCTTGCCATTGGGAACTCATAAGAAAAGGAAGATAAGTTAAATCAAGACGGTAAAGACTGGAAGAAAATTGTACTGCCATGTTGTTCCTCTGCATCTTCTCCATCGAGAGAGTGTAACAGTCCAGAGTGTAGCTGCTGCAGATTAGGATGGCTGAAATGTTTGGAATCCCTGGAAACCAAAAACTCACCCTCAACAAAAATGAGCTGGGCAGTTTTTCTCCATGTTTTTTTTTGGGGGGGGTGGTGGCGAGGGAATATTTTGCCCCCTGCTCCCCATTTACTCTTGTCATAACCCATCATACTTTCAAACACACTCTGTACCTAGATCTTGCTCTCAACCCTGGAGTGTGATTTGAACTCACAACCCATTGACTTGGGTGATAATGCTACCACTTTGTCATAGTTGACAGAGAGGAATCTCTGCCAGTGGTTCCATTCTTGATATTTGGGAAGTGCACTAATCTGAGGGTAAGGGCACCAACTCTGAGACCCTGGAGCATGCTCATTGTTAAGCCAACAATGTTGGCGCTGGCTTCCCCATTTTCAGTACTTTTGATTTGATGATCAGGTCTAACTGGACCTGAATGTCCTGATCTTGGATGTTTGTAGGACAGCTTGTGGCATGGTTTCTTCTGAAGGGAAGTTGCACAAAGCTCCAGTAGCTTGTGTCCATTTTTGATTTATCTTCTCCAAGCCATGATGTCTGAGACAGGAGGGTCCATACCTCGAGGTTTGTGCCCACTCCAATCCTCATAGTTGCTCTGCACTGATGCACTAGCATTCCATACCAAGGAACACCAGCAAATGGACAGACTCTCAAGCCTGTAAGAGTTTGGTTTGACTATCCGCATCAGGAAAACAAATGTCATGGCCCAGGGCATTGCCACTTTGCCAGATTTCTTGACAATGAAGGTTGTTAATTTCACATATCTCAGCTGCACTATCATCAGCAATCTGTCACTTGATGCTGAAATCAATAGTAGTTGCAAAAGCTGCAGCTGTTATATCCAAGCTGAGTAAGCTCAGTAGTGAGACCTGAAAAACATGATAGGAGAAAAGGCTCTGAAGAGTTTCCACCTTCGTGGACTCGGATGTATCCTCAGCATCTGTTGGCGGGGTAAGATCACCAACTCTGAGACCCTGGAGCATGCTGATTGTTAAGCCAACGGTGTCGGCGCTGGCTTCCCCATTTTCATCTGATGGATGACGGCTGATACCCAAAGATTTTCTGTACGGTGGGACCACAGCCGCCTGGGAGTCCACCTCAGCTACAGGGACACCTGCAAGCAAGATTATGAAGCTAGACGCTGATGGACGAAACTGGGAGATTGTTGCCAACACTGATGACCTCTGGAGGCTGACTGTGTAGAGGGGCTTTGGAAGAGGTAAGTGTTAGGAATTGGAGACAGTTTAAGCAAATTATATTTGTATTTGTGGGTGTTTTTAACTTTAAAGTTTAAGTTTGATTTGTATTTCTGTATTTGTGTGTTAAATAAAAGGTTCAGTTTTAGTTCCACTTTAAAGGTGAAATTTGGGATTTAGTTTCATTTTTGAGGGAGACAGCAGGCCTAAAGCTGTTTGTATACTTGCATTTCTAATGAGTTTTATGACTGAGAAGGTAGCACACGCACAGCTCCAGTTTGAGTGCAGTTAAAACAGCTGCCAGTGAGACACTTGAGCAAAGGGGCAAATAACAAGCCCCAAACAGCAGTTGAAGCCAGGACTCGAGAGACTGGATACTGGGAGAGGGAGCTGCAGAGTGAGAGCAGATTTCCCACAAAAACTGAAAGGTCTCAAGGCCAAGGAGTGAAATAGGAACAGCAGAAAGTTCCAAAAAGACCTAGTCTATAGAAGGATAGGAACCCGGAAAAGGTCCTGTTAAGTGAAGTTAAAAGCAAGGAGCAGAGGAAGGCTCTAAGCTTAAAGGAAGAAAATCTGCAGGAAGCAGATTTAAAGCGAGAGGCCTGAAGGCCTGTAACTTTGCTATGAGCATATGAAGCAGTGGTGTACTTTTGACTGCTGAGTCGGTGAGAGTGTGTGGAAGAAAGCTTGAATGCATGTAGTGACTCGGGAGAGGAACATCGGAAGGAGAGTTCGAAATACTAGAGATGGACCCTTGCAGAAGGCGTCTGAGAGAAAGCGTTGGTTTGGGAGAAGATTCCAAAGCGGGCTCTTGGAATCTTGGAAACCCTAGTGTGAAAGACAGAGTTCAGTGAGACTGGTTGGCTCATGGTGGGACAAGCATCTGGGGGAGAGTTGGTGAGATCCATAGCATCTGTGTGGGGTGACAACTGTCACTTGGTTTGAATGTGGTGTGTCTGACCACAGGTTGCCTACTGGTTTACATTGTGTACTTTGAACATGAGAGTATAACGTAGGTTTTGTAACCAGTGTTATCTTTACAAATCTTGTATATATCCATAAAAGGTATAGTTGTGGGTGAAGGGGTATTATAATATAGTTCATCCTTTCTTGTTTAATAAATGTCTTACACTCTTTTTAAAGTTCATTAGCTGACTTCTGTGACTCTGTTCAGTCGTTATTCTTCACGTGCCTTAAAATATATATATATTTTTTATGATTTATCAAGCTGGGTTCCATCTTGGGATCAGGCTTGCCAATAGTGATATCAGTGGTATTGTAACGCAAGGAGTAATGGAAAGTTAAGTTGGTCATGAAGAAAGAGGGCCCAGAGAAGAGGCCAGCGAATCATGCACCATCTCAACCCATCGTCTTCCTGGGACTCTGAAGCCATGCCAGGCGATGCTTAATGCAGTTGACCAGCGAGGTACAAAACCATCATCTCTCGAGACAGAAGACTAATAGACCTGTGGTTTGCAGTCCAGATTGACCTTGTTGGTGAGGTAGTGGAGATGAGCTGAAATTTTCTTCATTTAAATGTCAGGAAGGCTGTAGCCATTGTTTTCAACCCTCCGTGAACTTTGATCCACAGTCATCAATTTCATCTCTATCCCTGGCCGAACCAGATTGTTTGCAACTTCAGTGTCCTATTTGACACTGAGCTGAACTTGACTGTATAGCTTTTCTGTTACCCAAAAGTGTCTATTCCATCTTTGCTCCAACTTTACCCCATCTACTGCTGAAGCACTTATCCATGCTTTCCTTGGCCCCAAATTATTCCAGTGCTTTTCTGGACAGTCTCCAATTTTCCCCTCTCCATAAACTTCAGCTCATGCCCGTATCCTAACTGGCATCAAACCCTCTTCATACACTACCTGTGGCCACTGACCTGTATTGACTCCTAGTCCACCAATGCACCTTTTAAAATTCTCAGCAGTGTACACGAATCAAATTGTAGGTTGTCTCACATGCCAGATAAGAATGGAATTAAGGTTGTGGAGGTATTTTGGGGGGATGAGTGTTGGGGGGAAGAAATTAATCTACTGAATGGCTGTAAGTTGTGCAAGAGCTGAAACATCTGACTGGTAGAAGGACTGCACTGAGATCAGAACTTAAGTTTCACACAAGGAGGCCATTTGGCCCATAGCTTGTCATTGCAATGCTGCAGAATTTTAAAACTAATCCCACTGCCGTCTGCTCTTCGCATAGCACTATATCCACCCCTGCTCTGGAGTTAGGGAAAGTGAATGTTTGAATCTTGTATTAAGACTGATAGGTTTTATAAGATGGTTATATTTTAAACTGTTTCCTTAATTCAAGATAAAATGGAGTAGTAAAGAGAGACACATGATCTAGTTCTGCCTGGTGTTAAGCTATGTGACCTGATTTGCCATGGGAACCAGATGTTCTGGTCACTTACTATTGAAACCAAAATGCCAAGATTTAACACTGAAAATCAAGGACAGAAGCAGCTGTCTTTGCTCTGTGCAGGCTTACAGCCTCTGACAGTCAGATGCTGGTAGGTGAAGACCCAGGGAAGCAGTTGCTGTGAGAACAGAATGCTGATGAGAACAGATTCCCCATTTAAAGAGACACCTTGTAGAGATTTAAAGACCGAGAAGTTGCCAGGCGGTGCCTTGCTGCTGGAAGTTCATTCAGGTATGCTCAGGAGGATTGAGTGAAGAGTGTTTGGGACTCAAGGACTTGATTGCCCAGGTGTAACAAGGAGAGATAAAAACAAAAAAACTGTGGATGCTGGAAATCCAAAACAAAAACAGAATTATCTGATCTCTCCGCCCACCACACACACACCTTAAACCAGCTTATATTTCAACTTTTTCTTGGACTCGAACTCAAGTTCTGTCGAAGGGTCATGAGGACTCGAAACGTCAACTCTTTTCTTCTCCACCGATGCTGCCAGACCTGCTGAGTTTTTCCAGATAATTCTGTTTTTGTAACAAGGAGAGAGCCTGTTGAAATGCTGGTGCGGTTTGGGGCTTTAAAATCAGGACTGAATTTCTGCTGAGTCTGGCAAAATGCATAGATGTGGCGTGGGGTTGTCGGCTGCACTGAGCAGGCTTCTTATATTTTTTAATGCTATCTTTTATTCGTTTCTTCAATTTTGAGTATTAGTTGCCTACAATATTTAGTTTGATTTTTAGTTTGTTAACGGTAGAAGTCAAATCTTGTTGTGCGATTCCTTTTCATTGTCACTGGGGAATAGTTGTGTCTCTACAGGGATCCAAACACTTGTAGAAGCAGCTGATTTCTCTAATAAATCTCCTGAGGGGAAGAAACAACCTAGGGCAGTTAGAGGAAAAGTAATGGTAGAATGGCTTCTGTCTGTGCCATCTCTCTGCATTAACAATTTAGCAAAAGCCTTGCAATTTTTCTTTTCACTTTAGGTGCTTGTCCAATCTCTCCTTTTGCAAGCCACAATTGAATCTGCCTTCACTACCCTTTCGGACTATACTTTCCAGATCATAATCACTTGCTGTGTTTTTAAAAAAAAATCATGTTACTCCTGGTTCTTTTGCCAATTACCTTTTTAAATCTGTCCTCTGGTTCTTGACCCTCCCGGCAGTGGGAATAGTTTCTTTATACCTTGCCTAAATCCCTCATGATTTTGAGCACTTCTATCAAATTTTCTCTCCAAGGAAAACATTCCAGCTTGCCCTGTCTCCACATAACCGAGTCCCTCATTCCCGGAACCATTCTTATCCTATATTTTTCTGCACCCTCTCTAAAGCCTTCACGTCCTAAAGAACAGTACTCCATTTGAGGCCGAATGTTTTCTGACAATACATCATAAACTCCTTGCTTTTGTACTCACTGCCTTTATAAAGCTCAACATTCTGTATACTTTAATTTCTCAAACTGCCCTGCCATTGTATGCATTTTCCTGAGGTCTCCCTGTTCCAAAATGCACCACTTCACATTTGCTGCCTTAAACTGCATCTGCGAGTTTGACCGTTTCATTAGTCTGTACTGTCCTTTTGAAGCCTATCCCTATTCTCCTCCATAGTTGACAATATTTTCAAGTTCTGTCATTTACAAGTTTTGATATTGTGGCCTACACGATGTCACAAAATCCTGACTTAACTGATTTCCCCAGCAGGGGCTGAGAACTACAACTCGCAGCATGCCTCAAGTTTTGCACATGCATGGCCTCAGAGTGGGCAGTGCACATGCAATCCAGCATTTTGTAGTTCTTCAGGTCACAGACAAGTCCAGTGCATCTGCACAAAAATAAAATGGTGCCAAAATTGGGACATGTGACTGGAGAGTGGAGTGTCATAATAGAGCAGTCCCACGTAGGATACAGGGAGAGGCCCCAAAAGAGGATTCCTGAGACTGGAGAGGGAAAAGGGAGAGTTTCCAGTTAAGAACAAAGAGTGAGGAGCAAAGAAATGGGCTCTGAGCAGACAAAAAAGTGGTGTGGATGGCAGATTTTAAGGAAATGGAGGCTTGCAAGAAGCCCTGAAGATGTAAGAAGGCAGAAGGAGGTTGGTAATTCCATGCTGTGGGCCATTGGGTTAGAGGTATCCCTTTGGAGCAATGGTGTACTGCTCAGCACAGCCAAAGAGCTGAAGTTGTTCTGCTTCTAAATTGGTGCCCGAATGCATATTAGGAATCCAGAGGAATGGAGTCCAGGGAGACAAGATTGAAACCCTTCAAGGTGGGCTGTCGTTAAGGCCGCCTGAGTTGGAGTAGGTTTTGGAGAGAAGTCAAAGGCGAGGACTGGAATCTCTTTAGAGTGTTTCAACGAGATTGGTTGACTCGAGTGTTTACCTGACACCTGGGTGGATTCCATGGAATCTGTCTTGGCTGCATCTGCCACTCTATTGCGCAATAATGCGGTGTGTTTGACTACCGGTTGCATGTTAATTCACATGTACCTCCATATTAACCCTGAATGTTAGTATAGGTTTATTTTTGTTTAAAACCTGTGGAATGATGTGATTTTATTGTCTTGGCAAGAATCCGGAATCTCATTGCCTTCTTGACGGCAGTTGGGGATGGGTAAAGAATGCTGATCTTGCCAGCAATACTTGAAAGAAGGAAAGGTCAGCCAGAGTTGCTTAAATCCTTGGCTGCAGTTTAATTCTAAATTGTGTTGATTTAATTGGGGAAATTGCAATCATGTAAACCGTACTTATGCTTTGTTATAGTACAAAATTCTATTTGCGTTTCTTTTTATGCAGCTGTGAAAACCTGAGCTACCACCTTTTTCCTCAACTTAAAATGCTGAGAGATTTTAGATTGAATGTCTAAAAGTCGTGAGCTGCTGTATTGGCTGAAATGGCAACGTGTTTTGTGAGTTTGGGGAATCCTAAATTGTTGCTTAAGGTGCATCACTCATATCATCTAATTTCTTTTCTCTCTGCTAAGGCCTTTTTTGTATCTTCTGGAGTAGAGTGGAGACAACTACTGGGTTGTCAGTGTTGTGTGTGCCAGCTGCTTTACAAATGCAAGGGAGTTAAAATTCCCATCGGAAAGCACTTGCAATTCGTTTCCTGAAGTGTAGCTGGGTTGTAGGCTCCGCTGTAGGACCTGTCTTCCTCTGCTTTCCTAACTTATTTTCCTTTGTATTTATGATCTTCAGTCTTGGGGATGTAACTTGTGTGATAGTGCAATGGATTTACATAATCTACCAAATGATTGTGAAATTAGGTGAATTGGCAAATATATCTTAGGCTGCTTGGTGACCACCTTCATTATCCCTAAAACTAGGGTTCAGATCTTCCAAGCAACAGACTATCAGATTTCCACTGCCCTCAAATTCCCTCCACTCAGTGCATTTCTACCAGGGTCTTCTGAGCCTGGCTTTCACAGAACTGAACTCCAGAGTGGAGTAGAGTCGGGAAGATGGGGCACGTCCTTATTTACTGCATTAAGTGTCATGTGGTGAGTTTAAATGCCCAGTTTGAATGGGTGAGTAGGCAGGTTGGAGAGGGGAGTAGTCACCCAGACGTTAGATTAGTTTTAATCCGTCTAACGTTTCCTGGGTAACTAACCAGGTAAGACCCATGGAACAGTCTGAAGCCTTTGACTCTAACTTGGTCGGAGACATTCATGGAGCATGCTAGGAAGCAGGGGAATTGCCCATTGGAAGTTGAAACTTCCTGGGTTATTCCTATGGAGGTCCACGTGTCACAGAGTACCGACGTGTATCTTGGGTCATGCGTCCAGTCTCTGAGCTGGAGACCGGAAGATTTGACACCAGGATGCTATGAAAAATGTGAATCATTTGAATTTTTTTTTTCCTTTTGAGCACCCTATACTTTCAGCAAAATTAGCAAACTGCCAAGTTAGCATACAGATACAGCAACGAATTAGGAAGGCTAATATTTGCTTTTGTTACAAAGGGATTAGAATGAGTGAAGAAGTCCCACAATTATACAGGACATTGGTGGGTCCACACCTGGAGTACTGTGTGCAGATTGTGTTTCCTTACCCAAGCAAGGACATTCTTACCTGAGAGGGAATGAAATGAATGTTCATGAAACTAGTTGCTGGGATGAGGGGATTGTCTTGAGGAGAAATTGAGTTGATGGGCCTGTATTCCCTAGAGTTTAGAAGAATGAGTGGTGATCTAATTGGAACATGCAAATTAAGTGTCTTGATGGAGTAGATGCTGAGTACATGTTTACCTTGGCTGCAAAATCTAGAACATGGGACCATGGTCACAGAAAAAGGGTTCAGCCATTTGAACTGATGCGGAAAAAATTCTTCGCAATGTTGTGGATCTTTAGAATTCTTTACCCCAGTGAGCAGAGTGGGTGTTCAGTCGTTGAACATATTCGAGACAATTCAATAAACTTTTGGGTATTAAGGTATATGGGGATACCGCAGGAAGGTTAAGCGAAGGTGGAAGATCAGCCATGATGTTAATGGTGGAACAGGCTTATGTTCTTGAGTTTTCCACGTGGAAAGCTTCATATTCTATTTTGCCTAAATCTGTATGGAACAGACATTGCCAGTCATATTGAAAGTCAGCAGCTTTAATAAAAACAGAAATTGTTGGAAATATTCGGGTCAAGTAGGTGTGGAGAGAGAAACACAAAAGGTCATGAATGTGAAACGTTAACTGTTTTTCTCTCTACAGCTGCTACCTGACCTGAGTATTTCCAGGATTTTCTTTATCTTTGACATTTTCATTATTAGCAATATTTTGCTTTTGTCAGTGGTTAACATGCTCAGGACTATTATGCCTTGCTGTAACAAGCCAGCTCGATGTTTAGTCGGTAACTTGTAACAATCTCTTCCAGTTTTTGATCTTGACAAATTATACGAATATTTTGTATTAAATTAACACTACAGAGGAGAAATTTATTACTTGTACAATTTGGATTCAGAGTAAGCAGCACTGACATTGAGGCACCCAACTAAATGTGGGAAATGGTTTCTCTATGACCAATTAAAGCTTTAGTCTGTTTCCACCTGAATAATGCATGTGCTCAAGCTGCAGCTTGGCTATAGAAAGCTTCCTTCAAGTATTTGGTTACATAATATGCAATGATGTAATGCTACAGTCACAATCTGCCTTTGCTTGTCTGCCTGTGCAGTAATGTGCTGAAACTGGGTACGTTCTGTGCTGTATAACACTGATCTATTCCATATCTACTAGTATAATAAGACATAAGAGACTGAATATAAGTATGGAATATGCCAATCTTGCTTTAAGAATTTCTAATAATTGTTATGGTCTGAATTTTAGTTGTAAGGTTACTTCGTTCTTCAGAGAATTAGTGAATAACGGTAATTTTAATTAGGTTGTAAGATGTGGGAGATGCACATTAAGTTTAATATCTGCAAAGATAGGTAAATATTTTGGGTGGTGCCATTCTTTACAATTTACTGTTTCTCCTATTCCCCAATTATTAAGCTTTGTACATGAAACTAAATACCATAACCAACAATTATTAACTAACCAATTCCCATTCTCATTATCTGATTTCCACCTAATTACAAATCCAGTGCCTGCTTCGGAGATGACTACCTCTGACCCAAGTCTTTCCCAAAAAACCCAGATTTTTCTGTCAAAATAATGGTGAGGTTAATGATGAGTCTAATGGCACTTGCAATTATTTAAGCAACTTCAGGTGAGGTACTGATTCATGGTTAAATGCCAGGATCCTAAAGTTTCTCGGGAGTTGTGTAGCTCTGCCAATAGTTGAACCAAAATAAGCTTTTGCTGTTTGTGGCATCATTAAAATACATTAATAGTATGAAGTTGCTATATTTGCATATTGGTGCCCTTTGCTTAGTTGGTATCATTCTTGTTTGAATCAAGAGGTTCACACTCCAGAACTTGAGTACAAAAATTACACTCCAGTGCAGTACTGAGGCAGTGCCGCACTGGGTGCCATATTTCAGATGCACTAGTAAACCAAGGCCCTGTCTGCCTCCTCAGGCGGATGCAAAAGATCCCATGGCACTATTGAAGAAGAGCTAGCAAGATATCCCTAATGTCCTGGCCAATATGATCCCTCAAGCAGCATCACAACAAATTTTAAGGTTATGACCACATTACTGTTTGTGGGAGCTTGCTGAGAGCAAATGGGCTGTCACATTTCCTACGTTTGGTGACCAAACTTCAGAAGTACAAGGTTGGCTGTAAAGCGTTTTTGAGATGTCCGGTGGCCATGAAAAGCCCTTTTATAAATGTAAGTTTGTTTTGCATGGTACTTATAAACTAAATTCGCCACAAAGTTTTATGTCTTGTCCTTTATAAGTACCATTTAAGTGGCAACATAACTTTACTGTCAATCAACCACTGAGAAGTGTGGAGTCTCAACAGGTATTGGAGATGTTGTTTTTCCTATCTATTTTTCCTCCTATTTTTCTTCCTGTGTGTGATCTTGTACCTGAATTCACCCGCACTAATTTTTACTTCCTTTCCAGTCCTTGTGCTAAGCAGTTGTCGATCTTCAGTTGATGCACAGTTACTTGTCCTGTTTACTAGGGTCCTAAATGCCATTTTCCCCCTCCTGTGCTGTTATCATCTTGCACATCCAGCAACCTGACACTCAAATTAAAAATTCTAATGTGAAAGTCTGATGAAGCTGTTCTTTGATCATTGTTGAGTCAGAATCCTGGAACTCCTTACCTAACAGCACTATGGAAACAGTTATACCACAAGGACTAAAGTCCACAAGGCTCACCACCACTGCCTTGAGGACTGTTGGGGAAGGGTGGTAAATGCCAGTCTTGCCTATGATGGCCACATCCCAGTAATTCATTCTTTTAGAGAAATTCTGGGTCAATGATATTTTCTATATATTGCAGAAATTTGGAGCGGAGAATGAGATGCCTCTGTCATGTCTGAACCAGCTCTTTGGAACATTTAAAGATACTGCGACTGCCTTGATCTCCTTTTCTAACCCTGTATTT
The DNA here is from genome assembly GCA_026770705.1 of Isurus oxyrinchus. NCBI lineage: Eukaryota > Metazoa > Chordata > Chondrichthyes > Lamniformes > Lamnidae > Isurus > Isurus oxyrinchus. Next base: position 519,583 of record JANJGN010000006.1, on the reverse strand, counting down.
TCCTTTGCTTCAAATGTTTATCTACTTTTTCCTTAAATGTTTGCCTTGATTACTCCCTGTGGCAAATCCATTCTGTGCTTCACAGACTCTGTGTAATTAAATATCTCAACCTCTTTCCTTGCAGTGCTAATTCTAAACCAAGTCCCAGGGAGTGGATGTCTTTCCTTACTATCAAAATCTTTCATTTTTTTAAAAATTCATTCACGGGATGTGAGCTTTGCTGGCTGGGCCAGCATTTATTGCCCATCTGTAGTTGCCCTTGAGAAGATGGTGGTGAGCTGCCACCTTGCTGCTTTCCATGTGGTGTAGGTACACCCACAGTGCTGTTAGGAAGGGAGTTCCAAGATTTTGACCCAGCGGATGAAGGAACAACGATAAATTTCCAAGTCAGGATGGTGAGTGGTTTGGAGGGGAACTTCAGGTGGTGGTGTTCCCATCTATCTGCTGCCCTTGTCCTTCGTGATGGTAATGGTCGTGGGTTTAATGTGCTGTGTAAGGAGCCTTGGTGAATTCCTGTGTCTTGTATATGGTACACACTGCTGCCACTGTACATCGGTGGTGGAGGGAGTGAATGTTTGTGGGTGGGGTGCCAATCAAGTGGGCTGCTTTGTCCTGGACGGTGTCAAGCTTCCTGAGTGTTGTGGGAGCTGCACTCATCCAGGCAAGTGGGGAATATTCCATCACACTCCTGACTTGTGTCTTGTAGATGGTGAACAGGCTTTGGGGAGTCAGGAGGTGAGTCATTCGCTGCAGAATTCCTAACCTCTGACCTGGTCTTGTAGCCACAGTATTTATACGGTTAGTCCAGTTCAGTTTCTGGTCAATGGCAAACCCCAGGATGTTGATAGTGGGGGGTTTGGTGATGGTGATGCCATTGAATATAATGGGGTGATGGTTATTTTCTCTCTTGCTGGAGATGGTCATTGCCTGGCACTTGTGTAGCATGAATGTTACTTGCCACTTGTCAGCCCAAGCCAGAATATTGTCCAGGTCTTTCTGCATTTGGACATGGACTCCTTCGGTGCTAGAATTGACCTTGGATCCAGCACTTTGACACCAGGGTAAAAGTTAAACTGTCATGCTAACAGTTTCAGAAAGCAGGCACTAATTAAAGGCATTATTTTGATGAGGGATGAGCTAAGTACCCTTGGAATTGCTGCTGAAGCCTTGGACTCAGAAGGTCAGTGCAAGCAGTTGAAATTTGCAGCTGCATTAAGCTAAGAGATGCATATGATCTAAATAAGCAGCCTCCTCTCGGTAGCATCCTTGATTTTATTGAAGGGTTGCTAGTTGCTGAGCCATCTTTTATGCCGTGATTTTACTACAAGACAAAGTGAGGGAGCAAAGCCTAATGTCTACCTCAGCTGGATGGGGATCGAAACCCATGGTGTTGGTATTTTCTGGACCATGCAGCCCATGTACTGCAAAACAAGTTGTGTACACAATGAAACAATAAACACACACATTTAAAGTGAAAAAATGCGAAGCGCACAAAAAAAAATTAGCAACTTAAGAATTCTGCATGGTGTTGAAATGGCTAAAAGTGATGTTGAGAGAATTAGGGTTTTAGCTGACCGGTTGCTTAAATTCAATGGAGCAAATAGGATGCTGAAATATATAGCCAAAGCAGATCAGACACCCTTTAAACCGCACTTAGATTAGCTCATAACTACTTATTTTTCTTTATCAGTATACATAGGAAATGTGCAGAGAAATATCAGATTGATTCCTAATGTCAAGGACTGAATTCTAAGGCTAATAAAATTTGAAGGCCCTGTGGTGCAGTGGTAGCGTCCCTACCTCTAGGCCAGAAGTTCCGGGTTCAAGTCCCACTTCAGGTGCCATGTGGCCAAATAGGTTGATTGACAACCTGTAAACCCTTCCAGTATGTCTGGCAGTTGGTAAGAGTGGGAGAGTTTCCTGGTCAGCCATACTGCAGAAGGCAACAAATAAACACTGCAGTATTCGCCAAGCTTAATCATGGGTCAATCAAATGTCACCAACACCCTCTTAGGGCATGGTACAAGGAGGAAGAGGAATGCAATTTCAATTTTTCAACCTCCAAAAGGTAATGGTAATCTTCAACTAGAAAATCTACTTTGTGTCATTTTTAACAGTTGGAAGCTTTGGGAGACTAAACTTTTCTGGTTGGCTGAACTGAAGTTTCAAAATAGTGTTTTTTTTTAACTGCTTAAATTAGATTCTCCAAGCCCTTAACAGTGAAGGACAATTTTACAATAACAGGAAAACTCCCAAATTACAAGATGGGAGTCATGTTCGTATTGATGGGAAAATGCTGAGTAATCTCTGATCTGGACTGGCATATCGGTAGCAGCAAGATGCATTGCTGACATTAAAAGATCAGGATGAGAGATTAACTGTGGTTTTATAATTGGCTTCTGTGTAGAAGTCAAAAAAGGCTTCTTGCAACATTAATTTTTCAACCCCTCAACCCCATGTACAAACAGGTGCGAATTTTAATTTGGGTGTGGAGGAAATATATTTTTTATGGCTAAAGAAATTGAGACTAGCACAACACAGATTTCTAAATTCCCTGTAGGTCAATGATAAAAGTTTGGATTTAACTCCATATGCTGTATTATCTTTTAAAGTTAATAGAATTTGTGGAATGCAGTGTTCCTTGACCAAATGCAGCAGATGCCAAGGCAAGGTTCTTTCAAAAGGAATGACTTCTGTTGCAGTAGACTGGAAAAATTGAGTTGGTTTGGAGATAAATGGGGAAACTTGACAAATAGGGAATGGAATAATTATGTGCGAACCAGAATTCCTATCCAGTTCCACCAACAGGTGAAACTTTTATTTTCTTTCTCAGTATTTGGTTTTATTAAAGCTATTGCCCAAAAGAGTCTGGGTAACAAAACTAAGAGCACGTGGTTATATATGTGCATGTTTTATTTATAGCTGTCCAGCGTCTCTTATTAGTAAGCCGAGCATCAGAATGGATTTTAAAGTTTGTAACTTTGTTTGTTTGTTTGTTAGCAATGTCAGGTTGGATGCAAACTTGGAACATTCATTGAAATAAGTAGAAACATTGTGGAACAGGAAGCTGCCGTACTGTTGAACACTTTGATTTGAAAATGCCTGTGTATGGGAAACACTTGAATTGTGGATGGGAATATTATGTCAAAGCCAGAATTCTGAATCCTGAACAGTTAAGTTGGTGGGCATATGAGAAAGGTACATACACTCCATGAGCAGCTCCACTTCCAAACCTTTATTTTCCTTTTGCCCCCTGGGATGAGAAACGCACCATACATAATCCCTTGCAATTGTATTTTTAAACTGCCTAGCTTTTGGCACTTCATTCAATCCAATACAGGCATTGTGTTTCTTAACCACTCTGTTGGTTCTGCTTTTGATCATGCTGGAGAGCACAGTCTGTTGTCCTGAAGGTTAAAATAAAGTGATCCTCCTCTGCTTCTACCACTTTTTTATTGCCTACCAAAACAAATCTAACCCCAGATTCTGCAAATTTTAGCCCTGATCCTGTCATTCTCAAATTTATCTCCCCTCCTGCTCTCTTAACCAAATCCCTACTAAATTGCTGAACATTAAAATACATTTCCTGGGTGATGCTGTAAATGGTTTCCTTGTCAGGTACTATTCTCCTTCTCTCCCCGCCCCACCTCCTTAAAACTGCAGCCATTACTCCATTCTCATAACTGCCCTCTGTCATCATGGACGGCCACCCCACCTACAGCCTTCCATTCCCCTCGAGTTCTTAAATGTGGTGCTACCTCCCTTGTCAATGCCCATTTTCCCTATAATTCCTATGTTTGCCTTTCCAGTAAGGATTCTGCTGCTGCCACATCTCAGTGTTAATTAAAGCCACAATGATATTCTCTGACACTCACCGTGGTATATTTTCTTTCTCATCTTCCAGCTTCTGCAGTCTTTCACACTGCTGGCGAAAGCAAACTTGGGAGGTGTGACACATAACATGATAGCAATCAATTGCAACAGGAGGTAGGCTGAATGAGCAGACAAGTGGTAAGCGGTAGGGAGAGGTAACATATACCTCATGGTATAGTTTCTAAAGTGCAGAGGCAGAGGGACCTGGGCCATCATGTGCCATGTTATGGCACAGCCAATGGTAAATGCTGAGCTGTTCAAATCCCAGAGGGAAACATGACAACTGCCACAACTATTATTGTATGTTTTGAAATGCGGACTTTGAATTCAGTAGTAATAAGACCACCGAGCCTTTATAGGTTTTTACAAAACTAAATTAAACATTTTTTCAGCACATACATATGTCTACAAATTACTACTATAATAACTTGTAAATCCCCTAATATTAATCTGTCCCCTTCCCCCCCCCCCCCCCCCCGCCCTCCCCAGTTACACCTCTGTTATGGTAACAGTAAAACACAGATTTTAAAAGACCTAGGCAAAGAAACATGATACCCTGAACAATCCAATTCAAAGTGAATTTCCTTAACTTCAGTTATTTGTAGACAGCAACTTGAGGCGTAGATGCTGAAGGCTTTTCACATTTGTTACATCTCAAAATGCCTGTCTTTACACACAGGCTTCTCTTCTTTTATACATATCTTCCCCTTTGAATGCAAATTCCCATTGTTTCACTGTCTTTGGACTTAACCTCCCTGATCATAATTTATCATTGTACCGATTTTACCAGTAATCTTTGGGGGAAAATAAACACTGTTTCTGAACTTCACCTGGCTAGGTGACACATTTCATGTCTCCTTTGAAAACAATCTAGCCTGGTTTATTTAAAAATGCAAATGTCCTTTTACACCTTGCATTCTAAACTTCCCCCCTGTTTATCTACATCACATTTCAAACTTAGCTTATCTTTTGTTACATCAGAGCCTCCAGATCAGCTGCTTTTAATCCAATTAAGTCTTTCTCTCGCTCTCTATCTCTATCTCTCGCACTCTCCCTGCTTTGTGCCACAATAAATTCCAATAACATTATTGTATCTTCCTGACAGCTTGTATCTTTGGAAGTAACAGGACAAATTTGAGAGAGTGGTCAGCAAAGCATATGGGATCTTGTGCTTCATAAGTAGACTGCAAAGTAGGGAAATTGTGACCTTTTTTTTAAAGCACTAGTTAGGCCATAAGTAGAGCATTTTGTTCAGTTCTGGTCATTGCACTTTAGTAAGGATGCGAGGGTCCATCGTTGGGGAGATTTTCCAAAATCATTTTGGAGATGAAGGATTTCAGCTGGAAGGTTAACTTGAAGCTGGGCTTGTTCTCCTTGGAGTAAAAGAGATTCTGGGAAATTTGATAGATTTGTACAAGATTGACAGGTTTGGATAAGGTAGAAAAACTATGCTCCCATTTGTTAATTTACAAGCATAGAGGTGCACAACATTTTGGGCAAGAGATACAGTGTGAGATGAAAAAGAACTTTGTTTTTACTCAGTGTGTTTCAGGTCATTACCACTCTATCTGAGTGTGAGGGAAGCTCAAATGATCAATGATTTCAAGTGGAAATTAGGGGAAATAAACTTGCAGGGCTTCAGGAGCTGGGGAATGGGACTTACTGGATTGCCTCACAAAGAGTTGGCATGGACTCTGTGGGCCAAATGGCTTCCTATATTGTAATGACTTCTGAATAAAAGGTCACGAGGCTGGAAAGTGCTTTTGAAATAAAGTTGCACCAGTACGTACTACAGCTATGGTTCACCAGTTGTTAAGGGAGTAGATATTGAGTTTATTGATATTGCAGTGGTGGTACTAATCAGTCAAACTGTTCTTTCCTGTCTGGGGATGGATTTGTCACAAATGTAGGCTAGTGCCGTCAAATTACCCATTTTACTTCTTGGCAGAAATCTGCTTCTTACTGGTTGTGAACGGACTGTACTCCGCCTCAGAAAATTAGTGCTTCCATTTTTGGTTAACTCTGTTACTTCTAGGGCTAGAACTTGCATTCCATGAGGTTTTCACCATCTCTATTCTTGTTGCCAGCCCTGGAGGTGCTTGCTACCCTTGGCCCATATTGTTATTCAAAATTGCTTGCAACTTGATTCTTGTCATCTGAATGTGCCTGTGGTGATGTAGTTAGCTGGTGCAAGAGGGTATCCTAAGGCTCAATTTGTGCCTGGGTGAGTTCGGCTGGATATCTGGCATGAGCACTCCAGTGCTAACAGTAAACCATTATATTGTTACTAAGAAACTCATTTCATTTCATGAGCTAAATAAGTAGCTAACACTTATTTTTTGAATAGTAATACATTAGGCAGGTTAACTTCTATTATAGGCATCATGGGATTAATGTACATATTATTGATGGTCAGTGCCATTGCCCATTGCAATAGAAGACAGTAACCACAGTCAAGTGACCATATCCTAGCTGCATACTTTGAAGCTGTGATGTAAAATTAGTAACCCACAGCATGGGCTATAATTTAAATGGAACTGGGGCAGTAGCTATGTTTGACCACTCCTGTGTCCAGTTGCTGAGTTGTGGCTTTGAAAAATTATTTATTACAGCATTTATACAGTTCAAGATTGAAGTACTAATGTATAAGACGATGAATTATTCCCCCTTCTGCCAGCAACTACAATGTCTGTTAGTCGCAACTATGACACTTGGTGTTATTGATTTCGATTGTCATGCCAAAGGGGACAAAGATACATAAATGGGTGCAGACTGTTAAATCAGTTGTGTAGCCAATTTTCCTCCAAATTCCTCCATTCTCTTGAGTGGTGAATCAGTAAAACTTGCTTTCTTCCTGAGTTTGAAGAATACTTGAATTTCATACGATGATGTTACAATGGAACTTGGATCACCTAGTTACTTATTGCTTCGAAGACTCCATCCATTACACCTTTCACTTGTAATTCTGTATGAAGCAAGGACAGCAATGTCATTACTCCACTTGGTCTTTGAGGTGTTTTCAAGGACTGGTTTGGGTTAGACTAAGGTATTTTCACTGAAAGCTTGACATCTCACTACCCTGTTCATATTCTACAAGTTTGAACACATGAACATACTAACTAGGAGTAGGCCACTCAGCCCATCAAGCCTACTCTACCATTCAATAAGATCATGGCTGTTCTGGCTAACCTTTCGGCCCTTTGTTAATCAAGAATCCATCTAGTACTACTTTAAAAATATTCAAAGACTCTACTCCACTGCCTTTTGAGGAAGAGAGTTCCAAAGACTCATGACCTTCAGAGAATTTCTCCTTTTATCCTCATTTGTCTTAAATGAGTGACCCCCTCATTTTTAAACAGTGACCCCCTAGTTCTAGATGCTCCCATAAGAGGAAACATCCTCTCCACATCCACTCTTTCAAGAGCCCTCAGGACCTTAAAGGTTTCAATTAAGTTGCCTCTTACTCTTCTAAATTACAGTGGAAACAGGCCTATCCTGTCCAGCCTTTCCTCATAAGACAACCTGCCCATTGCTGGTATTAGTCCAGTAAACCTTCTCTGAACTGCTTCTAATGCATTTACATCTTTAAGTACACAATACTCCAGATGTGGTCTTCCCAATGCCAACTGTACAACTGAAGCATAGCCTCCCTACTTTTGTAATCGGTTCCCCTCACAATAAATGATAATGTTCTGTTAGCTTTCCTAATTACCTGCTATACCTGCATATTGACCTTTTGTGATTCATGCACTGGGACACCCAGATCCCTCCTGAATCTGAGCTCTGCAATCTCTCACCATTTAGATAATAAGCTTTTGTTTTCTTCCTGCCAAAATGAACAATTTCACATTTGCCCACATTATACTCCATTTGCCAGATCTTTGCCCACTCACTTAACCTGTCTGTGTCACTGTGTAGCCTCCTTGCATCCTCTTCACAATTTACTTTCCTTACCTATGTTTGTGTTGTCAGCAAATTTAGCAACCATTCCTTCAGTCCCTTCATCCAAGTCATTTATTTAAATTGCAAAAAGATTGAGGTCCCAGCACTGATCTCTGTGGCGCACTACATCCTGCCAACCAGAAAAATACACATTTTATGCCAACTCTCTGCTTCCTGTTAACTAACTAGCCAATCTTCTATTCATGCCAATATGTTAAACCCTGCACCGAGCTTTTATTTTCTGCAATAACCTCTGATGTGGCACTTTATCAAATGCCTTCTGGAAATCTAAGTACAGTACATCCACCAGTTTCCCCCTTATTGACAGCACATGCGACTCCTTCAAAGAACTCCAATAAATTGGTGAAACGTGATCACTCTTTTACAAAACCATGTTGATTCTGCTTGATTGCCTTGAATTTTCCTAAGTTTCCTGCTATAACATCTTTACTAATAGCTTCTAACATTTTCCCTATGATGCTAGGCTAACTGGCCTATAGTTTCTTGCTTTCTGTTTCCCTCCTTTTTTGAATAAAGGCATTATATTTGCTATTTTCCAATCTAATGGAATCTTCTGCAAACCCACTCCTTTCAAGACCTTTATGGTGAAATCCATCTGGGCCTAGAGATTTGTCAGCCCGCAGCCCCAACAATTTGCTCAATACCGCTTCCCTGGTGATTGTAATTTTCACGAGCACCTCCCTCCCTTTCATTTCCTGATTTCCAGGTTGTTATTTGTGTATTCTGAAATATCCCTTTAAATGTCTGCCACTGAACTTGTACTGACATATCCCTTAACCTCATTTGCTATGCTCTCATAAATGCCCTTGTTTAAGTTTAAAATACTAGCCTTTAACACACTCGTTTCTCCCTCAGTGAATGTAAAATTCAATCATAAGACCATAAGACGTAGGAGCAGAAGTAGGCCATTCGGCCCATCGAACCTGCTCCGCCATTCAATGATATCATGGCTGTTCTAAAATCATATTGATCGCTGAAACCTAGGGGTGCCTTCACTAGGAGGTTATTGATTAATCCTATCTCATTACTCAATACCAGGCCTAGTATTGTCTGGTCTCTGGTTGACTCTGGAAAGTACTGTTCTAGGAAACTACACCAAAAACATTCTATGAACTCCTCATCTTCGCGACCTTTACCCATCTGATTTTTCCAGTCTATATTTAGATTAAAATCCCCCGTGATTATTGTTATACCTTTCTGGCCACCTCCCATTATCTCTTTTTCTGTACTCTGTCCTACTGTGTAGTTACAATTAGGAGACCTGTACACCACTCCCACAAGTGACTTCTTGTCTTTATCATTCTTTATCTCAACCCAAACCGCATCTACATCCTGGTTTCCTGAACTTAAGTCATCCCTTTCTAATGGAGTCAGAGGTCTACAGCACAGAAGAAGGCCCTTTGGCCCATCGAATCTGCAATGGTCAAAGAAGTACCCAACGATTCTAATACCATCATTAATTAATAGAGCCATCCCTCCACCTTTTCCTAACTTCCTGTCCTTTCTAAATGTCTCCCACCCTTCAATATTAAGGTCCCAATCAATATCATTCTGTAGCCATGTCTCTGTAATGGCTATTAGGTTGTACTACTTTATTTGCGCCATCAGTTCATCCATTTTGTTCTGAATGCTAGATACAGGGCCTTTAGTTTTGTTGTTTTATTATTTTGTAGCATGTAGCCTTATCTGCTGATTTACTCTTAGATTTGTAGTCTGTCTTTTCCTGTCACAGTGTTTGTTTATAATTTCCCATATTAATACCTGTTTCTCTTGCTTTGTCTCTACTCTTTGGTTTACCACATCTTCTTCCCAAATTAGATCCCTTGTCCGCACTATTCAGTTTAAAAACCTCTTGACTTCCCTAGTTAGGTGGCTTGTGAGGACACCAGCTCCAGCACGGTTCAGGTGTAGACAGTCCCAGTGGTATAGATCCCACTTTCCCCAATACTGATGCCAGTGCCCCCACAAACCAGAACCCACTTCTCCCTCACCAGTGTTTGAGTCACACATTCATTAATCTTATTTGTCCTATGTCAATTTGCGCATGGTTCAGGTAATAATCTAGAAATTATCACCATTGACGTTTTGCTTAATTTGGTGCCTAGCTCATCATACTGACTATGCAGAGCCTCCTTCCTCATCCTGCCTATGTTGTTGGTACCTGCATGGACCAGGACCACTGGATCCTTCCCCTCCCACTGCAAGTTCCTCTCCAGCCCTGAGCAGATGTCCCAAACCCTGGCACTGGGCAGGCAACAAAGCCATCCGGACTTTCTTTGCTACAGAGAACAGAATCCCCCTTACTATACTGCCCCTTACTACCACTACATTCCTTTTTGCTCCCCACACTTGGGATGGCTTCTGATACCATGATGCCATGGTCAATTTGCTCATCCACCCTGCCAGTGAAGGAGAGCATTCCAAAAGCCTTCTTTACAACCTTGTCTACTTGAACTGCTACCTTCAGGGACATGTGTACTTGTATGCCAGGATCTCTCACTTCATCTACCACTCTTAGTATATTCCCATTTATTGTGTAATCCCTGTAACTGTTTGATCTCCCTAAATGTATGACCTCGCACTTCTCTATGTTAAAATCCATCTGCCACTTTACCGCCCACTCCACCAACCCATCTATATCATTTTGGAGATTATGGCTATCCTCTACACTATCCATTACTCGGCCAATCTTTGTGTCATCTGCAAATTTCCCAATCATGCCCCCCCACTTTCACATTCAAATCATTAATATACAACACAAACAGCAAGGGTCCCAACACCAAGCCTATGGAACACCTGTTGAGACAACTTTCCATTCGCAAGGGCATCCATCGACCATTACCCTTTGTTTCCTGTTACAAAGCCAACCTTTTATCCAGTTTGCCACATTACCCTGAATCTCATGGGCTTTTACTTTCCAGACCAATCTGCCATGTGGGACCTTGTCAAATGCCTTGCTAAAATCCATGTACACAACATCCACTGCACTACCTTCATCAACCCTTCTTGTCACTTCCTCAAAGGATTCAATCAAATTTGAGAGCAAGACCTTCCTTTAACAAATCCATGCTGAGCATCCCTGACTAGTCCATGCCTTTCTACATGACAGTTAATCCTGTTAATCAGGGGAGGCGTGCCTTGTAGTTCTCTCCTGTTGACTGGATTTTGGCGTCATTGAGCGTTTTTAGCACCAGTGTAAACCTGACATTCTTGAGGTACAACCTGATGCCATGCCAAATGCCCCAATCATTTTTTTAAAATCTACTTTGCAGCCTTTACTCGCCCTTTTTTTTGTAGGAGCAAATATTAGTCTTAAGGTAGAACTGAAAGACATTAAAGATGACCATTTTAAAAAGGGATGGGAGGAAAAATTATATGTAGAAGCATGGCAGTAAAGTGCTTAAATAGAAAATGGGAGATGTTTCAATGACTGAAGTGTTCGTGAATCAATAGATATTAGACATATACCAGCCAAAGAACATTTTGGAAAAGCTGAAGTGGATGATGGGGTTTAGGTAGATAGTATATTCCTTAAAAAAAAAACTGGTAGTGAAACAGGTTCCAGGAAAAGAAAACAGGGTTATACCAAAAGTTTAAAAAATGGGAGTTATAGCCCAAGATTTACAGTTGACCTAAATATTAAAGGTCAAGGGCTGCAAAGTACCTAATAAAAAATGCTGTTCCTTGAGTTTTTGTTGAGCTTTGTTGGAACAGTTAGCCGAAGTGCACCTGAGCAGATGCGGAACTGAAGTGGCAAGCAATGGGTAATTCTTGTAGAGAGAATGAAAGTGTCAGCAGAGCAATAACCTAATCAGCCTTCCTAATGTAGAGAAGATCACATTGAGCAGCAAATGCAGCATAGCATTGGATATTTACACAACTGTTGTTTGTATTTTAACTTGTGGATGTGTATTAGAGGGTCTGATGGAGGAAAATAAAATTGAACCAGACGGTGCAAGTGGGCAAATCATGATTGCCAATGTGGTCAGACTTTGCAGCCATGCTTCCCCTCTCCACCCTTATTATACAGTTGCCAGTTGTTATCTACATTCATTCTCTGCCAGACTTCATGAACAGTTCAGAACCTAGTTCTGAATGTGTATCATGATAGATCTACAGTTACATGTTCTGCCTTACTGCTTGCTGTGTTCTAAATCTAAGGTTTCAGCTCCTTTCCTGCTATCTTTATTTGCTATTGCAGATAAAATTGGTCTTTCCTGTAGTCTTTGCTAGCTCTGCAACAGCTTTTCTCCCTGGGTGGAAAATTGCATTTCTCAGTGATTAGTCTGTAAAGACTAATTCTGAACGCATTAAATCTAGTGTTCTGTGTAAATCTAAGGATCCAGAATCAGCAATATTGTTGCATTTTAAGTGTTCCTTTCTTTCTTTCTCTTTTTACCCCTCCCCAGCCTCCCATCCCAAAAAACAGTGCTATGAATTGCTATAGCCCAATTTGTAGAAGTAGCAGCTTCTTGGGAGAGGAGGACTGCCAAACCTGTCTCTCTCAATTTGCAAGCTACTTCCACCTCCTCTACCATTTGGCTGATTTGACTTGAGGAAAGGCTATGCTGCTTAGCTGCAGGCTAAATTTACAAAGATCTTCTCTGGGCCATTAAGAGAATGCCTACAAGAACTCAGACCTCATTTCTTTCTTTGCAAATCAGTGAAAGGCTGAATTAGTAGAGATCTGTCGTACTAAATTCAAAAACTTCAACGCAACAGCAAGTCACTAACGTTGCAACTATAAACCCAAACTGATATGAGGAAAGAGTAGAAGTATTTAAAAAATATATAAAACTGAGATGACTTTGTGCAATTACATTAGAACTTGCATTTATATAGCACCTTTCATGACCATGGCATATTCCAAAACATTTTGAATCATGCTCCTTGTTTTGTGGGCAAATGTGGTAGCCAGTTTATGCACTGCACGCCACACAACAGCAATGACAACATTTTTGAAGGCCAGTGGCAGAACAAACTCCATCTAAATACTAAAACAAAAACAGAATTACCTGGAAAAACTCAGCAGGTCTGGCAGCATCGGCGGAGAAGAAAAGAGTTGACGTTTCGAGTCCTCATGACCCTTCGACAGAACTTGATTTCGAGTCCAGGAAAGAGTTGAAATATAAGCTGGTTTAAGGTGTATGTGTGGGGGGGGGGAAGGAGAGAGAGAGAGAGACAGAGGTACTTGTGTAGACAAACAAGCAGTGATAGAAGCAGATCATCAGAAGATGTCAGTAACAATGGTACAAAAGAACACATAGGTGTTAAAGTTAAAGTTGGTGATATTATCTAAACGAATGTGCTAATTAAGAATGGATGGTAGGGCACTCAAGGTACAGCTCTAGTGGGGGTGGGGGGAGCATAAAAGATTTTAAAATATTTAAAAATAATGGAAATAGGTGGGAAAAGAAAAATCTATAAAATTTATAGGGAAAAAAAAAGGGGGGGAAAAAAGGGGGAAACAGAAAGGGGGTGGGGATGGGGGAGGGAGCTCACGACCTAAAGTTATTGAATTCAATATTCAGACCGGAAGGCTGTAAGGTGCCTAGTCGGAATTGAATTCAATAACTTTAGGTCGTGAGCTCCCTCCCCCATCCCCACCCCCTTTCTGTTTCCCCCTTTTTTCCCCCTTTTTTTTTTCCCTATAAATTTTATAGATTTTTCTTTTCCCACCTATTTCCATTATTTTTAAATATTTTAAAATCTTTTATGCTCCCCCCACCCCCACTAGAGCTGTACCTTGAGTGCCCTACCATCCATTCTTAATTAGCACATTCGTTTAGATAATATCACCAACTTTAACTTTAACACCTATGTGTTCTTTTGTACCATTGTTACTGACATCTTTTGATGATCTGCTTCTATCACTGCTTGTTTGTCTACACAAGCACCTCTGTCTCTCTCTCTCTCTCCTTCCCCCCCCCCCCCCACACATACACCTTAAACCAGCTTATATTTCAACTCTTTCCTGGACTCGAAATCAAGTTCTGTCGAAGGGTCATGAGGACTCGAAACGTCAACTCTTTTCTTCTCCGCCGATGCTGCCAGACCTGCTGAGTTTTTCCAGGTAATTCTGTTTTTGTTTTGGATTTCCAGCATCCGCAGTTTTCTTTGTTTCCATCTAAATACTTGCTATTTTAGAATTGTTTTTCAAAAATCTTCCGTCTCCAATACCTAAACTAGTTGAAGTTCAAGTATCTTGGACTAAAGAGTTTGATCATAATCAGCTACTTCCTCTACCATAAGTTAATAGTTCAGGTGAAACTTAAAATTGTACATATGCATAGTTACCTCATTTTGGAGCATCTTGATGTGTTACCCAAGTGAAGCATTTTTTAATGGTACTAGTTACCTAGGCATATTCCTAGAAGTTTGATCATATGGCATGTGCATGCAGTTTGCAAATGTTGAGCGGCTTGTTTCATAACTGGCCAGCCTGCCCTCACTAAGCAGGTGAGGACAGCTCCGTTGAACCTCATTCCTGCTCTAGGCTTCTAGAATTGTTGCCCTGGAAAAGTACAAAAGCAGTGGAGATTTCAGCCTGACCCCTGACAGCACCATCACTTGCGGAGGGGAGAAAAAAATCCCAACTAATGAACATCATCTCCCCCAAAACACTAAAGCAAATACTGAGTGTCTCATTCGTTATATCAACATATATTCATACCCCTCTTTAAACCATCCTTAACTAAAATAACAAAATAAATTTCAGGCTCTAACTTGTCCTACAATTTCTCAATTCGGATATACAATAGTCATTGCGTACCAGCAGAGGGTCTGTTCCCCTTGGGTCCAAATGGAAATTCACCTTTCGCTGGGAGGGCAATAAGAACCAAACAAAATATAATCTTGCTGTTGTTGCCAAACCAAATGTAATTTGACTCCCTCCTATTCCATTTTGGTGTGAGATTGTTGAATGTTACCTATAGAACTCTGATTCGGCTTCATTTTATATTTTGATGCATTTAGATAAACCTGGATAACTGACATCCACATTTAATTGTATAAACAACACCCATCTTAGCCAAAGTCTATTATAAAGGTCATTCATATATATTTAAAAACTTTTGCTTTCATTTTGCAAATTTTTATTAAATAAATAGAGAAAAAGTTTTGTATCTTAATCTCCAACCATAGGAATTTTGGCTTCTTGATTGGCTGTGTCTAATATTTTGACTTGTAAACTGTAATGTTGTAATGAATTGCCCAGATGCCAATATTAACACTTTACTACTTAAACTTTTGTTAAGAATGCAGAAAGTGCTTAACTTACCATTTTTTCTTCCTCTACATATCCTAGCCTTCCAACTAGGGGGGTTGGGGTGGAGTCCAGAGCTGGGGATCATAAAAATGTAATTAATAAATCCAATAAGGTATTGGGGAAAATCATCTATACACAGAATGCTGAGAATGTGGCGCTCAGTATCACATGGACTGGTTGAGGTGATAGATCCCTCTTAAATGGATCCAAGCTAGGTAGGTGGATGAAGAAAATAATAGGATATTTTAATAGGGCGAGATGAAGTAAAAACAGAATTACCTGGAAAAACTCAGCAGGTCTGGCAGCATCGGCGGAGAAGAAAAGAGTTGACGTTTCGAGTCCTCATGACCCTTCGACAGAAGGGTCATGAGGACTCGAAACGTCAACTCTTCTCCGCCGATGCTGCCAGACCTGCTGAGTTTTTCCAGGTAATTCTGTTTTTGTTTTGGATTTCCAGCATCCGCAGTTTTCTTTGTTTTTATCGAGATGAAGTAAGGCTTGTTTGGAATGTAAACGTCAATCCTGATCTCTTGGACCAAATGGCCTTTTTTCATTGCTGTAAAATTCTGCACAATTCAACTCTAACTTGTTTT
The DNA here is from genome assembly GCA_026770705.1 of Isurus oxyrinchus. Lineage (NCBI taxonomy): Eukaryota > Metazoa > Chordata > Chondrichthyes > Lamniformes > Lamnidae > Isurus > Isurus oxyrinchus. Next base: position 503,887 of record JANJGN010000006.1, on the reverse strand, counting down.
TCTGACTGACGCACTTGACTTTGGCTGAACTGAAAAGATGAAAAAAGCGTATGTAGCCTCATAGTGGCAGGCGGTTCAATCCTTGCATTTTAATGTTTCTAATCTGGAAAGCACTGCAGCAGTTGACTAGCACCCAGACAAGATAATATTGACAGCACCATAAAGACTTAAAACCAGCGCAATGTTTTTAAGTTTTATTTCTGTCAGCCCTCAGAATTGTTCAGAAATTGCCCTTATTACCCTTTAAAAACTAAGTTATTTTGATCAGAAGTGCCTCTGAAGGTTGTGGACATTTGCAGATTTTGGCAAAGTAAATAAAGCACTAAAATGTTTAGTAGCTGGATAGGAGGGCTTCAGGAACTATTATTGACTATACTTTTCATACAGGTCTGCCACTATTTAAGAGAACAATTTCCTGGCCAGCAGACCATTCAAGCTAAATAATTTTTTCCTTTGCATGAGGATTTTTTTGGACCACCCCTTATCTCCCAACCTGGATGTGTTTTCTGTTATGTATTGGATCTAAGGAGATCTCCTTAGTTCTACAAGGAAACAATTTAAATATTACTTGGTATGTAATGCTGCTAAGGCACATGGCTGACGAACTCTTTGTTTAGAGTTGAGTGCTTTTCTTAAAATGATAAATGCTGTAGAATTTTGTGCGTTTGCAACCTGCCTTATTGTATTTTGTACTTGAATAGTCCTAAGACTATAATTGAAGTTTTTGCCTAAAATTGAGTTTATTTTTCCCAAACATAGTCGTTTTTTTTTCCTAATCTATTGCCACATTCTTCCCTGGAAAGGAAATGTTTTGTTTGTAGAGCCTATGTTATAGAACCAAACATGCTTGTTGGGAAAATACATTGTACAACAAGGCCTAATGCTAAGACTGGAGGCTGTTGTCCACAAGGTTAATGTATCTTCAGAGGGTGTTATGTAGTTTCCTTGTGTTGACTGGATGATCTATTCATTTGTATTTAGGAAAAATGATGTTCCAAGGGGAATCTGTTCGAAAAGTGGACCTGTCTCGCCAATGATATTCACATCCTGAGAATTAATTTAAAAAATCAAAGTAATAGTATTTCAGAATTTCTGGAAAGTTTTTTATGGGTCTACCCCCCAAGTGCCCTGGCACAGCAAGAAATTGAAAATCAGGTAGGTTGGAGTACGTGCCTATGAAAGGTCCACACACTGGGTAGGATTTTACTGTCAGCGAATGGGGGCATAAAATGATGCGGGTGACGTCGGTCAGAACTCTCAACGCCACCCTGCCCCATTTAAATTTTCGGGAAGGTGGGGGCGCAGTAAAATCAGCTGCGTGCCCGCCGGCCGACCTGTCAATGGCCACTTGAGACCATTGACAGAGCAATTAAGCAATTACAGGACCTGCCCGTACAACCTTAATGTTGTCGGGCAGGCCAGGAGCCCCGGTGGCAACTAGAAAAAACATGAAACCTCATCCAGCGGCGGGTTGGGGTTTTATGTAGGGTTTTAAAAATTTTAGTAAAGCTGTTGTGGAAATTATGAACATGTCCTAACTCATGTGACATTTTCACATGAGGGGACATGTAAGGGAATTTTTTTTCTATTTCTAATACTGTTGAAAGTAGAGCCGATCTCCCTGAGGGAGCCTTTAGCCTTAGGGAGATGAGTGCACTCTTTCGTGTCCATGTGCAAAAGAGCACACTCTTGATTTTAGGCATTCCAGCACCCCCCCCCCCCCCCCCCCCCCCCCCGCCCTGCGGACGTCACACTGGGCGGGCTTTACCCACGTAAAATGGTGCCCCGCCTCTGATCAGGGGCGCCAGTTGGAAGTGTGCCCACATGCCAGCCCATCAACTCCCTCCCTCCCCCCTAACCCAATTCGGGGGCAGAATTCTGCCCACTGCTTCTTTCATTTAGAGCCATTTCCTTTACATCCCTGACACTTCTGACCTGTCTTTTATTTCCCCTACCTTATTGGCAGGTATAGGAAATCATAGCAAATGTGATCCTGTGCATGATTCTCAAACTTGAGAATTTTTGACAAGAAACACTCGATTGAGATTAGGAGTGGTAACTTGGATGAATTTCCTCACCCATGAATTCTATAAATAATTCTAGTATTCTTATTGGTGCACTGGCTGAGTATAAAAAGATTAATGTTGCTGTTCAGTCCTATCTGTAATGTAGAATCTTTGCAGGAGCACTTCATCTGATTTTTATTTATTTCCTTATATTAACATTTTTCCTTCTCTAGTGGCCCATCTGAAAAATGCTAGATTACACTGACTAAATATATCCACAAACGTGTATTTCAAGTGCAATCTGAGACTGAGTTTCTATAGGGAAATGTTACATCATTATGGTATCCAATGGCTGCCAAAGAGGCAATGCAAGTTTGATTATGGCAATGCAGCAGCCTCTAGTTGCAATTGCATAAAGACCCTAATTTCCACACTTTTCCCCAAACATTGTTGGAAAACTATCCCTTCAGCTAATTTTTACTATAAACGATGCAGATTGATAAGACCATTGTTTCCATTATACTAGGATGCCCTTTAACCTAGTTACGTAAGGTTGTGTTGAATGTAAAGGTGAAAATTGGTAAGAAGGAGATGAGTGCACTTGAGTTTGCCAAATGTCAAAGAAAAAAGGCAAGTAATATATATTTTTTAAAAATTGTATCCTAAGTAGCAAACCAGCTAAATTATGCATAGAAGCTGAGGATAAAATTGCCTTGATTTAAGACTGATAATTTTAAAGATTCTCTGCATTAAAATTCTGTAAAATCAACCCTTCAATTTTTAGAAGATTCCTCAAAGTCTGCATTTTTGTTTAAGCTGGGAGTTGCTGTGTATCTGAAGTGGGATCATTACATTTCCAATTCCTGCCTTAACCTTTTTATCTTCTGGCCACATAACGTAGGAAAAAGGAGCAGGCGCAGGCCATTCGGCCCATCAAGCCTGCTGTGCCATTCAATAAGATTATGACTGATCTGCCCCAGGCCTCACTCTTCTTTCGTGCCAGTTTCTCATAGCCCTTAACTCTCTGATATTTTAAAAATCTATCTACCTCCTCTTTAAATACTTAGTGATCTAGCCTCCACAACTCTGGGGTAGAGAATTCAATATGTTCACTACCCTCTGAGAGAAGAAATCCGTTTGCATCTCAGTTTTAAATAAGTGTCCCCTTATTCTGTAATTATGCCCCCTAGTTCGAGATTCCCCCACTAATGGAAACATCTTCTCAACATCTATCCTGTTAAGCCCCCTCAGAATCTTGGTACGTTTCAATAAGATCACCCCTCGTTTTTCTAAATTCTAATGAATAAAGGCCTAATCTGTTTAGCTGTTCTCGATAAGTCAACCCCTTCATCCCAGGAATCAGCCTAGCGAATCTCTTTTTGAACTGCCTCCAATGCCAGTATGTCCTTTCTTAAATATGGGGACCAAAACTGTACTCAGTATTCCAGGTGTGGCCTCATCAACATTAAAAGCAAAAAAACTGCGGATGCTGGAAATCCAAAACAAAAATAGAAATACCTGGAAAAACTCAGCAGGTCTGACAGCATCTGCGGAGAGGAATACAGTTAACGTTTTGAGTCTGTATGACTCTTCAATAGAACAAGAGCCATATGGACTCAAAACTTTAACTGTGTTCCTCTCCGCAGATGCTGTCAGACCTGCTGAGTTTTTCCAGGTATTTTTATTTTTGTTTTTGTTGTGGCCTCACTAATGCTCTGTACAGTTGTAACAAGATTTCCCTATTTTTAAACTCCAACCCTCGAGCATTGCAGGCCAAAATTCCATTTGCCTCCTTAATTACGTGCCGTACCTGCATGCTATCTTTGTGTTTCATGCACAAGAATACCCTCTGTGCTGCACTTTTGGAGTGTGTCTCCATTTAAATAATCTGCTTTTGATCTTCTTACCAAAGTGCATGACCTCACACTTTCCTATATTAAACTCCATCTGCCAAGTTTTTGCCCACTCTCCTGACCTGTCTCTATCCCCTTGTAGACTCCTTTTGTCCTTGTCACAAGAAGCCTTCCAACCTATTTTTGCATCATCAGCAAATTTGGATGCATTACACTCACCCCCCCCCCCCCCCCCCCCCCCCCCCCCCCCCCCCCCCCCCCGCCGCTCCTCCAAGTCCTTAATATAGATAGTAAATAATTGAGGCCCGAGGACTGATAACTTTTGATACGTCTTTCCAACCTGAAAAAGACCCATTAATCCCAACTCTCCTGTGTGTTAACCAATCCTTAATCCATGCTAACACATTACCCCCAATACCGTGAGCTCTTATCTTGTGCAATCATATCTTGTGCAGTAACCTTTTTTTTATGTGGCACCTTGCCAAATGCCTTCTGGAAATACAAATACACTACATCTACCAGTTCCCCTTTATCAACTTCACTTATTGTACCCTCAAAGAACTTGAGCAAATTTGTGAAACATAATTTCCCTTTCACAAAACCATGTTGACTCTGTTTGAGTTTGTTAATTTCACTAAGCTTTTCAAAATGCCCTATTTCTTTCTTAATAATGGACTCTTAACATTTTCCCAATGATAGATGTTAGGCTGACTGGCCTATAGTTTCCTGCTTTTCGTCTCCCTCCTTGAACAGGGGTGTCACATTAGCGGTTTTCCAATCCGCTGGGACCCTCCCGGAATCCAGTGAGTTCTGGAGTATTTCAGCCAATGCCATCACTTCCTTTAAAACCCTTGGATGTGGGCCATCTGGCCCTGGCGACTTGCCTGCTTTTAGTCCCATTAGTTTCTCAAATACTTTTGGCCCTCGTCATAGAGACTGTTACAAGATCTTTCCTCCCATTAGCTCCTTGTTTATCTGATACCTCTGGGATGTTTATAAGTGTCCTCCACCATGAAGACTGATGCAAAATATTGGTATAAATTATCTGCCATTTCCCTGTTCCCCATTATCAATTCTGCAGTTGCATGCTCCGAGTCCCACGCTCACTTTAGCTCCTTTTTTTATATACCTGTAGAAGCTCTTGCTGTTTTTTGTATTTCCTGCCAATTTACTTTCATAATCAATTTTCTCCCTCTCTATTAACTTTTGAGTCAAGCACTGCTGGTTCCTTTAAAAAAAAATCCCAATCCCCTGGCTTAGCACCAGTTTTCGCCGCTTTGTATGCCTTAGTTTATGATTGGATACTCTCCTTGACCGCCTTTGTTAACCATGGGTGGTTCATCTTTCTCATCGAGCCCTTCTTTTTGACCGGGATAAATTTTTGCTGAGTGTTATGAAATATCTGCTTTAATATCTGCTCATCCACTGACCTTCCCCTTAGTCAATTTTCCCAGCCCACTTTAGACAATTCTTTCTTCATTCCTCTGTAATTGCCCTTATTTAAGTTGAGGACATTGGTTTGAGATCTGAGTTGCTTGCCCTGAAACTGAATTTGAAATTCTACTATGTTGTGATCACTATCCCCTGGAGAATCCTTAACTACGAGATCTCTTATTAATCCTACCTCATTACACATTACTAGATCTAAAATAGCCTGTTTCCATGTAGGTTCTGCAATGTGTTGCTCTAAGAAACAATCCCTGATGCACTCTACAAATTCGCCTTCCATGTTACCCCGCCAATCTGATTTGTCCAGTCAATATGCAGATTAAAATCACCCATGATAATTGTAGCGTCCTTCTTACACGCCTCCATTATTTCCTGATTTATACCTTGTCCTACAGTGAGGCAACTGTTTGGGGGCCTATAGATGACTCCCACCCGTGACTTCTTCCCCTTGCTATTCCTTATTTCCACCCAAACTGATTTCACGTCATGATCTATTGCACCTCTATCACTGCTCACCACCACACCGATGCTTTCCTTTATTAACAAAGCTACCCCACCTACTTTTCCTTTTTCCTATTTTTCAGGAACGTCGAATACCCTTGAATATTGAGTTCCCATCTTGGTCACCCTGCAACCACATCTCTAATAGCTATTAAGTCATATCCATTTATTTCTATTTGTGCTAGCAACTCATCTATCTTGTTACAAATGTTGCTTGCATTCAGATAAGGAGCCTTAAGCTTTGACTTTTTACCATTATTACTCATTCTGGTTCTAATTTCTGCTGCACTCTTCTGCTTATATTTTCTGACCCTTCCTGTCACGCTGATTATCGTTCCCCTCTTCACCACCGTGCACCCCTGCTCTCTCATTTATTTTTGATTTTTCCAAACTTCCCTTCAGTTGAACCTCCCCCCCGACCCCAAAATTAGTTTAAAGCCCTATCTACAACCCCAGTTATATGATTTGCCAGGACACTGGTCCCAGCATGATTTAAATGAAGTCCGTCCCAAAGGAACAGCTCTCCACTTCCCCAGTACTGGTGTCAGTGCCCCATGAATCAGAACTCATTTCTCCTGCACCAATCTTGGAGCCACACATTTATCCCTCTAATTTTATTTATCCTACGTCAATTTGCACCTGGCTCAGGTAGTAATTTTTGTGGTCATGCTTTTTAATTTAGTTCCAAGCTGCTCACTGTCCCTCAGCAGAACCTCTTTCCTAGTTATACCTATGTCATTGGCACCCACATGGACCACGGCAACTGAATATGCTAGCTCCTTAGTTGGAAATTGGACGACCTCTTTGCAGATCATTTCCATTCAACCTGCAAGTATGACCCCCCAGTTGCCAGTCATTTTTATTCTGTACCCTATTTCTGTTCTGTCGTCTCTACTGTTCTAATGAAACTCAAATTCAAATGCCACCTCATCTTTGGGCACTTTACAGTTAAAAGCTTGGCCAGAGTTGGGTTCCACAGAGGCTGTTCAAGGAGTACTGGGAAGTGGAGAGTTAGAGGGTTTTTTCTTTATTTGACTATATACTTATTTGGTTCATTTGCGTATAATTTTCTCAGACATAAACACCAAATGAATAGTGAAACCATGTGATGAGACAAGTGCCTAACTTCCACTTGGAACTTAGCCTATAAAGGAAGAACTTGCATTTAAATAACAACTATCTTCAGGACATTCCAAAGTGGTTTGCAGTCAATGAAGCACTTGGAGGTGCAGTTACTGTTATAATGCAGGGAAATATGGAAGCCAAACATGCATGCGCCAAGGTGTCTCAAGCAGCAGTGAGATGGATAGCCAGATAGTTTTACAAATAAATCCAGTAGCAGTTGGTTTTGACAATTTTCAGGGGATGAACTGTCCATGGAGCAGTGTCCTGTGTTCAAACATTCTTGGGGTGGACCTTGGGGCAAAACAAATACAGACTGTCTCCAGTTTTTCCTTGCAAGAAATGAAATGAATTATCTCTTTCCTACCACTGTTGTTCTGTAGATAGTGTGTGGTAATGCTCAGATTGTAGGTGCATATCGAAGATGAGACTGGAAGGGCCACTTTCGCTACCAACCAAGTTAAGTTTTGGTGTTTGATAGTTCTGGCAATGAGACGTTTTTCTAATAGACCGAGCCATCTGCTTGGGAGCCTTCCAACAGGACTCACCATCTTTTTCCATTGAACCTCCGTTTCAGACAGAGCAGAGTCAGAATGATTTGTGATTGAGCATATTCTTTGGGAGAAACTTTTGAGATACAGGTAATGCATTACTCTCTAATTGAATGGAGTGTTCCAATGTAGAGTCGTCAGATTCATTTCTTGTAGCTTTAGTAGCAGTAATTTTTGTCATCCTTGACTTTGCTACTTTTAATACAAGTTGTTTATGCTGTCCCCAGCCAGATTTCTTGAAGCGATGTTGTTGGACAGAGCCTTATAATAAATTTTAACACTTCAGTATTTTCAAACTTGAATACTTATAAGAATCGATTGTAGTGTTTTTATAGGGCTTTCAGGGGGAAAAGCAATTCTGAAGGAATACGGGTGCAAATTAATGCAGATAAATCTTGAGATAATACATTTTGGTGGCACTGAAAGCAAGGTGCTGTAGGCTGTGAATGATCAGCCAGCTTGGAGCACAGAATGCTTTGCTGCAGTGAGGAGTTGAGTTAAAAAGCACGGTGTCTTAAGGGGAAAAAGTGATGAATATTAGAAGCATAGGAAGTTATAGGGCTGTAGGGGAAAAAGTGCAGAGATTAGTTTTGAACTGTTCTAGCTGGAACTCGTTGGGCTGTTTGACTTTTTTTGTGGTGTCAGGTTGTATGGAATCTAGTAGCAGTATTGTGATTCAGCCAACTTTTAAAATCCTGTCATGGCAATAAATCTAATATACTTTGGCACAGTGATTTGTGCCATTTGATATGGAAACGAACACAGGAAATTTAACCTTAAATGGCTTGAAGACTAAAATTATTCTAGTGAAAGTTTTTTCAGTTAACATTTTAAAAATCAAATTGAATTAACACAAGATGCTGATCCAGTCAAGATTTACTTTCAGTTCACCTGGTAAGCCACACGAGATAATTTATCAGTTGGTTAAAATAGTTAGCTGTACCTCATTTGAGGTAAATCTGAACTTTGACACTTTCTTAGATATAAAAAGGAAAGTGTTAAAGCTAACGGTTTAACTGAAATCTAATTGCAGTAAGTTCAATATCATTAACCATGATTTGGACAGACATTTAGTCAGTTTTTAAATGTTTATTTTCAAATCTTAAACTGCAATAGTAACTTCAGACTTTTAAAAGATATGAATTCATTGCAATGCAAGTTTGCTTTAATGCCTTGGGTTTATCCAATACCTAGTTCTGGCACTTAAACGAGCCTATGGTTTCATGTTTACACGTAAAGAGCATATTGTTAGTACCATAAAGTAAGGGCGTTTTTGTTACCAGTTAGAGAAGGAAACTGCGGTGACAGAATTTCCTGTTCTTCACTGCTGTTGAAGCTTTAAGGTAGCTTCACACTTGCAAACTGCAAGTTCATTTTTTAACAAAAATTTGCATTTTTATAAAATAGTCTATAAGTTAAGCTATTGTTGCATTGGTAAACACAGGTCGTTCAGTTTATGTAATCCTTATCCATAGTTTCAATTTGCATTTTACAGCAAAAGATAGCTCTCAAGTCTAAGCAAACCTAGAGGTGTCTTCGGCTGTCCTGCGATTCGATATCTACAAGTTTCTGCCATAATCTTCATATGAGCAGGCTGACTTTTGACCCACAGACCTTTGGGCAGATGGGATGGGACCTCCCACGAGGTAGTTGGAACCAAGTGCAGGATTTGCTTCCTTTTGTTTGCTACCGCTCTGCTTCATTAAGACATTGTGACTCAAAGCGTGATGCAGCTTGATGGGCAAGCTGAAACTCTTCTGAACGATTGGGAGCAAGCTCCTCCTGGTCATTAAGGTCAATGTTGCCTTGCTTCAAAGAGAGCTTCAGAGTGCCTTTGAAGTGTTTTATTTGTCCTCCCCCGAGTGTTGACTAAGTGTTGAGTAAATATGACCTGGCCGGGGAGACTGTTTTCTGCCATCTGGACACAGTGTCCAAAGTTGATTTTGCAGGAGTTTTGCCTGATGGTTATGGAACTGGCTGCAAGAAGGATGAGTGTGTTTGGTCCTCCCATTGAATTCTTGATGTGTTGGAGGTATTGCTGATAGAATTTCTTTAGCGCTCTTATATGTCACTGCTACACGGTCCAGGTCTCACTGCAATACGGGAGTGTGATGACAACTGTTCTGTACATGAGGACTTCAGTTGACTTGTGGAGGTCTTTGGCAAACACTCACTGCTGTAGTTTGTAGAAGGCTTAGTTGGGGCAGTGAAGAGTTTTTGGTGGTCTCTACATTTTTCATGTATTTGTCTGGCAACAAAGACCATGTTGGAGATGCTAGAGCCCAATGGTCTGGGCACAGGAATCCAGCACAATAGATTAGTTCCACTGTTCTGGAATTGAGTTGGATGTGTAGATTTTCCAGGTAGCTGGTGAACTGCACTTGGAATTCCTTTCTTCGATCAGGCTGCTTTAGGACTGAGACATTGATCTTCGTCCTCTTAGGCCCAGTGATGCCTTGATGCTAGATGGATGTTCCTCACTGATCGAACAAGTCTATGAGCTGTCCAGCAGGCATCAGTCACCTGTGTGGATTGAGTGATACAGACATCGCTTGGATCTTTTGGCCCCAACAGTGGCACCCAAGAGGTGTCAATGCTTTGCTCTAGGGTCCCTCCATGTCATTTTGTATCCGCCATTTTGGCAGAAGAGGGTGTTTGTTAAAATGAAGCCATTTTGAGCAAACTTTGTCAGCAGGGCAACGTTATTTGCATTGGCTTTCCTACCCTGTTTTTCCCAATGGTTGTGCTCCAGACATCAGAGTCACAGCCAACCCTGGCAAAGTCTCCAGAAGGATGATTTTTTTTTTCTTTTAGGATGGCAGTGAGGACATCAAAGTCAGAATAGAACTTTGTTCAACATCTTCATTGGAGTCAAGGGTCTGGGCATAAGCACTGATGACAATGGCATATTGGTTGTGGTTGAGCTATGGATAAATTGTCATGAGTCATCCATTTATGCAGTTTCTACCTAGAGGCAAGCTCCATATGTAGTCACGTAGAACCATGGAAAAGTAGCACAGAAAGAGGCCATTCAACCCATTGTGTCCGCACCAGCCCAAAAAAGGAGGAAAAAAGATACTAATCCCACTTTCCTGCACCTGGTCCGTAGCCTTGCAGGTTACAGCACTTCAGGTGCAAATCCAGGTACCTTTTTAAAATGAGTTGAGTGTTTCAGCCTCAACCGCCAATTCAAGCAGTGAATGCCAGATGTCCACCACCCTCGGTGAAGAAGTTTTTCCACCTGTCCCCTCTAATCCTTCTACCAATCACCTTAAATCCATGCCCTTGGCAATTGACTCCTCAGCTAGGGGAAATGGGTCTTTCCTATCTAGGCCCCTCATAATTTGGTGCACCTCAATTAGGTCACCCCTCAGCCACCACCTGTTCTAAGGAAAACATCCCTAGCCTCTCCAGTCTTTCCTCATAACTGCAGTTTTCAAGCCCGGGCAGCATTCTTGTAAATCTCTGTACTTTCTTCTGAGCAATTGTCTCCTTCCTGTAATGTGCTGACCAGAACCGTGTACGCAATTCCATTTGTGGCCTCACCAGCATTTTATAGTTTCATCATTACATCCTGCTTTTGTGTCTTTTATTCATTTACAGGATGTGGACACCGCTGGCTAGGCCAGCAATTATTGCCAATCCCTAATTCCCCTTGAGAAAGTGGCTGAGAGCTGCCACCTTGAGCTGTTACAGCCTCTATGTTGTATGTACATTCACAGTGCTGTTAGGGAGGGAATTGCAGGATTTTGACCCAGTGGCAGTGAAGGAACGGTGATATATTTCCAAGTCAGGATGGTAAGTGGCTTGGAGGGGAACTTCCAGGTGGTTGTGCTCCCATGTGTCTGCTGCCTTTATCCTTCTAGATGATAGTGGATGTAGGTTTGGAAGATACTGCCTAAGGAGCCTTCGTGAGTTTCTGCAGTGCTCACCAATAAAGGAAAGTATCCCATATGCTTTCTTTACCACCTGTCCTGCCACCTTCAGGGACCTGTGGACATGCACTCCAAGGTCTCCTACTTCCTCAACCCCTCTCAATATCCTCCTATTTAGAGTATTCCCTTGCTTTGTTTGCCCTCCCTGAATGTTTTATCTCTCATTTTTCCAGATTGACTTCCATTTCCCACTTCTCCGCCCACTCAACCAAATCATTGATATTCTGGAGACAACAGCAATCCTCTTCACTGTCAAATACATGGCCAATTTTTGTCTTCTGCAAATTTTGCAATCATGCCTTCTGTATTTAAGTTTCCAAATCAATAATATATACGATAAACAGCAAGGGCCCCAACATGGAGCCCTGTGGAATGGAAACTGCTTTCCATTCACAAAAATACCCATCAACCATTACCCTTTGTTTCCTGTTGCTGAGCCAGTTTTGGATCCAACCTGCCACCTTCCCCTGTATCCCATGGGATCTCAGTTTTCTGATCAGCCAGCCATTTGGGACCTTGTCAGATGCCTCACTAAAATCCATGTAGGCAAGATTTACAGAAGCATTTTACTTTGTAAAATCTTTTTTTGATTTATTAAACAGCACAATTTTCACGGCTGTTTACACTAATATTTTAACATGAATAAATGAGTGCAGCCAATGGTGGGAATAGGAGGAACAGAGAAAAACTGAAAGCCAGAGGTCAAAATAGAATAGTAGTTGTGTTCTACTTCTATCAGCCAATGTTTTGGTTCGTTCTTCAACAGTATTGGCACAATCCCAAGTTTGAGGGAAGCATTGATTTTGGGAAAGTTCAAAAGGCTATCAAATTCTGCTTTGATGTTTAAAGGCATAAAATTAATTGATCTGTCCATTCCATGCTGATCTATTGTTAAATGGTAATCTGTGCACTGGGTTAATGTTTTTTTTAATTCCTACATCCTGCTTAATTAGTTTCCTAATGTATTTAGGTGGTAATTAAATAAAATATAGTGCCTCTCTAAACAGTATAGAAGTTCAAGTTATTTGATTAACCTTGATGTACACGTACTTAACTGAACGGTGTTGTGGCTGATGGGGCAGTGAGGATCAAAGGGACAGGTGAATCAGACTTGCATCTACATAGTGCATTTGACAGCCGTAAGACACCCCAAAGGACTTTGCAGCCAATGAAGCACTTTTCAAAGTGTCGTCATTGTAATTGAGGAAATGCAGCAGCCAATTTGTGCACGACAAGCTCCTCATAAACAGTAAGGTGATAAAGACTAAATAATAAAAAGCTAATTGAGGGATAAACATTGGCCAGGACACTGTGGGTAACCAACTTCTACTTCTCTGAATAATTCTACGAAAACTCTTTCAATTCACCTGGGGGAGCAGATGGGGCTTTGATTTAATGTCCTCTTTGAAAAGAAAGCATCTCAGCATAGCATTCCCTGAATACAGGACTGGAGCATCAGCCTAGAGCATTAGCACAACTTGAACAACTTAGGCCAGAATGCTGCCAGCTGAGCCGCGGTTGATATTATAGCTGTTAGAGTCCGAAATTGTCACTGGGAATTAAACAACCAGGAATATGGGCTGAAGGAGTGTTCTTGAGGTTGGGAAGGAATAGTTCTTGAGTAAGGAAGCTGGTAAAGCAATCTGATATTGATGGACGGAAGAATCTGACAGCTTGAGTTGAGGACCTGAGTTCGTTGAAACTTGAGCTAATGAAGTTAGGCAAGAGTGTTTGTAGATGACTAGGCTGCATCATTCTGGGTGTCAATCAATTTCCCGAAGTTGATGCCTTTTGCTTGAGGCTCCCTCTTAATATTGAGTATATCTTAATCCACATGTTATAAAGTTATGTATTTCTGATCACCAAACCTCTCCACCGCTGCTCTAATTTTCACCTAGTTGGTTCTGCCAAGTTGGACACTGCTCAATGTTTTGAACTTACTACTGCTGAGTCATAACTCTAACTATAGGACTTAATCTGCTCTTTTACTTGCTGTGTTACTGTACCATTCTGGCCATGCCTGTTGCTTAAAAATTTTTTACTGCCCTGGTTGTCATTATTTTCTTGTACTGCTGTTACATCAGCCTACCTGGTGTCCAAGGGCTTTTCTGCCATTTGTTTTCCATCTGACCTCCATGTCTGGAGAATCCTCCATCCCCATCCAGTTCCTAGCCACTCTTGACTTTTTTTGGCTGGCCTAGGATTATTCTCACAAATACATTGTGACCTCACTGCTCCACAGGAATTTTGCACTAATCTTCAATTTTCTTGGCTAATTGTTACTGTCTGGTTGAAGCAGCTGCCTGAACAAAGAGTGCTAAAATTCTTAAATTTTCTGCTTCTGTTACTGAAATGATGCTTCTGTTTGGCATGAGCTGTATTCCTCTCCTCAGTTTTCTATCCATGGACTTCAATCACATGATGCTGATAATTATTGATTCTTCTCATGGACTTTTTAAAAATCGGAAGCAAACTTAAATGTGAGAAATAAATCTGGATTTAATGGGTTAAAAAGAGGAAACCAAATTTAATATACAAAATTCAGACATAACAACAAATGCATTTTGGCAAAGTAGGATTGCATATTTAAATTCGGGAGTAGAGTCTGTTCAAATCTTGACAGCCGTTTAAATACCTGTGCTACCAGGAGGTGTTTTATGTACCATGGCACAAATTTTGTTCAATATTTTTGCCGTATTAAAACTAAATTGATTATCAATGGTTGCAATATCACTGAAAATGTATTATGACACCACAACTAAGTCGACTGACTTCCAATTTAATGCCAGGTAACCATATGTTAAGCTTCTTTTAAGGCTATTTATTTTTAACAATGCGTTTGACAATTGATTTTGCAAGGCCTAAGTTTAACTGAAGCCCCTGTGCTTTTGTTTGTAGCCTGGAATCGTGTCACCATTTAAGCGTGTTTTCCTGAAAGGAGAGAAGGGACGTGATAAGAAGGCACAAGAGAAGGTTACGGAACGAAGACCCTTGCACACAGTTACCCTGGCCTTGCCAGATCACAGAGTTGACCCAGAGATTCTGTTGAATGATTACATTGAAAAGGAAGTAAAGGTAGAACTGCAAACTTAAAACTTCACCTTGATGCTTGTCCTATAAGTTGGTTCTTTTAAATTTACTGTACACCTCCAAACCTATATCATACGCTCATATTGGAATGCCTTGATTGCACAAGTTGCCTTTTAACTGATACAGCCCATTGTTTCTGTACATCCTGTTTGTGTGTGTTGTATTGCATGAATGGGCTTGTACTTTTTTGGGAGGGGCTGAGAGAGAAATCAGCTGATCTGCAGGAATCTATTGATTTTTTAATTTATTGTACTTTTTTCCTTTACAAAAGTAGTGTTTTGCCGCTTTTTGCCTGCTCTCCTTCATCTGAAGGTCCTGGTTGCTATATTGAGGTATAGTTTTGCATTTGTCTGCTGTACTGTGAGCATCATTCAAATGACACCTTATTTATCTAGGATGGCATCACAGCAGAGGCTGATGCTTCTTTCTTTCTAGCATCCAGAATGGGTTACTGAAGTGCCTGGCTATTTTTTTTTCTCAATTTGGGGTGGCGCACAGCCCTGTTGCAGCATTCTGATAATTACCCCAACTCATTAAAAAAAACAAGTCTCAAGAGCTTGATAAAACTGCATTAAATTGAAAATCTCATAATTAAATATTTACTTAACAGGAAATTGCTGGTTTTGATTTTACTATTGATTCCGATTTGTGAAAGGTCCTTATTCTGGTGCCAAAGAAAGTAATGACTGAATGAAATGTAGCTAACTAACTGCTGTGGTGCACCTTTTCTGTTTAGTTGAGTTGTTAGCGTGATCTGGCCACAGTTCATTAGATGGCTGTGTCAGTCACATGTGCTGGACTGAGGGTGATGGGGTGGGATAGCAGGAGATGTAATTTTGAGATGGAATTGTGGTTCTGTGAATAACAACTAAACATGGTCAAGTGGGGAGCAACAAAAAATATTGGTGAATGTTTTGTTCTGTTGTTACCACAATGTTGGGTAGAGGGAACTAGAATTAAAGTTCAAGCAATAATGATCTGCACATGTGCAGATGCATGGGAAAGTAGAAATATTGGCAAAATTGTAGCCTTGGGTCCCTGACAGATTTAGGCCTCTGGAGATAGAATTTACCCTGCCCAGTTGGAAGTCCAACTACTAAGTTGATGGTTATTTTTTTGTGTTGTAGGGCTAATTTTTTATGGATTGTAGTGCTTTTAGGTTTATATAACCAGCTGACTCTGGAAAGTGACCAGGCTTCAAGGGAATGTGAGGAAGAATTTTTTCACCCAGAGGGTGGTGGGAATCTGGAACTCACTGCCTGAAAGGGTGGTAGAGGCAGAAACCCTCGTAACATTTAAGAAGTTTTTGGATGTGCACTTGCGATGCCATGGCATACAGGACTATGGGCCTAGTGCTGGAAAATGGGATTAGACTAGTTAGGTACTTGTTTGACTGGTGCAGACTCGATGGGCCAAATGGCCTCCTTCTGTGCTGTAGATCTCTGACTTATTAATCTTCTGTTGATCCCTACCAAGGAATGGAACCGTTACAGATTAATTCAGATTTACTTATTGAATATTTGATTTTTCGTTGAATAATTAATAGTAGAGTTGCCAGCAGTGTTCGTGTGTTGTCAAAAGTGTGGTGGGGTAACACTTCGGTTCATCCCATCTCAATATGATCTCCATAAGTCATAGGGATGGGGGTCATATTCAAGATGGTTAACTGTTTGCTTTGTGCAATGTACATACTTCTGAAGTTTCCAGGAGAGCGATGAAAGCCCAAAACTGGTGGGAAGCTGGGTGAAAGAAATGCCTGCCAGCCATCCGTCAAATGTTTGCAGAGTTAAGGGATGGAAATCTGGCAGTGATGAAGCCTTCACAAATTTCTAGCCACCACAATCCTGCCCCGCACCCCACTTGGGACATCCAGCTTCCTTCCAAAAAAAAAATGGAGTTCTTGGCAACGATAAGCGCACAAACACCCTTCTCCCATGGATGTGTTTAAAAAGTTGGTGCTAGTGCAGTATCTATTTTTCGTTTTGAATCACATCTGAGCTGAAAAATGTCTTTTTATTAAGATGCATTTTACCCGATGAGTACTACAGATCTGCAGTCTAAGGCACTTCATGAGCACAAATGGCCAATTCCTCAAAAGTGGAAACTCACTTATGTTGCTACCTTGCTTTAGGAGTGAGATTAATCTGTAGCAAAATAATATGACCATTTCCATCAGAGTTTCCATTTCCTGAGCTCCTGAATTCGGTCACAAGAACACTCGATAGTTGCAAAAATTTAACTGAATGAAAGAAACATGTAAAACTAGCATCATAGCTATTTCAAGACCTAATAGCTTCTCTAAAGCTTTTTTTAATGTAAGGGTGAATGTACCTGTTGTGCAATCTGCTGCTTTAGAGTTCTTTGAAATTGGTACCATTTTAGTATTTTTTTTTTCTTTTGAGGTGTGAAACTACCAGATGAATAAAGACCAGCCATTCAATTAAACCTGCCCTTTTTTCTCTCTTCCCTTTTCCCCTTTCTCCTTCACTACCATGACACATGGAGATCCAAGTCAAGTACCACACTGACTTGGAATGATGTCACTGTTCACTCACTGCCACTTGGTCAACCTCTTGGAACACCCTCACTAACAGCACTATGGGTGTATCTACATCACATGGACTGCAGTGGTTCAAGAAGGAAACTCAACACTACCACCTCAGACAGTTGAGGATGGATTATAAATGTTGGCCTCGTCAGTGACGCCCACATGCCAAGAGTGAATAAACCCCTCTGCAGCCAGATAATCCCCTGGGAAAGGTGAAGACCACAGGGACAATATCAGGAAAAGCTTTTTAAAAAAAACCTCCCCTGTGACACTGCCCAAGATTCAGTAAATGTTTTAATATTCATGATCCCTCTCATGGTAAAGCTATTACCTACATATCTGATTTCAAAACTAATCTAGTTTATGGAACACCTTTTTAATGAGAAACTTGCTATTGTGGTCAGGTTTTTGGTGTCCTGAATTTGCCTCGTTTATTCTTTTGTCAAGTGCCATATACTTGGTTTTGGTGGCAGTAGAGGAACAAAAATATGCATAAAGACTCTAGAGTTGTTGGTAAGTTGAAGTAGAGATCAAAATGACCTTGTGAGATGGTGTATTCATAGTACACCACCTTGTTTATGTCTGTGGGATGGGGCTGGGAGGCAAGCACTGATATAAAGTGTGATATGAATTCTGTTCTGTAGTTACTGACTTTTGATATTTAAAAATATATATATGGGAGCCTATGGATAAAGTCTTTAGATGCAGAAGATTTGCATTAAATTGGTCTAGTTTGGATTTGACACCAGGTGCTTGAGTTGAAAGGATAACGTACTAAGTCACTGCGTCTGTCTCTCCACATGGTTGCTTTCTAACAATGTAATGGACCACAATTTGCTGTCAAAATAAAGGAGAGGGTAATGCCCCTCGCTGTTATTCATGCATAATGGCGCTGCAGCTTCAGGTGAAAGATAATTGTGCGATTAAATGCTAATGTCCAAATGTTCCTGTCAAAGTTGCACTATTGCTTAGGTTTGTGAAAGTGACATTTTGCTATTTGCCTCACATTGGCATGACGTCGCTGTGTTTGCGGTAGTAATTAGTAGCATGAATACCCTTCTTAATGTCAAAATGTTAATTGCTGATCAATCTCTCTGGCACTGAAAATTAACTTTTCTAAGTGTCCAGACAACTTCCTACAGATTTTAAATGGCGCTAGAAGATTTTAAAAAAATATATATATTTTAAATGTGACCCTTTTCTGTTTTCTCTCAATTCAGTGTTTCTTTCCCCTGCTTTAGTTTTCTTTCTGTACCTGATTTGGCATTTAATTCACCCACCTCCTTGCACCTAGCCCTGGTTATTTCCCAATCCTTAAATCTCATTAGCTAAGGAGGTACCCTGTTGGTTGCCCCAAAGGCTCTGGTTCCCTCAGCAACTTTGTGGTCAGTAAGGATGCAAGGGCATCTCTAATGACATTCTTAGGTACCCTGCCACAGCAAATTTTGAGTGTACAGAACATTTAGTCAACCTGCATAATTCAGTAGTGGGCCCTCTGAAGTCAGGTTGCTAAAGCAAACCTTTAAAAGGAATTTTGCCCAGGGACTTGTTCTTTCAGGCCGGGCGAACATCATGGTAAGTTTTGGGACCAAAGCAATATCTATACATGTAAGGTAATCTAATCTTAATTTCTTGTCTGCAATTTGCTTGTTGCCCAAATAATTGGTGTCATTCTGAATGCTCAGTTCATTCAGAGGAGTGGGCCACTTCCTCAGGTATATTAACACCATGATGGTAGCCTGGATTGAAATGTGGCTAGTTTTGAAGAGAACTAGGAAGATAGGACAATGCATATAAGCATGTACTTGGAGTCTAAATATTTTTGAAGCAAGTAATCAAGTTTGAGGGCTTCCTGTATAAAGAACTAAAATTGCTAAAGTTGCACCATGTTTGTTTATGCCTTTCAAATATAAGTTAATATTTAGTGTTTTGTTAAAATTCCTATAAAATGGTGACATGTATGTAAATATTACTTGGATTTTCAATAATTGTGCTTTCAGTAATTTGAATTTTATTTGCCTGCATTCAACAAACTTCTTAATTGCTATGTTAACGATCCCCCTTTTTTATTTTAGTATTTAGGGCAGCTCACTTCAGTGCCTGGGTATCTGAATCCATCCAGTCGAACTGAGATATTGCACTTGTTAGATAATGCAAGGGTGAGTAATGCTACCTTGATGGTAATGTTTGGTATGGTTACTTAGAAATAAAACCATGCCCACCTTGTACAGAAAGTTGAAACTTGAAATTTTAATCTGTTAGTGAATAATGGTCAAATAATTAAACTTCTGAAGTATCTATCTGATACTTCTGTCTAATTAAATCAGGACTAAACATGTGAGCAGAGATGTTCTGTTGTAAATCTAGGTACTGAGATTTTTTTTTTCAGTAGTTGGAGTACTAGCAATAATAAAACCATACTAAAATATACTTAAAGATTGCAAACATCCTACTCTGTTACCTTGCAAAATTTTTAAAAAATAAATGGCTGTGGCCAGGATTTGTCATATGCTGCTTGATGATTTTTTTAAATTTATTTTCTTTGGCTGCTAAAAGGCATTAAATCCATGCTGGGATGTGGCTCCATAGGTGTTCTGTACTGTGCCATTATTTATCATGAGCACAGTGGTGTGTCATTGTGTTGTTTAGCCCCAAGGTGCATTACAAATCAACTCTACCCTGCCCACCCCCATAGTTTCTATAGACGCAGATGTGTCTGCGGTCACTGAATATCTGTCCAGAAAAAGAACACTGTCTATTTTTTTGCCCTCCTTAACATAAGGTGCAAAGGGGAGTAAGCCACTTAACCCTTCAAGCCAGTTCCATGATTCAGTTAATCATGACTGACATGTTCCTCAATTTCATTTACACATCTTTTTAATTTGTGTCCTTTGAAACCCCTGCCTATTTAAAAAAAAAAAATTTCAATCTTGTCCCTAAAATCCAATTAAGTTGGCTTTCACCTTTTCGGGGGAAGGAATTTCAGATTTCTGTTGCCTTTTGTATGATAAAGTACTACCTGAATGGACTAGTGCTAATTAAAATTGTGCCTCCTTATTCTGAATTCCACAAAGAGAAAACAGCTTCTCTATATCTATTGTATTAAATTCCTTTCAATTTAAGGAGCTCAATTAGATTACCGATCAACCATATAGACCCCAAGGGGATAGAAGCTGATCCTCACAGAATAAACAGTTAAACCCAGATGTTATGATTAATCTGCATTGTATCCCATCCACAGGCAGTATATCCTTCCTGTATGCAACACTCAGTGGGGTTCTGACCACAGCACTGAACAACTGAAGCATAACTTCCTTCACTTTAAGATGCACTGCATTTGATACAAGGTTCAGAACACATGGGGGTGGTGGTTGAATTTGCCCTCAGCCTCACAAATAGTCTGTGAAAAATCAAAGACAGAGGTGAAAAATTCAGATTTTGAAAGAGGTTGATCCTGTACATACAATGTAACCTGCCCAGTCCAGATCTCCGAAATCCAGAAACTCAAGTTGTCTGGAATTTTCTTCAGCTGGCCCTGCATTTCTCAGACTCTCCCCTTGTGGGTCTCCAACAATCCTGGTCCCACTGGATCAATGCTGGAAAGATGAGTGGCTATTTTAAACTTTGCTGTGTTTCTGCCCCTTGTGCTTTGTATCCAATCCAACACATACAGTATTGGGATCCTCTCCAGGAATCTTTGCACTCTTGCAACCGGGTGGCTGTACTGTGGTGCTGCTTCTGCATCTTTTATGCATTGCTTCCTCCCTCCCTAATCTGGGCTGTTTGTTATTGGTCGT
This sequence comes from Isurus oxyrinchus, assembly GCA_026770705.1. NCBI lineage: Eukaryota > Metazoa > Chordata > Chondrichthyes > Lamniformes > Lamnidae > Isurus > Isurus oxyrinchus. The sequence continues at coordinate 483,035 of JANJGN010000006.1, read as the reverse complement.
GCTTTTTTTCATTGCATTATGAGCTTCTGATGTCTCATGTCTGCCCCTTAATCGGAGTATGTTCCCTTTATTCGTACTTGTCCCAGTTCCCAACCTGTTACTGGTCATCACAAGGTTATCCCCAATTCTATATGTGCTTATTTATGCTCAGATCTCTTGTGCAGAACTGTAATATGTGTTCTGGAAAGTCTATATAGATGGCCGTCCCCTGTCCACAGTGTTATTGCTCTCTACAAAAAAAAGTTCCGTTAGAGTAGGCAAGCATGACCCTAGCCTTCCAAGTTCACACTGACTCTGAGCTCAGACTTTTAAGCTCTCAATCTGTTACTCATTCCACACAGCTGACATTTAAACTGAGGTCTATAATTTCTTGGTTTCCCTCTCCCTACTTTATTAAGTATATTTCGATTTTCCTATCCTGGGTAAAATTTGCAACTGAGAAGCTTTGGAAAATTATGGGAAACACGTGAAGTTTCCCTACCTGTTTTAATACCCTAGTCATGTCCTGGAGATTTGTCAAGTTCCATTATTTATGCTATGTAACATTGAACAAATATATTAAATTCAAATAAGTTCCTCCCCTGACTTTTTTTTATCTTGTGCTGCTGATATTTTGCCACCTTACTATACTGTGAAAATGCATTGGAGTATGCCATTTTCTTATTACCTTTTAATTAACATTATAGTATCATGTGCATTTGGTTTAACGGCCTGCCTTTTCCCTCCCCATTGCTTACCACTCAGTTTATATTTTAAAAATTGCTGTTAGCTTTGTCCCCTACAAGTTTGTTTTTTTTGTACTTCTCATTATTTTGTATCTTTCTCACTTTTTCATTTTGTGCAAGCCTTTCCTTTTTTAACTTGACACTGTCTCCTATTCTTGCTAAACAAGGTTACTTAACTGCACCAATGGAATTTTTGCCTTTATGGGCTAATTACTGTTCTGGTTTTGTACCAAAAACTTCTTTAAATTTCCCAATGTTGCCTGTTGATGCTCAGCCCACTTTACTGTGGTCCATTTATTTATCTCCGCTTTTGAATTTTTTCTTAAATTTAAAACACTTTCTTTTACCTCTCTGACTTGATATCAAATTCTACCATCAGGCCACCATTAATAACATGTTCCCTTACAGTCAGATATTGAATAATTCAGTTATTTACTTGACACTAAATCTGTTACAGCATTATTCCTTAGTCTGTTCTAAAACACTATTCTCGAGAGTTTTCTGGAATGTAAATGCTTTCACTACAATTGTTTTGCTTCACAGTCTGAAAATTAAATTCTCCATTAGAACCACATTTTTGATGTTTGCTTCCCTCATATCAATTTCTTCCTCTTGACTTCCCCCAGCATTGCTACATTGCTACTGTCAGGGAATGTAGACAACTCCCATCTGAGTTTTTCCATTCTTTGCTATTACTTAGCCCTTTCCATGCTGGCATTTAATCCTTACTGACGCTTCATTCCACTGCTTTAGTTGTCTTTCATCAATATTGCTACTAGTTTCCAAAGATTCTATAGCCTGCAAAATTTAGCTTCCATCATACCTATCTGGACTCGCTATTATATAATTTTCTTTTGACTAAAATTATGCTTCTGACTCAGTTTTATTTCTTGTGTGATGTGCATAAGTTTTACTTTGGTAAATGTTCCCATCCTACCCTTTTGCCCTGATGTACTAAGTTGAAAATGTTTGCTGATTTTTTTGTACATTGCCATACAAACAGTTTATTCTTCTGTACTGCAATGATTTCATAACTTCCTATGAAATGATTACTGGATTGTTTGTTTACCTCCCTTCTGTATTTGTCCTTCTCTCTTCACCCCGCCCCCTGCCGTGTAGCACTATCAGTGAAAAATAGTTAAAAGCATAGATTACTGATCTGATTTCTGTGGTTCAGTTTACTTGAAAAATTGACTTTTTGGGAAGGCTGACTGGCTGAGTTAGTGGTAACATATTTGCCTCTAAATCAGTAGGTCATGGATTTAAGCCCTACTGCAGAGATTTAAACACGTAATCTTGGTTGACACTTCAGGGCAGTGAGAGAATATTGCTCTGTTGGAGGTGCGACCAACTAACACCCTGACTGCCTGCTCGGATGGATGTAAAGGATACCATGATATTCAAGTAAGGGAGTTCTCCCAGTGTTCTAGCTAACATTTATCCCTTAACCAATATCACTACAACAGATTATATGGTCATTTGATCTTGTTTGTAGGGTCTTACTAAGTGCAGATTGGCTGCTGCATATCCTATTTTATAGTAGTTCCTACACATGAAAAAAACTGGCTGTAAAATGCTTTGGGACATCTTGAGCTTGTGTAAGGCACTGGAGAAATGGTAAGTTCTTAAAGTTATGTTGCTGATTAGTTAATTTGAAAATAAGCATTTTATTGGGAATATGGAATATTACTGTGCGTAATCTTAAAACTCAAACTTGCATTCACTACTGGTGAAATTGAGAGAGCCACCTATAATTGATGTAGCTGCTGACATTGGTAGCTTGATTGGACTAGCTCTTGAGCAGAAGTTTGTTTTTTCTTGTCAGATAAGGGAATGGTAGCTTATCCTTGGAGAATTTACTTCAAGTATTTACCATCTTATTAAGAAGTGATGTGTCTTAATTTTTAGAGGGCACATCAGCTCCCAGGGCCGCTGACACAAGAACAGGATGCAGTGATTAGTGTGTCTGCATACAATATTAAACTGGTGTGGCGAGATGGAGAAGACATTATCCTCAGAGTTCCAATCCATGACATTGCAGCAGTCTCTTACATCCGAGATGATTCCCTTCACCTGGTCATTTTCAAAACTGGTAAGTTCCAGTATTTTAGTAGAAAGAACATCTTCATTCATCCTGGCTTTTAGGGCAGAAAAGTGTACTTTATAAAAGTTTTCTTGTAGTCGCCACACAAATCTGTATACTTAGGGTATGTGAAAAGATACAAAGGTAATTAAGTCCTGCCATTTGTCACATAAAATAACTAAATTTTAAGTGGGAGTAGTATTTAAGACAATATCACTTTTGTGTGTATGTTGACAGTTTTTGACCTCATTCAATACCAGTCATCTTACTGAGGAGTGAAGCAACCATACTTCTTTCTGCTGGCTATGATTTCCAGTCAGTGGAAAGTTTTCTCCAATCCTCATTGACTTCAGTTTTATTAAAGCTCCTTAGGGCTGCATGCTGTCAAATACTACCTTGATGTCAAAGCCATTTACCCCCACCTTTTTTTTTCTTCTAACCCCCCCCCCCCCACAACCTTTGGAATGCAGTTTTTTTTCTGTTTGGGCCAAGGCTGTAAGAGGGCCTGGATACAGATGGTCCTGCCAGAACCAAACTGAGCATCTGTCAAAGGGTTATTGGCAAGTTACACTTGATAGCGCTGTTGAAGACATGATTCTGATTAGAGAGTAGGTGAGAATTGCCTGGGTTGGATTTTAGTTTTTTGAATAGTTTTTCATATTGCTGGGTAGATGCCAGAATTGTAGCTGTACCGGGACAGCTTAGTTGGAGGCGCAGCTAGTTCTGGAGTACAGGTCTTCAATACAGGCAAGATGTTGTCCACGCTTGTGGCCTTCACTGTGACTAGCAGTTTTTTTTACGTGGAATGAATTGAGTTAGTTGAACATTCACATCTGTGATGGTAGGTTTCTCAGGATCACCCTGAGAAGGATTATTCATTGAACATTCCTGGCAGACATTTGTGAGCACTTCATTCTTGTCTTTTGTACTTGTGTGTTGGGCTTTGCCATCATTGAGGGCGAGATGTTCATGGGGCCTTCTTGTCCTCTTAGTCACTTAATTGTTCACCATTTATGACTTGATATAGCAGAACCATAGAGCTTTAAACTGACAAGTCCCTTAGTGACGTCGTGATAACACCCAACTTTACCTCACTATAATGCTCTCGACCCATTCACTCTCTCTAATTTTTCATGCTGCTGGACTGACATCCAGTTTTATGAGTAGAAATTTCCTGCAGTTGAATATGAGAAGGTCAAAACCAAAGCCTCGCACCCTGCCCCTGCCAATGATGCTCTTTAAAACATACCTCTTTGATCAGACATTTGGTCACTTTGTCCTGATATCTTCTCATGTAATTTGGTGTCAGACTTTCACGATCAGTCCTGTGAAGCACCTTGGGATATTTTACTACATTAAAGGTATCATACAAAATCAAATGTTGATATATTGGTTGTGGGATTGCTTGGTTCTGTCTTTCAAATTCAAGTAGACCTCTTGCTATTCCTGGCATACAGCTCTAAATGCCTCATTGAAACTGGGTTGATCACCTGGCTTGATTCTGCTGGAGAAGTTAGAGATATGCTGGGCCATGAGATTGTGGTAGAATGCAATACTGCTGTTGGCCCACAGTGCTTAATGGATGCCCAGTTTTTAGCTACTAGGCCACCTTCCTTTCTAATCCCACCTGTCGCATGACAGTTGTTGTGCTGTTATGGTGGATGTCCTCAGTATGAAGAAGGTACTTAGTTTTGACTGAACGGTGGTCACTCCTATCAGTGCAATCATGGGCAGCTGCATGTGCAACAGGTAGATTGATGAGGACAAAGCCGAATAGATTATTCCCTTAGATGAAAGCAAAAAACTGTGGATGCTGGAAATCTGAAATAAAAACAAAAAGTGATGGAAAAACACAGGTCTGGCAGTGAAATGTTAATTCTGTTTCTCTCTCCACAGATGCTACCAGACATGCTGAGTTTTTCCAGATTATTTCCTCATGTTGTTTCTCTTGCCTGCCACCTAGGTCTTTCAGGAATTGCCAACTCAGTTGATGTGATGTATAAGCACTCCCAAAATACACCGTGCCACAATAGTCTTGTCAACAAAGTTGAACCCCCATGGAATGAAAGGGAAAGTGGAGGCCTGGATGCAGCGTTGGTTGAGTGACAGGAAACAGTAGTGGCAAACAGTTTTTTTTTGGTCTGGAGGAAGCTATGCAGTGGTGTTCCCCAGGGATCAGTACCAGAACCACTGATTTTCTTGACATGTACAAATGACACACACACACTTGGGTGTACGTGACACTTTCAAAATTTGCAGATGACACAAAAGTTGGAAGTATTGAGGATGCCGAGTGCATTGACAGGCTGGTGGAATGGATATGTGGCAGCTGAAATTTGATGCCGAAATGTGTGAAATGGTAGGTTTTGGTAAGAAGTACCAGGAGAGGCAATGGGAACATAGCAACCTGGTAATAATGCTTCATTAATCGTGTACTAAGACAGGAATTTAGTACAGAGGGGGAAGGAGGTGCTGCTTTTCTTTTTTGTTTTGCCTCCACTAGCTGGTAAGTGTTCTTTTGTCTCCAAGCTAGAAGACTATTTCACTAAATAGTAACTTGTTAACTAATTCAGGTTAGACAGACATGAGAGGGCAGCTGGTGTGCCATGACTGCAACGTGTAGGAGCTTGTGGAATGCAGTGCAGTCTGGACAGACATATCTGGTGTCTGCAGCTTGAGCAACCTTTGCTCAGAGTTGCTGAGCTGGAGGGCATTAGGAAAGGGGAGAATTACCTGGATGCTTTGTGCAGCAGGTAGACACACCTCTTGAGTTAACTAACATGGTAGAGTTGGTCAATGATCAGGGATAGGAGGGTGTGACTGCAAGTTGGGCAGCTATGCAAATCTAGCATGTAGCAAAGGAAAAGCCTAAGCCCTTGACTTTGACATTCAGGTACGAGGTGCTTCCTACCTGTGTCTTTTTATTCATTTTAGGGGATGCGGATGTTGCTGGATGTGTCAGTATTTATTGCCCATCCATAATTGCTCTTGAAAAGATGGTGGTGAGCTGCCTTCTTGAATTGATGCAGTCCCTCTGGTGTAGGTACACCCACAGTGCTGTTAGGGAAGGAGTTCCAGGAATTTGACCCAGCGACCCTCTCACAACTGTCCTACCCAGAGAAGAAACAGCGATATAATTCCAAGACAGGATGGTGAGTGGCTTGGAGGGGAACTTCAGTTGCTAGTGTTGACATGTATGTGCAGCCCTTGCAAGGTGCATGAACAAACTTACCATGGTATAGGATTCCATTCAAGTTGGGGGTGGGTGAGAAGAGAGAGAATTTGAGGGAATGTGGTAGTGATGAGGGAATGTATGGTCAGGGTGATAGATACTGTTCTCTGCAACCGCGACTGGGAATTCCGAAAGTTTTGTTTCCTGCCCAGGGTTTAGGACATGTATAGAGACTTGAAGTGGAAGAGAGGAGGATCCAGTTGTCGTGGTCCACATAAGAACCTGCAACGTAGATAGAACTAGGAATGATGTTTTGTTGAGAGAGTTTGAGGAGCGCAGAACCTCAAAGGTAATTTCTGGATTGTTACCTGAGCCACCTGTTGGTTGGCTTAGCCTCAAGCTGTTTATAGAATTAAACATGTTGGTCAGAGTGGTGTGGAAAAAAGGTTTTGATTCATGGGACACCAATACAAGTATTCAGGAAAGAGGGAGCTGTTCCATCAGAATGGGCTCCTTTTAAACCAGACTGAGAACCGTGCCTTATTGAATCGTATAACTAGGGCTTTAAACTAGGAGAGGTGGGAGAGTTCAGACGTAGGGAGATTTAGAAATCTTAAAAGTCAACGATAGAACTGTATAGTGGTTTGGATAAAGACCAGCAGAGTGGGACAGGAAATGACAGTCTAACTGTAATAGGGCATTGGTGTGTAAGGTCCATGCAGAGAATAGTAAAAATAATAAAATTAAAGCACGCTCTGCACGCAGCATTCACAGATAGAAATAGAGATAAATGCTTGAAATCTAAACTCAATTACAGATATGTGATTACTACATAACAAGTTTGGGAATTGAATATTTCAGGGTCCAGACAGGCAGAGAATGGAAGAGGAATAGCCGCCTTAATAAAGGATAACATAAGGACAGTAGTGAGAAAGGATCTTGGCTCAGAAGATCAGGAAGTAGTATCAGTATGGGTGCAGATGAGGAAAAACAAGGGGCAAAAAGCTGGTGGAAATAGTTTATTGGCTCCCTAACTGTAGTTCCATCATTGGACAGAGCATTAAGCAAGAAATAATTGGAGCTTGTAACAATGAATATCATAATTCTGGTCCAGTCTATATGAAGGGTAATCAAATTGGCAGAGGTGGTTTGGAAGGTGACTATGTAGAATGCCTTTGTGATAGTTTCCTGGAACAACGCGTTGTGCAACTATCCGGGATAAAGCTGTTTTAGACCTAGTATTGTGCAATGAGGCTGGGTAATTAGTAATCATAATGTAAAAGATTTATGTGGCAGAAGCCATGATCATAATACAATTAAATTTCATTTTAAGTTTGAAATCCCCAAACAAAAATCTAAAACGGTAACTTTGAGGGGAGAACTGGCTAAGGTTGATTGGGCAAATAGACTAAAAGATATGGTGGAAAATAAACAGTTTGAAACATTTAAAGCAACAATTCAAAATGTTCAACAGCAATACATTCTATTTAAAAACAAAAATTCAACAAGAAAGATCCATCTGGGGCTCACTAAAGAAGTTAAGAATAGTATTAGGGAAAAAAATAGAGTAAACTAGCTAGCAAGAGCTCTTACAATTGGTTATTGTATTGCGAGTACAAAAAGGTGAGGTGTTCAGCTAAATGTTGCTCCTTTTAAAAGCAGCGACAGGAAAAATTGTCATGGGGAATGAGGAAATCAAGCAAACATTGAACAAATATTTTGTGAGTCTTCACTGTGAAAGACATACATCACATCAGAAATAGAGGGTAACCAAGGAGCTAATAAGAGTGAGGAACTTGGGGTAATTAATACCAGCAGAGAAAAAGGGAAAGGGACTAAAATTGACAAATCCCCAGGACCTGATGGCCTACATCCTAAGGTTCTAAAAGAGGCGGCTGGTGAGATAATAGTTGTGTTGATTACGATTTTCCTAAATTTGCCAGACTCTAAATCTCAAGTTTAAAAACGTAACACCACTATTTACAAAAGGACTGGGGAGCTATAAGCCAGCTAGCTTGATGATATGGGTAGGGAAATGCTGGAATCTATTACTAAGGAAGTCTTAATGTGTTTAGAAAATCATGGTGTGATCAGACAAAGGTCAACACGGGTTTATGAATTTTTTTTGAAAATGTAACTAATGTGGGAGATAAAAGGGAACCAATTGATGTAGTATACTTGGCTTTCGATAAGGTGCCTCACAAAAGGTGAATAGACAAGATAAGGGCTCATGGAGTTAGGGTAGTATATTGACATGGATGGAGGATTGGTTAATGGACAAGAAACAGAGGGGAATAAAAGGGCATTTTCAAGTTTGCAAGCTGTGCCGCTAGGATCAGTGCTGGAGCCTCAGCTATTTGCAATCTATAAATGATAGAGAAAGAGACAGTAATATATCTAAGTTTGCTGATGATACAAAGCTGAGTGGGAATGTAAGCTATGCAGAGGACTGAGGCTGCAGAGAGATATAGGCAGGTCAAGTGAGTGGGTAACAAGGTAGTAGATGGAGTAAGGTATAGGGAAGTGTGAGGTTATTCACTTTGGTTATAAGAAAAGGAAGGCACTTTTTTACAAGTTGTGAAACTTTAAATATTGATGTTCAGAGGGACTTGGGTGTACTTGTGCAAGGAATGTAAAGAGTTAGCATGCAGGTACCACAGATTACCCTGGAAGGCTAAGATGTGTCAAAAAATTTGAGCAATGGGTGTTTCGTGCTGCTACTATGCAGTTGCAACAGGAATGAGCACAAGTGATATTTTACACTAACAGGATGCTGTTGTCCAGCCATAAAGACATTCTGCCTATTGCACAAATATGTAATATGGTATATGAATTTCAGTGCCAGTGTGATGCCAGGTATGTGGCCTGTATGTCCTAGTGACTGGCGGATCATATCAAAAAGCATGCCCCTTCGGCTGTTCGCAACAGGCAAAGTACTGACTGTACCCAGCCAGTCTGTGCTTGCAAAACACAAAACAGTGCCCAACATTAGATGTGATTCCGCAATTTCATAGCACTAACTTAACAATCCTGTTTGTGCTAAGAATTACACTGACAACCAATTCAAGATTATCAGTCAGGCTCGCAATGTGATTCACTCGTGTGCTAGAAGCTACATATATTCACACACAGGGCCTTCTCCTTTGAAGACAGAAGGAGTATGTCCATGCATTGCAGCACCATTTTCAACTAAACAATGGCTGCCCTCCAAGCTTATCAGTCACAAAACAAAAACAGAATTACCTGGAAAAACTCAGCAGGTCTGGCAGCATCGGTGGGGAAGAAAAGAGTTGACGTTTCGAGTCCTCATGACCCTTCGACAGAACTGAGTGAATCTAAGGAGAGGGGTGAAATATAAGCTGGTTTAAGGTGGGGGGGTGGGGGGGGGGCGGTTGCGGGGTTGGGTGGTGGGAGAGAAGTGGGGGGGGTGATGTGGTTGTAGGGACAAGCAAGCAGTGATAAGAGCAGATAATCAAAAGATGTCACAGACTAAAGAACACAGAGGTGTTGAAGTTGGTGATATTATCTAAACGAATGTGCTAATTAAGAATGGATGGTAGGGCACTCAAGGTACAGCTCTAGTGGGGGTGGGGTGGAAAGGCTAGCAGGGCATAAAAGATTTAAAAATAATGGAAATAGGTGGGAAAAGAAAAAATCTATATAATTTATTGGAAAAAAACAAAAGGAAGGGGGAAGAAACAGAAAGGGGGTGGGGATGGAGGAGGGAGCTCACGACCTAAAGTTGTTGAATTCAATATTCAGTCCGGAAGGCTGTAAAGTGCCTAGTCAGACCTGCAGTCTGTCCGCAAGAATGACCCAAACCTCCCTGTCACTTGCCATTTTAACACTCCACCCTGCTCTCTTGCCCACATGTCTGTCCTTGGCTTGCTGCATTTTTCCAGTGAAGCCCAACGCAAACTGGAGGAACAACACCTCATCTTCCGACTAGGCACCTTACAGCCTTCCGGACTGAATATTGAATTCAACAACTTTAGGTCTTGAGCTCCCTCCTCCATCCCCACCCCTTTCTGTTTCTTCCTCTTCCTTTTGTTTTTTCCAATAATTTATATAGATTTTTCTTTTCCCACCTATTTCCATTATTTTTAAATCTTTTATGCCCTGCTAGCCTTTCCACCCCACCCCCACTAGAGCTGTACCTTGAGTGCCCTACCATCCATTCTTAATTAGCACATTCGTTTAGATAATATCACCAACTTCAACATCTCTGTGTTCTTTAGTCTGTGACATCTTTTGATTATCTGCTCCTATCACTGCTTGCTTGTCCCTACAACCACACCACCACCCCACCACTTCTTCCTCCCCCCCCCCTCCACCTTAAACCAGCTTTTATTTCACCCCTCTCCTTAGATTCACTCAGTTCTGTCGAAGGGTCATGAGGACTCGAAACGTCAACTCTTTTCTTCTCCGCCGATGCTGCCAGACCTGCTGAGTTTTTCCAGGCAATTCTGTTTTTGTTTTGGATTTCCAGCATCCGCAGTTGTTTGTTTTTAAGCTTATCAGTCAGCCTGGTTTGAATTCAAACAAAAGCTTGGCCATTAACTGTTCCTGATGCATTCACCATGGCAACGCCTCCATCAATCACAGTCCGCTTGCCGACCAATCAGCTTATAGGATTCTGAAATCCAATTTAACATTAGTTGTAAGACTCGGAGGGGGGGGTCTGACCAAAATGAAACCACTCTAGGTACGAGTGTGTTTAGACAAGATTCACAAATTTATTAAATTACAGAACAAGTACAAAAGTAACACTTAACAAAGCAGTGAACTCAGCTGATTCACCATGGAATACCAGTCTTCGGTTGGTTGGGGTGCTGTTTCTTCCGAAATTATTTTTCTATAGTCTTTCTGCTTTCTGCACACTGTACCATTGAAAAGCCTTGTTAACCCTTACCAAATCTCACAACCACAACATGACCATTGGTATCCCTGAACTCTGCTCCAGGCAGTGCATTCTGATTGGCTAGGTGAGGCAGTACAGTGCATGGGCACCTCCTGATGTCCATCCTCCCAGGATAGGAAGCATGATTCTCTCAGATTTTGCTCATTTAGTGTGAATACCTAATTAAATCAGACACTTACTGTACGCATCTATGTGCGCTGTTGAAAAGTGCCTGTCTGCTTTTTGGAGACCTCCTGCTGGGTGATATGTTTTACTATGAGTATTGTGATTGGAATGGCTATTGCAAAGTTATTTATAACTTTAAACAAAACAATATCAAACAAATATAGAGGATTACACAATGGGCAATACTTAAACATCTATACCAAGTGTGTGTAACATAAGTGAATAGCAACCATCAATATTTACAAGGTGGACTAGGTAAAATATTTTTCCACATTCAGTTGGCACAGTTGCAAGTGATGAAAGTCAAAAGGGTTGTATTGTTCTAATACTAATCACCCACTAACAGAAGTTAAACCTAATCCAAAAAACCCATTTAGATACTTTGATTCTGTATTATGACTGCATTAAACTCCTAACTCCTACAAGCACACTCTACTCATGCTGTATAAATTGGTTTTCCCTTTTACATTTGGTATTCTTGCAAATCTGTCCTGATGAGTGCAAGACGAAAAACTTTGACTTTTTTTTAAGCAGTAATTCACCTGTCCTGGTTCACATTTGACTCTATTTACCTATGCAACTGTATTTGTGACTAAATTTTTTTTAAAGCCAGCCTTTGGAATGGTGGGGAGGAAACACACAGCAGCTTAGACAGAAAGATTAAACAATATGCCCAGATTAAGTAAGAACAGGATAGGTTTATGGTACTGGGCGAGCAACTCTGAGCTAGAATTCTATATTCGTCATGTCATAATGTCCTCTGGCAAAATGATTTGCTGCTCCTGATTGTTATACTTGTGATTGTAGTCTTATGCTGTGGTCAATACTTCATTGTCCATCCATAGTTAGACACGAAAACTGGTAACCGCACCCCAGGAGCACAAAGCTTTGAATCACCAAGAGCACTGACCTCCCCAAATGTAAAGTGAGGCTTTAGTAATTAAATTTGAACTTTATATTAAAAAAATGTTTTTAAATACATGATTTGCTTCCTGGTGGAAGTTCTTATTTATAGAATGCGACTCTGTACTGAAATCCCAGTGCAACTTATGTCAGCCTGTTTAAGCAATACTTATTAGCTGAACAAATGTCATTCGAAGAAAACAGACTTTTCAAAGCTACTAAAATATTATCAAATATTTGTTTACTTTCCAGCCAATGAACACGGGAATTCAACCAGTCAGAACACTGAAGGTTCCACTAAAATGCAGATGTCAGTGTCAGAAAGTGGAGCTGGAACCATGGAAGCATGTAGTCTGGTGGTGGTTGTTGTAGAAAACAAAGTAAGTTTTAGTTCAGACTGAATTTTGGTATAGATTTGGATCCAAATATGTGTGTCACATTAGATGACGTGAAATAATACTTGAGGTAGTTAAGTACTACACTGAAGTTCAATAGATTTAACAGAATTTATGATCCTATTGGTCAGATAACTTTCAAACTTGTTTTCAGGCCAAATAATTTGACAATGTATACTTAATGTAGAGGCTTAATTGCCAATTTATTCAGTTACATGCATAAGTAGGCAGTGTCATCCTGTCACAGGAAGAGCGAAGTATCTGAGGAAGAGGGTTAAGTTCTTTTACTTGAATTGAAGCATTTTCTTTTCACACCCCTCCTTTTGTTTAGGCAGTCACAATGTGACTAGCAGCCTTTATTTTATCCTATTTTAGTTCTCTGCTTGAAGGCAAGTCTGATTCACAGCACCAGAATCTCCACCACGGATAGGGCACCGAGGCAGGTGGTAACTTAGATTTTCACATGCAAGTTGCAGCCTGGAGCTGTGGGTAGTGATGGTAGACACTCCAATTTCTTTCCATCTCGTAGCTAGCCAGGAGTCTCTTCCAGCCTATCATTGGCAATTCCTGGAAGGATTTACAAGTTGATGCTTAACCTGTTTGGCCACATTATGAACACACCTTCCTTGGTCATCAAGTCCTGAAGTGGAACTTGAACCGGAGCTTCTGGTTCAGAAGCAAGGATGCTACCACTGCACCTTGAGACTGCTCATAAAAAAATTATTTCAATGTAAGTCCTTCTGTAGCATGTAGCAATGTCATAAATTCAGTTATTTGTAGCACAGGAGGCCATTCAGCCTATCAAGTCCATGCTGGTTCCTGGCAGAGCAATCCAGTTAGTCCTATTCCTCCCATTGGTCCCCATAACCCTGCAAGATTATTTCCTTCAAAGTGCCCATCCAAATCTCCTTATTTCCTCTTCTATTTTTACTTAGTTCTGTTGAAGAGTCATACAGACTCGAAACGTTAACTGTGTTCCTCTCCGCAGATGCTGCCAGACCTGCTGAGTTTTTCCAGGTACTTTTATTTTTGTTTTGGATTTCCAGCATCTGCAGTTTTTTTTTTTGCTTTTATCTCCTCTTGAAATCATTGTTTATGCATCCACCACCTGGGCAGAGTATTCCAGGCCTTTGCCACTTGCTGCGTTAATATAATTTTAAAAAAAAATAATCTTCCTCTCATCTCCCCCCTGCATTTCTTGCCCAATATCTTAATCTGTGTGACCTACTTTTTGTACCATCAGTTAATGGGAAGAGTGTTTTCCTTGTTCACCTTATCCAAACCTGTGTTCTTGTACATCTCTTCTCAGATCTCCCTTAACTATTTCTTACTCCAAGGAGAAAAACTCCAGCCCTTCCAACCTAACCATGTAATTATCACCAACCACCTTCCCCCCCACCACCCCCCAAATAAATTCCCTGGAACCATTCTGGTAAATTTTCTCTGCACCTTCTGAAGGACTTTTGCATCTTTCCTGAGGTGCAGTGACCAGAACAGAGCTCAAAACTCTAGTGGGGGCTTAACCAGAGCTTTTTATAGGTTCGGCATAACTTTTCTGCTTTTGTACTCAGAGCCTCTATTTACGAAGTCCAAGACCCCAGATGCTTAGCTAACCACTCTCTCTCTCCATACATCCTGCCACCTTCAAAAATTAATGCACATGCACCCCCAGGTCCCTCTGTTCCTGCACACATTTTAGAATTTAGCTATTAAGTCTGTATTTTCCCCATCCCTTGTGCCAAAATATGAACAAATGAATTAGAAGCAAGAGTATCACTTCTCACTTCTTCTCTGAACTAAATTCCATCTGTCACTTGTCTGTCCATTCTGCTAGCCTTTCTGTCCAGTTGCAGGTAATTCATAACATCCTCAATGCCACTTCTCCAAGTTTGGTAAAGGTAGTCCTAGCACTAACCCTTGGGGAACACCACTGTGTACCACCTTCATTTTTTTTTTCTATCAACTTACACACTGGCCTTATTCCATATGTCTCAATTTTATTAATCTGCCTTTAATGTGATGCCTTGTCAAAAGCTTTTAATTCATTTAGGCAACATCCAACACATTCCCTTCATCAACCTTCTCTATTACTCCTTCAGAAAATGTAATTAGGTTAGTCAGACATGATCTGCCTTTTACGAATCTGTACCCTGATTCTCAATGAAACTAAACCCCTCCAAGTGCCTGTTGATTATCTTTCCTTGATTATGGATTCCAAAATCTTACCCACCACTGATGTTACACTGTTTGTCTGTACTAGCAAGGACTGTCCTTGCACTGTCCCTTGAATAAAGGTGTCATATTTGTTGCTTTCCAATCCTGTGGCACCTCTCCCTTGTTTTGGGAAGCTTGAAAAGTTGAGGCAAGCCGTTCTGCTATCTCAACCCCAATTCCTTTAGTAACCTGGGATGCAAGCAATCTAGACCAAGTGACTTATCTACCCTCAGCATAGCTAGCCTTTCCAATATCACCTCCCTTTCAATTTTTACAGTATTGCCTCCACTTTCTCTGCTTCTACCAATATTTTGTCGCATTTATCTTCCTTCGTAATTAAAGATACAAAGAACTCATTCTTGCCTTGCCCTACAGCTCTAAGCATATATTTGTCCCTATTAGGATCCACTAAACTTCTTACTACCTACTTACAACTTATGCTGGTAGAAGATTTTTGGGTTCTTCTCAGTCTTTTCTTCCTCTTGATCTCCCCCCTCAACCTATTGTATTTGACTTGGTTTTCACTAAGAACTCACCTGACATGGAACATACACCCTCCTTTCTTGTTTCATCACAATCTATCTCCCTCTCATCCATGGAGCTGTATTTTTGGCTTCCCTACCTTTTGCCTATGTTGGAATGTACCTAGCTGTACCTGAAGCATCTCTTTTTTGAAGATCACAATTGTTCTGTTAGTTTTTCATATCAGCCCCTGGTGCCCTTTTGCCCTGGCTAGATCCATTCTTGTTGCATAGAAATTAGTCCTCTTCCATCTAGAAATTTTACGTTAGATTGTTAAGACCATAAGACGTAGGAGCAGAAGTAGGGATGTCAGTAAGATTGAGAGAGTGCAAAGAAGATTTACCAGGATGTTGCCGAGTCTTAAGGAGTTGAGTTACAGGGAAAGATTAAACAGGTTAGGACTTTATTTCTTAGAGCGTAGAAGAATGAGGGGAGATATGATAGAAGTTTACAAAATTATGAGGGGTATAGACAGAGTAAATGCGAGTAGGCTCTTTCCACTTAGATTAGGAGAAATAAACACGAGAGGACATGGCTTTAGGATGAAAGGGGAAAGATTTAGGGGGAACTTCTTCTCTCAGAGAGTGGTGAGAGTGTGGAACGAGCTACCATCTGACGTGGTAAATGCGGGCTCACTTTTAAGTTTTAAGAATAAATTGAATAGATACATGGATGGGAGAGGTCTGGAGGGTTATGGACTAGGTGCAGGTCAATGGGACTAGCGGAATAATATTTTGGCACAGACTAGAAGGGCCAAATGGCCTGTTTTCTGTGCTGTAGTGTTCTATGGTTCTAGGCCATTTGGCCCATCGAGTCTGCTCCGCCATTCAATGAGATCATGGCTGATCTGATCATCCTCAACTCCACTTTCCTGCCTTTTCCCCATAACCCTTGATTCCCTTACTGATTAAAAATCTGTCTATCTCAGCCTTGACTATCTTAACTCAGCCTCTACAGCCCATTGTGGTAAAGAATTCCACAGATTGACTACCCTCTGAAAGAAGAAATTCCCCCTCATCTCTGTTTTAAATGGGTGCCACCTTACTCTGACGTTATGCCCTCCGGTCCTGGGCTCTCCCACAAGGGGAAACAACCTCTCAGCATCTACCCTGTGAAGCCCCCTAAAAATTTTGTTTCAATGAGGTCACCTCTCATTCTTCTAAATTCCAGTGAATACAGGCCCAACCTACTCAACCTCTCTTCATAAGAAAATCCCTCCATCCCTGGGATCAACCTAGTGGATCTCTGGACTGCCTCCAATGCCAGTATATCTTTCCTTAGATAAGGGGACCAAAACCGTTCACAGTATTCTAGGTGTGGTCTAACTAGTAACTTGTATAGTTTTAGTAAAGACTTCCCTATTTTTTATACTTCATTCCCTTTGAAATAAAGCTCAACATTCCATTTGCCTTCCCTATTACCTGTTGAACTTGTATGTTAGCTTTTTGAGATTCATGCACAAGGACTCTCAAATCCCTCTGTGCTGCAGTCTTTCTCCATTTAAATAATATTCAGCTCCTCTATTCTTCCTGCCAAAGTGCATAACCTCACATATTCCATCTGCCAAGTTTTTGCCCACTTACTTAACCTGTCTTTATCCCTCTAGATTCTTTGTGTCTTCCTCACCACTTGTCTTCCCACCTATTTTTGTGTTGTCCGCAAACTTGGTGATAGTATATTCACTTCCCTTATCTAAGTCATTAATATATATTGTAAATAATTGAGGCCCCAGCACTGATCCCTGTGGCACTCCACTAGTTACAGGTTGCCATCCTGAAAATGCCCCCCTTATCCCAACTCTGTCTCCTATTAGTTAGCCAATCCTCTATCCATGCTAATATACTACCCCCAACACCATGAGCTCTTATCTTATTAAGTAGCCTTATGTGCAGTACCTTATCGAACGCCTTTTAGAAATCCAAATATATTACATCTGTTGGTTCCCTTTTATCTTTCCTTATGCTTCTCCATTATGTTGTGATCTGGGTAGAGACCGATGACCATTTTTAAAAGAGAGATTTGAGGTAGCTGAAAGAATGACCAACAAGATTTCAGGTTTTAAAACTTGGGGATAGGCTGTGGCATTGTCGCTGGACTTGTAATCCAGAGACCCAAAGTAAGCCTCTGGGGACCTGGGTTTGAATCCTGCCATGTCAGATGGTGGAATTTGAATTCAATAAAAATCTGGCATTAAAAGTCTGATGTTGACCATGGAACCATTGCTGATTGTCGTAAAAACTCATCTGGTTCACTAAAGTCATTTAGGGAAGGAAATCTGTTGTCCTTATCTGGTCTGGCTACATGTGACTCCAGACCCATAGCAATGTGGTTGACTCTTAAATGCCCACTCAACAAGGGCAATTAGGGATGGGCAATAAATGCTGGCCTAGCCAGCGACACCCACATCCCATAAATGAATGGAAAAAAAGCACTTGACGAAACACACTTATAGGGCACTTAAATGTCGGCAAGCTGGGGGCAGGGCCCACTCACTGGCCTGGCACGACGTCGAGAGGGACTCCTGATGTCATCCCGCCCCATTTAAATATTCAGGAAGGCGGGCGGACAGCGCAATCAGCTGTCCGTCCGCCGACCTGTCAGTGGCCAATTGAGGCCATTGGCAGGGTAGTTAAACCAATTAAAGGTCCTGCCCGTCCAACCTTAAGGCTGGTGGGCAGGCCAGGAGCCCCAGCAGCTTCTGATAATACATCAAACCTCATCCACCGGTGGGTTGAGGTTTCATGTCTATTTTTTAAAAAATGTTTGATAAAGTTTTTGTGATTTATTAACATGTCCCCATCTCGTGTGACATTGTAACATGAGGGGACCATGTTAATTTTTTCATTTTTCTATTTTTAAAGTTTCAAACACTGTCAGTGATCTCCCCGAGTCAGCACTTAGTCTCAGGGAGCAGTGCACTCTTTCGTGCAGATGCGTGAAACCGTACATTCTGACAGTTTGGGAATCCCTATCCACCCCCACCTCCCCCTCCCGCCAGCATAGGAAGCGCATAGCGCTTCCCATCGGGCAGCCCGCCCACTTAAAGCGGCAGCAATTGGCTGCCTGCCCGCCGCCGAGCCAGTGGGGCCCGCCCGCCCATCAAGGGCAAAGTTCTGCTCTTACTTTTAAGCTACAAAGTGACACTCCCGTTCTATACTGATGATCCATCGCACTCAGTTACTTCCAGCTTCCCATATCCCTGTTTAGAGATAAACAGTTTACAGCATAACTGTTTACAACCCAGAAGCTACAACACCTTTCGCGTGGTGGTCTAAGATGGTCGTCTCAGTTTTTGGAGAATTTCTTAAATCCACTACCAGCAGTGAAGCCTGTTTGGTTCCTCTTCCCCCTGGTCATGCCAAAAGAAATCTCCCAGAATCCGCAGAAGGCTGCAGGGTGTGCCTCTTCAACTAGAAACTGTCTCCCTCCCACACCTCACCATGCTATATTGCAAAGTCCAAGCAGCCTTTTCTCCCTGACTGCAGACAACTACCCTGTCTCTCTGTGATACTCATTGATTTGTAGGGTAGCCTGTAACCTGATTTGAAAAATGGCTTCCTTTGCCCTCTTTCTCATGACAATATAAAACATATTAACCTTGTATCTTGGTAGAAATGCTAATTAGCTCCTTGAGAAATTATCGCGCTCATTTTAGAGATAAAAAGTTTACACAACTGTTTATAACCCGGTACCTCCAACACCTTTCTGGTCCACTTGGCACAGCTCATTTGGGTAATTAAAGTACCCCAGTATCACCACTCTAGTTCTTGCACATCTCTGATTTTCCCTGCAAATTTGTTCCTCTATCTCCCTCACTATTTGGAGGCCAGTAGAATACCCCAAGTGGTGTGATCTTAGCTTTTTTGCTTCTCAACTCCAACCAAATGGACTCTATCCTTGCTTCCAAGGAAATCCTCTTTTTCCAATACTATGTCTTCCCTAATCATTGGCATACAACCACTCTTTTTCCTTCTCTATCTTTTCTGAACACTTTTTATGCCCTTTTATATTAATTGCCTCGTATTCATCATTTTAAGCCACGTTTCTGTTATTGTCACTACATACACTATTTATCCTTGTAGATCACAACTTCATTCATCACACTTTTGTGCATTTACATACATGCATTGTAATCCTGTCTTTGCATTCCTCATAGCCCTCCTTAGTCCACTCTTATCTAATGTAGTACTATGCCTTTCTCTAATACTGTCCAATGCCTTCACTTTATGCAAGTTTTTCTTTTCTACTTCTATATGCTGATGCCCATCCCCTGCCAATGTTGTTTAAACCCTCCCTAACCACACTAGTGAACCTCTCCACCAGGACATTTGTCCCAATCCTGTTGAGGGGCAACCTGTCCCTTTTCACAGATGTCTTCTGCCTCAGAACTAGTACCAATACCCCAAGAATCTGAAGCCCTCCCTCCTGCACTATGATTCAAGCCACACATTGATTCTTCCTATTTCTACACTGATCACGTAGCACTGAGAGTAATCTATAGATTACTAGACTTGATGTCCTACTTTTCAATTTCCCCTCTAGCTCCTGAAAATCTGATCTTGGGACCTCTATCTGCTGTTCCTATGTCGTTGGTACCATTGTGCACTGCACCTCCTGGCTCACTTCTCCCTGCAGAATATTCTACTCCCTCTCCATGATGTCCTTTAACCAATGCACCAGGGAGGCAATATATCATTTGGGACTCTCAGTGACGTTTACAAAAATACCGACTATTCCCCTAACTATGGAATCTCTCAGAACTGCATTTTTACATTTTGCTGTTCCTTCCTGCACAGTTTGTCAGTTGGTGTCGTGGTCTGGGCTGCACGCCTTCAGGTTACTGTTACTCCGAGCTGCCTTTAAAACTGAGTACGTGTTCCAGATTGACATGTACCCCTAAGACTCCTGTTGCAACCTGCCTCTCCTACTCTTCCAGACTTCCAGATAGCTGCCACCTCACTATCCTGGCCCCTCACTGTCTACCTGTGGAATGACCACCACCTGGTATCTACGATCCAGGAAACTTTCATGCTCCATGATGCTCGGCAATATCCCAGTTGCCACTCGAGCTCGAATCCTGCATTCAGCTGGAACAGCTGGAGACACTTCGTACACACATGGTCACCCAAAACATGTGAAGTGTCCTGAAGTTCCTGCATGGCACAGGAATGGCAAGCAACAGTTCTCTGCCTATCCATAATGTAAAGAAAAGTCTCTCTGTTACCTCTTTAATCTAGCTAGTGCCCTGTTTAAATTGTTAATTTTAATTAATACCTCCAGACTTGCTCTGTGCTTCTACTTTTATTTCATTTACTGCTGTAACTAACCCCAATATCTAATTCGAAATGAATATTCTAGTTTAGAGAGGGAAAAGAGAAAAATACACACCAGCCAATCACTTACCACCTTCCCTATGACATACTTTGATTTTCTTCAGAATGCAATTGGGCACACTGCTTTGCTGTACTCTCTCCCAGACCTGCTCCTTTATAGCTCTCTCTGCTCTGTTTTTAATCATTTAAGTAACAAGTTTTAAATTCTTTTTTTTTCTAAAACGTTGGGTACAGTTTCATGTTTCCTTGATTCTGACCAAGGCAATTGGACTCTAATCAATTCAGTCCATCAGCTCACCAGGGCTTGGTGTACTATTTTTTTTTAAAAGTAACTGGTTCTAGTTTGAGCTCAGTCAGTTACCACCAGCTTGAGCAAATTGTTGGGCTTTGCTGTGCAATCAACCTACAAGTTAAATGACTACATTTCAAAAGTAAATCATTGGCTGTAAAACACTTTATGGCATTTTGAAGACTAGTGCTATTTAAATGCATACTTTTTTCCACCCTGTCTATAATTGATTCTTAAAGATTTCTCAGAAGTTGCAACTTTTGTGGTGCCACCATGTGAAGTAATGTTACATTGATTAAACAATTCTAATTGGACATGGCTTCTGCATAATTTGACTGACTGTTGTCCTGTTGCTTGATATTAAAGCTTCCATTTAGGAGACTCCATCTACCACTTTAGCATGATGCCAGGGAGTGTGCAGCATATGGACTGAGGGATAATTCTTCATCCTTCACATACTCTGTAGATGTGTAACCTAGCTCAGAGGAAAAAGATGCAAGTTTTTTAAGACTGTTATTTTCCCTTTGGACCAATAACCCCCAAATCGCAACATTCTAAAATGTGCCACCAAAAAAGCTAAGGTACATCAACTTCAGGAGCAACTTCCAAAAGTTTGTAGTCAGCAATTGGGACCTTATTAGTTGATGAGTGAAGTTAATTATTACTGTGTACAAATTAAGACTGTAAGCCTTACTAAACAGTTTGTTACTAAATTTGAGAAAACTGTGCTGGTTAAGTATTGGTGTTTCATCTACTTTAGACTGCGCAGAATATATTTTTTCCTGTTAATAGAAGGTTTAGTAAAATTACTTGACTAAAACACCTGTGTTTGTGTATGGTGGAATTAGATACTGGCCCTTCTTCTGTGGATATAGGTTCAAATCCAGCCCGGTGATGGTATGCAAGACCATCTTTGGCTGCAGGGTTCGATGTGAAATTAATCCTAGCAGGCTCAATCCAGTTTCTGCTGGTGGACGGGGCTCTTTTGAGGTCAGTGTGTGGTAGAAGATATTTACTCTTCATGGAAGTACCACTGCAAGATGTAATATTTGATGCTGATACTGGATGCCTGAGATGGGAGGAGTTCCGTTCCCAGCATTAACATCCCCCTCCCGCCTCTGCCCCCAACTTAACAAGTACCAAAAATTTTAGGTCGCTTTTTAAAACGTTCAAATGTTTAAACTAATGAAAATGTAGATGGTCTTCATGAAACTGAAGCCTGTGAAATTTATATGAACGTAAGAAATAGGAGCAGTGATCAGCCAGTCAGCCCTTCAAACTTGTTCTGCCATTCAATAAGATCATGGCTGATCCAGCTCGACTTAATCTTCCTGCACTATGCCCAAATCTCTTGATTACCTTAATGTCCAAAAAATCTCGCAGTCAATCTTGAATGGACTCATAGGTATTATCCCTGTTGCCTAGCCTTAGCTTTTAAGGTACTTCTGTGTAACAGAAAATTCTTCCAAACATAATGGTGTATTAAGAAATGAGGCTGCATTGTACTACAAGAATCATGTTTCTATCCCCTTTGATCACTATTAAATTTTATTTGAATTACTTGTGGGAATATATCCATTCATTTATATTTATTCTTTCCTTTAGGCAGCTGCAGAAGAACTCTGTTCTCTTCTCAGTCAAGTCTTCCAAGTTGTTTACACAGAGTCCACAATAGACTTTTTGGATAGAGCAATATTTGATGGTGCTTCTACCCCAACTAAGCACATGTCTATATACAGTGGTAGGTGTTAAATAATTTAGCATTAATTATGAAGAACTTCAGATCTCAACTAATTCCATACACTTGTATGAGGTTTTGGCTCTAGCTGACTTTATCCATTCTGAGATTTTTGTAATGTCCAAATATCAGTGTAGTGAGCATCAAATTATGACCATTCATTTATTTCAAATACCTCATCTTGTCCCTGTTGCAGATATGCAATGCCATGTTCGGTTTTGGTGGCTCGGTGCATTAGATCTCGATTGGGAGCTGAATTTAACTATTGAATTCATTTAAAATTTGTGGAGAACTGGAGGCACAAAAAGATTTACAAAAAGATGGCCCATATTTGCAATGCTGTCCATGAAACTATGCAACCTCATGGCCCCTTTCCCAACCATTCGTACTGCTAGCTCCTGGGGTGAAAAAAAAACTGTGGGGCATGTCACCTGAACAAAAGTTCAATTGGGATTGAGATCATGGTTAGTTATGATTATGCATCGGCAGACACTAATTAATTCCTTCCCAAGCTGCCATTTTAGTTTTCCTTGTTTGGGCTCCAACAACATTGTGCAAGCACTGGCCCTAAAAAAAAAAGTTGCATAAAAGTAGTACTTTTGGGGGCAGACTTAAGCTACTTTGCTCTGTCCCAAAATAACATTGAATGAGTTTCTAGCTGTAGTGGAAAATCACTGGTACCTTGAAGGAAAATGAAGCCCCACAGAGCCCCTTCCCACGCCATGTGAAGTCCTGACCAGTTCTAAGTTGCATGTTTACATTTCAGAATCGGGATTGATATTCAGAACAGGAAAGAAAGCTAATCCTTAGAGATGAGTGATGGTCAGTCCTGAAGGAATATTAACATTTCTTCCAAAGTAAACTAACTAATCTGTCCATTTCAGATCATCTAAATGTTTCTAGGGAGTACATCTAAGATGCGAACCTTAGTCATTATCTAGAATTTAGTAGAAAGAATACTGATTGGTCATCTTTCATTGAAGAGACTAATCAATTACTTTACAATTATTACAATGTGTAATAATAGTTGCCATAGTTAAAATTGTATGGTTTTAGTTCACAATTTGGAGAACTTATCAGATTTTGTGTAATACACAGTGGAGGACAGTTAATTTTGCTTTGATACATGCAGTAAATGAGTAGATCATGCTCAATACTGCTGTTTTTGTTGTGGGTTTTTAACACCATTTATCTCAAAGGGTATCATAAAGGCAATGAAAGAACCAAGTTTCTGCTGGTAAAGTCTCTTATTTCATACCATTCCCTATTTGCTATAGCTGTTTTCTTTGTCAATGTATTCAAGTTATTTGTTTCTATGCCACCGTGCTGTATGTTGTGCATATCTTGACACGTTCAGCTCATACCATTCCGAAGGGCCTTTGGTTACTATTTAAAATGACCATTCTTTTTTGTTAATCCTTATCCCTTGCAATGATTTACCAACCAGTGGAACAGTTTCTCTCTACCTCCATCCATTAATCTCATCTTAACCTTCCAGTGAATGAACAAAGTTTCTCCAAACTAAAATCTTGCATTCCAATTACAGTAAATCTAGAGAGCAGTTGAGTGCTAGCTTTGGTTGTGCATTGTGCCCCTTTTTCCTTTTTAATCCTTCATTTCTCCTATCCTGCTACTGCCCTTTCCCAGCCGAGAGTATTAAGGCCGAATCCACCCTCTCGGGTGATCACTAATCCAGCACAAACCAGCAGTCGGGCCTGGAACAGAAAGTCAAAAATGGGGAATAAAAAAATGTAATCCTCAACTCCTCACTCCAGTACCATACTTACTGGAACAAGTATACTGCCACTTTTGTTACAAACATATGAATTAGGAGCAGGAGTAGGCCACTCGGCCCCACGTGCCTGCTGCACCAGTCAATAAGATCATGGCTGATCTGAATGTCTCAAAGACACTCAACCCTCTAAGAGAAAAAAATTTCTCCTCATCTCCCTCTTAAATGAGTGACTCATTATTTTTAAACATTGACCCCTATTTCTAGATTCCCTCAAGAGGAAACATCCTCTCCACATCTACCCTGTCAAGACCCCTCAGGATCTTATATATTTCAATCAAGTCGCCTCTTACTCTTCTAAACTCCGGTGGCCTAATCTGTCCAACCTTTTCTCGTAGGGCAACCCGCCCATTCCTGGTATTAGCCTAGTAAACCTTCTCTGAACTGCTAACACATTTATATCTATCTTTAAGTAAGGAGACCAGTACAGTACACACTACTCCAGATGTGGTCTCATCAATGCCCTGTACAACTGAAGCATAGCCTCCCTACTTTTGTAATTAATTCCCCTGACAATAAATGATATTCTATTAGCTTTCCTAATTACCTGCATACTAACTTTTTGTGGTTCATACACTAGGACACCCAGACCCTTCTGAATCACAGAGCTCTGCAATCTCTCACCATTTAGATAAGCTTTTTCATTCTTCCTGCCAAAATGAACAGTTTCACATTATACTTCATTCTCCAGATCTTTGCTCACTTACATCACCTATCTATGTCACTTTATAGCCTCCTTGGATCCTCTTCACAATTTACTTTCCTATCTATCTTTGTGTCACCAGCAAATTTAGTTACCATTCCTTCAGTCCTTTTATATAAATGTCTTGGATGAATTATAAAAAGTTGAAGCTGCAGCACTGATCCTTGTGGCACACCACTTGTCACATCCTGCCAACCAGAAAAAGACCCATTTATGCCAGCTTTCTGTTAGCTAGCCAGTCTTCTATCCATGCCAATATGTTACCCCCTACACCATGAGCTTTTATTTTCTGAAATAACCTTAGATGTGGCACTTTATCAAATGCCTTCTGGAAATCTCAGTACAGTACATCCACTGGTTCCCCTTTATCCACAGCACATGTGACTCCTTCAAAGAACTCCAATAAATTGGTGAAACATGATTTCCATTTTCCAAAACCATATTGACTCTGCTTGAATTTATGTATGTGTCCCACTATAACATCTTTATTAACAGCTTCTAATATTTTCCCTATGACAGATGTCAGGATAACTGGCCTATAGTTTCCTGCTTTCTGTCTCCCTTTTTGAATAAAGGAGTTATATTTTCTATGTTCCAATCTAATGGAACCTTCCCCGAATCTAGGGAATTTTAGAAAATTAAAAACAGTGCATCAACTATCTCACTACCCACTTCTTTCAAGACCTCAGGGTGAAGTCCATCTGGACCTGGGGACTTGTCAGCCCACAGCCCCAACAATTCGCTCAATGCCACTTCCCTGGTGATTGTAATTTTCCCGAGTTTCTCCCTCCCTTAAATTTCCTGACTTACAGCTATTTGCAGGATGTTACTCGTGTCCTCTGTTGTGAAGGCCGAAGCAAAATACCTGTGTAATTCATCTGCCATCTCCCTCCGTTCCATTATCAATTCCCCAGATGCGCATGCTATAGGACCAATGTTCATTTTGTTAACTCTTTAAATATCTATAGAATCACGTACTATCCTGTTGTTGCAATGATTTACCATGAGGCAAGAGTGGTGGACAGTACAGTAACTCTGAAGTCAAGTCCTGACTGCAATAAAGTGATATGAAATTATGACTAACTTTTTCAAAACCATTACAGCTTCCAGCTGCATTTTGAATGTCCTTACTAATTTACTTCTGCCCTATTCAGCGTATCATGCCAGGCATTTATCATTGTGTAAAGCTGCTCTTTGATATTTTTCACCTTTGCATTTCACCAATTTATATTTATCATTTGGGCCTATTTAGTGGTGTCATGGTTAAGTACGATACCAACTGATACCTTTTACCCACTTAGTGGAGGAAGAAGCTTTGTTTTTCACCCTAAGGCTTGAACTTTACATTTGATTTGCATTCAATTTAATATTTCTTTTGAAAACAGATGATTCAAGTAAAGTGGATGTTAAAGAGCCGTATGATGCAGAAATTAGTAACTTGTAAGTATCTTAATGTAGCTCTCTTTGAACACATTGTGGGAACTAAGTTTGTATATTAAAAGTGCTTTCATTATATAGATTAACAGGCTACTTGGCCTGATTTAGAGTATTCAGCCCGACCAAATGATTATTAAATTCAAACTGTGTCCCCTGTTCATTTTCTTGGGTAGAATATTTGAGCTAATAAGCTTTAATCTGATTCTTTGTTAGAATATACAAATATAGCCAGCTGTTGATTATTATAAACGTTTTTTGTGCTTGCTCTGGAAAACGAGAGGGGCAATTTGGATTATCCACTGATTCTGTTGAAATACATTGCCCTTTTTTCCCCTGCACCTCCAATCATCTTCAACACTCTGTTGATAAAAGCTGTGTAACTAAATCATGCATGGTTCATTTGCTGGTCTGTGCTCCATAAGTGACCTTGATAGGAGTGCTGCAGTTTGCTTAACCGCTGATAACTATGATAGCTCAACTTTGCCCTTTGAAGGTATGGATTAATGTAGGAAGATATTTTTATGTTCAAACAGCAGCCTCTGGATCTGGCTCCAGATACATACAGCACCAGCTCATTCTCACTCAGTGTACCTGCTAAATCCTCTTCACAACCCTCAAAGACTCATAGAATGACAATACAAGAAGTCACTTAGCCCATTGCGCTTGTGCCAGTTCTTTGGAAGATCCCTGCAATTATTTCTGCTTCATAGGAGCACAGGGATAGGACTAGGTCATTTAACTCCTTGAGCCTTTCCTGCTGTTCAGTGATATGTAACCTAATTCCACATACCTGCCTTTGCACAATATCCCTTATATCTTTGGTTAACAGAAATTTATCGATCTTCAACTTAAAATTAAAATTGACCTGTTTGCAGAAAAACATTCCACACTACTACCACCCTTCGCATGCTGAAGTGTCCCCTAACAGTTTTTTGGACTGTGAGGGCGACATAGTGGGTTCGTACTAGGACCGCTGCTTTTTTAAATATATTTATGACCTAGACTTGGGCCCGGAGGGCACATTTTGAATTTGCAGTTGATAGAACTTGGAAGTATTGTGAACTGAGGTGGCTAGTGGTAGACTTCGAGTTGGTGAATGGTAGATATGTTGCAGATGAAATTTAATGCAGAGCAGTGTGAAATGATACCTTTTGGTAGGAGGAACAAGGAGGGGGTGCAATATAAGAGTGTAATTCTAAATGGGCTACAGGAACAGAGACCTGTGGAGGTATATTGTTGAAACTGGCAGGGCAGATTGAGAAAGTGATTTTAAATAAAGGATGTGGGATTCTGGGCTATATGTATAGAGGCATAAGCATACAGAAGCAAAGAAGTTATGATGAACTTTTATAAAACATGGCATGTCCTCCACCTGTTGCTCTTCAACCACTCAGCATCCGAATAATAAGAGGCAGGGTGGGCTATAATAGGGACAAAAGTGATTTATGCTTGGAGATGCAGGGCAAGGCTAAAATAGAGTATTTTGTATCAGTGTTTACTAAGAAGAGGATGCTGACAAAACATCAGAAGAAGCAGAGATGTTAGAAGTAATGGATGGGGTGAAAATTGATGGGCAGGATGTACTGGAAAGGTTGGCTTTGCTTAGTGAATAAGTTGCCTGGTCCAGATGGCTTGCATTCAGTTTGCTAAAGGAAGTGTGGGATATTGGAGGGCTCATCATAATCTTCCCTTGATACTGGAGAGATGCCAGAGGATTGGAGAGTGATGAATGCTTTCACTCTTATTCCAGAAAGGGTGCAAGAATAGTTCTGGTAACTACAGGCCTGTTGGTAGGTTTTAGAAATAATAATCGGGGGGTGGGGGGCGGGGATGGGGTCAAATCAACAGGTGTTTTGGCGTTTTTGAGCCAAGGGAGTTGGAATCGAACATTGGTAGAAAAGACAGTGACTGAAAAATGGGCTATCTTCAAAGCGATGGGATTGCAAGCAATGTCAAAGCATATTCCCTTGAAGGGGGAAGGTAGGACAAATAAATCTAGAACACCCTGGATTACGAGTGAACGAGCTGAAGGTGAAAAGAAGTACATGTATGACAGATGTTAGGTAGAAAATACAGTAGAGAATTAGGCTGAATATAGAAGGACCAGAGGGGAAGTGAAAAAATTGATCAGAAAAGCAGGGGTGGGGGGGAGCCAGTTTAGGGATAAAAGAGGAGACTTGCATATGAAAGCAAGATAAGTAGCAGAGATATTAAATGAGTACTTTGCATCTGTCTTTACAAAGGAAGAGGTTGCTACCCGGGTCGAGATGAGAAAAGAGGTAACTGATAAACTCAAGGAATTTACAATTGAGCAGGAGATTTAGGCTACCTTGACTTAAAATTGATAAGGTACCAGGACCAGATGAGATGCATCCTAGGATACTGAGGGAGGTGAGAGTGGAAATTTCAGAGGCACTAGTGACAGTCTTACTTAAACGTGGGTGGTGCCGGATGACTAGAGAATTGCGAATGTTACGCACTTGTTCAAAAAGGATAAAGCTGACAACTACAGACCGATCAGTTTGACTTCAGTGCTAGGGAAACTTCTGGAAACTATAGTTCGGGACAAAATCAATAGTCAATTAGATAGGTGTGAGATAATTAAGAAAAGCCAGCATGGATTCATTAAGGGAAAATTACGCTTAACTAACTTGCTGGAACTTTGAGATAACAGAGAAGGTTGATAAGGGCAATGCTGTTGATGTAGTGTATATGGATTTTCAAAAGGCATTTGATACACAACAGACTTGAGCAAAGTTCTAGCTCATGGAATAAAAGGGAAAGTAGGGACTTGGATAAGAAATTGGCTGAGTGACAGGAAACAGTAGTGAAGATTGGAAGCATTGTCAACTGATGAAGATAATCTTGAACTTCAAAAGGACATAGACATATTGGTGGCTTGGGCAGACAAATGGCAGATGAAGTTCAATGCAGAAAAGTGTGAGGTGATTGATTTTGGCAGGAAGAATGTGGAGAGACAGTATAAAATATAGGGAGAAACTCTAAAGGAGCTGCAGGAACAGAGGGACCTTGGTGTATATATACATAAGTCATTAAAAGTGGTAGGGGGCATGCTGAGAGAGCAGTTAATAAAGCATATATGGCATCCTAGGTTTTATTAATAGGGGCATTGAGTACAAGAGTAAGGAGGTCATGTTAAACTTGTGTAAGATACTAGTTAGGCCTTATCTGGAGTACCTCGTCCAGTTCTCGGCGCCATACTTGAAGAAGGATGTGAAGGCATTGGAGAGAGTGCAGAGGAGATCACAAGAATGATTATAGGGATAAACAACTAGCTATGAGGATAGATTGGAGAGGTGGAGTCTCTTTCTCTTGGAGGAAAGAAGGCTGAAAGGAGACTTGATAGAGGTATTCAAGATCCTGAGGCGTATGGACAGGGTAAATAGTGAAAAACTTCCCACTCAAGAGAACATCAAGGACTAGAGGGCACAGATTCAAAATGATGGGCAAAAGGAGTATGAAAAATACAAAAAATATGCAAAATAGAAGTGATACGAGGAAAGCTTTTTCACCCAGAGGATGGTTGGAGTCTGGAATGAACTTCCTGAAAGGGTGGTGGAGGCAGGTTTGATTGAAGTATTCAAGAGGGAATTGGATTGCTGTCTGAAAAGAATGTGCAAGGTTACAGGGATAAGGCAGTGAGTGGCATTATATAGAATGCTCTTTCAGTGAGCCAGTGCAGACTGGATGGCCACCTCCTGCACTATAAAGATTGTGATTCCTTTTGAATTAACTGGGGAGAGCCAGCACAGATTTGCCAGCCCCAGCTGTGTATTCACTATACCCCCTGACCTTCCCCTCTCCGATGCTGAATGTTCAGTGCTCAGCAAAGGACTTAGTTTCATACCCCTACGCCCTCACCTTAATGAATTTTGGGCTTGGCACGATGCTGAACTCTTCTTCCGCCGTCTTCGTCTCTGTGCTCACTTCTTTGGGCAGGAGTCCTCTCCCCGTTCAACGGATCCTTTCACCCACCTCCAATATTCTCCCTCCACCTGGACCCCTCCCTCTGGATTCTTACCTTCTCTTGATCTTTTCATGAAGAACTGTCGGCGCGACATTAGTCGTCTCATTTTCTCTGCTCCTCTCACCCATTCTAATCTCTCTCTCTCTGAACTTACTGCACCCAATTCTCTCAGGTCCAACCCTGACATTGTCATCAAACCCGCTGACAAGGGTGGTGCTGTTGTTGTCTGGCGCACTGACCTCTACCTCGCGGAGGCTGAGCGTCAACTTACAGACACTTCCTCCTA
Organism: Isurus oxyrinchus; assembly: GCA_026770705.1. NCBI lineage: Eukaryota > Metazoa > Chordata > Chondrichthyes > Lamniformes > Lamnidae > Isurus > Isurus oxyrinchus. The sequence continues at coordinate 452,369 of JANJGN010000006.1, read as the reverse complement.
CCTCTCCCTGGACCATGACCGCACCACTGAACATCAAGCCATTGTTTCCAGGACTGTCACTGACCTCATCTCCTCTGGGGATCTTCTTCCCACAGCTTCCAACCTGATAGTCGCCCAACCTTGGACGGCCCGCTTCTACCTCCTACCCAAAATCCACAAACAGAACTGTCCCGGTAGACCAATCGTGTCAGCCTGTTCCTGCCCCATGGAACTCATTTCTCGTTATCTTGACTCCCTTCTCTCTCCCCTTGTTCAGTCCCTTCCCACCTACGTCCGTGATTCCTCTGACACCTTACGTCACATCAACAATTTCCAGTTCCCTGGCCCCAACTGCTTCCTCTTCACCATCGACGTCCAATCCCTCTACACCTCCATCCCCCACCAGGATGGTCTGAGGGCCCTTAGCTTCTTCCTCGAACAGAGGCCCGAACAATCCCCATCCACCACTACTCTCCTCCGTCTGGCTGAACTTGTTCTCGCACTGAACAATTTCTCCTTCAACTCCTCTCACTTCCTCCAAATAAAAGGTGTGGCTATGGGTACCCACATGGGCCCCAGCTATGCCTGTCTCTTTATGGAGTATGTGGAACATTCCATGTTCCAGTCCTACTCCGGCCCCCTTCCACAACTCTTTCTCCGGTACATCGATGATTACTTCAGTGCTGCTTCATGTTCTCATCGGGATTTGGAAAAATTTATTAATTTTGCTTCCAATCACCACCCCTCCATCATTTTCACGTGGTCCATCTTTGACAATTCCCTTCACTTCCTTGACCTCGCTGTCTTAATCTCTGGTGATAGACTGTCCACCAATATCCATTACAAGTCTACCGACTCCCACAGCTACCTTGACTACAGCTCCTCACACCCCACTTCCTGTAAGGACTCCATCCCATTCTCTCAGTTCCTTCGCCTCCGTCACATCTGTTCCGATGATGCTACCTTCAAAAACTGTTCCTCTGACATGTCCTCCTCCTTCCTTAACCGAGGTTTTCCACCGACGGTCGTTGACAGGGCCCTCAACCGTGTTCGGCCCATCTCCCGCGCATCCGCCCTCACGCCTTCTCCTCCCTCCCAGAAACATGATAGGGGCCCCCTTGTCCTAACTTATCACCCCACCAGCTTCCGCATTCAAAGGATCGTCCGCCGCCATTTCCGCCAACTCCAGCATGATGCCACTACCAAACACATCTTCCCTTCACCCCCACTGTCGGCATTCCGTAGGGATCATTCTCTCCGGCACACCCTGGTCCACTCCTCCATCATCCCCTACTCCTCAACCCCCTCCTATGGCACCACCCCATGCCCACGCAAAAGATGTAACATCTGCCCCTTCACTTCCTCTCTCCTCACCGTCCAAGGGCCCAAACACTCCTTTCAAGTGAAGCAACATTTCACTTGCATTTCCCCCAACTTAGTCTGCTGCATTCGTTGCTCCCAATGTGGTCTCCTCTACATTGGAGAGACCAAACGTAAACTGGGCGACTGCTTTGCAGAACACCTGCGGTCTGTCTGCAAGAATGACCCAAACCTCCCTGTCGCTTGCCATTTTAACACTCCACCCTGCTGTCTTGCCCACATGTCTGTCCTTGGCTTGCTGCATTTTTCCAGTGAAGCCCAGCGCAAACTGGAAGAACAACACCTCATCTTCCGACTAGGCACCTTACAGCCTTCCGGACTGAATATTAAATTCAACAACTTTAGGTCTTGACGTCCCTCCTCCATCCCCACCCCCTTTCTGTTTCCCCCTTCCTTTTGTTTTTTTCCAATAAATTATATAGATTTTTCTCTCCTATTTCCATTATTTTTAAATATTTTTAAATCTTTTATGCTCCTCCCACCCCCACTAGAGCTCTACCTTGAGTGCCCTACAATCCATTCTTAATTAGCACATTCATTTAGATAATGTCACCAACTTTGACACCTATGTGTTCTTTTGTTCTGCTGTCTGTGACATCTTTTGATGATCTGCTTCTATCACTGCTTTTGCCTACAACCACACCCCCCCCGCCTCTCCCCCCACCACCACCACCTTAAACCAGCTTATATTTCACATCTTCCTGGGATTCACCTAGTTCTGTCGAAGGGTCATGAGGACTCGAAACGTCAACTCTTTTCTTCTCCGCCGATGCTGCCAGACCTGAGTTTTTCCAGGTAATTCTGTTTTTGTTACAGATTTTTAAAAGGCTGATTGTGCTTGACTAACCTTATTGAATTTTTTGAAATAATGGAACATTGAAAGGAATGCAATGGATATTACCTATATGGATTTTAAGGAAGTGTTTGGCAATGAACCACACAAAATGCAGCTTTACAAAATTGAGGTTCATGGAATAGGAGGGATCAGTGTTAACTTCGATAAAAATTGGCATGAGGACAAAGTAGTAAGTCGTGGTTAAATAATGCTTTTTCAGACTGGAGGGTGGTAGACAATGGTGTTCCCCAAGGGTCAGGGCAGGGATTGCTGCTTTTTGAAATTTGACTTGGGATATTTGAATACAAAGTAAATTTCAAAATTTGCTTATGATACCAACCTTGGAATATGGATCAAACAATGAAGGTGATATCAGTTGATGGTTACAGGACGTAGATTGTCTAGGAGAATGGGCAGGCATGACAGATGGAACTCGAAGTGTAAGATGATGCATTTTGGCAAAGGGATAGGGAGAGACCATATAGACTGGCGACAGGACATATTGAGTGTGTGGTTGGCAAAGCATATGTGGAACTTAGGCTTCGTAAGTCGAGGTATTGAATGCCTCGGTCGTATGAATTAGGAGCAGGAGTAGGCCATTCACCACTCAAACCTGCTCTGCCATTCAATAAGATCACAGCTGATCTGATTGTGGCCTCAACTCCAGTTTCCTTCCTACCCCCATACCCTTAGATTCTTCATTGAATCCGTTGTCAATCTGCTTCAGCCTTAAAAATATTGAATGCCTTACCACCACCACTTTCCCAGGAAGAGAGTCCCACAGACTCATTACCTCCGAGAGGGAACATTTTCTCCTCATTTGTCTTAAAAGGGAGGCCCTTTATTTTTAAGCTGTGTTCCCTAATTCTAGTCTCTGCCACAAGTGGAAACATCCTTTCAGCATCCACCCTGTCAAGTCTCCTCAGGATCTTGCAATAAGATTGGCTCTCATTCTTCTAAACTCCAGTGGATACAAGCCCAGCTTGTCCAATGTTTTCTCGTATGATTACCCCCTTATTCCAGGAGTTAATCGAGTGAACCTTCTCTGACCTGCTCCTAAAGCAATTATGTCCTTAAGTAAGGAGACCAAAACTGTACTCTAGATGCGGCCTCACCAACACCATATACGACTGTAGCAAAACATCCCTACTTCTATTGCAAGGGGAATGGAATATAAACAACATTCCATTTATCTTCCTAATCATTTGCTGCACCTACATACTAACCTTTTGTGATTCACGTACCAGGGCACCCAGATCCCTTTGTACCTTAATTCTGCAGTCTGTCCCCATTTGAAAAACATGCTGGTTTTTTCAATTCTTCCTGCCAAAGTGGACAAGTTCACATTTTCCCACATTATCATCCATTTGCCAAATTTTTGTCCGCTCACTTAATCTATCGACATCCCTTGGGCTGAACTTTCCCAGAATTGCACGAAGTGCAGTAGCAGGCGGGTAAAATGGAGTCCTACCTGCCAATGAAAATGGGTTTTCACACCGTATCTTCCCGAGCCCGCCTCATTATATATTCACTCCCGTGAAACACGCTGTTTCCGTGATGGGCAGGCCCTCATTTGCCCGCTCGCCATCACCCTGTTGTTGCAGCATGGCAGCTGCCAGCAAAGTGCTCATTGCCGCCAGCTCACCACCGCTGCCCGGGAGACATGGCCAGCAAAGACAAAAAGAATCCACCCCCCCCCCTACCCCCTTGCTTCAATGATGGGTTCCTCGAGCGATTGCTGGATGCTGTGGAGGCCACTGGGATGTGTTCTACCCCCGCTCTGGTTGCAGGATGGGTAGCAATGTCACCAACCTGGCTTGGGAGGCAGTAGCAGCAGTGGTCAGCGCAAATGCCCTTCAGAAGAGGACAGCCACCCAGTGCTGCAAAGGGATGAATGATGATCTCCGTTCAGCCAGGTAAGTCACTCTTTTCATCACTCCCAACTCTCTCATTCACACTTACAAACCCATCACACACCCTCAGGGCCCTCACTCACGGCCAGTGCAAGGGGCATCACCATTCACTCTCTCACACACACTACCATTGTCCTCATCCCATCCATGGGACCACTCACCACCCACACAGGCCAGGCATACTTATCATCTGGCCTGGCAGGTGTCCTGATACACTCTCCCCATCTCTATCCATGCAGGACAAAGTGGCTCACAACAGGAGAGAAAGGTTACAGACAGGTGGAGGGATGCCGGATTTCAGTGTTCTCCCAGACTTTGAAAACAGAGCCATCCAGATGGCCAGCGATGACTAAGAGCGGTCCTGTGCTGACGGTGAGGTCGGTGTACTCAAGTGAGGATCCAGCAGTGCCAAATCCATCAGATAACAATGCCGTGAGTGAAGTGTCCTCTTTCACAGGTCACTGCCATACACTAATTATCTCCCCTTGCTTTCATAGGCACATCTGGGAAGCGACAGATGGAGCCCATGACCCAGAGCCTCCAAGCAACCTTCAAAGAGGAATCTGAAGGTACCCTCCCTGAAGACCCATCACAGCGCTCACCCACACCCTCCACCAGTGCAGAGACACACACCTCGGTGGGACCTAACTTCAGAGTAGCCTCGGGACCACAATCTGGTGAGCACATCGCACTTTCTGATCCACAGCAGGCAGAGGCAGGGACTTCCCAGTCCCCGGCACTCGGAGGACTGCTGGAAGCCAGAACGTTGCTAAGTCCAAGTCAAATGACAGGCCTCTGGACTTGGCCATAGCAAGTTGCTAGAGCTGCAAAGGCAAGTGGGGAGGCAATGGTATAGTGGTATTGTCACTAGACAAGCAATCCAGAGACGCAGGGTAATGATCTGGGGACCTGGGTTCGAATCCCACCACGGCAGATGGCGAAATTTGAATTCAATAAAATTCCAGAATTGAGTCTCTGATAATGACCACAAAACCATTGCCAATTGTCATTCAAAAAAACCCACTTAATATCTTTAGGGAAGGAAATCTGTTGTCCTTGGCTGGTCTGGCCTACATGTGACTCCAGACCTACAGCAATGTGGGTGACTCTTAAATGCCCTCTGAACAAGGGCAATAAAACTGCTGGCCAGTGACGCCCACGAGCGAATATTTTAAAAAAGCAAGCATGGGAGATGGCTGCTGCACTCCTTGGATTGCGAGGCATGATGGAAGAGTCCATCTGTCTTCCGGCTGAGGTGATAGCGTCGGCATTGCAATGCACCGAGGTCAACACTGGCAGGATTGCGGCTGCTGTGGAGACCTTGGTCCAGGACGTCGCTCCTGCACTGCTGCACGGGCTTAAGTCCATCGATGGTGGGCAGCTCGATCTCACTCCAGCTATCCTTTTCGTTCATGGAGTCAGCCAGGGGTCCTCAGACACCCATAGGGAGGAGGGTCAGCAAGTGCACTCAGGTGACTCTAGGAGTGATCGGCCCATCTGACTCCCCTCTTCCTGTGACCTCCAGCTTCACAGGCCGAGGAGGGTGCCACTGCCACACAGCAGGACCCCAAAAGCAGACCGGGGCCCTCAAAGTCTCAGCTCTCCAGAGAACGCCCGCCAAAGCCATCACAGACAGGGTGTCACAGTCAGCAGGCTGCCTCCACCTCTGCTGTGGATGCCCGGGGAGCATCAAGCTGTAGCAGCAGGGTTAGGAAAGTTACGGAGAATTAGTTGCATAGCCTGGGTATGGGTGTTAATCACTTGTACATAATGTTTAGTATTGTCAATAAACCTCCAAGAATGTATCCCTGCCTATGTCTCCTTGTTCTGATGAGCAGTGTTCTTGTCACTCAGATGTGAAACCTTTCTGCACAAGACAGGTGTCTAAGTCCAGGGCCTCTTCCCTGTGCTGTATGCGGCCTTCAGGCCACCGTGATGGTCCAGCCTCTCACTCCCTGGAAACATTACTGATGCCTGCAACTCAGCACCTTTAAGGTAGGGCTGCCCCCCATTACACCAGCATGTGTGACCAGTGATGCTGTGCACCAGCTCTTGAAGGGCTGAGGTACTGAAAGTGGACGCAACATCAGATGTACCTAAAGTTTCATGGTTGCATTAGGGTTAGAGTTGCAATTCTGCGATGGCCCTGATCATGGAGCGCAAGCGAGCTGCCCTCGGCCAGACGAGAGTCAGACATTCTGGGGCTATGTGAAGATCCATGGGAGTGCCCTGTCTGCATGTTGTCATCATCCTCCTGCGATCGAACGACTATTAGGACCTCCATTGCATCTCCATGACAGGAGCATTCTCTGAGTGCACTGAAATAAGTGAGACTGGAGTCAAACGTTCACAACTGTGATGAGGATCCACAGGGAAATTTGATAGAGGTTTACAAGATCATGACAGGCTAAGATGTTCCCATTAGATAATGATGGAAGATTTAAGGTTTTGGGCAAGGGATGCAGTGCAGATGTGAGGAAGAACTTTATGCAGTGAGTTGTAATAACCTGGAACTCTGCCTCCAAGAATAGTGGAAGCGGAGACAAATGATTTCAAGAGAGAATTGGGCAGTGAGGGAAATAAGCATACAAGGTTAGAGCTTGGGGGAATGGGACTGGCTAGATTGCTCTACAAAGAACTGGAATGGGCTGAATGCCCCCCCCCCCCCCTTCTGTACCTTAACGACTGACTCTTAACTCCAGTTGAGATCAAACAAGTGTTTTGTGTATAGTTCTGGCCACCGAACTTCAGGAAGAATGTTTAGAAAATTTGCTGAAAAGATTTGCAGGAATAGTTCTAAGGATGAGGGACTACAGTTAAGTGGATAAATTGGAGAAGCTGGGTTGTACCTGAAGGTCCAGAGGGGATTTGGTATTAGTGCTCAAAATTGACGGTTTTGGACAGTAGTAGGAAATAAATTGTTCCCGTCAGTGGAAGGGTCGAGAGCAGAGGATGCAGATTGTATACTGAGTGACAAAAGAGTCAAAGGTGGCATGAGGAAAATCTTTTTTTATGTTACCAGTGGTTAGGATCTGGAATACATTGCCTGAGAGGCTGGTGCATGCAGATTCAGTCTTGACTTTTAAGGGGAGCTGAATAATCAGCTGAACAAAAAAATTACAAGGCTACAGAGTGAGCGCTGAGAAATATGACTGAGTTGCTCTTAGGAAGTGTAAGCATGGACACATTGGACCAAATTGTTGCCTCCTGTGCTGTGTAGCCTTTCTGATTCTATGACTGCGTTAGTACTTACAGTAGAGGAAGAGGATAGCATGCCAAAGTAATTCATTAACCATGTTTTCATTTACAAAATCAGTCATCGGTTTAAGTGGCCCACATTGCTCCTGATCACCCTCCTGCAGGTTTATTTTCATATTGCCGTTTTGTCAACATATATTTTCTTTGTCTGCTTTCATTTGTTAGGGTAGTTTGTGTGCTTTGATGCATTTTCTTCATCTTAGGTTGACCCTTACCTCTTTAGTTGTTCATGTTTTTTGGCAAGTAGAACTCTTGCCCCTTCAGTGTTAAACTGGTTCCGTATCGCATTCCGCATCACTTTCTTAACACTTCCCCCTGATAATCTGTTATTTTACCCATTAACAGATTTTCCCAGTTTACTGTGCCTCCTCATATTGAAGTTAGCCTCACCTAACCTAAATCTAGATTCTTGGTTGTTTTGTGTTTCTCCCTTTCATACACCATGTTGAAGTCAGTCATATTATCATTCTTGGATAAATGTTCATGCACTATTAGGCTTTTAACTAAATCTGGCTCATTATAGATTACTAAGTCAACTATGGCCTACCCCCTTGATTCTCAAACACGTTGCCGGAAACTATCATGAACATAAGAAATTAACCTCCTTTCTGACATGAGCTAGTCATCTGTTTATTCGAAAATAAAAATCCTCCATTAATTTTTAAAAATTTTTGCTACATGCTTGTCTAATCTCTTCTTATGCATTCTATACATTGCAGCTGCTACCAGGTTTATAAACAATTCCCACTAGTCTTAAATCACTTGAGTTAAGTCTACCTATAAAAGTCTTCACTCCCTGCTTCTTTCATTTGTAAAAAATAAAAACAAAAAACTGCGGATGCTGGAAATCCAAAACAAAAACAGAATTACCTGGAAAAACCTAGCAGGTCTGGCAGCATTGGCGGAGAAGAAAAGAGTTGACGTTTCGAGTCCTCATGACCCTTCAACAGAACTGACCTTTGTTTACAAGGAGAGGGAAATATAAGCTGGTTTAAGGTTGGTGGGGGGGGTGCGGAAGAAGTGGAGGGGGTGTGTGTGAGGATAGGAGCAGATCATCAAAAGATGTCACAGACAAAAGAACACAGTTGGTGATATTATCTAAACGAATGTGCTAATTAAGAATGGATGGTAGGGCACTCAAGGTATAGCTCTAGTGGGGGTGGGGGAGCTTAAAAGATTTAAAAATAATGGAAATAGGTGGGAAAAGAAAAATCTATATAAATTATTGGAATAAAAAAAGGAAGGGGGAAGAAACAGAAAGGGGGTGGGGATGGGGGAGGGAGCTCAAGACCTAAAGTTGTTGAATTCAATATTCAGTCTGGAAGGCTGTAAAGTGCCTAGTTGGAAGATGAGGTGTTGTTCCTCCAGTTTGCGTTGCGCTTCACTGGAACAATGCAGCAAGCCAAGGACAGACATGTGGGCAAGAGAGCAGGGTGGAGTGTTAAAATGGCAAGCGACAGGGAGGTTTGGGTCATTCTTGCGGACAGACCGCAGGTGATCTGCAAAGCGGTCGCCCAGTTTACGTTTGGTCTGTCCAATGTAGAGGACAGCTCCCAATGCGGTTTCCTCTACATTGGAGAGACCAAACATAAACTGGGCGACCGCTTTGCAGAACACCTGTGGTCTGTCCGCAAGAATGACCCAAACCTCCCTATCGCTTGCCATTTTAACACTCCACCCTGCTCTCTTGCCCACATGTCTGTCCTTGGCTTGCTGCATTGTTCCAGTGAAGCGCAACGCAAACTGGAGGAACAACACCTCATCTTCCGACTAGGTACTTTACAGCCTTCCGGACTGAATATTGAATTCAACAACTTTAGGTCTTGAGCTCCCTCCTCTATCCTCACCCCCTTTCTGTTTCTTCCCCCTTTTTTTTCTTTTTCAATAAATTATATAGATTTTTCTTTTCCCACCTATTTCCATTATTTTTAAATCTTTTATGCTCCCCCCACCCCCACTAGAGCTGTACCTTGAGTGCCCTACCATCCATTCTTAATTAGCACATTCGTTTAGATAATATCACCAACTTCAACACCTCTGTGTTCTTTTGTCTGTGACATCTTTTGATGATCTGCTCCTATCCTCACACACCCCCCCCTCCACTTCTTCCGCCGCCCCCCCCCACCTTAAACCAGATTATATTTCCCTCTCCTTGTAAAGAAAGATCAGTTCTGTTGAAGGGTCATGAGGACTCAAAACGTCAACTCTTTTCTTCTCCGCCGGTGCTGCCAGACCTGCTGAGTTTTTCCAGGTAATTCTGTTTTTCTTTCATTTGTATCTCTTTATCATTGAAGAGATTTCATCCTTAATCACCAATTTGCACCTGCATGTCATATTTCAATGTGTTCCTTACACTCGTGTTTGTGTAAAGAATGCTTATTCGAGCTACATATCCTAACCTGTCATGCACACTTTTAGTTCTTTCTCATAATTTAATTACTTTACCTCTTAGTTTCCTCCTTTACCTGTAATGTCTAAAGCATATATTTTGACAGTTGCTATGCATTTTTCCCCTTGTATTTGTTTTAGAACTAATCCACATGAGGCCCTCCCACTTACTAGTTTAAAGCCTTTGTGACTATCTGATATCCTTTCTGCTAGAACCCTGGTCTCAAGCTGGTTTAGGTAGAGCCCATCCCAACAGTACTGTCCCTCCCTATTCCAATACTAGCACCCATATCCTGAGAATTGGAATGTTTTCCCACTTGACTTCTTGAGCCAAGTGTTACTATCTAATCTGCTTTACCCAATGACAGTTTGCATGTTGCTCAGATGGTAACCCTTAGTGATCTTTAATGTAACCCCCCACACTCTGCAAGTAGGACCTCTTGCCTATCTTTCCTGCATTCTCAATTTGGACAGCAAGGACTGGGCCTTCCCCCTCACGTTCCAATATTCTGTCAAACAGTTTGAGGTGTCTCTCACCCTGCCATCAGGTAGGCAACACATGTGGGACACTTGTTATGGTTACAGGTGCTATCTTTTACCCTAAATTCTCAAATTAGTTACAGCTGCCATGTGTTTTCCCCTTCCACTGTCTTGTGTAGCTTCCTGATGCTAGGGTCAGTTTTCTGGCTGACCTTCTGACCTTATCTTCATTGGTAGCATGTTATGCCTGTTGATTAGGGTCAATTTCTGCAGTCCCCCCTCCTCTGTCTCATCAGATATTCTGATCCTGCACCTCTCTGAAGTGTGATCGAGATCTGGAGCAAACTATTCTGATAGTCTCCTTCTCATGCCTCTGTCTCCATCTTTCATCCAGTTCATTGATTTTGAGCTGGTGAGATTCTAGACAGACACTTTACTGTAAACATGCTCACTTGAGTCAAACTCACATATAACTGCAGGGCAGGCATGCAACCTGCGCTGTCATACCTTAGTCTGTTAAATACATTTTAGTCTAAGATTTTGACTAACTTGCACTAAGCACTGAAAGACTGGACTTTTTTAAAAAAATAAATAAATAAATCTTCTATTACAAGCTTACACAAACCACTACAAGTATTGGAAGCAAAAAAGCTAAACCTTCTTGTCCTCTGTGCCTAGTTCCCAACTTTAGATACTTTGCTAAGCATTTCCCTGCTTTTTTCCCCACAGTCCTACAAATTTCTCTTCTAAATATTTATTCAATTCCCTTGAGTTATTATTGAATCTGCTTCCACTTCCTTTTCAGCCATACATTCCAGGTCATCATAATTTGTGTATAATTAATTTTTAAAGAAAGCCATGTCGCTTCTGGTTCTTTTGCCAAGTCGCCTTACATCTGTCCTCTGGTTACTGACCCGCCTACCACTGCAAACAGTTTCTCCTTATTTACTCTATAAGAAACCAATCGCAATAGTTTGTCACCTCTATCAAATCTCCCCTTAATCTTCTCAGTTCAAAGGGAAGCAATCCCAGTTTCTTAAGAGTCTCCATGTAACTGAACTCATTTATTCCTGGTACCTGTGCACTGCCAAGTCCTACCTCTCACTACTGCTTGTCTAAGCCAGCAACCTATATTGTAGCTAGGAATTCCTGATATTATGAGCGTTTCCGCCGTGAGTGAGTAGCAGTTTTCAATCACTTAGAACAGCTGTAGGAATTAGGAACTAGTAAATTACCAGATAACTTAATTTCTGGAAATGTCCTCTACCCCACCCCCATATCACCTGATAAGCCAATACTACTCATTGAATACGACTTGCTGGAAGCAGTGATGGTAGCAAAAGTACAGAACCGAATCTGGGTGAGAGAACCTCAGTGCCTGTAACCAAAAGTGGCTTGATTACGCAACTAACCAAGCTGGCAGGGTCCTAAAGAACATAGCCGCTAGACTGAGCTTGCGGTAGGTGCTGAAAGAAACGGTGAGAAAGAATAACTTATTTTGACCTAATCCTCACCACCTTATTTTGCACTGATCCCTCTGTCCATTACAACATTGATAGGAGTGATCATCAAACTGTCCTTGTGGGGACCAAATCTTGTGTTCACACTGAGGACACCCTTCATTGTCGTATGCCACCCCTGTGTTAAATGGGCTAGTTAAGACCAATCTGGTAGTTTAAAACTAGGCACGTTAGTCTTTAGCAGCAACAGAATTCTATAGATCTCTGTAGGGACTGATCTCTTTTGGGGGGGATAAAAGGCCCTCAAACTGCCAATTATTAGCTAAAAGAATGACCTGACAAGGTTTCATCTTTTAAAACTGACTCAAGAAGCAATTGCCTGCAAGAAAAAAATAGTTTAGCCAATTTGTACTTTAACTAATGAAAGTGACATTTCTCCTGTATATCATCACCCATCGCACCTCTCCATGGAATTAGTCCTTTTAGCAAACAGCCCACAATTACACTCCACCAACAGCCCCCCCGCCACCCCCGCAGTGGGTTCCTGCATCTCTACTTTGCGAAGTAGTAAAGTCAAATGACCAACTGCAGGTGCTTTCCTCAGTTTTCAGAGTTGCTTAAATCCACCACCAGCAGTAAAGTCTGTTTTGATGATTCTTTCCCCTGGCCATGCCAGGATAGATCTCGCAGGACATATCATTCAGATTCCATTACAGCCTTGGCCTAAGGCGAGTGACTGCCAATGACATCAAGGCAGCATCCAACTGTATGTGGCAGCAAGGATCTCTTGTAAAACTGAAATTAATGCAGATTGTGGATTCTCAGGTGACTGGAGTCATACCTTGCACAAAGGAAGATGGTGTGAAGAATGATCATTTATGCCCCAAGATATAGCTGCATGTATCAAGGCAGTGTCCTAGGCCCAGCTATCTGTAGCTGATTCATCAATGATCACTTTGCCACAGGGTCAGAAATAGGTATGATTGGTGACTGCATAGTACTCTGGTCTATTGGTAATTCCTCAGATAATTAAGCAGCCTGTGCCCTTATACAGAAAGACATAGACAACAATCCAGTTTTGGAATCGTAAGTGGGAAATAACATTCACACCATGCAAATGCCAAATAATAATCAATAAAGCCTAACCACAATTTTCAGTACCAAGTCACCTGCAATCAGCATCATTGAGATCACCATTGACCAGAAAACGTTAGAATAGCCACATCAATGCAGAACTACTAGAACAGATCAGAGGCTAGGATTCTGCAGCTAATGGACCTGCCTGATTTTCCCCAAAGACCCTCCTCTACATAAAAGATGCAAATCAAGAGTGTGTTAGAATATTTTTCACTTGTCTGGATGGGTCCAGTTCCAACACCACTTAAGCTAAACAGCATCCAGGACAAAGCAGTCCGCTTAATTGAGAGCCCATCCGCTCCTTACACTATCAGTGCATTCTTTCTACAGCACTGCATCAACTTGTGAAGCACCTCTTGCTGTAATCTCCCCCACCAAGCAGTGTAGGGGCAAGCAAATGCGTGAGAATGCCAGCATCTCAAGGTTGCAAACCATCTGAACTTGGACACATGATGGCTGGACTAGAATCCTGGAATTCCCTGCAAACAGCAATTGGCATTGTGAACTGCAGTGGTTCAAGGAATCCCATAACTTCCATCACCTGAAGGGCAATAAATGCAAACCATGCCAACAGCAAAAATATTTTTTAAAACTGCTCAGGGCTTGGCAGTACCATTGTTGAATTAGATTTGTGAGGCAGGTATTGGAGAAGGGGCCAACAGTGGCAGCAACAAAAAGCACTGGAAATACTGAGGTCAGGCAATAGCTGTGGAGAGATGAGTTTAGTTCAGATTTCCAGCAACTGGAATATGTTCCTTCTGCAGTAGTGCCATCATGAAAATTGGAAAGGGGTGATGGGGGTGAAGGAGAGAGAAAGGTTTGTGCTCGAATTGGGCAGGAGGGTAAGCAGTATCAAGAGGATACCACAGATGTTTTATACCTATAGATCAGTTTGCTACAAGCCTGTTGCAAGTTAAGCTAAATGGGCTTAGGGAAAGTGATTAACAAAAAGGAGTGTATCCAAGTATTATGCAAGTCGCAATACATTTGTCAATTGTAGCTGAACTGATTGGATGGAATTCACAAACCAATTAATAAATGCAGGCCTCATTCTTGGCCTTTCTTTTGTAATAAGAAAATTAATAAAAATAAGAGGCTTAATAGACATTTTAATAAAATGTTTGAATGAAATTCTCCTCAGAGAACCTGTTTCAATGCAATAGTTTGATCTGGGATTGTTTTCCTTCATAGAAAAACCTCTTGACTAATGAATAAGATCAGAGAATAAGGAGTCAGGGAACAAGTTGCAAAATTGACTCCTAGCTACCTTCAAGATGAAGCGGAGTCGAATAAAGTGTACTTATTCAGATTGGCAGCTGGTGGGAAATGGTGTCTCATTGTTATAACCAGTGCAGTTGGTAAAACAGTTATTTAAAAATCTGAGGGAAACTTTAAATAACCGTCATAATCTATAATTTTAAGTGTTATGTTTGAGATGCGACTCTAAATGCCGGAATCAGACCACCAGTTCTCTAGGCTTTACATTAAACTAAAGGAAACATTTTATTAATTTCCACAGGTTAGAATATATATATACATATGGCTACAAATTACTACTATCATAACTTTTAACAAATTTCCAAACTAATCTCCATTAAGGTAATAGCAACCCATAGGCTTAACCAAACACCAGGCAAAGCATTTGCAACTTACGAGTTCAAAATGAAGTTCTTTCATTTTGGTTGTTGTGGAATCAGTTGGAGGCCTGCAGCTGCCTTTTGATCTCACATTGCCTCTGCTCTGCATACCCAAAAACTACGGAAGCTATACCTACCAGCCCCATTCTCATTGTATCAACAACCTCTGAACTAAACCTCTCTAACAACAAAACCCTTTCATAGTACCAACTTCATTAGTAATATAAACATATTGCTTGGTAGCTGCTAGAAAGGCATCATTTTCACCCCACTTGAATGCTGTATTCAAAAAATGCAAATGCATGCTATCTCTCTTACATATCAAAACTAGTACACATCAAAACACCCAGACTAGCTGGTTTTAATCCAATTAAGACACCTGCAGACTAAACCTCGATTTTAAAAGAAATATTTTCCAAAATATTATATGCATTAATAGCTTCATGGCATTCATAAGGATCAGTGCTGAGACCACTGCTGTTCACGATTTACTTGGACAATTTGGACTTTTGAATCAAATAATTGTTAAATTTGTGGATGACATTAAATTGGAGAGAGAATCAATGCTAAGGAGGATGGCAAAGAATACTTGCAGAATGGGCAAGTAATTGGCAAACTAAAGGTGATGTGCAGTGGTATATTTTGGTAGGAGTAATAAGGAAGTCACATTACTTGGAAGGTGCAAATCTAGGTGAGGGTGGAGGATCAGAGGGATCTCTGAGTACAAATACATCACTAAATGTTGTGCCACATGTTAGCAAGGCCATTTTTAAAAAAAAAGCAAACCAAGCACTTGGCTTTAATTCTCGAGAGATAGAATTGAAAAGCAGAGAAGTTATGCTAAACCTGTATCAAACTTTGGTTGCACCATTGTGTCATTCTGGTTGCCATTTTGTAAAAAGGATATAGAATTTCTAGAACGTGTACAATGAGCATTTACAAGGATGATGCCAGAAATGCTTGGGTGCACATAGTGGGAAAGGATTGACAGGCTGGTCTCTTTCTCTTGTGAAAGGAAGGCTAAGGGGTGACCTAATAAAGCTCCTTAAAATTATGCAAGGTTTTGATAGTGGAAAATGTTTCCTCTTGTGGGAAAAGGCATAACAATCTAAGATAGTCACCAAGGAATCCCAATAGGGCATTCAGAAGGAACTTTACCCAAAGAGTGGTAAGAATATGGAACTTGCTATCAAGGGGAGTGGTTGAAACAAATAGTATAGATGCATTTAAAGGGAGCTAGACAAACACGAGAAGGGCATAAATGATTACAACGGTAAATTTAAATGAGGAAAGATTGGAGGAGGCTCGAGGAGCATAAAGACTAGCATGAACTGGTTGCGTCGAATGGCTTGTTTTTGTGCCATTTGTCTGATATAATCTTGTACCCAATGAAGACAGATGCTTACCAAAGTTTAAATGTCTAATTTTTAACTAGATGCATTTTACAGTGTAACTGAATCTTTGTTTATAGCTTCAGGTTTGGTTGTAAGTCAATTTGTCTTGGCCATTGGGTGGCCCAATTAAATATACAATTTTTTTTGGTTCACTCAGGTCTTTTCATGGTTCAGATACTGGGGGAAATTCACCATCTTCAACTCTACCATCACCTCAAATCAAAAATGTTAGTGACAGTGAACTCAGTACTTCTGCAGCTGAACTGCTTCAGGATTACATGATGACAGTAAGTTGTTGTACATGGTATCAAATCACACATTTCTGCTTTATGATAAAATGAAAATAGTTATGCTGATTCTTACTGAAGTATTGTTTTATGTGGTAGTGATTTGTGCAGTTGCCTGCCATTAAGGTGACCAGAATTGCTGAAAGACTCCTGGGCCCATCCTCCAATATGTCCAGCAGAAAGCAGAGCTGTGATATACTCACTTTCATGAATGTACAAATAATCCTGGATATGGAGAACAGTGTAAATTCCTTTCTCCTTTTTTAAAAAAGAATACATTTTTACCGTAGCCTTTTTTTTTAAGGTTAAACTTGTTTATCATTTTTCTGTTCTTGACTTTGTGGGAATTTGACTGTCTCATCCTTTACAAGTAGCTTGTACCTGATTTTTTTTGCACTTGGTGAAAATGATATGCAAAACAGATAAGAGTAGACATGAAAATTAGTTTTGCCATTAATGGGGTTGAAATACTTCAATTTTGAATTTTTGTCAGGCATCCTGCAGGCTTATTGCATATTTTGTGAATAATAGACTTGTAGGTCTGGAATGATTATGCTTCAGTGCTTAAACTCTGTAGGTATTTCCTGTTGCATACTAAATATCATACCTTGAACATTGTCCAAAATCTAAAAGGTGTGTTATAAATCCACCCTCTGGCTTTAATGTTTAATAGGTATGCTGAGAAATTGGAATTCAAGTCAAGTCCAGCAGAAATTCTGAAATTTGATTGTAGCATCTGTTAATTACAGCCACCGACTCATAAATGGGGCAAGACGTCTTTGAAATATTGTACATGTTCTAACATTGTCTCTGATTCACATTGAGATAACAAATTTAATATTTATAGTGTTGCTTCATTGATTCTCAAATATTGTCAATTTTTACATTTTTCATTTTACAAACTAATTTTTAAATTCTGATCAAGCTGCACTATATCATTTTGGCTGCAACTGTGAATTTTCTTTGCAGCATGAGAAGATAAACTGTTTCCAGACTAACCCAGGAAACTACAAAAGCTCTTTCTTCACTAACGGCATGCACCTCTTACTACAATTGTTCATTGTTAAATATTATCAGTGTGACTTGTTTTTACTTACTATAGCTCACAATAAGATCAAGGAGGAACTCTGAGCTGTTGTTTTTTTCTACCCAGTGGGTACTTCAAATGATTTAAATGCTAAGAACTGCAACTTTAGTGGTGGGTTTGACATCACAGTGGAAGTGTATTCAATCTGATGTCAAACCCAGTTTAAAACATGTTCAATGTTTCATTGATCTCCCTGAGCATTTTAAAAAAAAAAGCCTTGTGGAGTTAATTTAGATGTTTGGAGTTTGCCTTCACTATTTAAGTTCTAGTGGCTGGCAATGAAGGACTACCATGTATGCAAAGAACTTTGCAATTTCAGATAAACAGTATAGCCTAGATACCATCTGGTTGGATCCAATTCTGTAGTTACTAGTCTCGATCTGATAGCTACAGTGTAAATGCAGCACAAATCAGGCACAATTCATGACTTGGTAATGCAACAAATGGTCAATATGTAGTACTGGTATTCATTAACTTGAAAGGCTTTTTTCGTACTGCACTTGTGTTTTGTAACATTAAATTGGGCTCTCACTTTAGGTTTCAGAAGGGTTTAAAAAACCCACCTAAAATAAGTTGAAACAATTAATAGAAACTAGGAGCAGGAGTAGGCCATTTGGCCCTTCAAGCCTGCTCTGCCATTCAATATGATCATGGCTGACCCTCTATCTTAACGCCATATTCTAGCTTTCTCTCCATACCCTTTGATGCCCCTAATATCCAAAAAATTATCAATTTCTTTCTTGAATATACTCAGCAACCTGGCCGCCGCAGTCTTCTGTGGTAGAGAATTCCACCCTCTGAGTGAAGAAATGTTTCCTCATCTCAGTCCTAAATGACCTGCCCCGTATCCTGATGTTGTACCCCTAGTTCTAGATTTCCCAACCAAGGCAAAACATCCTCCCTGCATCTAGCCAGTCTATCCCTGTTAGAATTTTATACATTTCAATCAGACCCCCTCTCATTCTTCTAAACTCTAGTGAATACAGGCCCAGTCGAACCAATCTCTCATACGACAATCCTGCCATCCCCGGTATCAGCCTAGTGAACCTTCGCTGCACTCCCTCTATGGCAAGTATTTCCTTTCTTAGGTAGGGAGACCAAAACTGTAAGCAATATTCCAGGTGTGGCCTCAACAAGGCCCTGTATAACTGCAGTAAGACATCCCTGCTTCTGAACTCAAATCCTCTTGCAATGAAGGCCAGCATACCATTTGCCTTCCTAATTGCTTGTTGCACCTGCCTGTTTACTTTCACTGACTAATGTACAAGGACTCCCAGATCCCTTTGTGCATCTACATTTCCCAATATATCACATTCAAATAATACTCTGCCTCTGTTTTTCACACCAAAGTGTATAACTTCACATTTATCCACATTATACTGCATCTGCCATGTGTTTGCCACACAATTTGTCTAAATCACACTGAAGCCTCCTTGCATCCTCACAGCTCACAATCCTGCCCAGTTTTGTCATCAGTAAACTTGGAAATATTGCATTTGGTTTCCTCATCCACGTCATTTATATAGAATCGTGAATAGCTGGAGCCCAAGCACTGGTCCCTGCAATACACCATTAGTCACCACCAGCCATCCAGAAAAAGACCCATTTATTCCCACTGTTTCCAGTCTGTCAACCAATTCTCAATCCATGCCGGTATATTACCCCTGATCCTATGTGCTTTAATTTTGCTACTAGCCTGATATGTGGGACCTTATCGAAAGCTTTCTTGAAATCCAAATACATCACATCCACGAGTTCTCCCTTATCTATTCTACTAGTTACATCCTCAGAAAACTCCAGTAGATCAGTTAAGCATGATTTCCCTTTCATAAACCCATGCTGACTTTGTCTAATCCCATTAATGCTTTCCAAGTGTTCTGTTACCATGTCTTTTATAACAGACTCTAGCATTTTCCCCACTACTGATGTTAGGCTAACTGGTCTGTAATTCTGTTCTTCCTCTCCCTCTTTTTTTAAATAGTGGGGTTACATTTACCACCCTCCAATCTGTAGGAACTGTTCCAGAGTCAATAGAATTTTGGAAGATGACCATCAATGCATCCAATATTTCCAGGGCCATTTCCTTTAGTACTCTGGGATGTAGATTATCAAGCCCTGGGGAATTTTCAGCCTTTAATTTCTCTAGCATTTTTTTCACTAATACTGATTTTCTTCGATTCCTCCCTCTCACTTGACCCTTGGTTCCCTAATAGTTCTGGGAAATTATGTGTCCTCTATGGTGAAGATGTATCAAAATGTGTGTTCAATTCTTCTGCAGTTTCTTTGTTCCCCATTATAATTTCCGTCGTTTCTGACTAAAGGACCTACATTTCTTTGCTAATCTTTTTCTCTTCACATATTTATAGATATTTTTACAGACAGTTTTTACGTTCCTTGCAAGTTTACTCTCATACTCCGTTTTCCTCTTATTAATCTTTTTGTCCACTTTTGCTGAATTTTAAACTGCTCCCAATCCTCAGGCTTGCTGCTTTTTCTGACAATTTTATATGTCTCTTTTGGATCTAATACTATCCCTAATTTCTTTTTTAATCAATGGTTTCAATGGTTTCCTGATTCATTTTTGTGCCAGACAGGAATGAATAATTGTTGTAATTCATGCATACATTCTGTAAATATTAGCCATTACCTATCTGCCAGCAACCCTTTTAGTAAGGTTCCCTAATCCATCATTGCCAACATGCACCTCATACCCTCGTAGTTCCCTTTATTTAGATTCAGGACCCTAGTTTCGGGTTCAACTTCTTCACACTTCATCTTAATGAACAATTCTATTATTTTATGGTCGCTCTTCCCCAAGGGACCCCGCACAATAAGATTGTTAATGAATTGTCATTACACAATACACAGCATAGGATTGCCTGCTCTCTAGTTGGTTCCTCAATGTTTTGGTCTAAAAGACCATCCTGTGTACATTCCAGAAAATCCTTCTCTACAGTATTATTGCTAGTTTGGTTTGTCTGATCTCTGTAGATTGAAGTCACCCATGATTACAGTTGTATCCTTATTGCATGTGTCTCTAATTTCCTGTTTAATGCCTTCCCTTACATTTCCATTACTGTTTGGAGGCCTGTAGACAACCCCCGCCAACGCTTTCCACCTTATATTATCTCCACCCAAACAGATTCCACATCACGATTTTCCGAGCTAATATGCTTCCTCACTATTGCATCGATTTCCCCCTTAACTAACAGTGCTACCCCTCCTCCTTTCCCTATTTGCCTGCCCTTCCTAAATATTGACTACTCCTGGATATTCAGTTCCCATCCGTGGTCACCCAGCAGCCATGTCTCCATAATTACAGCTAAATCATAACCGTTTATATCTATTTGTGCTGTTAATTCATTACTTTACTAAAATGCTCTGCGAAAGGCGACAATGCCTTTAGATTTGTCTTTTTAACCTTGTTAGTCATCTTAGCTTTATTTTGCACTATGACCCGATTTGTTTTTCACCCTTGGTTTTTTTGCCTTTCACTTTTGCTTCTTTCTTTTCTCTTTCGTTTCTATCCTTGTTTCCGCCTCTGTTTCCCTGCTCAGGTTACCCTCCAATTGGTTAAATCAATTCAAAAAATTTAAAACATTTTTATTTGCTTATGGGCATGTATTTTAATGTAATACATTTACTGCATTGTTGTGGTCATCCAGTTGTCTGTGGAGAAATTTGATTGAACATACTGGAGGGTAATTATACTAATTATACTAGAGAGCGATTGTGTAGGTACTTAATTTATAGTTTCTGGTCACAATCTCATAGTGTAATTAATTGTGAATTCTGTTTTGCAGCTGAGAACAAAGTTGACGTCTGAAGAAATCCAGAAGTTTGCTATGCTTCTCCATGAATATCGAAATGGTGCCTCAATTCATGAATTTTGCATCAGTCTTCGACAGTTGTATGGTGATGGTAGAAAGTTTCTTTTGCTTGGTAGGTTATAGGTTCAACATTAAATGGTTGGTTAGCAAATTTTTATGGTTTTACATTGATTTATCTTAATTTGTTTTGAGTAAAAATAAATAATTTAGTTCTAATCTGCCTAACAACGTAACAGGAGAAGATCATTCAACCCCCTGAGCCTGTTTTACCATTCACTTTGGGCATGGCTGATCTTTGCCTCAAGTTCACTTACCCACCATTAATCTATTTCCCTAAATACTCTTGCTCAACAGATATCTATCAATCTCGATCTTGAAAATGTCAGTTGACACAGCATCCACTACCCTTTGGGAAAGTGAGTTCCAGCTCTGTGTGAATGGCTGGTTTCTGATTTAACTCTTATTGACCTCACTCTACAGAACTTGCTCAAATATGATAAACCAAAGTATATGTTTCAGCCCTACAGCATTGCAAATAAATGAAGTAGACGTAGCACACTGGAACCAAGGACATTGCTCTCACTAGCTGAAATAGGCTTCCCCAACCACTGAACAAGCCTTAAAACAAGAGGCTAGATTTGCACTGCATTTCATGTGCAATATCATTTACTATTCAAATTTCCCGTATTCTGCATCTCTTTCTAAGGAAATATGTTTTCTCTACTTATCCCCACATCTTTTAATAGCTTTTCATTCCAAAAATTATGGAATTCTGGCACCAATGTGCATCATGTCTTGTTTTTCTATGTTCAAGTTCATTTGCCACTTAACTGTTTAGTGGGCAAAATAAAATAATATTAGGAATAAGAGTAGACCATTCAGCCCCTCAAGCCTGCTCCGCCATTCAGTAAGGTCATGGCTGATCTGATTGTGTTTTGATTTCCACTTTGCCATCTAACCCGCTAACCGTTGATTCCCTCGCCTGATGAGAATCTATCTACCTCTGCCTTAAAAATATTCAATGACCCCGCCTCTACCACCTTCTGAGGCAGTGTTGCAAAGTCACACAACCCTCAGAGATAAAAATTCTCCTCATCTCGTACCTAAACTGGTGATTCCTAATTTTAAAACAGTGCCCCCTGGTTCTGGACTCACCCCCAAGAGGAAACATCCTTTTGACGTCTACCTTGTCAAGGCCGTTCAGGATCTTGTATACTTCAATCAAATCACCCTTCACTCTTCTAAACTCCAGTGGAAACAAGCCCAGTCTGTCCAACCTTTCCTCATAAGACAACCCACTCATTCCTGGGATCAATGTAGTAAATCTCCTTTGAACCGCCTCCAATTCATTTACATCCTTAAATAAGGAGACCAAAACTGCACACAGTATTCAAAGTGCAGTCTCACCAATGCCCTGTATAACTGAAGCATAACCTCCTTACTTTTACGTTCAATCCCTCTTGTAATAAAGGATAGCATTTCATTAGCCGCCTTAATTACTTGCTGTATCTGCATACTAACTTTTTGTGACTCATGTACTAGAACACCTAGGTCCCTCTGCACCTCAGAATTATGCAGCCGTTTTCCATTTAAGTAATACTCTGCTTTTTTCTTCTACCTGCCAAAGTGAACAACTTCACATTTTCCCATATTAAACTCCATTTGCCAAATCTTTGCCCATTCACTCAACCTACCTATATCCATCTGCAACATCCTCATGTCCTCTTCATAGCATACTTTCCTACCTATTTTTTGTGTCATCTGCAAATTTAGCTGCCATGTCTTCACTCCCCTCACCTAAGTCATTGATGTAAATTGTAAAAAGTTGAGGCCTCAGCACAGACCCCTGCGGGACTCTAGTTTTCTAATGTTGACTTGTTTCATTCTTCCTCAAATTACTAAGCACCCAGTTTGGTGTCATCTGTAAATTCTGGCAGTGAGTTACTTATTCTGATGTTGAAATATTCAATATAAATTTTGATTAAGCGGTCCCCATGCTGATCCTTGTGAGCCATTGGTTTTGACCTTCCAATCTGGATAACTACCCTTTACCTATACTTTTTCCTTTGTAGCCCATTTGCTATCTTCGGCTATTTGTCCCCTGCTTCAGGCTTTGTATCTGAATGCACGTAGCATTCGGAATAAAATTAATGAGTTAACAGTGCAAAAAGAGATAAATAGATATGATTTGGTCGCTATTACTGAGATGTGGTTACAGGGAGAACAGGTTTGGGAGTTGAATATCCAAGGGTACTCAGTGTTTCAGAAGGATAGGCAGGAAAGAGAAAGAGGTGGTGTAGCTTTGTTAGTAAAGGAAGAGATCAGTGCTATAGTGAGGAATGATATAGGCACTGGAGAGCAAGATGTAGAGTCAGTCTGAGTAGAAATAAGAAATAGCAAGGGCAAGAAGCCCCTGGTGGGAGTAATCTATAGGTCCTCAAACAGTAGTTTAGCAGTAGGGCACAGTATAAACCAGAAAATACTGGGAGCATGTAAGAAAGGCACGGCAATAATCATGGTGATTTTAATATGCATATAGATTGGACTAATCAAATTGACAAAGGTAGCCTCGAGGGAGAGTTCATAAAGTGTATTAGAGATTGTGTTTTTTGGAGCAATATGTTGTGGAACCAACCAGGGAGCAGGCTATTCTGGAACTGGTTTTGTGTAACGAGATGGGATTAATTAATGATCTCAGAGTAAAGGATCCTCTGGAGAAGAGTGATCATAGCATGCTAGAATTTCAAGTTCAGTTTGAGAGTGAGAAACCTGAGTCCCACACTAGTGTTCTGGAGTTAAACAAAGGGAACTACATAGGCATGAGGGCAGATTTGGCCCTAGTGGACTGGGCAGGAAGACTACAAGGTAGGACAGTTGATGAACAGTGGCAGATATTTAAGGAGATAATCAATTTCTCCCAAGTAAAATATATCCCAATGAGGAAAAAAGATGGTAAGAGGGGGAAATAGCATCCATGGCTAAGCAAGGAAGTTAAAGATAACATAAAGGCAAAAACTAAGGCATACCAAATTGCAAAGGTCAGTGGCAGGCTGGAAGGTTGGGAAACTTTTA
This sequence comes from Isurus oxyrinchus, assembly GCA_026770705.1. NCBI lineage: Eukaryota > Metazoa > Chordata > Chondrichthyes > Lamniformes > Lamnidae > Isurus > Isurus oxyrinchus. The sequence goes on along the minus strand of JANJGN010000006.1, from coordinate 428,232 downwards.
AAGAGCAACAAAGGGTTACTAAGAAAATAATTAAAAGCGAAAAGGTAAATTATGAAAGAAAACTAGCGTAAAATGTAAAAACTGATAGCAAAAGCTTCTACAAGTATATAAAAGGAGAGAGAGTAGCTAAAGTGAATGTTGGTCCCTTGGAGGATGAAGAGTGGGGAGTTAATAGTGGGGAGCGCAGAAATGGCAATGACACTTAGTCAATATTTTGCCTCAATTTTCACAGTGGTGGACACTAGTACCACCCCAAAAGTAACAGGTAGTGCAGAGGGTATAGAGAAGGAGGAATTTAGAACAATCACCATCACTAGAGAGAAAGTACTGAGTAAAGTATTGGAATTAAAGGGTGACAAGTCCCCAGGACCTAATGACCTACATCCCAGGGTCTTAAAGGAAGTGGCAATAGAAATAGTGGATGCATTGTCTATAATATTCCAAAATTCCCTGGATTCCGGAAAGGTTCCAGTGGTTTGGAAAAATGCTAATGTAACACCCTTGTTCAAAAATGTGGGGAGACAGAAAATAGGAAACTACAGACCAGTTAGTTTAATGTCTGTTGTTGGAAAATTGGCGGATCCATTGTTAAAGAAATAGTAATGGAGCATTTGGAAAGTCAAAATGCAACCCATCAGAGTCAGCGTGGTTTTATGAGTAAATCGTGTTTGACTAATTTGCTAGAGTTCTTTGAAGATGTGACAAGCAAAGTGGATAATGGGGATCCTGTAGATGTAGTATATCTGGACTTCCAGAAGGCTTTTGATAAGGTGCTGCACAAAAGATTAATACACAAGATAAGATCACTCAGAGTTAGGGGTAATATATTAGCTTGGATAGAGGATTGGCTAACCAACAGAAAGCAGAGAGTCGGGATAAATGGGTCTTTTTCTGGATGGCAAGCTGTAACTAGTGGGGTGCTACAGGGTTCGGTCCTTGGGCCCCAACTATTTACCATCTATATTAATGACTTGGATTCAGGAATAGAAGGCACTATAGATAAATTTGCAGATGACATCAAAGCAGGTGGGAAAATAAGTTGCAATGAAGAAATAAATTTACAAATGGATATGGACAGGTTAGGTGAATGGGCCAAAATTTGGCAGATGGAGTTTAACGTGGATAAGTGTGAGGTTATCCATTTTGGCTGGAAGAATAAAAAGGCGACTTATTATTTAAATGGAGAGAAACTTCAGAATGTTTCAGAATGAGGATCTGGGTGTCCTCATGCATGAATCGCTGAAAGCTAGTATGCAGGTACAGCAGGTAGTAAGGAAGGCAAATGGAATTTTGGTATTTATTGCTAAAGGAATAGAATATAAAAATAGGGAGGTGTTGTTGCAACTGTACAAGGCATTGGTGAGACCGCACCTGGAGTACTGTGCACAGTTTTGGACCCCTTAATTGAGGAAGGATGTGGCTGCACTGTAGGTGGTTCAGAGGAGGTTCACTAGATTGATTCCAGAGATGTGGGGCTTGTCTTATGAGGAGAGATTAAGCAGTTTAGGCCTTTTCTTGCTAGAGTTTAGAAGGATGAAAGGAGATCTAATTGAGGTATATAAGATGCTGAAGGGGATAGACAAAGTAGACGTGGAGCGGATGTTTCCCCTCCTGGAGCGTTCTAGAATGAGAGGCCAGAGTTTTAGGCTAAGGGGTGGTAGATTTAAATCAGAGATGAGGAGGAATTACTTTTCTCAAAGGATTGTGAATCTGTGGAATTCACTACCTCAGAGTGCAGTGGTTGCCGGGACGCTGAATAAATTTGAGGAGATAGATTTTTAATTACTAATGGGTTGAAAGGTTATGGGGAGAGGGCGGGAAATTGGAGTTGAGGCCGAACTGAAATCAGCCATGATCGTATTGAATGGCCGGGCAGGCTTGAGGGGCCGAATTGCCTTCTCCTGCTCCTAGTTCTTATGTGTCCACGTACCCAAGCTTTTATTTGGAGTCTGCTTGTGATACCTTTTTCGAAGTTTTTATAAAGATCCAAGTAGCACAATCTACTGCATTACCCTTATCTGTTCTTTGTGTTACTACTTCAAAGAATCCTGTCAGGTTAGTTAAGCATGACCTAGCCTCTTGGAATTCAGGATGACTCGTACACTTTTCTGGTTTGTAGATCCGTTCCTCTATAACATTAACTGTCCTTCCTAAGGCACTACACTTTGTTCTATGGAACCTTTCTTTTAAATATATAAACTAGTACCTCTGCTCTCTCCTACTTAGTTTCCTTGGGTATGCTTGCATGGGTATCATCTGGACCTGGGGACTTAGCCTCTTTTAGTTTTTTTGTTAGTTAATTACTTTCCCCCATTGTATCCCAACTGTTAATTGTTAGAAGTTCATGCTTCAGTGAAGTTTGTACTTCATTATCTTTACTAAAAATGAGGCAAAGTAACTATTCAGTATTTTTTCCATTACCTGTGAGTTTATCTCCCTCATCCTTCAGTGGCCCAGTGCTACTTTAATTTTCCTTTTGTGTCCACCAAATGGAGGACAAATCTAACCCGACCAATTAGCCACCCAATCAGTCTACTCTCGATCATCAGCAAAGTGATGGAAGGCAGTGCTATCAAGCAGCACGGGTTCAGCAATAACCTGCTCAGTTTGCGTTCTGCCAGGGCCACTGAGCTCCTGATCTCATCATAGCTTTGGCCCAAACAGGGACAAAAGAGCTGAACCCCTGAAGTCAGGTGAGAGTTATTGCCTTTGACCTCAAGACAACATTTGGCCAAGTGTGACATCAAGGAGCCCTAGCAAAACTGGAGTCAATGGGAATAAGGGGCAAAAAGCTCCACTGGCTGGAGTCATGCCTAATACAAAGGAAGATGGTTGTGGTTGTTGGAGGTCAATCATCTCAATCCCAGGACATCACTGCAGTAGTTCCTCAGGGCCAACCATCTCTATCTGCTTCGTCAATGACCTTCACTGTATTATAAGGTCAGAATTGGCTTGAGGTAGTATCATATTCCAGCTTTATGTCCCTGGCATTTACCCCCCCCCCCCCCCCCCCCCCCCCCCCCACCGCCCCCAATGTTGTGTTATTGAACTTTAAGATTCTCATTTATGAGCTACTATAATTTATTTACTGATTGGATAAGGATACTCTTGTGTTCGTTTTGAAACCATTTTTAAGTTGAAGTTTTAGAATTCTGTCATGAGGTAATCGTGATGGGAAATTGTGACTATTATGCAGTTACCAGTTGACTTCCATAGGTTGTCTCAGTTGCTGTTGGTAAGCATCAAGTGGAAGCCAGAGGTCGTCTACTGCATCGTAGTGATTTGTTTTGTATGGTCTTGGAGTAGATGGCAAGTGGCTTTGGGTGGAAGTCTAATTACTGATTTGATTTTTACTGCACATTCCACCAAATTTAACTAAGTCCAATGTGTACGTTTTTAAGATGTCAATACTGAAGTTTGAATAAATCCAAACTGGTATTTTTGTAGTATATTTTGAGTAACTTTAAACAACAGTGAAGTGGGTTGTAAAATACTTTTGTATACCCAATGTTTTTTATTTCTGTTGAGTTTTTCACCTGTTTTTGCGGTTAAATAGTCATGCTGTTTTGTCTTCTAGGGCTCCGACCTTTCATTCCAGAAAAAGACAGCTTACATTTTGAAAATTTTCTAGAAACTATTGGTGTCAAGGATGGAAGGGGCATTATAACAGACAGTTTTGGCCGATATAGAAGGACTTTGAGTAATGCATCCAATTCAACTACGAACGGTAATGGAGCAACTGCAGGCTCAGATGATCAGTCGGTGCCTTCTGAAGGTGATGAATGGGACAGAATGATTTCTGATATTAGTCATGATATTGAGGCCCTTGGCTGCAGTATGGATCATGATTCGTCTTGAAACTGAAATATTTGCACATCCTGTCAGCCTTCAGACTTCTTTCTTATGCAGATGTGTTCCTAAATGAAGTTTACTACAATGTGAATATTTAAATAGATTGTTAAAACATTTCTACAAAATGAAGAACATGAAGAAATCAGGCCATATAATTTTTTTTATTGTTGAAAATACTGCAGATTTGTATTCGAACCTTTTGTAACAAAGCAAATAGCTGTTATGCTTAATTGTTTCCAGTAGTGGGCAAGACCTTCCTTGTCATTTCACATGGTTTTGTATTTTAACTGCACAAAGTTACATATTGCAGTATATTGTGATGTCAGGGATGATTTAATTCACTTCTGGGCACACTTCTCATTTTCAGCCTGTAGCTCCAAGAAACTGAAGTTTGTATGTCCCTTTTCTGCTCTATGGTGTTGCAGCATGTGAGATGATGTCTGGTGCTAGCAAATAATACTGCACACTTCAACAACCTGTGAATCTTGACGGCTGCATGTTAAAATGTAGCTGCTGAAATTTGCCTGAATGTGACCCAAATAGGCAATGTATTTCCTATTATCCTCATGGAAGGTGCAGAAGAGCTGGTATATCATTGTGAAGATTTGAGCTTACATATAGTTGCAGTGCATTATTGCTATTGCAAATAATTTTAAAATCTTGATCAAAACAATTCAAATAATTGACATATTTCTCTAAGAGAGAATCTTGCTGCAGACCTTATGTTCTGCCATCAACTAAAGGCTTTAAAAATCCCTGCAAAGGTTTGCTATTATCCCTGCAATATCTATGGTCTGTTTCCATTTTCAAATAAGGGAAAGCATCATATCAGTTAAATTTGTAGAGTTTTAAACAAAGGTTTAATGTTCTAGTGAAACAAACGATAGGGTGCACCATAATGGTGTGTCTGTAAATTGATACTTTTTAAACTGTCCTTTCTATTTCTGCACACCCAATGCAAATATTTTTAAATTTAAATGCTAATTAAAAATAAGGATTATTTAATCATGCCCCATTCAGTTGCAGATTTTTCATATAAGATGCTATCTTGACTCTCCCATTTAATGAGGACTAAGGTGAAGGAAGAAATCTTCAAGAAATCATAGCAATGTAACTTCTAAACTTGGACAATAGTCCCTTTGGGTGCTGTATATAGACTGCATTTAAACTACCCTTTTTAATTAGTATTTCGATTTGTTTATTGATATCACTCAACATTTACCAGTAGATGTAATGTATTCTATGTGTATGTGACAATGTGCAGTGAGTAGAATATGTGAAATTAATATGCAGAGCATGTGAAAGCAAGAAAACCTGAAAGAATAGGATCTGCTAGTACTGCCAGTATAATGCCCCTTGGATCCACTTCAGGTTAATGTGCATCATAGCTGCTTCAATATCCTAGCTATTGTTTTGATGTGAAGCAACTTGGTAGCAATAGTTCAAGTGCTTTGATTTTGTGCTTAGGTTGTAAACCGAACTGCAATATTATACTATAATAGCAATATGTGTTAAATCTGCAATATTCCTTCCCAAAGTCAATGCTATTTTCTATTTATTCTGTCATAACTTCAAGTTTGAACAAATTGAAAACCAATGACATTATACTGGCAGACGGCATGATGGGTTTGCCAGTGTGGATGTTAGGAACTAAGTGTGTGTACCCAAGAAAGTGGATGAGTGTGTATGATGTCATTGGAGTGATTGCCTTCTTTTAAATATTGAAAAGGAGTTAAGGAAGATACAGCTGTATTAACGAAAGATTTCAAGTACAAGTAGATGTAAATGTTTGGACTATTCAGGTACAAGGGGGGTGGGTGGAAAATGAAGCTGTCCACTCTGGATATGAATATTAGAAGTCTGTTGTTTTCTGCATCAATTGCCATTGCGATGATACCTTTTTTGGCTGTTTGTTTTGTTACATCCCATTTGACTGAAGTTATCCTTTTTGTATATTTATTTCTTCCAACCTGCTTGGAAATTTGCCCATTTACTTTACAAGTATGTACAACTTAATTATGCTCATTTACACCCTGAATAGAATACCTGCAAAAACAATTCAATTTCAAGTTTGTTGTGGCACTAAAGGACCAATGTGCATGTTTTGTAAGGCTTTACCTGTTATTTTCAAGCTGTAGACTGTGAATTCTGGAGGATGAGTGACCATCTTCAAACCTTTCTGCTTCTGACCAACTAATTCTGGTGGTGTTGAAGTGCAATTTGCTGTTTTGTTCCATTGGTCAAATACTTCACCTATTGTCAAACTACCAACTGGGTTAACTGATACAACCCAGACATTCACAATGAAGCCGAAATGAAGGCTGAGATTCTAACTCAAGTTTGCATGCTTAGCAAAGCAATCTAACCATGCAGACTGGTTTACTCCAATCACTTGTCAGTTGAGCTGTTTATCTGTAGTATAGCATAATTTAGGTTTTCATAATCTGGTTTGTTTAAACAGTGAAGCTTTGGTGTGCTCTATAGTTAATCCTAGTTGAATGTTGGGGTTGTTTTTTCCAGCAAAGGTGATGAGAATCATTTGCTCTTGGTATTCTGATGCAACTGAAATCACTTGAAAAGTGAGGTGGGCAAGGATAAAATGAAAGTTGATTCCTTAAATGCAAATCCTTTTTAAATCACCTCCATTCTGCATATAACCATTTTCTCAGTTAGGAATAGAACAATAATTCATTTCAGGATTGCTGTCACAGATGTGTAATGGTGACTGAAAAAATGAGGTCAAGAATTTTTGATGTTTTCTCTCTTTAAACCAAAACTAGCAGTGTTATAGTTTAATTGTGATTAAGTTATAGGATAGTACAGTAAGAATATTTTCTGATGCCTGTTAAAAGGCACCACAACAGAACTTATCCTTGCTGCAGGATATTTTTGGGACAGAAGTGCACTTCACACTGGAACATGTGAAATAGTTAATTAGCCAGTGAGGCATACTGATTTGTCTTAATGCAATAATTTGAATTTTACTCCCTGCAAATTTACCTGCAGCGTCCATTATTTGCTTGATACAGAACCTGGCCATGTTTGCTGAAAATATTAATCTGGTAAATATAACTCCCTCACCATGGGGACTATAACTGTCTTCAGCATAAGTAGCAGAGCTGTAATATTTCAAACTAGGTCAAATGCATATTTATTTTGGGGTCTATTTATGTCCAGTCTGTTTAATAAAGGAGACTTTGCATCTTTGCAGTGTTTCTGTTTGCATGTTGCATCAAATGCTGTTCAAATTTGTTTTAAACCCACTTTTTTTTTTAAACATCACTCCAGGCTTCATTTTGTAACTTTGCCTATCTATACTATTAATCTGATTTCATAGATTTGAGATTTTTTAAAATTAATGTTAACAGATGGAACAATCCAGAGTGAAGTTCAGTGCATTGATGGTCAAGTTGATGTGCAATGGCACCACTTCTACCAAAGATTAACTTCCACATCCAACTTGACTACTCTTCCTGTCACCTCGCTTCCTGTGGTGGACTCTTTCCCATTCTCCCAGTTTTTCTATCCCTTATCACATTTGTTCTGATGATGCCATGTTTCCCTCCCTCCTAGAAACATGATGGGGTTCCCCTTTTTTTCTCTCATTCCACCTCATCAGTCTCTTCATTCAGTGGATCATTTTCAGCTAACACTAAATACATCTTCCTTTTCCCTCGCCTCTTTCCCTTTCAGCATATCAGAGGAACTTCTTCCCCCATGACTTCCTGGTCCATGCTTCTATCACTCCTCTCCCAAAAGTTGCTACCCTTCCATGTACAGGCAATGTAACACGTGTCCTTTCATCACTTCCCACCATCCAGGACCCCAAATACACATTCTAGATGAAATAGCAGTTTACTTGTACTTAAATTGAATATACAATGTTCTCTGCCCACGACACGGTCTCTTATACACTGGGGAGACCAAATATAGATTGGCTGCATGCTTTGTTGATCACCTCCATGCAATCTGAACGTGTAGTCCTAAGCTTCTGGTTGCTTGCCATATTAATTTTTTTCTTAGATGTGAGTGTTGCTGGCTAGTTCAACATTTATTGCCCTTTCCTAATTGCCCTTGGTGAAGTGGTAGTGCGCCAACTTCTTGTACTGCTGCAGTCCATGTTGTGTAGGTACAACCACAATGCTGTTGGGGAGGAAGTTCCAGAATTTTGACCCAGCAACAGTGAAGGAACAGCAACATAGTTCCAAGTCAGGATGATGTATGGAGGGAACTTACAAGTGGTGGTGTTCCCATGCAACTGCTCCCCTTGTCCTGTTAGAAATTGAGCCCATTTAGCACTGTGGTAGTGCCACATAACAAATTGCTGGGTATCCTCAATGTGAAGACTGGACTTGGCCTCCACAAGGACTGTGTGGTGTTCACTCCTGCCAATACTGTCATGGACATGTGCATCTGCAACAGGTAGATTGAGGACAAGGTCAAATAGGCTTTTTCCTCTTTGGTTCTTTCACCACCTGCCACAGACTCAGTCTAACATCTGTGTCCTTTAAGGTTTGGTCAGTAGTGGTGCGACCAAGCCACTCTTGGTGATGGACATTGAAGCCAGTCAACTCAGAGTACATTGTGCTCTTGCCACCTTCAATGCTTCTTCCAAGTGGTGTTCAACATGAACTATTGATTCTTCAGCTGGTTCCTGGTAGGTGTAATCAGGAGGTTTTCTTGCTCATGTTTGTCCTGATGCCCTGAGACTTGTTGGGATCCCAAGTCAATGTCGTGGGCTCCTAGGGCAACTGCTTCCTGAGCACTGTGCTGCCACCTTTGCCTGTCGGTGGAACAGACATACCAAGGGGTGGTGATGGTGGTATGATTCTGAGTATGACTGTCAAGCTGTTGCTTGACTATTCTGTGGGACAGCTCTCCCAATTTTGACACAAGCCCCCAGATGTTAAAAAAGAGAACTTTGCAGGATTGACAGGGCTGGGTCTGCTGCTGTCATTTCTGGTGCCTAGGTCCATACAGGGTGATCTGTCCAGTTTTATTACTACTTGACTTTTCTGTAGCAATTTGGTACAGCTGAGGGCTTACCAAGCCATTTCAGAGGGCAGTTAAGAGTCAACCCCATCGTTGAGGGTCTGGATTCTCATGTAGGCCAGACCAGGTAAGGACAGCAGCTTTCCTGCCCTAAATGACATTAGTGAACCAAATGGGTTTTGACAACAATTGACAATGGTTGGTCACCTTTACTGACTAGCTTTTAAGGATCAGCACCTCCTCTTTAATTAGGTACTTTACAGCTTTCTGGACTCAAATGTTGAACTCAACAATTTCAGATCATCGTTTTGCCCCCAATTTTTTTCAGGTAGCAGGTGCTGGTGATAAATCTTGTTACTTACAGTTTCTCTGCATTCATCTTTTGTTTCTTGACTTGCACTATTACCATCCCTTTTGTAATTTAATCGTCATCCACCCCAGACCTTCCCTTTTATTCTTTCCTCTCCTCCCTACCCCTTCTTTGTCCCTGTATTTGCTTAAAATCTGTTGTAATTCTTATATTTTTGAGTTCTGACAGGTGAGGGACATTGAGTATTCCCTGTTTCTCCATGAATGCTGCCTGACCTAAGTGTTTCAAATGTTCTCTGTTTTGTTTCTGCTAGAATATGCATGGTTATAGACCACCAATAAGTTCTGTAAAATCAATAATTTAATTTGGTCAAACTTGTGTTGATGATGATCACAGGCAATTTACATTGCTATTTCAATTAACTGTCTGAGTCTGCCATTTCTACATTTCCTTAATTGCTTTTTTTTTTGGAGCCGTAGGGCCGAAAGTTTCCCATAAGCGTAGATATCCCATGATATTTGGAAATGCTTGCACCCTAAAAGAAGTTACCTTAGACTAGGAGCATCTCTTGTGAATGCTTTTGAGTAAAATAGCTGCCTCGGTGTTTGGGAGAGATTGCGCTTTGCAGAAGGGATTTCCCATGATGCCTAAAGGACTGGCAGACAAGGTGAATGAAGAGTCTAAGAGTGGTAAGTGATGCGTATTGGCAAGAATGCTTTGAATTGGTTACACTCGTGAGGTGAAAAGAAATTCTGTGACATTGGGTAAGGTACACATTGTACTGATTGCCTTTAACACCTTCTTGTACTGATTGCCTTTAACACCTTCTCTAGATAGCCTGCTTTTACCCTCTGGAGCTTTCTACCTTTGGTCCTTATCACAGGCTTATGATGCATTGGATAGCTGAAATTTCTAGGATGTTGTGCTATGCAATTCACTTCCTCTCAACATAAACTCCATTTGTTTCCAGCCTGCTGACTTGCCTGTATTTTGAGCACAAACTCCAGTATAGTATTGAGGGGTGGGCTGCACCAAGCAGATATGCTATCTTTCAAATGTGACATTAAAACTCAGGTGGACGTAAAATGTTCCATCGTGCTATTGCAAAAAAGAGCCGTGAAGTCCCACCTCCCCAACCACCACCCCATGAAATCCTGGACAATTTTTATCCCTCAACCAACATCACTTACAATAGCATTGCTATTTGTGGAACCTTACTGTCTGAAAATTGGCTGTTGCATTTCCTACATTGCAACAGTGATTGCACTTTGTAAGTATTTCATTAGTTGTAAAGCCTTGAAGGGGGCACAGTGTGAATTCACCAGAATGGTCTTGGGGTTAAATTATGAAGACGGGTTACATAGTATTCCCATGGGTATGGAAGATTAAGTGGTGATCTATTTGAGGTGTTTTAAAATGATCAAAGGCTTTGCTAGGGTAGATGGAGAAACTTTCCTGCTGTGGGGAGTCCAGAGCAAGCAACATAATTAGAGCTAGGTTGTGTGAAGTGCCTCATGACATCACTCATTCTTTAGTGGAAATCTGGAATTTTCTCCGTCAAAAAGCAGTTCAGGCTGGATGTCAATTTAATATTTCAAAACTGACATTGATAGATTGTTAGGGAAGGATATTAAAGCATATGGAGTCAAGGTGGGTAGATGCAGATTAGCCATGACAATTGAATGGTGAAACAAGCTCAAGGGGCTGAATGGTCTACTCTAGGTCCTATATCCCTAAAGTGTTTTGGGATGTCCTGAGATAGACCATAGACCACTACAGCACAGAAAATAGGCCATTCGGCCCTTCTAGTCTATGCCAAAATATTATTCCGCTAGTCCCATTGACCTGCACCTAGTCCATAACCCTCCAGACCTCTCCCATCCATGTATCTAATTTATTCTTAAGAGTGAGCCCGCATTTACCACGTCAGATGGTAGCTTGTTCCACACTCTCACCACTCTGAGTGAAGAAGTTCCTCCTAATGTTGCCCCTAAACCTTTCCCCTTTCATCCTAAAGCCATGTCCTCTCGTGTTTATCTCTCCTAATCTAAGTGGAAAGAGCCTACTCGCATTTACTCTGTCTATACCCCTCATAATTTTGTAAACTTCTATCAAATCTCCCCTCATTCTTCTACGCTCCAAGGAATAAAGTCCTAACCTATTTAATCTTTCCCTGTAACTCAACTCCTTAAGACCCGGCAACGTCCTAGTAAATCTTATCTGCACTCTGTCAATCTTACTGATATCCTTTCTGTAGTTAGGTGACCAGAACTGCACACAATACTCCAAAGTTGGCCTCACCAATGTCTTATACAACCCCACCATAACATCCCATCTCCTATACTCAATACTTTGATTTATGAAGGCCAGTATGTCAAAAGCTTTCTTTACAACCTTGTCTACCTGTGACGCCACTTTCAGGGAACTATGTATTTGAACTCCCAGATCCCTTTGTTCCTCCGCACTCCTCAGTGCCCTATCATTTACTGTGTATGTCCTACCTTGGTTTGAGCTTACAAAATGTAACACCTCACACTTTTCCGCATTAAATTCCATCTGCCATTTTCTGGCCCATTTTTCCAGTTGGTCCAGATCTCTCTGCAAGCTTTGAAAGCCTTCCTCGCTGTCCACAACACCTCCAATCTCAGTGTCATCAGCAAACTCGCTGATCCAATTCACCACGTTATCATCCAAATCATTGATATAGACAACAAACAACAATGGTCCCAGCACAGATCCCTGAGGCACACCACTAGTCACAGACCTCCAGTCTGAGAAGCAATCATCCACTACCACTCTGTCTTCTCCCACACAGCCAATTTCGAATCCAGTTTACAACCTTTCCATGGATACCAAGTGTCTGAACCTTCTGAACTAACCTCCCATGTGGGACCTTGTCAAAGGCCTTACTAAAGTCCACGTAGACAACATCCACAGCCTTTCCTTCAGCTACTTTCTTGGTAACCTCCTCGAAAAACTCTACAAGGTTCGTTAAACATGACCTACCACGCACAAAGCCATGCTGACCATCCTTAATCAGCCCTTGGCTGTCCAAATAATTATATATCCGATCTCTCAGAACACCTTCCAATAATTTACCTACTACTGACATCAGGCTCACTGGCCTGTAATTACCTGGTTTATTTTTGGAGCCTTTTTTAAACAACGGAACAACATGAGCTACCCTCCGATCCTCCGGCACCTCACCCGTGGCTAAGGACATTTTAAATATTTCTGCCAGGGCCCCTGCAATTTCTACACTCGTCTCCCTCAAGGTCCGAGGGAATATCATGTCAGGGCCGGGGGATTTATCTACTTTTATTCGCTGTAAGGCAGCAAGCACCTCCTCTTTAATCTCTATATGTTCCATGACACTACTGCTTGTTTCCCTTCCTTCCTTATACACTATAGCAGTTTCCTGAGTAAATACTGATGCAAAAAAACTTTAATCTCCCCCATCTCGTGAGGCTCCACACATAGACGACCACTCTGATCTTCAAGGGGACCAATTGTGTCCCTTACTATCCTTCTACTCTTAATATACTTGTAGAAACCCTTCGGGTTTACCTTCACATTATCTGCCAAAGCAACCTCATGTCTTTTTCTTGCCTTCCTGTGATCATGAAAGGAGTTATATATAGCCAAATATTTGAGATTTTGCAACTAGCTTGACCTTCTAGAATCTCCCAACTCCAACTCATTTGCATAACAAAGTTACCTTTCCAATTCTAAAAGTTAACCAGGATATACAAAATTCTTAACATTGTCATTCAAACTTAGGAACTGTCAGTCAAATACATATGAAAACATTCAAAAAGCTTTCTATCCTGTACTTGGAAGACTATAATAAACTTTGCAATCTTCTATTAGAACAGATTAGAATGCTCGATAATGTTTTCAGAATCAGAAAATCTAAGCTGCAACTACTGCCACCCGCACCTGTCATTAGACACTTCCAATTGATCCCTTTGCAGCCTAGCTGACCTACCTCATTAGCACCTCTAATTCCACGTACACAGCTGCCTGCTCAAACAGATACTGACCTATTCCACACACTTACTCTGTTTTGTTTAGCTGACATGGTATAACCTGCTTCCCAATGCCCCCTACTATGTTTTCAGATCAGCATTGTGTTCTGCCCTTGCAAACATCCTTTCCCCATTCCCATCATTATGTTAGCTCCACCTACTGTGGGAAGCATTTATAAACATGTTCAAACCTTCCTCCCTAACTGAACATCATCTTTGTCATCTCCAAGTTGATCATCTCTGCTCCCACCAGGCTGTGGTTGTCCTCTCTGCTTTTGGCCACTGCCCCTAGCCCCCTCCACTGGAAAGAGAGTGACCTTGGGCCATTATAACATCCTGCTCCCCACCTGGAAAATTGACACTGGCCCCTTGAGTGCCAAAATGAACCCCAAAATTCAGCTTGCCCCCATCACCCTTACTAATTATAATTAACCTTACAAGCCCCTACTTCTCCCCCTCCATTCTCCTATTGCCTGTCCACCATTCCTATCACACCTCTCCCTGTCTCCATTCCCACCTTGTTGCCTCTTCTTCCCTTGTGTCTCTCCCTTTGGTCATTAATCTTCCCCTTATTTTTTTCTATTCCTTCATCTATCTTTACTCAACAGCTCCAGTTACCTTCCCCACCTCGCTTTCCAGCCCTGCATTCCCTAAATAGGATAATGGATCATCATTCCCTATGCGCAACATGTGTAAACCTCATGAGAAATGGAAAAAGGAAACTTCTAGTCCTACATTCTTGCTTTAAATACAATTCTATCCTGACCTAATTTTTAATAGAATCTATATCAGAACTATAGAAAAGTTACAATGCAAAAAGAGGCCATTCAGTCCATTGTGTCTACAGTGGCCAAAGAAATTAGCCACTCATTTTCATCCCACTTTCCAGCACCTGGTCTGTAGCTTTGCAGGTTACAGCACTTCAGATGCAGATCCAAGCACCTTTTAAGTTGAGTTGAGCATTTCAGCCTCAACCACCAATTCAAGCAGTGAATTCCAGATGTCCACCACCCTCAGTGGAAAAAGTTTTTTTCTCATGTCCCCTCTAATCCTTCTACCAATCACCTTAAATCTATGCCTCCGGTAATTCACCTCAGCTAGGGAAACAAGTCTTTCCTGTCTACCCTATCTAGGCCCTTCATAATTTTGTACACCTCAATTAGGTCACCTCTCAGCCTCCTCTGTTCTAAAGAAAGCAGCCCTAGCCCATCCAGTCTTTCCCCATAGCTGCAATTTTCAAGCCATGGCAGCACCCTTGTAGATCTCCTCTGTGGTCTCTCCAGAGCAATTATGTCCTTCCTGTAATGTAACCAGAACTGTATACAAAATTCCAGCTGTGGCCTAACCACTGTTTTATACAGCTCCATTGTTACATCCCTGCTTTTGTATTCAATACCTTGCCTAATAAATTATGCAATCCCTTTTAATCTATTTTGAATGCAAGTCTGTTGAATCGGATAGGTTATTAAATATATTCAAAGCTGAGTTGGATTTTTGATCCACAAGGGAGTCAAAGGATATGTGGGGGCAAGCAGGAAAGTGGAGTTAAAGTGACAATCAGATCAGCCATGATCTTATTCAATGGCGGAGCAGGCTTGAGGGGTCAAATGGCCTCCTCTTGTGTTCAAAACGTATATATTTTAGAAATCACTTTAAGACTGATATAAAGTTGTAGCATGATCTTAACAGAAAGAGGTGCTTTGCTAACCAAGGTCCTTTTTGTGAATGGTTCAGTGTATCTCTCCATCTAACATGAAGACCCTTTCTCCTCAAACCCTTTCTTGTTTGTTGTTCCAATACTTTTTGTTTCTCAGCTTTCCCATAATCTTCTTTGCATTTTTTTGAAGTTTGCATTGAATGTCACTGAATTGTTGAGATTCCTAAACTGTAAGGAAAGGTTTAAACAGTTAACCTACTTAAAAGTGAGAAAATTGTAATTTATATATGGTTCTTGTGACCCATCCCAGAATGGTCTTTAGCAATTCATAGTGTTAGTCATATTCAACACAATGATAACCCCGCTATGGCATGTATGAATTGTTTAATTGTTGGTCTGCCCTCAATTAACTGATCTCTGTTAGAGAAGCCAATTAATTGGCTGGGTTCCTGCTTACTATGCCATAGCTTACATTGGAAAGTTCCTGTGAGAATGTTGGGTGAGGATAAAGTTATTTTGCTCTGCTTCCTTCCATGGTTGAATATCTACCAATATGGACTTGTGATGTGATGGATTGATACTTGGGTGAGGTATCACAACGTTGCAGTACTGATCCACAGACATAACTAGAGTCCACTTCTTCATAAAGGAAAGGGGAAAATTGAAGAAATTTTTCTACCCTGCAAATTATCAGCTGCTTGACTAGTTAAGTTGCACAAGGCCAAGCACCCGCAGTGATAATGATCCTGAATTTCTCTATCCTAAATTCCTATTGTGAATTTTGGAGATCAGCAAAAGCCCTGGAAAAATGCCTGAAAGTATCCATTCATCTTCGTTGTCCTGAGATTCCATTGGTGGAAGATACTGACAATTCCTGTGTAAATTCAGAGCTGATATCTTTAGGAACTTTAGCAACTGTAAGTAATTCTTTGTGCTTTTTCCATAATGCCAAGAACTGGGAGGCTATTTTTCTAAAAATAACTAACTAACAGAATCGCAGCGCAGAAGAGGCCCATCGAGTCTGCACCAACATGTGAGAAACACCTGAGCTACCTACCTACCTAATCCCATTTACCAGCACTTGGCCCATAGCTTTAGATGTTATGACGTGCCAAGTGCTCATTCAGGTACTTTTTAAAGGATGTGAGGCAACCCGCCTCCTCCACCCTCTCAGGCAGCGCATTCCAGACTGTCACCACCCTCTCGGTTTAAAAAAAAGTTTTTCCCCCACATCCCCCCCCTAAACTTCCTGCCCCTCAGCTTGAAATTATGCCCCCTCATGACTGACCCTTCAACTAAGGGGAACAGCTGCTCCCTATCCACCCTGTCCATGCCCCTCATAATCTTGTACACCTCGATCAGGTCACCCCTCAGTCTTCTCTGCGCCAATGAAAAACAACCCAGATCTATCCAACCTCTCTTCATAACTTAAATGTTTTATCCCAGGCAACGCCCTAGTGAATCTCCTTTGCACCCTCTCCAGTGCAATCACTTCCTTCCTATAATGTGGCAACCAGAACTGCACACAGTACTCCAGCTGTGGCCTCACCAAGGTTCTATACAACTCCAATATGACCTCTAGTTCTGTTGAAGAGTCATGAGGACTCGAAACGTCAACTCTTTTCTTCTCCGCTGATGCTGCCAGACCTGCTGAGTTTTTCCAGGTAATTCTGATTTTGTTTTGGATTTCCAGCATCCGCAGTTTTTTGTTTTTATCCAATATGACCTCCCTACTTTTGTAATCTATGCCTTAATTGATAAAGGCAAGTGTCCCATGTGTCCTTTTCACCACCCCACTAATATGCCCCTCTGCCTTCAGAGATCTATGGATACACACGCCAAGGTCCCTTTGTTCCTCAGAACTTCCTAGTGTCATGCCATTCATTGAATACTTCCTTGTCAAATTACTCCTTCCAAAGTGTATCACCTCTCACTTTTCAGGGTTAAATTCCATCTGCCACTTATCTGCCCATTTGAATCCTGTCAATATCTTCCTGTAGCCCAGGACACTCAACCTCACTGTTAACCACCCGGCCGTATGATGGAAATTGTACAGGTTCTTGGGTAAGCAAGCTGCAGAGCAGTTGCAGTGCAGCAGCACTTCCAGCTGAGTGCAGCAGAGGAGCATCTTCACTTGGGATTGTGGAATCCTCTTAATGTTTTGTGTTATGCTATCAACTGGACATGGAATGTCCTGTACAAGTTTTAAAATGTTTTTAAATTTCCAGGACAGGAATTAGTGGGATTTCTGGTGGATTACCTGCTTCCAGAATTTGGAGAAGCTCACAGTTTGTGAAATTGTTAGCTGATTTTTTGTTACTGAGTCTCCATCAGATTGTCTCAAACTAAATTTCATCTTTTTAATTAGTGCTTTGTGCATCTTTATTTTTTTAAGAACATGGAGAACATTCTGTCATCACTCTATATGCTCGTGAATAGTTGACGTAGCTATGCAATTTAGGGCCAGAATGCATCTGGATTATTTTTGGATCACCAATATGCCAGCAGTGATCCATTTTTTAAATGAAAATTCATAGAAGGCTATAAGCATAGAAACAGTACATTCATCTCATGGAGGAAACAAGCCAGAGACTCCCTGAGTCACCTAGTCAATCCCACTTACCTACTTGGACATTCCTCCTTTTCAAACAACCACCTAGTTCCCTTTTTAAATGAACTTTGTGCTTCAGCAATTTGTTGCAGTGATTTCCAATTCTAATTTGCTCTCTTCTTGCACTACCTTTTTATCATTCCTTACCATAACCTTCAGAACTTTGAAGATCTCTAACAGGTCACCCTTTAACTTTCAGTTTAAAAAAGCCTTAACTTTAGTTTCTTTTTACCACCATAGTCTCCTTATACCTTGTACTGATCTAGTGAATTACCACAAACACCTTTTCTATTGATTTTATTTCTTTCCTATAAACCTCAGATGGACATGGATATTAACATCACATTTGAATGACAGCATGCCTGGTGCAGCCCACCTCTCAATACCTACACCACATGGACTGCAACAGTTCAAGAAGGTGGTTATCACCATCTTTTCAAGGGCAATTAGCAATGGGGAATAAATCCTGGTCTTGTCAGCAATGCTCACATCCTATAAATGAATATTAAAAAATGAATGCCTCTAAGTAAAAAATAATTCATCTTATGGTTTTTTACAAGTTCTGTCAACTTTGTTCGTGTATTCTATTTAAAATTTTAAGCATTTAAAGTGCATTGCTTTTCCAAAATGTGTTATTTCACATTTTTGTTACATTGAGCTTATCAACAGACCCCTCAAGCTTACTTGTTTTTTCCTGCAGTCATCACAATTTGCCATGTTCCCCAATTCATTTTCAAATGAGCTTTCAATTCCTATTCCAATTTCAAGTGTTAAAGGGAGATAGTGGCATTGTAGTAATGTCTCTGGACCAGAGCAGCTGGTGGAATTTGCACTCAATTAATAAAATCTTGAATTCAAAGTAAAGGTGACCATGAAACTCACACTGATTGTCAAAAAAAATCCATCTGGTTCACTAATACCCTTTAGGGGAGGAAATCTGCCCTTCTTACCTGGTCTGCCCTACATGTGACTCCAGACCCACAGCAATCTGGTTGACTCTCAACTTCCCTCTGAAATGGCCTAGCAAGCCACTCAGTTCAAGGACACTTAGCGATGGGAAACAAATGCTGGACTTGCCAGTGACACCCACATCCCATGAAAAAATAAAAATAATTATGTAAATTTTAAACAAGTGTCCCAAGAGTATACCATTTATTACGGCTTTTCAACCTGAGTAACTTCCTTTTAACCCTTCTTTGTGTCCTTCAACCAACTCCCTATCAACGTAGCCAAATTTACCTTAACTGCAAATATTTTTGTCATAGATCTCTGGTATTTTACCAAATGTTTTTTTGAAAAACCATATAAAGGACATCCACTACATTATCCTTTCTGATTTTCTTCAAATAAAATTTTGACCAATTTAATATGTACACAATCTTGAGTATTTTTGTTGCTTCATGTGCATGTCAAAGATACAGTCACCTACCCCACTGCCACACAATGGTTCAATAGCTAAGTGCAACACCATGCATGACACTGAACCTCTGGATTATTTGAATAAACTGATCTCAGATAAGGCAGTTGTACGCAAAGCTAATTGGCCTCAGCACCCTTGAGCATGAAAAAAAATCAGATTGATGTCCCACTCCAGATTATTAATTGGCAAGTATTAGGCTCAGCTCTGGAACTCCTCTCCATCCTCTCATGTCATCATCAAGAAGTCTGTCAAAGTTCAATGATGTGGCTTACTCGAGAAGAATGGCCACTTGGGTGAGATAGTTGATGTCTGCCAGTGGCAGAAGACATCAGTGTCATCAGGAAAAGCAGCAGGGAATGGGCAGAAAATTGCTGGGGAAACATGCTGCAGAAGGGGAGTTTTAGATGCAAGTTCTAATACCATGTATACAGATATGGTGGCATGTTGGAAAGAAGCTCCATGATTCCATTTGAGCTTCCTCATCTCTCTTAAGTAAGCAGAACCTCCTACAAACCTGCATTTTTGTTTGTTCAGAACTACTGGCGATTCAACCTAACAGTTAACCAGAATCATAGTAATTTGCTTCTTCAAGTAAGCGTGCCCATTGCATCTACGGTCAATTTAGTCAATGAGAATATTAGGCCATTACATCACTTTATACAAGCTAAACCACTGTTCAGATTTACTGAATAAAAATACAGGCAAATGTGCTATAGCACAAACATGAAATTGTTACATTAAGCTGAGTTGGGAAGGTAAAGAAAATTGATCCTGAAGTTCTGGACAATTTTGTTTGTCAGAGTTGCAAATGGATTACCTTAAACAAAATCAATATTATCGAATGGAATTGTTATGAAGTTGTAATTCTGTCTGCTTGTAATTTCTTCCTGTCCCAATGTGCATGTTAGGAGAAAAGAAAGGGTTAATTCAAAAGTTTCTGCAGCAATAGAAAATGTTGGTCTTTTATTCTTTTCATTCAAGCTTTGTGAGTTGAATATTGCTCTTAGCATAAAGTGGCAGAAAATATCCATGGGTCGTGTTCCATTAATTTTGTTTTATTCATTCACAGCGCTGTAAGGAAGGGAGTTCCAGTATTTTGAGCCTGCAATGGTGAAGGAGCAGCAATAATCAAGCTTGGAGGGGAGAGTACAGGTGGTGGTGTCCCGATGTGCTTGCTGCCACTGTGCATTGGTGGTGGATGGGGTGCCATTCAGCTGGCTGTTTTATCCTAGATGGTGTGAAGACTCTCGGGTTTTGTTGGAACTGCACTCTTTGCACTTCATTTATGGGATGTGAGCTCTGCTGGCTGGGCCAGCATTTATAGCCCACCCTATTTGCCTTTGAGAAGGTGCAGATGAGCTGTCTTCTTGGACCGCTGCAGTCCATGTTGTGTAGATACACCCACAGTGCTGGCAGGGAGGGATTTGCAGAATTTTGATCCAGCAGGGAAGGAAAGTTGTTTCTAAGTCAGTGGGTGGTTTGGAGGGGGAGCTTCCAAGTGGTGATGTTCCCATGTATCTGTTGCCCTTGTCCTTCTAGATGGTAGTGGTCATGGATTTGGAAATTGTCATCAAAGCCTGGTGAGTTGCTATAGTGTCTGTTGTAGATGATACACACTGCTGCCATTGTGCATCAGTGATGGAGGGATTGAATGCTTGTGGTCGTGGTGCCAATCAAGCGGGCTGCTTTGTCCTGGATGGTGTCAAGCTTCTTGAGTGTTGTTGGAGTTGCACTCATTCAGGTAAGTGGAGAGTATTCCATTACACTCCTGACTTGTGCCTTGTAGATTGTGGACAGGCTTTGGGGAGTCAGGAGGTGAGTTACTCACCACAAATCCCCGGCTTCTGACCTGCTCTTGTAGTTTTTTTCCTGCTGTTGTGTTTTTTAATTTGTTCATGGGATGTGGGCATCGCTGGCTAGGCCAGCATTTATTGCCTCTCCCTAACTGCCTTTGTTCAGAAGGCATTCAAGAGTCAGACACATTGCTATGGATCTGGAATCACATGTAGATCAGACTGGGTAAGGATGGTAGATTTTCCCCTAAAGGACACCAGTGAACCAGATGGGTTTTTATGATAATTGGCAATGGTTTCATGGGCATCATCGGACTTTTAATTCCAGATTATTATTGAATTGAAACTTCCCACGCTATGGCAGGATTTGAACCTGGGTCCCAAGAGCATTACTTTGGGTCTCTGGAATACTAGTCCAGTGACAATACCACTATTATACCGCGGACATACTTTCCGCATTGCTGGCTGGTTGCCAGTGGTTGGAGCTGTACTGGAACTGCTTGGCTAGGGGTACGGCTAATTCTTGAGCACAAGGCTTCAATACTATTGCTGGAGTATTGTCAGGGCAATATTGCAGTATCCAGTGCCTTCAGCCATTTCTTGATATCACGTGGAGTGAATCGAATTGGTTGAAAACTGGCATCTGATGCTGGAACCCTCCGGAGGAGCCACAATGGATCATTTGCATCTGCTGATATCAAAAGATTTTCATCCGCTAACCTTATTCCAGATCTCACTTTTCATGCTATTTGTGTTAACAGCAACAATTCTTCATTGTCTACACCCAAAATAGGTGTATGATATTTACTTATTCTTTGCTTTGAATATAGTTTGCAGCCTTCACATACACTGTTTACAACAAACCCTTCAATTTTCTTTAATATCAGTTGCTTTTAGAACCACAATGTTCATATGTTGTTTTTTGGGAGGTAGGTATGTCATTTGGGGCCTACTCCAACACTTTCAAATCTAGTTAAGCTTGACTCAAACAGCGACACCATTGTCACGATCCCCATAGAGACTGATAACTTGCAAAGATACACGAATTTCTCAGTATCCATTAGACAGAATCTCAACAAGATTTAATATTTTGAGTCTTATACTTTAACAAACATTTAATAAACTTAACATTATTTATTAGGCAAACTAATATACCAAACTACAAAAATGGTTCTTCCTCACTAAGAAACTACTTTGCAACCCATTTGTATGTCACGCCATGCTCTTCATAGATATGTAGCCTTGTAGGTTAAGCCCCAAGCTCCTCCCAGCTTTTCAGCAGGTTCCCTTCTCCCTGGCCCACCATGGTGAGCCTTCCAGCAATAGCTGTTTTGGTCTTCCTCTCCAGGTTTCTGAGTCTGAGAGTCTGTTTCCAGAAAGACCAGCCACCTCTCTCTTGTGTCAAGGTATGAAAATTGGCACGAGATTTTCTATAATTTTGGCCTGTGTCTCTTTCACTGTTACAACTAAATCACATGGACCTGTCTTCGGGCAAAATTCAAAATGACCTCAACATCCCCCTTTTGAGGATATTCTGTTTTAAACCTAATTGTCCTATAAAGTCTCACATTCAGAAAGCCTTATAAAAACACTATTTAAATGTAGGTTGCAAACAATGTGTTTTTTACATATTTGGTTGCAATACTTGATTTCTTATGTAGCATTAATTGTCATTAATATTAGTCTTGAAGTGGTTGTGATACAAATACATATACTTAATGTTTACATGGCATTCCTTTCTCCAGCATTTAATGGAGTTGCTATACCTTTTAAAGTAAGTGAATTAACACCTCAATTGAAATACCAGACAAAAAAATGTCAAACACATAAAAGAAGCCCTACATTTGATATTGCAAATAGTCATTTTTGTCTCAGGTACTCACTTAAGCGCTGAAAGAGAAATTGATAGAATGTGAATGGACAAGACTGTGGCAAATGAATTTCAATGTAAGCAAATGTTAGGTCATTCACTTTGGACCTTAAAAGAATAGAGCAGGTACTTCCTAAATGATGAAAAGCTGGAAACAGAGGTCCAAAGAGACTTTTGGGGTTCCAGGTACATAGAACAATAGAATGTCATGAACAGGTACAGAAAATAAACAAAATGATATGAAATGTTGGCCGTTGTATGTAGAGGAATAAGACCATATGATGTAAGAGCAGAAGTAGACCCATTCAATGAGATCATGGCTGATCTGATGATCCTCAACTACAGTTTTCTGCCTTTTCCCCATAACCCTTGATTCCCTTACTGATTAAAAATCTATCTCAGCCTTAAATATACAGCCCTCTGTGCGAAGAAATTCCTCGTCACCTCTGTCTTAAATGGGTGGCCTCTTATTCTCAGATTATGCCCTCTGGTTCTAGGCTGTCCCACAAGGGGAAACAAGCTCTCAGTATCTACCCTATCAAGTCCCCTAAGAGTCTTTTATATGATTCAATAAGGTCACCTCTCATTCTTCTTAACTCCAATGAGTACAACCCAACCTCCACAATCTCATAAGAAAATCTCTCCATACCTGGAATCAACCTAGTGAACCTTCTCTGGACTGCTTCCAATGCCAGTATATCTTTCCTTAGATAAGGGGACCAAAACTGCTCTCAGTATTCTAGGTGTGGTCTAACTTGTGTCTTGTATAGTTTTAGCAAGACTTCCCTATTTTTATACTCCATTCCCTTTGAAATAAAGTCTAAAAATAAAATATACAAAAACATTGAACAATTTTTGGCACAGGTGGTGACTGGTAGTGTGGTGGTACTGTCACTGGGCTAATAATCCTGAGACCCCTGGTAATGCTCTGGGGACCTGGGTTTGAATCCCATCACGGCAAATGGTGGAGTTTGAATTCCATCAATAAAATTCTGGAATTAAAAGTTTAATGTTGACCATTATAGCATTGTCGATTGTCTAATGAACCAGATCAGTTTTTATATGTCCCTCAGCGAAGGAAATCTGCTCTGCTTACCTGGCCTGGCTTGCATCTGACTCTGGACCCACAGCAATATGGTTGACTTTTAAATAGCCTTAGGAACGGCCAAGCATGCCACTCAGTTGTATCAAACTCAATTG
The DNA here is from genome assembly GCA_026770705.1 of Isurus oxyrinchus. Classification (NCBI taxonomy): domain Eukaryota; kingdom Metazoa; phylum Chordata; class Chondrichthyes; order Lamniformes; family Lamnidae; genus Isurus; species Isurus oxyrinchus. The sequence continues at coordinate 404,499 of JANJGN010000006.1, read as the reverse complement.
GCCAACTCCAAAAGGACATTGCTGCTAGACTGGGTCTATGACAGTTGGTGAGGGAACCAATTTGAGAAAAACATACTTGAGCTGCCGCTGCCCGTGACAGCACAGTCCTTGTGGAGACAAAGTCCTGTCTTCATATTGAAGATACTCTCTTAGGTGGCACTACCCCCATGCTAAATGCAACTCAAGATTGGGCAACCATGAGGTATTGTGGGCCATCAGCAGCAGCAGAATTGTACTCAAACACAATCTGTAACCTCATGGCCTGGCATATCCCCCACTCTACCATTACCATCAAACCAGGTTCAATGAAGAGTGCAGGAAGGCATACCAGGAGCAGCACCAGCCATACCTAAAAATGAGGGGTCAACCTAGTGAAGCTACAACACAGGACTACTTGTGTGCCGAACAGCGTAAGTAGCAAGCAATAGAGCTAAGCAATTCTACAATGAACAGATCAAATCTAAGCTCTGCAGCCCAGTCATGAATGGTGGCAGACAATTCACTGGAGGAGGAGACTCCACAAATATCCCCATCCTTAATGATGGAGGAGCCCAGCACATCAGTGCAAAAAATAAGGCTTAAGCATTTGCAACAATCTTGAACCAGAAGTGCCGAGTGGATGATCCATCTCTGCCTCCTCTGGATGTCCCCAGTATTACAGTGCCAGTCTTCAGCCAATTCAGTTCACACCACGTGATAGCAAGAAACGGCTGAAAGCACTGGATACTGCAAAGGCTATGGGCCCTGACAATATTCCGGCAATAGTACTGAAGACTTGTGCCCCAGTGCTTGCTGTGCTCCAGTGCTTGCTGCACCCCTAGCCAAGCTGTTCCAGTACAGCTACAACACTGGCATCTAGCCAGCTATATGGAAAATTGCCCAGGTATGTCCTGAACACAAAAAGCGGGACAAATCCAACCTAGTCAATTACCGCCCCATTAGTCTACTCTCAATCATCAGTAAAGTAATGGAAGGGGTCATCAACAGTGTTATCAAGCGGCACTTGCTTAGTAATAACCTGCCCACTGCCTCTCAGTTTGGGCTCTGCCAGAGCCATTCGGCTCCTGACCTCATTGTAGCCTTTGTTAAAACATGGATAAAAGAGCTGAACTCGAGGTGAGGTGAGAGTGACTGCCCTTGACATCAAGGCAGCATTTGACAAGTGTGGCATCAAGAAGCCCTAGCAAAACTGAAGTCAATGGGAATTGGGAGTGAAATCTCTCTGCTGGTTGGAGTCATACCTAGCACAAAGGAAGATGGTTGTGGTTGTTGGAGGTCAGTCATCTCAGCCCCAGGACATCACTGCAGGAGTTCCTCAGGGTAGTGTCCTAAGCCTATACACCTTCAGCTGCTTCATCAATGATCTTCCTTCCGTCATAAAATCAGAAGTGGGAATTTTTGCCGCTGATTGTGCAATATTCAGCACCATTCGCGACGACTCAGATATGAAAGCAGTCCCTGTCCAAATGCAGGAAGACCTGGACAATACCCAACTTTGGACTGAAATGGCAAGTGACGTGTTTAAGGAGGCAGTGGCGTAGTGGTATTGTCACTGGACTGGTAGTCTGGAGACCCAGAGTAATGCTCTGGGGAGCCATGTTCAAATCCCACAGCAGATGGTGGAATTCAAATTCAATAAAAATTTAATGACCATGTAACCATTGTCGATTGTCGTAATAACCCACCTGCTTCACTAATTCCCTTTAGGGAAGGAAATCTGCTGTCCTTGCCTGGTCTGGCTTATATATGACTCCAGCCCCGCAGCGATGTGGTTGACTCTCAAATGCCCTCTGAACAAGGGCAATTAGGAATGGGCAATAAAATGGGCCAGCGACATCTATATCCCATCAACAAATTAAAAAAAACTCACGCCACGCACATCTCAGGCAATGATCATCTCCAACAAGAGAGAATCTATCCATCTCCCCTTGGCATTCACTAGCAACATCCTGGGGGTTACCATTGACCAGAAACTGAACTGGACTAACTGTATAAATACTGTGGCTACAAGGGCAGGTCAGAGGCTAGGAATTCTGTGACAAGTAACTCACCTCCTGACTCCCCAATACCTTCCACCATCTACAAGTCAGAAGTATAATGGTGTACTTTCCACTTGCCTGGATGAGTGCAGCACTCGAAGCTGGACACCCTCGAAGGCAAAGCAGTGTGGCACCCCATCCACATTCACTCCCTCCACTGACACATAATGCACTGCAGGAACTCACCAAGGCTGCTTATACAGCACCTTCCAAACCCATGACCAATGCCATCTAGAAGGACAAGTGTAGCAGACACATGGGAACACTACCGCCTGCAAATTCCCCTCCAAGTCACCCACCATCCTGACTTGGAAATATATCGCTGTTCCTTCACCGTCGCTGAGTCAAGATCCTGGAATTGCTTCCCTAACAGCACCGTGGGTGTACCTACACCACATGGACTAAAACTGTTCAAGAAGGCAGCTCACCACCACCTTCTCGAGGGGCAATTAGGGATGGACAATAAATGTTGCCCTAGCCAGCGATGCCCACATTCTAAGAATGATTTTTTTTTTAAAAGACGACACGATCTATGTGGGGGTTGAAATAGTTCTTCGGCAATAAAAGTCCTAGTCAGACCACACCTAGAGTAATATGAGCATTTCTGGAAACCAGACCTTAGGAAGGATTTTGGCCTTTGGAGGGATTGCGGTGTAAAATTACCAGAATGTTCCCTGGGCTCCAAGGGTTAAATTACAAGGAGAGTTTGAAGAAACTAGAGTTGCATTCGTTGAAATAGGGGTAGGGTAGAGTAGGAGTTAGTTTGTTTGAAGCTTTCAAGATACCAAGCGGAATGGATACTATTTCCACTACTTGGGGAGCCTAGAGCTAGGAGGCATTATCAAAAGATTAGAGCTACTTTAGGAGTGAAATCATGAAACATTCTTCATGCAGAGTGGTGGAAGTTTGGAACTCTCTTTGCGAACACTAATTGATAATAGACCAACTGCTAATTTTAGTACTGACAATGCTAGATTTTTTTTGCCAAAGGCACCAATGGATTTGGGGCAAAGGCTGATATATGCAGTTAGGTCACAGATCAGCCATTATCTCATTGAATGGGCTAAAAGGACAGCTCCTTTTTCTATGTTCCGATGCTTAAGTTTAAAACAGTGAAGGACTTCAGCTTAGTGGCTTTCAATGCAATTAGAATGAATACCGGGCTCAGTGAAGCTCAAAGTCTTTGCATCAGAAAAATTCTATCGCTAATGACACAGGATTTGCAGAAGCTAACTTTTCAATTGCTACTTTTTTTTCAAAACTCACTTGGTATCTGCTTTATAGAGAATGTTTTGTCTTTGAACACTACAAAGCATCTTGTATATGTTATCTGCTGGAAGTACAAGCCCAGAGTCAGCATTATCAGCTCCCAGGCCATGAAATATTATTCTCATTTATCTGTTCACTTTGTTATTATGTGGCTGCTAGTTTTGAAAAATAAACAAGGGAGATATGATTAGTAAGCATTTTTTTTATTGCAATCTTACATTAATCTGTCGACAGTGCTTTCCATGGTTCTTCCTGGTTCCCAGTGGCCCATTTTGTTAGAATGTTCATTAGAGTAATGAAGTTTGACTGTTGTTTGCAAAACTTTAATGTCAAAAATGTTTTATGTTTGGAATGTCATATGAATCCAAGCTGTAGTTCCCAACTGTTTTGGTAAAAACATCTATATTAAAATAGCTCAAAATAATTTGGTGCTGACATGTTGGGCCTGAAATTCCTCCGAGTGTTGTGTGCCTTGGAAATTTCGAGGTGGAATTGAGAGACGATGGACTTGGCTGGGTTTGGCTGCAGTCCCCATTCATAGAAATATTCAGCCATTTTTGACAGGTCAGAGTTTAGCTTGGCTTCCATATCCTAGAAAGATTTTGCCTGTATTGTCAAGGCAATATTGTCGGTAAATAAATTTTTGTGGTGATGTGGTGGGCATATCACTTATGTAGATGTTCAAAGTGTTTGTGCAGGCATACTGCCTGTGGGAGGCCATTGTTGGAGTGCTGACCTGGTCCTGTAATAATCTGTTGCTCAGCAATGTCCACAGCAGCCAGAGTATTCGGCAGCAGTAGGAACAGTTTGAGCATTAGTCCATGTTTCCACACAGTAGGAAAGATCTATGAAAGTAGCTCCATTCTGACCTTGTGATGAAAACTGCCCTCAATGTTTGTGGTGATACCAAGGACTTGTTCACAACAGATAAAAGCAAAATACTGCAGAAGCTGGAAGTCTGAAACAAAAGCAGAAAATGCTGGAAAAATTCAGCAGGTCTAACAGCATCTGCGGAGAGAGAAACAGAGTTAACATGTCGAGTCCGTATGACCCTCCTTCAGAGCTGAAGAGAAGTGATTAAATTTATACTGTTTTAAGGGGGGTGGGGCAGGTGGAGTTGGATAGAAGGCCCAACGATAGGTGGGAACAAAGGAGGGATTGACAAAGCTGCCATGAACTAAAGGACAGAGGATGTGTTAATGCTAGTGGTTAGTGCTAAAAAAGGTGCTGCTAGTGATATAAAGATAAGAGAGCAGAATGTGATAACAGAACAAGGGTCGCATTTTGTGAAAGAACAACATGGAACAAGTAACAGATGGCCCCTGTAGGGGATGGAGTGGGAGGAAAGGGTGATGGTGGGGACAAAAAGGATAGAAAATGGGATAGAATCGGGGAATAAAGAGGGGGTAAAACCACTGATAAATGAATAAAAATAAGTGGGTAAAAAATAAAAATGAATATAGAAAAACAGGGATTAAAAAGTGGGGGTGAGGATGGTGGAGAGAGTTTATGGTCTGAAGTTGTTGAATTCAATATTCAGTCCGGAAGGCTGTAAGGTGCCTAGTCGGAAGATGAGGTGTTGTTCCTCCAGTTTGCGTTACGCTTCACTGGAACAATGCAGCAAGCCAAGGACAGACATGTGGGCAAGAGAGCAGGGTGGGAAGTTGAAATGGCAAGCGACAGGGAGGTCTGGGTCATGCTTGCGGACACACCAGAGGTATGGCTCTGGGTACCTGCATGGGTCCCAGTTATGCCTGTCTCTTTATAGGGTATGTGCAACATTCCTTGTTCCAGTCCTACTCTGGCCCCCTCCCGCAATTCTTTTTCTCGGTACATCGATGACTGACTGTTTCTGTGCTGCTTCATGCTCTCATCTGGACCTGGAAAAATTTATCAGTTTTGCTTCCAATTTCCACCCCTCTATCACCTTCACATGGTCCATCACTGACACTTCCCTTCCCTTCCTTGACCTCTCTATATCCATTTTTGGTGATTGACTATTCATCAATATTCATTGCAAGCCCACCGACTCCCACAGTTACCTCAACTACAGCTCCTCACATTCATTTATCTGTGGTTTTACCCCCCTTTTTATCTCCCCTTCTATCCCATTTTCTATCTTTTTTTGTCGCCTCCACTGCCCCCTCGCCCCCTACCCCATCCTTACAGGGTCATCTTTCATAAAATGCTATCTTGTTCTGCTATTATCGCATTCTGCTCTACCTTTATGCCACTATAAGTATACTTTTTTTTTAGCACTAACCACTACCATTAACACTTTCTCTGTCCTTTAGTTCATGGCATCTTTGTTAATCTCTCCTTTGTCCCCACCTATCGTTGGCCTTCTATCCAACTCCACCTGCCCCACCCCCCTTAAACAGTATAAATTTCATCACATTTCCACTTCTCTTCGGCTCTGAAGGAGGGTGATACGGACTCGAAGTGTTAACTCTTTTTCTCTCTCTAGAGATGCTGCTGGACCTGCTGAGTTTTTCCAGCATTTTCTGTTTTTGTTCACAACTAACGCATTGAGGCCTAATGCCAGTCTGCTCTTGGAGGAGCGATGAGCGGTAATAGGGCTAATTATTAAAAGAACAAGTTGCTCCAGCCTTGTAGGTTGTACAGAGCAGTGAGATGGGCCTGTAGCTCCTTGGATCATCTGGATTTCCTGGTTTTAGCAGTGTTACTACTATCATCTTGCCACAAAATTGGGGAATGTGGCCATTCTCCATCAGAGTTGAGAAGAGTTCCAGTAGCCATTGATTGGCCAAGATGCTGCAGGAATTCTGGTGGGATACCATCTTTCCCAGTAGCTTTGCCCTTTTTTGTGGTTGCCAGGCCAGTTTCCAGTTCCACGAGGCTAAAGTCATCTGAGACAGTGAGGAAGACTCTGGACAACTTGTCATTGCTTCTGAGTTTTTTCTTGACCTCCTGTTGTGTTCTTTATCGAGGGATCCCTTTGAGTTGGTCAAGTGTTTAGCAGCAACAGCATTTATACTAACTTGTGGGCTATTGGCCTCCTCTGCATTCGATGCTCCAAGTTTCCTGAAGAGGTTCCAGATCCCACGTAGTCCAGCCGACACTGTTGTCTATGGTTGTCCAAAGATTCAAGTAATGCTGAGGCTGCTGCTGAATCTCCAGTTTGTTGGCATTGCTGAAAGAGGGCTTCACAATCGGGGCTCCAGCAGGAGATATACTGCACTCTGAAACTTCAAAGGGATCTTCTTCTTTGCTGCAGCAAGAAGCAGGGCTGCAAAATGATTATATGGTTTTTTTTGTTGGGGGGGGTGCTGGGAATGGTATTGTCCAACTTGGCAGTAAACCCAGGCCAGTTTGCCTTATGGGAGTTCTATCTTGGCACTTGTTTTGATGACATGACAGGAATTCCAATCCCTACATGGCTGATAATCAGCCTGTGTTGGAAGCCTGGGAGGATAGTTCGGGACAGATGTACAAGGACACCTTCACAACTGATGCGACAATGATGAGGTCAGAGTTTTACTCCCTTCCCCACCTTGCTGAGCAGAAGGTTGCACCATGTTTAGCATTATATGCATAGTGAACATGCTGTGCTGACATTCAGTCTGTCAGGGTTTTCCCATTGTTCTCATTTGAATTGTAGCTCCATTCCCTATGGTGACTATTGAAGTCTCCCATGTATATACTGGGTGTTGAGGAGGTGGGAGAGCTGGATTAACCCTTTCTTCACTGGGTGTTCATACACATTGATAACTGTCAGCACAGCAGATTACAAGTTTCACGAGGAGTCACCTCTATGTTCTGTGCTTGGGATTGTAATATAATTAGCAATTTCACTTCCATATAAAAACAAAAATAAAAATACCTGGAAAAACTCAGCAGGTCTGACAGCATCTGTGGAGCGGAAGACAGTTAACGTTTCGAGTCCATATGACTCTTCAACAGATCTATTGACGGACTCGAAACATTAACTGTCTTCCTCTCTGCAGATGCTGTCAGACCTGCTGAGTTTCTCCAGGTATTTTTATTTTTGTTTTGGATTTCCAGCATCCGCAGTTTTTTGCTTTCATTTTTCATATAAACTGCCACGCCATATTTTGCATGGTGTAATGTTGTGACAGGCTTATAACCATAGATCTTGTAACAACACGCTTGCTCAGTGTTCACAACATGCATTTCCTGCATTGGAAGGACATCAATGTTATTTGTTCTCGGAATCTTTTTCAGGTGGTTACATTTAGCCCACAAGAGGCTGTCAACATACAGTCCAATATTCGACCCTTGAGAAGGGTTTTTGCAATTGCTTCTATTTTTGGTTTTGGCCTGTTGACCGGGAGGTCCATAAGGGTCATTTGGGTCACCGTTTAGATGACATTAGTTATAGATTCAAGAGTTCAAGAACTGCTTGATGGGCTGGGCCATGAGAAGGCTGTCATCATCCACCCACCCTATTCCTCGTTCAGTAAAAGATCAGAACAGCACCTCTTCCCTTACTCTGTCAAATTCTCTCACTTATCAGGAGAGTAATGGGATAGTTTAGTCTACAATATCTTTGCTAATCCCAATTTTAAAATAGAGAATGGAGATCTGGATATGAATTAGATATGGAACCAGGTCAGGTTGTTTGGCTGATGAATTAATCAAACTATAGAGCTTTAGCCTGTACTTACCTCTGTTAAAATACTGGTACCCTGCAATATAATAAACTCTAACTGCAGCAAACAAGCTGGAGTTAGGCTCCAAACAGAGACATATCCTGACAGATCTTGAATGTTAAAATATCCCTTTCTCAAAATCCTGCTAGTTAGATAAAAATGAAAAGATCGTGGTAAACAGATGACATGAAGGCTTATTTGTCAATCATTCTACACAATGGTATACTTCACTTTAGCCTTGATCAGGTTGACTCAGAACACCCTTATTTGGGTAGAGCTTTGATCTGAAACACATGCTAGAGACTTCTAGAGACCATCTTCCTCATCTATATACTATCCCCTTGTGATATGATCTGTAGTCATGGGCTCAGCTTCCACAGTGTACTCTGATGATACCTATCCCTAACCTATTATCACCCCTTCCAACCTCTCCACTATCTCAGTAAGATCACAATGCTCATCCAATAACCATTCTTGAATGAGCTGCAGTCTCGTTTAGCTAAACCTTGAGCAGATTTAAGCCATTTGGCCCCACCACAAATTCCTCCAGCCTTTAAATTCCAGCTCTCCTGGCCACATCCTGCCCTGTGCCAAGTCCAACTCACTATATTCGCTTATCTATATTAGCAACAGGACACTTTAACAAATCAAATTTAAAATTATCATTCACTTTTTAAAATGACTCAAAGGAGCTAGTTTACTATGATTGGCAGCTGTCCCAGGAGGACAACAGAAACACTGTTGAGGGGTGTTCTCAAAGCATCCCTGAAGAAGTCAAACATCCCGGCCAACTCATGGGAGTTTCTGGCTTGTGGCCCACCACAATGGAGATGGCTCATCTGGGAAGTCATCGAGCACGTTGAGATACTTCAGGAACATGCAGAGTCAAGGCAGTGGATGGGACACACAAACCTCCAAACAACACATCTACCTGCCCTTCATGTGGCAGAGTCCGCAGATCCTGCATTGGACTTACCAGCCACCTCAGAACTCATTGAGCTAGGATGGAAGCAAGACATCCTCAATCCCAAGGGCCTACCTAAGAAGGAGAGCTGCTTTACAGCATTAATTTTACCCCTCAGGCACCATGTTAAAAATCTGCTCCTGGTTATCCTTCAGTGGACTGCACTCATATAGTCTGTAAGTGCCCTTAGAGAGTGCTTAGACAGCATTCAATTAGTGAACTTTTGAACAAACTCAAACTCTGTAGTGATTGTGGGTAAAATCTTTCCTACTGTTTTAGGGCTCACATGATTATAACGAGAATGAGCGCTAAGCACAGGTAATCTTGGGGGCGGATCTTTCTAGCCACAGACCTGGTTCGAGCACATAGCTTCTTCAAGAGCTCTGTGTCTCCTCGGCCCAACCATCTTCAGCTGCTTCATCAATGACCTTCCTTCCATCAGAAGGTCAGAAGTGGGGATGTTCGCTGATGATTACACAATATTCAGCACCGTTTGTAACTCCTCAGATACTGAAGCAATCCATGTCCAATTGCAGCAAGACCTGGACAATATCCAGGCTTGGGCTGACAAGTGGCAAGTAACATTCACGCCACACAAGTGCCAGGCAATGACAAAGAACAAAGAAAAGTACAGCATAGGAACAGGCCCTTTGGCCCTCCAAGCCTGCGCCGATCATATTGAACATCTCCAATAAGAGAGAATTCAACCATCACCCCTGATGTTCAATGGCATTACCATCACTGAATCCCCCACTGTCAACATCCTGGGGGGTTACCATTGACCAGAAACTGAACTGGACTAGCCATATAAATACTGTGGCTACAAGAGTAGGTCAGAGACTAGGAACAGTGTGATGAGTAACCCAGCTTCTGACTCCCCAAAGCCTGTCCACAAAGCACAAGACACGAGTGTGATGGAATACTCCCCGCTTGCCTGGATGAGTGCAGCTCCCACAACACTCAAGAAGCTCAACACCATCCAGGACAAAGCTTCCCCGCTTGTTTGATACCACATCGACATTCACTCCCTCCACCACTGTCACACAGTAGCAGCAGCGTGTGTACCATCTACAAGATGCACTGCAGGAATTCACCAAGGCTCCTTAGACAGCACCTTCCAAACCCATGACCACTACCATCTAGAAGGACAAGGGCAGCAGATAGATGGGAACACCACCACCTGGAAGTTCCCCTCCAAGCCATTCACCATCCTGACTTGGAAATATATCACCGTTCCTTCACTGTCACTGGGTCAAAATCCTGGAACTCCCTCCCTAACAGCACCGTGGGTGTACCTACACCACATGGACTGCAGCGGTTCAAGAAGGCAGCTCACCACCACCTTCTCAAGGGCAATTAGGAATGGGCAATAAATGCTGGGCCCGGCCGGTGAAGCCCACATCCCATGAATGAATAAAAAAAAATAAAGTTATCTGTTTCAAGTAAGAATCCTGTCCGGCACATCAAGTTTAATACAATTATCGATGAGGATACATGGGTCTAACGGCTGCATCTCACCTTGTGAATGCGAGTACATCAGTTCTTAAGGAAAGAATGAAAAGGACACTCACCAGTCGTTCCACTTTTCAGCACAATCGACCCTTTTGACTTGTCCGTTGAAGACTGGAGCCAGTACGTAGAGTGCCTGGGTTTTTATTTTGTGGTGAATGAAATAACAGCAGAGGAGAAACAGGAAGCAATTCTTTTAAGTGTCTGTGGTAGTAAGACATGCAACTTCATCCAGACATGCCCAATTCTAAATCTTTTAATGAGCTGATAGACCTCGTGAAGGCACTCTTTCCACTGAAGCCATCAGTAATTCTGCTGAGGTTTAAATTTGACTCCAGAGTGAGGGCCCCAGATGAGTCAAATGCACCTTATATCGCAAAGTTAAAACAGTTGACAGCACTCTGTCTTCGGAGATACAGTCAATGATAGTTGTGAGGTGGTTTGTTTGGCTTGTGGCATACACAACACCACCATTCAGCAATGGAGAGTGCGGAGAGGGACTTGCAGGCTTTGTAGAATGTGCAACATGGTGCCGTTCTGCAGCTGGGACAGGAACCTACCCCCAGCGTGGGACAAAAACCAGAGAGAGAGCTGCCAAGTGGGAGACGGTCTCTACTGCTCAAAATGAAAAGGCCTAGTCGAAGCATCTCAGCAGTGATTCAGAAATTAATCTGGTACAGAAATGGGGGTAACAGAAACTGCAGGTTTAGAGTTCGAATGTCACAACTGCCACAAAAAAGGGCACGTAATAAAACAATGCAGGGTGAGATCGCGACAGCCAGTCAGACAGCAGACCAGGATGATTGAAGTGCACAGTATGACAGAACTAGAAGTTGTAGATACTGATATCTATTCCCTATACAATGTCAAAACAGTAAAAGCTGTACCAATCATCATCACCCTTCAAATGAATGGAAAGTCTCTGGTCATGGAAGTAGACATACTGGTGGGAAAACACACATTTAAATACCTAAGTGAAGGTACCAACCACTGAATCTGGAGCAAACCACAGCTCTGCTGAAGACTTACACCGGAGAGGCAATATAGGTAAAAGGCATGGCCACAGTACCTGTGTCCTATAGGAAACAGACAGCCCAGCTTCCTGTGATCATTGTAACAGGTGAAGGACCTTGTCTTCTGGGCTGCGATTGGTTACAAAAAATTAAGCTTAACTGATCAGAAATTATTCAAGTTAGAACAAGAGGAATTCCTGAGCTGTTAAGGAAGAAGAACAGCGTATTTTATGACAAGTTAGCAAAGATAAAAGGCCTACAAGCAAAAATATATGTAAACTCAAAGGCAACACCCCAGTAATTTAAGGCCAGACCTGTCCCTAAAGGAGAAGGTGGATGCAGAATTGTGCTGCTTAGAAAAGCCAGACATAATCCAGCCAGTCCAATTTTCAGAGTGTGTGCGCGTGCATGCGCAAGTGTGTATGTGTGCGTGTGCACATGTGTGTATACGTGCGTGTACGCGTGTGTACACGTGTGTAAGCGTCTGTGTACACATATGTGTGTACGTGTGTGCACGCATGTGTACGTGTGTGCACGCATGTGTACGCGTGCGTGTGCACGTGTGTGTGTACACGTGTATGTGTACTGTGTGTGCGCGCATGTACACGTGTGTGTACGTGTCTGTGTACACGTGTGTGTGCGTGTGTGCACGCGGTTGTATACACGTGCGTGTATGCGTTTGTGTGTACGCATGCGTGCACGCATGTGTATGCGTGCGTGTACACGTGTGTGTATGCATGCATTTACACGTGTGTCCCCACATGCGAGTACACATGTGTGCGTGTACACGCGTGCATGTACGCGTGTATGTGCGCACATGTGTGTGCATGCGTGGGCAAGTGTGTGTGTGTACATGCGTGTGTATGCTTGTGTGTACGGGTGTGTACGCGTGTGTGTGTACGAGCGTGTGTGTACGCGCGTGTGTGTACGCGCGTGTGTGTGCACGCGTGTGTGTGCGCGCGCGTGTGGGCGTGCGTGTGTGTGTGCGCGTGTGTGTGCACGCACGTGTGTGTACACGTGTGTGTGTGTACACGTGTGTACATGTGTGTGTACACTTTTGTGTGTGTACACACATGAGTGTACACGTTTGTGTGTGTGTACGCGTGTGTGTACGCGTGTGTATGTACGCGTGTGTGTGTACACGTGTGTGTACACGTGTGTGTGTACACGTGTGTGTGTGTACACGTGTGTACGTGTGTGTACACGTGTGTACATGTGTGTGTACACTTTTGTGTGTGTACACGCATGAGTGTACACTTTTGTGTGTGTACGCGCGTGTGTATACGTGTGTGTACACGTGTGTGTCTGTACATGTGTGTGTACACGTGTGTGTACACGTGTGTGTACACGTGTGTGTGTGTACACGTGTGTGTGTACACGTGTGTGTACACGTGTGTGTGTGTACACGTGTGTGTACACGTGTGTGTGTGTACACGTGTGTGTACACGTGTGTGTGTGTACACATGTGTGTGTGTACACGTGTGTGTACACGTGTGTGTGTGTACACGTGTGTGTGTACACGTGTGTGTGTACACGTGTGTGTGTACACGTGTGTGTGTACACGTGTGTGTGCACACGTGTGTGTGTACACGTGTGTGCACACGTGTGTGTGTGTACACGAGTGTGTACACGTGTGTGTGTGTGTGTACACGTGTGTACATGTGTGTGTGCATGTGTGTACATGTGTGTGTACACTTTTGTGTGTGTACACACATGAGTGTACACGTTTGTGTGTGTGTACTCGTGTGTGTGTGTGTACTCATGTGTGTGTGTGTGTGTGTACTTGTGTGTGTGTGTACTTGTGTGTGTGTGTGTGTACTCGTGTGTGTGTGTGTACTCGTGTGTGTGTGTGTACTCTGTGTGTGTGTGTGTACTTGTGTGTGTGTGTGTGTGTGTGTGTGTGTACTCGTGTGAGTGTGTGTGTGTACTCGTGTGAGTGTGTGTGTGTGTGCGTACTCGTGTGTGTACTCGTGTGTGTGTGTGTGTGTGTGTACTCGTGTGTGTGTACTCTTGTGTGTGTGTGTGTGTACTCGTGTGTGTGTGTGTGTGTGTGTGTGTTCTCGTGTGTGTGTGTTCTCGTGTGTGTGTGTTCTCGTGTGTGTGTGTGTACTCGTGTGTGTGTGTGTACTTGTGTCTGTATGTGTACTCATGTGTGTGTGTGTGTGTGTACTCGTGTGTGTGTGTACTCGTGTGTGTGTGTGTGTACTCGTGTGTGTGTGTGTACTCGTGTGTGTGTGTACTCGTGTGTGTGTGTACTCGTGTGTGTGTGTACTCGTGTGTGTGTGTGTGTTGGTACTCATGTGTGTGTGTGTGTGTACTCGTGTGTGTGTGTGTACTCGTGTGTGTGTGTACTCGTGTGTGTGTACTCGTGTGTGTGTGTGTATATTCTCGTGTGTGTGTGTGTGTGTATTCTCGTGTGTGTGTGTACTTGTGTGTGTGTGTGTACTCGTGTGTGTACTCGTGTGTGTGTGTGTACTCATGTGTGTGTCTGTACTTGTGTGTGTGTGTGTACTCGTGTGTGTGTGTGTACTCATGTGTGTGTCTGTACTTGTGTGTGTGTGTGTACTCGTGTGTGTGTGTGTGTACTCATGTGTGTGTGTGTGTACTCGTGTGTGTGTGTACTCATGTGTGTGTGTGTATGTACTCGGTGTGTGTGTGTATGTGTGTACTCGTGTGTGTGTGTGTGTGTACTCGTGTGAGTGTGTGTGTGTACTCGTGTGTGTGTGTGTGTTCGTGTGTACTCGTGTGTGTGTGTGTGTGTGTACTCTTGTGTTTGTGTGTACGTGTGTGTGTGTGTGTGTGTGTGTGTACTCATGTGTGTGTGTGTGTACTCAGTGTGTGTGTACTTGTGTGTGTGTGTGTACTTGTGTGTGTGTGTGTACTCATGTGTGTGTGTGTGTGTACTCATGTGTGTGTGTGTGTGTACTCGTGTGTGTGTGTGTGTGTGTGTGTGTGTACTCGTGTGTGTGTGTGTGTACTCGTGTGTGTGTGTGTGTATTCTCATGTGTGTGTACTTGTGTGTACTCCTGTGTGTGTGTGTGTACTTGTGTGTGTACTCGTGTGTGTGTGTATTCGTGTGTGTGTGTGTGTGTGTGTACTTGTGTGTGTGTCTCTACTTGTGTGTGTGTGTGCACTCGTGTGTGTGTGTGTGTACTCGTGTGTGTGTGTGTACTCGTGTGTGTGTATGTACTCGTGTGTGTGTGTGTGTGTGTGTGTGTGTGTGTACTCTGTGTGTGTGTACTCGGTGTGTGTGTGTGTGTACTAAGTGTGCGTGTGTGTGTACTCGTGTGTGTGTGTGTGTACTCGTGTGTGTGTGTGTACTCGTGTGTGTGTGTGTGTGTGTGTGTGTGTGTACTCGTGTGTGTGTGTGTGTACTCGTGTGTGTATGTGTGTGTACTCGTGTGTCTGTGTGTACTCGTGTGTGTGTGTGTGTGTGTGTGTGTTTGTACTCGTGTGAGTGTGTGTGTACTCGTGTGTGTGTGTGTACTCATGTGTGCGTGAGTGTGCACTCGTGTGTGCGTGTGTGTGTACTCGTGTGTGTGTGTGTGTGTACTCGTGTGTGTGTGTGTGTGTACTCGTGTGTGTGTGTGTGTACTCGTGTGTGTGTGTGTACTCGTGTGTGTGTGTGTTGGTACTCGTGTGTGTGTGTGTGTGTGTACTCGTGTGTGTGTGTGTACTCGTGTGTGTGTGTGTACTCGTGTGTGTGTGTGTGTGTACTCGTGTGTGTGTACTCCTGTGTGTGTGTGTGTACTCGTGTGTGCGTGAGTGTGTACACGTGTGTGTGTGTGTACTCGTGTGTGCGTGTCTGTGTACTCGTGTGTGTGTGTGTGTGTGTACTTGAGTGTGTGTGTGTGTACCCGTGTGTGAGTGTACGTGTGTGTACTTGAGTGTGTGTGTGTGTGTGTACCTGTGTGTGAGTGTACATGTGTGTGTACTCGTGTGTGTACATGTGAGTACACGTGTGTGAACACGTGTGTGCACGTGTGTGCATGGGTGTACATTTGTACGTGTGTGTACATGTGTGAGTACGCGTGTGTACACGTGTATCTGTGTACTCGTGTGTGTGTGTGTACTCGTGTGTGTGTGTGTGTCTACTCGTGTGTGTGTGTGTGTGTCTACTCGTGTGTGTGTGTGTGTGTACTCGTGTGTGCATGTGTGTACTCCCATGTGTGTACTCGTGTGTGTGTGTGTGTGTACTCGTTTGTGTGTGTCTACTCGTGTGTGTATGTGTATGCGTGTGTGTGTGTGCGTGTGTGTACTCCCACGTGTGTGTACTCGTGTGTGTGTGTGTGTGTGTACTCGTGTGTGCGTGTGTGTACTCGTGTGTGTATGTACTCGTGTGTGTTTGTGTACTCGTGTGTGTGTGTGTACTCGTGTGTGTGTGTGTACTCGTGTGTGTGTACTCGTGTGTGTGTGTGTAATCATGTGTGTGTGTACTTGAGTGTGTGTGTGTGTGTACGTGTGTGTGTACGTGTGTGTGTGTAATCATGTGTCTGTGTGTTTGTGTACACGTGCGTGTGTACCCGTGTGTGACTGTAAGCATGTGTGTACTCGTGTGTGTACATGTGTGACTATGCGTGGGTGTACGTTTGTGCGTGTGTACAGGTGTGAGTACGCGTGTGTGTACATGTGTTTCTGTACGTGTGTGTGTATACATGTGTGTACACGTGTATGTGTGTACACATGTGTGTGTACTCGTGTGTGAGTGTGTGTGTGTGTACTCGTGTGTGTGTGTGTACTCGTGTGTGTGTACTCGTGTGTGTGTGTGTGTACTCGTCTGTGTGTGTACTCGTCTGTGTGTGTACTCGTCTGTGTGTGTACTCGTGTGTGTGTGTACTCGTGTGTGCGTGTGTACTCTGTGTGTGTACTCGTGTGTGTGTGTACTCGTGTGTGTGTACTCGTGTGTGTGTACTCGTGTGTGCGTGTATGTACTCGTGTGTGTGTGTGTGTGTACTCATGTGAGTGTGTGTACATGTGTGTGCGTGAGTGTGTACTCGTGTGTGTGTGTGTGTGTACTCGTGTGTGCGTGTGTGTGTACTCGTGTGTGCGTGTGTGTGTACTCGTGTGTGTGTGTGTGTGCGCTCGTGTGTGTGTACTCGTGTGTGTGTACTCGTGTGTGTATGTGTGTGTACTCGTGTGTGTGTGTGCGAGTACTTGAGTGTGTGTGTGTGTGTGTACCTGTGTGTGAGTGTACGTGTGTGTACTTGAGTGTGTGTGTGTGTGTGTACCTGTGTGTGAGTGTACGTGTGTGTGTACTCGTGTGCGTACATGTGCGTACGCGTGTATGTACACATGTGTGCGGTGTGTGCATGGGTGTACGTTTGTACATGTGTGTACATGTGTGAGTACGCGTGTATACACGTGTTTCTGTGTACTCGTGTGTGTGTACTCGTGTGTGTGTGTGCTCGTGTGTGTGTGTGTCTACTCGTGTGTGTGTGTGTGTATGTGTGTGTACTTGTGTGCGTACACGTGTGTGCGTGTGTGTACTCCCGTGTGTGTACTCATGTGTGTGTGTGTACTCGTTTGTGTGTGTCTACTCGTGTGTGTGTGTGTGTGTGTACTCGTTTGTGTGTGCGTGTGTGTACTCCCACGTGTGTGTACTCGTGTGTGTGTGTGTACTCATGTGTGCGTGTGTGTACTCGGGTGTGTGTGTGTGTACTCGTGTGTGTGTGTGTACTCGTGTGTGTACTTGTGTGTGCGTGTACTCGTGTGTGTGTGTGTAATCATGTGTGTGTGTACTTGAGTGTGTGTGTGTGTGTGTGTACGTGTGTGTGTACGTGTGTGTGTGTAATCGTGTGTCTGTGTGTTTGTGTACACGTGCGTGTGTACCGGTGTGTGACTGTAAGCATGTGTGTACTCGTGTGTGTACATGTGTGACTATGCGTGGGTGTACGTTTGTGCGTGTGTACAGGTGTGAGTACGCGTGTGTGTACATGTGTTTCTGTACGTGTGTGTGTATACATGTGTGTACATGTGTATGTGTGTACACATGTGTGTGTACTCGTGTGTGAGTGTGTGTGTGTGTACTCGTGTGTGTGTGTGTGTGTACTCGTGTGTGTGTGTACTCATGTGTGTGTGTACTCATGTGTGTGTGTACTCGTGTGTGTGTGTACTCGTGTGTGTGTGTACTCATGTGTGTGTGTACTCGTGTGTGTGTGTGTGCACTCGTCTGTGTGTGTACTCGTCTGTGTGTGTACTCGTGTGTGTGTGTGTACTCATGTGTGTGTGTGTACTCTGTGTGTGTACTCGTGTGTGTGTGTGTGTGTGTGTGTACTCGTGTGTGTGTGTGTGTGTACTCGTGTGTGTGTGTACTCATGTGTGTGTGTACTCGTGTGTGTGTGTACTCGTGTGTGTGTGTACTCGTGTGTGTGTACTCGTGTGTGTGTGTGTGCACTCGTCTGTGTGTGTACTCGTCTGTGTGTGTACTCGTGTGTGTGTGTACTCGTGTGTGTGTGTGTACTCTGTGTGTGTACTCGTGTGTGTGTGTACTCGTGTGTGTGTACTCGTGTGTGTGTACTCGTGTGTGTGTACTCGTGTGTGTGTACTTGTGTGTGTGTGTGTGTACTTGTGTGTGTGTGTGTGTACTCGTGTGTGCGTATGTGTACTCGTGTGTGTGTACTCATGTGAGTGTGTGTACACGTGTGTGCGTGTGTGTACTCGTGTGTGTGTGTGTGTGTACTCGTGTGTGTGTACTCGTGTGTGTGTGTGTGTGTGCTCGTGTGTGTGTACTCGTGTGTGTATGTGTGTGTACTCGTGTGTGTGTGCGAGTACTTGAGTGTGTGTGTGTGTGTACCCGTGTGTGAGTGTATGTGTGTGTACTTGAGTGTGTGTGTGTGTGTGTACCTGTGTGTGAGTGTACGTGTGTGTGTACTCGTGTGCGTACATGTGCGTACGCGTGTGTGTACACATGTGTGCGGTGTGTGCATGGGTGTACGTTTGTACATGTGTGTACATGTGTGAGTACGCGTGTGTACACGTGTTTCTGTGTACTCGTGTGTGTACTCGTGTGTGTGTGTGCTCGTGTGTGTGTGTGTGTCTACTCGTGTGTGTGTACTTGTGTGTGTGTGCGTACTCGTGTGTGCGTGTGTGTACTCCCGTGTGTGTACTCGTGTGTGTGTGTACTCGTTTGTGTGTGTCTACTCGTGTGTGTGTGTGTGTACTCGTTTGTGTGTGCGTGTGTGTACTCCCACGTGTGTGTACTCGTGTGTGTGTGTGTGTACTCGTGTGTGCGTGTGTGTACTCGGGTGTGTGTGTACTCGTGTGTGTGTACTCATGTGTGTGTTTACTCATGTGTGTGTGTTCCCATGTTTCTGTGTACTCGTGTGTGTGTACTCGTGTGTGTATGTGTGTGTGTACGTGTGCGTGTGTGCATGTGTGTACTCATGTGTGTGTGTGTGTGTACTCATGCGTGTGTGCTTGTACTCGTGTGCGTGCGTGTGTGTACTCGTGTGTGTGTACTCATGTGTGTTTGTGTGTCCTCGTCTGTGTGTGTGTGTGTGTGTGTGTGTGTGTGTACTCGGGTGTGAGTTTGTGTGTGTGTACTCAGGTGTGTGTTTGTGTACTTGGGTGTGATTGTGTGTGCGTGTACCCGTGCGTGTGTGTGCGTGTACTCGTGTGTGCGTGTACTCGTGTGTGTGTACTCATGTGTGTGTGTGCGTGTGTGTGTGTGTATGTGTACTCGTGTTAGTGTGTGCGTGTATACTCGTGTGTGTGTGTGCACTCATGTGTGTGTGTGTACTCGCCCGTGTGTGTGTGTGTGTGTGTACTCGAGTGTGTGTGTGTACTCGTGTGTGTGTGTATTGTGTGTGTGTCTACTTGTGTGTGTGTGTCTACTCGTGTGTGTGTGTACCCGTGTGTGTGTGTATGTGTGTGTGTACTCATGTGTGTGTATGCGTGTGCATGTGTGTGTGTACTCGTGTGTGTGTGTATTGTGTGTGTGTGTACCTGTGTGTGAACGTGTCTTACACGTGTGTACACGTGTGTGTGTGTAATCTAGTGTATGTGTGTGTACTTGTGTGTGTGTGTACTCGTGTGTGTGTACTGGTGTGTGTACTCGTGTGTGTGTGTGTGTACTCGTGTGTGTGTGTACTCGTGTGTGTGTGTACTCGTTTGTGTGTACTCGTGTGTGTGTGTGTACTCGTATGTGTGTGTACACGTTTGTGTGTGTGTACACGTGTGTGTGTACATGTTTGTGCGTGTGTGTACGTGTGTACGTGTGTATGTGTGTACATGTATGTGTACATGTGTGTGTACATGTGTGTGTACATGTGTGTGTACAGGTGTGTGTACATGTTTGTTGTACACGTGTGTGTGTACACTGTGTGTACACGTGTATGTGTACACGTGTGTGTGTACACGTGTGTGTGTTTCAGCGTGTGTACACGTGTGTGTGCGCGCATGTGTATGTACACGTTTGTACATGTGTGCGTGTACACTTGTGTGTACACGTGTGTCTGTACTCATGTGTACACATGTGGACAAGTGTGTATACACGTGTCTGTACACGTATGTGTACACGTGTGTGTACGTGTGTACATGTGTGTGTACATGTGTACACGTGCTTGTACATGTGTGTACACGTGCGTTTCTGTACGCCTGTGTACACGTGTCTGTATGCGTGTCTGTGTGTGTGTATGCGTGTGTACATGTGTGTGTCTGTACGTGTGTGTACACATGTGTGTCTGTACGTGTATGTACATGTGTGTCTGTACGCTTGTGCACAAGTGTGTCTGTACACGTGTGTACACGTGTGTGTCTGTACGTGTGTGTACACATGTGTGTCTGTACGCGTGTGTACACATGTGTGTCTGTACGCGTGTGTACACGTGTGTGTGTACTCGAGTGTGTGTGTGTACTCGTGTGTGTGTGTGTACTCGTGTGTGTGTACTCGTGTGTGTGTGTACTCGTGTGTGTGTGTCTACTCATTAGTGTGTGTCTACTCGTGTGTGTGCGTGTACTCATGTGTGTACTCATGTGTGTGTACCTGTGTGTGTGTGCGTACTCGTGTGTGTGTGCGTACTCGTGTGTGTGTGTGTACACGTGTGTGTGTGTGTGTGTGTGTACTCGTGTGTGTGTACTCATGTGTGTGTGTGTACTCATGTGTGTGTGTGTACTCGTGTGTGTGTACATGTTTGTGTGTGTGTGTACACGTTTGTGTGTGTGTGTACACGTTTGTGTGTGTGTGTGTACACGTTTGTGTGTGTGTGTACGTGTGTATGAGTGTATGTGTGTACATGTTTGTGTACATGTGTGTGTACATGTTTGTGTACATGTGTGAGTACATGTGTGTGTACAGGTGTGTGTACAAGTTTGTGTACACGTGTGTGTACATGTGTGTGTGTGTACACGTGTGTGTGTGTACACGTGTGTATGAGTGTGTGTACATGTGTGCGTGTTTCAGTGCGTGTACACGTGTGTGTGCGCGCATGTGTATGTACGCATGTGTACACGAGTGTGCGTACACGTGTGTCTGTACGCATGTGTACGCTTGTGTGTACACGTGTGTGTACACGTATTTGTACACGTGTGCAAATGTGTGCACATGTGTGTGTTTACACATGTACACATGTGTGTACACATGTGTACACGTGTGTGTCTGTACGCCTGTGTACACATGTGTCTGTATGCGTGTACACGTGTGTGTGTATACGTGTGTACATGTGTGTGTCTGTACGTGTATGTACGTGTGTCTGTACGCTTGTGCTCATGTGTGTCTGTACGTGTGTGTACACATGTGTGTTTTTACGCGTGTGTACACATGTGTGTCTGTACGCGTGTGTACACATGTGCGTCTGTACGCGTGTGTACATGTGTGTGTGTGTACTCGAGTGTGTGTGTGTATTCGTGTGTGTGTGTACTCGTGTGTGTGTGTACTCTGTGTGTGTACTTGTGTGTGTGTGTACTCGTGTGTGCGTGTACTCGTGTGTGTGTCTACTCGTGTGTGTGTCTACTCGTGTGTGTGTCCTCGTGTGTGTGTGTGTGTACTCGTGTGTGTGTGTGCGTGTGTGTGTATGTGTACTCGTGTTAGTGTGTGTGTGTGTATACTCGTGTGTGTGTGTGCACTCGTGTGTGTGTGTGTGTACTCGTCCGTGTGTGTGTGTGTGCACTCGAGTGTGTGTGTGTACTCGTGTGTGTGTGTACTGTGTGTGCGTCTACTTGAGTGTGTGTGTCTACTCGTGTGTGTGTGTCTACTCATGTGTGTGTGCGTACTCGTGTGTGTGTGTGTGTACACGTGTGTGTGTGTGTGTGTCTATGTGTGTGTGTGTACTCGTGTGTGTGTACTCGTGTGTGTGTGTGTGTACTCGTGTGTGTGTACTCGTGTGTGTGTGTGTGTGTACTCGTGTGTGTGTTTGTGTGTACATGTGTGTGTGTGTGTACGTGTGTACGTGTGTGTGAATGTACTCGTGTGTGTGTGTGTAATCATGTGTGTGTGTGTACATGTGTGTGTGTGTGTACTTGTATGTGTGTGTGTAATCGTGTGTGTGTGTGTTTGTGTACCCGTGTGTGTGTACCCGTGTGTGAGTGTAAGCGTGTGTGTACTCCTGTGTGTACATGTGTGAGTACGCGTGTGTGTACACGTGTGTATGCGTGTGTGCATGGGTGTATGTTTGTATGTGTGTACAGGTGTGAGTACATGTGTGTGCACACGTGTTTCTGTACGCGTGTGTGTATGCATGTGTGTACATGTGTGTCTATGCGTGTGTACACGTGTGTGAGTACTCATATGTTTGTGTGTGTACTCGTGTGTGTCTGTGCATACCTGTGTGTGTGTGTACTCGTGTGTGTGTACTCATGTGTGTGTACTCATGTGTGTGTGTGTGTGTGTGTGTGTGTGTGTGTGTGTGTGTACTCGTGATGTGTGTGTACTCGTGTGTGTGTGTGTTCTCGTGTGTGTGTGAGTGTACTCGTGTGTGTGTGTACTCGTGTGTGTGTGTACTCGTGTGTGTGTACTCGTGTGTGTGTGTACTCATGTGTGTGTGTGTGTGTACTCGTGTGTGTGTACACGTGTGTGAGTGTGATTGTACTCGTGTGTGTGTACTCGTGTGTATGTGTGTGTGCTCGTGTGTGTGTACTCGTGTGTGTGTGTGAACTTGTGTGTGTGTGTATGTGTACTCCTGTGTGTGTTTGTGTGTGTGTGTACTCATGTGTGTGTGTATTCATGTGTGTGTGCACTCATGTGTGTGTGTACTCGTGTGTGTGTACTCATGTGTGTATGTGTGTGTGTATGTGCGTGTGTGTACGTGTGTCTGTACTTGTGTGTGTGTATACTCGTGTGTGTGTACATGTGTGTGTGCACACTTGTGTGTCTGTTAGCATGTGTACACATGTGTGTCTTACGCGTGTGTACACGTGTGTGTGTGTACTCGAGTGTATGTGTGTGTACTCGTGTGTGTGTGTGTGTGCTCGTGTGTGTGTGTGTACTCGTGTGTGTGTGTTTACTTGTGTCTGTGTTATCGTGTGTGTGTACACGTGTGTGTACTCGTGTGTGTGTGTACTCGTGTGTGTGTGTACTCGTGTTTGTGTGTGTACTCGTGTGTGTGTGTGTGTGTGTACTCGTGAGTGTGTGTGTAATCGTGTGCGTGTGTGTACTCGTGTGTGTTTGTGTGTGTGAGTGTGTGTGTGTGTGTGTGTACTCGTGTGTGTGTGTGTGTGTGTGTAATCATGTGTGTGTGTACTTGTGTGTGTGTGTATGTGTGTGTGTACTCATGTGTGTGTGTACTCGTGTGTGTGTGTGTGTGTGTGTGTACGTGTATGTGAATGTGTGTCTGTACTCGTGTGTGGGTATACTCATGTGTGTGTGTACACGTGTGTGTGTGCACACGTGTGTGTCTGTAAGCGTGCGTACACGTGTGTCTTACACGTGTGTACACGTGTGCGTGTGAACTCAAGTGTATGTGTGTGTACTCGTATGTCTGTGTGTTTGCTCGTGTGTGTACTCGTGTGTGTACTCGTGTGTGTGTGTACTCGTGTGTGTACTCGTGTGTGTGTGTACTCGTGTGTGTGTACTCATGTGTGTGTGTGTACTCATGTGTGTTTACACGTTTGTGTGTGTGTGTGTACACGTGTGTGTGTGTACACGCGTGTGTACATGTGTGTGTACACGTGTGTGTACATGTGTGTGTACACGTGTGTATGTATGCGTGTACATGTGTGTGTGTCTACGTGTGTACATGTGTGTGTCTGTACGTGTATGTACGTGTGTCTGTACGCTTGTGCACACGTGTACACATGTGTGTCTGTACGCGTGTGTACACATGTGTGTCTGTATGCGTGTGTACACGTGTGTCTGTACGTATGTGTACACATGTGTGTCTGTACGCATGTGTACACGTGTGTGTGTGTGTACTCGAGTGTGTGTGTGTATTCATGTGTGTGTGTACTCGTGTGTGTGTGTACTCGTGTGTGTGTACTCGTGTGTGCGTGTACACGAGTGTGTGTGTGTATACGTGTGTGTGTCTACTCGTGTGTGTGTGTCCTCGTGTGTGTGTGTGTGTACTCGTGTGTGTCTGTAGGCGTGTGTACACGTGTGTGTGTGTACTCGAGTGTGTGTGTGTATTCGTGTGTGCGTGTACTCGTGTGTGTACTCATGTGTGTGTACTCATGTGTGCTCGTGTATGTGTGTGTGTACTCGTGTGTGTGTGTGTGTGTACTCGTGTGTGTGTGTACTCATGTGTGTGTACTCGTGTGTGTGTGTGTACTCGTGAGTGTGTACTCGTGTGTGTGTACTCGTGTCTGTGTGTACTCGTGTGTGTGTGTGTGTGTGTGTGTGTGTGTACTCGTGTGTGTGTGTGTACTCGTGTGTGTGTGCGTACTCGTGTGTGTGTACTCGTGTGTGTGTGTGTGTACTCGTGTGTGTGTACTCATGTGTGTGTGTACTCATGTGTCTGTGTACTCGTGTGTGTGTGTACTCGTTTGTGTATGAGTGTGTGTACACGTGTGTGTGTGCATGTGTGTACTTGTGTGTGTGTGTACTCATGTGTGTGTGCGTGTACTCGTGTGTGTGTACTCGTGTGTTTGTATACTCGTGTGTGTGTACACATGAGTGTGTGTACTCGTGTGTGTGTACTCATGTGTGTTTGTGTGTCCTCGTATGTGTATGGGTGAGTTTGTGTGTGTGCTCGTGAGTGTGTGTGTGTGTGTGTGTGTGTGTGTGTGTGTGTGTGTACTCGGGTGTGAGTATGTGTGTGTGTACTCGGGTGTGAGTGTGTTTGTGTGTACTCGGTTGTGCGTGTGTGTGTGTGTACGCGGGTGTGAGTGCGTGTGCATGTACTAGTGCATGTGTGTGCATGTACTCATGTGTGCGTGTACTCGTGTGTGCGTGTACTCGTGTGTGTGTACTTGTGTGTGTGTGTGTGTGTGTATGTGTACTCGTGTGTTTGTGTGTATACTCGTGTGTGTGTGCACTTGTGTGTGTGTACTCGTCCGTGCATGTGTGTGTGTGTATACGCGTGTGTGTGTGTGTGTACTCGTCTGTGTGTGGACTCGTGTGTGTGTGTACTGTGTGTCTGTCTACTCCTGTGTGTGTGTGTCTACTCATGTGTGTGTCTACTCATGTGTGTGTCTACTCGTGTGTGTGTGTGTACTCGTGTGTGCGTACTCATGTGTGTGTACTCGTGTGTGTGTACTCGTGTGTGTGCGTACTCGTGTGTGTGTGTGTGTACTCATGTGTGTGTGTGTGTACTCGTGTGTGTGTGTGTGTGTGTACTCGTGTTTATGTGTACTCGTCTGTGTATGTACATGTGTGTGTGTGCATGTGTGTACTCGTGTGTGTGTCTAATCTTTGTGTGTGTGCATGTGTGTACTCATGTGTGCGTTCGTGTACTCGTGTGTGTGTGTGTGTGTACTCATGTGTATAATTTTGTACTCGTGTGTGTGTGTGTACTCGTGTGTGTGTACTCGTGTGTTTGTATACTCGTGTGTGTGTACACATGTGTGTGTGTACTCGTGTGTGTACTCGTGTGTTTGTGTGCACTCTGTGTGTGTACTCGTGTGTGTGTGTACTCGTGTGTTTGTATACTCGTGTGTGTGTGTACTTGTGTGTGTGTCTACTTGTGTGTGTGTGTCTACTCATGTGTGTGTCTACACGTGTGTGTGTGTACTCGTGTGTGTATGTACATGTGTGTGTGTGCATGTGTGTACTCGTGTGTGTTTGTAATCTTTGTGTGTGTGTGTGTGTAATCATGTGTGCGTGCGTGTACTCGTGTGTGTGTACACGTTTGTGTGTGTGTGTACTCGTGTGTGTGTGTGTACTCGTGTGTGTGTGTGTACTCGTGTGTGTGTACTCGTGTGTTTGTATACTCGTGTGTGTGTACACGTGTGTGTGTGTACCCGTGTGTGTGTGTACCACGTGTGTGTACACATGTGTACACGTGTGTGTCTGTACGCCTGTGTACACATGTGTCTGTATGCGTGTACACGTGTGTGTGTATACGTGTGTACATGTGTGTGTCTGTACGTGTATGTACGTGTGTCTGTACGCTTGTGCTCACGTGTGTCTGTACGTGTGTGTACACATGTGTGTTTTTACGCGTGTGTACACATGTGTGTCTGTATGCGTGTGTACACATGTGCGTCTGTACGCGTGTGTACATGTGTGTGTGTGTACTCGAGTGTGTGTGTGTATTCGTGTGTGTGTGTACTCGTGTGTGTGTGTGTACTCGTGTGTGCGTGTACTCGTGTGTGCGTGTACTCGTGTGTGTGTCTACTCGTGTGTGTGTCTACTCGTGTGTGTGTCCTCGTGTGTGTGTGTGTGTACTCGTGTGTGTGTGTGCGTGTGTGTGTATGTGTACTCGTGTTAGTGTGTGTGTGTGTATACTCGCGTGTGTGTGTGCACTCGTGTGTGTGTGTGTACTCGTCCGTGTGTGTGTGTGCACTCGAGTGTGTGTGTGTACTCGTGTGTGTGTGTACTGTGTGTGTGTCTACTTGAGTGTGTGTGTCTACTCGTGTGTGTGTGTCTAGTCGTGTGTGTGCGTGTACTCGTGTGTGCGTGTACTCGTGTGTGTGTACACGTGTGTGAGTGTGTGTGTACTCCTGTGTGCGTGTACTCGTGTGTGTGTGTACTCGTGTGTGTGTACTCGTGTGTGTGTACTTGTGTGTGTACTCGTGTGTGTGTACTCGTGTGTGTGTGTACTCGTGTGTGTGTGTACTCATATGTGTGTGTGTACTCGTGTGTGTGTGTGTACTCGTATGTGTGTGTACATGTTTGTGTGTGTGTGTGTACACGTTTGTGTGTGTGTGTGTACACGTTTGTGTGTGTGTACGTGTGTACGCGTGTATGTGTGTACATGTTTGTGTACACGTGTGTGTACATGTTTGTGTACACGTGTGAGTACATGTGTGTGTACACGTGTGAGTACATGTGTGTGTACAGGTGCGTGTACAAGTTTGTGTACACATGTGTGTACGTGTGTGTGTACACGTGTGTGTGTGTACACGTGTGTGTACACGTGTGTGTCTGTACACGTGTGTACACGTGTCTGTGTGTACTCGAGTGTATGTGTCTACTCGTGTCTGTATGTACTCATGTGTGTGTACTCTGTGTGTATGCATACTCGTGTGTGTGTGTACTCGTGTGTGTGTGTGCGTGTACTCGTGTGTGTGTGTGTACTCGTGTGTGCGTGTACTCGTGTGTGCGTGTACTCGTGTGTGTGTCTACTCGTGTGTGTGTCTACTCGTGTGTGTGTCCTCGTGTGTGTGTGTGTGTACTCATGTGTGCTCGTGTATGTGTGTGTGTACTCGTGTGTGTGTGTGTGTGTACTCGTGTGTGTGTGTACTCATGTGTGTGTACTCGTGTGTGTGTACTCGTGAGTGTGTACTCGTGTGTGTGTGTACTCGTGTCTGTGTGTACTTGTGTGTGTGTGTGTGTGTGTGTGTGTGTACTCGTGTGTGTGTGTGCGTACTCGTGTGTGTGTACTCGTGTGTGTGTACTCGTGTGTGTGTGTGTGTGTGTGTGTGTGTACTCGTGTGTGTGTACTCATGTGTGTGTGTACTCATGTGTCTGTGTACTCGTGTGTGTGTGTACTCGTTTGTGTATGAGTGTGTGTACACGTGTGTGTGTGCATGTGTGTACTCGTGTGTGTGTGTACTCATGTGTGTGTGCGTGTACTCGTGTGTGTGTACTCGTGTGTTTGTATACTCGTGTGTGTGTACACATGAGTGTGTGTACTCGTGTGTGTGTACTCATGTGTGTTTGTGTGTCCTCGTATGTGTATGGGTGAGTTTGTGTGTGTGCTCGTGAGTGTGTGTGTGTGTGTGTGTGTGTGTACTCGGGTGTGAGTATGTGTGTGTGTACTCGGGTGTGAGTGTGTGTGTGTGTACTCGGTTGTGCGTGTGTGTGTGTGTACGCGGGTGTGAGTGCGTGTGCATGTACTAGTGCATGTGTGTGCATGTACTCATGTGTGCATGTACTCGTGTGTGCGTGTACTCGTGTGTGTGTGTACTTGTGTGTGTGTGTGTGTGTGTATGTGTACTCATGTGTTTGTGTGTATACTCGTGTGTGTGTGCACTTGTGTGTGTGTACTCGTCCGTGCATGTGTGTGTGTGTATACGCGTGTGTGTGTGTGTGTACTCGTCTGTGTGTGGACTCGTGTGTGTGTGTACTGTGTGTCTGTCTACTCCTGTGTGTGTGTGTCTACTCATGTGTGTGTCTACTCGTGTGTGTGTGTGTACTCGTGTGTGCGTACTCATGTGTGTGTACTCGTGTGTGTGTACTCGTGTGTGTGCGTACTCGTGTGTGTGTGTGTGTACTCGTGTTTATGTGTACTCGTCTGTGTATGTACATGTGTGTGTGTGCATGTGTGTACTCGTGTGTGTGTCTAACCTTTGTGTGTGTGCATGTGTGTACTCATGTGTGCGTTCGTGTACTCGTGTGTGTGTGTGTGTACTCATGTGTGTAATTTTGTACTCGTGTGTGTGTGTGTGTGTACTCGTGTGTGTGTACTCGTGTGTTTGTATACTCGTGTGTGTGTACACATGTGTGTGTGTGTACTCGTGTGTGTACTCGTGTGTTTGTGTGCACTCTGTGTGTGTACTCGTGTGTGTGTGTACTCGTGTGTTTGTATACTCGTGTGTGTGTGTACTTGTGTGTGTGTCTACTTGTGTGTGTGTGTCTACTCATGTGTGTGTCTACACGTGTGTGTGTGTACTCGTGTGTGTATGTACATGTGTGTGTGTGCATGTGTGTACTCGTGTGTGTTTGTAATCTTTGTGTGTGTGTGTGTGTAATCATGTGTGCGTGCGTGTACTCGTGTGTGTGTGTGTACTCGTGTGTGTGTGTGTACTCGTGTGTGTGTGTGTACTCGTGTGTGTGTACTCGTGTGTTTGTATACTCGTGTGTGTGTACACGTGTGTGTGTGTACCCGTGTGTATGTGTACTCGTGTGTGTATGTGTGTGTGTGTGTGCGTGTGTGTACGTGTGTCTGTACTCGTGTGTGGGTATACTCGTGTGTGTGTACACGTGTGTGTGTGCACACATGTGTCTGTTAGTGTGTGTACACGTGTGTGTCTTACGCGTGCGTACACGTGTGTGTGTGTACTCGAGTGTATGTGTGTGTACTCGTGTGTGTGTGTACTCATGTGTGTGTGTGTGCTCGTGTGTGTGTGTGTACTCGTGTGTGTGTGTGTTTACTTGTGTGTATGTGCACTCGTGTGTGTGTGTGTGTGTGCTCGTGTGTGTGTGTACTCGTGTGTGTGTGTACTCATGTGTGTGTACTCGTGTGTGTGTGTACTCGTGAGTGTGTGTGTACTCGTGTGTGTGTGTACTCGTGTGTGTGTGTACTCGTGTGTGTGTGTGTAATCGTGTGTGTGTGTGTACTCGTGTGTGAGTGTGAGTGTGTGTGTGTGTGTGTGTACTCGTGTGTGTGTATGTGTGTGTGTGTGTGTAATCATATGTGTGTCTACTCATGTGTGTATGTGTGTGTGTACTCGTGTGTGTGTATGTGTGTGTCTGTACGTGTGTGTGAACGTGTGTCTGTACTCATGTGTGGGTATACTTGTGTGTGTGTACATGTGTGTGTGTGCACACGTGTGTGTCTGTAAGCGTGTGTACACGTGTGTCTTACACGTGTGTACACGTGTGTGTGTGTACCCGAGTGTATGTGTGTGTGCTCGTGTGTGTGTGTGTACTCGTGTGTGTGTACTCGTGTGTGTGTGTACTCATGTGTGTGTGTACTCGTGACTGTGTGTGTACTCATGTGTGTGTGTGTGTACTCGTGTGTGTGTGTACTCATGTGTGTACCTGTGTACACGTTTGTGTTTGTGTGTGTACACGTTTGTGTGTGTGTGTACCTGTGTACTTGTGTGCGTATGTATGTGTGTACATGTGTGTGTACATGTGTGTGTACATGTGTGTGTACAGGTGTGTGTACATGTTTGTGTACATGTGTGTGTGTACATGTGTGTGTGTGTACACGTGTGTGTGTGTACACATGTGTGTGTACACGTGTGTGTATACGTGTGTATGAGTATGTGTACACGTGTGCGTTTTTCAGTGTGTGTAAACGTGTGTGTGCGCATGTGTATGTACGCATGTGTACACGTGTGCGTGTACACGTGTGTGTGTACACTTGTATCTGTACGCATGTGTACACATGTGTACATGTGTGTGTGTACACGTGTGTGTACACGTATGTGTACACATGTGTGTACGTGTGTACACGAGTGTGCACATGTGTGTACACGTGTGTTTACATGTGTACACGTGTGTGTACACGTGTGTGTCTGTACGCCTGTGTACACATCTGTCTGTATGCGTGTACGTGTGTGTGTGTGTATGCGTGTGTACATGTGTGTGTCTGTACGTGTATGTACATTTGTGTCTGTACGCTTGTGCACACGTGTGTCTGTACTCGTGTGTACACGTGTGTGTCTGTACGCGTGTGTACATGTGTGTCTGTACGCGTGTGTACACGTGTCTGTACACGTGTGTACACGTGTGTGTGTGTGTACTCGAGTGTGTGTGTGTACTCGCATGTGTGTGTGTACTCGTGTGTGTGTACTCGTGTGTGTGTACTCGTGTGTGTGTCTACTCGTGTTTGTGTGTCCTCGTGTGTGTGTGTGTGTACTCGTGTGTGTGTGTGCGTGTGTGTGTATGTGTACTCGTGTTAGTGTGTGTGTGTATACTCGTGTGTGTGTGTGTGTACTCGTCCGTGTGTGTGTGTGCACTCGAATGTGTGTGTGTACTCGTGTGTGTGTGTACTGTGTGTGTGTCTACTTGAGTGTGTGTGTCTACTCGTGTGTGTGTGTCTACTCGTGTGTGTGTGTCTACTCGTGTGTGTGCGTGTACTCGTGTGTGTGTGTACTCGTGTGTGTGTACTCGTGTGTGTACTCGTGTGTGTGTTTACTCATATGTGTGTGTGTACTCATGTGTGTGTGTGTACTCGTATGTGTGTGTACATGTTTGTGTGTGTGTGTACACGTTTGTGTGTGTGTACACGTTTGTGTGTGTGTACGTGTGTACGTGTGTGCGTGTGTGTGTGTGTACATGTTTGTGTACATGTGTGTGTACATGTTTGTGTACATGTGTGTGTACAGGTGTGTGTACATGTTTGTGTACATGTGTGTGTTTACGTGTGTGTACACGTGTGTGTGTACATGTGTGTGTGTGTACACGTGTGTGTGTGTACACGTGTGTGTACACGTGTGTGTGTACACGTGTGTGTGTACACGTGTGTATATGTGTGTATGAGTGTGTGTACACGTGTGCGTTTTTCAGCGTGTGTAAACGTGTGTGTGTGCGCATGTGTATGTACGCATGTGTACACGTGTGTGTGTACACGTGTGTGTGTACACTTGTATCTGTACGCATGTGTACACGTGTGTACATGTGTGTACACGTGTGTGTACATGTGTGTTTATGCGTGTACACATGTGTGTACACATGTGTGTCTGTACGCCTGTGTACCCGTGTGTCTGTATGCGTGTACACGTGTGTGTGTGTATGCATGTGTACACGTGTGTGTCTGTACATATATGTACATGTGTGTACGCTAGTGCACACGTGTGTCTGTCTGCGTGTGTACATGTGTGTGTCTGTACATGTGTGTACACGTGTGTGTCTGTACATGTGTGTACACGTGTGTGTGTGTACTCGTGTGTGTGCTCGTGTGTGTGTGTGTACTCGTGTGTGTACTCGTGTGTGTGTACTCGTGTGTGTACTGGTGTGTGTGTGTACTCGTGTGTGTGTACTCGTGTGTGTGTGTACTCGTGTGTGTGTGCGTACTCATGTGTGTGTGTGTGTACGTGTGTGTGTGTGTGTGTACTCGTGTGTCTGTACTCATGTGTGTGTGTACTCGTGTGTCTGTGTACACATGTGTGTGTGTACTTGTTTGTGTATGAGTGTGTGTACGCGTGTGTGTGTGCATGTGTGTACTCGTGTGTGTGAGTGTACTCATGTGTGTGTGCGTGTACTCGTGTGTGTGTGTACTCGTGTGTATGTATACTCGTGTGTGTACACATGTGTGTGTGTGTACTCGTGTGTGTGTACTCGTGTGTGTTTTTGTGTCCTCGTATGTGTCTGTGTGAGTTTGTGTGTGTGCTCGTGAGTGTGTGTGTGTGTGTACTCGGGTGTGAGTATGTGTGTGTGTACTCGGGTGTGAGTGTGTGTGTGTGTACTCGGATGTGAGTGTGTGTGTGTGTGTAAGCGGGTGTGAGTGCGTGTGCATGTACTAGTGCATGTGTGTGTGCGTGTACTCATGTGTGCGTGTACTCGTGTGTGCGTGTACTCATGTGTGTGTACTCGTGTGTGTGTGTATGTGTACTCGTGTGTGTGTGTAATCGTATGTGTGTCTACTCATGTGTGTATGTGTGTGTGTACTCATGTGTGTGTGTACTCGTGTGTGTGTATGTGTGTGTCTGTACGTGTGTCTGTACTCGTGTGTGGGTATACTTGTGTGTGTGTACATGTGTGTGTGTGCACATGTGTGTCTGTAAGCGTGTGTACACGTGTGTCTTACACGTGTGTACACGTGTGTGTGTGTACCCGAGTGTATGTGTGTGTGCTCGTGTGTGTGTGTGTACTCGTGTGTGTGTACTCGTTTGTGAGTGTGTACTCATGTGTGTGTGTACTCGTGACTGTGTGTGTACTCATGTGTGTGTGTGTACTCATGTGTGTGTGTGTACACGTTTGTGTTTGTGTGTGTACACATTTGTGTCTGTGTGTACACGTTTGTGTGTGTGTACACGTTTGTGTGTGTGTGTACCTGTGTACGTGTGTGCGTATGTATGTGTGTACATGTGTGTGTACATGTGTGTGTACATGTTTGTGTACATGTGTGTGTACATGTGTGTGTACAGGTGTGTGTACATGTGTGTGTACGTGTGTGTACACGTGTGTGTGTACACATGTGTGTACACGTGTGTGTGTACACGTGTGTGTGTACACGTGTGTGTATACGTGTGTATGAGTATGTGTACACGTGTGCGTTTTTCAGCGTGTGTAAACGTGTGTGTGCGCATGTGTATGTACGCATGTGTACACGTGTGTACATGTATGTGTACACATGTGTGTACATGTGTACACGAGTGTGCACATGTGTGTACACGTGTGTGTTTACGCGTGTACACGTGTGTGTACACGTGTGTGTCTGTACGCCTGTGTACACATCTGTCTGTATGCGTGTACGTGTGTGTGTGTGTGTGTATGCGTGTGTAGATGTGTGTGTCTGTACGTGTATGTACATTTGTGTCTGTACGCTTGTGCACATGTGTGTCTGTACTCGTGTGTACATGTGTGTGTCTGTACGCGTGTGTACATGTGTGTGTCTGTACGCGTGTGTACACATGTGTCTGTACACGTGTGTAAACGTGTGTGTGTGTGTACTCGAGTGTGTGTGTGTACTCGTGTGTGTGTACTCGTGTGTGTGTCTACTCGTGTTTGTGTGTCCTCGTGTGTGTGTGTGTACTCATGTGTGTGTGTGCGTGTGTGTGTATGTGTACTCGTGTTAGTGTGTGTGTGTATACTTGTGTGTGTGTGTGTGTGTGCACTCGAATGTGTGTGTGTACTCGTGTGTGTGTGTACTGTGTGTGTGTCTACTTGAGTGTGTGTGTCTACTTTTGTGTGTGTGTCTACTCGTGTGTGTGCGTGTACTCGTGTGTGTACTCGTGTGTGTACTCGTGTGTGTACTCGTGTGTGTGTGTACTCGTGTGTGTGTTTACTCATGTGTGTGTGTGTACTCATGTGTGTGTGTGTACTCGTATGTGTACATGTTTGTGTGTGTGTGTACACGTTTGTGTGTGTGTGTACACGTTTGTGTGTGTGTACGTGTGTACATGTTTGTGTACATGTGTGTGTACATGTGTGTGTACAGGTGTGTGTACATGTTTGTGTACATGTGTGTTTACGTGTGTACACGTGTGTGTGTACACGTGTGTGTGTACACGTGTGTGTGTGTGTACACGTGTGTGTGTACACGTGTGTGTGTACACGTGTGTGTATATGTGTGTATGAGTGTGTGTACACGTGTGCGTTTTTCAGCGTGTGTAAACGTGTGTGTGTGCGCGTGTGTGTGCGCATTTGTATGTACGCATGTGTACACGTGTGTGTGTACACGTGTGTGTGTACACTTGTATCTGTACGCATGTGTACACGTGGGTACATGTGTGTACACGTGTGTGTACATGTGTGTTTACACGTGTACACGTGTGTGTACACATGTGTGTCTGTACGCCTGTGTACCCGTGTGTCTGTATGCGTGTACATGTGTGTGTATGCATGTGTACACGTGTGTGTCTGTACATGTATGTACATGTGTGTCTGTACGCTAGGGCACACGTGTGTCTGTCTGCGTGTGTACACGTGTGTGTCTGTACATGTGTGTACACGTGTGTGTCTGTACACGTGTGTACACGTGTGTGTGTGTACTCGTGTGTGTACTCGTGTGTGTGTGTACTCGTGTGTGTGTGTACTCGTGTGTGTGTACTCATGTGTGTGTACTGGTGTGTGTGTGTACTCGTGTGTGTGTACTCATGTGTGTGTGCGTACTCGTGTGTGTGTGTGTGTGTACGTGTGTGTGTGTGTGTGTGTGTACTCGTGTGTCTGTACTCATGTGTGTGTGTACTCGTGTGTCTGTGTACACATGTGTGTGTGTACTTGTTTGTGTATGTGTGTGTACGCGTGTGTGTGTGCATGTGTGTACTCGTGTGTGTGAGTGTACTCGTGTGTGTGCGTGTACTCGTGTGTGTGTACTCGTGTGTATGTATACTCGTGTGTGTGTACACATGTGTGTGTGTTTGTACTCGTGTGTGTTTTTGTGTCCTCGTATGTGTGTGTGTGAGTTTGTGTGTGTGCTCGTGAGTGTGTGTGTGTGTGTGTGTGTGTACTCGGGTGTGAGTATGTGTGTGTGTACTCGGGTGTGAGTGTGTGTGTGTGTACTCGGATGTGAGTGTGTGTGTGTGTACGCAGGTGTGAGTGCGTGTGCATGTACTAGTGCATGTGTGTGTGCGTGTACTCGTGTGTGCGTGTACTCATGTGTGTGTACTCGTGTGTGTGTGTGTGTGTGTATGTGTACTCGTGTGTGTGTGTGTATACTCGTGGTGTGTGCACTTGTGTGTGTGTACTCGTCCATGTGTGTGTATACGTGCGTGTGTGTGTGTGTGTACTCGTCTGTGTGTGGACTCGTGTGTATGTGTACTGTGTGTGTGTCTACTCATGTGTGTGTCTACTCGTGTGTGTGTGTGTACTCGTGTGTGTGTACTCATGTGTGTGTACTCGTGTGTGTGCGTACTCGTGTGTGTGTGTGTGTACTCGTGTGTGTGTGTGTACTCATGTGTGTGTGTACATGTGTGTGTGTGCATGTGTGTACTCGTGTGTGTGTCTAATCTTTGTGTGTGTGCATGTGTGTACTCATGTGTTAGTGCGTGTACTCGTGTGTGTGTGTGTGTACTCATGTGTGTAATTTTGTACTCGTGTGTGTGTGTGTGTACTCATGTGTGTGTGTACTCGTGTGTTTGTATACTTGTGTGTGTGTACACATGTGTGTGTGTGTACTCGTGTGTGTGTACTCGTGTGTTTGTGTGCACTCTGTGTGTGTGTGTGTGTGTGTGTGTGTACTCGGGTGTGAGTGTGTGTGTGTACTCGGGTGTGAGTGTGTGTGTGTACTCGGGTGTGAGTGTGTGTGTGTGTACTCGGGTGTGAGTGTGTGTGCGTGTCCTCGTGCGTGTGTGTGTGTGCGTTTACTCGTGGGTGTGTGTACTCGTGTGTGTGTGTGTACTCGTGTGTGTGTGTGTGTGTGTGTGTATGTGTACTCGTGAGTGTGTGTGTGTGTGTGTATACTCGTGTGTGTGTGTGCACTTGTGTGTGTGTGTACTCGTCCGTGTGTGTGTGTGTACTCATGTGTGTGTGTGTGTGTGTACTCGTGTGTGTGTGTTTACCCATGTGTTTTTGTGTGTGTGTGTGTACCCGTGTGCTTTTGTGTGTGTGTGTGTGTGTGTACGCGTGTGTGTGTGTGTGTGTGTACGCGTGTGTGTGTGTGTGTGTGTACGCGTGTGTGTGTGTGTGTGTGTGTGTGTACTCGTGTGTGTGTGTGTACTCGTGTGTGTGTGTGTACTCGTTTGTATGTGTGTGTATTCGTGTGTGCATGTGTGTGTGTACTCCCGTGTGTGTACTCGTGTGTGTGTGTGTGTACTCGTTTGTGTGTGTCTACTCGTGTGTTTGTGTGTGTGTACTCGTGTGTGTGTGTGCATGTGCGTAATCCCATATGTGTGTACTGGTGTGTGTGTGTACTCGTGTGTGTGTACTCGTGTGTGTGTACTCGTGTGTGTGTACTCGTGTGTGTGTGCGTACTCGTGTGTGTGTGTGTACTCGTGTGTCTGTACTCATGTGTGTGTGTACTCGTGTGTCTGTGTACACATGTGTGTGTGTACTTGTTTGTGTATGAGTGTGTGTACGCGTGTGTGTGTGCATGTGTGTACTCGTGTGTGTGAGTGTACTCGTGTGTGTGCGTGTACTCGTGTGTGTGTACTCGTGTGTATGTATACTCGTGTGTGTGTACACATGTGTGTGTGTGTACTCGTGTGTGTTTTTGTGTCCTCGTATGTGTGTGTGTGAGTTTGTGTGTGTGCTCGTGAGTGTGTGTGTGTGTGTGTGTGTGTGTGTGTGTGTGTACTCGGGTGTGAGTATGTGTGTGTGTACTCGGGTGTGAGTGTGTGTGTGTGTACTCGGATGTGAGTGTGTGTGTGTGTACGCAGGTGTGAGTGCGTGTGCATGTACTAGTGCATGTGTGTGTGCGTGTACTCGTGTGTGCGTGTACTCATGTGTGTGTACTCGTGTGTGTGTGTGTGTGTGTATGTGTACTCGTGTGTGTGTGTGTATACTCGTGGTGTGTGCACTTGTGTGTGTGTACTCGTCCATGTGTGTGTATACGCGTGTGTGTGTGTGTGTGTGTACTCGTCTGTGTGTGGACTCGTGTGTATGTGTACTGTGTGTGTGTCTACTCCAGTGTGTGTCTACTCATGTGTGTGTCTACTCGTGTGTGTGTGTGTACTCGTGTGTGTGTACTCATGTGTGTGTACTCGTGTGTGTGTACTTGTGTGTGTGCGTACTCGTGTGTGTGTGTGTGTACTCGTGTGTGTGTGTGTACTCATGTGTGTGTGTACATGTGTGTGTGTGCATGTGTGTACTCGTGTGTGTGTCTAATCTTTGTGTGTGTGCATGTGTGTACTCATGTGTTAGTGCGTGTACTCGTGTGTGTGTGTGTACTCATGTGTGTAATTTTGTACTCGTGTGTGTGTGTGTGTACTCATGTGTGTGTGTACTCGTGTGTTTGTATACTCATGTGTGTGTACACATGTGTGTGTGTGTACTCGTGTGTGTGTACTCGTGTGTTTGTGTGCACTCTGTATGTGTGTGTGTGTGTGTGTGTGTGTGTGTGTGTACTCGGGTGTGAGTGTGTGTGTGTGTACTCGGGTGTGAGTGTGTGTGTGTGTACTCGGGTGTGAGTGTGTGTGCGTGTACTCATGCGTGTGTGTGTGTGCGTTTACTCGTGGGTGTGTGTACTCGTGTGTGTGTGTGTACTCGTGTGTGTGTGTGTGTGTGTGTATGTGTACTTGTGAGTGTGTGTGTGTGTGTATACTCGTGTGTGTGTGTGCACTTGTGTGTGTGTGTACTCGTCCGTGTGTGTGTGTGTGTACTCGTGTGTGTGTGTGTGTGTACTCGTGTGTGTGTGTTTACCCATGTGTTTTTGTGTGTGTGTGTGTGTACCCGTGTGCTTTTGTGTGTGTGTGTGTGTGTGTGTGTACGCGTGTGTGTGTGTACTCGTGTGTGTGTGTGTGTGTGTGTGTACTCGTGTGTGTGTGTGTGTACTCGTTTGTATGTGTGTGTATTCGTGTGTGCATGTGTGTGTGTACTCCCGTGTGTGTACTCGTGTGTGTGTGTGTACTCGTTTGTGTGTGTCTACTCGTGTGTTTGTGTGTGTGTACTCGTGTGTGTGTGTGCATGTGCGTACTCTCATATGTGTGTACTCGTGTGTGTGTACTTGTGTGTGTGTAACTGTCTACTCATGTGTGAGTGTGTACTCGGGTGTGTGTGTGTGTGTGTGTATCCATGTGTTTTTGTGTGTGTGTGTGCGTACTCGTGTGTGTGTGTGTGTGTGTGTGTGTGTTTGTACTCGTGTGTGTGTGTGTGTGTGTGTGTGATTGTGTGTGTGTGTGTACTCGCCTGTGTGTGTACTTGTGTGTGTGTGTGTACTCGTGTGTGTACTCGTGTGTGTGTGTGTGTACTCGTGTGTGTGTACTCATGTGTGTGTATTCGTGTGTCTGTGTACTCGTGTGTGTGTGTGTACTCATTTGCGTATGTGTGTGTGTACGCGTTTGTGTGTGCAGTTGTGTACTCGTGTGTGTGAGTTTACTCGTGTGTGTGCGTGCACTCGTGTGTGTGTACTCGTGTGTGTGTACTCGTGTGTTTGTATACTCGTGTGTGTGTACACATGTGTGTGTGTACTCGTGTGTGTGTACTCGTGTGTGTTTGTGTGTCCTCGTGTGTGCGTGTGTGAGTGTGTGTGTGTTTTAGTGAGTGAGTGTGTGTGTGTGTGTGTATTCGGGTGTGAGTGTGTGTGTGTACTCGGGTGTGAGTGTGTGTGTGTGTACTCGGGTGTGAGTGTGTGTGTGTGTACTCGGGTGTGAGTATGTGTGTGTGTACTAGTGCGTGTGTGTGTGCGTGTACTCGTGTGTGCGTGTGTGTACTCGTGTGTGTGTGTGTGTGTATACTTGTGTGTGGTGTGCACTCGTGTGTGTGTGTACTCGTCCGTGTGTGTAATCGTCCGTGTGTGTGTGTGTGTACGCGTTTGTGTACTCGTCTGTGTGTGTACTCATGTGTGTGTGTACTGTGTGTGTGTCTACTCGTGTGTGTGTGTCTACTCATGTGTGTGTCTACTCGTGTGTGTGCGTGCACTCGTGTGTGTGTACTCGTGTGTGTGTACTCGTGTGTGTGTGTGTACTCGTGTGTGTGTGTGTACTCGTGTGTGTGTGTACTCATTTGTGTGTGTACTCATTTGTGTGTGTACTCGTGTGTGTGTGTACTCATGTGTGTGTCTGTCTACTTATGTGTGTGTGTACTCGTGTGTGTGTATACTCGTGTGTGTGTGTGTGTGTGTGTGTGTGTAGTCGTGAGTGTGTTTGTGTGTGTGTACTCGTGTGTGTATGTGTGTGTACTCGTGTGTGTGTGTGTGTGTATTTGTCTGTGTGTATGTGTACTCGTGTGTGTGTGTGTGTGTGTGTGTGTGTGTGTGCCTACTCGTGTGTCTGTGTGTGTACTCGTGTGTGTGTGTGTACTCATTTGTGTGTGTACTCGTTTGTGTGTGTACTCGTGTGTGTGTGTACTCGTGTGTGTGTCTGTCTACTTATGTGTGTGTGTACTCGTGTGTGGGTGTGTGTGTAATCATGTGTGGGTGTATGTGTGTGTGTGTACTCATGTGTGTGTACTTGTGTGTGTATGTGTGTGTGTGTACGAGTGTGTGTGCGTGTGTGTACTCGTGTGTGTGTGTGTCTACTCTGTGTGCATGTATATGTGTGTGTATTCGTGTGTGTGTGTGTACTCGTGTGTGTGTGTGTACTCGTGTGTGTGCGTGTACTCGTGTGTGTACTCGTGTGTGTGTACTCGTGTGTGTCTGTGTGTGTGTATGTGTGTGGGTATGTGTGTGTGTCTGTACTCGTGTGTGTGTGCATACTCGTGTGTGTGTGTACACATGTGGGTGTGTGTACTCGTGTGTGTTTGTGTGTACTCGTGTGTGTTTCTGTGTACTCGTGAGTGTGTGTGTGTGTGTACTCATGTGTGTGTGTGTGTGTGTGTCCTCGTGTGTGTGTGTGTGTGTGAGTGTGTGTGTGTTTTAGTGAGTGTGTGTGTGTGTGTACTCGGGTGTGAGTGTGTGTGTGTGTACTCGGGTGTGAGTGTGTGTGTGTGTACTCGGGTGTGAGTGTGTGTGTGTGTACTCGTGTGTGAGTGTGTGTGTGTGTACTCGTGTGTGCGTGTGTGTGTACTCGTGTGTGTGTATACTCGTGTGTGTGTGTGCTCGGGTGTGTGTGTGTGTGTAGTCATGAGTGTGTTTGTGTGTGTACTCGTGTGCGTATGTGTGTGTACTCGTGTGTGTGTGTGTATTTGTGTGTGTGTGTGTGTACTCGTGTGTGTGTGTGCCTACTTGTGTGTGTGTGTACTCGTGTGTGTGTGTGTGTGTGTGTACTCGTGTGTGTGTGTACTTGTGTGA
Source organism: Isurus oxyrinchus (assembly GCA_026770705.1). NCBI lineage: Eukaryota > Metazoa > Chordata > Chondrichthyes > Lamniformes > Lamnidae > Isurus > Isurus oxyrinchus. The sequence continues at coordinate 364,380 of JANJGN010000006.1, read as the reverse complement.
GTGTGTACTCGTGTGTGTGTCTGTCTACTTGTGTGTGTGTGTACTCGTGTGTGGGTGTGTGTGTACTCATGTGTGTGTACTTGTGTGTGTATGTGTGTGTGTGTACGAGTGTGTGTGCGTGTGTGAACTCATGTGTGTGTGTGTACTCGTGTGTGTGTGCGTGTACTCGTGTGTGTACTCGTGTGTGTGTACTCATGTGTGCGTGTGTGTCTGCGCATGTACACGCGTGTGTACATGTGTACATGTGTGGGTATGCACGCGTGTGTACACGTGTGTGTATGTACACGTGTGTACACATGTGTGTCTGTACGTGTGTGTACATGTGTGTCTATATGCATGTGTACACGTGTGTTTGTATGTGTGTGTACACATGTGTGTGTACTCAAGTGTATGTCTGTGTACTCGAGTGTATGTGTGTGTACTCGTGTGTGTGTGTGTGTGTACTCGTGTGTGTCTGAATGTGTGTACTCGTGTGTGTATGTGTGTACTCATGTGAGTTTGTGTGTACTCATGTGTGTGTACTCGTGTGTGTGTGTCTGTGTGTACTCATGTGTGTGTTCTCGTGTGTGTGTGTGTGTGTGTGTACTCGTGTGTTTGTGTGTGTGTATACTCGTGTGTATGTGTGTGTGTACTTGTGTGTCTGTGTGTGCGTACTCATGTGTGTGTACTCATGTGTGTGTACGTATGCGTGAGTACACGTGTGTGTACACGTGTGTGTCTCTACGTGTGTGTACATGTGTGTGCGTGTACACGTGTACATGCATGTCTGTACACGTGTGTGTATGCGTATGTACATGTGTGTACGTGTGTGTGTACTCGTGTGTGTACTCGTGCGTGTACGTACGCGTGTGTACGTACGCGAGTGTACATGTGTGTGTACACATGTGTGCGTACATGTGTGTGTACACATGTGTACACGCGTGTCTCTACACATGTGTGTATGCGTGTGTATGCTTGTGTACACATGTGTGTCTGTACGTGTGCGTACACGTGTGCATCTGTATGCATGTGTACACGTGTGTTTCTGTACGAGTCTGTACATGTGTGTGTCTGTATGCGTGTGCATACACATGGGTGTTTGTACGCATGTGTACATGTGTGTGTACTCAAGTGTGTATTTGTGTGTGTACCCGTGTGTGTGCACTCGTGTGTGTGTGTGTGTGTGTGTGTGTGCGCACTCGTGTGTGTGTGTGTGTGTGTACTCGTGTTTGTGTGTGTGTGTGTAATCGTGTGTGTGTGTGTAATCGTGTGTGTGTGTGTAATCGTATGTGTGTGTGTGTGTACTTGTGTGTGTGTGTACTCGTGTGTGTGTGTGTATTCATGTGTGTGTGTGAACTCGTGTGTGTGTGTGTGTTCTCGTGTGTGTGTCTGTGTGTGTGTACTCGTGTGTGTTTTGCACTCGTGTGTGTGTGTGTGTGTGCACTCGTGTGTGTGTGTGTGTACTCGTGTTTGTGTGTGTGTGTGTAATCGTGTGTGTGTGTGTAATCGTATGTGTGTGTGTGTGTACTTGTGTGTGTGTGTACTCGTGTGTGTGTGTGTATTCATGTGTGTGTGTGAACTCGTGTGTGTGTGTGTGTTCTCGTGTGTGTGTCTGTGTGTGTGTACTCGTGTGTGTTTTGCACTCGTGTGTGTGTGTGTGCACTCGTGTGTGTGTGTGTGTACGCGTGTGTGTGTGTGTACTCGTGTGTGTGTGTGTGTACTCGTGTGTGTGTATTCATGTGTGTGTGTGAACTCGTGTGTGTGTGTGTACTCGTGTGTGTCTCTGTGTGTGTGTGTACCCATGTGTGTGTACCCGTGTGTGTACTCGTGTGTACATGTGTGAGTATGCGTGTGTGTACACATGTGTGCGTGTGTACGCATGCGTGCATGGGTGTATGTTTGTACGTGTGTGTACACATGTGAGTACGTGTGTGTGCACATGTGTGTTTCTGTACGCATGTGTGTATGCATGTGTGTACACGTGTATGTGTGTGTACGCAAGTGTGTGTACGCGTGTATACATTTGTGTCTGTGTACATGTGTGTGTGCACTCGTCTGTGTGTGTGTGTACTTGTGTGTATGTGTGTGTACTCGTGTGTGTGTGTATGCTCGTGTGTGTGTGTACACGTGTGTGTGTGCGTGTACTCGTGTGTGTGTGTACTCGTGTGTGTGTATACTCGTGTGTGTGTGTGTACTCGGGTGTGTGTGTGTGTGTAGTTGTGAGTGTGTTTGTGTGTGTGTACTCGTGTGTGTATGTGTGTGTACTCGTGTGTGTGTGTGTGTATTTGTCTGTGTGTATGTGTTCTCGTGTGTGTGTGTGTGTGTGTGTGTGTGTGTGTGTGTGTGTGTGTGCCTACTCGTGTGTGTGTGTGTACTCGTGTGTGTTTGTGTACTCATTTGTGTGTGTACTCATTTGTGTGTGTACTCGTGTGTGTGTGTACTCGTGTGTGTGTACTCGTGTGTGTGTCTGTCTACTTATGTGTGTGTGTACTCGTGTGTGTGTATACTTGTGTGTGTGTGTGTGTACTCGGGTGTGTGTGTGTGTGTAGTCGTGAGTGTGTTTGTGTGTGTGTACTCGTGTGTGTATGTGTGTGTACTCGTGTGTGTGTGTGTGTATTTGTCTGTGTGTATGTGTACTCGTGTGTGTGTGTGTGTGTGTGTACTCGTGTGTGTGTGTGTGTACTCGTTTGTGTGTGTACTCGTTTGTGTGTGTACTCGTGTGTGTGTGTACTCGTGTGTGTGTCTGTCTACTTATGTGTATGTGTACTCGTGTGTGGGTGTGTGTGTAATCATGTGTGGGTGTATGTGTGTGTGTGTACTCATGTGTGTGTACTTGTGTGTGTATGTGTGTGTGTACGAGTGTGTGTGCGTGTGTGTACTCGTGTGTGTGTGTGTGTGTCTACTCTGTGTGCGTGTATATGTGTGTGTACTCGTGTGTGTGTGTGTGTACTCGTGTGTGTGCGTGTACTCGTGTGTGTGTACTCGTGTGTGTCTGTGTGTGTGTATGTGTGTGTGTATGTGTGTGTCTGTACTCGTGTGTGTGTGCATACTCGTGTGTGTGTGTGTACACATGTGGGTGTGTGTACTCGTGTGTGTTTGTGTGTACTCGTGTGTGTTTCTGTGTACTCGTGAGTGAGTGTGTGTGTGTGTACTCATGTGTGTGTGTGTGTGTGTACTCGTGTGTGTGTGTGTGTGTACTCGTGTGTGTGTGTGTGTGTACTCGTGTGTGTGTGTGTGTATACTCGTGTGTGTGTGTGCACTCGTGTGTGTATGTGTGTGTGTGTGTACTCATGTGTGTGTGTGTGTGTACTCGTGTGCGTGTGTGTGCATGTACTCGTGTGTGTGTGTGTACTCATGTGTGTGTGTGTGTATGTGTACTCTTGTGTGTGTGTGTATACTCGTGTGTGTGTGTGCACTCGTGTGTGTGTGTGTGTGTGTGTGTACACATGTGTGTGTGTGTACTCGTGTGTGTGTACTCGTGTGTTTGTGTGCACTCTGTATGTGTGTGTGTGTGTGTGTGTGTGTGTGTGTACTCGGGTGTGAGTGTGTGTGTGTACTCGGGTGTGAGTGTGTGTGTGTGTACTCGGGTGTGAGTGTGTGTGTGTGTACTCGGGTGTGAGTGTGTGTGCGTGTACTCGTGCGTGTGTGTGTGCGTTTACTCGTGGGTGTGTGTACTCATGTGTGTGTGTGTGTACTCGTGTGTGTGTGTGTGTGTGTGTGTGTATGTGTACTCGTGAGTGTGTGTGTGTGTATACTCGTGTGTGTGTGTGCACTTGTGTGTGTGTGTACTCGTCCGTGTGTGTGTGTGTGTACTCATGTGTGTGTGTGTGTGTGTGTACTCGTGTGTGTGTGTTTACCCATGTGTTTTTGTGTGTGTGTGTGTGTACCCGTGTGCTTTTGTGTGTGTGTGTGTGTGTGTGTACGCGTGTGTGTTTGTGTGTACTCGTGTGTGTGTGTGTGTGTGTGTACTCGTGTGTGTGTGTGTACTCGTGTGTGTGTGTGTGTACTCGTTTGTATGTGTGTGTATTCGTGTGTGCATGTGTGTGTGTACTCCCGTGTGTGTACTCGTGTGTGTGTGTGTACTCGTTTGTGTGTGTCTACTCGTGTGTTTGTGTGTGTGTACTCGTGTGTGTGTGTGCATGTGCGTACTCTCATATGTGTGTACTCGTGTGTGTGTGTACTTGTGTGTGTGTAACTGTCTACTCATGTGTGAGTGTGTACTCGGGTGTGTGTGTGTGTGTGTGTATCCGTGTGTTTTTGTGTGTGTGTGTGCGTACTCGTGTGTGTGTGTGTGTGTGTGTGTGTGTGTGTTTGTACTCGTGTGTGTGTGTGTGTGTGTGTGTGATTGTGTGTGTGTGTGTACTCGCCTGTGTGTGTACTTGTGTGTGTGTATGTACTCGTGTGTGTGTGTGTACTCGTGTGTTTGTGTGTGTGTAATCGTGTGTGTGTGTGTACCCGTGTGTGTGTGTACCCGTGTGAGTGTATGCGTGTGTGTACATGTGTGAGTACGCATGTGTGTACACGTGTGTGCATGTGTACGCGTGTGTCCATGGGTGTACATTTGTACGTGTATGTACATGTGTGAGTACGCGTGTGTGTACATGTGTGTTTCTGTATGTGTGTGTACGCATGTGTGTACACGTGTACGTGTGTGTATGCGAGTATGTGTACGCGTGTGTCTATGTGTGTGTACACGTGTGTGTGTGTGTACTCGAGTGTGTGTGTGTACTCGTGTCTGTATGTACTCATGTGTGTGTACTCTGTGTGTGTGTCTACTCGTGTGTGTGTGTGTACTCGTGTGTGTGTGTGTGTGTGTGTGTGTACTCGTGTGTGTGTGCACTCTGTGTGTGTGTGTGTGTGTGTGTGTGTGTGTGTGCTCGTGTGTGTGTGTGTACTCGGGTGTGAGTGTGTGTGTGTGTACTCGGGTGTGAGTGTGTGTGTGTACTCGGGTGTGAGTGTGTGTGCGTGTACTCGTGCATGTGTGTGTGCATGTACTCGTGTGTGTGTGTGTATGTGTACTCATGTGTGTGTGTTTTGTGTGTGTGTGCGTGTATACTCATGTGTGTGTGTGTGTATACCCGTGTGTGTGTGTGTGTGTTTGTACTCGTGTGTGTGTGTGTGTGTGTGTGTGATTGTGTGTGTGTGTGTACTCGCCTGTGTGTGTACTTGTGTGTGTGTGTGTGTACTCGTGTGTGTGTGTACTCGTATGTTTGTGTGTGTGTAATCGTGTGTGTGTGTGTACCCGTGTGTGTGTGTACCCGTGTGAGTGTATGCGTGCGTGTACCCATGTGTGTACATGTGTGAGTACGTGTGTGTGTACACGTGTGTGCGTGTGTAGACGTGTGTCCATGGGTGTACATTTGTACGTGTATGTACATGTGTGAGTACGCGTGTGTGTACATGTGTTTCTGTATGTGTGTGTACGCATGTGTGTACACGTGTATGTGTGTGTATGCAAGTGTGTGTACGCGTGTGTCTATGTGTGTGTACACGTGTGTGTGTGTACTCGAGTGTGTGTGTGTGTACTCGTGTCTGTATGTATTCATGTGTGTGTACTCTGTGTGTGTGTCTACTCGTGTGTGTGTACTCGTGTGTGTGTGTGCGTGTACTCGTGTGTGTACTCGTGTGTGTGTGTGTGTACTCGTGTGTGTGTACTCATGTGTGTGTATTCGTGTGTCTGTGTACTCGTGTGTGTGTGTGTATTCATTTGCGTATGTGTGTGTGTACGCGTTTGTGTGTGCAGTTGTGTACTCGTGTGTGTGAGTGTACTCGTGTGTGTGCGTGCACTCGTGTGTGTGTACTCGTGTGTGTGTACTCGTGTGTTTGTATACTCGTGTGTGTGTACACATGTGTGTGTGTACTCGTGTGTGTGTACTCGTGTGTGTTTGTGTGTCCTCGTGTGTGCGTGTGTGAGTGTGTGTGTGTTTTAGTGAGTGAGTGTGTGTGTGTGTGTATTCGGGTGTGAGTGTGTGTGTGTACTCGGGTGTGAGTGTGTGTGTGTGTACTCGGGTGTGAGTGTGTGTGTGTGTACTCGGGTGTGAGTATGTGTGTGTGTACTAGTGCATGTGTGTGTGCGTGTACTCGTGTGTGCGTGTGTGTACTCGTGTGTGTGTGTGTGTATATACTTGTGTGTGGTGTGCACTCGTGTGTGTGTGTACTCGTCCGTGTGTGTAATCGTCCGTGTGTGTGTGTGTGTACGCGTTTGTGTACTCGTCTGTGTGTGTACTCGTGTGTGTGTGTACTGTGTGTGTGTCTACTCATGTGTGTGTGTCTACTCATGTGTGTGTCTAATCGTGTGTGTGCGTGCACTCGTGTGTGTGTACTCGTGTGTGTGTACTCGTGTGTGTGTGTGTACTCGTGTGTGTGTGTGTACTCGTGTGTGTGTGTACTCATTTGTGTGTGTACTCATTTGTGTGTGTACTCGTGTGTGTGTGTACTCGTGTGTGTGTACTCGTGTGTGTGTCTGTCTACTTATGTGTGTGTGTACTCGTGTGTGTGTATACTCGTGTGTGTGTGTGTGTGTGTGTGTGTGTAGTCGTGAGTGTGTTTGTGTGTGTGTACTCGTGTGTGTATGTGTGTGTACTCGTGTGTGTGTGTGTGTGTATTTGTCTGTGTGTATGTGTACTCGTGTGTGTGTGTGTGTGTGTGTGTGTGTGCCTACTCGTGTGTCTGTGTGTGTACTCGTGTGTGTGTGTGTACTCATTTGTGTGTGTACTCGTTTGTGTGTGTACTCGTGTGTGTGTGTACTCGTGTGTGTGTCTGTCTACTTATGTGTGTGTGTACTCGTGTGTGGGTGTGTGTGTAATCATGTGTGGGTGTATGTGTGTGTGTGTACTCGTGTGTGTACTTGTGTGTGTATGTGTGTGTGTGTACGAGTGTGTGTGCGTGTGTGTACTCGTGTGTGTGTGTGTCTACTCTGTGTGCATGTATATGTGTGTGTATTCGTGTGTGTGTGTGTACTCGTGTGTGTGCGTGTACTCGTGTGTGTGCGTGTACTCGTGTGTGTACTCGTGTGTGTGTACTCGTGTGTGTCTGTGTGTGTGTATGTGTGTGTGTATGTGTGTGTGTCTGTACTCGTGTGTGTGTGCATACTCGTGTGTGTGTGTACATATGTGGGTGTGTGTACTCGTGTGTGTTTGTGTGTACTCGTGTGTGTTTCTGTGTACTCGTGAGTGTGTGTGTGTGTACTCGTGTGTGTGTGTGTGTGTCCTCGTGTGTGTGTGTGTGTGAGTGTGTGTGTGTTTTAGTGAGTGTGTGTGTGTGTGTACTCGGGTGTGAGTGTGTGTGTGTGTACTCGGGTGTGAGTGTGTGTGTGTGTACTCGTGTGTGAGTGTGTGTATGTGTACTCGTGTGTGCGTGTGTGTGTACTCGTGTGTGTGTATACTCGTGTGTGTGTGTGTGTGTGTAGTCATGAGTGTGTTTGTGTGTGTACTCGTGTGCGTATGTGTGTGTACTCGTGTGTGTGTGTGTGTATTTGTGTGTGTGTGTGTGTACTCGTGTGTGTGTGTGCCTACTTGTGTGTGTGTGTACTCGTGTGTGTGTGTGTGTACTCGTGTGTGTGTGTACTTGTGTGAGTGTGTACTCGTGTGTGTGTCTGTCTACTTGTGTGTGTGTGTACTCGTGTGTGGGTGTGTGTGTACTCATGTGTGTGTACTTGTGTGTGTATGTGTGTGTGTGTACGAGTGTGTGTGCATGTGTGAACTCGTGTGTGTGTGTACTCGTGTGTGTGTGTGCGTGTACTCGTGTGTGTACTCGTGTGTGTGTACTCATGTGTGCGTGTGTGTCTGCGCATGTACACGCGTGTGTACATGTGTACACGTGTGGGTATGCACGTGTGTGTACACGTGTGTGTATGTACACGTGTGTACACATGTGTGTCTGTACGTGTGTGTACATGTGTGTCTATATGCATGTGTACACGTGTGTTTGTATGTGTGTGTACACGTGTGTGTGTACTCAAGTGTATGTCTGTGTACTCGAGTGTATGTGTGTGTACTCGTGTGTGTGTGTGTGTGTACTCGTGTGTGTCTGAATGTGTGTACTCGTGTGTGTATGTGTGTACTCATGTGAGTTTGTGTGTACTCGTGTGTGTACTCGTGTGTGTGTGTCTGTGTGTACTCATGTGTGTGTGTTCTCGTGTGTGTGTGTGTGTGTGTGTGTACTCGTGTGTTTGTGTGTGTGTATACTCGTGTGTATGTGTGTGTGTACTTGTGTGTCTGTGTGTGCGTACTCATGTGTGTGTACTCATGTGTGTGTACGTATGCGTGAGTACACGTGTGTGTACACGTGTGTGTCTCTACGTGTGTGTACATGTGTGTGCGTGTACACGTGTACATGCATGTCTGTACACGTGTATGTATGCGTATGTACATGTGTGTACGTGTGTGTGTACTCGTGTGTGTACTCGTGCGTGTACGTACGCGTGTGTACGTACGCGAGTGTACATGTGTGTGTACACATGTGTGCGTACACGTGTGTGTACACATGTGTACACGCGTGTCTCTACACGTGTGTGTATGCGTGTGTATGCTTGTGTACACGTGTGTGTCTGTACGTGTGCGTACACGTGTGCATCTGTATGCATGTGTACACGTGTGTTTCTGTACGAGTCTGTACATGTGTGTGTCTGTATGCGTGTGCATACACATGGGTGTTTGTACGCATGTGTACATGTGTGTGTACTCAAGTGTGTATTTGTGTGTGTACCCGTGTGCGTGTGCACTCGTGTGTGTGTGTGTGTGTGTGCGCACTCGTGTGTGTGTGTGTGTGTACTCGTGTTTGTGTGTGTGTGTGTAATCGTGTGTGTGTGTGTAATCGTGTGTGTGTGTGTAATCGTATGTGTGTGTGTACTTGTGTGTGTGTGTACTCGTGTGTGTGTGTGTATTCATGTGTGTGTGTGAACTCGTGTGTGTGTGTGTGTGTTCTCGTGTGTGTGTCTGTGTGTGTGTACTCGTGTGTGTTTTGCACTCGTGTGTGTGTGTGTGTGTGTGCACTCGTGTGTGTGTGTGTGTACTCGTGTTTGTGTGTGTGTGTGTAATCGTGTGTGTGTGTGTAATCGTGTGTGTGTGTGTAATCGTATGTGTGTGTGTGTGTACTTGTGTGTGTGTGTACTCGTGTGTGTGTGTGTATTCATGTGTGTGTGTGAACTCGTGTGTGTGTGTGTGTTCTCGTGTGTGTCTGTGTGTGTGTACTCGTGTGTGTTTTGCACTCGTGTGTGTGTGTGTGTGTGCACTCGTGTGTGTGTGTGTGTACGCGTGTGTGTGTGTGTACTCGTGTGTGTGTGTGTACTCGTGTGTGTGTATTCGTGTGTGTGTGTGAACTCGTGTGTGTGTGTGTACTCGTGTGTGTCTCTGTGTGTGTGTGTACCCGTGTGTGTACCCGTGTGTGTACTCGTGTGTACATGTGTGAGTATGCGTGTGTGTACACATGTGTGCGTGTGTACGCATGCGTGCATGGGTGTATGTTTGTACGTGTGTGTACACATGTGAGTACGTGTGTGTGCACATGTGTGTTTCTGTACGCATGTGTGTATGCATGTGTGTACACGTGTATGTATGTGTACGCAAGTGTGTGTACGCGTGTGTCTACGCGTGTATACATTTGTGTCTGTGTACATGTGTGTGTGCACTCGTCTGTGTGTGTGTGTACTTGTGTGTATGTGTGTGTACTCGTGTGTGTGTGTATGCTCGTGTGTGTGTGTACACGTGTGTGTGTGCGTGTACTCGTGTGTGTGTGTGTACTCGTGTGTGTGTGTGTACTCGGGTGTGTGTGTGTGTGTAGTTGTGAGTGTGTTTGTGTGTGTGTACTCGTGTGTGTATGTGTGTGTACTCGTGTGTGTGTGTGTGTATTTGTCTGTGTGTATGTGTTCTCGTGTGTGTGTGTGTGTGTGTGTGTGTGTGTGTGTGTGTGTGTGTGTGTGCCTACTCGTGTGTGTGTGTGTACTCGTGTGTGTGTGTGTACTCATTTGTGTGTGTACTCATTTGTGTTTGTACTCGTGTGTGTGTGTACTCGTGTGTGTGTGTACTCGTGTGTGTGTCTGTCTACTTATGTGTGTGTGTACTCGTGTGTGTGTATACTTGTGTGTGTGTGTGTACTCGGGTGTGTGTGTGTGTGTAGTCGTGAGTGTGTTTGTGTGTGTGTACTCGTGTGTGTATGTGTGTGTACTCGTGTGTGTGTGTGTGTATTTATCTGTGTGTATGTGTACTCGTGTGTGTGTACTCGTGTGTGTGTGTGTGTGTGTACTCGTTTGTGTGTGTACTCGTTTGTGTGTGTACTCGTGTGTGTGTGTACTCGTGTATGTGTCTGTCTACTTATGTGTGTGTGTACTCGTGTGTGGGTGTGTGTGTAATCATGTGTGGGTGTATGTGTGTGTGTGTACTCATGTGTGTGTACTTGTGTGTGTATGTGTGTGTGTGTACGAGTGTGTGTGCGTGTGTGTACTCGTGTGTGTGTGTGTGTCTACTCTGTGTGCGTGTATATGTGTGTGTACTCGTGTGTGTGTGTGTACTCGTGTGTGTGCGTGTACTCGTGTGTGTACTCGTGTGTGTGTACTCGTGTGTGTCTGTGTGTGTGTATGTGTGTGTGTATGTGTGTGTCTGCACTCGTGTGTGTGTGCATACTCGTGTGTGTGTGTGTACACATGTGGGTGTGTGTACTCGTGTGTGTTTGTGTGTACTCGTGTGTGTTTCTGTGTACTCGTGAGTGAGTGTGTGTGTGTGTACTCATGTGTGTGTGTGTGTGTGTGTACTCGTGTGTGTGTGTGTGTGTGTACTCGTGTGTGTGTGTGTGTGTACTTGTGTGTGTGTGTACTCATGTGTGTGTGTGCGGGTGTATGTACTCGTGTGTGTGTGTGTGTGTGTATACTCGTGTGTGTGTGTGCACTCGTGTGTGTATGTGTGTGTGTGTGTACTCATGTGTGTGTGTGTGTGTACTCGTGTGCGTGTGTGTGCATGTACTCGTGTGTGTGTGTGTACTCATGTGTGTGTGTGTGTATGTGTACTCTTGTGTGTGTGTGTATACTCGTGTGTGTGTGTGCACTCGTGTGTGTGTGTGTGTGTGTGTGTGTGTACTCGTGTGTGTGTGTGTGTGTGTGTGTACTCGTGTGTGTGTGTGTGTGTGTACCCATGTGTTTTTGAGTGTGTGCGTGTGTGTACTCGTGTGTGTGTGTGTGTGTGTGTGTACTCGGCTGTGTGTGTGTGTGTACTCGTGTGTGTGTGTGTGTGTGTGTGTGTAATCGTGTATGTGTGTGTGTACTCATGTGTGAGTGTGTGTGTGTACTCGACTGTGTGTGTGTGTGTGTGTGTGTATACTCGTGTGTGTGTGTGTGTAATCGTGTGTGTGTGTACCCGTGTCTGTGTACCTGTGTGAGTGTACGCGTGTGTGTACTCGTTTGTGTATGCGTGTGTGCATGGGTGTATGTTTGTACGTGTGTGTACATGTGTGAGTACGCGTGTGTGTAAACGTGTGTTTCTGTATGTGTGTGTGTACGCATGTGTGTACACGTGTATGTGTGTGTACGCGTGTGTGTGTACACGCATGTGTGTGTGTCTACTCATGTGTGTGTGTGTGTGTACTCGTGTGTGTGTGCGTGTGTGTGTACTCGTGTGTGTGTGCATATACTCGTGTGTATACGCGCGTGTGTGTGTGTATGTACTCTGTGTGTGTGTGCTCGTGTGTGTGTGTGTATTTGTGTTTGTGTGTGTGAACTCGTGTGTGTGTGTGTACTCGTGTGTGTGTGTGTGTACCCATGTATATGTACCCGTGTGTGTACTCGTGTGTACATGTGTGAGTACGTGTGTGTGCACATGTGTGTGCGTGTGTACGTGTGTGAGCATGGGTGTATGTTTGTACGTGTGTGTACACGTGTGAGTACATCTGTGTGCACACGTGTTTCTGTACGCGTGTGTGTATGCATGTGAGTACATGTGTATGTGTGTACGTGTGTGTCTATGCGTGTGTACATGTGTGTCTGTGTACATGTGTGTGTGTACTCGTGTGTGTGTGTGTACTCGTGTGTGTGTGTACTCATGTGTGTGTGTGTGTCTACTCGTGTGTGTGTGTGTACTCGTGTCTGTGTCTGTGCGTACTCATGTGTGTGTACTCGTGTGTGTGTGCCTGTGTACTCGTGTGTTGGTGTACTCGTGTGTGTGTGAGTCTACTCTTGTGTGTGTGTGTGTGTATGTGTACTCTTGTGTGAGTGTGTGTGTGTGTACTCTGTGTGTGTGTTTACTCGTGTATGTGTGTGTGCGTGTGTACTCGTGTGTGTGTGTGTACTTGTGTGTGTGTATACTCGTGTGTGTGTGTGTGTGTACTCGTGTTTGTGTGTGTGTGTGTAATCGTGTGTGTGTGTGTAATCGTGTGTGTGTGTGTAATCGTATGTGTGTGTGTGTGTACTTGTGTGTGTGTACTCGTGTGTGTGTGTGTATTCATGTGTGTGTGTGAACTCGTGTGTGTGTGTGTTCTCGTGTGTGTGTCTGTGTGTGTGTACTCGTGTGTGTTTTGCACTCGTGTGTGTGTGTGTGTGTGTGTGTGCACTCGTGTGTGTGTGTGTACTCGTGTTTGTGTGTGTGTGTGTAATCGTGTGTGTGTGTGTAATCGTGTGTGTGTGTGTAATCGTATGTGTGTGTGTGTGTACTTGTGTGTGTGTGTACTCGTGTGTGTGTGTGTATTCATGTGTGTGTGTGAACTCGTGTGTGTGTGTGTGTGTTCTCGTGTGTGTGTCTGTGTGTGTGTACTCGTGTGTGTTTTGCACTCGTGTGTGTGTGTGTGTGTGCACTCGTGTGTTTGTGTGTGTGTATACTCGTGTGTATGTGTGTGTGTATACTCGTGTGTATGTGTGTGTGTACTTGTGTGTCTGTGTGTGCGTACTCATGTGTGTGTACTCATGTGTGTGTACGTATGCGTGAGTACACGTGTGTGTACACGTGTGTGTCTCTACGTGTGTGTACATGTGTGTGCGTGTACACGTGTACATGCATGTCTGTACACGTGTGTGTATGCGTATGTACATGTGTGTACGTGTGTGTGTACTCGTGTGTGTACTCGTGCGTGTACGTACGCGTGTGTACGTACGCGAGTGTACATGTGTGTGTACACATGTGTGCGTACATGTGTGTGTACACATGTGTACACGCGTGTCTCTACACATGTGTGTATGCGTGTGTATGCTTGTGTACACATGTGTGTCTGTACGTGTGCGTACACGTGTGCATCTGTATGCATGTGTACACGTGTGTTTCTGTACGAGTCTGTACATGTGTGTGTCTGTATGCGTGTGCATACACATGGGTGTTTGTACGCATGTGTACATGTGTGTGTACTCAAGTGTGTATTTGTGTGTGTACCCGTGTGTGTGCACTCGTGTGTGTGTGTGTGTGTGTGTGTGTGCGCACTCGTGTGTGTGTGTGTGTGTGTACTCGTGTTTGTGTGTGTGTGTGTAATCGTGTGTGTGTGTGTAATCGTGTGTGTGTGTGTAATCGTATGTGTGTGTGTGTGTACTTGTGTGTGTGTGTACTCGTGTGTGTGTGTGTATTCATGTGTGTGTGTGAACTCGTGTGTGTGTGTGTGTTCTCGTGTGTGTGTCTGTGTGTGTGTACTCGTGTGTGTTTTGCACTCGTGTGTGTGTGTGTGTGTGCACTCGTGTGTGTGTGTGTGTACTCGTGTTTGTGTGTGTGTGTGTAATCGTGTGTGTGTGTGTAATCGTATGTGTGTGTGTGTGTACTTGTGTGTGTGTGTACTCGTGTGTGTGTGTGTATTCATGTGTGTGTGTGAACTCGTGTGTGTGTGTGTGTTCTCGTGTGTGTGTCTGTGTGTGTGTACTCGTGTGTGTTTTGCACTCGTGTGTGTGTGTGTGCACTCGTGTGTGTGTGTGTGTACGCGTGTGTGTGTGTGTACTCGTGTGTGTGTGTGTGTACTCGTGTGTGTGTATTCATGTGTGTGTGTGAACTCGTGTGTGTGTGTGTACTCGTGTGTGTCTCTGTGTGTGTGTGTACCCATGTGTGTGTACCCGTGTGTGTACTCGTGTGTACATGTGTGAGTATGCGTGTGTGTACACATGTGTGCGTGTGTACGCATGCGTGCATGGGTGTATGTTTGTACGTGTGTGTACACATGTGAGTACGTGTGTGTGCACATGTGTGTTTCTGTACGCATGTGTGTATGCATGTGTGTACACGTGTATGTGTGTGTACGCAAGTGTGTGTACGCGTGTATACATTTGTGTCTGTGTACATGTGTGTGTGCACTCGTCTGTGTGTGTGTGTACTTGTGTGTATGTGTGTGTACTCGTGTGTGTGTGTATGCTCGTGTGTGTGTGTACACGTGTGTGTGTGCGTGTACTCGTGTGTGTGTGTACTCGTGTGTGTGTATACTCGTGTGTGTGTGTGTACTCGGGTGTGTGTGTGTGTGTAGTTGTGAGTGTGTTTGTGTGTGTGTACTCGTGTGTGTATGTGTGTGTACTCGTGTGTGTGTGTGTGTATTTGTCTGTGTGTATGTGTTCTCGTGTGTGTGTGTGTGTGTGTGTGTGTGTGTGTGTGTGTGTGTGTGTGCCTACTCGTGTGTGTGTGTGTACTCGTGTGTGTTTGTGTACTCATTTGTGTGTGTACTCATTTGTGTGTGTACTCGTGTGTGTGTGTACTCGTGTGTGTGTACTCGTGTGTGTGTCTGTCTACTTATGTGTGTGTGTACTCGTGTGTGTGTATACTTGTGTGTGTGTGTGTACTCGGGTGTGTGTGTGTGTGTAGTCGTGAGTGTGTTTGTGTGTGTGTACTCGTGTGTGTATGTGTGTGTACTCGTGTGTGTGTGTGTGTATTTGTCTGTGTGTATGTGTACTCGTGTGTGTGTGTGTGTGTGTGTACTCGTGTGTGTGTGTGTGTACTCGTTTGTGTGTGTACTCGTTTGTGTGTGTACTCGTGTGTGTGTGTACTCGTGTGTGTGTCTGTCTACTTATGTGTATGTGTACTCGTGTGTGGGTGTGTGTGTAATCATGTGTGGGTGTATGTGTGTGTGTGTACTCATGTGTGTGTACTTGTGTGTGTATGTGTGTGTGTACGAGTGTGTGTGCGTGTGTGTACTCGTGTGTGTGTGTGTGTGTCTACTCTGTGTGCGTGTATATGTGTGTGTACTCGTGTGTGTGTGTGTGTACTCGTGTGTGTGCGTGTACTCGTGTGTGTGTACTCGTGTGTGTCTGTGTGTGTGTATGTGTGTGTGTATGTGTGTGTCTGTACTCGTGTGTGTGTGCATACTCGTGTGTGTGTGTGTACACATGTGGGTGTGTGTACTCGTGTGTGTTTGTGTGTACTCGTGTGTGTTTCTGTGTACTCGTGAGTGAGTGTGTGTGTGTGTACTCATGTGTGTGTGTGTGTGTGTACTCGTGTGTGTGTGTGTGTGTACTCGTGTGTGTGTGTGTGTGTACTCGTGTGTGTGTGTGTGTATACTCGTGTGTGTGTGTGCACTCGTGTGTGTATGTGTGTGTGTGTGTACTCATGTGTGTGTGTGTGTGTACTCGTGTGCGTGTGTGTGCATGTACTCGTGTGTGTGTGTGTACTCATGTGTGTGTGTGTGTATGTGTACTCTTGTGTGTGTGTGTATACTCGTGTGTGTGTGTGCACTCGTGTGTGTGTGTGTGTGTGTGTGTACACGTGTGTGTGTGTACTCGTGTGTGTGTACTCGTGTGTTTGTGTGCACTCTGTATGTGTGTGTGTGTGTGTGTGTGTGTGTGTGTACTCGGGTGTGAGTGTGTGTGTGTACTCGGGTGTGAGTGTGTGTGTGTGTACTCGGGTGTGAGTGTGTGTGTGTGTACTCGGGTGTGAGTGTGTGTGCGTGTACTCGTGCGTGTGTGTGTGCGTTTACTCGTGGGTGTGTGTACTCATGTGTGTGTGTGTGTACTCGTGTGTGTGTGTGTGTGTGTGTGTGTATGTGTACTCGTGAGTGTGTGTGTGTGTATACTCGTGTGTGTGTGTGCACTTGTGTGTGTGTGTACTCGTCCGTGTGTGTGTGTGTGTACTCATGTGTGTGTGTGTGTGTGTGTACTCGTGTGTGTGTGTTTACCCATGTGTTTTTGTGTGTGTGTGTGTGTACCCGTGTGCTTTTGTGTGTGTGTGTGTGTGTGTGTACGCGTGTGTGTTTGTGTGTACTCGTGTGTGTGTGTGTGTGTGTGTGTACTCGTGTGTGTGTGTGTACTCGTGTGTGTGTGTGTGTACTCGTTTGTATGTGTGTGTATTCGTGTGTGCATGTGTGTGTGTACTCCCGTGTGTGTACTCGTGTGTGTGTGTGTACTCGTTTGTGTGTGTCTACTCGTGTGTTTGTGTGTGTGTACTCGTGTGTGTGTGTGCATGTGCGTACTCTCATATGTGTGTACTCGTGTGTGTGTGTACTTGTGTGTGTGTAACTGTCTACTCATGTGTGAGTGTGTACTCGGGTGTGTGTGTGTGTGTGTGTATCCGTGTGTTTTTGTGTGTGTGTGTGCGTACTCGTGTGTGTGTGTGTGTGTGTGTGTGTTTGTACTCGTGTGTGTGTGTGTGTGTGTGTGTGTGTGATTGTGTGTGTGTGTGTACTCGCCTGTGTGTGTACTTGTGTGTGTGTATGTACTCGTGTGTGTGTGTGTACTCGTGTGTTTGTGTGTGTGTAATCGTGTGTGTGTGTGTACCCGTGTGTGTGTGTACCCGTGTGAGTGTATGCGTGTGTGTACATGTGTGAGTACGCATGTGTGTACACGTGTGTGCATGTGTACGCGTGTGTCCATGGGTGTACATTTGTACGTGTATGTACATGTGTGAGTACGCGTGTGTGTACATGTGTGTTTCTGTATGTGTGTGTACGCATGTGTGTACACGTGTACGTGTGTGTATGCGAGTATGTGTACGCGTGTGTCTATGTGTGTGTACACGTGTGTGTGTGTGTACTCGAGTGTGTGTGTGTACTCGTGTCTGTATGTACTCATGTGTGTGTACTCTGTGTGTGTGTCTACTCGTGTGTGTGTGTGTACTCGTGTGTGTGTGTGTGTGTGTGTGTGTACTCATGTGTGTGTGTGCACTCTGTGTGTGTGTGTGTGTGTGTGTGTGTGTGTGTGCTCGTGTGTGTGTGTGTGTACTCGGGTGTGAGTGTGTGTGTGTGTACTCGGGTGTGAGTGTGTGTGTGTACTCGGGTGTGAGTGTGTGTGCGTGTACTCGTGCATGTGTGTGTGCATGTACTCGTGTGTGTGTGTGTATGTGTACTCATGTGTGTGTGTTTTGTGTGTGTGTGCGTGTATACTCATGTGTGTGTGTGTGTATACCCGTGTGTGTGTGTGTGTGTTTGTACTCGTGTGTGTGTGTGTGTGTGTGTGTGATTGTGTGTGTGTGTGTACTCGCCTGTGTGTGTACTTGTGTGTGTGTGTGTGTACTCGTGTGTGTGTGTACTCGTATGTTTGTGTGTGTGTAATCGTGTGTGTGTGTGTACCCGTGTGTGTGTGTACCCGTGTGAGTGTATGCGTGCGTGTACCCATGTGTGTACATGTGTGAGTACGTGTGTGTGTACACGTGTGTGCGTGTGTAGACGTGTGTCCATGGGTGTACATTTGTACGTGTATGTACATGTGTGAGTACGCGTGTGTGTACATGTGTTTCTGTATGTGTGTGTACGCATGTGTGTACACGTGTATGTGTGTGTATGCAAGTGTGTGTACGCGTGTGTCTATGTGTGTGTACACGTGTGTGTGTGTACTCGAGTGTGTGTGTGTGTACTCGTGTCTGTATGTATTCATGTGTGTGTACTCTGTGTGTGTGTCTACTCGTGTGTGTGTACTCGTGTGTGTGTGTGCGTGTACTCGTGTGTGTACTCGTGTGTGTGTGTGTGTACTCGTGTGTGTGTACTCATGTGTGTGTATTCGTGTGTCTGTGTACTCGTGTGTGTGTGTGTATTCATTTGCGTATGTGTGTGTGTACGCGTTTGTGTGTGCAGTTGTGTACTCGTGTGTGTGAGTGTACTCGTGTGTGTGCGTGCACTCGTGTGTGTGTACTCGTGTGTGTGTACTCGTGTGTTTGTATACTCGTGTGTGTGTACACATGTGTGTGTGTACTCGTGTGTGTGTACTCGTGTGTGTTTGTGTGTCCTCGTGTGTGCGTGTGTGAGTGTGTGTGTGTTTTAGTGAGTGAGTGTGTGTGTGTGTGTATTCGGGTGTGAGTGTGTGTGTGTACTCGGGTGTGAGTGTGTGTGTGTGTACTCGGGTGTGAGTGTGTGTGTGTGTACTCGGGTGTGAGTATGTGTGTGTGTACTAGTGCATGTGTGTGTGCGTGTACTCGTGTGTGCGTGTGTGTACTCGTGTGTGTGTGTGTGTATATACTTGTGTGTGGTGTGCACTCGTGTGTGTGTGTACTCGTCCGTGTGTGTAATCGTCCGTGTGTGTGTGTGTGTACGCGTTTGTGTACTCGTCTGTGTGTGTACTCGTGTGTGTGTGTACTGTGTGTGTGTCTACTCGTGTGTGTGTGTCTACTCATGTGTGTGTCTACTCGTGTGTGTGCGTGCACTCGTGTGTGTGTACTCGTGTGTGTGTACTCGTGTGTGTGTGTGTACTCGTGTGTGTGTGTGTACTCGTGTGTGTGTGTACTCATTTGTGTGTGTACTCATTTGTGTGTGTACTCGTGTGTGTGTGTACTCGTGTGTGTGTACTCGTGTGTGTGTCTGTCTACTTATGTGTGTGTGTACTCGTGTGTGTGTATACTCGTGTGTGTGTGTGTGTGTGTGTGTGTGTAGTCGTGAGTGTGTTTGTGTGTGTGTACTCGTGTGTGTATGTGTGTGTACTCGTGTGTGTGTGTGTGTGTATTTGTCTGTGTGTATGTGTACTCGTGTGTGTGTGTGTGTGTGTGTGTGTGTGTGCCTACTCGTGTGTCTGTGTGTGTACTCGTGTGTGTGTGTGTACTCATTTGTGTGTGTACTCGTTTGTGTGTGTACTCGTGTGTGTGTGTACTCGTGTGTGTGTCTGTCTACTTATGTGTGTGTGTACTCGTGTGTGGGTGTGTGTGTAATCATGTGTGGGTGTATGTGTGTGTGTGTACTCGTGTGTGTACTTGTGTGTGTATGTGTGTGTGTGTACGAGTGTGTGTGCGTGTGTGTACTCGTGTGTGTGTGTGTCTACTCTGTGTGCATGTATATGTGTGTGTATTCGTGTGTGTGTGTGTACTCGTGTGTGTGCGTGTACTCGTGTGTGTGCGTGTACTCGTGTGTGTACTCGTGTGTGTGTACTCGTGTGTGTCTGTGTGTGTGTATGTGTGTGTGTATGTGTGTGTGTCTGTACTCGTGTGTGTGTGCATACTCGTGTGTGTGTGTACATATGTGGGTGTGTGTACTCGTGTGTGTATGTGTGTGTACTCGTGTGTGTGTGTGTGTGTATTTGTCTGTGTGTATGTGTACTCGTGTGTGTGTGTGTGTGTGTGTGTGTGTGCCTACTCGTGTGTCTGTGTGTGTACTCGTGTGTGTGTGTGTACTCATTTGTGTGTGTACTCGTTTGTGTGTGTACTCGTGTGTGTGTGTACTCGTGTGTGTGTCTGTCTACTTATGTGTGTGTGTACTCGTGTGTGGGTGTGTGTGTAATCATGTGTGGGTGTATGTGTGTGTGTGTACTCGTGTGTGTACTTGTGTGTGTATGTGTGTGTGTGTACGAGTGTGTGTGCGTGTGTGTACTCGTGTGTGTGTGTGTCTACTCTGTGTGCATGTATATGTGTGTGTATTCGTGTGTGTGTGTGTACTCGTGTGTGTGCGTGTACTCGTGTGTGTGCGTGTACTCGTGTGTGTACTCGTGTGTGTGTACTCGTGTGTGTCTGTGTGTGTGTATGTGTGTGTGTATGTGTGTGTGTCTGTACTCGTGTGTGTGTGCATACTTGTGTGTGTGTGTACATATGTGGGTGTGTGTACTCGTGTGTGTTTGTGTGTACTCGTGTGTGTTTCTGTGTACTCGTGAGTGTGTGTGTGTGTACTCGTGTGTGTGTGTGTGTGTCCTCGTGTGTGTGTGTGTGTGAGTGTGTGTGTGTTTTAGTGAGTGTGTGTGTGTGTGTACTCGGGTGTGAGTGTGTGTGTGTGTACTCGGGTGTGAGTGTGTGTGTGTGTACTCGTGTGTGAGTGTGTGTATGTGTACTCGTGTGTGCGTGTGTGTGTACTCGTGTGTGTGTATACTCGTGTGTGTGTGTGTGTGTGTAGTCATGAGTGTGTTTGTGTGTGTACTCGTGTGCGTATGTGTGTGTACTCGTGTGTGTGTGTGTGTATTTGTGTGTGTGTGTGTGTACTCGTGTGTGTGTGTGCCTACTTGTGTGTGTGTGTACTCGTGTGTGTGTGTGTGTACTCGTGTGTGTGTGTACTTGTGTGAGTGTGTACTCGTGTGTGTGTCTGTCTACTTGTGTGTGTGTGTACTCGTGTGTGGGTGTGTGTGTACTCATGTGTGTGTACTTGTGTGTGTATGTGTGTGTGTGTACGAGTGTGTGTGCATGTGTGAACTCGTGTGTGTGTGTACTCGTGTGTGTGTGTGCGTGTACTCGTGTGTGTACTCGTGTGTGTGTACTCATGTGTGCGTGTGTGTCTGCGCATGTACACGCGTGTGTACATGTGTACACGTGTGGGTATGCACGTGTGTGTACACGTGTGTGTATGTACACGTGTGTACACATGTGTGTCTGTACGTGTGTGTACATGTGTGTCTATATGCATGTGTACACGTGTGTTTGTATGTGTGTGTACACGTGTGTGTGTACTCAAGTGTATGTCTGTGTACTCGAGTGTATGTGTGTGTACTCGTGTGTGTGTGTGTGTGTACTCGTGTGTGTCTGAATGTGTGTACTCGTGTGTGTATGTGTGTACTCATGTGAGTTTGTGTGTACTCGTGTGTGTACTCGTGTGTGTGTGTCTGTGTGTACTCATGTGTGTGTGTTCTCGTGTGTGTGTGTGTGTGTGTGTGTACTCGTGTGTTTGTGTGTGTGTATACTCGTGTGTATGTGTGTGTGTACTTGTGTGTCTGTGTGTGCGTACTCATGTGTGTGTACTCATGTGTGTGTACGTATGCGTGAGTACACGTGTGTGTACACGTGTGTGTCTCTACGTGTGTGTACATGTGTGTGCGTGTACACGTGTACATGCATGTCTGTACACGTGTATGTATGCGTATGTACATGTGTGTACGTGTGTGTGTACTCGTGTGTGTACTCGTGCGTGTACGTACGCGTGTGTACGTACGCGAGTGTACATGTGTGTGTACACATGTGTGCGTACACGTGTGTGTACACATGTGTACACGCGTGTCTCTACACGTGTGTGTATGCGTGTGTATGCTTGTGTACACGTGTGTGTCTGTACGTGTGCATACACGTGTGCATCTGTATGCATGTGTACACGTGTGTTTCTGTACGAGTCTGTACATGTGTGTGTCTGTATGCGTGTGCATACACATGGGTGTTTGTACGCATGTGTACATGTGTGTGTACTCAAGTGTGTATTTGTGTGTGTACCCGTGTGCGTGTGCACTCGTGTGTGTGTGTGTGTGTGTGCGCACTCGTGTGTGTGTGTGTGTGTACTCGTGTTTGTGTGTGTGTGTGTAATCGTGTGTGTGTGTGTAATCGTGTGTGTGTGTGTAATCGTATGTGTGTGTGTACTTGTGTGTGTGTGTACTCGTGTGTGTGTGTGTATTCATGTGTGTGTGTGAACTCGTGTGTGTGTGTGTGTGTTCTCGTGTGTGTGTCTGTGTGTGTGTACTCGTGTGTGTTTTGCACTCGTGTGTGTGTGTGTGTGTGTGCACTCGTGTGTGTGTGTGTGTACTCGTGTTTGTGTGTGTGTGTGTAATCGTGTGTGTGTGTGTAATCGTGTGTGTGTGTGTGTGTACTTGTGTGTGTGTGTACTCGTGTGTGTGTGTGTATTCATGTGTGTGTGTGAACTCGTGTGTGTGTGTGTGTTCTCGTGTGTGTCTGTGTGTGTGTACTCGTGTGTGTTTTGCACTCGTGTGTGTGTGTGTGTGTGCACTCGTGTGTGTGTGTGTGTACGCGTGTGTGTGTGTGTACTCGTGTGTGTGTGTGTACTCGTGTGTGTGTATTCGTGTGTGTGTGTGAACTCGTGTGTGTGTGTGTACTCGTGTGTGTCTCTGTGTGTGTGTGTACCCGTGTGTGTACCCGTGTGTGTACTCGTGTGTACATGTGTGAGTATGCGTGTGTGTACACATGTGTGCGTGTGTACGCATGCGTGCATGGGTGTATGTTTGTACGTGTGTGTACACATGTGAGTACGTGTGTGTGCACATGTGTGTTTCTGTACGCATGTGTGTATGCATGTGTGTACACGTGTATGTATGTGTACGCAAGTGTGTGTACGCGTGTGTCTACGCGTGTATACATTTGTGTCTGTGTACATGTGTGTGTGCACTCGTCTGTGTGTGTGTGTACTTGTGTGTATGTGTGTGTACTCGTGTGTGTGTGTATGCTCGTGTGTGTGTGTACACGTGTGTGTGTGCGTGTACTCGTGTGTGTGTGTGTACTCGTGTGTGTGTGTGTACTCGGGTGTGTGTGTGTGTGTAGTTGTGAGTGTGTTTGTGTGTGTGTACTCGTGTGTGTATGTGTGTGTACTCGTGTGTGTGTGTGTGTGTATTTGTCTGTGTGTATGTGTTCTCGTGTGTGTGTGTGTGTGTGTGTGTGTGTGTGTGTGTGTGTGTGTGTGTGCCTACTCGTGTGTGTGTGTGTACTCGTGTGTGTGTGTGTACTCATTTGTGTGTGTACTCATTTGTGTTTGTACTCGTGTGTGTGTGTACTCGTGTGTGTGTGTACTCGTGTGTGTGTCTGTCTACTTATGTGTGTGTGTACTCGTGTGTGTGTATACTTGTGTGTGTGTGTGTGTACTCGGGTGTGTGTGTGTGTGTAGTCGTGAGTGTGTTTGTGTGTGTGTACTCGTGTGTGTATGTGTGTGTACTCGTGTGTGTGTGTGTGTATTTATCTGTGTGTATGTGTACTCGTGTGTGTGTACTCGTGTGTGTGTGTGTGTGTGTACTCGTTTGTGTGTGTACTCGTTTGTGTGTGTACTCGTGTGTGTGTGTACTCGTGTATGTGTCTGTCTACTTATGTGTGTGTGTACTCGTGTGTGGGTGTGTGTGTAATCATGTGTGGGTGTATGTGTGTGTGTGTACTCATGTGTGTGTACTTGTGTGTGTATGTGAGTGTGTGTGCGTGTGTGTACTCGTGTGTGTGTGTGTGTCTACTCTGTGTGCGTGTATATGTGTGTGTACTCGTGTGTGTGTGTGTACTCGTGTGTGTGCGTGTACTCGTGTGTGTACTCGTGTGTGTGTACTCGTGTGTGTCTGTGTGTGTGTATGTGTGTGTGTATGTGTGTGTCTGCACTCGTGTGTGTGTGCATACTCGTGTGTGTGTGTGTACACATGTGGGTGTGTGTACTCGTGTGTGTTTGTGTGTACTCGTGTGTGTTTCTGTGTACTCGTGAGTGAGTGTGTGTGTGTGTACTCATGTGTGTGTGTGTGTGTGTGTACTCGTGTGTGTGTGTGTGTGTGTACTCGTGTGTGTGTGTGTGTGTACTTGTGTGTGTGTGTACTCATGTGTGTGTGTGCGGGTGTATGTACTCGTGTGTGTGTGTGTGTGTATACTCGTGTGTGTGTGTGCACTCGTGTGTGTATGTGTGTGTGTGTGTACTCATGTGTGTGTGTGTGTGTACTCGTGTGCGTGTGTGTGCATGTACTCGTGTGTGTGTGTGTACTCATGTGTGTGTGTGTGTATGTGTACTCTTGTGTGTGTGTGTATACTCGTGTGTGTGTGTGCACTCGTGTGTGTGTGTGTGTGTGTGTGTGTACTCGTGTGTGTGTGTGTGTGTGTGTGTACTCGTGTGTGTGTGTGTGTGTGTACCCATGTGTTTTTGAGTGTGTGCGTGTGTGTACTCGTGTGTGTGTGTGTGTGTGTGTGTACTCGGCTGTGTGTGTGTGTGTACTCGTGTGTGTGTGTGTGTGTGTGTGTGTAATCGTGTATGTGTGTGTGTACTCATGTGTGAGTGTGTGTGTGTACTCGACTGTGTGTGTGTGTGTGTGTGTGTATACTCGTGTGTGTGTGTGTGTAATCGTGTGTGTGTGTACCCGTGTCTGTGTACCTGTGTGAGTGTACGCGTGTGTGTACTCGTTTGTGTATGCGTGTGTGCATGGGTGTATGTTTGTACGTGTGTGTACATGTGTGAGTACGCGTGTGTGTAAACGTGTGTTTCTGTATGTGTGTGTGTACGCATGTGTGTACACGTGTATGTGTGTGTACGCGTGTGTGTGTACACGCATGTGTGTGTGTCTACTCATGTGTGTGTGTGTGTGTACTCGTGTGTGTGTGCGTGTGTGTGTACTCGTGTGTGTGTGCATATACTCGTGTGTATACGCGCGTGTGTGTGTGTATGTACTCTGTGTGTGTGTGCTCGTGTGTGTGTGTGTATTTGTGTTTGTGTGTGTGAACTCGTGTGTGTGTGTGTACTCGTGTGTGTGTGTGTGTACCCATGTATATGTACCCGTGTGTGTACTCGTGTGTACATGTGTGAGTACGTGTGTGTGCACATGTGTGTGCGTGTGTACGTGTGTGAGCATGGGTGTATGTTTGTACGTGTGTGTACACGTGTGAGTACATCTGTGTGCACACGTGTTTCTGTACGCGTGTGTGTATGCATGTGAGTACATGTGTATGTGTGTACGTGTGTGTCTATGCGTGTGTACATGTGTGTCTGTGTACATGTGTGTGTGTACTCGTGTGTGTGTGTGTACTCGTGTGTGTGTGTACTCATGTGTGTGTGTGTGTCTACTCGTGTGTGTGTGTGTACTCGTGTCTGTGTCTGTGCGTACTCATGTGTGTGTACTCGTGTGTGTGTGCGTGTGTACTCGTGTGTTGGTGTACTCGTGTGTGTGTGAGTCTACTCTTGTGTGTGTGTGTGTGTATGTGTACTCTTGTGTGAGTGTGTGTGTGTGTACTCTGTGTGTGTGTTTACTCGTGTATGTGTGTGTGCGTGTGTACTCGTGTGTGTGTGTGTACTTGTGTGTGTGTATACTCGTGTGTGTGTGTGTGTGTACTCGTGTTTGTGTGTGTGTGTGTAATCGTGTGTGTGTGTGTAATCGTGTGTGTGTGTGTAATCGTATGTGTGTGTGTGTGTACTTGTGTGTGTGTACTCGTGTGTGTGTGTGTACTCGTGTGTGTGTGTGAACTCGTGTGTGTGTGTGTTCTCGTGTGTGTGTCTGTGTGTGTGTACTCGTGTGTGTTTTGCACTCGTGTGTGTGTGTGTGTGTGTGTGCACTCGTGTGTGTGTGTGTACTCGTGTTTGTGTGTGTGTGTGTAATCGTGTGTGTGTGTGTAATCGTGTGTGTGTGTGTAATCGTATGTGTGTGTGTGTGTACTTGTGTGTGTGTGTACTCGTGTGTGTGTGTGTATTCATGTGTGTGTGTGAACTCGTGTGTGTGTGTGTGTGTTCTCGTGTGTGTGTCTGTGTGTGTGTACTCGTGTGTGTTTTGCACTCGTGTGTGTGTGTGTGTGTGCACTCGTGTGTGTGTGTGTGTACGCGTGTGTGTGTGTGTACTCGTGTGTGTGTGTGTACTCGTGTGTGTGTATTCGTGTGTGTGTGTGAACTCGTGTGTGTGTGTGTACTCGTGTGTGTCTCTGTGTGTGTGTGTACCCATGTGTGTGTACCCGTGTGTGTACTCGTGTGTACATGTGTGAGTATGCGTGTGTGTACACATGTGTGCGTGTGTACGCATGCGTGCATGGGTGTATGTTTGTACGTGTGTGTACACATGTGAGTACGTGTGTGTGCACATGTGTGTTTCTGTACGCATGTGTGTATGCATGTGTGTACACGTGTATGTGTGTGTACGCAAGTGTGTGTACGCGTGTGTCTACGCGTGTATACATTTGTGTCTGTGTACATGTGTGTGTGCACTCGTCTGTGTGTGTGTACTTGTGTGTATGTGTGTGTACTCGTGTGTGTGTGTATGCTCGTGTGTGTGTGTGTACACGTGTGTGTGTGCGTGTACTCGTGTGTGTGTGTGTACTCGTGTGTGTGTATACTCGTGTGTGTGTGTACTCGGGTGTGTGTGTGTGTAGTTGTGAGTGTGTTTGTGTGTGTGTACTCGTGTGTGTGTGTGTGTGTGTGTATTTGTCTGTGTGTATGTGTTCTCGTGTGTGTGTGTGTGTGTGTGTGTGTGTGCCTACTCGTGTGTGTGTGTGTACTCGTGTGTGTGTGTGTACTCATTTGTGTGTGTACTCATTTGTGTTTGTACTCGTGTGTGTGTGTACTCGTGTGTGTGTGTACTCGTGTGTGTGTCTGTCTACTTATGTGTGTGTGTACTCGTGTGTGTGTATACTTGTGTGTGTGTGTGTACTCGGGTGTGTGTGTGTGTGTAGTCGTGAGTGTGTTTGTGTGTGTGTACTCGTGTGTGTATGTGTGTGTACTCGTGTGTGTGTGTGTGTATTTGTCTGTGTGTATGTGTACTCGTGTGTGTGTGTGTGTGTGTACTCGTGTGTGTGTGTGTGTGTGTGTACTCGTTTGTGTGTGTACTCGTTTGTGTGTGTACTCGTGTGTGTGTGTACTCGTGTATGTGTCTGTCTACTTATGTGTGTGTGTACTCGTGTGTGGGTGTGTGTGTAATCATGTGTGGGTGTATGTGTGTGTGTGTACTCATGTGTGTGTACTTGTGTGTGTATGTGTGTGTGTGTACGAGTGTGTGTGCGTGTGTGTACTCGTGTGTGTGTGTGTGTCTACTCTGTGTGCGTGTATATGTGTGTGTACTCGTGTGTGTGTGTGTACTCGTGTGTGTGCGTGTACTCGTGTGTGTACTCGTGTGTGTGTACTCGTGTGTGTCTGTGTGTGTGTATGTGTGTGTGTATGTGTGTGTCTGTACTCGTGTGTGTGTGCATACTCGTGTGTGTGTGTGTACACATGTGGGTGTGTGTACTCGTGTGTGTTTGTGTGTACTCGTGTGTGTTTCTGTGTACTCGTGAGTGAGTGTGTGTGTGTGTACTCATGTGTGTGTGTGTGTGTGTACTCGTGTGTGTGTGTGTGTGTACTCGTGTGTGTGTGTGTGTGTACTTGTGTGTGTGTGTACTCATGTGTGTGTGTGCGGGTGTATGTACTCGTGTGTGTGTGTGTATACTCGTGTGTGTGTGTGCACTCGTGTGTGTATGTGTGTGTGTGTGTACTCATGTGTGTGTGTGTGTGTACTCGTGTGCGTGTGTGTGCATGTACTCGTGTGTGTGTGTGTACTCATGTGTGTGTGTGTGTATGTGTACTCTTGTGTGTGTGTGTATACTCGTGTGTGTGTGTGCACTCGTGTGTGTGTGTGTGTGTGTGTGTGTGTGTACTCGTGTGTGTGTGTGTGTGTGTGTGTGTGTACTCGTGTGTGTGTGTGTGTGTGTACCCATGTGTTTTTGAGTGTGTGCGTGTGTGTACTCGTGTGTGTGTGTGTGTGTGTGTACTCGGCTGTGTGTGTGTGTGTACTCGTGTGTGTTTGTGTGTGTAATCGTGTATGTGTGTGTGTACTCATGTGTGAGTGTGTGTGTGTACTCGACTGTGTGTGTGTGTGTGTGTATACTCGTGTGTGTGTGTGTGTAATCGTGTGTGTGTGTACCCGTGTCTGTGTACCTGTGTGAGTGTACGCGTGTGTGTACTCGTTTGTGTATGCGTGTGTGCATGGGTGTATGTTTGTATGTGTGTGTACATGTGTGAGTACGCGTGTGTGTAAACGTGTGTTTCTGTATGTGTGTGTGTACGCATGTGTGTACACGTGTATGTGTGTGTACGCGTGTGTGTGTACACGCATGTGTGTGTGTCTACTCATGTGTGTGTGTGTGTGTACTCGTGTGTGTGTGCGTGTGTGTGTACTCGTGTGTGTGTGCATATACTCGTGTGTATACGCGCGTGTGTGTGTGTATGTACTCTGTGTGTGTGTGCTCGTGTGTGTGTGTGTATTTGTGTTTGTGTGTGTGAACTCGTGTGTGTGTGTGTACTCGTGTGTGTGTGTGTGTACCCATGTATATGTACCCGTGTGTGTACTCGTGTGTACATGTGTGAGTACGTGTGTGTGCACATGTGTGTGCGTGTGTACGTGTGTGAGCATGGGTGTATGTTTGTACGTGTGTGTACACGTGTGAGTACATCTGTGTGCACACGTGTTTCTGTACGCGTGTGTGTATGCATGTGAGTACATGTGTATGTGTGTACGTGTGTGTCTATGCGTGTGTACATGTGTGTCTGTGTACATGTGTGTGTGTACTCGTGTGTGTGTGTGTACTCGTGTGTGTGTGTACTCATGTGTGTGTGTGTGTCTACTCGTGTGTGTGTGTGTACTCGTGTCTGTGTCTGTGCGTACTCATGTGTGTGTACTCATGTGTGTGTGCGTGTGTACTCGTGTGTTGGTGTACTCGTGTGTGTGTGAGTCTACTCTGTGTGTGTGTGTATGTGTACTCTTGTGTGAGTGTGTGTGTGTGTACTCTGTGTGTGTGTTTACTCGTGTATGTGTGTGTGCGTGTGTACTCGTGTGTGTGTGTGTACTTGTGTGTGTGTATACTCGTGTGTGTGTGTGTGTGTGTGTGGTGTACTTGGGTGTGTGTGTATGTGCGTAGTCGTGAGTGTGTTTGTGTGTGTGTACTCGTGTGTTTGTGTGTGTACTCATGTGTGTGTGTGTGTGCCTACTCATGTGTGTGTGTGAGTGTACTCGTGTGTGTGTGTGTGTGTGTGTGTGTGTACTCGTCTGTGTGTGTACTCGTGTGTGTGTGTACTCATGTGTGTATGTGTGTGTGTACTCATGTGTGTGTGTGTGTGTACTCATGTGTGTGTGTGTGTGTGTACACGTGTGTGTGTGTGGACTCGTGTATGTGTACTCGTGTGTGTTTGTGTATACTCGTGTGTGTTTCTGTGTACTCGTGTGTGTGTGTGTTTGTGTACTCGTGTGTGTGTGTGTCAACTCGTGTGTGTGTGTGTGTGTACTCATGTGTGTGTGTGTACTCGTGTGTGTGTGTACTCGTGTGTGTGTGTACTCATGTGTGTATGTGTGTGTGTACTCATGTGTGTGTGTGTGTGTGTGTACACGTGTGTGTGTGTGTGGACTCGTGTATGTGTACTCGTGTGTGTTTGTGTATACTCGTGTGTGTTTCTGTGTACTCGTGTGTGTGTGTGTTTGTGTACTCGTGTGTGTGTGTGTCAACTCGTGTGTGTGTGTGTACTCGTGTGTGTGTGTACTCGTGTGTGTGTGTACTCGTGTGTGTGTGTGTGTATGTGTATGTGTACTCGTGTGTGTGTGTGTGTGTGTGTATACTCGTGTGTCAGTGCACTCGTGTGTGTGTGTGTGTGTGTGTACTTGTGTGTGTGTGTGTGTGTACTCGTGTGTGTGTGTGTGTGTGTACCCATGTATTTTTGTGTGTGTGTGTACTCATGTGTGTGT